>OY992774.1:9009223-10468908 GCA_963921325.1 Logfia minima | reverse complement strand
ATACATAACGGATATATGATCATACATCTCTAATTCTCTATACACGTCCGTATCTAATGAACGTGACCTTTTGCTTTACCTAGTTTTGGTTAAACACCTCCATCACCCATCGACTTACTTTTTGCTGTTTTTAATTTTTACCACATGCCATCATGCACTATAATAATTCTTTAGCTTTACAACTTTTTTTCTTTCTTTCTATCAAGTATCTTTTTGTTTTAATACAAAATCTACGAAACAGGCTTCTAATCATATGATAATCAAATGCCATGATTTTAATTATAAAAAATTAATTAATGATTTACATAATTACATGTTTTGGAGTAGATTAAAGGGTTAAGATGGATGATGATACACAACTACCATCTTACTTTTAATGAAGAGATAATAATATCAAAACATATTAAAATATACACTTTTTGGTAGTGTATTTTTTTTAATTTAAAAATTTTATTGTATGTATATAACTTT
This sequence comes from Logfia minima, assembly GCA_963921325.1. Lineage (NCBI taxonomy): Eukaryota > Viridiplantae > Streptophyta > Magnoliopsida > Asterales > Asteraceae > Logfia > Logfia minima. Next base: position 10,468,437 of record OY992774.1, on the reverse strand, counting down.
TTAAAAATTGTTTAATGGATGTATTATGCCGGTTTTAATACGTATAATAAAAAAATTTGTACATATGTTAGAATTACAATATATATACATTAGATATTTTAAAAAATAATAATTTTGAAACATAAATACATAAGCAGTTAAAAAGACGTAAACTTCAATATATCGCGATACCTTCACCAAAATATGAATTAGAAAATTCCAATGACCTAATTAGAATTGGGAGTGAAGTTGACTATTGAAATTTAGCCTAAGAAAGATAAATGAAATCATAAAGTAATTAAATAAGAGTTGAAAATGAGGACCACAATACAAATTAAAGTCGTCACTAGTAATATTTGATGCTCTCTAAGACGATAAGGATACGGTGGTCCTCCCAACACATTTTTCTACACACATATACAATACACCCTTGTTTAGTATTATGATAAAGAAACTCTTTTAGTTATCAACTAAAAAGTGTTTTAAAATAAAAGTATAATAAAATTTTTGAAATGGTAAAGTTATTTCATAAAAATTCAAACTTTTATAAAAGCTCAAAGTTGCTAGAAATAGTTTTTCGCGAAAAGCTCCAAACTTAAAGGTACATGTATAGCTTACACCATACAGCTAAGTTACAGCCTACAGCTAGTTCACCAAACATACCCGTAATTTAGTTGTTTTAAATTAATTAATTCTTTTAAGAAGCTATTAAATTTGACTCAACCAAACAATTTTGAAAGCTTAAATTTATAAGACGTGTTTAGATTCCATAAGTCTTTATAGTCTATGCATGGAGATAAATTATCAATTAGCATCAATATTGTATGCACATACATGCCCATACCGATATTAGGTGCTAACAGGGGATGGTATACAAAGAAGTCCTGTTTGCCACCTTCAACTACGATAATCAATTAATGAATCGTATTTGATTTGTTCCAACGAATTAATTGGTTAGCTTGTATAGACAACATAGAACCGGTCAGTAGACGCCTAGAAGGAAAACTACGTAGGAAAAAGTTTGACATCAAAGGTGGACTTATACTATTCTTCATGAAGTACTTTTTATTTTTACGAATAATATTATATATGTCTAAGGGTGGCAATACGAGCAGGTGGGAGGGTTTGGATAGGCGGGTCAAAACGAATTTGGGTATACACGGGCTTCGGTATAAACGGGTTCGGGTCTACACGGTTTCGGCTCTAAACGGACTCGGATCTAAACTGTCTCGGGTTTAACGGGATCGAGTTTAAATGGAAAAATAAAAAGAATAAAAATAAAACGTTTAAATACGAAAAAATGATAAAATTACAAAAATGAAAACGCGAAAAGCGAAACAATGAAGAAAAAAAAAACGTATGGTTGACAAAAAACAAAATATATGAAAAACGTTTAAAAGCGAAAAAGACGAAAAAATGTTTAAAAACGAAAAAAAAAAGAAAGACAAAAACGAAAAATGTTTAAAAAAGAAAAAACATTTAAAGACGATAAAAGGAAAAAAAAAATGACAAAAATGAAAAAAAAAACTTTTAAATCGAAAAAACGTTTAAAAACTAAAAAATATGTTTAAAAACGAAAAAACGTTTAAAAATGACAAAAACCAAAAAATCTTAAAAAACGAAAAATGTTAAACAAAACGAAAAAACGTTTAAAAACGAAAAAATGAACAATGTTTAAAAACGAAAAAACATTTAAAAACGAAAAATGTTTAAAAATGTTTAAAAACGACATAAACGAAAGATGTTTATAAAAGAAAAAAATGAAAAAACGTTTAAAAACGAAAAAAAGAAAAATGTTTAAAAACGGCAAAAACGAAAAATGTTTAAAAAAACAAAAAATGTTTAAAACTGAAAAAATGTTTAAAACGACATAAACGAAAAAATTTTAAAAACGAAAAAAATGAATAAAAAAATGAAAGAATGTTTAGATCGAAAAAACGTATAAAAATGAAAAACCTTTTTAAATGAAAAACGAAAAAAAAAAAAAATAATGACAAAAACGAAAAAAAAAAAAAGTTTAAAAATGATGAAAACTAAAAAAACGTTAAAAATGAGAAAAAATGAGAAAAAGTTTAAAAACGACAAAGACTTTTTAAAACAAAAAAAAATAGTTTTAAAACGAAAAAAACACAAAAAAAAAAGTAAACGAAAAAAATTAATAAGAAAAAAGAAATTAAAAAAATATTATATAAGTGTTATCTTGAAGAAGTGGATGTTGCATAATAGGTACTCAATGTTGAGTCCAGCTCTACCTATATAGACTCATTAATCTTTTTAATCGAGCTCAGTTAGACCCACTTTAGAAAAATGTTAAGCCCATAATGACTATAAATCTATTTTAAAAGTCCAGAATAGTCTAGAATTAAAATTGGGCTTATTTTACCACCTCTATATATGTTTGAAATATAAGTCTAGATGTATGTCAAATTTACAAATTGTAGTACATGACATATGTATATCATACTTATTGTTATTTTTTCTATCAATCGTTCAATCATATTCAACAATTAAAATTTTATTTTATATATTTCAAAGACAAAAGTTCATTAAAGTAAAGAATATTATAAAAGTATGAGAGTACAAATCTCAACCGTCCATTTCAGCGTTTTTTTCTCTTCGATTAGAGATCTCATATGGCATACTTTCGATGATTTTTTTTTTTCCATTTTCTGTGGGTTTTGAAAATTAGTAATACATGTGTTACCATCGACTATCGCTTATAACACATGTGATAGTCGTTGACAATACATGTGATAGTTGCAGGTAACAAATTTGTTAGTCAATCGTAACACATTTGTTAACCCACAAAAAATGAAAAAAAAAAAAAAAGTTATTCAAGTATACCTTGTGAGATGTCTAATCAAAGAGAAAAGAAACGTTGTTTTTATGGTTTAATTTTTATTATTATTTGACTTACCATTTTGAAATATTTAATTTTAAAAAACGTGAGAGGAATTAAGTTTTTGCCAAATGACATATTTCTATTGGTACTCTCATTCTTTCAAAAACTCTCATACTTTAATGAACTCCCCCTATATTTAGAAATATACTTTAGAGAAAATAAAATATTTTTCATTTGATATATATATATAAACTAGGATTAGTGCTAACTATAGGATTCAAACTAAGGGTGGCAATTCAGGTGGGTAGAGTCAAATAGGTTCGGGTTGGCGGGTTGGCAAGTCAAAATTGATCAACCCAACCCAATCAGATTTTTAAATCGGGTTGAGAACCCAGATTATCCAATTTTTATCCTACTTAACAAGTTTTCAGGTCATTTTTGAGTTAATAGGTCGGTTTCGTGTCAAATGGGTCACACGGGTCAAATGGAGCACGTGAGTCAATATTTTAAAAAATTATAAGTAATTATCTATAGGTATAAAAATGCTTATAAAATCTTAAAATTTAATATACTTAATAAAATTTTTACTTATAATTTGATAAACTTTAAAAAAAACTCATGATTATATATACATATATAAAACTCATAAATATAAATATTTGATATTATAATGGAATAAATTTCACGAAACCATAATCATCTTGTTGTTGAATAAAAAACTTTAATGATCTAAGTTATAAAATACTACCATTTATCAACTACCAATAAATTAACCGGTAAAATATAGTATTATTTGGCAAGTAAAGGACCATGTATAAAACCAAATGATGGAAGTGTTGCAAATTTTCAAAACTTAAGAGTAGAAAGTGAAATATTGAATTGGGGATTTGAGAAAGAATAAAGTGTGATTTCGACATCAGAATATTATTCTATTAAAATAATAATATTAAAATAGACAAAACGCGAAAAATCGTAATCTTCATCCTCCTTGTGATCTCCTTACAACATAAAGTATTTTTATTAAAGCTGATCACCTACATATGATACCCCCACTAAATCGATATCTGTCCGTAGACAAACGAAGCCGACGTATGTAATTTATTGCTCAAGCACAAGTACATACACAGACTTTAACGGGTCATACGGTCACTATTGACTTATTAGTTTGGACCAGCTAATCTTAAATCTACTGTCAAATATTTTTCCCATGTTCGAGCGGTCAAATCGCAAAAATTCAAGACTATAGTAGAACATATAGTGAATATTAAAATTTTATCGTATTTACTGATGAAGATTGAAGACTAGGCTTATCTCGATAACTAAGAAGTAAGAGTTGTATGAGAGATAGGATTATATCTTATAAGGAGAAGACATGATAATCAGTTAAAATAGAAGATTAAATAAATAAATAAATAACATTATAAAGAAATTGAGTTGATCCGTGTTGATTGTTGTTTACTAACGTCAATCAATATTGACTTTTCATTTTTGTAGGCTCCGATCAGAAATCTGCAAGATTCATAAAAGTACAATCGGTATGATCTGAATTACTACGGATAAGTGTAGATCTAAACAATTGTGAAAGATTTTTGGTGGCGGCAGATGAATTATTGTGGCGACTCCGGTTGTGCTTAAAACCATAATCTTATATAAGTTATTGGTGTCGATGATATTAGTAAACTTTAAGCAGTTTGAGAGTACATATGTGCAAAAAGAGGGTGTTGTCTTTTGTTTGTTACAAGAGGAGAAGAGATAGACGACAACGGCTAAGGTCCGGTCTGAAATTAGAGAACGAGGACAGGGAGGGAGTTGTTGAATAGAATAAAATTTCATACGATTAGGGCGGGAGGTGGCGGGTGGCCACAGAGAGAGGCGGCTTGGACAATAACAAACAAATTCGAGGATCCTACCTTTTATCTTACCCGGTTGATTGAATGTATGAAGTAGGGTCTTATTTGCCGAAGTAACAACACTCTAATATCATGCAGAGTAATGAACCTTAGTAGGATATAATGTTTACATTTCAACTATTTGTAGAGTACATCTACATAAAGTATAATCTCTCGCATTTCTATAAGATTGAAATATATATTTGAATAAATAAAAAAATGAACTCTAAGCCCAAAATATATCTTATAAATTAACTGTCGAATACATTATATGTATATCCAAATGATTCGATATTTCTATTTGACGGTTTTTATAGCATATCATGTTACTATTAGTTTGTTATATAAAGTTACATTTAAACTAGATTTAACTAACTACTTTAAATGTTTGAACAACTTTCATATCAGCAGTTTTGGGTGGTTCTAATGGGTCGTTACATGAGATTCCGGTCGTGAATTAAGATGGTTTCAGTTCATGGTGTGTGCTCGGTGGTTTTTGATGGTTTAGGTGGTTACAGGACGTGGTTTAAGTGGGTGTTGGTGGTTTTGGTCGGCGGTGGTTGATGATTTCTGGTGGTTGTAGGTAGTTTTGGTATGGGTTTCATGGCGTTGGTAGTTGTTTTAACCTTGGCGACGCTACAATCGTTGGTTTATCTCCGTAACATTCCCACATTTCACTTTACCACCATTCGGTTGGATTGTGTGGCCATAATTGTTTGATTTAAAGTTCTGATAGGTCTCGTCTCAATTATCTTGGTCGCAGTCAATTTTACACCCTTTTACATACTGTCTACCGTGTGATTGCCTTACGTGGTGTGTTGGGTTCGGATGATGGAAATACTCCTTTGATTGTAGGTTTTTAGTTAGGGTCGTGTTAGTGCAAAGTTAGTTTTACGGTCGCCTTGATTCAAAGTAGGTGTTAAGGTCATTTCTATTGGAACTAAACTTTTAGAGTCGTGCCGTTTTGGTTGGAATTATCTTTAAGGTTTGCTGTAATCTCCTAGCATCTTGCTAGTTTTTATTGTTTATATACATACACACACATATATATATACATATATATACATACATTGCTACCTTTAAAAAACACAAATATTACTTTAACAAAAATGTAAAAGTTTAGAATGCAAAGCGATGTAAGACAATCTGAACTTTTCAATGGTATAACTATTTATTAATTCACCTAAATAATTACAAGGTGTATTGCGGAATTAAGTTGATGAAACTAACTTAAATACACCTATTGAAATGACAAGTTGTTGATTCTCTAATCCTCGTTACACAAACATTTACCTAAGACAAAGTGATTAAGTATTAACAACTAACTAGCTGATGCAGTTAGGTATGTTCAACAGAGAGTAATGAACACAATGAATGTTTTGCGATTCATACTAATGAGAGAATTTCATTTTTCTTCGGACAAACATTTTTCTAAGATAGGCAAGAAAATGTTCATAAAATCTTCTTCAACTTTTTGACAGTGTCACATTTTAATTGGAAATTACAATCTTCCTTAAACGCAATATGTTAAACTTTACGCCAGAAAACAACAGTGAAAACAATCGTTCATGCTTTTGCTGACATTCTTTTATACTTAATTGTAGTACGTGTTTTGCTGCAGTTTTGCTTTTAACCAAATCCGCCTAAATTCAACCTAGATATTTACATAAATTTCTAGTGAATGTTGTCAAGAGAGAAACCATATATCAGTGACACATTTTTCGAATTCCGTTAATCCTTTGTTGTGTAGAACTGATCTTGTACCTTGTTCGCTGATTTCACTAAGCAATTAACAAGGTGTATCTTTAAGCTTGTCTTCGACTTACTTTACATGAATTTTGAAGTTAAATATGTGACAAGTATTGCTCGTTGATATAAACGTACTCATCAATCATCAATTAATACAAAGATATGTAAACAATTGCTACTACTTTTACTGATTTGATTTGACTTTATTAGCAGCGAGTTAAACACTTAGATTAATTATAATCGAGCTATATTTTTAGATTAATTATAATCAAGCTATATTGACTGATTATTGAGCTTAACAAAGCTTATTTTCAAGATACCAAGTAATTTTGTTTGGTTAGAGCAGTTTAAACTAAACCAAATTGATTCAGTCGATTGGTTTTCCATTTCTAATAATTGGAATCGAATTAAACTAAATTAATATTCATTTGGTAAAATATTTTACAGTTTGCTTTCTTTATTGATATATCTCCGAAGAAAAACAATTACAAATCCAAGTTTAATCAATCTATTATTGTACCAGTACAATTATATACTCTAGTAGTTAGTGTCTTGATGAAATTGTCGCTCACATCGACAAACACTGAGAGATTGATAACATGCAACTAAAGCTCGTACAGCTGACTTTTAGCAAAGCTACGGAACATTTCGCAAATGTTATGTGAAGTGTGTGGTAAAATTGAGATGAAATTTACACTTCGTGGTAAATGACGATTGAGACTTATGACGCCTATCTAATTAAGCATCAGTAACACCATACATACATGCACAATTTGACACGCTATAGCCACTATTTAACATGATATTGAACACAACAATAAACTTGCAACAAATTATTCATATAAACGAAGGAGGTTTTTTTCCCCTTATTTACATCACTCAGAGCGAGCCATTTTTTTTTTCTTTTTGACTATGATATACTCTACCTAACTGTAATATCCGAGACCGTTCAAACCATTTCCCTAACTATTCTATAATGCATTTTTTAAAAATATTTATTAAAATAATATATAAAAGCTTTTCTTTACCAACATCGTTCTTATTCCCAAGCATATCAACAACAATATTTTAAAAGATGAAACTGAGCTAAGCCAAGAGAATTATATAAAACTAACTTTGTACCCGCGCAAAGCAGTGATGTCGAATATTCGATCTATATTTTCTCTATCGTGTTTATTATGTGTTTTTATGTTTAGATGACATGTATGTGAGAGATAAAAAAAAGCTGGATAACATATATAACTTTTAGTAATTGAATCATTATGTAAAAACACCTAAATTTTTATTCCAAAAAGTGGAGAAAACAAAATTCGTCGAAAGTATATCATGTGAGATGTCTAATCGAAGAAAAAAACCTCTGATTTTTATGGTGTAATTTTTATAATTTTTTGACTAACTATTTTTTAGATATTTAATTTTAAAAAACGTAAAAGAAAATAAGTAGATTTTATGTAAATATTAATGTAAATGAAGAGTATTTAGTCTTTTCAAAAGTGTGTAGAGAAACTCTCTTACACCCATTACACCCATTATAAGATAGTAAGATTCTTGACACTAACGACTTTCAAAGATTGAATGTTACTTGTAAAAGCCCAATAAAGTTTTTCTATCTAGATATATACAGACCTTAGTTTGGACACCTAGCCGATTTCTATTGTTTGTTTCATAAAACTCTCTAATCATTTAAAAAGATAAGGACTACAATTATAACCAACTACCACTAAAAATCATTACACACTTTTACATAATAAACAAGTCAAAGGAATTTAATACTCAAGATCCAAAACTGATATGGTTAATTAAATAATAGTAAATAAATATAAAAGTGATTACTTTAATGTACTTTCCAAAAATAGTATCATCAAGATCAAAAAAATCCCTACCTTCCAACTAGAACAAGTGAATAACAACTAAAGCTTTCCTCATTTGGCTTAAACCAACATTAACTAATAAACTAATCAATTTGATCAACAACAAAAAAGCTTCTAATATATAATATATAATGATAATCATAAAGTAACTACAATTAAAAACAAAAAAACATAAACAACAGAGCCTCATCTCATCTTCTCTCTTGCTAATCTCTATTTAAGTACTTATTACCCCATAATAATAATCACCATCATAGTAATAATCAAGATTAATTAATTAATTAACTAAGAAGCAGATGATGATGAACCATTAGTCCCCATAACATTCCCACCACCACTACTAATGCTATCATTATTATTATTATTATTGTTATTATTATTATTAATGTTCTCCTGCTGCTGTTGTTGCTGCTGCTGTTGATGCTGCTGATGATGATACTGATGTTGATTGCTTGAATTTGTATTTATATTTGTAAAGAAATCAATTCCACCAGCAGCAGAAGATCCATTATCATCTTTTTTACCACCAAACGTCAACTTGTTGTTATGCATCCATACTTTAAAAACCCCCTTTTCAACACCGATTTCGTTGCACAAATTGATGATTAAATCTTCATCCTTTTTCTGCATCTTCCACCCAACTCGTTCAGCTAACTCGTGCATCTTTTGTTTCTGATCATGTGTGAATTTCGTACGGAATCTTTTTTTCCCGTTGGAGTTTGATCCGATGATGGAGATGGGAATTGTGGGGTTTTGGTTGTGGGTGGTTTCCGGTAAGCCGGAGCTGAGAGCTAGTAGCATGTGTGGAGCTGATGGGTAGTAAGAAGAGGAGATCGGCGGTGGGGATGGTGAGTCAGCTGGGCTGATGCTGGAACCTCTAGCTCCGGCGACGGAGATTGGTTGGGGTGGTGGTGGTGGATGGTGGCGGTGGTGGGGTTGGTACTCGATGATGTGTTGTGGAGGTGGGTTGGCCGGAAATGATTCGTCAGGGTCACGGCGGTGGAAGTTACGGTGGCAGCCGCACGCGGCGCATTTTAAAGAGGTGGGGTCGGTTGGGGTGGATGTCGGCGACGGCATGAACTCGCCGCAGCCGTCAACGGCGTGGCCGCCCATGGAGGCGGCGTGGTTCTTTAAACATTCTCTGTAAGTGATGACTATTGGTGGTGGGGCATGGTGGTGGTGGTGACGTGGCTTATGGCGTTTTAGTACTCCGTTAGTGAAGGGTGGTGGGAGGTGTTTTGGGGTGGTGTTGTGGTGGATCGGAGAGTCAAGGTCAAGATTTTTGGTGGGGCTAGTGGCGGTGGTGACGGTGGTTTGTGGTGGTGAAGGTATGTCCATTAGAAAGTGAGTTTGAGTGAGTAATTAAGTGAAAAGGTTTAGGGGTCCATAGAAGGAATTGAAGGAAATGAAAGGGAATTGAGGGGATTTGAAAGATTGATTTGATTTTTGATGAAATTTTTGTTAATAATAATAATAATAATAATAATTTTTATGGTTTTTTTTGGTATTTGGTATTTGGTATTTGGATGACTGTAGATAACCTTCTTATGTGGTGGTGCACTGTCTGTCTTTCTGCTTAACCTTTGGTTATCTAATCTATCCTTTGGTTAACCCGAATTTCAAACTTGGGTTGGTTGGGTAACAAATTTAATTTAAATATGGGTTTGGTTGAACCGACCCATCATACGCATTTTATTTTTGACATATGTCCATGTGTCATTGAAAAATTAAATTTTATTACTGTATCTTTGTTTTAAGTTTAAATTATTATCTATTTATTATTTATTTATCCTATTAATTGTTTGTTGGTAAAACAACATATTTAGAAGTGTCACTCAAATAAAAGTTAAAATACTTTAGATAAAATCTATTGTACAGATTTTGTTTCGCTTTAGTGGAATGTTATTTTCCGAACGTACAAACTCATGTACCACCCATGGTTGTTTATATATGTCTATACACATTTGTATTACATAATCGTGATTTTGGAAAAGAATACAAAATTTTACGAGTTTGAAATACGAGATATGTAAATTTGAGTTTACTACTTCAAGAATCGGTAATGATAATACTCCCTTCGTTCCAAATTAAGTGTCTTGTATCAGATTTCACAAAATTTAAGAAATTGCTTTGTCTGTTAGTGAAGATGACTATTTTACCCTTACCTTTTTGCACAGACTCCCATGTATCAATTTTGAAAAAGGTTAAAATGGTAAAGTTAATTTGCTACTTTTGAAAGTAAACATTTATTTTTAGACAAACAAAAAAGAAAAACAAAACATTTAATTTGAGATGATAAAAGTATATAATTACTTTTTACTAATAATGATTTTGACATCACTTTCAATGAATTAATACCTTTTGGTATCAAATTAACTGTTACACAAAATTGATAGCAGGTTAAAACTCTTTCTAACTAAACTGACGTGACCAATGATGCACCTTGATATTTGTATTGTGTTTGTTATTTAAATGTTTTAAAACATTAGAAAAGTAGCATGTGATTTAGATTAAATTTAATTAGTGACCATACATTAATTGCTTGAATCTCAAGTTTTGTAATAGTTTCAGAAAGACTGTTAACATTTTGAATTATATTATATGAAAAAGCTTAAATGAATTAAAACGTTTAAAGTGTGAATGACATTTTTTATATAATTTTACAGGATAATAAGTAGTTTTACATTTAAAGAAAAGTTCAGATAAAAATAATTTTTTTTATGAGTATACAGAATAGTATAAAGGTTTTATTTGATAATATCTCATTTTCTACTCATATTTTTTAAAATTAAATATTTTAAAAATAATTATTCAAAAAATTATAAAAACTACATCATAAAAACTAACATATTTTTCCTTTTCGATTAGACATCTCACATGATATACCTTTTTTATTTTTTGTAGATTTTAAAAACTACTATCACATATAATACCAACGACTATCACAGTCATTTCAAAACTCACCAAAAAATAAAAAGAAAAAAGCTCATCAAAAGTATATTATGTGAAATGCCTAATCAAAAAGGAAAAAAAATGTTAATTGTTATAATGTTTTGACTTATTGGTTTTGAGATATTCAATTTTTAAAAATATAGAGATTTTGTTATTTTGATGAAAATAGAAGATTGAGATTGATCCTTTATTCTTACAAAATTTTACATTCTCATTTGAACTTTTATCGTCTTATGTATTTTGAAAACTTATAAACGTACACTGAAATATCTCTACTCACTTTACAAACAAACTTTTTTTAGCATAAATCAAGTCCGGGATCTTCAATTTACCTACAACCAACATTTGGGATTTTATTCCATAATTAATTTGCATACTTGCAATTTATTGTGCATTAGTTGGTTAATCGATGAAGAAGGATGTCATTCATGAATTTGACTCATTTTTACCATGCTAATAAAAATTCTTTTTCGATAGTGGATACTAATTTTAGTACTAGTTCACACTACTATATTTTCATTATTATATACGTGTTAGCAATTTGACTTGCACTGTATGTATTAAACTAATGATAAGTTTCTGTGTTTTGAGACTACTTGATAAGCTTAAAACAAAATGAAAGATAGTATATAAAGTAATTTATAGGAAGCTTAGCTTACAACGGTTTGACTTGGACAAATTTTAGCGGTGGGGTTGGATTCAAATTTACTCAACGAGTTCAAATCCAAAGATAGATGAAAGCCGGGTCAACCCATAAAATATGTCGTGGGGCCGACCTGTTAGGAAACGTAAAATATTCGTGTGTGTGGGACCCAGTAGCCAGCAAAAAGACCAGGGCATTTACTCCTTCACCCTCCCACCTTTCATTTCTCAATATTTTGCACCTTTAATCCAACTACAGATGGTCCACATTTATATTCTCTCAACTCCCTTAATTTTCTTTCAACTTAAAATTCTACCCATAAACTTCCTTTTTTTTTTTTTTTTTTAATAGAAACTGGCGATGCATTAAAAAAAACAAAACATTACAACAGAGCTCCGAGAAGGAGAACGCGAACAAAAAGAGAAAAAATACATCTCCGAGCACAACCAAACACCTATCAAACCAACCGAACAAATCTCCATCTTACTAAAAGACACATCCTTGAATTAGAGACCCAATTTGACCAATCAACTCTCACTTTTGAACACCTACTTGAAATCCAAAAAAGATAAGAGAGAGACTCTGAACTTTGGAGAAAATATCATGAGAAAGAATAGATGTTCGATCTTCTACAGTAGCATGAATTAAGCAATTCCTCCATTTTCAGATTTGCCAAAGCAAAACCAAACAAACACCATGGAACACCTTAGCTTCAAACGAATTACCAGGGAACCAAATAGAACCATACAACACATCAATCACCGAAAACGGGTCTGGTGGTTCTAGAGCCTGCATTGAATCATTGATCATAAGAGTTAAATATACGGGGTGTAATCGAGTCGATCGAGTAGACATATTGTCAAGATTAGCTCGGCTCGAGTACTTTAGTATTCGAACTCGACTAGAAGTTCTACTTGAGTAACTTGAGCTCGATTCGACTAGTACTAAGTCAATTGCAAATATCTTGCAACTCGATCTCGAGTCGCTCGCAAATTATCTCGTCTCGTTTACACTTATAGTTAATGATCACAAAGAAGAGACACGGAATCCAGAAAAGGTACAAAGGTTATTACAACTTACGATCTCACCATATACAAGATTTTAACAATAAGTCCAAAATATATGATGAACATGCATAATTAATTTGACAAACACGACTATTTTGTAGTGAGAAATTGAGCGTGTAATACATTTAATTTAATATGTATAATAATAATAATGTAAGAAATTGAGATCCCCTTGATTTCAAAGAAAGAAAATATGTTAACAACGAGATTTCAAGCATGCATCTACGTGAAATCAAGATCCGATATTGTCTATTAAAACGATGTATTAAAGTTCGACTAAAAGAAATCAGGAGCTAACTATTGGCATAATAAACATCGGACAAATAAATGAATTACACGAAAACTGAGTTATTAATAATCGTTGTCAAAATCGACTTATTGACATCTACTTAAAGAGCCTCATTTTAGTAATTGACGGAAGCCAGAGGCTTAAAAATTCAGATAGTCCTGACTTCGTAACATGTATGTGCATGTTGTAGTGACGACAAGAATACGTACAGTGAAATGTTGAAAAGGTCAATAGACTTCAACAAAAAAACATAAATAAATCTTTCTTTCTATACTTTTACCAAAAAGAACTAGTCATTATGAAAGTTATAATCAACCTCTCAATAACTCAATTAACTGATTTCCCAAATTGATAAATCAACCGTATTCTTCTCGTTTACCTAGTTCAACTGATACGAACTTAACCAAGATGGCATTCGTCTTTGAGAAGAACGATGAGGGGGTAACTCGAACAAAGATAGAATCTTTGGGGTAGAAAGTGTTAACAATAAATAGAAGGTGGGTAGGAATTGTACTAAAGGTCAGAATCCCATGTTGCTTAATAATGAGAAGAATGACGTAATTACATTTACACCCCTTTCTTACCCGGTTAACAAAATTATCTCCGGTTGTCAATGATATGACGACACTTTTACTGCTTCTAATCCGGCAGAGCTTACGATTAGTATTTTGGAGTTTAGTGCATGCTTAAGAAATTAATGGGCAAGTTAAATATTGTCGTTATATTAATGACACGTGTAATTCGAGGTGTTATATTATAGACACGTAGCTTTGTACTTGTACACATGGTTTTCCTTCTTATCACATTGTTTGTTACAACTAAATTTTGTCATCAATTCAAACGTCTAAACTAAGTAAAATATTTTATTAATTTTCTAAACTTATATAATTGGGAACAAAACCGTATGTTCTTCATTTAGAAAAATGCAGTGCCTTTTATTAGTTCGTACGTATAGGAAACCTTTTTATTGAGAACTGGGTTATATTTTATATATCATTTCGTATTGTGTCAAGCGTACTTACACCTAAAACTGAACCTGTAAAGTCTTTTTAGGATTTTAGAAACCTAAACAATTAATTTGTAATGTTATAGTTTTGTCTTTAAACTGTGAAACTTACTAGTGTTTCTGAACCTTTCAGATCACGGGTTCTTTTATTTTGTATAAATAAATAAATAATAAATAATAAACAATAAAGAAATTTATTTATATTGTATATGCATGTTTAGTTAAGTGTGTCAAGTCTCAAAACTCGGTTATAAATTGAAATAATTGTTAAGAAAACGAAAAAACATACAATAAAATCGAAATCAAAACATTTTAATAATAAGTTCAGAAAATTTATTATAATTCTATTTAATTAAAATAATAAACTGAAGGAAATTAATATGATCACCTTACGTATGCGGTAACGAATTAATGGTGATCACCTTATACGGTGTGGCTATGGTTTAATTCTTGATTTTGTGTACATATTCATTCTCATTCTATACTCGAAAAATCAATATTGTTTTCGTACGAGAGTAATCAGTAATTCGTATCTGTATATTATATTACAATTAAAATTAAAATTAAAATTAAAGTTAAAATTAAAATTAAAATTTTAATATAATATTTTGTATTGGATCTAATGTACGTATTTAAAATTGAGTTCAACACAACCATAACGTTACGTAATTACGTTAAAAATAACAATGGCAACTGAATTAACGTGTCAAGTTAATATTCGTTGTTTGTTAAAAATATTAGAGATCATTCTTAGACTTCAAATAAACTTATCAAATGTTTTTCAGAAAATACCGACCTAAGATCTAAGATTGTATGAAATAAAGTTGTTTATATTGAATTGAAAGAGAAAAAATTGTAAACACCAGTAGTGGTACTGTTTATATCGATTAAAAAAATTACCAACTTCTTAGCATTTTGTGATTACAAACGAAAAGAAAAGGGTTTGGAAAGCAAGCTTCTATTCTCATTGAGTTTGTTATTAAGAACATGTTTGTTTGAAAGAATGTTGAAGGAATATGATGAAATTAGAAATTGAATTTCATTGTGCAGTGTGTTTGGTTGGTCAAAATGTAAGGAATTGAATTTCATAGGAACCTTTACATTCATTCATTTAAAGAATTGTCATTCCTTAAGAGAATGTGATGTAATTTAATTTCATTCCTCTCTTGAATCTCTAAAAGACTGTACTACCATCAACCCTAACAAAATAATATACAGGTCGACATCATTTTATTTCATTCGTTCTTTTTTCTTTCTCCACGAAGTGTAGCGATTTCATCTAGAATTCATCCAAAACTTCTAGTAACCTAATTACTTTGTTTAAATCTTCAATTTCACACTTCTTTTCCTAAATCATCTAATTTGTGTGTGCATATATGAATCAATTTGAAGATACTTCATCAATCTTCAATTTCAAGCTTCTTTTTTTCTTTTCTTTGACAAACATCAACGATTATCTCTTGTTGTTTTGATTATGATACATATTGACCTAATTTATGTATATAAATCATCATTTTTAAGCCGCTATGAACCCTAAAATGTTATTTTTTCAGTATGAAATTGATGTATAACTTGTTATTTGACTGGTAAATTGTTGTTTATAACTCTTAAATTGTTGATTGTGACCCGTAACATGGTTTTTGGTGACCCGTAATTTGCTATTTTTGACCTATAGTTGTTGTTTGTGACCCATAAATTGTTGTTTTAGAGCCATAAATTGCAGTTTTTTTCAGAAGTAACTTGTTGTGTTTTAATTGTAAGTTGTTGTTTATGACCCGTAACTTTACTTTATGTTTTCACCCATAACCTGTTGTTTATGATCTTGCAGGTTGTTTTTTACCTGTAGTTGCTATTTTTGAAACCGTAACTTGCTGTTTTTACCTGTAACTTGCTGTTTTTGACCCGTAACTTGCTATTTTTCACATGTAACTTACTTTTTTTTCACCCTTAAGTTGTTGTTTATAACGTGTTACTTTATGTTTATGACCCGTAACCTGCTGTTTTTGATCCGTAAGTTGATGTTTTTGACTTGTAGTTGTTCTTTGTGACCCGTAAATTGTTATTTTAGACCCGTAAATTGTCATTTATTACTCATAAGTTGTTTTGACTTAGTTTGCTAATTTATTGGTCTATGAACAGGCAATACGCCGACTTAGTTTAATACGATGCTGACGTAGGCAAAGGAGAAATCAAATAGTTGTGGCATTTTGGAACCAAGTTATGACCATAGTTGTATGGTTTTTTTACCACGGTTTGCGTGTTATTATTAGTCAAATACAAAAGGGATAAACCACATATCCAAATCATTTCAAAACACTTTAATCGATCCATAAATGTGCGTAGGTACGCTTTAGAGAGTGGCATACTACGCATATCAAACCTTAGGATGAACCGCAAGTGTTTTATAAAGTTATGTGACATGCTAGAAAATATAGGTGGATGAACCGTAGCCTTTCGTTTTGTATGTTGTGTAGAATTGTCTAGGAGCATTAGATGGTACACACATAAAGTGTATAGTACCACTTGATGAGGAACCTAGATACATAACAAGAAAGAATGAGATTGCCACAAATGTGTTAGGTGTATGTTCACAAGATATGTAATTTATTTATGTGTTACCGGGATGGGAGGGGTCAGCGGCTTATGGTAGGTGCTTCGAGATGCCCTTGTTAGGCCAAACGGATTAAAGGTTCCAAGACCCGGTATGTATAAATAATAAGTTAAATAGTCTATTACTTATTTGAGGTATATTAACTATAACGTATATCTAGGTTATTACTTGGTAGATGTTGGATACACAAATGGAGAAGGTTTCCTTACCTCCTATAGAGGTCAAAGGTATCATTTAAATGATTGGCGTAAACGATACAAACCAACTGCCCCGAAAGAATGTTACAACAAGATACATTCATCTGCGAGAAATGTCATCGAACGATGTTTTGGTATATTGAAGGCAAGATGGGGAGTTTTAAGGGACATCTCGTATTATCCAATTGATTTGAAGAATATGATTGTGATGACATGTTGTCTTCCCCATAATTATATTAGGCAACAGATGACTATTAATCCAATTGAGATTTTAAATCAATATGCACCAGATGAGGGAACCGGAGACGTTGAAGGTCAAAATATTACTTCTATTGGGACATCAAATGAGTGGACTACATTTAGAGATAATTTAGCTGCGGAGATGTTTGAACATTATTGTGCTACACATTGATAACATTGTTGTTTTTATCTTGATCATGTATTATGAACACAGTGAATGTACCTTTGATGTTATCTAATAATAATATTTGAGTTGTTTTTTATAGATTGTATGTATTTTTTATGGGATATATGCATTCTATCTCTTTAAATTTCATGTATGCCACATCAGGTATGGCAGAAAGAGGAAGGACTTACAGGAATTGGTCACCTCATGAAAATGCCAAGCTTGTAGAAGCGTTGGTCAATATGGAAAATGTGGGACTACACTAAGCTGATAATGGTTTTAAATAAGGGTACTTGCAACATCTAGAGCTTGCTTTAAAAGAATCACTCTCTAATTCGGGTATTTGGGTAAACCCCCATATTGAGTCAAGAATCAAAACAATGAAAAAAGATTGGCAAGTCGTCTACGATATGGTGAATGGTACAAACGCAAGTGGTTTTGGTTATGATACTGTCAACAAATGTGGAACAGTTAGTGAACCCGCTGTTTGGGAGTCTTACATCATGGTACGTTATTTAACTTGCTTAATTACCCGTAAGTTGCTGTTTGTGAATCGTAACTTGATGTTTTTGACTCGTAACTTGTTGTTTTTGACCCGTAAGTTGATGTATATGACCCGTAACTTTCTGTTTATGACTCGTAAGTTGCTGTTTTTGAATCGTAACTTGTTGTTTTTCACCTGTAACTTGATGTTTTCACCTGTAACTTGCTGTTTTTGACCCGTAACTTGCTGTTCTACACGTGTAACTTGATATTTTTTACCCTTAAGTTGTTGTTTATGACCTGTAACTTTCTATTTATGACTCGTAACCTGCTGTTTATGATCCGTAAGTTGCCGTTTTGACCCGTAAGTTGTTGTTTTAACCCGTAAGTTGATGTTTTTGAATCGTAATTTGCTCTTTTTGACCCGTAACTTGTTGTTTTTCACTTGTAACTTGTTGTTTTTGACCCATAACTTGTTGTTTCTCACCTTAAACTTGCTGTTTTTGACCTGTAAGTTGCTGTAAATGACTCGTAAGTTCTGTTTTTAAACCGTAACATGCTGTTTTTTCACCTGTAACTTGCTGTTTTTCACTTATAGCTTGTTGTTTTTCACATGTAACTTGCTATTTTTGACCCTTAAGTTTCTGTTTATGACCCGTAACCTGTTTTTATGATTTGTAAGTTGCTGTTTATGATCCGTAAGTTTCTAATTTGACCCAATATTGAGTATGATACATTTTAGCAAGTGGTTTAATATTGTCTAAATCGTTTTGACCTATATTATTGTTGTATGCAAGTACACACACAAAGGGGCAGCTAAATGGAGAAACAAACCATTTCCTCATTTTGAAGACTTATGCATTATGTTTGAGAAAAATAGAGCTCAGGGGGATAGACTCCAAGATTTTATCGAGATGGAAAATGATGCAAACGTGGAAGAACAACAGTCACAACAACCTGATGATGGTTTTGGAAGAGCCAGCAAAAGTAAGCCACAATGTCTATAACACTTCAAGTGTGTAAAGTAAAGAAGTTTCAGGTGCACAAACTAACAAAAGGAAAATGCTTGATCCCATTACTTAAAGGATCACTAAAGCGGCTGCCTTACTTGGAAAAGAACTCCGAGATGCATCAGAGTTAATGCACCAATCTTTAAAAGCTGAAGTGGATGTACAAGAAAACACCTCCATGGTCAGTTATGAAATTTCTAAAGTCGAGTCGATGTCCACACTCGATAAGTTCAAAGCTAGTCAAAAGATAACGCACGAGTGAGAAGCTGTGCTAACCTTTTGGAATTTGGAAGGAGAGGAAAGGGAGACTTTTGTGAAGCTTATGTTGGAAGAATGATATGAGTATCGAAATACTTACGTTGTATTTATATTTTGAAAGTAGCAATTAAGATAATATTACGTTTTGTCATTTTGGAAGTTAGGGTACCAAGATAATATTGTGGTTCCCTAATCAGTAACATAATTTTTTCGCTGCTGATTTTTGGATATAATATAGTAAATGATCTATTTGCTTTCAAATGTTCGTAGTTACGTTATCAAGTTTTACGTGGTTAGGTTTGTTTCAATTTTTAACTGCTAAAAACTTATCATATCACATCTACATGAATCAATAGTTAAAGATTTTACAAAAAAAAAAAAAAATATTTTGCTTAAAAACAAATAATTGCAAAAAGGGTATTTTTGTCAATTCACATAATCACATTCCAATTCCTTTGACAGATTTAAGAACCAAACAGAAAACAGCAAAGGAATTGAATCTGATTCCATTTCATTTTCTGACAACTAAACATGATACATAATCTAATTCCTTATAATCTAATTCCTTCATAATGCAATTCCTTTGACATATTTCATTCCTTCCAAAAAACATTCTGCTAGTCAAACGGGACCTAAAGGTATTTTTCAATCTATCCCTTTAGAGTACGAGAGACCAATGAAACAGTTTTTAATATTCTAAAAGGTGTTTTAGAAAAAGCTATTGTTGAAGAAATAAAAGAGTAGAAAAAAGTGTATTGAATAGTGCTTTGAATCTTTTTTAGTTTAAATAATTTAATAAATTAAAAAATATAATAAAATAAATATATTCATTAAATAAAAAAATTACATATTACAAGTCCTAAAAAAATACATTCAAGCGTTTCCTGATCTCGATCTCCATAGACTTTATCACAAACTTTTTCCTTTTCACATTCTACTATGAATTTATCATGTTCTGAAAAGTGGTCTGTCAGCACAAACAAAATTCTTAGCGCGACTTCAAGGTCCTTGGTCTGGTAGTAACTTTGTTTATCGTGTCGAATACCTTCAAAGGTTGATGTGATCGAGTCATCAAACAACGCGTAAGAAGAAGAGACAGGCCTAGAAGACGTTTTCTGAGATTTTGTTTTCCTTGATTTATCCTGTGGACGTTCGAACCGATCATCAACAAATAGCGCGGCATTCAGGTTTTCTTTGTTACCCTCCGGTTCCTCCTCCGAATCCAAGTCGACGAAGTCGACCATTTCTTGACGTTTTGGAACATTCCGCCTTTTGACGACAATGGAATTCAGAATTAACCACTTTTGGCAGTCCTTCAAAAAGTTCTACCCATGAAAATGTACAAAAGGTTTTACGCATTTCAATCTATAGCCTCCGCCCATAACCAAAATTTACCACCACCTTCCCCGCTTCTTTGTTGTGCTTGAGGCCGCCTCCAAATACCTTCGCACTTTTGGCATGTGGCATTGAGTTTTAACCATTTACAAGACAACATGTCTTTGGTCCGTTAAAATAGAGGGTTGTGGCTATTGGTACTATCCCATGACAAGATACCAAAAAAAACCCTGTTAGACTGGCATTTCCTGAGTTGGAATCTTCAGAAATGGCAATCAACTTTGCGTCAATTGGAGTTCGTCCTCTGGTTCCCCAATGTTGTGGTAGGTATAAACCTTTTTTGGTTTAGGGTGATGGTCCAAACTCTGCTTGTTCTCCGTTCTTTGTTGACCTGTTTCTATAAGAGGTTGGTGTCGGCACCTCGTGTTCGTGTGATTGCATATCAGGTGCTTGGGTAAACGATTGTTGGGTGTTTTTTGTTGCTTTCCACATTAGGAAATTGTTATATTGGTCGGACAATAAGTTAGATGTTTGATAGTATAACGTTTGAGGGACTTGGGTTTGAGGCATATGATATAAGGTACTGAAACCGGGATGCCAGTTGACGGGTTTGAAGATGATGATTGGTGTAGAACGAGTTCCATTTTGAGTGTAGATTGTACGAGTTGTTTGGGATTTCGACATTATGAATTAAATAAGAATCATATGAGTTTTTGATTTTTTGAAGTGTGTGTTTGAAGATGAAAATGAGTGTTTTGATGTGTTTTCAATTGTTCTTTAAGTGTAGTAGTTATAGATATGGAAAAAGGTTTTAAAAAAATTAAATAAAAAAGGGTAAAATATAGAGTCTTTTGAATTTTTTTTAAACCTAAAATAGCCGTTTGAATTTAAAAAAAAAAATTCGAACAAGGTCGCGCATCGGATGCTGTCTGGGAACGTCGTCCAGAACGCTACCTTTGATTATCACAAAGAAGCACATAACGTTGTTGTTTGAAACTAAGCAATTGAAGAAACCTTTTCAACCACAATATTTCTTTCCATGCTTATGTTATTGCCATATACTCGGCCTCGGTTGTAGATAAGGCAACACTCTTTTCGGTGGTAGACAAGGCAACACTCTTTTGCAATCTTAATTGCTAGAAACCGCTCCCCCTACAAAAGTCATCAAGTATCCAGAAGTCGATTTCAGAATATCTATGTTGTAAGCAATATCTAAATCTATATACCCAACAAGCACTAAGTTACCATCTCCAAATGTGATACCCATTTTGGAGGTACCTCACATATATCTGCAAATTCATTTAACTGCTTCCCAATGCTTCTAAGGCCACTCCCATCCCTTCGTCACTTTGGGCGTCGGTTGGAAGTGACGAAACCGACGCCGATGGCACAGTTTCGTGACTTGCTTGCGTCGGTTTTTTTCGTCGCATAACCGAAGTTTCATCTGTTCTTTTTTCCTTTCTTTTTCTCTATAAATTTAAAAAAAAAAAGTGACCGACCACTATGGCACGGGTCAGTCAGTTGTTAGTCGGTTTTAGTCAGTTTTGGAAAAATCTAACGTGGCGCTGAGTTGGCAAAAACTGACCAGTCAGTTTCAGTCACGAATGGGAATAGCCTTACCCCGTTTTGACAAGTTTCAACTAACACCACCAACTGCATGGGCAAGGTCATGCCTTGTACATGCCAATACATGCCATAACATCAATCAATCTTACAACTATTGAGGCATATAGAAATCTATCCATCTCTTCAACATCTTGATCTGAAGAAGGGCTATCTCAATATGTTAGCTTAAAGTTGGTTGTATGAGATCCATGTTGAGTCTACGAAACACCTTCTCAATGTATTGCTCTTGTGACATATGTAGCTTCTTAGCATCTCTATCTCTAGCAATACGAAGGCCAATGATCCGTTTTACTAGCCCCGAGTCTTTCATAGCAAAAGTCTTATTTACCCTTAACTAGAAAACCTTTAGGTTGCTCCACGTAGATTTCCTTATCCTAATCTCCGTGAAGGAAAGTTGTCTTAATATCCATCTGCTCAACCTGAAGATCAAGACTAGCAGCTAAACCAAGAACCACTCGAATATATCCTATCGTCACAACCAAAGAGAAATCTCATCAAAATCAATACATTTTCTTTGATCAGATCATTTAACAACCAATGTATCTTTGTATTGGGGTTGAGAAGTACACTCTTCAGTCTTCACTTTATAAACCCACTTGTTCTTCAACGCTCTTTTCGCCTCTAGGCAACTTCACCAATTCATAAGTATTGTTCTCGTGAAAGAAGGTCATCTCATCTTGCATGGCTTCAACCCACTCTTTCTTATGCTCATCTTCTATAGCTTCTAAATAACACACATGTTCTCCCCCATCAATGAGTAAAACATAATCATGAGCAACATATCGAATGGATGGATGAAAATCTTGGGTAGACCACCTAAATGGGAAGGATGATGGCATAACTAGTACTGGTAATTTGAATGAACGTCTCCATCTATTTCTGGTTGCTCATGAGCATCAATATCATCAGTACCCTTTTGTTTATCATTCTGAACATCATCTCCAGATTGTGAATCAACATATTGTGAGGAACTGGATCCAAATCAGTAAGATCATCACTATGTTGAGGAACTATCTTTGTTTCTTCCTTCTCAATATCTTTTAAAGTATGATTTTCAACAAATATAACATCTTGGCTTCGTAGAAGTTTCTTCTGAACTAGATCTTACAACATGTACCCAAACTCATCAGCATAACCAAAGAACACACATGACTTAGTTTTCTTATCAAGCTTTGACCTCTCATCTTTGGGAACATGCACAAAAGCCTTACATCCAAAAACTCTTAAGTGATGGAAAGAAATATCTTTGCCGCTCCAAACCCTATTAGGAACATCACAATGCAAAGGAATACAAGGGATTATATTAATAATATGAACCTTCGTATTCAAAGCCTCACCAAAATAGGAACCCGACAGTCCTACATGTGATAGCCAACATCTGACTCTCTCAAGGAATGTTCTATTCATCCGCTCTATTAAGCCATTTAGCGGCAGTGTCTTTGGAGGAGTCTTTTAATGCCGCATAAATTTCTCTTTACAATAAACATCAAATCCCCAATATATTCACCGCTATTATCAGTCTGAACACACTTGATCTTCTTCCCAATTTGTCTCTCAACCAAGGCTTGAAACTGTAGAAACACATCGAATATTTGATCTTACACCTTACTAGAACAATCATCGATGAATGTTAAAATAGGAACACCTACCAAGTGTCCTAGTCTTTAAAGGACTGCAAACATCAGAATGTACTAGATCAAGTATATTTTCCACACGAAAAAGAGAATGGCTCTTAATGACAACTATGGTTTGCTTCCCTGCGAGACAGTGAGAACACTTACTCAAATTAATAACATGCAGACTAGATAACTCATTCTTCTTTGACAAAATAGACATCCCTTTTTTACTCATGTGGCCAATTCTCCTATGCCACAAATCAGTCATGTCAACATTGTTCACCGCCTTAACAATGCTCTTGAAGATCTTCGGATATGTGATTTATAAGTTTGAGTCTTTCTTACCTCTTCCCACGATCAAAGAACCAAGAGTCAATTTTCATATTCCATTACCAAAATCGTTATAGTAGCCATCATCATAAAGAATCCCCACAGAAATAACTTTAAGTCGAGATGTTTTACGTTATGCAAAACTAGCTCCATCCCAGTGTCAAACTTCAAACAGACCATTCCAATACCAACGATCTTTGATAACCCAACGCTATCTATTCTAACAAATCTCTAATTATCTAGAGTGTAAGATGAGTATCAATCTCTACGTGTTGCAACATGATGTTTAGCACCACAATCAACAATCCAACTTGTATCATCGTTAGAAAGATTAACCATATCATAATAAAAAAAAGCAAAGAACTCATCAATAACAGTATTAAATTTAGCCTTGTCATTCCTATCACCATTTTTCTTATGGTTCTTTTTTTTGTTGGCCTTTCTCTTCTCTTTCTTCAACTGTTTTCATTACCATTTTGTGTGACTTTTTTCACCACAATGATAACACTCAACATCAACAAATTTTCCTTTGTTGGAACTACTACGGTAATTAGCTCTATTGCTCGGACCTGTACTCTGATTTCTCCCGTGCCTTTCTATTACTAAGACATATGATAGTGAAGAAGAACCTTGTGACTTTCTTCTCATCTCTTCGTTCCACATGCCACCCTTAGTCAATTCCACGGTGATAATACCGTCTGGTGCAGAGTGGGACAAAAAATTCTCCCAAGAATATGATAATCTACCAAGTAGCCATAAACCTTAGATCTCATCCTTATGCTTGATACCCATTCCTGCAAGCTGATTTAAGATACCCTGAAACGATTTTAGGTGATCTGTAATAGGAGTCTTATCATGATACTTCAAACTCATCATCTGCTTATTAAGAACAAGTTGTTGTAATCGGTTTTTCGAGCATATAACTGTTCAAGCTTGTTCCACAAAGTATGAGAATGAGTCTCCTCACTAATATGGTTCAAAACATTATTATCTACCTACTACCGAATATACTCACAAATCTATCTATGCAAATTAGCTCACTCTACATGTTATTTACCCTTGGGTCTATCGGTAGCAAAAAACATGCAAATATTAGTCCTTCACATAAAGAAGATCATCCAACTTTCCTTTCCAAACATGATAAATAGAACCATTCAAATTAATCATCCTCGTTGTATTAGCTTCCATCATTCAAACAAGTCAAATACCAATAACCAGAGCTCTTATACCAATTTGATAGGAAGTATGTCACAACGGTAAACACAAATGCTAAATTAACTCTTCATTAGACAACACTTTCCCGGTTGGCATGAACCTATGAGGATGAAAAAGAATAGGGTAACCTAAATCAGCCCCCAAATAAAAAAAAGGTAATCAAATACACACAAAGACACGAGGCATTTTACGTTGAACTCCTCGCAATGCGAGAGTGAAAACTACGAGACCTGTAGGCCACTTGACATCCACTAATACCAACAAGAAAGAAAGACAACGGGTCTTCAATAGATTCACTAGAGAAATACAATAACCATCATACTCTTGAACTATAACATCAACAAGTATGGAATCAATCAAAGACAAAAGAGAAATAACATCACCTAAAAACTACCCTTTGTTCAAGCTGCTATAACTTGAGCTTGAGACAACCTGACAAAAATTCAACCATCCAAAACGTCGGCATAGATGTTGTGAAGCTTCTGTCCAAAAATAGGAACGAGTCGACTGTTCAATCTCCGGGGACCGACAGTTTTGTTAGCTGATGTACCCAAAATCAAGAATGTGATAGAGTCTCTTTTTTCTCTCTCTCTCTCTTGTGTAAAATGGTTGCACTCGTTCACTTAAAAATGGCATAACATACAAGACTATATTGAAACTTCTATTGGGCCTAATTGTTGGCCCTTTTAAGTGTTATGTATAATTAGAAACCGAGTATGAAAACCCAACACCACAATTATAGTAATTCAACCCTGTTTGAAAAAGAACGACTGTTTGGAAAAATGGTTTTAAGTTATG
Source organism: Logfia minima (assembly GCA_963921325.1). Classification (NCBI taxonomy): domain Eukaryota; kingdom Viridiplantae; phylum Streptophyta; class Magnoliopsida; order Asterales; family Asteraceae; genus Logfia; species Logfia minima. Next base: position 10,442,265 of record OY992774.1, on the reverse strand, counting down.
GTATGTTTGGATACAACTACCTCAAGTTGGAATTTTAGCTAGAGCTGAAGCTGGAGGTTGTGGTTGGGGCTGGAGCTTGGGATTGGAGGTTCCTTTTTCCAGAAGATACTATAAAAACCTTCTCTGAAAATGAATTCTAAAGGATTCTCAGGAATTTGTTTTTCAATAATCCTTATTATTTTTTTATATTCAAACAAAGATTATTTATTTAAAAGGGATTGAGATTGTTCAAACTATAAACTTAATCTACTATAATCTCCAAAAAAACCTTAGGCCAAAGAACCCTTTTGTTGCGTTTGGTTAGCGGAATTTTTTTGAAGGAATTGAAACTCATTAAAGAAAAGGAAATTTCAATTTCTTTAGTGGAAGGAATTTGATGGATTCTAACATTATAAATTATTCAACTAAACAAATCAAGGAATGAAATCTCAATTCCAATTTCATCAAATTCCAATCAATTCTGTGAACCAAACACAACCTTAGTGTCAAATAACTTCCTTCCGGTGTTAGAATGTGTGAAGATTGAAAGGCTTGGTATGTTTTTCCGTTTAAGATTGTTTAGTAGTTATAATAGTATTTTTTTGAATTAATTATTTATCATATATCCAGTATGTTTGTATGTTTGCCGACGTATTAACTGCATATATTATCACATTATTTGACATATTATTTAAACATCATTAAAACCATGTCACATACAACATATTATTAACACGCCATTAAAACTGTGTCACATACTCAGTTTATAAGTTATAGGATGCCAAATTTAGTTTAAGACTTTAGTTAAGGTATTTTTCAATAGACGAAATCTCAAAAATACGACGAGGCTTTATATAATCATATCACCTCATCACCCTTATTAATATGCAATAATAAGTGAAAAAGAACCTTTAAAAGGTTGATTGTACTAGAATTTTTAAATGCATGTGAGAATGTATATGTATTGATTGAGATTGAGCTTACTAGCTTGCTTTTCTAAAGGAAAAAAACAAGATATTATATTTAATAATAATAATTAATAATTATTGTTGCTATTATATTATTATTATTATTATTATTATTATTATTATTATATTATTTATCATAATCTCTTACAAATCATTTTCATTTTTTGTTACTAACTTAAACATGAAAGATTGAAAATGATTACCTTCTCTCTTTCATTTGATAATCAGAATTATGTCAACTCTCATGATAAACTAATTATACATTAAATATGACCATAAAGATTTAAAATTTTTTATAATTAACACTTGATTTTATTATAAATTTTCACATTGTTTTTTTTTTGGAAAGGGAAATTGACCCTGACAATATATAAAATCAAATAAAGTACATGCAACATGGCAGAATACCACATTGACTATTACAACTAACGCACCACAAGTGCAACCAAACAAACAAGGAAACCACGACAAACCTAGTCGTTACAACAAAACATGAGATAGACAAAACAAACAACGAACTAGGCCGAAATCAAGTTCCGTAGTAGCTAACTGATCATACATGAGCCCACTAGGCAGCCGCCATTCTTGTAACATAGTGTCAACCAACTGCGTTTTCTTGAATTTAAAAGTTAATGGCTTCAACCGAATAGTAGAAACGATCAGAGTAATAAGTTGCTCTAGCGTGCACTTCTTCCTCTTGAACAACCTGTCATTACGCTCTTGCCAAGTGAAGTAGACACAGCCAAAGTAAGCCTCGAGATAATACTCCGGACTGAACGCCTTGTTGCCAAAAGGATCAGCCACGCAAGAGTGTGATCAAAAGAAGCTGATGATATAGAAATACCTGCACAAACATGAAGGATATCCCATGTATGTTTAGTATACACACATTCAAAGTATAGATGATGATGGGATTCTTGTTGTGATTCACACAAAAGACACTTTAATTGACTGATGTCCATATCATCACAACCATCCCACGACCATAACAGATCTTGAGTCTTCAATTTTCTCTTGATAACGAGCCATAGATGGAAAGCATGTCGAGGAATACAATGCGGGAACCAGATAACATGAAACCAAGGCACTTCTTCCTCTCTTGGATGAATAGCATGCCAAACAACACGAACAGAAAAAGGGTTAAGAGAGTTATTACCATCCCTCAAAACTAGCGAGTCTTCCTTAGAACTATCAATGGCAGGAACATTAAGAGAATGAAGAAAGGGATACTTATCTAACCAATCCAACGGCCACCTCCATGAACAATTATGGATAGCATTCGAAACAGAGTCCATCAGATCAAACCCAACCAGATGGATGTCTCTAGCAGAAATTTTATCCTTTAAAGGACACATAGAATGCCAACTGTCAAACCAGGCTAGAGCAGTTTTACCATCTCCGATTTGATGCCAGAAAAGAGGACGAACAATAGATCGAATATGCAAAAGCTTACGCCAACCCCATGACATATTACCTCGATATGGAACCTCCCAAAAACTCCTCACACGTAACCTATGAACATGAATCCATTGAACCCAAATAGAATCTTTAAGAGTGATAATACTCCAAATGTGATATGAAATGAGAGCAACATTAAAATTTTCAAGTTTCCGCAAGATTAAACCACCCTCACTCTTTGGAAGACAAACCGAAACCCAAGAAACCTTGACTTTACCTAGACGCATCGGACCTTAGCACCAGAGAAAGCCCCTCAGAAGTTGCTCAATATCTGAGATAACACGAGAGGGCAAGATAAAAACCGACGCCCAATATATAGCATAGCAGAGAGGGCTAATTGAACAAGTTGTAAACGGCCTGCAAAGGAAAGATATTTATTCTTCCAATCTGCAATTCGGCTTTGCACTTTCTCCAAAAGCTGAGAATAATCCCTATACACAAGTCGAGTAGAAACCAACGGAACTCTAAGATACTTGACCGGAAGAGAACCTTCATCAAAAGGCAGCACATTCAGAATAGCAAGTTTAACATGATTAGTCACATTACAAAAGTAAGCCGTGCTCTTGGGATTACTTGGAACCAGACCCGAAACATTTTTGAACTCGAGTAAAGCATCCATTATGATTGTAGCTGACTTAACATCTCCATGAGCAAATAAGAACAAGTCATCAGCGAAGCATAAGTTAATAATATTAAGAGTGTCACAATGATTGTGATAAATGACCTCATTCGACTCTTGAGCGCGCCGTTGCAAAATAAGGGTTAATACTTCCATAACAAGATTAAATAGATAAGGAGATAACGGATCCCCTTGATGAAGACCACGTTTGCCTTGAAAATGTCCATGAAGATCACCATTTATATTCAAAGAAAAGGATGTAGTATTAACACACTCCATAATCCAATTAACCATAGTCAGATGAAATCCAAATCCAATAAGAATCGTTCGTAAGAAGCCCCAATCTACCATATCATAAGCTTTCTGAATATCAATTTTAAAAGCACATCGCGGTGGGCCTCGGTCAATACGGTAATTATGCATAATCTCTTGAGTAAGGTGAATATTGTCCGAGATACGTCTACCCGGCACAAATACCGATTGATTAATGCTAACCAAATCTTTAAGACTATCCTTCAACCGAATAGAAATAATCTTTGTAATGCATTTAAATAACACATTACAACACGAGATAGGACGATAATCATTCACTCGAGTAGGGACAGAGACCTTTGGGATAAGCATAATGATAGTGTGATTAAGCTCTTTAAGAAGCTTACCACTACTAAAGAATTCACGAATTGCATTAATGACATCCTCACCAACTATGTCCCAAGCTACTTTAAAGAACTCAATTGTGTATTCATCCGGGCCAGGAGACTTATTGCACCCTATAGAAAACATAGCATTCTTGACCTCCTCATTAGTCACCATGCGAACCATATGACCTGCCTGCTCACTATACAAGGTATGAGTGAATAAATGAGAAGAAGTAAGAGGAGTAGTAGAACCTGACTGGCTAAGAAACCGAAGGTAGTGATCAACAAAAACCAGCAGGACATCCTCACCCTCAAACTGAGCCCCATTATGGTCCATAACCAAATCAATTCGATTTCTAGATTGACGGCTCTTTACCACGTTATGAAAATAAGCCGTGTTTGAATCACCAGCACGAAGCCAATCCACCTTGGACTTTTGCTTTAGATACCTCTCTTCATCTAACACAGCTTTATTAAACGAATTTAAATAGACAGCTTCATCCTCTCGCAGCAAAACATTAGACATGTCTTTATCAAGAGCCAACTGAACTTCATCCGATTCATGACGAAGACGCCTAACTCTATCATGCAAGTTTCCTTTATCACGAAGAAGATTCTAATGGGACATTTCACATTGTTTGTACATCTATAACCCTTATTAATCATTTCACACTCTATTTCTTAATCCTTAAATAAGGATATCGAAAATTATTATTTTATCCCTTCACTTATTAAATATAAAAATAATTCAATTAATACTATATTTCACATAATACATTTAAATATCTTCTTTCTTCTTTTATATGACATTTTTGAATATACAATTACAATAATTTAAACTATTATAGTAAATCATTTTTATTAAAGAAGTAGCAATTATTCTTGCATTCAGGTACCAATAAGTATTTATCTCTCAACATCAACATACGAAATTTATGTCGGCTAATGTGTGCGGGGTCCGACCCTAATAATTCTTTAAAGGTTAAATTGATTATCAATATTATTGAATTTCTTAATTTTTTAATGTAAACATAAATATCGTTAAATTCTTTTTGTCCGCTACATATGCAGCACCCCACTTTTATTTATAAAACGAAGAGGAAAGCCATCTTCCTAAAACCCAACATACCCCTTCCCAATTTGCCCAAGACTTGATCACGATTGATGGAATCTCAAACGTCCCACATAGACTTTGCCTTTCCTTCTTTATTCTTGTGACTTCAATTCTATTATTATTATTATTTTCTATAAAAGTTCAATCAATTTAATGGGTTAACATATCACACATGTTATTGTTCGCTCATCAAGTGTTTCAAGACTAGAGAGTTGTGTTTTGTGTGGAAGAAACCTCAATTATATAAATATAAACATATTTTCATACAAAGTTATTGTAATTTTACGTGTTCCATAAACTCAAAAGTCAAAACCCTAAACCTAGTTAACGAAATATAATGTTGCACATTTATAAAAAGAAAATAAACAACTCATTGGCTATTAGTGAAATTTTTATGTTTGTGGGTGACTGTTGTTGTTTCAAAAACTTGGGAGTATCAAATTATTTGATGAAATGCTTTGTATTTTCATAAAAATAAAATATATATTGACTTTATAGTGTTGGGGGTTCTTGCTTCCCAATTATTGAAAGATGTTGATGTAACCTTTTTCAAGAAAATAAATTGTGAATATAGATATGAAAAAGTGTGATGAATGGGTAGCCCAAACATGGAATGTTTACCTTAAAGAAAACATTTATTAATAATGGTAGACAAGATATGGGTGCAAGTAGTACTTCTGTAGTAGCTAAGGTGTACAATCAATTCATCTACCCACTTTATATGAGTCCGCGTCCCCACCCTTACCCTCCATTCTATTTCTATGGCTCACTATCTAATTTTTCTGTAGATCTAATCAGTTATATGGATCGTTGTGACTCAACCTAAAAATTGAGTACCCATAACAAGTTAGAGTAACTTAGCCATTTTGATAATTTCCTAGTTACCCTCTTGATTTAAAGATTTGTGGTAGATTTGATTTATGATTTGTAGTGATTAACTAACCGGTCACTTTTAACTTGCATGAACCATGCATAATAGATATTTATTGAATCTAAACATGTGTAATATAGTGTTTAGCTTATTTCAACACGTGAGAGTTTTTTTTGTTAGTGTAGGACTATAGGTGTAATATAAACCTCCAAATGATTGCCGTTGCAATACGATCAAACACCAATAACCTACAACTCATGAATGAAACGATAAATTATAAGAGCATGCTCTCTGAATGCGTGGTTGGCATCAGCATCTCGCGACGTCATGATAGGTGTCGACGTCGACATGGTGCAAAAGTAGTAGGCAACCGTGTTGTTTTTTTTTTCTTTTTTTATTATAAATACTTATGTAGTACTTTTAATGCATGACTCGTCATCTAACATGGTTCGCACCAACAATGCAAAAGTTTATAAGTGGTAAAAGTGATTAATAATGTTGGTAATGGTTAGACGTGATTAAAAATGGTTTGGAGAAAAAAACTCGTTTGACGCCGATGTTCGAAAGTGGTTGAAAATACCATCAATAGTGAAGGCTATAACTAACCTTGGTCAAAAGCTCCAAATAAGTAACTTATAGGCTAGGACTTGAATTTTTTATAGAGTTAAACCCCACTAAATACCGAAAATATTCATTCGCGGCAACGCTCGCCTTTTGAAAGGATAAGATTTGACCAATTTACGGGAACGAGGCGTATCAAGATTTTGTTTGGCCAAAAGAATTTAGTTTTAGCCAAAAAAAACCCCTTCATGTGAGATCAAAGTTTTTACTGGGCCTAGACTCCATGTATCTGTTATGCTAATTTAAAGTAGACTATTTATGTAGCCTGGATATTGGATTGGATAACCTTTTTCTTCAAATTAAATACTTCATTGATTAGCCTTTTTATGAAAAAAACACACAACCTTAAATAATTACCGAACAATAACAGCGGTCAATCGTATTTTATATAGAGCTTTTATAATAAACTTTATAAAGAAACGCATTTTCTTTATCAATTTCCAATTGGTATCGCTATTTTGAGTTCATACTAATATACTGTTTTCTATTAACGTGTTTTTTGTATAAAAAATGTTAAAACTAAGTAGTGGGAGCATGTACCTTTCTTTCTCTTGGTTCATTCGTATGAACTACACATATTTTCTTATTAAATGGACTTCCAATGATAACGCAAAGTTTATGCAATAAACTCCACGTAGGATATGGATATATCACTATAAACTTGCATTGGAGATGCTTTTATAGTTGTACGTCTAGTATTACAAACCCAAATTATCTTATTTTCAGATTTGGGCCAAATTGATTTTCATGGGCTCAAAGAAACTGATACAACACAAATGGACTCTTATGGATTAAATCAAGTAACAATAAAGGAAAGAAAATTTATCGAAATACATCAAAAAGAATCAAATATAAAAATATTCTTAAAACTAAAAAAATTCTAAAAAATTACCCTATACCCGCAATCATCAATTTGCAGATTGCGGATGCTGGGTTGCGGGTTTCGTATTTGGGCTTGTGGCCTAGACCCGCGCCCGTGAAAGCAGTCATAGCTGGGAACGTTGATGGCTACTGGGTTCGTGACAATCACAGCTACATTTTTTTTTTTTTATAGTTTTACTTCGATTTCTTCCATTTGTACGGCAATAGGCATTTGCTAAAAGAATTTGCCTTTGCCAACATCGCCTTCATGTGTAACAAACTTCCACTGGGTCTATAGACACTATTTATGGGCAATGCTTTATTAGACTATTAGAGTAGACTATCTAGCCTGCAGCAAGCCGGCCCATTAAATAACCTTCCAAATACACTTTCATTGCAATATTAAGAAAATGGGTTATCCATATCTATCTATCTATCAGCATAATATTCGCGTAGATAGAAAAATTTATCAGTTTCATAATAATTTAATATATAATATTATATTTTCTGAAATATATTAAAAAAATTATAACAAAATAATTCTAAGTTAAATTTATCATAATATGTCATTGCAAACTCGATAGTCGGGTCATAAGTTGCGAGTGTCAAGTTTTGAGTTCTTAATGAAAAAGTTGCGAGTTGTGGAGTCGTTTGTTAAGTCTAGAGGTTTAAGTTTCACTAATTTTTTATTTTTTATTTTTGATTTGTTTATTTGTATGTTGATATTTAATATTATCTACATTAAATGGTAATTCTAAAAGTTGATCAAAAATGTGAATTGCTCGAATATAGAAATTGACAACATAACAATGAAAAACATGTAAGTAAAGGTATGAACATAAAATTCCATTAAAATACATCTAAGAGTTCGTCTTTTATTTAAAAAAAAAAACTTACAATACGTATAAAATTGGTGGAAAGTTAACTTTTAAAGTATTTAAAGGCATGATTTAACTACGAAAGATGGACAAATCGCTTTTGGCAGTTTGTTAATGATTTCGTCTCTTACCAACATTTCTGTTCATAATAGGCACGTCCCCTATGAAACTCATAAGCATCTTGTAGTTTAAGTTAAAATTAAATGTTATATATTAATTAGTTTATAATTTAATAATGTTTATATTAATGACAATTTAATAATTAGGGGTATGGTAGTCATTTATATGGATTTTAAAAAAAGTTCTTAGTAATTGTGTAGATAAAATAGTCATTTCCATCTTAAAAAAAGCATCCCAAATATATTATATAATAATATAGATATAAATAAGACTATAATTCAGGATTTGTACATCAACTTTAAATTTATGCTCTGATTGTTAAAGATTACAATATTACCTTTAAATCAATTTAAGATATTAAATATTACATTTAATTTAGATAATTAAGATATATTTCAATAAAATCAAAATATGAAAACCAAGGTAATCTAACAAACAGTTACTATTATCTTTACTGTTTTAGTTAGACTTTCAAATTACCCACACAATAACAAGAGTTACCCACATGATAACAATCAAATGTAATCATAAACCTTCTATTTACCCGTGATGTTTATTTCCAGCCATCTCATGATTAAAAGGTCAAAGGTATGAATTCGGATTAGGATCATCTCAAGTAACATCATTTATCATGTTACTTTTATGTAAGAGATAAAAATAATACATAAATTGAATAATATTTACAATAGTAAGTCTAGTTTATTTCCTCCTCACAAAACACATAACATGATGAATCATGTAAAAATATTACTTGAGAGGATCTTGATCCATTCAATTCTTCACACGTATACCCAACTTTAAATTTACATTTGGATTTGGAAATGTGTTTTCATGATACAATGATACATTGTATTTTTTTTATGTCAATAATCTTATTTTAAAGTCGTATACATGTATACAGTCATTAAATTCATATTCTTTTTTTATAAGTAAACATATAAATATAATGTATATGATAAGATTCTATCGTTTTATATAAATAAAGAGAGATATGCAATACATTCTGAAGTTAGATCATATAGGTAGTATGTATATAAATATATCGTGGTGTCATATTAATGTTAGCTTATGAATGCATCATGATTTTAATCTTCTCTGTAATAATAAATAATAAACAGTAATTTTATATGGAATCTCATGTAACATGTAAATAGTAAAATATTGAATGTTACTTAACTTTTAATAATAGAGGGAAGAAGTAAACAATGATTAGTTTCAAGTAAATAATAAATCTTAAAAACTCGTGTTAAAGATATATACTATTTGATAGGTTTATTTAGGATTCAATTATCAATACATTTGTTATATTGTTCATAGGGGAATCAAATGCACGCTTTGGTTAAAAAAGCTTTCGTTCGAAAAACCTTTTGAGGAAGGGTGTGTGGTTCACCTTTTGAAGTTGTTGATAATAGCGATGAATATAACATGTTAACTCAAAACTGATCCTAAAAGTATGCAACAAGACTTTAGAGGTATGTTATCCTCAAAACATGACTTTTATGAACTAACTCAGAAAATCAAAACAATTTGCGTAGTTTTGATATGAAACTTTCTCTCTTTTATTATGATAATAGTTAGGTTATATCTTTATTTTCTTTGTAATGGAAGTCTACGTGGAGATATAAACTAGAATCAAGACGTTATCTATGTCATTCCAATTTTATCGGAGGGAAGTTAATTAGTATTAGCATGCATCAATTAAGAAACCTTTGATTGCATAGTGACTAATTCAAATAAGAATACGAAACTAGTGTTAAATGATAAAACTTTAAGAAATTTACACATGTGTAAACATGAAAAATAGATGCTTGGTGAAAGTGGAATGTCCCACCCAATATCCCGGTAAACTGTTTATTTAAAGCACTAAAACGTTACTTATTATAACAATAAACATATCAACAACTAATTCTCTATCTCTTTTTGTGAGGTAAACAGTTTATAATGAAGGCCAAAAAACAGGAAGAATACTCGGTTACAATACCACTAGTGCTTAGCAGTGGAGATGAGGAAGAGGATGAACATTATACCAACATAAACAAGGCTTCCTTCATTGGTACTTGTTTCAATTGTCTCAATTCTCTTTCAGGTGACAGATCTCTTCATCTCCTTCCACATTTTCAATTTTTATAAAACAAAACAATTTGGATCATCGAAAAATCATCATGGTGTCAAATCTTCTGCCTATCTTCCTTGATCCATGAACCAACATATTTCTCCATTTCCGTAAAGTCCACATAGAATCAAACAATACTTTCAAAAGCCTCAACAATGTAGGTGTCAAGAGGAGATATCTAACCCGCAACACGTTAATACATGAACTCAAATTTCTCCAAGATATATTTTTTTAATACAAGCAAATCAGACAGCTGATGAGGCAGAGGATCTTAAGCCACTCTCCAAGAAAATACATTAATCTTTATTTGAACCCAATTGTTCCAATATATTATAATTCAGTTAGGAACACCCCCCCTACCGCCCAAAATAATAATAATATCAGTTCGCATGATTACTTAAAAATTACTGACATTTTTCGTTTTAATTGAATTCACAGGAGTTGGAATACTCTCAATTCCATATGCATTAGCATCAGGAGGTTGGTTAAGCTTGATACTACTTTTCGTGATTGCTAGCTCAACTTTCTACACAGGATTATTAATCAAAAGATGTATGGATGCTGATCCAACAATAAGAAGTTATCCTGACATTGGAGATCGTGCATTTGGTAAAACAGGGAGAATGATCGTATCAATCACTATGAACGTCGAGTTCTACTTAGTCGCAACAGGCTTCTTGATCCTAGAAAGTGATAATCTTAGTAACTTATTCCCACACATGAGTTTTGACATTAATGGGACTCGTATTGAATTAAAACATGGATTTCTTATCCTTGTTGCAATCATTTTGCTCCCTACAAGTTATTTAAACAGTATGAGTGTTCTTTCATATATATCAGCCAGTGGAGTTCTAGCCTCCATGATCATTTTAGGCTCAATCTTTTGGGCTGGTGCATTTGATCATATTGGTTTTCAAGAAAAGGGTAAAGTCATAAACTGGAAAGGACTCCCATCAGCTATTAGCTTGTATACATTCTGCTACTGTGCCCATCCTGTTTTCCCTACCCTCTATACTTCCATGAGAAACCAATGTCAATTCTCAAAGGTAAATGCGTCTTGCATCTTTATCGTTGTACTTAATGCATTAGTATTATTTTAAACATCTGAAAACCAGGATGATCATGTTTGTTTCAAGAGAAATGACATTTAGACCTTAAAATTGACCTAACTCTACATGTCAACCATCCAGTAATATTAAAATGGGTCCATTTTCGAGCAACTACTTCAGATGGTTGACATATCTCGTTAGGCCAACTTTTTAGGCTTAAATATCATTTCTCTTGCCTTAACTATTACTTAGAATTTTGTTATGTACTTTTGTTACTAGAAACTTATAATTGGTTTCACATGGCAGGTCTTGTTCATCTGTTTTGTCCTATGTACGGTTACTTACTCATTGATGGCAATTATTGGTTACCTTATGTTTGGTTCAAAGGCAGAGTCACAGATTACCTTAAACCTTCCAACCCACCATATTAGTTCAAGAGTGGCCATATGCACCACTCTTGTTACTCCAATAGCTAAATATGCATTAATGCTAACACCAATTGTCAATACTATTGAAGCACACTTTCAGTCTTCTTGCAACGAAAAGTTATTTAACTCCATAGTTAGAACAATCTTGCTGATAAGCACTGTAATCGTAGCCCTGTATATCCCTTTCTTTGGATATCTGATGTCACTTGTGGGAGCGTTATTAAGTGCCACAGGTTCAATAACAATACCATGTTTGTGCTACTTGAAGATTTCAGGCATTTACAACAAAAATAGTATTGAGCTGGTGGTCGTTGGGTTCGTTGTGATAATTGGATTAGTTGTTGGAGTTGTGGGTACCTACGTATCGTTGGTAGATATAATACACCACCTTTAAGCTGCAATGTTACTTCAGAGCTATATTTTCCTATAGAAAATTTTGAAATAGTTAACTTCATAAGTATAATGATATGTAACTGATGACAATTTTGTTAGAAATATAAGTCTACCCAACAATCACACACAAATCTCTTTCTTTTGTTTTAATTTTACTACAGCTATAGACTTGCAGTGTGTCTGTAGGGACTGCACTCTTACTGTTAAATTAAGCCACATGCTACTATATCATTGACCCTTAGTAAGATCATTTTGCAAAGCTTGTTATGGTCGATCATGACATGGTTGAGGGTCATGGGTACCTTTAGTAATTTGGATTGGTAGGTCGAAAGTACCCAATCCAAATTCGATCTGCTTTGATGGTTAAAGGTACCTAACCTGGACAGTATCCACATAACTCTTTAAAGTAAACCGGTTGATGGATTGGCGGTTTGATATCGGGTCATATTTGACGGGTTAGTGTCAGGTTGGATCATCGATTTCAGATTTGGTGGTAGGTTTTGAATTGGCAGGTCGATGTCAGATTGGAATTTATAAGATTTTTTTGTTTAATGCATAATGTAGTAGTGTTATAGCTTAATCTACAACCTTATTTACGGAGAAAAAAAGATGGGATTAAAGTGGTTGAAAGTAGTTCATAGTAGATAAAAAGTGATTGAGGGAAAAAAATTAGTAAAAAACTGATATACCAGATCCTAGTGGATGGTTTGATCATCCTTGAACTTTCCATCTTTCACCGTAGTAATTGTAACAATGTTATGTCTCCTATAAGGCTATAATTATAAGTCGTGATGAAAGAATTGCATTCGTCTCTATACTCTTCTCATGGTACAGATGTTTGAGAAAGTTTTTGAAGCCTCATAAATATATACCCCAAAGCATTTGTTTCAGTGACCTTTTCTGTTAAATCCGTATCGCACGTCAATGAAAATTTAGCAACGCAGGGGAGTTTAATTTTAACAAAAAGGAGAAGGTTTAACTTGCAATAAAAGCAACTTAACGTGGAATCGTTTATGTTGTCACTATTTTATTTGTTAATGTTTGATTTTTTGAGAACAAATATGGCTAAAAAAATCCATGCATCACATGATATACAAATATATTAAGGGGAAACATTTACATATCCTGCTGCTTCATTTTTGGAAATTGTTTAATGAAATCCAAAGTAATACAGTAATTGGCCTTGTAACCACTTTTAGTAAGGTTCAAGTCCTTAAACCGCATAACCAATGATGGTTTGTTACAATAAGCTCCATAACTCCATATGCTAATTGCTAAACATGTAAACCCAACTAAGTCATAAAAATTAGTACTTGTTTCATGATTTCCAACGATAATATGTACCATGTTCACGCATCGTTAGCTTTAACTATTAAATATTTATACACTAAAAAGTATGCACGACAAATTCCTATGTATGTCGGCATGGATTTTCAACCATAGAGCATCATCATATATTAAAACGACCGAAGAGGTGCATTACAATAAATAATATTATATTATCTGTAATTAAACTTCAACTATTTTTGTTGTATTTATTAAAATTGTTGTTATTGTATTTTGTTGACGTAAATCAGTTAGCTAGTGTCACCAATTTTAACGATATAATAGACAAGTTATCACATCATTAAAAATAATAATATTAAAGCATTTTTTAAAGGTATTTTACTATTTAAGAAAGAAAAAAATCTATTAAAAAAGCTTTTTTCATTTTAGTGTAAACTAAAATAACTAAGCTTGGAATTTATTAACCAACATGTACGCTATACCTCACACTATATATTATTTTAATACTTTCGTAATGCTTTTTCCAATAGAGTAAGAACATTTTACAAAGAGTTTATGTAGAATTATGGTAGTATGGAATTAATTTAATTACAAGGAGACTAATCAGAACTACCAACCAACAAGAACGTTCTGGAAGATGCTAATTATGGCCACTTGATTTAATTAATTATAAGCTACGGCACACGATGCATGCCATGGCTTCCATTTCAATCCTCCACGTACTGCACCAGTGTGAAATGGCACGCCAAATATGTATCTATGCCATGTGATCCGTTTATTAAATGGTTTAAAGTTTAAGACGTACTTGCACACTTACATAAGAAAAAAAGTTACCCAAGAGAAGCTTTTATGCAAAAGCACTCAAACATATATATACTTCTAAACTTACCATTAGCAACCCAACCCTTTCTCTGTACGTGAAGAAAAAAAGGGTTATAATGGAGGTGAAAAAACATGAAGATTACTCTGTTACATTACCACTATTGTTTGGCAGTGAAGACGTGGGAAAAAAGGAAGAAGATGAACAATACACAAGTATAGGAACTGCTTCTTTTATCAGTACTTGTTTTAATGGTGTCAATGCTCTCTCAGGTGATTTTCCCTTTCAACTCCTTTATTGAATCCATATGCATATTTTTACTGGATTTATGTGGTTTTAGTGAGAATGATCTCTAGCTAGCATGATCTATACAGTAATAAATAAATGCACGAAATGGCAATTTTGTTTTCTTGTAAAACATTGGAATCCTACGTTCGCTTTCTTTTACTAACATTTAATGTACAAATGCATCTACACTGGTAAGAAAATTCTAGTGTGTTACATTAAGGGTAAAAAAGAACGGTGAAAAACGTCAAAGTATGTTGCAGTTGATATATTGCAACTGACCTGAATATTTAACAAACTGTACACTGATAATTGGAAACAATATTCGGGGAGAAATAAAACACCCAAATTATAAGTACGTATAACCTTTTTCGGGATGTTTAAAAAACTGTACTGTGATGATTCCTTAATAGTATGACTTGAATCTATAATCTATATACACTTACTTATTTACTGTCATTTTAACTTTGGTTCACAAATTTTAAAAGTTTTGTTTTAATAAGAAACAGTGTAGTTATTTGATTGTTAGTCAAAATTCTCACCACACAATGTGCTAAATTATAGTCAAACTTGCCTCTTTCTTTGCACCTGAAGATATACTTCTTAATTGTACTTTAAATGCTTCATCTTGAAACTTCCATTTGGTTTCTGCTATTGCACTCTTCAAAAGAATCATTTATCGATCTGTTCTCATTTTGTCCACAAATTTTCTGAATTTGATTACTATTAGTTAGAGACCCTGGTAATACTACATGTCAAGTCAAAATTGATATCTTATGAGTGAGGGTGTACTTAATTTGTGCTTTAGAAGCTACATCTTGAATCTTGATATTTAGTTTTCAGTTATTCTTTGCCCCCTAAAAGTTTACTTTTTAGTCACATAGAGTCTATTCAGCTAGCAGTAAATAGTACGTAGTGATCCCACATGATAACAAACTTATGTCAAGACTCAAGAAAATATATGATCCTAGGTTTCAATGCCACATGGTTTTTATTTGGATCCAGAGCGGATCAAACTCACCGGGAGTCTAAGCGAACTTTCAAAATGGACTTTTTTTACTATATATTTTAACTTATTATGTTTTATGTTTTATATAACATTTATTGTCGCATTTTTTATGCAAAATCTATAATTAAGTCATTAAAATCAGTTTCATTTACTAACATCAAGTTTTTTAATATAATTAAGTATATCAATTGGTTTCTCATTTTCACCTAACTGGCTATTAACAAAATGGGCTTTGTGAGGTTAAAGTCATAAGAACGAGGTCTTACAAATGAGCTACTAATTTAGTGTCTTAAGAAAGAAAAAGTCCACCATTATATATAATTATAAGGAAATATATAAACAATAATATATATATATAAACACATATATAGATACATATGGGGCCTTAAAAATTACGAGGCCTAAAGCGGTTGTATGAATCCTAATTAATGGTTGATTACTGTAAAAGAGAATGTATGTCGTGTAAAGGTTCAATAATATTACGTCGTGTACTAGGGGTGGACCAAGGCTAAACAGGATCCAGGTCCTCTAACATTAGGCATACATTTTAGACCTACGTATCATTTTTTCTGGAAATAAACATGTTAAAATAGAACTTAATTTTGAGAGATTTATATTGAAATAAAAGCTGATGTTGTCGCTTTAATTGGATGGATTTATAGGAGTTGGAATACTTTCAATTCCATATGCATTGGCATCGGGAGGGTGGTTGAGCTTGATACTACTTTTTGTAATAGCCAGCTCAACCTTCTACACAGGACTATTAATAAAAAGATGTATGGATGTTGATCCAACAATAAGAAGTTATCTTGACATTGGTGATCGTGCATTTGGGAAAACAGGAAGAATGTTAGTATCAATCGCTATGAATGTAGAGCTCTACTTAGTTGCGGCAGGTTTCATGATCCTAGAAGGTGATAACCTGAGTGACTTATTCCCCGATATGGATTTTGAAATTTATGGCACTCATATTGATGCAAAAAGTGGATTTGTAATCCTTTTTGCTATCGTTATACTTCCCACAAGTTGGTTAAACAGCATGAGTGTTCTTTCCTATATATCAGCAAGTGGAGTTTTAGCCTCTGTAATCATCCTATGTTCAGTCTTCTGGGCTGGTGCATTTGATGGTGTTGGATTTCAACAAAAGGGTGAACTCGTAAACTGGAATGGGATACCGTCAGCTATTAGCTTGTACGCATTTTGCTACTGTGCGCATCCTGTCTTCCCTAACCTCTATACTTCCATGAAAAGCCAACGTCATTTCTCAAAGGTATATATACGATCTTCATCATACATCATCAATAATAACATTATGTACATTTACTAAATTTGTTGGCCTAGTGGTAAGGCACCATGATGTCCTCACAAGAGGTCACATGTTCGAACCTCTATAAACATCTTGGGGGTGGCCATGAACATGGGGATACTCCAGTTAGACCGAGTAATTCTGAGTCAAAACCTCCTCCGTTTTACCTTTTTTTTTAAGTTTTAATAAATTTGCTTAAATTTTCAACATTGCAGGTCTTGTTCGTTTGTTTTAGCTTCTGTACGTTTACTTACACATTGATGGCAGTTATTGGCTACCTCATGTTTGGTTCAAAGGTACAGTCACAGATTACTTTAGACCTTCCAACCAACAATATTAGCTCAAAAGTGGCCATATGGACTACTCTCATTACGCCAATTGCCAAATATGCGCTAATGATTACACCAATTGTCAATACTATTGAAGCATGGCTTTGGTCTTCCTATAACAAGAGGTCTTACAATTTCCTAATTAGAACAATCTTGATGATGAGCACTGTAGTCGTAGCCCTGTCTCTACCCTTTTTTGGATATCTCATGTCATTTGTGGGAGCGCTCTTAAGTGTCACAACTTCGATAACTATACCATGCTTGTGCTACTTGAAGATTTCAGGCATTTACAGGAGAATTGGCGTTGAGATGGTGATTGTTGGGTTCGTTGTGTTAATTGGCATAGTTGTCGCAGCTGTTGGTAGTTACATATCATTCATAGATATTGTAATCAACTTGCGAGAAGCAAGTTAACTTCAGAGTTATGCTATCTTGTAGAAATGCTCCAGCAAAAGCTAAAAGTCAAGTTATTAACTATAACATGTAACAGCTCACAGGTTTTCAAGGAAATATATGTCTATCAAGTATACCTTTTTTCTACAGCAATAATAGACTTGTATCATTAGGAATGATGGTGTATGCAT
Organism: Logfia minima; assembly: GCA_963921325.1. NCBI lineage: Eukaryota > Viridiplantae > Streptophyta > Magnoliopsida > Asterales > Asteraceae > Logfia > Logfia minima. The sequence continues at coordinate 10,424,535 of OY992774.1, read as the reverse complement.
ATTCAGCAGGGGCGGATCTTTATAAAGGGTGGGGTCATGGCCCCCCCAAAATTCTGAGCAAGTAGTGTAATGGTTTCAATGGTTTTAGGGCATTTTACAAGGATGTGAGATGATCTTCATTGTTTTTTAAAGAAGAAACCAATGTTATATGCAGAAACAGAGGAAGAGAATGGTTGAAGAAGGAGAAAAGAAATTAATTCTATTTTCTCATTTTAATTTAGTGATGTGAAAGAAATCAGAGGACAATTTTATACTCCGTACTTCTTTAATTGAAAACTGTGAAAGCATCAAATAATGGTTTTTGACAACCTGTTTGTATTCATTTGATTTTCTTTAATTCATTATCAGAAGTACATATATTTTCTTATGTTTCTATGTTAGTTTTTCTTTTGATAATATTGCATTATTTCTTTTCATGTTCCGCTATGAAATGCAAAATAATTTACATTATTTTTTAAATTGTCTATTATATAATTCTACAATTATATTTTTAAATCTTATTACTATTATGAGTTGAGTTACAAGTCAAGGTGAAATTTCGTGTTACAAGTTGATTAACGAGTTTACAAACGCGAATGATAGTAATAAATTTGTTAATAAATACTCATATACATCACAAAAAATTATAATATTGGTTGTGTATTTGTTTAGGTAAAAGATCCGGCCACTGATATTCAGCAATAATTACCTACTGTTATTTCTCTTGTCATGTCTTCAATATGATCAGATGTCAAACACATTGCATTTAACATGATCGAGTTACTTCTGAATATACTCATGAGGGTGAACGGGTGATAAATCAAGACTGTTATTAAATAAGATGCATTACTGTGAATAAGCTCCAGTGATGTATGTATGGAAGGCATCAATGCTTTAAAATAAATAAACCAAAAAAAGTAGTTGAGCAAATAATAGATTCTTAATTAAGCTTTATGCTCAAACTTACAAATAACACATATGCATTCATGATTTACACAAAAAGCTTGGGAGTTATACCCAAATAAAAATCTGAAGGTTGACCACCTCTGTATGACATTTTGTAAACACCACCTATGTGAGCATCAATGATCATCTAATAAGACCCATAAACTTGAATCATAATGTTTTTGACATGGACATGGACTGTATTTGAGAGATTGTGAATATGCAATTTCTCACATGCTTTTTTATTATTAAATTATTATTTTTTATTTTATTTTATTGAGAAGATCAAGTTAAGTTGTTTACGAGAATGATGTCGGATTTGGGACGCTTGATCAGAGTCACAATATCTCTGAACGTGCAGGCAAGATATAGTTCATAACTATTGGGACATTTGTAAGCTTGATATTCTGTTTGATAAGTCTTTTACTCAGAAAGTCTCAAACGGGATGCAAATTAGATTTTGGTGTGACTACTGGTGATCTACCGCTAGCAATTTAGTGGAACTGTTTCCCATGATGTATGCTTTGGAGAGTGAAAAAGATTGTACAGTAGGAGATCAATGGGTTTTAATTGATTGGACGCGTGTCCCGAGGGGACGGTCAGCTTCCGAGTTCGAGTCCATGATACCAGTTATTGGTAATTTAGTTATGTCCTCGATCAATCAAGACAATTGGCCCGGGTCTTAATTCTTCTTCATGTCTGTCCAAAAGTTTGTTCTATTTGGGTCAAACTGTGGGGATGGTGGTATGTGATCCCTCCTATTTCTTTGTCTATGGGTGCCTTGATGTCGGGATCACTTGCTCATTCTATTTTTAAAGAGTTTGGCTCACTCTTTCATGGGGTATGCTATGTCCTTCTTTGGGCAATATGAAAATGGAGAAACAGGATCCTGCATAATTGCTAGCTCAACCTTCTACACAGGATTATTAATCCAGAGATGTATGGATACTGATTTAACAATAAGAAGTTACCCTGACATTGGTGATCGTGCATTTGGGAAAGGAGGAAGAATGTTAGTATCAATCACTATGAATGTAGAGCTCTACTTAGTTGCAACAGGTTTCATGATCCTAGAAGGTGATAATTTGAGCAACCTAATAACAGACATGGATTTCGATATCTATGGCACTTGTATTAGTGCAAAAAATGGATTTGTGGTTCTTCTTGCTATCAGAATACTCCCACTATTTGGTTAAACGACATGAGCATCCTTTCCTATACATCAGCCGGTGGAGTTCTAGCCAACGTTATCATCCTAGGCTCGATCTTGTGGACTGGTGCTTTTGATGGTATTTGTTTTCATGAAACGGGTAAGGTCATAGATTGGAAAGGAATTCCTTCAGATATTAGCTTATACTCATTCTGCTACTGTCATCCAATTTTTCCTACGCTTTATACTTCCATGAGAAACCAACGTCAGGTATAATTTGTATAAAATAAAAGGAAACTAAATTAATTACTTTAGAAAGTACACTTGAGTGACCCGATAACATACGTTTCCGTTATTACTAAATTTCTTTCTTGTTCTACATTTTAGGTCTTGTTCGTATGTTTTGCCATCTGTACAGTCACCTACTCATTGATGGCAGTTATTGGTTACCTTATGTTTGGTTCAAATGTAGAGTCACAGATTACCTTAAACCTTCCAGCCTACAGTATAAGCTCAAAAGCGACCATATGGACCACCCTCATTACACCTATAGCTAAATATGCCCTAATGCTAACATCAATTGTCAATACTATTGAAGCACGGTTTCAATCTTCTTACAACATGAAGTCGTGTAGCTTCCTGATTAGAACAATTATGATGATAAGCACTGTAGTTGTAGCACTGTCCATTCCCTATTTTGGTTATCTGATGTTACTAGTGGGATTGCTATTAAGTTCCACAGCTTCAATAACAACGCCATGCTTGTGCTAGTTGAAGATCACAGGTGTTACAAGAAAATTGGCATTGAGCTGTTTTATTGGTCCGTTGTGTTAATTGGCCTAATTGTTACAGTCGTTTGTACTTATGTACCTTTGATAGATATAAAAGCCACTTATCAGCAGCACATTGACTTCAGAGATATGTTAATTTTTGTTTAATTACTCATTTCTATCAATCACTATAAAATGATGTAACTGATACAAAATTTCTCAGAAATATATACATTCATGCAACTATTTGTTATCGTATTTTCATTTTTACAGCAACAGGCTTAACTTATAGATTACAGATGGTTAGTCTTCATGTTTAAACTTAAACCATCTAGTAACGAGTAAATATTCACACAAGAAGCTTGAGAATCGTACCCTGATAAGAATCTGAAGGTGAACCCTTTCACCATAATGCAGCTCTCTCCGGCCATCTTTTTCAACCCTCTGACTTTCATCGTCTTTCTCAGCTGAGCTGCATCGTCCCACTTGCATATGTTAGCATATTTATTTGCAATAATTACCAAATTCCCGCTCCATCTTGGCTCCAACTCAAGCAATATCTTTCGTACCTTCTCCCCAACCGCATCAAAATCACTAGCACTGTGAACGCTGCATGCACTGAGCAAAGTTCTCCACACAGTTGGATCAGACTTAATCTTCATCTTCAAAATAAAGTTGTACGCTTCATTAAGACGGCCAGCTCGTCCTAGAACATCAACCATTGCACCATAGTGTGTTAACCGAGGCTTAATTCCATAAACACGCTTCATTTCATCAAAAAATCTATAGCCATCTTCCACATATCCAGCATGGCTACACGCACAAATAACACCAAGATACGTCACATAGTTAGGTTCAACTATAGTATTTTTCATTTTCTTGAAAAGTAAAAGTGCACGTCTAGCAAGTCCATGTTGAGCTAATCCAAGAATCATCGCACTCCATGTCCACACATTACGTTCCTGCATTATCTCAAACACTAAACTAGCGTGGTCCAAATCCCCACATTTTGCATACATATTAACAAGTGCTGTTCCTAATTGACAAGTTAGTTCCAGTCCTTTCTCAATTATTAGAGTATGAACACAGTTCCCAATAGTTAAGTTCCCAAGTTCAGCACATACAGAAAGCATCACCACAATCGTAGTTCCATTAGGCTCAATCTCATTTTCTCGCATTTTCATAAAATACTCTAACGACTCATAAAACCACGACACATGAACAAATGCAGAAATAATAGTGTTCCAAGAAACAACACTTGTGTGCGTCATTTCATCAAACACGTTGCGTGCATCAATGATCTTTTTACAAGACCCATAAAAATGAATCATAGTGTTGCAAACGTGTACGTCAGAATCCAAACCGCGTTTCAAGCAATCAACTTGGATTTGTCGGCCTTCTTCAAGTGCCAACAACAAAGCACAAGCTTTAAACATGGAAGCGTAAGTTAGCTCCAGCGGTCTCTTACTCGAACAACGCATTCGTTGAAAATACAAAATGGTTTCTCTTTTCGAATCCTCCTTATTTCGTTTCATGTTGGTGACATTGTTAAAGTTTTCAGAGTGTTTGATCACGAGATTAGCGTGACTTAAGGTACTAAAATACTTTAAAGCACATACTCTCAATGATTTCATCAATGACATAAATGTGATCCAGAACTGAATTCGCAAGCGGTTTTCAGATCAATTTTTAAAATATGAGTTAAATCATCCGACTCCAAACTCAAATGTAATAAAACTAAGAAAGCATGAATTCTGGTTATTATAAACATAGATATATAGCATCTTTCTTTAAGTTTTTAACAAGACCCTAATGGAACTATAAAATACAAGTTATTTTTGTTTCGAACTGCTATGAAAACTTTCAAAGTCAAAGAGAAAAAGAAAACCCCATTTAGTAAATACCCATAATTAGAGGAATGTTATATTTTACGCCAAAAACTTGATCTGGAACTAATTATGAAAACACAGTAAACAAAAAGGTATTATGAAAATACAGATGCAGAAAAGATAATTTTAATTCCCTTCTTATTCCCTAAGAATACTTTAATCTAGCAACAAGTACATATCTTTACACACAGAGTTAGTCAGATTGCTGAAATATAACGATAACTCATCGACAAATAGCTTCATTCGGTCTCCATAAGAGGCTAAATTACTATTAATACTATTGTCATTCATTCAAAGTAAACCGTTAACAAATGATAACTTTGCATGATCCCTTGGTACGTACATAAGCAAAATAAGCAACTAACAAAAAATGGGGAACCAAAAGTCGCCCGACTTTGTCGTATCAATACACAAGTGAACGGAGTTAAAGTTCCAAAAAGTTTCCTGTTTGCGTAAAATCTGTATGATAAAAATGATCCCTCATTGAGACTTTTTCTTGCTAGCATCAACTGACTTTGACTTCTTAATAGAAGGCATTTTACCAGGAAAAGCCCACCTCAAGAACCTTTCCCATGTGTAGCACCCAAAGAACATCAATGCAGCCCATATCAAAAGTTTATCACGCAATTCCCGTGGTAAAGGCACCAGCTTTAACCAGTCATTCAAATCCCGAAACACATCAGATGCGATCATGGTGAAGAACACGACTGCACCCATAAGTGCAAACTTAAAGGGCTTGTTTTCTGATATACTTTGGTTAAACGGGTGACCCATGTAGTTAACTGCAAAGGTAGCCACTTGGATCATCATGTTGACCATGTATGAGACAGTGTTGACTAGATTGCTCTCGAATTCAGAGTCGGGCTCAATGCATTCATCTGGCATGTGTTTTTCGGCTTCTTTCACCGATGAAATCAAGAAAAGTATATGCATAGCAAACTGGCCCAGTAGAGAGAGGAAAACATAGAAGCAGAAGACATTAGGGTGAGGCCGTTCTGCTGATAGTGTTGGCATCGGGCGAGCATGTGAGATGAAGAGGAAAAAGGCGGCAGTGAAGACACCACTAATTGTGGCTTGAACATCTCCTAGCTTAACACCATCCAAGTACATGACACTAAGAACATAGGCGGTTGCAAGGCAGTTAAGTCCAAGAATCTTGAACATTTGTAAGGTGGTCACTAGAGTGCTACGACCCTGGCGGATGATGTCGGTGGTTGGGGAGACCGATGCATGCTTAGCGGTGAAAGGTGACGCCATTGATGCATCACCAAGTTTGACAATGGGAGCTGAGCGACCATCATCTCCTTCGTTTAGCTCGTCCATCATCTTCTTTAGCTTCTGCCTTTGAATCTCTGCTGGCGTCAGATGGCGGTTACTGGCGGCTGGGGTGACACTGCTGGAACTTGGTTCAGTGGTGGCCTTAGGTTTCTTCGGTTTAGTTGGCTTTGCTTCTGATGAGGGCTTGTCACCAGGAGTCGGAGGAGGTACTGCATTTAGTAAAGCTACTCCTACATGCGCCTGAAAACATAGATAACATCAATACATAATACATAATCAACAGTAGAGGTCGCAAAACAGGTGGACCGGACATGTGGGGTCACAACAGGCAATTTTTCATACAGATCGGGTGGTTTGCGTTTGACATGAAACACTTTTTTTAAAAAAGAAATGGCGTACATGGTTCTTGTGGCAAATATGATTAAAAGTTTATGTTTAAAGAAATAAATAGCAAAATAATTGAAGAGATTTCATGTATTGCACTTCAAGCGAAGTTTGATCCATTTCACTCAGTTGACCCATTTGAAAAGTTTCCTACTAAAGCTAGTTTTTCTTCATATTACAAGTTTGATCAGTTAGAGGTCAAAATTGCCATCTCCAACCAGAAGCCATCACAATTTTCTTATCATTACCTGCTTCAAAGCTCCAACATCATTAGTGCCATCACCACACATCAAAGTGATCCTTCCGGATGATTTAAAAGTGGTCATTATGAGTTCTTTTTGTTCTGGTGCCACCCTTGCAAATACCTGACATTTGAAAATGCTTTATTAGCTAAAGTGGTAAATATCATTAGAATTATCAATCTCATAATTATTATTGTGATAAAGAGTTGCAACCTTCACATATGGAATGACTTTGGCAACAGCAGAGGTCTGAAGCAACATTTCAAAGCAATCACCGCCAATACAAAGGTCATGACCCTCAGCTAAAGCCTCCACCATTTCCTCACTACAAACAGCAAGCATATAATGCCTCAAACAAAAATAAATTAATAATTATCCCAAAGGAAGCAGAGATAGTGTTTATGTTACCTGTAGCTCACAATTTCCGTCTCATCAGGCGAAACCCACTCAAATTGTTGCTTGTTCTTTGTGGGGACAAGAATTAATGCTGGTTGTAAAATTATATTAACTTGACGAGCAACATGGCAAGCCGTTAGTGCTTGATCACCAGTAATCATAACCTGATCACAAAAGTTGTACCAATAAGAGCACAATATAAAGATTCCAGTAACTATAACCTTCAAAATGGGTTCATAAGGGGTATGGTTAATCTCAAACGGTTAATTGATAATATTAGCAAAAGTTCTAAAATCTCCCATAGTGTATTCTTAATCCATGAAACATCCTAACTCATTTTTTATAAATAAGTATATTATTGCAGAAAAAAAATAGTTTTGTAATCATGAATGAACATTATAATGTAAAAAACACAAATGGCCAGAAAGTGTTTTGGATCAACCCAAGTACCCAACCCGATTTGACCGATAATCGATAATGCAAAAACCATGTTTTGATTGAACTTCCAATAAATTTACTGCTATTTATTTAATACACCTAATACTGTTAAGAAATCAAAACACAATGACAGATAATAACTAGATGCCACTCACCAGGTCATGTGACGACTTTTTTAACTCAAGCAAGACAGTGGCAGAATCTCCTCTGATGGGACAATTAAATACCTGAGGTTGATTCGATGACAGAAAATATGTCAAGAAAGCATATTGTTGATAGATACGATGCAGTGAAATAGAAAAATACAACTATGAGATAAATGTGTAAAGAGAGAGCTCTTGATATGTACATACCGCAAAACCAGCAAAAGTGAGCCCACTTTCCACTACTTCCCTGTCCAAGTTTCTAGCTTCACTTACCTATAACCATTACACAAAAAGGAAACACTGTGTGAAGAAAGTACATATATACAATAATAAAACATACAGTTGCAAAAAACAAAAGGAGAAAAAGTTACCGTCATATCAGGAAGAGTCTTATATGCTAAAGCCAAGACACGGGATCCTTGACGTGTGTGCCTCTTGTAAGTGTTTACATAAAATGCTGGTATATCATTTAATCTTTCTTGAATGGTCTCGGGTGCACCCTGAAATTACAGCATAACATATATTTGAGGACTGAATTGAGTATACATAAGTGGTGTATACTCCTTTTACATACCTTCACGAAAGCATAAAATTGCTCTTCGGTACGAACAACAACAGCCATTCTTTTCAAGTGAGACGCAAAGTGATGTCTCTGAACAATTTGGACAGCACTGCCACCTCCCCTGCAAACAATGTGAAAGAAAAGTGGTGCAATTTCAAAGAAGTTCCTCAGAGAGCAACCAGAATACCAGATAGAACGTAGAAACACGTGATTACTAAGCAAAGTGATGTGGAAGCTACTTGAATCATATGTCATGGAAAAGAGAATAATGAATTACTTACTTTTTAGGCATGGCCTTCTCATCAGATTTATAACTCCACTCTATCCCCTTGATTGCAGCCTTCTCAAGAGGATCACCGACCTACAACCAACAATATCACTACAAAGATATAGACTGTGCCTAGAGAGCCAAACCAAATAAATTTGAAATGAAAAGTTTATAAGGCCTATTAACATATGGTGTAGAGTTCTAGGCTGTGAATGCATCAGAGAGCTCACAGTACAAGGCATATCAGATAAAAATACGATGACATTGCATAACAAACAATAATAAATCTTCAAGAAAGTGTCTTCATTTCTCAATCAACATTCTTTTTATTCATCCACCACAGCAAGTGTCTTCTTGTCAACAACATAAGGAAACAAAAAAATAACATGTTTGCTCTTATATCTTCAATTGTTAACTCTGAATAGAATACCTTTGATATGCAGAAGTATCAACTTTATAACATATCGTAACATCAAATAAAAAACTGCAACTTCAGCTGAAAGTGTTTAGAGTTGATGATGCTAATATGGCTTAAAGAGCAGAGTTGCCTATTTACATCAATTAAAAGAAATATCCATAAGTCGGGAAAACGATGATAACAATTGCATACCAGCTTGTTGTCCACAAAAACCAGGGCATGACAAGAAGCAAGAATTTCCAGAGTGCGAGTAGGCACTTTTTTAGTATCTGTCTCTAAATCTGTATTGTCGCTCAACCCACCAACTCCAGAGAATTCCTAGAGATAAAAGCACAAATTAAAGCATAACATGGAAGTTGTTAATGGAATTCTTTACCATACTTGTAACTGATATACCATGTCATCAGATGTCAGTGTTCCTGTCTTGTCAAAGCAACAAATATCAACCTGCGGAACAATATAATATATTTAAAAAAATGCAAAACAGATATGACACTAAAGTACTAAACCCAATTAATACATAATTAAAGTAGCTTTGCTCACCTTCCCAGCAAATGGTATGCGAAAAGGTTCTGTACAGAATATACCACGTCGTGCTAGAGCAATCAAAGATGTATTAACTGCTATGGACAACTCCATTGGTAGCTCAGGGGGGATCACCGAAGTTATAATTAAGGAACAGCTCAGAAGGAGCTTGTATCTACTCCTATTTGGGTCCTCAAGCCCCTACATAATCATGTTTGGTAACACTTTAGACAAGCCTAAAATAACAAAAGTAGTCTATACACACTCGGCTGAGATAATAAGCACAAGTTTACCTTTTTAAGTACGTAACCAGCTGCTATAATTGCAAAAACAACCAAGAATAAAATAAAAAGTCCACTCTCCCAGCTGTTAGCAGTAACCTGAAAGATACAAATTTATCAATTGAAGAGGTTATATACAAAATCAGGATATTATCAACTGTCAATAGTACCCTCTCAGTTGAGAACAAAATAGTTCGCATCAGTTTCCCTTGGGTTGTCTCAAATCCAGTTCGCAAAACAATTGCTAAACAACCACCATCAGGAGTTTTCATATGAAAGGTCTGAAGCAATGAACAAAAGGAACACATTAATAGTGAACTGCAGGCTAAAACTTATCAACAGAATTGGATGTAACATAGTGCGCAACCTTATCAGGAGTATGCTGCAAAATCTTTGTGCCACCAAAAAGAACATGGTTTTTATCCCTTTTAGAAGACAAACGCTCTTCTGGTCCTCTACCCATAATTGACACCTGTAAAACATCAATATGTTACACGTTCAACAGGAAATTTTGACATACACACAAGTGCACTCCCATAAAACTACACATCAATGCATAAGATTGTACTTGTATACAGAAACAGAAAATGACACAAAATATCAAACAAAAATTATAAGAAAACAACCTTCCATTGGGGGGTAGACTCGCCTGTGAGGATAGCTTCGTTCACGATAGCATTCCCTGCAAGAATAAGCATATCTGCAGGGACAGCTTTTTCCTCTCCATCCTGACCAGCAGCTCGACCAACAGACACAACGTCCCCAGGAAGAAGCTCTGTCCCTGCTACCTTTGTCCACCTGCAATAGAGAAAGCCAAGTTAAGTCGACAATTTACAAAGATGTACGCACTGTTAACAAGATACATCAAGTATTGCTGAATTCCCATTCAGTGATAACAAACTTACTTCCCACAACGGTATGCCATTAGTATCTGAGAATCAACTCTAACGCGTCTAAGCTCTGACAGAGTCTTCAACCGACTTTTGGCCATTGTTGACTCAAACATAAACAGCATAAAGAGCGTAAACAGACTATAATACCAATATTCATCTAGACACCAAAGTCCCACACAGAAGACCTGCAGACCAAAGGTAATAACCACTTAATTAAGAAAAAGATAACACAAGCAGATGTCAAAGATATCTTATGTAAAAAAATTGTTTCTTAGAAGTGATATAAGGCCACAAGCAACAGGAGACATCATATCAAACCTGAAATACAAAGAAAGGCTCCATGCAGTGCTCTTTCATCAGTTTCTGGAATGTTGGCTGCGGATACTCAAATCTACATAGATGCAAGAAAATTTGAATAAGATAATAGCAAAGAATGAATTAAAAACAAAAGAAAATATCAGTTAATATACATCGGAAAATACTGGAAAAAAAAAAAAAACCATCAAATATTTGCAAATAAGGATCTGTCTAGAGGACTAGGAATACAGTTGGTGAAACAGGTTGTAACATGAGTCAACCATGAACTGCATAGTGAGCAGACTGATACTGCTTGCATTAATATACATGCAATAATGTGGTGATATGCTATCCTATAGAAAAAGACCACTGTTCTTGTTAATATATCCCAAGTCAGTTAGAGTTTTGATGCCATCACCATGTCATTTGCTCAGTGTCTAGCTAAAAAGTAGAAATAGCATTTGACATCTCTCCATTTTTGCTTGTGAATGCACATATTTACAGACAAGCCATGATTAATAGTAGAAGATCAAAACTATTAAACAAAAATATGAAAGTAACAAAGCTCTTTTATTGTTATCACTGTAAATCAACCACAAGATAATGTGGAAAAGAGATAGGCCTTATATGGCAGAAAGGGTGAAAAATGTTGGGTGCAAACCCATGTCCCACATCAGAAACCGAAAGGAAAGAATGTATGCATATAAGCTCATGGGCTACTCCCTCTATCACCAATTGGTTTTGGAGTGGAACCACAACTGGGCTTATATGTTGGAGTCCTTGGTTTAAAAAAGGGCGCCTAGGCGGCGGCGCCTTAAGGCGCTAGGGTTGTCGCTCAAATTTACTCTAGGCGATAGTACGACGTAAGGCACCCTCAAGGCAGCGCCTAGGCTCTCGCCTTGAGCGCCTTGACTTTTGTTGACTTTTGGGCATGCAGTCAACTTAAAACTATTTTACGTAATATATGTGTTTTATTTACGTGAGGCTCTCGCCTTAAAGCCTAGCACCTCGGCCATCGGGAACTTAGCGCCTCGGATCGCTTAGCGCCTTTTCAAACCAAGTGTTGGACCTGTTGTTGAGCTAAGTATCGGTCCTAACAAGTGGTATCAGAGCTACGGTTGTAGTCGGGATGTGGATGGCGCAACGTGACCCAGCAATCAGTGGTGCATGCCCCCTTGATTTGACCTCAGCGAACGATGAGTCGGTCCTGGAGCCTGAAAGTCTCCCTGATGTGATACCAGTCAGATTAAGTGTCGAGTTTGCGGCGGTACTGAATAAGGTTGGATCAAGACCATCGTTGGAGAGGAGGCCCAATGACTTGGGTTTTAGGGAAGGATTATTAGGTGCAAACACATGTCCCACATCGGAAACCGAAGGGAATTAATGTCTGCATATAAGCTCATAGGCTACTCCCTCTATCACCAATTGGTTTTAGAGTGGAACCTCAACTGGGCTTATATGTTGGACATGTTGTTGGGCTAAGTATCAGTCCTAGCAAAGAACTAGTCTCAAGTATAGATATATTTTAAAACTTCAGAGACTAGTTCAAAAGCAAACGAGAAAATGGACTCGTAAAAAGTAAAGAAACTTACACATTGCGTCCCCACTTCTCAGCAGCAACTTGAACTTTAGCTTCGGTACCATGTCCAGTGCTTCTGAGATAGTAACCAAAAGTTTCCTTGGATGGGTAAGGAAGCTTACAGAAACTCTTTTTCTCATTTGAATAAATGAAGCACTGCTTCCGAAAATCAAAATAGATCTCCTCTGTCGTAGACCCTCCCAACTGAGAGAAGCAAAAACATATCGATGTGAAACAATCAATACATCTAACTTCAACCAAAAACACAAATTTATGAAGAAGTGGCATTTTCTATTCTATAATCTAAGAACTCCTATATGCTATCTGCCAACCCCGTGTATAAATAACTTGATCAAAATTCAACCAGTCTTGCAACTAGTTCCCACATAATGAAACATAAAATGTTGTAATAACCAAGTGTACAAGTTAAAGTTACAACCTTTCGGAAATGAAGTGGTACTACTTCCTTAGAACCACAAAATTTAGCTGGAGTAATTTTGCATGCATTTGCCTGATTAATATCTTTAACCTGCCAAAACACAAATAGAAGCATTACACTTTCTTTCATAATCCAATGCCCAATGAATTACAACAATAGATCACATATCAAAGTACATGATCGTGCATTTCAAACAATGGTATACACTAACCTTTGAATACTGAATGAAACATTTAAAATCCACGGACCATACAGTAAAGAGAACCACCAATATGTGGACAACTAACAAACCACCAAGAATTATAAATGCATCAAGGAAATCTAAACTCGGCACAATAAGGATCATCCATGTCGCATATAATATCGCAAAAGGCCACGAATCAAATCGCCACGGCCAATGCCTTTTCCTCAACAAATCAACAGTATCAACTACTTTACCATTGACATGAAACCTCGTCATCTCTTTATCTAATTAATAATCTAAACTGCAATGAAACACGTAAACTAAACAAAATAAGTAAATAAATCATAAACCCTAGCTCGGAAATAACTGATCATTACAAATTAAGTAATAGTATATAGGCAATTAAAGTTCTCAAACCTAATAAACCATGGAAAATCGGAACTAAAACAAGTAAAGATAATAACTGAAAATTGGTCAGGAATTGGCTTACTGTTGCTAACTGAAGATAATAAATGTCTCTGTATATATATGTGTGTAAGTATATATATAAAGGGAGATAATTAGGGTTTAGAAAGTGGCGATGGTGGTGCCCTCCGACTGAGGGACATGATTAGGGCGGAGATCTGGTGGAAGGCGCGATCGGAGGGAACACCGAGAAAGAAGCGCTGGGAACTAACGGTGAAAGATTAGACGCCGTTCAACTTTGTTGTAAATTATCATATATTGTCCCTAAACTACTTTCATTCTTTCGTATGTAGCCCTATGCTTACTTTAATAAATGTGCTCAGAAATCACTAATTTTATTGTCGACTATGTCATATAATTTTGTTTTTATCAAATGTCACATGTTTGACAACTTGGGAAGTAATATATATGGGGGAAATCATGAGGTAAGGTTCTACTTTAACTCCCTTTTTGATTTGGTTTGGCTTAAGAGCGGAACTCATAAAATTTCAAAATTGAAATGTCAATGTCCTGATGTTCATCCTATATGATCCGTATCATATTTTGTAGTTTTTAATGTGCATTGATGTTCATTATTGTAGGACATTTTACGTCGTATGGTTTTATTCTGCAAAGCAGCTGTTGAGGTACAGCTTAAAATCCATTGGGTATTTTTGTCTTATAATTCATGAACTTTTTTACGCGTGAACTCGTGCAAAACTGAGAATTTTATCGCCTACAGGTTCCATGGTACTTACCGTGTGGGGGTGTCTGCTATGGAGATGGAAATTTGGTTTTCATTGCAAATGATTGGCATACTGCATTATTGCAAGTTTATCTAAAAGCATATTATCGCGGAAATGGACTTATGCGATACACAAGATCTGTCCTTGTAATTCATAACATAGCTCATCAGGTTGGTTATCCGAAAGCACAATATTATTAAGAAGAACTAATATTTTGGATTAAACTTGTTTAAAATAAAACAGTAGAAGATGATCACCTAAATCAGCCGATCTATAAGCTTAAAAATGCCACATCTAGTGCCAACTGTTTTTTTTTCTCCAAGTTGTTTTCTACTGACAATATAAATGTAATTGTCCCTATATCTTTTAACTGTCAGGGCTGTGGTCCGGCGGACGATTTTGGTCATGTGGATCTACCACCACACTACTTGGATCTTTTCAGATTGTATGATCCTATAGGAGGTGAGCACTTCAACATCTTTGATGCAGGTCTTAAAACAGCTAACCGTGTAGTTACAGTGAGCCATGGATACACGTGGAACTAAAGACCACTGAAGGGCGGTTGGGGTTTGCACAACATAGTTAACGAAAACGACTGGAAACTAAATTGTATTGTCAATGGAATCGACACAAAAGACTGGAGCCCTGAAACAGATGTTCACTTGACATCTGATGGTTACACTAATTATTCTTTAAAGACTCTTGATACTGGCAAACCACAATGTAAATATGCACTTCAGATTGAATCCCGCTTACCATTTCACGAAGATGTCCCACTAATCTGATTCATTGGAGGACTAGATATCAAAAAAGGTGTTGACTTGATAGCGAGTGTGTTCCTTGGATAGTTTACCAGGATGTACAGCTTGTAATGTTAGGTACAGGTAGATCAGACCTTGAACAGATGCTTCGAGAAATGGAAAGCCGCTACCCTGAAAAGATCAGAGGATGGGTCAGTTTCTCTGTCAAAACGACTCACCTGATAACAGCTGGCGCGGACATTTTACTAATGCCATCAAGATTCGAGCCGTGTGGGCTTAATCAGTTATATGCTATGATTTATAGAACGTACCGGTTGTACATATTGTTGGTGGGTTGAAAGATACTGTGAAGCCGTTTGCCCTTTACAATGAGTTGGGATTAGGGTGGACATTTATTAGAGCTGAGGCAAACCAGTTGATTCATGCACCGGGGAATTATTTGTTGACTTATAGGGAGTACAAGCAGAGCTAGGAGGGGATTCAGCGACATTGGATGATTCAGGATCTTAGTTGGGATAATGCAGATCAACGTTCTGAAGAAGTTTTTGTTGCTACAAAGTACCATTGGTAAGTCTTGTGTAAGTTTAAATGTAATGGTTTTCCATCAGACCAATTATAGCAGTTAGAAAATATCATTAGAAAGGAGTAGATATAGAGAAAAGCCGATGGCTCCATGAAGTACACTTCATAATGAAATACTTTGATTAAATACGGTGCAGCTATTATGACTGTACAAAAAATGTGGGGGAAACTTTTTATAATTCTGTATACTAGACAATGATTGAATGTAAGATAATCCCCAACGTGTGGCTTCTCTTGTTTATCATAATGGTATTGGAGTCGACAAATGCATCAAGTGCTTCTTATTCTTGGCCTTGCAAGTTCTCATCAAACTTACTCTTTGACCTGTGGAAGACGTACAGTCCTGCAAGTATGATAAGAGATTAGGGATGCTTTGTTTGCTTATTTCTTATTATGAGTGACAGACTACTGGGTAGAGGTGGAAAAATGGGTGGGTCCTAGGTTGGATAGTAAGTCAAATCGTGTTTGGATCAACCTTTTTCTTATTTCTTATTCAGAGACCAGGAATGCTTTGTTTGCTTATTTCTAATTCACCCGAGACACTTTTACCCAACCTTTTTTTCCATACATAATTAGTGCTTAAGTATGATTATAAAAAATTATAGTACTTCAACAATACTATAATTTCTTATGGCAAAAAATAATTTAGGATGTTTTAAGCATTGAAATACACCTTTGATGAGTTTTACCTCGTCACCTATTTCACCCATTTGACCCGTCGGAAATAAAGCATAACCCAGATTGTCCCATTCATAAGTAAACGAGTCAAAATTACAATCACTAATTAAATGTATAAAAACATGCTTTTTACGATCTTAAAAACTTTCGGAGTTTCAGGAGTAAAAGTTGGTACAACGAACTCATCAATCAGAAGTTCAAAACAGGCCAAGCGCCAAGCATCACCACATGCAAACATCACATTATAGGGAGATATTTGATTCCATGGTTAGCCGTAGAAGTTGTATACAATTAGGTGCAAATTAGTAAGTGTATATGTTATTGCTTTGAGGTCCTTGAAGGTTCTCATGTACAGGGTGACTAAATGTCAATACTTGCCTAAATGTATCCTCCGAGATATCGTGTCTTTGATGATTCTAACATGTTGAATTCCAACAAAATGAGTTCCGTTTGAGCGCTAAAAGAAGAAACTATCAAGATATTTTGGACCACAAACTGCAAAAAATTTACAGCGACAAATCTGCACTTCTGATGAAGTGATAAGAATCTTCTAGATAAAACTGATCTCCGAGCCCTATAGCTCTGCTTACAGCTGACAATAATTGAGGTTAGACGTCTGTAATACCATCAAGTAATACTGGGGAAATAAAGATGACACCGAACATTATCCACTTTAAGTTGATATTCTAGCTACCAACTAATGCTTCTTTGTATGGTTTCTAGACAAATGAAGAATACAAAATTATTAAATCTTGTGAAGTCACATGAGTCCTACCAGCTGATAGAAAACAAATAGATTAGGTATACAAATTCTTCTACATATACTTATAGAAAGAAAAAAATATACAAATATGAATCATTAAACAAGAAAACAATCACATTTCACCGTCAAATTAAGCCTTGACATTAGGACAGAAACTTTTTTAAGGAATTGACATCCTGCCAACACAATGTAGTTACTAAACCGTGATGAACGTTAACGAACGGCTCAGATTTGCTTCTCCCTTCCCTAAAATTACCCATTCCATATAGATCAACCCTATATGTATACTTATTTATGTTTGTCTTCATACATATGTAAAAAAGAAAAATTGGGGGATTTAGAAGGTTTTTCGCAGTAGAGCCTAAGTTCCTAAGATATCAACATGATTTGAAAGATATGAATAATCCATAATAATTAATACTAATAATAACAATAATAATAATATAATAATATAATAATAATAATAAAAAGAAAATGATTGTTTTTTTTTGTTTTGTAAGAAAGAATGAAAATCAAGTATTCAGGTTGACGGATTCATTCCTCAGAGAGAATGTCACTCTCTGTTCTTTTGATTGGCTCCCCAAAACCATTCCTTTTGTTTGGCAAATATAAATTGTTTACTCTATGATAAAATCAGATTCTTATGTAGACTTTTGAGTAATATCCAGTTTTTTAAACTTATATTTCTTAAAAATAATCATAAAAATTAATTAGGGTTACTTGAATATTAAATTTTCAGTGACATAAAAGTTGCAGATTAGAGTAAAATTCAAAAGTTTGATAGGTATCCAACTAATAATATATAAGTTTTACCCTATAAGTTGTTTATATTTGTGCTTTTTGAAAAACATGTACTAATGTACTGTTATACGACTTAAACCCTCTTTTAACTACCTTTCTTGTTATTCAACATCCCACAATAACTTTGAAAATGCAACTTGTTACTTTTTCATGTCCGAAGTGGCATTACACCAAGACCACTAGTAAGATGGTATGGTACTATAGTTGCAGCATTGCAGCCTGAATACAAAAATTTGGACTAATGAATATGATTTGAATTGACTTGTGATTTTACTCGTTGTCTCGTTGATTCACCCAAAATTAAAGAAAACATAAATGACGTTTTTCCTGTGAAAGGGAAGATAACTTCAAGGGATTAATTTACTAGTAATGGAATAGTTGTTGCTATATGCAAAGTCAGCAAAGAGATCTCTCAAACAAAAGATACTTGCATGATGTTGGGCTTGGCCTAATTTCACCCCATCAACCCAATATTCTCATCTTCATCTAGGAGACAAATATCCCAACAAGTACACCAGTAAATATCGTTGGCACCACAAGGCATGCAACCCTATACCTACCCAATTTCCCTTTCTTTTTCTTTTTTTGTTTTGTTTTTTTTTTTTTGTACGCAAGGTTGGAGCTGAAGCGAAGTGGTATCAAACATTAGACCTCTTCCGAAAAATCTGAAGCATTCATAGCTCGATTACCACTATAAGTTCACAACATTTCATCCACACTGGGACAACTCAAGGATATCAACATAATCCATTCTATTTTCTGGTAATGCAATCAAACCAAACCGAATCATTTAAACCGAATTAGTACCTTGAGTTCCTTCCATGACACGGAATGACCAAAAAGACATCAACTTCTTGTCACTAGATAAGTAAAAATCAACAAGTAACCCATAAATTACACCGAACCTATTAACTTTTTCCAATAATAGACATTACCAACTACTCCGTAAAGCTCTTGCCATCTATTTTGTCCACACGACAGTGGATGACATAGATGTCTCTTTTGTAGCTTGTAGGTCCATTTAACGAACCTTACTCATATATCTCAATCCAGTGAGATGCTAGATTATCTAGCATCTCACTAATGAATGGTTGTACTTAATCTTGTCATTTGTCCACTAACCAAAACCTTATCATCTATAGAATCAACCACAAAAGCAAAAGTTTCCAAGGATAATATCATTAAAGAAATGAAAAGCAAACAAACCACACATGATAAGAACATCAAAGTATAAACCTTTATATTATATCAAAAGATTGTATATCTCCCATTTCATGTCCGTACAACTTATGATTATCTTTTATATGCAAGTAAACGCTGAAATATCATTTATCTACTTTTTGATCTTTTTGTTATTCTTCTTCGGGCCAAGAACTTCCATTCTACCAACCGAACAACCACACCTAGCTCGAAAAACAAGAACCACACGTCCATTAATCGGTGCCATCTTTTTTAGTTCAGCCTCTAACTCCTTGTGGTATTCTCTTGGCAACTCAAACAATCCTTTTCTCAATCCAATTTTCCCCAAGTTGCTAGCACCATTGGAAGAATTTGAATTGGTTAGATCATTTTCGGTTTCAACCTGAATATCGAATTCAGCCGCCTTGTGCAGCCCACGACAACCTGGTTTACCACATTTCTGAGATGTGCATAGGGTAATTGCTAAAACAGCCATTGATGCACTAAAAATGCTAAGGCCTAAACACCCATAAATCATGGGAGCATCTAAAACCTCATCTTTGACCACCAACATGATTGCTTCAAGAAATTCAAGTGTTCCAGAGAATAATAGTTTTGCACAGGGATAAATAAGAAACCCACAAGCACCAATTACAGCAATTAAAATGATCAAATCAATCAAAGCAGATGGAGATTGTTCACATGTTGAAATTGGTGTTCTCTTTGACGATTTTTGTGATTGATTAGCCATGTTCATGTGGCGACTAACCGGAATTGAGCTATGGAAACAGACCATTTGTCTTAATAATCTAAATCCAGAAACAAAATATAAATTTTGATGAAAGCCCAGAAACCAAAATCAAATTTTGATCAAAATCCACAAAACAAAATCAAATGTTGATCAAAACCAAGAATAAAAATCTTATCTTGATCAAAACCCAGAAACCAAAATCAAATTTTGATCAAAACCCAATAGCCTTGTCCAAATTAGGGATCAAATCGAAATCAGATTAGCACGAAAATAAATCGTAAAAAAAGAAAAAATAAATAAAAAAATAAAGAGTAATAAATCACCTGTGAATTTCAAGATTTGTCGGTGGATGACAAGGAGAATCAATCAGATCAATGAGACAATCAAATCCCACAAACTTGTCAATTGCATAAATTAGATAAAATAAAATTGGGGAATTTTTTAGGGATATTGAAGACTGATAAGAGATAGGTGAATTGGCCGGCTTGAGAAGGAATGAAGAGGCAAAATGACGAAAGAAAATGGTCCAAGAGTCATGAATCAATTTGTTTATTAGTCATCGTCTCGATCTATTTAATTAATAGTAAGGGTAGGAGAAAAGAGTGACACACGTTTGTTTGAGTAATAAAAAAACACATTTCGCCATAGCCGCATCTTACTGAAGCTCTGGGCTGAAGTGAAGAACTAGATTGTATATGGGGCCTATAAATCTAACATCTCTGTAAATTTGATTCAATACTTTTATATCATGGGACTACTTTGAACTTACTATTTTCTAAAAAAGAATCTAAAAGTACGTGTATTTGTGTCAAATAATATTCGGATTAAACCCAAGAAAAATTGTACTATTTGTCGTAAAGAATTGTTATACCTTAAACTTTTTAAATGATTATTGTAAAATTTTGTACCAAAATTAAATATTTAGATGATATTTTCCATCCAAAAGTTGGGAGTTTCTTAGCGACTCTAATTATTATCATATACAAAAATATGAAAACTATAATGCTAAGAGCATTTCATTTTTCTAAAACTTTTTTATGTAAAAAAAAACTAATATGAAAATTGTAATGTTAAGAGCATTTCATTATTTTTGGAGTTGTTTTGTGCGTCAAAAAGAAAGTTTTAGAAAAGCTTTTCTTTATTGGAGGAAAAGTTTTTTGTGCAAAAGTTTGAGAAATCTTAAGTCATACATGAAAAGCTTTTTTGAAAGTGTGTATATGATTTTTGAAAAGAAAAGCTTTGAAAAGCTTTTTATAATTGAAGACAAGAGTTTTGTTAAAAGTTTTTTTTAATAAAAAATTGATGTAGCAAGCAAAAAAACTTTTTTTCAATATGAATGCTCTAATAGCTTTACAAGAAGTTTGACGAGTTAAAGTTGTTTATGCTTCAAGTTTTCTCTCCTTAACTTATATGGTTTTGAAGACAAAGGTATTTGTGTAGTACTGTGAGTTCAATCTCTATCTCTATCTAACATAAGGTACTGATTTATCATAAAAAGATTTATAAGGTTGTATGCTAGGGTGAAACGTTAGATTAACTTGATTTACTTTTCATGTAGATAGGTACCGTTTCAGTCTGTCGTTAACCGGTTAAGAATATCAAAATTTTGGACTATCGTTTCGTCTGTCTAACTATTACCCAAAAATGATATTACAAAAATATTATACTCAGAACCTCTGTAGGAAACCACTTACTTTAATTTTGATCGACTATTTTTTTCATTTCCCAGAACATATGAACCGTTTTATTCGAACCTATTATTCTTTCATAAAACGAGATTACAAATTAGAGGGTAGGCCTAAAATAAGTTGTGCGTATGGGCTCAATATACAGGCTTTCTAATAAATATATTTGTTAGATATAGTCATAGAGTATGTTTTAGCCCATGCTCATTTTAAGGTATTTTCACAACTTAGTCTTACGTAAGTTGCATTATTTTTATTTTATAGAATTATGAATCATTGATTTTTATATAACGGTTGGGGTTGAGAAAAATGTGGGAGTCTAAAGTTTAGTTAAATTTTGTCAAACAACGCTTTTGGTTGACCTTGAATAAAATAGAATATAATTCCGTTCCCTTTGTAACTGTACGTTTGGTATAGAGTATTTATATTTAAAGGGAATATATCTTAACATTTAGCTTCAGTTTTATATGATTGAGTATTAAGTTAATGAACAAAATAATGGGAAGAAAAGCCCGATATTTATGACACACTAACTAAAATGGGACATCCAATTAAATAAATAGGTGTTTGATGAACAACTCTACCTTGACAGCCCGTTTATCATTCACTATTAAAATAATAATATATATTAGTCTTGATTAATTAATTAATGATTTATTCTTTCATTTATTAATTAATCAAGTAAAAGTAGTGGTTGATCCCTACGGTTTTACAAATAACCCAAGTACATGTAGTGGAAGGGAGGTTTCATCCAATCGCTTATTTTGTTAATGTTAATAACTCATTAATTAATCACCATTAATTAATAAATAAATATTAAATCCAGTGTCTGATAAATTACTTGTACAATGGAAGTATTTGATATAACCGTATTGTTTCCTATTTGAACTTTGTTTGAGACGTATACATAAATATATACCAATCTCTAATAGAAGGGGTAGAAGAATAAAAAAATCAGAACCCTAACTGAAAAAAATCAATATTGTGGAATCGAAAGATCAAAACAAAAATAAAATAGACAGATTTTTATAACGACATTTATCATAGAAAAATAAAATAAAATGAAGAACATACACAAATCAAACATTTTTCTTTTCAAAGATTCAGACCTGATTGCAAAAGACTATCGGAATAAATATATTAAGTAGATGCCATATAGACGATTTCAAAATCTCAAATTTCCATGTAATAATACTTATCATAGAAAATAAAAAATAAAAACTGAACTAGTTATACTTCACTTATTAGTTATTAGGGTCATTTTAATATTGTTAAATTAAGTACTTTTGTATACATGAATTGAGTTTTTGTAATTTCAAGTTGCTAATATAGTCGTGTTGTCGTGCATACAATTTGGACATATTCCAATTTCCAAAAATGTTTTCTGAAAGTCGTAATAACTAAAATGTACTACGGATTTGTTTATGGTTATCGTTACAACTGGACTAAAGATATTAATCATCGATCAAATATTTCCTCTGAAAATTACGTTACAAAGTACTCCATAACAAATAAACCATTGTCCTGGAATTTAATAAAGATAAGACATTTCATTATTTTAGATTGGTACTTAATGACAAATGCTCTTTTTGGTTCCACTCTTTGAGAACTTTATGCAAGTGTTGCACGCTTAATCATGCATCTCATGTTTTCCTCCAACAATTTTACTCCTACTAGAATATGAAACTTATTTATTTAGAACTTTTTATTTAATGTTAAAAATGATCAGTGACATGTATAACTACTATCACAATTACCTTACAATATATATATATAGGATTTGGATCGAATTGAATAAATTTTAAAATAAAATAAATAAAGTAACCTATAAATAGTTGATCACTTTAAATTACATCAATAAATAGTATGTGCATTAAGAAATATTATAATTCGGAGTTGTGCACCAACGGACGTTGCAAATTCGAAAATTACATAATATCATTTTTACCCGTTAAAGATATTTGATGATTTTAAACTTTTTCATATGATTAGCTCACTATCAAACAATTGAAATTTAATTATATTTATTCTATCTTAAGATTTATTTCAAAACAACCAACCCATATATATATATGTGTGTGTATATATTTACTAGTTATAAATACGTGAGATGCACGACAATCTAAATAATACAATCTTTATAATGCAATGATTATTCATCAAAAAATAAACAGGTGGTCGTAACTTGAAACTACAAAATCGATCAAAAAAATCTGCTACTTTTTAAGAAATTGAATATTATTAAATTGAATATAATTAATTATTTTTAAATTCTTAGATTGCTACCTTTAAGGAATTAATTAATAATAGTAATTTTATTAAATTTAATATACATAATTATTTTTTAAGTATAATATTATTTTTCAATTAGTGTTTTAATAGAATTCACAGATTCTTTAATTAATTAACATTATATCAAAATATTATCTAGTTTTAATCATTCACTTAATTTAATTTAAAAATATTAGAGGCTGTCACATAACATCTTTATTTACTTGATAAATTTTGAAATTTCCGTTTATATTCTTATAATATATATATATAGATATGTGTGTGTGTAAATTATTAATGCATTTAATTTTGAGATTGATGTAACATTAATTTAACACTTTAATTGAACTTATGAGCTGATCCAATTAAGATTCTCTCAATTTGTCAACGCAAGTGCACGCTGGCCACCATTTGTTACCTGTTAACTTATAACACATTTGCCTCCTATATATAAACCTTAATCAGATCTAAATTCATCACACTTTCATTTTAATTAACTTTCTTTTACAATTCCTTCCTTCTATTTTTACTCATTGTGTCAAATCACAACAAAATCGATTTGTAGACTAGTCACTGAAGAAGAGGAAGCAGCTTGTGATCGAAAATGTTTTCATCCTATTCTCGCAAGGTGTTCACCATTTTAGTGGTTATATGTATGTTACTATCAACTGGTAAGCTTATTAGAACATTCCAAACTTGTTTTGTTAGAATCATTTGTACAAATATTTTTAGTTTTATCTTATTTCCTAAGGATGTTTAAATTTCTTGTGGTGTTTTAGGATTTGGTAGACAGATGACTGGTGATAGTTTCGCATCTCCTCCGGCTCCACTCGAGGTATTTGAGTTTTAACGATCCTTTTGACGTAGCGTGTTGTGTATTGAATGATGGTGTTACTAAAGTAGTAAAATACATATTTTTCTTGGATAATTAGTTTCATTGGTTATTACCAAAAGTAGCACCAATGATAAAATTAATAATAATAACAGCTAGACAATATTTTTGATTAAGCATATGGTAACTTTTAGATGTTTCTTTGTAATGTAACTAGTTGGATTGGATTATATATATATAAATAAATGAAAATTATATTGTACAGGAAAATGAAGGGAAATTGAGGGAGATGATGGAAAAGGATTACGAAGATGCAGGTCCAAACATCAACGAAAGATCTGCAATACCTACCCTTGATCCTCAAGCACCCGCACCTCAACCCTAGCTGTTTTATATAATAAGTAACTCTCGATAAAACTTTTTTCTCAAATTCTTGTACTTGTTATAAAGTGTTCCAGAAATCGGTTTATTGCAATTTAAGTGGTGGATCATGCAACTCAAGTTACTTATTTATAGCTTCAATCAGAATTTAATTGAAGTTTCTGTTATGACGGTTAATTTGGAACGATAGGATGCACTGTTTGTAGATTCGAGTAAAATAAACAGTGTTTAGTTACTTTGACAACATTTGAAGTAATCTAAATGATTGATAGTTGTAATTTGTAAGGAGGCTCTAAATATGTATCATATTTACTTTAAAAAGACAAAAGATTAAATAAAATAGTGCGTCTTGTAGTTTTCTTAAGGTTCTAATCTTTAATATAGGATGACCCGATCAAGATTTTCTTAACTATAAACAAATATGGGCCACTTGTTTCATAACTTAATCTAAATGGGCCTAGAGACCTGGACGATATGTCCATTGGTTTTTTCTAAGGGTATATATCCATTGATAATTTAATCCACTTCAACTGAAGATTTAAGTTATCTAAATCCTAGATCACGAAATTGAAACTAGAAGCCCTTGGGTTTCCAAGTTTAAAATGAAAAAAACAACCGTGCATGTTAGTTGAAATATTTTGCGGAATATATCATATGCGATAATCTTAACTTCAAAGAAGACTGTTAAGCTGATTCTGTAGGTACCTTTCAGACAAATGTTTTAATTTCCTTCAACTTTAGATCGAACTCGATCGCATTGTTCTTAGAACAAAACCATTACTACATATATAACCATCAAGATGTGATGTAATACAATAATTTATATGAAAAGTCAGCATAAACAAGTGATAATTTAAATATTTTAACGTTTTACTTGAAAAAATAAGAGAAATATTAGATGTCACGGGTAATATAAATAGACGAACATAAAATATGTGAAAATGATGTGGCATTCGAGATGGACTTATTGTATCTTATGTTTTTCTCAGTTACGTTTTTCTCTACTTCCATAATCACATGACACATTTTGTTAATAACTTAATTTCTGTAAGCCTAGCATTTCGTGTTAATATCCATCGGCGATCGATCTATGTACTCCGAAGTTATTAAAAATAAAAGTTTGTACAATGATGTTCCTTATATAACATTTGGTGTTAATATCCATTGGCTATCTTTTATGATGAATAGCCTGTACTGATCCCAAATAAAAGGAAACAAACACAAAAAAGGCAAAAAAGAAAACCACAATTTGCAACCCTATTTTTGCCATCTATTTAACCCGGCCCCATCATGTTGGGGGTGAAAAACATGAGGGCCGGGGATCCTCACTTGGGCTTTACTGAATTTGTACTAGATGTTCACATTTTTCTATGTGAAAATAATTTTGGCGTGTTTAATTGAATGTATTAATAGTTCAAAATGAATGTACAAATATTTAAGATGTCCTCACTCTTTGAAAACGTTAGTTATCATATTCGATTATTCGAATAACAGTACAAGTATAATACTTGTTAGATTTTATACGCCCTGGAACTTAGTTCAACGATGTTTATTTTTGGTGGAATTAAAAACAAAGTAATAACCTTTATATTAAAATAATATTAGTTATAGTAAAAGGCGGAGCTATAATATTATATTTGGAGTAAAAAAAATTATTTTCTTGCCATTTTGAGGAGTTAAAACTTTTAAGATGTAACTAATTATCGTAAGGCCTTTTTTAAAACTATTGTTATACCTATTCGATGGACGGCTTAAAACGATAAAATTTATGTGATAACGTTAATTAATACTCGTAATAAACTGAAAGGTTCATTTAATGAGAATTTTCAATGTTGATAAAATACATATAAATCTGTTCAAGTAAATTGCAAATCTCGCAACACCTCCTTACATACAACATTTGTTGTACAATTAGTAACTTTACCATTTTAATCATACATCAACACCTTCAAACCACTTCTGCTATTTATGTGTGAAGGAGCAACGTATAGTTGTCGAATGAAAAGTGATTTTTGACTACATATATTGGTCTTCTAAAACTATAGTCTTACACTATTTGAAGTTGATAAGAAATATAATTATAGAAAATGTATGAATACATATGTAAAAGTTTAAACCTAATTGAAAAACTTCAAAAAGATTGGCAACAATCTTTTCTCAAATTTGTTAACATTTGACATTTCCTCGATGAGGTTACCAAATAAAGCTACAACACATGTTTGTCTAGTGAACTAAATTTGATATATTGCTATATATTGATTGTTAAATATTGATGTATTTATATTGAGTACCTTCTAAAGTTAGATTACTGAAAATATAAGTTATTCATCTAGTTATTTAACAATATTCATTTGTTTTAATTTTAAAAATTGAATATTTGGTAGCCAAAAATTCAACCAATATTGCAATTAAATGACTTCTTTTTAAATAAATCTTTAAAAAGTATTTTATAAGTTTTGTAAGTAGGTTAATACTGCAAAATGAAATCGATAATTTGAAAGTATAGGAAATAATATACGAAAGTTAACTGTTGATCTTCAAAATGATATATACTTAACGACATACGAATGTCAAATTTGGATCATAAATACAAAATTCACATTAAAGAATTAAATTGATAAATAGGCATTAATAAAATGGATATAACCTAACGATTCATACTCTCATGACCCGTAAATATTTAAAACTTTTAAACACAAAACAATGACATTTAATGAACCATATTTAAAAGATATGATGAAAGTCTTCATCTTCTATTTATCTTCGTCTATGTGAGAGTAGTGTTGGTTTTTAGTAGTGATCTTCATTTGATCATCTTTGTTTCTTACTATTTTCTTGAAATACCAACTCATCATCAAGGTATTTCTGTAAATGAATCTATATACTTTAAAATTTGAGTTTCATGCTATTAATGTGAAATCTTAATGAATATCAAATACATAAATGTGAAGTCTTAATGACTCTAAAAAGAGCATGGATGACCAAAAATAAGAATCAACAATTTTTTTTAATATTTCATTTCTTTATATATAAAAAGGTTATAGTAGTTTAATTGTTTTTGTAGGTGAAATTTTTTAATGACTTAGTATTTTTATTACGATGTTAAAAGTACTTATCAACAATGTCAAAATACGTTTTCAAAATGGCTAAATTCTTTATTTTATCTAAGTTCTCAAAGATAATATAACTTTTGATAGAGATTTTTAAACCTTTAGCTAACGATTATAACCGTAGTTATTTGGGGGTAGATTGAGGTAATTAAAGGATCAGTTAAAAGTTAGCTCAATTTTTGTTTATTTTTTTACATTGGTAGATACTAAGAATCCTTTTTGGTTTTGTTTTCTATTAATAATCTTGAGTTATGTTGAAACTGTTTTTGGATGTTGCTGTCCATTGATTATAAATGTATTGTTATTAAACAAGATAAAAACTTACCAGTAGGTACGTAGTATTGAAAAGAAAATTGTACCACAAGCTATTAATAAACACCGATTTGGTGCGACTCAACCCGACCTGATCGTTATCAATTAACAAGTTATACTTAATAACTTGAACAACCTTTTTATCCATACTTTTAACTCTTTACGCTAAACACTAAATTTAAAAAAAATTATATAATACGTGTGCAACGCACAGGTCTGACTGACTAGTACTATAAAATTAAGTGTTTTATTATAATAGTAAATGCATAATTTAATTTGCTTCAATATTTCTACATCACGATCTTCATACTCCTCATTTATAATGTTCTCTAGTTGATATAAATTGGATATCAGCGACATTCTTTTTTTCAACATTTTTTTTGCTGAAACTTTTTCTTTATTTTATTTTTCAAAAAAAAAATTACTAATTTTTATTTTTTTTTTCAAATTTCTCTTAAAATTTTCACTTCATTTTGATGTTTGTTGATTCATTTTATATATTTAGCAAGTATAAAAACATAATCTACAAATACAAAACACCAAATATGCAACATATATAAAATGCAACAAAAAAATCATAAAAAACACATCAAATACAATAAAACTTAAATAAAACACAGTATAAACATAAAAGCATGATCTACAAAATAGAAAACACCAAGTATGCGTTATATATAAAATGAAGTAATAAAATCATTAAACAAACATCAAAATGCGAAAAAAGTTAAAACAAAATGTAACAACGAATAATTGCAGTAACCTACACATAACATGATTAAAAAAAGATGAGAATTTAACATAATTTACATTTATGTAGTAGATCTGAAAAATAATAACCTACTGCTACATATGAAAAAGAAAAAAATCAAAAAATCATCATCTTTGTGCTATAAATCTAGAAAACAAATCGAAAGATGTGGTGGTGATGTTTATAGATCTGAAAATGGACGGCGGCGACCACGACATTCATGCCTCGGTGGTGGCGTCGGTCCGGTCTTTAGTTGTTTGTAGTTGGTGGTGGTGACGACGAACGTGAGTGTATGTCTTCAAAATTGAGTGGGTGAGTGTGTGTTGGATGAGAGAAGAAGTGTGTGTTTGAAAATGAGAAGAAGTGGGTGTTTGAATGAGAGAAGAAGTATGTGTTTATATCAATGTTTTGAAACCCGGGTCGGGCCGACCAGTCGTACTGGTCGGATCGCGACCCGGGAGGAAGACCGGGCGAACTATTAGCGGGTTAACATGCAAGTCAAACTCGGTTAAAGCAGGCCAGGTTTCCGATCAGACCGGGTTGATCCGGACCGATCTTCACTTGGTTTAATATATATGTATATATATATAACTTATTTTCTTGAAAGTTGGAAAATGGAAACCACAAAACTGGATCTCGAGTTTAGAAACTGGACTTTCATTTTTATGTCTTCTCCATTTTCTTGTTCTTAACCCTAGATCTAAAACCACTATCACCTACACCATCCTTTTGTCCACCACCGCTCCCTCCAGCCACCACCACCGCAACCTCCTTTGTCCCCAGCCACCGCACCCTTCAGCTGCAACCACCACCACCACAATTTACATCGTGATTTATATCGGCGGCCATCAAAAAAGAACATTTCTTGGGCCATCGGAAAAGAACGTGATTTAGGGTTTTGAGATGAAAAGTAGGTGAAGAAGGATATAGAGAGATAAAGATATAGAATTCTTATGTGTGTCAGTGTGTGTTTATGTTCACTACTGATATGGCCAAAAACATGTTAATGCCTTAATGGGGTATATATTTTTGGGCTTCTAAGTGTGAAAGAATGAAAGCTGCAAGTTAACATATCTTGTTGAACCGGCCAGTCCGATTAGAATCAAAGGTCTTGCTTGTTCAATAAAAAAAATGTGTTTTAAAATATTGGTTTGTATGTATTTGAATGAGAGATTAGTTGAAGAAAATGTATGATTAAAAATATTTATGAGAAAGTTAAAAAAGGACAAATCAAATTATTAAATAAACACTTTTGTCCCTTTATATTTCAAGACTTCTGAACTATTAATCAAGTAAACGAAGGATTTTGATCTTTTGCTCTCAATTTTTCTCGTTTTCACTCGTGACCTTTTGATGTTGTTTCAAAATATTATTGTTAACGTAAAGATTAATTTCTTTGCCAGTGATGCGTAAGGTCACGTGAAAACCAACCCACACGTGTGACCTGAAAAACAAAGCCCACTCCTAATTGTTTTTAACATGCATCCACCGTTTAGCTGGTCCCACTTTGTAACCGCTTTTGTCGGTACAGATCATGCGTGTGTTTTCCACGCCCCTACATATCGCGTGACCCTTTTCCTCAATTATCAAATAAAACAAGTCGAACCATTCTCATACAAATTACTACTTTGAATATTTATACGAATTTGCTAAACACGATTAAAATCTAACTTGTATAGTCAAAAATAATGAACAATAACAAACTAACTAATTTATAAACAACCATTTTACTAATCAGTAATTACCCATAAAGTATTTACTGTTAATCATATCTGTAAGTTATGTCGCATACAACTCAGTCAAATTGTCTATTATAAAATACACTCAATTTTAAAAATATATAATCATTATACTATTATTCAATATTATACTTATTTTTAATTTTATTCTTGTAGTAACATTATTTTGAATCTACTAAATTTGAATTGATATTTTGTCAATTACAATTATCGTAAATAGACATCTACAATCATTAGTCTTAAACAGTTTCTTTGTAAAAAAATTTATAGCCATAAAAACAGGATCATATTTAAATTGGGTCAAGTTTTAATTCTTCAAGTTGATTGTTTGGTAATACAATTAGTTAAGCCTTATTTGGCTACTCCAGGAGCAATGGATGAAGTCAATAAAAATCGAAGATTTCAAAGAGGGGTTCGGAACAAAGAAACGGAAAAACTAAAGTTATATGGATCAAGAAATACTTTCTCGAGAGAAACTAAAAAAGAGATATCAAAATAGTTTTGATAATTCAAAAATAATATTACTTGAATTCGAAGTTCGTAATTACTTCGACTAGGTAGATCGTAGTAATGTAATAATTAAGTCATAGTTCATTAATCGAATATATCACTATCTTTTTTTTTACGAGAAACTTATCAAATGAAACAAACTAAAATATAAGTAAAGACTTTTAGAATGGAACGATGAGACTATTACTAAATATGAAAAATGAGCGATACACATATATACTACTATTTGCATAATTTGAACTAATATAGACTCGATAAATAGAGATTAAGGGATGCTAAACAGAGTAAACCATAGAAACCTTTTGTATATGTTTTAGTTATCATATGAATGAATATCAAATTATTATTGTAATAGAATATAATTTTCTATCTTCTTTACATCGAATTTAGGCTTTTATTCAAAAGCACACAAATTAAGATTAATATGTGTAATTTACTAGTGACCTTTTAAAACCTTTTGAATATTGTTATCCTTAATTCATGTATATATTGGTAACCTTTTGGACAAAATCTGCTCTTCAAAACTTGTCTTTACGTGTCTTCTCGTTTCTCGTGTATTTGTGTGTGCATGTGTGCACTTTTTCTTTCTATTAATAGGTGAAGGACGACAGTGATTGTTCCAACAACAAGAACAACAATGCCACCACCCTCGTTTGCTCCAAGGTAATCTTCATTTCCTTTTGCATCATTATTCTCAAAATATAACTTGTGTGTTTGTTATCAATTAACGACAACTTACACTTTTACTTTAATTTGCTAATTACAGTGATCAAGCAAGTGGTCTGCTTTACGATCTTAACAACCAAATCAGCTGTTCCTCGATGATCAACATCACAGAAAAAACACATGGGTATGCAAAAAGAACAGATTTTCGTCGTAGTTTGATATAAAAAGACTAAAGATTACATTTTTGATGTTTTCTTTTCTTACAGTCGAGGAGATGGAGAAGATGTTGGTTCACGAAAGCAGATGATGGCGAAAGGCCATTGGAAGCCATCTGAGGACCTTAAGCTAAGAGATCTTGTAGCTCTTCATGGACCGAGAAACTGGAATCTCATATCGGAACAATTTCCAGGAAGATCTGGTAAAGTATATATTGTTACTCTTATCGTACCAAAATAATTGTCCCCAAAAGAAAAAACTATAACTTTTGAAAAATTGTCCACAAGAAAGTAATGCCATTTTTAGTTAACTAATTAGAAAGTTGGTACTCGTATCTAATATGTAATTTAAACAGTTATTTTGTGACAAATGAAAAATAAAAAAATAAATAATAATAACTACCTTCTTTTGTCTACAATTAAGTTGTTAATTTGCATGAACTATTGCATTGAATTCAGGCAAGAGTTGCAGATTGAGATGGGTTAATCAATTGGATCCAAGAATAAAGAAGACGGTGTTTAGTAAAGAAGAAGATGCCATTTTAATGGCAGCCCATTTGGTGTTAGGAAACCAGTGGTCACAAATTGCTAAGTTCATTCCAGGAAGAACCGATAACGCAATCAAGAATCATTGGCACGTTTTGACCGCTCGAAGACACAGAAAGGTTTCTTCTACTTCAGGTTGTTTTCTTCGTCCTGTTTCAGGTGATAGCACAAACGGGAGTAGTGGTAGTACCATCACTTTTAAGAGGAAATCAACCTTGATAAACGATGGAACATGTTTCTCATGCATGAAATCACCCACTTCAGGTAAACTAACTAACTTCTTGCACGCTTGCAAAATTGCAGTTGTTGTACTTTTGTACATTGATTTTTCGTACAAACCATGAAATAACTTGATCAGACGTGTGTTTGGTTTTGCAGTACTAGGAGTGGCCAACTGCTATGGTTGTGGTGGTGATTACTACAACAATCAAACGAAAATGGTGGAAAACGGCACTTTTTTGCCATCAACAACTAATCTCGTAATCAATCCTTCTCGGAATTTAAAATTGCATGCTACAAGCAGTCATATAACCGGTGGCGGTGCCAACAGCACTCGGTCAGCACCACCGCCATTTATCGACTTTCTTGGAGTCGGAGAGTAATTTTGTTTTACGTCAGGATGGAAAATTGTTGATAAGTAGTAATCAATGTGTTTTTTTCGTCTTTGTTTGTTTAGTGAGCAATACTTAATTAGGAGATTAAACAATCTATGCTAGCTTGTAAATATAAAAATTTAAATGAGTTTAATATGGTGTTTCTTTTATTTATTTATGATTAAATTAATGATTAATGATTAAATAGGAAAATATCAAAAAAAGTTGTGTAAAAGTTTTGAATTTTCACATCCATGTATAGTAAAAAAGATAAAACTGAACCTCTGATGACTTTTCACTGAGGTTTTACGGTCAACATGGAAAATATAAATCATGTAATACATAATTAAAGGAATATAAAGATAAATATTGAATCTATTTAACCTCTGCATTAATACCGAATGTCCTAAAAAATAAGCTACATACGGTAAGAAACAACATTGAATAATAGCGTTAATGGGTAGGGGAGGTCTCAAGTTCGAGTTGCTCACCAAAGTTTCTTTATGGGGCCTTGGGGAGGGGATGTTTGGTTAAGGGAGGTCTCAAGTTCGAGTCCCACTCGGGACTTTTACCCCTTCAGATGATAAAAAAAAGAAAGGCATTAATGGGTTGTATTTTATGTTGTGAAAGTGGTACGGGGTGCTGTAACAGAAAGGAAATTAAGCGAAACAAGGATCATCAAACAAGGTGCTTAGGTGCACGCCCTTCCTCAAAACTAACACATGAAGACGCACAGGGTATAACACGAGGAAAAGGACAGTATCTCTAGAAACAAACAAACACACGTATTACATGTTTATGTTGGTGGGCCATGTCTCATCCTCGAAACTAGTCTTCAAACAATTTTATTTATTTATTTATTTTATTTTTAAATGCAAGTGCAAATATGTAATCAACTTTTAGAAAAATCTCATTCAATTATTCAAAGTTTCTAAAAGGCTGTAATTTCAGTTTCGTTTAAATTGTAGGTTAAGCGATCACCTGCAATATAACTATTTATAATATATATTTAATTAAAGGTTACAATTTGTTGACCGTGCGGTGAGTAGCTCAATACAATATCGTGGAGAAAGTTGATGCGGCGTGTTAGTTGTATAAAACCGGTGGTACGACACTCAAACATTTTGTGATCATTTTTACATAAATAAAAAGAAATTGAGTAAGATGATGCATTCAGATTTATGCAAAATATTTACGTATTACAGCCTTACAGGTTATTAATAGAAAAGTTATATTATGTTGTGAGGCTTTGGACCTGAGTTGTATAAGAAATGGGCTTCACTATTGTTAAGTTGTGAGCCTCTTAACTTATTAGCCCATGTGTACATGCGTTTAACATTTTCTTTCTGAGGTCTGCTATTTATGATTTTAGATATTCTTTTACTAGGAAACTGAACTGAATGGTACTCGACCTTAATAGTCCAGCCGACTTAAATTGTGTAATATTATTTTAGTCTAAAGTATTTCACCATTTAACCTTCATCCATTGGTCGTAGAGATAGTGAAATGAGCGGGAGAATCGATTTGGACAATTGGATTAAAACAGGCTTGGGTTATAATGAGTTTGAGTCATAATGGGTTTGGGTCAAAATAGACTTACATAAATAAAAAATTTTGTGACTTAATTTTTAGTTTCAATTTAAATTATTAGTTTATGCATCTCATTTAACTCCAACAAAAAATGAAAAATAAAATTGTAAAATAATATGATTAGTACATTTTAAGAATAATGAAATTGCAAAATAATATATAAAATCTAAAAAGAATCAATATCATTTTTAATTACTTACATTTGTTATCGTTTAAATATTTTATCATTATTATTAAAATAACATGGTACTATTGTAGTGTATGATTTACTATTTGAAAACAATGAAATTTCGATTTCATCCATCAATTCGCCTATTGTACCCGAACTGCGAAAGATATACGACTAATATGACCCATTTAAAAAAAGGGGAGGGAAGAATCCAGTAAACCCAATATTTATACAATCCATTAACATTCATTTTATATTCATACAACAATCTATTAACTTTCATTTTTGAAGATTAAAACTAAAATTGTCGTCTCCCCTAATACATAAATTTCATCTATTCTTACCTTTTTTTTGGAAATGGCAAATAAACTAAAAAGAAAGCACCCCGACTAGCAAGAAACTAGAGCGGAGGGCTGAACAACAGAACAAATTACAAGCATATAAAAGGGGAGCAACCCCAATCTGTCTAGATACACGAAACCGATCTACCCCTATGTTTAATCCACATAAACGACAAAGAAATTACATCATTTGCAATCGAAGTAGGGGAAGAAGAAAGGTTATTGTAAACCTTGTTATTTCTCGCCTTCCACGTGTACCATAATAAACAATAAAGAATCGAAATAATGACTTTGCGTTTCCTATGGCAGTTTCCCCAATTAGCAGCAAAATCAAGAAGCTCAACCACTCCAGAAAATTGTTGAGGGGGGATGCAACACCATTTAAAAACCCAATCTCTAGCTCGGTTTGCATAATTGCAGCTCACTAAAACATGGTCCACTGATTATGTACCGCCATGACATAACTTGCATAATGGAGATTGAATATTAACGCCTCTTGCTACAAGGGTGTCGGCAACAGGGATTCTTGCAAGACAAGCCCTCCAAATGAAACAAAGCACTTTTAAAGGAACCGTCTTTAGCCAACACATGCGGGGGGTGTCAAAAGTGGTGTATTTCGAGTCCAAAAACCGACGCATAACCTTAACAGTAAAACAACCGTCAGGAGCCGGCAAGAACTTGAGGTTGTTAGGAATAGGGGTTAACTGAACCGAACCAACCAAGGTTTCAAGAGCCGCTAATTCTCTCAATTTAGCAGGAGTGTTAGGAGATCTTTTCAAGGCCCAAGAATTACCGATATTGGATCGCCTATCGCAAACCTTACAAGACTTCACAGATTCTAGAGCATACAGGTTCAGAAATCTATATTGAAAACTTGGTGTGCCTTGCCAAAAGTCCTTCTAGAAAAGAGTTTTGCCACCATAACCAACTGTCACATTGAGCAGACAATTAGAATTAATACCTGGCTTTTGCAAATTGATTATGGCCTTTGCAATGTTGCTCCACACTCCAGTTGATGTCAATTTGGCCAGGCAGTGAGTTGGTTTCTTATCAAGATTATGTATACGTGTAATAACATCAACCCATAAAGATCTATTTTCATTTCTAAGACGCCACCACCATTTTGTGAGCAAAGCAATATTTTGAGCTTTTAAAGATCCAATCCCATATAGCAGCTTTAACCTCATTAATGTCAAAAGGAGATTCAAGAAATGAGAACTAGAAGAAATGAGCACTGGTCCGAAGAGAGAGATTTGAAAATGGGACTAATGAGTTTCGGGCGACAAGGCCATGATTCATGAAATTTATAGCTAAAAAAATTACAAACCTCATTTTTAATGGAACTAGGGTCAGAAGACCGAGTACCATTAATCACCAGCTCGTGAATACGATTGTTACAATTCCTATTTTTTAGAATTCCATGAAAAAAGTTTGAGTTTTCGTCACCATCCACCACCCACTTGAGTCTAGCCTTCTGCTTGAGGTCTAAATTATGGATATGCTCTAGGTCAACAATTCTTTGTTTCCCGTTTCTTCTCTCAATAATCGCAGAATCAGACAAAGCCCTCGATTCAGCAAGTAAATCAAATTTATTCACCTTGTCCTTCAATTAAAAAAGTTCCTGAGCATCTTTATTATTAACATTGATTCTCCTTTTCTTTAATTCGAGTTTGAGAAATCTGAATTAAGCAGCAAGAAACAAGTCAGGGGTCCAATAACCACGAAAAGAATACGAGGCATTCTCAAGAACAGGAAAAAAAATCATCCCTCTGCATCCAGGAATTGAAAAAGCGAAACAAGGTAGGACCGAAGTCTCCTGTAGAACAGCTGAGAACGACTGGAGAATGGTCAGAGAACTCGCAGGGCAAAGCTGTAACAGAAGAAAGCGGTTGAGCAAAAATAAAGTTAGGGCATGCCAGAACTCTGTCTAATTTACTGTGCTTAAGCCCATCATCGCACATATACGTAAATCTTCTTCCTCCCAAGTTAAATTCTTCATGATATCATAGCATTCTAAAAAATCTATTCTTACTTAACCGTATGATTTATATTGCATTCATTTTATGCAGAAAATGGTGATAGCTGTAATCAAATAGACTTTTCATTTCTTGATTATCAAGATTATGAGAATATTTAACTATAACTTAATATAAATTTTAGTGTCATCAATCTACAATGAAGTACGGACCCACCTAAACTTTAAGTGATAACTTTGCACTAATCACAATCTTGAACAGAAAGACTAAAGCTATCAATCACACATTCATATGTGATATGTATATAGTTTCTCGTTAGTCATTTCTCTTATTTAGATGCAAATAAATAGCCTCACCGAGAGTCAAATGATGATTGTTATTTTCCCATTTGATTGAAGTTGTATTACTAGCCAATATATAATATATGAGGTGGACTTTGTAAGCTAATGGGTTGTTTGGGTCAACTCTAGACCACTCGTATAATAGCTAATAGGTTGTTTGGGTCAACTCTAGACTACTCGTATAATACAAAATATATATATATATATATATCTTATTTCTTTATAATGGATGTAGGGGAAGTTCCTGCACACACTTTTGAAAAGACCAAAATACCTTCATTTACATCAATATTTACATCAAACCTACACACTTTCTCGTACGTTCTTTAAAATTAAATATCTCAAAAACGGTTAATCAAAAAGTTCTAAATATTACACCATAAAAATGAGCGTTTTTTTTCTTCGATTAGAAATCTCACATGATATACTTTCGACAAATTTTTTTCTTTCATTTTTTGGAATAAAAATTATATGTGTTATCCCGCGTAATCGCAGGTAAATAAACTATATGTAATTAAACATTTATAACTTTAAGTAATAGACATCTACATATTTCATTTAAATAATCGTTTAATATTTGAAAACGAAATAATATAGTTACTCGTTGCAATGCGCGGACATTTTGCTAGTATATAACATGCTAACATTCCCCTGCAATTTTATCAGGAAGAGAGATCCAGACGTTCAAACTGGATCGAAAATCGGTTAAGAGAGAGGTTGGTAGAACCTTGATGATGATATCAACGTATCGAGATCGCTAGGGAACGTATAACACATGAACGTTCCCTAAAGCAACCTGGTCACAAACAAAATGAATATCAATCGTGATATGCTTCATCCGCTGGTGCTGTACTAGGTTAATGGCCTTCGAAGGGGGGATGTGAAGTTCTCAGAGAAGATTAAGAAGCTGACATGTTTCAGCGACAACATTGGCAACACCTCTATATTCCGCCTCTGCACTAGACCGGGAAATAACCCATTGGAGCTTCGAGGACCACGATAACAAGTCATCACCAAGAAACACACAATAGCCGGAGGTAGATTGGCGAGTGGTGAAGCATCTACCCCAATCAGCATCACAATAAGCAACAAGACCATCTGTGGATGTATTATGTATCTGTAGTCCATGATTAAGAGTGCCAAGAAGGTAGCGAAAGATGCGCTTCAGGGCATGAAAGTGAGGTTCACGGGGATCATGCATGTAAAAACAAATCTGCTGCACAGCGTATGAGATGTCCAGACGAGTAAAAGTGAGGTACTTAAGGACTCCTGCAAGGCTACTGTATATAGTAGGATCGACAATTGGGATGCCAGAGTCATCCATTTTTAACTGAGTGTCGGTTGGAGTCCGACAGGGGTTACACTGCAGCATCTTAGCATGAGATAGAATATCTAAAGCGTACTTCTGTTGAGAGAGAAACATGCATGTAGAACTACGAGTGACAGAAATGCCAAGAAAATAATTAAGAGCACCCAAATCAGTCATGGTGACTCTCAATTGAGCTGACCTATAATAGTCTGTAATAGGGAGACAAAAGATCTTGCGAGAACAATGTCGTCCACATATAAAAGAAGATAGGAAGTAGATGATCATTGATGATAGACGGAGATTGAGGAATTGGGTCTACTACGCTGAAAACCCTGGCTCTCGAGAAAATCAACAAATTTTGATACCAAGCATGTAGGGCATGCTTAAGGTCATATAAAGAGCGTTGTAGGCGGTAGACATAGTCCGAAAACCGAGTGTCGAGGTATCCAGGATATTGATGCATGTAGACTGTCTCTTGTAGATCACCGTGAAGAAAGGCGTTCTTCACGTCAAGCTAATGAACGGGCAAGTGACGTGAGACAACCAGACTCAGTATAGTACAGATGATGGCCAGTTTAACAACTGGGCTAAACGTCTCATCATAGTCAATACCAATCTGTTGACTCTTACTGTTTGCCACCAGTCTAGCTTTTAACGAGCCAAATACCCATATGCATTAAACTTATGCTTAAATAACCACATAGAACGAACCACATTTGCCCTCGTGGGCGTAAATTAAGTACCCAAGTGGCATTATAAATAAGTGCATGATATTCCTTATCCATGACTTTGTGTCAGCGAGGGTGCTTATTAAAGCATATAAATATAAACGGGGCACAGGTGAAGAGGTGGTGGTGTATAGATTAACGCGCTTGATGGATAAGGTAATGTCGTGTTTATCACGAGTCATCATAAGATGTGTGGGCGATGGGGGTGGTGGCGGATTAGGAGTGGTGGTTGGAGATGATGCATGTGAGGATGTATCGAGTGTGTGGGTGGCAGAGTGGTAGGGTCGGGCGTGGTGTTGGATGATGTATTATTAATATTCGAGGACAACACTAGTGAGGGTGGCCGAAAGAATGGAGGAAATGAAGGGGAAGAAGAGTCAAGAATGTCATAAGATGGGGACTGTGTAGGAGTGATACATCCAAAGGGAAAGATAGTTTCATCAAACACGATTTGTCGCGATATGATGATCTTACGTGTGGAGAGATCAAGGCAGTGGAAGCCACAATAATCAGCTGGATAACCAAGGAAGATACAAGGTGTGGAATACGGTGCAAGTTTGTAAGGAGTAGTAAGGTGAGGAAAGCATAAGAAGCCAAAGACACGGAGATAGGTGTAAGTCGGGTGTTGGTGAAACAAGCAAAAGTGTTGGGTGTCATGTTGAATGATCGAGGATGATAGAATATTGAGAATATGGATGGAATTGTGGAGTGCTTCCACCCAATATGTAGGAGGAAGACAAGCATGGAAGAGAATTATGCATATTGTTTTGTTGATCGTACAAATCATTCTCTCGGATTTTCCATTTTGTTGAGAAATGTGCGGGCATGAGAAGCGAAATCGGATCTCGTGCTCGGCAAAGAAGTTATGAAAACATGTGTTGTCATATTCACCGCCATTGTCACATCGGAAGGATTTGATGATGCACTTAAATGGGGGGTTTTTTAACATATGACATGAAATGTAATTTTTTTTTCAAAAATGTCATATTTATGTCGAAGTGGGTAAACCCATAAACAGTGAGTATGAATATTGATTGACCAATACGGGTGAATACTGAGAGAATTGAGAAACTGATTAACTGTTAATACACACACATACGAATTATAATTGAAAGGCTTATTCCAAGGGTTACAATAATCAACTATGACTAGCATATATATACTCCTTTGACTAATCATATGCATTAAAACTAACAATGTTTACAATCCATAATATTTATTCCTAAAGATAGTATTTTAGACAACTTAAACTAGAATGAGTATAAGGGAACCATCACCGACAAAAATAAAATGAGTATCATGTTTATTTGAAATGGACTTGAGTATACATGCATCCGAGTGAACGTGGTCTGTGGCTCCCGTATCTATGATCCAACTTGAATTATTTAGGTCTTGCAAAGTCATAGTATTAAACAAGCAAGGAAGAGTAGTGGGATGATCTCCATTTGTAGCCCAAGCCATTTGGTTGACGAGTTGTCCTATACCAAAATGAGGTTGCGAGGGTCCAATATTAGAGAACTGAGCATGTTGTGTATGTCCAATAGAAGGATGGGCGTGCTATTTAGGTCCTCCTACTAAAAACGAAGTTGGGCCAATAAGATGTCTTGAGTTTTAGAGCCATTAGCATGTGGTGGATGTGAGCCGTCAAGAGATCGTCTAAGAAGCTCATAAAAAAAGAGTTATTAGCCCAATTCAAATTGCTAGCAGCCTGTGCAGAGAAAATCGTGAATGCGTTTGATGAAGGGATGAAGACCCATTAGCCGTTTGCTGGTGAAACTTGACGGCTATCATTCCTTCAACCAACATTTCGGCGATCTTGACGTCTTTCATTCCTTCGAATACCTGGAAAGGAAGAATGTTAGGGGACGAAAAGGTGTCGAGTGATGTGTTATCGGAACAGGTGTCACCAAGTTTGGTCTATTTATTAAGGAGTATGGCTCGAGTTTGGACCCACGTAGGATTTTTTTTTCGTAAGCGAATAGCATGTGTCACACCATTCTATCTTCGTGGAAGCCCTTGAAGAGTATGAGCAACGAGATTTTTTATCCGAAACTGGTTCACCAATGTTCTTTAGAAGGTCGGCTATTGATTTAATCTTTGCGCGATAGTCTTTAATAGACATGTTCCCGAGAGAGATACTGCAAAGGTCGTTAACAAGTTGAAAAGTAGCTGACTCTTTATTGGTCCAAAATAAAGTCTCAATGTTGAGCAATGTTGCTCAGGTAGAGGTTTTTTTTTCATGAACATTTTCGAGAACATCAGGCACGATGGTGCTATAGATCCACATACGAACACTGGAGTCGAGTTTGACCCATACGGGGTCGGTTGACGGTGTGGTCTTGTCATATGTACCATCAATATGGTCGATCACATCGAAGTCAATACAATGGGTTTCAAAGAGATCGGTCCAAGCATCTTAGTTGAGGTAAACGAGGTTTAAGGTGAGAGGGATGTGTAATTTGATATTAGTGACACTATAAGATTTATGGAGAGGTGTTGTGGGTGGTGGAGGAGAGGAAGAACCGATTTTCATAGTGAAGGTGTTGTACGATAGAGGTTAGAAGAACAAGAGATGTAGTTATGCTAAAGAAAGATGAACGTGTATTGTATGGTATTAAAGAGAAAAAAAGGCGATGAACTTTAGATAACGAGAAAGAGGTTGAAGAGTGATGACTATTTTGGCGATAGTGGGTCGAAAACGCAATGGATGGTCGGTGGTAGGTGAGGTAGAATTAGGAAATTATTTTGGTCAGAGGAAGAAAACAATAATCTCTGATGCCATGGTAATTATTATTTTCCCATGAGATTGAGAGTTGTATTACTAACCAATATATAATACATGAAGTGGGCTTTGTAAGCCAATGATACAATAGATCGTTTTGGCTAACTTTAGGCTACTCGTATGATACTAAATACCCATATGCTAACATCAGAAATAAAAATGTTGATTTCAAGTTAAACTGGTCATAAACTCATTAGTATTTAATTGCATAATCGATATAAATACAATATATACAATGTAGGCGTTGATAATAGAAACTGTAAACATAGAAACATAAAAGAAAAACAGGTTAACGAAATAAACCGAGGCCCGTGTTTGACACGGTTCCCTTAAAACATATTTTGCGTATGTTTCCCAGGGTACAACGGTCACTGCTGTTGTACAGCCGGAGCATCCATACTTGTCTGAGATCGCAGAAAAGTAATAACAGTGTGCAGGTATTGCGAGAGAGAAAGAGTTGGTCCAATTCATGTGTTCGAATAAGACCCCAAAACCTCCTTATAAAACCGAAATCTTGTAATCGAAGCAACCAAATTTGGTTTTAATCTTTACGAATCAATTCCATAATAGAAACTACAATGGGCCAAAACGGGTTTGCGCAAGCCTAGGTTTTCTCGAGCTGCATTCGTGTCCGCAGGTCGCACCATGAACCAGGAGCTCCGACCCGTTTTTGTCCCAAGATTTGCACCCCCACCACCCACCCCCCGCGCGTAGGTGTTGTAGTATAAAGAGGTGATAAGCTTGTTGAACTAGCTTTCACAAAAACCCTTATAAACACCTCAAAAGTTTGGTCAATTTTCGATGTGGGACAGACCAAAAAACCCAGATTTTGTAGTTTCAAACCCCTCACTTTGAGTTTCGATATCTCATTCATTTCTTATCAACTTTGGACATATAATAACATGTAAATAATTAGGTCCAAAGTTTGGAGAAAATACAATTTATTTTTTCCATTTTTTTCCAACATACAATAAGTTGAAACTTTTTTCATATGAACACAATAATTCTTTCGGAAATGCCAGTCTTATAATGCTTGTACGATTGCATCGTACAAGAATGTTAGATAAAACCATCCATACAACGGAAACTACACTTACGATACAACATTTTACTCATCAAACTTTTATATATATTTGTTATAGAACATCTTCCACTAAATTTTATTTCATCATTCTCGGTCCTGGATATTGACCCTTTCCAAGAAAATTAAACCAAAAGAAGGATATAAACTCATTGTACCATTTAAGGTTAACACATACGTACTATCGTTTGAAATATCAACGACGTACATATATACCATTAAACTGTAGGAATGCTTAC
This sequence comes from Logfia minima, assembly GCA_963921325.1. Taxonomy (NCBI): domain Eukaryota; kingdom Viridiplantae; phylum Streptophyta; class Magnoliopsida; order Asterales; family Asteraceae; genus Logfia; species Logfia minima. The sequence continues at coordinate 10,380,603 of OY992774.1, read as the reverse complement.
TACCAGCTAGTTAACGAAACTGGCCCCCGGTATATGTCTGTCCAAAAGACCAACTTGAGGGAGCCACATTGTAGGACACAACACTTCTACCATCACTTGTTGTGACCTTAAATGATAGTGATTGACCATTCAGGTAACTATTGCTTTGCCAATTTTGGCCCCAGTTTCTTGACATCGGTTGCCAACGTGTTCTTGACCCTTTAATTAACACAGATCTAACATCTCCTGCGTCCCCTACATTTGTGATTAGGACCAAGTTGAAATACGAGTGTCCATTTACTGTGAACCTTATTCCCCCTCTTCTCCTGCAGGGTACCCTAAAATCACAAGGACAAACCAGTAATTTAACAGGGTAAAATTATCATTTCATGTTTTAGACAAAATCTTGTTTAACTAGGACCTCCTTTAATGCAAAAGATATTCTATTACTTATAGTTTTTAATTGATTTTAAGATTTTAAAAACTTGTCAACATTAGACTGAAGGGTAAACTAGAAAGTAAATTATATTTATCATTGAAGACATTAAAGATACACTTAATTTACTCACTGTGTTCCAATTTGTTTGTCTCCTAACAAAAAAAATCAAATTCTCATAGGTAAATAAATTGCCCATTTTGCTCTTTATTTAAGACTAGTTAACGTACCAATGTCAATGTCGGTTTTACCCTCTCTCTTTTTTTAATTATATTTAGAGAAATAAATGAGTTTAAAACCAATAAATAGAGGTAATTTAGGTTCTTGAATCATTTATAGTAATTATACAATTTAAGAAACAATATTTTTAAGATGAATAAAATAATACTTTTTTTATTATATATAAAAGAAAAGTTAATGACATTTACTTATGCATATGTGGTACCAATCAGGTATTGTCAAATACACAAAATTCATATGTGTCATTACTATAAAAAAGAAAATCACAGTTAGCTTTCCATATCATTAAGGATTATGTGGAAAAATTTTAAATTTCAAAATTTATAAAATAAATTAATGACCATCAATAATTGTTATTGGTTTTTCCCTTTGAATCAATTTTATACATACCTTTAATATATTAGTTAACTGTCTGATTCATTTTTTCATATGTAATACTTATCAAATAGTTAACTGTTAATTAATTAACTATCTGATCAAATTGTAACTTGATTAACACATAAACTTTAATAATTACATACATTTTATCCAATAAATAGAAAACATTACACTACTGTGCATCATTCAAGTTTTAGCACTAGTGAACAATAAAACAAGATATAGATACTACTCATTTTATCAAATAAATTCAAAGAGGATCCCACTAGATATATAAATTGACGAAACTAGCCTTGACAACGCGCGAAGTCAATACTCATTAGTAGGCGTGAATGATGGTAAGGGGAGTGTGAAAAGACAAAACTAGCATCGGCAACGATTGTCTTACAAAAATATGCATTGTTAATTACTTGATTCTAAAACAAAAACTACCATGTTCAAGTTAAAAAGGAAAGTTATGCATGAGTCATTGAGTTGCCACGTTTATATACATAATTAATAAGCTTGATGGTTAGCCAAATTACCTTCGATAAGCTACGGGGACGACACCTGCTCGATACTGAGCAATGTGAAGAAAAACGGGCTGGGAGAGGTCGAAATGGATGTTGTCACACCATCCGCCAGGAGGACAAAAATTGGTGGCAGTAACTACAATGGTTCCAGGAAGACACCATTTTGGATCATTCACACACCTTAACTCATAACATGCTCCACAGCTCAACCCATTGTTAAACAATGGTGTACTTAATGCAGCAGTGTTTGTACCATATCCTTGGCTATACAAGTTTCCATACCCACAAGCTCCACCTTCAAAAGCAGGACACGTAAAGTATAGTTAATAAGTTGCGTATTCTCGAGTTGTGAAGAAAATTAAAGAAAGACTACAAATGTTACAATTTTTTTTTTTTTGAGATTTTGTAATTTCCGGTCCTTTTTAAGTCTCTTGTCTCCATTTCATCATATGATAGATAACTTACACAATGTGAAACTCAAAACTAACACTACAGAAATACTTGGTGCACGAAAATGTGTATATACCCATTGTTCCTGAGGCATCACCACCACCATAGAATGTTGCATGGGCGTGGCTCCATGGAGTTATATAGTAACCATTAATGGGTAATACCACCGACAACAAAGTTATCACAAAGATTATGATAAAACCCATTTTGGAGAACTGTTTCTTTGAAAAAGGAATCGAAAAAACAATTTCTAGTTACTTGTTGAGCGTTTTTTTTTTAAGGTTTGAGGAATTAAAAAAAAATAAAAAAAAAATCAAGAATGATGAAAGATATATAGAAAGATTTATGAGCAAGTAAAGAGGGTGATCATGGGCTAGCTTTGAGAGGAGATAGTATTGTGATACGCATAGATGTGGGATTAAATAGAGACTTTTTAGAGTGTGCATGGACCCCTACACATTACAAATGGGCTTCTTCTTATAAAATTAGTCGTTATTTTCACACACACACACACACACATATATATATATATATATATGATCGTATTTAAGACTTCACCCAACATGATCCACTTGGTTCAACCAGTTACCATTAGAATTAAATAATGACTATTAATAATAACTCTAATGACTATCAATAATAACCAATCTTACGCATTAACAATTATATTATAACTGCCAAATCATATATAATAACATTTAACTGCAAAACATTCTTTGCAGTTTAAAATGTATAGTACAATTCAAACACATTCTTTCATTCTCATATCCAACAACTGAACACCACCAGTGTTAAAATGTATAGTACAATTCAATCTTATTCTAAATTGGATCATGATTGTTACTTGTCGAACTTGAAATGTTGTATTTGCAGTTTATGTTAATTGCAAGGGTTTGGATACATGTTTCTGAAAGTACAAGGTCTAAAGAGCATAGCAGGATCTTTGGTGGCCTATTTTGAAGAAAGTAAAAGTTGAAGGGCCTTTGTGTACATGGGCTTAAGGTTGTAAGTATACAAAGTTTATTTTAGGTTTTATTATTTGAAACAAATTCTTTTTTTCATCTGTTTTTCTCTATAATCGTTTGATTTCTTTCAAGCGATTGAGTGCTTTTGAGTCTTTACGTGAGGTTATTTTCTCTTGTTTTTGGGTATTATATCAGGTTTGATTATTGAGGTAGTATTATTTAGTGATTTAGTGTTGTGCTTGTGATTCTGTTGGTTGTGAATTGTGATTGATAAGTTAAGCTTCCATTATAGTTTTGCACAACCATAATATCATCTCGAAATATAGCGTACAATTGAAACGCGGGTACTAGAATGAGAATTTTTAGGAAAATTTTGTGGCTTAAAGTTAAACTAGCGAACCTCGTGGGAATTTTGCCAAAAAAAGAAAGGGTTTGAGGATTAGATTGATTGGACAATATTACCCCTGAAAATGGAATCCAGGTCTGACAGAGTGATATGCGAAACAGTGGTAAGCAGGTCATTGCCGCGTGACCGGGTCGGGTGTCTTAATCCATGAATGACATATTGTGCCTCCCCCATCCTCACTTCTATGTTAAATGACTTCGGTCCTTATTTATTTAAGTGTTGTTCCAAATTTAATTGTTTTGTTCTTTAGATATAATGATCGAATAAAAATAGAGAAATATGGTAAAAGAGTCTTGTATCATATGTTTATTTGGAGGGGAATTAACAAAAACACTAAAAACAATACCCTAGTTAAACTTATATATATATAAAAAAAAACATAATTGCAAAAAACTACAATTCGGGAGCAAAACGCAATTTTCATATTTTGCGTGTCTTCGGTTGCACTTTGCGTGGCCGTCCAGGTCCGGGCTCGTGGCCTGGAGAAGCGTCAGTGAGCGGGATCGTGATTTTTTTTGTAAATTGACTTTTTTATCCATTTTCGGTATGATATTTTGAGATTTTTGTGTTTTTAAAATCTTTTAAAATAATATGACCCTGTGATAAGATGACTTTGCGGTATGCTCTTGTGATTAATTTTTTAAATAAAATATCTTTTATGAAAATGAAAGTTTGAATAAAATTTTATCAGATTTTCTAAAAGACGTTGCGAAATTATTTTAAATGAGGTATTTTTGTTTATTTCCATATTTGAACTATTGTAGCTTATTTTCACTTTAAAAAGAGATTTCAAACTTCTAATATATTTTAAATCAAAATATAAGATTTAATCTTCAAAAGTTATATTTTGTCTCTTCATATATATATACATAATGAAAATTAATTTTTTTTGAAAACGACAAATAAATATTATAAAAGCACCACATCTTAACTGGACTGAAAATTAACTAATAGTGATAATGTTATGTAGTTGATTAAGGGGGTAATATAGTATGTAAGAATTAATAATGAGACATTTATTTAAGCCATATAATGCATATACCCATTTGCAACACGAGGGTAAGACTCTTCATTAAACCGTTCATATAACAATAACAATAACAATTTGTAATATTAAATGAGGATAAAGAAATTCAAAGATTATAGGTAGATTTTGACAATATAAATAAAATCAAAAGTCTTGGAAAATCGCGGAGTTCACGCCTTAAATACGTACATAGTTGTAAGTTGTTCATTCCTCACCCCTTTTGGTCTTATTTTTCATAACAGTTATTTATTATTTATGTACTTGAATATATCATTCATGATCAAACAACTTGCGTACATTTTTCGTTTGCCAAACCCGATAGAAATCAAATTTAAGTATAACAAAATACTTTGAATTCCAAAGGTCAAACTTACATGAGTTACAATTCCATGGACTATTAAAAATTTATAGTAATTTTAACTTTTATTTATTTATTTATGTTTAGAATGACAAAATTTACAACCTAACTCATTCTACAATCATGAATATATATGCATGTCCGCTTTAAGTAAAGTTTAAACTTATAATCTCTTGCTTGATGAAATTCTCTCATACCACTAAGTTAAAGGTCGTTTACTTTATACTAATCTTAACTATATAAAACACTAGGCTTAAATAATTTAGTTGTTAAAATTTGAGCTTGTTTATGCTTAGATAAAAGTAATTACTAGTGATAAAGTACCGTTGATCTACAAATAAGTCACCTCAAATTGAGATTGAATAAGCTCGAGCTTTATTTGATGTTAAATTATTATGTATCTTTAATCTTCAATATCTTTGTCAATATTAATGTTATTCCAAACATTATACTTTTGTATATGTAGTCTTCTTTATAACAACTTAACTCACTCTACAACCATAAATATATATACATGTACTATTTTAAATGAAATTTGAACTCACAATTTCCTGCTTGATGAAATCCTCTCATACCACTAAGTGAGAAGCTTTTTAGTAATCTTAACTATTTAAAACATTAGGCTTAAATAATTTAGTTGTTAAAATTTGGGCTTATTTATGCTTAGAAAAACTAATTACTTGTGATAAAGTACCGTTGATCTACAAATAAGTCACTTCAAATTGAGATCGAATAAGGTCGAGCTTAATTTAATGTTAAATTGTTATGTATCTTTAATCTTTAATATCTTTGTTAATATTAATGTTATTCCAAACATTGTCCTTTCGTATATGTAGCCTTTTATATAACTTTAATAATGATATGATAATATGACTAGTAATATATAGAGCATAGACGATGTCAATAGTTTAAAAGGGACAAATTAAATAGTATTGAATATATATGCCCAAAAGGGACAGAATAGTATTGAATATATATGCCCAACTGTCGGTGGCTATTAATCATCGAGATGTTTTAATAGTGAGATATTCGAATCTCAGTATCGGTGTATTTTAAAATGGTCAGGGGAAAGATTGAAAACTATCACATGATATTTCGATTAAGGAGTATACATTTGAGTTAAAATACATATCATTTTCGAATAACCTAAATATAAAAAATTTCTTTCTTTTATCAGTGACTATTGTTCCGTGATTAAAACGAGAAGTACAAGATTTACCTTAGGCATTATTTCCCCGCCCGATGCTTTGTTAATGTCAGAGTTGATATCAAGATGAAAGGGAAAGACAATATAAATATTTAGTCGTCTTTCAGTACTGGCGAAGCTTTAATTGAAGACCCTTCAGTGCCGTTTCATTTGGTCCCCTGGGTACCTTCTCCGCACTTAGCTGTAAGCATTTCAAGTAGATAAAATCATAAAAGAAGAAATTTACATTTTTTAGTTCTCGTTAAATGCAATTCTATTTATTAGAGTATTTTCGACAAGATCACTCTGAATTACTTTTAGATTTCATCTAGTGGATATCATGTTGATTAAGAGTAGTAATTAAGAGTGATGTTGAGCGATTTGTAATTGTATACACTGAGATATGAGGTACCATAATCTTGTAAATATATCGCTTTCTTGAAATTTAAATTAATTAAGAGCAACAGTTGAGTTGTATCCCCATTCTATCAAACAAATTAACATGGCAACATTTAATTCCGATGGGTCCACGGATTGCGTACGTCGTTTATTCACCAACCAACATCCAAAACATACACTAATGTCACCAACTGAATATTACAAATTTCCAAATCTTATTTCAAACAGTGAGAGGGATAAGATGTCGGCGTTTAAAGTCTTGAACGCAGAGAGTCTGCGTTCACCAATTCTTGTACTCTTATTTCAATTGTAAGAGAATTAGTTATACAAAAGTCGATAAAACTTGATTAATTACAACTTTCTAATATCTACTTTAAGGACATTCGTTAAAAACCATTTAATAATTTTGTGTGTAGCTCTTGAATACAAAAATAAAATATTATTTGTTGTAGAACCGATGAATGGGCTAAAACCATTAATTATATTCATGGTCAGGGCTTGTATGCACATGGAAATTTTAAAGTTGAAATTGAAGTTTATGAGCATGCCCACACTAATTAAGTCACTAAGTATGAAGCTCATTAGGTATGTATTACGTGGCCATTGGGTTTTAACCCATAGTTTGTCTTTCTTCTAAAACCTTTGATGCACGAGGTTCCACTCGCATATATCTTCGATCAACTTTTCTCATATGTTTCATTTAACTTACTAATACACATTTGTCGCAATCATAATGCTTCAAAGAATAAAATAAATATAAATAAATTAAGAAACTAACTTTACTCAAAAACTTTTGAGGTGTGTTTATCAATCGATTAATATTTATCGGGATAACTAGTGATGAATTTAAGGTTCAAGTTAAGATGGGTCCATTAAAACTTGACTTTACTAAATTGATAAAATAAATATTCACATACGCCAACCGGGTCAGGTTAGTAATACAAAACATAGAACATAAACTTAACAAACTCTTAACACTTACTAGCACATACATAAACTCTTAACAATGGTATTATAGAGTTCCGCCTAATATAAATCTCCCCGACGAGGTTTCATAACCTGAAAATAGTTCATAAGAGTCTCGTTACTAATACCATCTAAAACATCCTTTTCAATATACGATACTAAACAATCATTCATAAATTCATCACTCATTTTGTTTCGCAGGTCACTCTTTATCAACTAAATTGCTGTAAACGCACGCTCCACAATTGATGTACCAATAGGCAAGATTAAAGCTAGTTTAAAGAGATGATATACCTTCGAATAAACTATCCGCTTCACCTTGATTTTTGATATCATTTTAGAATAAATAACAACATAGACAAAATGCAGCTTCTTTTAGGATGCTATACTCCAACTAATATTTATAGATGTCGAACTAAAGATAATTGAATCTACGAAGTTTACCTCCAATTTCCCTTTGTTGGAAAGAATGATTTTAAGGTTGACAAGGCTCATTTTGCAAATATGATCTTCTAATTTCATCACATTGACTAGGATGATAAAGATCCATACTTGGTCGTTGTCCCAGATCAACACTAAGTGCATTTAAATCAACTTTCACATACTTGGAGGAATTAATTGTTTGCTCCTTGTCTCTCAATATTGTTTCTTGAATATGTGGTTGTTCTTTTACTACATTTGTTGTTTCAGTGACAACAAAACTAGTTCCTACAATCTTAAGAAAGAAAGCTTCCATTACCCCTGAAACAAAAAACATAATTTTCATAATCAATAAGACAATAACACAAACTTTTCAACCAAAAAAGTATAATAATTTATTCATCCAAACTAATACTAAATTAACAATTCTCGATGAACTTTATAAGTGTACAATTATAATATTCTTTTATGAAATCAACACATTTTTATTACAATTTACAATTCCCTGCCAATACCCTAAACTACAAGACTATATGTATTGGGCATTAGGCTACTTCTATGGTCATATACTTATATTGACATTCAAATTCACCACATTCTCACAAATAAAACATATAAGTTCAAAAAGTAGTTATCTCATTACACATATTAACAAAAGAAATAAAATAAAAACCCTAACATTTATCATAGTTCGCAAAATAATGAGCAATACCTCGCAGAGAAAAAGTAGGTGCAATTTGTGTTTGAGGAATCGATGATTTGCGTGTCTGAAATATCTGATGAAATTATGTTGCAATCTTTAGAGTCTGATGAATCTTGATTTGCATTTGAGGAATGAAAGTAGGTCGTAACTCGCAAAGTCGTGTGAAGGAAACTGAAAGTCACGTTCCTTATATTGAAAGAATGGGCTTATTTAATTATTTAGTCCAACAAGATGGGTCCATATTCAATCATAAGGGTGGTCCATTAAAAAATATTGTGGGCTTTGTAACAATTTTTTTCTCCAAGGGTGGTCCAATGATCCACCCTTAGATGCCTTAACTTTGCCACTGGCTACAACGTGTCTTCAATTTGTGTGCTTCGCTCCTAACCTTATTGTTTGTAGAGAGACACAAGAAGCATAAGCGGATTTTGATAACTCTAGTCCAAGGGTTAATAAACGAGGCGTACCTCAACATAAATAAAATTCGAACAAGAGAAAACTCCTAAAGCACCCAGCTTAATTGATCAAAGATAAAATTACAGTGAAAGAAGCCCTATATTTATGAAATGAGTCTCCTTATAGGGGTAGAACTCTTATTTCCTAATTACCTAATAATCTAGTTTGATTAGGAAACAAATTCTAATATTTAATTCAAACTAAATCTAATAAATATGTCCTAAAAACTCAAATCCCAATCCAAATCTTAAATTTGTCCTCATCATTCCCACTCACTTGAAAGAACTTGACTCCGGTTTCTCATGGTTAGTTGTTGTGCCTAGGGAGTTGACCTTAGAATCTTGCTTATTAGCTTTTATCTTAACCCGGCTTTCACATTCCCATTGATCCATAAAGGTACCCATTAATTGAATTATTAATCATTTATCATTCTCTCCTGCTTGAAAAGAGCTCGCCCTCGAGTTCTTAGGGTAGATAGGTTTACTTGAAGGGTTTTTGGATTTCTTCGCTTTCATCAACTTGCACTCCACAATAACTTGCATTAGTCTCTTGATGTCATCGATCTTAGATTCAAGAATTATGTCATAAACTTTTCTAATCTCATCTTCAGTGGAATTTATAGCTTTGACTTCAAAACTTTTCACCAGACGAACAACTTTGATATCTTCTGAAGTTGCCAATGTGACTTCCATATTTTTGTTATAAAGTTCATCATGATCATAAGGTTTTCAAGTAACATCAGTTTGAGATTCTTTATGTTCAGCTGTAACATGTTTTACCCACACTCCCAGTCTTGGTACTTCTACTTTTGCTTCGGTTGGAACTATGACGATTCTTTCCCCTTCCCATGTGAGAACGTAGAGATTACGTTGTAAATTGTATGTACCATGAATCTCATGTAGCCATGATTTTCCCAATAGGATATGACAATCTTACATATCATCCACGTTGCAAATAACTTCATTTTTATAACTTAATCCTACAAATTTCTCCTTTTTCGGTCTTACAAGTCTCCATTGGTAAATACAATTACTTGACCAAATTTCTCGAAACGAGATTTTTGATATTACAATTATCAATATTCGAAGTACATACCTTGTTATTGAATAAGCACTTTGAATGAAATAACTTGTTTTGTTGGGAACAATCATCATCTTTTGTCTATCTTCCCTTTCCTCAACATGTCTCCTATTAATGAACGGGGGTTGGTTGCGTGTACGATTTTCATCCAAATCATCTACGGTTGGATGAATCCTTTAACCATTATCTTTTCTACCCTCGCAATTACCGTGGTTATTTACACCACCTACGATCATGACATGTAGTTCTTTAATTGCGGTGGATAAACTACCCAGAGCGGTTGTGATTTCAGTTATAACACAATCCATCTCTTTGGTAGATCACATCGCACCTATGTCACAGTATATGGATAGATCATCTCTATCATTCGCCATCAAGATGCTAACGAGATTTTAATTAGCATAATACAACGATATCCAAACAATACCCGAAATGAAAAACAAAAACCCAAATTTGAGTAGCAACTTTGACAACCGTATCTCCCTAATTGAACCAAAGATCTATGTGATCGGATCTTAGATCTACGTGTCTAAAACCTAGAGTTTAAATTTCACGATGGTCCAATTGTTAATGAATTTGCAGCGCCTTTTCTCCTACGATTGTGTTGAAACCGACGAACCAAATATTGCTTTTTCACTTGTTTTGTATTGACTCCCTTCGAGTTTTGTGATCCCTTCTCCTTGAACCAGGCTCTGATACCAATCAACGCAGGACGCCGAAGAGAATTTTGATAACCTTAATCCAATGGTTGATAAACGAGGCACACCTCAACGAGAATATAAACTTAATAAGAGAAAACTCTTAAAATACTAGGTTTAATTAATCGATCAAAGATAAACTTATAATGAAAGAAGCTCTATATTTATAAATGAGACTCATTATAAGGGTAGAACTCTTATTTCTTAACTCGTAAATAACCTAATCTGATTAGGAAACAAATCCTAATATTTTATTCAAACTAAATCTAACAAATATGTCCTCAAAATTCAATTCCTAATCCTAATCCTAATCTATCTTCATCATTGCCCCATCTATGTGCTTACCTAGTGGCCTGGTCCAGAAAACAGGTGGGTCAGACAATTGTTTGGCTTGGTTTTACCTCCAATGTTGACCCGAGAGGAAGTGGGCTTGGCACGAACCTTGCTGGGCCGACCCACCACCTGAGCGTTGTTGTTACCGTCTACCCGAGAACCAAGATGGGAAATGTTGACGGGATTGACCCGAGAAGACCCGAGACCAAGGTGCAACCCCGGGGTTGAATCTTTCGCGCATCGTAAGTGAAGTTATAATATTCTGCGCACCTACAGTAACCCTTATTAAAGTTATGACAAATAGGGGTGTTATCTAATCATAAGATTAGTTGATCTGGAAACGAATGAAGGTCGGTTAACTTTTAACCCCTTGGAGAAAAAATAAATGAATAACATAGTACTTTTTTTGGTATTTACAATTTACTGAATGAATAAACAAAAATAAATAGATTTGCATAAATTCTAGTAAGGAAATAGTTTGACGGATTTTAGGGGAAAAAAGAGGTAAAAATGGTACTAAGAGCATAATTGTCCATACACTTTAATTACCTGTGTAAATATAAAAACGCATGTGTAAATATGAGGACCCTATATTAAAACTCAACCAACAAAGCATGGGATAACATGTGAGCGAGGTGGAGGAACATATAAAGCTCTAAAACTGTTGGCGTACAAATTTGTCCCAAATAGTGTAGTACTTTCAATATACACGATGACCATAAAAAAGTGAAATACACATTATTTTAGACTAAAAGAACTTTTGTTAGTAATTAGATTTCTAATGAACATTATTTTCGTACAAGTATATATATGTCAATTTTAGGGCTTAATATCGACCATTGAATTAACATCTTAAATTTCGACTAAAAGAGCAAGAAATCAACTATTGACATAAAGAATATTCGATAAAAAAATAAATTATCCGTGAACTGTTTTGTTTGGAATCTCTTCTATTAAAGTTAGAAATCGACTTATGCGTCATCTATTTAAAGCGCCTCATTTAGTAAATAGACAATTTTGTCTAGAGCTTATAAATTTTTTAGAGACCCTGATTAGTTGCCGCCAAAACATCTTTATAATTCTCTATTACATCTTTTAGACTTTTACCCTCTAACTTTCAAAAATAATCTATTTACATCTTTTTTCCTTTAATTTTCTTTTACAACTTTCGCTTTCAAATTTTCTTATAAATACACAATACCTCTTAATTTATTTGGTTACACGGGGAGGAATTTTCAACGTGGTTTGCTAGACCATGCTATGTTGCTATTATGTGGTCAAAATTCTTACAAGTATATAATATATGTTAGACATGTTCGTTTAACATGCATTTAAATAAAATAAACTTAAATAAAAAAATCAAATTCTTTTATAACAACTATATTACTCTTTTTAATGCTTTTCAAATACATTATATTCATTTATATTTCTTAAATCATAAAACGAATCACGATGTCAGTAAATCGGCGATGGATGTGAGTTTATTTAGTGGGTTTGGTGTCGGTGATGTCAATAAATTGGTGATGGATGTGTGCTTATTTAGTGGGTTTGGGTCAATAATGATTGTGTTCTCATTGAGAGGGCCAATTTAGTATCACGATAGAAAAATTACTACGTAGTAGGGATTTATATGTGACAATGAAGGAATTAAACGATTGAGAACATTAAATTTTTTTTTTTCCGTTTTATCTATGCTACAATATAATAAATTAGAAAACACATTGATTTGTGATCTTTCTAATAACTCATTGTCTTATTTAAAGTTTGGTTGTTGATAATTATGTACAAAGAAGCTCTAAATACTTTTTACAAATCAATATGGGATGAGTTCATACGTTTTGGTTATGAATAATCAATATAATGTTATATTTCATATTAATATAATTTTTGTTTAGTGATTACGAATGTTAGATTTTTTTTATCAGGTGAGACCTTTCATTAAGGCTGAATATGAGGCGATTAAGGGCGGTTATAGCTTAAATCTACCCCTATAACCGAACTCTTAGTTAATTAAGAATCTTAACCGTTCAGTTATGATTAAAGAGTGATAAGTTAATGGTTAAAGTTAAAAATTCGGTTTGGGATTTGATTAAATTGGTTAATAACCAAAGAACAAACATACCCTTAAATTTATAAAAATAGTTTCAACGGTCGTTGTTGACACCCATAGTCAAGGAAATAAAGTCGTAGAAGTGACGAAGTCTATTTTTGTTTCTCTCAATACAGAATTATCACCATTTAGCTTTTGTTTCTCACCATGATTTCATTTAACTTATAATTACCACCATTCAAGTTTGAATTTTATTAAGTAAGATAACATATGCTTTAAAGAAATCGAAATATGATAATATCAAAAACAGTAGTTGACGTACTATATAATACCCAATAAATTAATAAACATTCAGTGGCCCAAATATAATATATAATAAAACATGTAATAAAAAATAATTTAGATATTTTTATAGGAGTTTGGTTAATTTAGAGGGTGTTTGACATAGCTTATTTAATTACTTATCTGTTTATTTGTTTATTTTAATAGAAGACAAACAAATACAAATACTTTTTAAAAACTGTTATCTGCTTATTTCTTAAGAAATGTTTAGAAATAAACATTTAAAAATAAACATGTTACACCATGTTTATTTTTCATTAACATGTTTATTTTTTAAACATATAAACACTTATAAGTAAGCAATGCCAGACAACCCTTCAATCATAGTTACATATAAAACCATACCTCAACAATTTTTTCGGTTAATAAAACTCAACAAATCAAATCATTAGTAGTCTAATTTTTTTGATTAATTCACTTCAATTTTATGGTTTATTTAATTATGATTCGATTAATTTGCATTGTGAGTAGCGGTTTGTAAATAACTAGCTGTTTTTTTTATTTTTATTTATTTATTACCGTGTTCGTTGCACGACGACGACTATAGATCGTCAGAAACCCTAGATTCCCAAAATACAAAATACACTCATTAGTTCTCATCTCTTTCAAAATTCTCCGTAATCAATTTCACCTTGCAATTTGCCCAATTCTCTTTACAATCTAATCAAGGTATCAAACCCTAAATCATCATCTAATTTTTGGTTTGCAGTTATTCCTGTTAGGTTTTGCTAGTATTATTTGAATTTGTTTATCAATAATTCACTGCTTTCAGCCCTAGCTCTTAATATCTTATATTTAGCTCAAAAAAATTGTAGTTTATATGTTTGTCTATTTATTTGAAGATTATTTAATATTTATTCTGTGGTCAAAATCTTATAATAGGAATCATTAATTTGCACCAGATGGCTGGGCCAAGAAATAGTCACGGAAAACGTCCACATTCGCAGTCTGACTATAACGATAATGGAAGAAATAAGAGACTGAATAGCAGTGACTCAGATAGAGGACTGAATTCGATTGGTTCGGATGATACGGTGTATCGCTACTTATGTCCTAGTAAGAAAATTGGAAGTATAATGGGAAGGGGTGGGGAAATTGTTAAGCAATTAAGAGCTGAAACTAAGGCTAAAATTAGAATCGGTGAGACGGTGTCGGGATGTGACGAACGTGTTGTTACTATTCATAGCACGAGTGATGAATCAAATGATTTTGATGGTTCTGATGATCGTGTGTGTCCGTCAATGGATGCTCTTTTTAAAGTGCATGATAGAGTTATTGTTGAGGATCAACCTGTTGATGAAGATGCTATGGATACAATGCAGATTACGGTTCGTCTGCTTGTGCCGGCGGATCAGATTGGATGTTGTATTGGGAAAGGTGGACAGATAATTCAAAATATACGTACTGATACTGGTGCTCAGATTCGGATTATGAAGGATAATCATTTGCCTGCTTGTGCATTAGCCAGTGATGAGCTTGTTCAGGTAAATCGGAATACATTTTTGAGTTGTTTTTCTTTCCTTCTTGTTTTGGTACAGAGCTGTCAAATACTCAACTTTACCGTCTTTGATGCTTACGATTTCTTTCTATATCATAGGGTGTATTGTAGTAAGCTACTACTTTGATTTACAAACCATAATATGTAGTCTAGATGTTTGGTTTTGATTTACAAAGTTACAAACTATAATATATCAATACGTTTGCTTTTCCGGCTTATAAGTTATTAGTGACATTTCAAGTTTCTATATGTGTTGCTTCTGTTGGATTCAGATTACGGGCGAAGCCTCAAATGTGAGAAAAGCGCTGTTCCAAGTAGCAGCTCGCCTTCACGATAATCCGTCACGGTCACAACACTTGCTTTCTTCTTCCACAACTAATGCTTTTCCTTCTAGTGGTTCATTTATGGGTGCAGCTCCTGGTGGACCACTTATGGGTTTAACCCCATTGGTTGGTGGACTTGGTGCTTATGGTGGGTACAAGGGTGAAGGCGGAGAATGGCCACCACGTAGTTACTATCCTGGTCCAAGGGATGAATCTTCTCCAAAGGAGTTTTCTCTTCGTTTGATCTGTCCTACTGCAAATCTTGGTAGTGTAATTGGCAAGGGTGGTGGGGCAATTAATCAAATTAGGCAGGAAACTGGAGCAGCTATTAAAGTTGATAGTTCAAAGACGGAGGGAGATGATTGCCTAGTAACTATTTCGGCAAATGAGGTAAGTTTGAGTGGTCTAAATTGGAATGTTTAAACGAATTTATGACTTATATCGAGAAAATCCTCATGTAGTTGCAATTATTTATTTATAGCTTTTCGAAGACACATTTTCTCCAACTATAGAGGCTGCGTTACGCTTGCAACCTAAGTGCAGTGAGAGAGTTGAAAGAGATTCAGGTCTTGTCTCATATACTACTCGATTGCTTGTTCCAAACTCTCGGGTTGGATGCCTTATTGGGAAAGGAGGAGCAATAATCACTGAAATCAGGAGAATTAGCAAATCTAATGTTCGTATTCTTTCAAAGGAGGACGTTCCGAAAATTGCTGATCGTGATGATGAGATGGTACAGGTAAGCATACGAGAATGTACTTTTCTCTCGGCACTTCATTTGAATGATCAGATAAGTTATATGTAAGTACCATAACAACCCTTTGGTTTATCTTCTCATTAGATTTCTGCAGAACTTGATCTTGCTAAGGACGCTCTATTGCAAGTAACCTCACGGTTGAGGGGAGATCTTTTTGAAAGAGAAGGCGCCATCTCTACTTTTGTTCCAGTTCTTCCATATCTTCAAGTGCCACCTGATGTGCCTGATGTATCAAAGTATGAGAATAGAGATTCTAAAAGTCATGGTCGAGGGCATTCTTACTCTAATGACTTTCCACCTAATGATGGATATGGAAGCTATGGTGGTGTGCAGGTAAGTGTTAATATTATTTACTCGTAGATTATTTTCCATATTTCGTTTTGTTTCCTTTTGTGTAGTTTGTAACATGGTCCTTTCAATGCTTTCTTTATTCATCAGGTTGTTTATTATTAATTAAAAGAAATATTATATCATATTTAAATTGTTGTGTTTCTTTTGCCTTTTTCCGCATGACCTGCATTAAGGTGATCATTATTGATGCATTGCACGTTTTCACTCAACAATTTTGATGATCTATAATGAGATCGTGAACTTCTCTTTGTTATGTCACATAGTTTCAATCACATTGATGCATGCATGCTTAGCAATCCAATTTAATAAAGGGAACATATATGTATTTCATCAACTAGTACTTATTACTTTATCTTTAACAAGCTATTTGTATATTCTATTTATCTCAGGGACGCAATGGTGGTGACGCTTATGGAGCCTATGGTAGCTACTCTTCAGGACGCAGTGGTAGTTCTGGGTAAGACATGCTTTAGAATTTTCTTTCATCTGGTGTTTGTTTTGTATTACTGATTAATTAATATGGGTGATGTTTTTAGGAGACCCTAAAGTTTGTGTGATTAGTGTGTATAGACGTTAAGCGAAATGGCTTCCCTAGGAAAACAACGATTTCATTCGACAATTTTTGGCTTACAAAGCTAGATAACCTGCTGTTTTTGTCAATATGGTATTTTAACCTTTCACAAAGGCCCTTTCATCATGTAAATTGTTTTTAGCATCAGAGGTCCGTTTTACATACTGAATGTTGATCTGTTTAGAGTTATTACATTTTCATTATTTGTTATTGGCTTCTGTTGTCAGGGGATCGAGGCATAACCCTACTTCTAGGCGGAGGGATTATAATTATTGAAGTGTTAAACAGCGGGTGAGTGGTTGTTTCCTTTCCCTGAGGTTTTGGATTGATTGATATTTCTGTAGAAATTAGTGTAAGCCAAGTTTATGACAGCCTGTGCAGTAAACCTAGCCTCTTATGTTGACCTTGTTTCCTTTCCATTCCCTATAAAACAGCTGAGACACCTGAAGCCTGAAGCCAGCCTCCAACCTATATTGGCGAAGCCTCTGCCTAAACCAGAAGACCAGTTGAACCAGTGTTCTGGCCCACCTTTACATGCTTTTCTAAGAGGACCACCCCTTGAAGACCTTATATACTATTTATAATGTCCATGTCCCGACACTACTTTACCAAGCTTCCATTTCGTGATTTCCAAAAAACCTGTGCCTTGATCAATGTTTCCAAATTCCAGACCTGTGTAATATTCACTATATAATTGTGTTGTCTTTGAACCATTTGTGAGTTGTGACCCCATAAGAGGCAATGAATACTGTCTAGTGAAGAGTATTTTACTATGCTTGGTGCCATTAGTTTTAGCATGCATGTGGTGATAGTACTCGGAAATTGTCCGTACAGTCGGGTGATTTTGGTCCAGAATGCGCCAATAGGTTTACCTTGATTTTACCCCATGCTTACCCTCCTCAGCATTCCTCTATCCACTTCTTGACAAACTCCATCGTTTACTCCAGAGACCTATGCATACTTTTTATTCAATCTGACAATTTCATGATGCTTATGATCAAAATTAATACCGTCTCATGCTAATGGATCATATCTGTATATCTGTGCACTGCTTATTCTAGGAAAAAAACATAGTACAGTCTAGGATCTATAACAGTACAAATGTGTTAGCTTAATTACAAATGAGATGAAGTATATTTTTGCATAGACTGGTATAACTACAATTTCTAGTTACTAGTCACTATGCTCCTGTGCCATTGCTATCTTATCATTTGTTTCCTGGTTTGGTAGATTTACTTGGTCTTGGCCTTACCTCATTTGCTTATCAAGATATGGTAGAAAGGCATGCTTTATCCCTTACTTATTTTTTGGTCATGTATTAGGGTAGCATCTTTCTTATCGCTGTCACTAAATATTATCTTTCTTGACGTATATTATAAATCGTAGGTCTCTAGTCTTTTGTAATATTTCTTTCTATTGTTCTTGCAATATACAAAATATATGGTCATACCTATGTTCTTGAATGTGATGGTGGTGGATAGCTTACCTTTCACCAGCTTTAATTACACATCGTATTTATCCTATACTATTTTTTCTTCCATTTTTTTTTGGGATGAATTGGATGTGGGTTCTTTTCTATTTTCTTATAACTTGGGTTAGTCATGAGTGGAAGAGGGGGCATGAAGTTTGAAAGAAATAGAAATGGTGGATGATTGAAGGTTTGTGCAGACGATGATTATTGGTCGACTATAATGCAACACCATTGTGCGAGCGTTCTTGGTAACAGATCGGGCTGAAGTAAAGCTTTGTCTGTTTAGTTCTGTTTGTTTTTTGTCTTTCTTATGTCAATTTGTTATGAGACAGATTGGAGGTTAGATATGAATGAGTTGAATTCCTTAATATATGCTGGTTTTGATCTTGATGTATTGTTTTTAGTTATTGTTGTGGTTTACTGAACAATTTGTGTAGCCTATATCATCATGATGGAGGGGTTTGTGTATGTTCATTTATAGTGTATCAATAGCTCAAATCTGTAACTGTTGACAGACCGATGGTGATGGAGTGGTTTTAGGTGTTTAAAAGATGGGCTTAAAAATGCCGAGTGTTAAGGCTCATTTTTCTCTAGAATGGGTCAAATTTAGCTGATTTACTACCCCCGATCCCTTTGCTTTGCAAGGTCACGAACTTACTAGCAGGTACAAGTACATGGCACCTTAAGCGTTGCAGGATGTCTTGTGCCTGGCTTCAAGCATTCAACTAGTATGGATATATTTAAGTTAATGAAGACAAAACAATCGGCTCATAAAAGCAACATTATGATTGTTATACTTGAAGCCATTCCACTTATCTATGAAAACTTTGAAGCTTATGGAAAACTGCATTATTGACTAATTGGGTTGAATGCCAATATGAAAACACCGTGGTGAAACTATTAACTGACTGAATTTGTCGCCTAACGCTTGAACGTATCCAACTAGACTAACATTAACACTTGCTTTGAATTTACGGTGACTAGAAATTTAGTAGAAATCAGAAAATTGTCTCCAACACTAGTGAAATGTATGGGGAGCAATTTTACAAAGTTGTTTCCTTTGTCGCATAAGAATTTTTTAAGTAAGTTTGTATTGATTTATTATTGGGAAAACTACCAAATTCAACAACAATTTAGAAGGAAATTAATGTATGCAAATGCATGTGGAGTTACACTGTATATTTGGGTGTATGCCTGTTGCTCGAAGGCCGATAGTCAACTGCTATTTTTATGTGATGATAGCATCACTAGAGGGATAATTCGTGATACGACACGGATGTAACACGATTAAGTGACAAAAGCCATCACAATAACAAATTGGGTTAAAAAAAGGGTCGATATGGATTGACACGAAATTGTCGGGTTGCCTTTGATGTTGCAGGCTTAATAATACTCGTATTAAATTTTCTGAAAACTTCGTTGGTTTGGTAACAAGGTCAAAGGGGTTGAAAAATGATCCAATAACACATTGACCTGATACTCGTTTGGTTAAACGGATAAGACCCAGGTGGGGTTCGAGTTGTGCGAAGGACTGTGGTAGGACAGGTCAGCACTGGGCAATTCTCAACTTCTTGCGAAAAGGTGGATCATCTGAAGCAGGGAAAATTACGTGGTTCAAGTGAGGAAAAAGCTTTGCATAAATTCTGTAAATAAGTGAGACTAGAAAATTTATATAACATGCCAAGACGCTATTAGCGTACAATATTTTTAAAAGATTTATGAGGTACAATTGGTATAAATGTAATGTAATTCAATCGAAAGAAATAAAGAGATTTTGTAGTAAAAACAAAAGAAAAAAAGTACAAAGTGTAACTGTCGTAGGATTTATTCATAGATGAAGTAAATTTACCCAACTAACTCCCAATTCAAACATCTACACGAAGGACGGTTTGGTTTGTATTTTAATGCGAAACTATAATATTGATAATTGAATTTTTGAATGTACGATAGAAGTCATTCATAGATAGACTTGGGGTGTTTAATTTGTTGGTGGTAATTACAATAACTACTTTTTATTAACTGGAACTGATAACGAGAATTGAAAATCAATTTGTACACCAAATCCCATAAATGTGTTTGGAGCAAGCCCGTTTTTTAGATTAAATCGACTCAATGAATCAATCACTTTCAATAACAATGAAACTCATCCTTTCTTTTCCGGTTTTGTTTTTGTCTAAACTTACACCTAGTTTAGCCTATCAACGGCGCGGAAGTCTCTTAAATACTGAAGAACGCCACTCCTATTCAAAACTGAGTTCGACGTTGAAGGTCAATAACATTGAGCTAGTAACGGTGTATTTAAGGCTCAAATGGGTGCCATCAACTTTTCATTTTTATTTTCTTTTGCATTTTGTTACTCTTTCAATTTCGTTGGCTAAAATAAAATTTTAGGTCTCTTATTACATTGTGTTTCACACTAAATTACTCTTTTAAAAATTAAAATTCAGTATTAAATTTAACACTGAGTTAAATACTGAATCATACATGTTTCATTGTGCACTCAATAAGATGAATATATATTTAAAAAAAACAAACAAAAATTCTAAAAATAGTGTTTTTATATGAGTGTTATTATGGAAAAATTACTAATTACATCATTTGACTAATGGTATCTAACAAATTAATCTTTTGACTTAGCATTTTAACAAACTAATCTAGCAATTCGCGACCAACTAGGCACCTTGCGCGACCATGAATTAAATTTTGAAAAGTAATCGTTTCTTACACAAGATCAAATACTAATTAATTATAAGTCAAAAACTTAAACAACAAGTTAATTGAAAAGAAGAAAAAAACCAAGATCGACAGTGGGCCTTGGTCACCAACTAAAGTAACCACTCACAGTGTAACACACAACATAAACCTAAGGCGATTATGCATAATCACCATTTTTGATTTTTAAAAGAAATAAATACATACGTATGGCCTACAATCGATCAAATTTTGACTTCCCGCCAAGGGTTTCTTGACACGTGGCTTTGACAGGGCGATCATGTGTGAATTATTCAAGACGGTTTCTCAGGAAGGGACCGTGCCTATAGTGAAGGCGGAAGATGGAAGGCAGTTAATATGGAAGACGGAGAACAAATCCATGATAGAAAGTGATCTAACACAATCTTTGAGCTCGACAATAGTTGAATTTCTAGTAGGTACAAAAGTTGAATATTAAATGGTTTGAATTGTATCCGCAACTTTCTCTTTCCACTATATTCAAGTGGTTAAAAAATAATTAAGTTACTATGTATTAGAATCTGAGTTTTTCTATCACTTGGAGGGATAGTTGATAAGCACCAAATTGACAAATCTGCCTTAATTACTAGTAGTCGTGTACAAAATAACCGAAACCGAAAAAAAAACCGAAACCGAAACCGACCAAAACCGGTTTTTTTCAAAAACCGGTTTCGGTTATTAAAAACCACCGGTTAGTAACCGGTTATGGTTTTAGCCGTTGGACCGGTTAACCGGTTCGGTTACAAAACCGGTTATTCCAAACCGGTTATTAAAAACCGGTTATTAACCGGTTTTTTTTCTATCCGTTATCTAGTCGTTTTTTTGCCCATTTTTTTCAATTTTTACCTTTTTTTTTCACTTTTTTTTACCATTTTGCCATTCCAAAACACTTATAAATAGATACCTTGAGTTTTGTTTAATCACAACTCTCAAACTCTCTCAAAACGCTTACAAAGTTCACAAAACGCATATACAATTCACAAAACGTATACAAAGTTCTCATTTCTCACAACAATCAAACACTCTCAATTCTCAAATGGCAACTCAATGTTCTTCAACTTCCGCCGGTGTTGGTTCTTCAAATGCACCGACGATTGTTGAAATTTTAGAAACAAAACGAAATCAAGAAGTGTGGTGTAATTACGACAAAGTGTTGTTGTCGGATGGGTCGATTAAGGCTCATTGTAAACGTTGTGGAAAGTTTTTGAAAGCCGAATCTAACTCAACGTTGAGGCAACATAAAGATAAGTTTTGTGGTGCACTAAAATCAAATCTGGAAGTGGGTCAATCATCTATTTCACGAGATGGTAGTTTATTTACATACGAGGTGGAGCGATGTCGGGAACAATTTGCAAGCTATGTGATTCAAGAAGGTTTGTCGTTCAACCACTTCGACAACCCTCGGTTTACAAGGTTAGTTCAAAATACCCTTCAACCTAGATATAATCAAGTTAGTCGTGCTACTCTTAGACGTGATTGTATTAAACTATGGAAAAAGCTAAATTACAACTAATAAATGGTTTTGAAAACTTATCTACAAATGTAAACTTAACAACCGATGTTTGGTCGGCTCCTCATGGTTTGCCCGGTTCGTACCTTTGTGTTACCGCACATTGGCTTGATCCCGAAACGTGGCAAATGATGAAGCGTACGATTGCTTTTGAAAATTTTGAATATCCTCACACCGGTCAAAATTTATTTTATATGTTACGAGATGTATTAAAAGAGTTTAAATTAGAAAAAAAAGTTTTTTCAATCTCATTTGATAATGCTAGTAATAATACAAACGCCGTAGGAAGACTAATCCTAAAATATCAACCACCTTTGAATGGCGTTTTTTATCATAGTCGATGTGTTGCACACATAATAAATTTGGTTGTGCAAGATGGACTAGCGGTGCCACAAATAAGTTTTATAAAACAAGCTTTTAAAAATATGTTGGGAGATGTATTTTGTTCGGGTAAAATTAGATATAAACATTATATGAAATTGTGTAAGGATACGGATTCCATCTTTTTAACCCCTAATTGGGACATGCCTACAAGATGGAATTCGACTTATAAAATGTTTATATGTGGTTTACGTCAACGCCAAACTTTACAAATTTTTAATGATGAACTTGTACGAAAGGGTAAAGCTAGCCCATTTTCGGTTGAATATTGGGATGTTATTTTAAAACTAACCGAATTTCTCAAAGTTTTTAAAGAAGCAACAACTTTATTATCCGGTGTTTATTATCCTACAATTCATTTGGTACTAAATCAAATTTATTTAATGTGTGAAAAACTAAGTGAATATGAATTTTATGGTGATTTATATGCAACCATGGTGATTCCCATGAAAGAAAAACTAAGGAAATATTTTCAAGAATTACCACCGGCAATTAC
This sequence comes from Logfia minima, assembly GCA_963921325.1. Classification (NCBI taxonomy): domain Eukaryota; kingdom Viridiplantae; phylum Streptophyta; class Magnoliopsida; order Asterales; family Asteraceae; genus Logfia; species Logfia minima. The sequence goes on along the minus strand of OY992774.1, from coordinate 10,357,131 downwards.
TTGTGCCGCCGCATTGAACCCATCTTTGAACGTATCTGGGGTTGAACTACTTATTGACTCCATTAGTAATAATTTGGAGTTGAATGTCACGAACCCATGGTTTGCAACAAATGCAAAAAAAGATTTTAAGAAAAGTTTTATCGATTTATTTAATGTGTATTTCCAAAAATATGGTGAAACAAATGTTTTTCAAACTTCGGCTAGCGGATCGTTTACTACATCTAGTTCAAGGGATCCGATGATTAACTTATATAATAATTTAAGACAAGAAAATACTAAACGGGCTAGGGGTGAGGGTGGCGGACCATCGACTACCGAATTTGGGAGGTATACGGGAACCAATTTTTTAGCCACTATGGGACCCCATGAATTCGTTGACTTTGATATTTTGGCTTGGTGGAAAGGACGGGGATCTCAGTTTCCCGTTCTAACCTCCGTGGCCCGAGATTTACTAACCGTCCAAGCTTCTACGGTAGCTTCGGAATCCGCTTTTTCTCTTAGTGGCAGGGTATTATCTATACGAAGAACGAAACTCACACCGGCCTCATTAGAGATGTGCATTTGCTTGAAGGATCACTTAGACGCCGCAGAACGTATACAACACATTTCAAGTCTTGAAGGTGAACTCGAATACGAACAAGATTTACACGATGTCGAGGTGGAAACGGGAATCGCATTCTCACTTTCCGATGAAGAAATCGCAATCGATGAAGCTTCGCGCGAGGCTAGCTCCGAAGAAGATGTCAATGTCGACGAATTAACAAATTATACGAATTAACTTTTATGTTCGTATATTAATAAAAGTTGAAGTATGTTTAATTGTTAAGTTTATGTTACCATTTCCTAGTGTTTTCGAACAATGTAATGCGAAGTTGAAGTTTATGTTATCATAAGTTATTAATAAAAGTTGAAGTTTATGGTTTCATAAGTTATAACGCTCAAAATCAAAAAATGTTGAATTATATAGAAAAAATACTAATTATATAAAATGTTCGTATATTAATAAAAGTTGAACTTTAATGAGTTTATTAAGTTTATGTTTCCATTACTAGTGTTTTCGAACAATATATGATGAGTTTATTTAATAAAATTTGAAGTTTACGTTTCCTGAAGTTATAACGCTCAAAAACTGAAAAATGGGGAATTATATAGGAAAAACCGGTTATAACCGGTTTTTTCAACCCTAACCGGTTTGTAACCGGTTAGGATCGGTTTCGGTTTTTAATACCCCAAACCGGTTCGGTTAATAACCGGTTTTTAGAATAACCGGTTTTTTTTTGGGCTCAATAACCGGTTCGGTTATTGAACCCGAACCGATTTTCAATTTTAACCGGGTTTGTACACCTCTAATTACTAGTACTAGTATTAGAATTGAGGGTAGAGCCTAGTTGATTAGGGGGTGGGAGTTCTTGCTGGGTCACATCCTATTCATGAAATCTTTATATTAATACAATGGTACAATTGGGTATTGCACAAATGAGTTTGTGAGTACACTACAGATTTTAACCAAATCTATGACTTCCCCACAAACCAACATTTTTCCCTTTATAAAACAATCATGGACCCCATTGGTCCAATAACGTGTGTTTCTTCTTGTTTTCATTAGAATGGAAACAACTTGTTTTCTTCACAAAATCTTGGTTTCTTTATCCTTTTGGCAACTCCCATCTTCCTTGGCAATTCTTGAAAACACTCAATATCATATTTGGTTTTTATTATTTTTAATAACCAAATCATTTTAATAGAATTAAAATTTGTTCATTCATTCATTAAGAAAAGAAAAGTAGTTGTGTTCAAAAGTTTCAGTCTTATTAGGCTTTTATTTTGGCCTTATTTTGTAGTGTGGAATTAATTAAGGATGATAAGAATTGAAGATGCTATTGTTATTCATCAATCATCTTGCATGTGGGAATGAGGTTTATGTGGTACAGCCAAGGATGACTTGCCGGAGACCTATAACTTTGTGTTATCGATCGGTAGGTTGGTCAATCGGCAAGTCGTTTTTGGGCTATACGACTACCTTGTTTTCTCATGCTAGGTTTTTTTTGATGATATATTGTAATTCATGCCCATAAGGTCTTTGTCAAGTTGGTGCTATCAAGTTTATCATGATAATTTCTTTGAGGGCTATAATACTTTTCTTGTTCCCTTTTATTGAATCATTTCCTGATATAATGCTAATGCTAATGCTAATGCTAATGCTAATGCTAATGCTAATCCATTATAAAAGAAGTTATGATATATATTTATTTAATTTTGAACCGTTATTTTAAATAAGTGAATCAATATCAACTTAACAATCTCAGTAATAGTAATCATTATTAAAAAAAAAAAAAAAACCCGTTTACTTCGTACAATAAGCAATAACGTAAACGCACACTTAATGTATACTTCAGAGATCATACAAAATTGAGTCAAATGTTCATTATATTTTGTGAATCAACTATTTATTAACTAATCATGTTCGAAAATATTGAATCATATCATGATTGAATCGTAGTTCCATATATTGAATCATCACAATATGAATTAAATGAATCATAGTATAAATTTGATTGAATCGTGTAAGTATAAAATTCATTTGCACGTTGTTAATCAATACTCAAACATGGTAATCAGTGTTAACAATTTCAGAATCATCTATTTACTCGAGAATCATTGTCATGCATAAAGGATGGGCTATTCTTATGAGTAATAGATTGCAATTAAATAAAATGGTAACGTAAATCAGTGGTGATTAAATTATGAATCAGTTGCATAATGAATAGCATGTGACTCGATTTTCATTACCGGACAAACATGCATAGTCAAGTTTCAACTTGCAATCGGATTATATTGATTATTGCATTAAAGAATGTAGAAGTGAACAGCAATTACGTTAAACGCTAGATGATTATCAGAATTTGGAGAAAAGTTATTGATGTTCATTTTTTGAAAGAGAGATTAAAATGATTCAGAAGAACTGATGATGGAATAAAATTGTCATTTAAAATGGTCATTCAAAGATTATTCGTATATTTACATAATTAATTAAGAGTTGATTCTCAATAATACCTTTGACTCTAATTTTAAATGAGTAACTTAAAATATTTTTCTTTCTTCTCTTACATGATATATTATCTTTTATTTTGATTTAGTTTGTATATATATGGTGAGAATCAAAAGGGATGTAAAAAATTAAGAAAGTAGGGAAACAAATCTCAATCATTGATTTCATCATAAATGAATGTTGTTAACATTCATATGTGATGAATGTTACTCAAATTTAACATTCATCACAAATAAATGTTAAAAACGTTTTTTTATGAAAAAATCAAAGGCTAAGATTTTTTTCCCTCATTCCCCAAGATTTGGAGCTTCCTTCATAGGGAAGCTCCAAATCTTGGGGAATGAGAAAATCAAATCTCAACTATTTATTTCATCACATATGAATGTTAACGTTCTGAAAATAGATTACTGAGATTAACTTTCCTACTTCTCTCATTTTTTTTTTTCACTTTTAATCCCCACCCTATATATATAATATAGTTTAAATTACTGTATTTGTGTTACTAGTACATTTATTTTTGTTTATAGCGGCTCTTATGTTTAACAAAAATGTTTTGTGATGTTAGTTTGAAAAATGTATGTACGTCCATATGAATTATGAGATAGATAATTGTACCATTTTAGTGTTGTTTATATACATTTGATGACTGTAACAATTTTAGTGTTGTATTTGTACTTTTGTTTTTCTACAAATACTGTTCTATTATAAAACAGAATGTATGGACATGATTTCTGTGTTGTATTTGTACTTTTGTTTTTATACGTCTGTATGAAATATTATGGTATGTTCTTCAGATTTTAGCTCATGATGATCAACAACTAATTGATATTTATTCTGTAATTCTTCATCCCAAAAGTATTAGTTACTTCTCATCAAATTGCATAAGAATTTAAGTCACCTAAGAGAGTATAGAAAGCCATAGCCTTAGCCTTATGTGTATTAAAAGATGATTGAAGTAACATATATGTATGCATTAGTCAGATACAACTTTGTCATTGCGTTTTTCAACCTTACCATCTCTCTTATATTTATTCCGAGCTTACTGGAGGCGTTAATCATAAATCTTTTTCATGTCACATTCTGTAATTTTCAACCACAAATTTTGCACTATACTACTTCTCTGATACATCAACGTAAATATCGATCTTGAAAACTTCTAATTTACCAATCTAACATTTTAACTTAGAACCTAAAACTTGAATATTCTTCAAAGTAAGAAAACATTGTTATCATAGATAATCATATAACAAAATAATTTCATAATATATATATATATATTAGAGGTTTTGATTCGCAACGAATATTACAACTTCAAATAGTACAAAAAGATAACTAAAATGGATCCAGGTCCCTACTGAGGAATGCAGGTCCATCTTATATACAGATCCTCTGTGCGCACATAGAGGATCTGACAATTTGTATATGGTTAACAGAAAAAACTGACAAATTAAATAGGGATAAAACCTTCACCAACAAGAAGTCCGAAGATTAGAACAAAGAAGCCGGTACCAATACATTGAGTTGGACTCATGTATGTTTGATGATATGCAGAAAGTGTGATTCCTGCACCTACAACACCAATCATCAAAGCTTTCATCTTTTCATTCATCATCTTCTTCTTCTTAACTTAATTGATAATAAGTAAGTCAACTCAAGTTTCTGATAGAAATGGAAGGTAGATAAGGAATGATTCAAAATTAGATGTTGTAATCAAATTTAAACCATGAAAGTCAACTCTTGGAAGCCAAGTGACAGATTTGATGTGCACTGTGCCCCTCCAACTTTTCCAATGGTCAAAAATGATATACAACTAATACTGACTATTTTTTATTTATTTAGCTTATGTTATAGTTTGTTATTCTAAATCAAGTAATTAACTAAAGTTCTTATAAAAGGTTCTAATCAACATTCAACATTTTAACTTAAAAGAACGAAAAATATTCTGATATAAATTGAAAACAGAAGGAACAACTGTCAACTATGAGTATTTTTTTTATTAGCAAAATCTGCTTCTCTTTATAAAATTGCTTTGATAAACAAATCAACTACTGGTTTTTCTCTTTCTTCTCCGCCGTGTTAGAGAATGAAATGAACAATTTTCGCCATTTATAGACTTAACGAAGGGTGCATATATTCACATAATGAAGTTTTTCTTAAGCATTCGTACAAATTTGATATGTTGACTAATGGATTTCTTTTTCTGTCAAAGGTGATTTGATATCTTTGAAAGAAAATAATGCTACAATCTATTCAGAAATATGGAGATATTGGAATTCATTTATATTAATTAAAGCAGTGAAATCTTGATTTTTTTCTTGTCCTGTTCAAGAATCAACGATTTTCCACAATATATGAAACATAAATGAAAACATGTCCATGTTTTGGTCAGAAGGTACTTATTGTAACAAAGTGGATTTTTCTTACAAATAAGTTGGTTGAAAGGGCTATCGAATCATTGCCAAACAGGTTTTTTCTCTATTCTTCCTACCCATAGGGCATAGCAAAGAGTATCAATTGCAATGGATATCGCTGAAACATATGATTTTAGAGCAAGTACCTGTGCACTATGAGCAACAGATATATCTGCTCTAGTACAATATACACATTTGTTCATATGTTCTAAAACACTGGAAGTCTATAATGGAGGATTTTGTTACCTCTTTGGCTAAGCGAATCAAACCACGCTTCTTCTCGACAGAAGTTTTAGGTTTTGAGTCGAACAAAAAATCCATGAGAGTCTCTTCATCTATATCAACTAAACTACTGGCAGCCTCTTTCACCACTCCTTTATCATCTGTCACTTTTCTCAACCTCTCAGCACCATCCCACTCGCCTTGTGAAGCATAAATGTTTGAAAGTAGTACATAATCACCACTTTCACCCCATCTTAATTCCAGTAAATGCTCGCTTGCAATCCTACCCAACTCAACATTGTTATGAACTTTACATGATCCAAGTAAAGTCCTCCATATTATACCATTTGGCTTGATCTTCATCTGGTCAACAAATTCAAATGCTTCTTTTAAAAGTCCTGAATGTCCAAGAAGATCTACCATCTACCCGTAATGCCTTACATTTGGCTCAATATTATATTTGTCTCTCATAAGAAGGAAATATTCCCGTCCCTCTTGAACTCTCCCACCATGATGGCAAGCAACCAGTACCCCAACAAAACTAATGTTGTTTGGCCTTAATTTTAATATAAACATCTCTTTGAAGATACGAATGGCTTCCTAAGAGTGATCATGGAAGGCTAATCCTCCAATTATGGAGTTCCAAGTGGTCACCACTTTTTCTTTCATACCGTGAAAAATCTTGAATGCTTTATCGATATTCCCACACTTTGCATATAAGTGCATTTCCAAGTCAAATGCTTAATTCTCCTCCGCCTAAATTCAAAACATAATGATGGATCCTCTCACCAACATCCAAATCCCCGGAATCAGTGCAGGCTGTGACAAGACTCAACATTGTCACCTCATCGGGTTGTTCTCCCAAACGTGTCATTTCATCGAACATCTCCAATGCCTCTGCGTGCAACCCACAGTTCACATATCCTGCTATCATTGCATTCCATGTCACAACATCCCGTTTTGGCACCTGATCGAACCAAATCCTCTCACTCCCCATTTCCCCTCTCTTCATGTACCCTGTGTTGGAGATTTTGACACAGTAAGAGAATATAGAAGTAAATTGATGGTTCTTACTTCTTATTGATAAACATAAGATGCCTTTAAATAGGCAATACAAACCCAGGATGATTCTTGGATATGAAAAAGATTTTTAGCCTAAAATACCTCAACTAACTGACTATTTCTACCAACATATACTAAAGAATATAATCAGTCAACATGACTTATTCAAACACCTAATGGAAAAACGTGAGAATTGATTAACTTCCAACACCCTGTAATCATCACATTCCAAGAAATCAAATCTTTCTCAGGCATTTCATCAAACACCTTTCTTCCCATACCCAAGTTCTCTCCTTGCATACCCAACCGTCAAAGCTGACCACGCAACAATTTGGTTAGTAGCTGAAGAATCAAATAACGCACTCGCGATCTCTATATCCCCAACATTGGCATGTAAATAAATTAGAGTATGTTTCGCAAACATATTTTGTTCGAACCAGAGTTTCATAATCTTTCCATGAACAGTACAACCGACTTTAATCCAAGAAAGCTTAGTAAAGGCCTTGAGCACAAACGGGAAGGTGTAACGATCAGGTCGAATGTCTCGTTTTTCCATCTTTCTCGGGTTGGGGCTTTCAGCTGAGCCTTTAAGCATGGTGTTCCACATGAAGATGTCTTGTTGGGTAATATGATAGAACACCTGGTGTGCATAACTAATTCCAGAAGGTATAACAAGTTCTTAAAGGTTAAATCGATTGGTGTTGAAGCCATTGATGCTCATGGAAGCACGAATTTGTCTTAATTTTCTGAAAGTGGTGCATTCGCCCATAATGTTGAACATCGATGGAAATTGGGGGTTTTTGTCGTTTCTTTGTCTTCTGATCATCAATTTGGATTGACTCAGGGAAAATTCTATCAAATTATATCAAAAAATACCCAATACAGAGTTGTACCCTTTAAAATTTATAATTGTAAAAATTACCCCCACACACAAAATGCAATTTACGTTATATGCGTGACAGATTATTTAATCTATCCAGCAGATAGATATCTTCTGTGGCTAAACCATAAAGGGACATATAAATCCCCGGCGTACAATTTTTAACTATACTTTTTCGTGACAGATTATTTAATCTATCCAGCAGATAGATATCTTCTGTGGCTAAACCATAAAGGGACATATACATCCCCGGCGTACAATTTTTAACTATACTTTTTCTTTATCTGTTTTGTATAATATTATCGGAGGTTTTCGAAATTCTTAAAATTTTTATAAATACTATGTCTCTAAAATAAGATGATTATTAGTCTGTTTTACAATTTTAAGTAATATTACTCCCACATTTTGTTGCTTAAAAAATACATAAAAACTTTCCGAAATGGTTCACATTGATTTTTTTTTGCAGTTTTGATCTCCAAATGAAGAACCAATAGCTGATTAATTGTACCAACTGTTCCTGAGTTGTTTAGTATTGCGCTTAGTCACGGTAGAGATTTTCAGGGCGTGAAAAGAATGTTCAAGGTTTATTCACCTTAATTGACTATGTAGATGTTGATGAATTTTCAACAAAATTTTTGAATTACGTTTTGGAAGAGTTGTGTTATTGGCCTCCAAATGAGGGTTTACAACATATTACTACCTATGCGAAAATACACAGAGAAATTGAGATCTATGTAACACTCAATGATTTAACACATCCGTCAAATTCTGAAACAATGATGTACCTAATTCTTAGATTATGAACGACTCTTCAAGTGCAAGACGGTTGTTCAATTAGTTAATAATCACTTACTGTGTTGTATTGTAATTGTTTTTGTAATGTTTTAAAACCCAATCTGATGAAATTTTTTAGTCTTTGTCAAACACAACAATGTGAACAATAAGGAAAGATACCGAAACATATATACAATCAATAACAAGTATAATCCCAATACAAATACAACATCATATATATCCAATACAAATATCAGGTGATGTCTACTGGTGGCTACGGTGGCTCTACAGGAATGTGAACATAGCGTGCATTGTAGAACGTATCGAGCATCCTCAATCTATAAGCCCAAGCGAGGTCCTTCGTCGACCCACTCTCCTTTAACTCTCTTTTGGAAACCAACTTCTCCATGTTCCTACAAACCTAGACTCTGCAATCTCCTAGTGGGCCATCCTGTTGAGGCAAATCATGATAGGGTCTGTACAAAAATTTAAAAGGATAATGCAACGACGTCTCCCAACCAGCATTCGCCCCAAAATTTATAGCATCTAAATACTCTTTGAGACCGTCAACAAATTCACTCAATGCCTCGAGTAGATCTTGCATTTTATCGATACATTCGGCACTACCGTATATCGTGACATCGAGCTGGAGAAGATCAAACTCAAACAGGATCCAATGACTAATACCCTTTAGAAATACGAGGACCAGTACCTGCAGATGTCATTTAAACTTAGAATCATAAAACATAATTTAAAGTTATTTTAGGTAACACAAGTTAGTTTTACTTACATGATCATAATCCCACCATCCCGGGTATGTGGAACGAGCGCCTTCTGTGTACCCCAGAAAATGGTCCCAATCTTGTGCTTCTCCAGTAATCATCTCGCTAACAACACCCTTCTTCTTCTTATTCTTTCTAAAGACCTTGAGTACGTCCATGAAATGTATGGGCATAATCGTCCACCATCAGTCCTTGTAACTGGGCCGTGCCATCTGCATTGCTCTCCACCTCATCAACATATAGCTCCAATCGTCAATATGTTGTAAAAAGAAAAACACAATCAACAAAATTTTATAACATATAAATAAAGTTAATTTAAACATAAATATACAGGAATTTGAGACTTATTGTATTCTCTAAATATGTGCTCTCAATATCTCCATACAATCGTCCACAAAACATAAATATACGTGTCCTCACTCTACAGTGTCCAGGTGTCGTGAACGGTGATTGCATAGCCCAAGCTGCTCGCCGCTCTCGCATACCACGCCGAAGTTAAACTCACGTGGCACTGAAATCTGGGTTGCAGAAGAGGGACCTAGGTCAGATATGTGACTGTCATCCTCATCATTGTGGTGATCAAATATATGAACGTCATAAGCATCGTGGTCGTGGTCCTGAATTAATTAATTACAAAATGTGTTAAATACAAAATTAATTAAGATAAGATTTGTAAACAAGAAACTATTAACAACTTAATACCTGAAGCGGTGTCTATACATACTCTTGCAATGTGGCGATGGTGGCAGATTGCGTGTCCACCCGCTCTAGTAATGTGGCAATGGTGGCAGACTGCGTGTCCAGGTCTAGTAACGTGGCAATGGTAGCATCATGCATGTCCACTCGTGCCCATAATATGGCTATGGTGGCAACCTGCTCGGATGTATGATGAGATGAGGTGGGAAAAGGGGGGTCAGACTGATCCTCCTGACTCATCCGGCCTTCTTCGTAGGCTGATCGACACCGTCATCATCATCGGTCTGCATTTGCCCGTCGAAGAAACGGCAGGTATCCACCATCCAGCTACAATCCATCTCAATATTAGTCGGCTTAAGCGTCCTCAACGGCCTTAACTTTTTATCACCCTCCTCCTCCTACAGCTTTAATTAAACAAAAATCAAAATTATATAATTGTAATATGTTAAAATGTTATCTACTAATACAACAAACTACAACACTTACCGAAATAGTCATACTAGAGATACAGTCCCTCCATGTCTGCACCTTCTTCAGTCAGCTCCAATACACCGCACGAGGAACTCCAGTCTTATCTTCCCGCTTCACATTATTAATCACCTGATGGTGAAATGCCCCCATATCCAAATCTTTTATAAAAACAACAAAACAAACAAACAAGTCATTAGCATAAGAAGTCTAACAATAAATTATATATTTAAGACTATTTACCTTAAAAGCCCATACAAAACCAACCAACATGTATGACATCCCAAGATTTATATGACTGCCCAGTCTCTGCAACCCAACAAAAAACTAGGAATTTATCTGCTCCTTAAGACGAGAACCCCAAGGGTACTCGTTAACAACAATGAAATCTTTAAGCAGATGCAGAAGTCAGTCGTCAACAACTTGCTTGGGCTGCATTCCCAAAAAGCCCCGCTCCACAAGAATAATGATACATAAGCGCACACTATTCTCGTTGCTCAGCTTTTTCTCCCCAACAAATGTCTCTTTCAGTTTTAACATTGCCGCTACCTCATCAGCAGATGCACTTTCCAATCTCTGGGTTACTGATCTCTAAATGCAGGGGTCGTCTTATGAAACATCAAAAAACTCTTGAAAACTCATCAATTAAAAGTCATTATTACACATAAACAATTAAATATAGTCAAAACGGGTCAACATATTTAATATTAGTGCCCAAATCAAGGTATTTTGCAAATCGAAGCCAAATCAAACAACACAAGCTCATATTATGCAACAACAACATCAAACAAACAATATAAAGCAACATCAAAGATAAATTTACCAATTTCATTCACTAAAACATCAAAAAACTGAATGTACACCAAGTGCTCGATGAAATGCTTCACTTAAAATTAAAAAATTAAACTATATATTCAAGTTTGAACGATTGTATACATGGTTAGTTGACATTGTTGATCTACAATTTCACAAAAACGACCAATGATCCGCGTTAAATAAAGTTGGTTGGTTGCAGTAGTAGATGAGGGTAGCCGTGGTGGTTGGTGGTTGCGGCAAGAGGTGGGTTGTAGTGGTGGGTGGGTGTAGGTCGACCGTTGGTGTTGGTGGTTGGTGATGGTTTGCGGCCAAATGTGGTAGGTTGTGGTTGGTTTTGGTTGCAAACGATTTGAATGAACAATAGATCGAGTGTTTGGGTTGGTGTAAAATGCCTGGCCTGGAAAGCACCTATGCGCTGGATAGGTTACGCTTCTCCGCCAAATAGGTTAAATACTAGGCCACATGCAAAATGTAAATTGCGTTTTGGGCATGATTTTTTGCGTGTTGCATACGGAGGTTAATCTTTTACAATTTTAATTTTAGAGGATATAATTTTATATAAAATATTTATTTTATGTATTTCGGTGAATTTACCATGATTTTGATTTAGGCTATGCCTTGTTTGCCACCTATAGGCCCATATACTTCGCTACTTGAGGCCCAAAAAAATAAAAACGTCTACTCTATATATGTTGTCGTATGGCAAACAAGTGCCATATGAGGCAAAACTGTTAAAAAGAACGTGTATATAGAAATTTTTTAACGTAAGAGATTAAGTATCACACGCGCGCGTAAGAGTTAACTAATTTTGTTTTACCAATTATAAGTATTTAATTAAATAATTAATTAATTTATATATTAAATTTTCATAACTATGAAAAGAGCCGGGACGCACGAGATTAAGTATCACTACAAAAAGTAATTAAGATGGGTACAAAATGACGATGAAATTCTTCAAAAACATCAAAAACCCTTTGCTAATGTATATAATACGAAATCATTTATTTTAAATCCTTAGAAGTACTCCAAAGAACATTTGTAAAGCTTATGAATTTATTTATGTGTTATGTATATGGATATACACACGCGCGCACACACAAACACATACATATATATATGTATATATATATATTGTGATGTGATTGTGATGATTATTGGCATGACTTCATTGATGTTAACGTAATGGGTTTGATGTGAACACAGCGCCCACACATCATGTGAAAAGCATATGTATCGATAAATGATTTCATTAAAAAATAGAGCAACATAAAAACGTACACTTGAAAACAATGTGCCAACATTAAAAAACAATAATGTTGCAACATATGATTGGCGTTAGTCAGATATTGACTATCATATCCCTTCATATTTTCCATCGGATGAGAACGACACACCAAGTCAATAAGTCAATAATCTTTTAAATAAATGTTTTTTGTTTTATTTTCTACTTAATGATAACTATGAGCTTATCAATAATTAAAGTAGAATAGTTGTAACTTTTGATTACATTTTCAATATTCTTAAAGTTTTAAAATTTAACCTGTCATCGAGTTACTGATTATAAAGATGACAAATTGCATCATATATTTGTACTTCTATCGGATCATTTGCGATTTTCAATATTTCTTTTAAAAGAAATAATTTTTTAGTTTACAAAGTTTTAAGTCATATAGAATTAAATTATTAGTATATTTAATTATAAATTATAACTATAATATATTGAAAACCAACACATATAATTTACTTCTAATGTAAATTACCAAAAACTATTATTTACTTTTATATTGTCATGATGTATTTTTTTGAACTTTATCTATCTCACGCTTAATAAAAGTTGAAGTCATTTAAGTCGAATATGTTCAGGAAGACGTTGAAGAAGACATATTAATTATTATAATGTATTAAGTAACAAAATATGTACAATTTATTACAATATAATGACTTATATAGTAAAGAGACAAAACGGTAACCCATTTCACATCATTTAATATAAGATTTTGAATAAATGAATTTAGAGGAAAAATTGATTTTTATTTGATTGTCTGAACATAAGGGACTTATGATTTAATTTTAGAATATATGAAAGTTACATTTTCTTACATCATGAGTGAAAAAATTTATTAGTAAGAAAATATTGATTACCCTCTGATTGTCTGAAGCAAAGAATAATTATCCTATTATGCTAAAATTTTCTCACTTACAGCTATTATGGAAGAAAGAAGTAGTCGAAAAATGTTGATTGGTACACTATGTTATCGATTCAAGTTAAAATTATATTTATCTAAATATTGTGTTATACTTTATAATATAATGTCAATTTTCTTATTATGATCAAACTTTATCGTGTCTTTTTTAAACACTATTATTTGCATCAACTTTGTTATGATTGATCATATTATTTTCTGATCGATTTTAAAATAATTCTCATCGCATAGCGCAAAAACTCTAATAGTATACTTTCAATAAGTGAACTGTAAACAAACTATCTCTATAGTTTCGAAACTTGAGATGATTGTTTTTTATATTTTTTATATACGTTATGAATTTAAAGCAATCATAATGATTGTCTAATAGGCCTATTTGGAATATTTAATAAATTTCATTCGGCTTGGTTTCTAAATCCATTATCTTTTCACTTACGATCTTATAAGACAATGCAATTGATAATTATTTAATTTTTTATAACTGATGTAACTGACGTATTAATAGACATTAAAATGTCAGTTATGGTTGTTTTGATATAATTATTGATGAAAATGAATATTATATACGAATTGTAGCTATCTTCTATATTAATATATAAAGAGTTTGACATATTCATAAAAAATCTTACAAAAGAGATACTAGAAATTTTTTATCTATACTATTATATATCAAAAGTCTTAAATCACTTAAAAGATGACACAACATTTAATAAACAAAGTAAAATCGCTTAAACAATTAATTATTATTTCTTTGTAATTGTCATTTATTCAATTTTCTTATTTAATGTCTTTATGAAATATTTGTAACTTAATTTGTACAACTTTCAATTCTTATAAAATTATGGGACACCATTTAACTTAATTTAGCAATGTTTTATTTAGCGAGTCAAAATTTAATTCTCAACACGAACTCAAACTATTTTTATAAATGAATTGGTAGTGCGAAAGTAATTAGTTCGGAGAGGACCCGCATAACCCACTTATGTAAACGGGTTGACCCGTTTGGGGTTGATTTTAAGTCAGCCAGTAGATTTCATGTCAAGTGGGTTAAAATATGCGAGTTAACAAGTTGATTTCGTGATTGAAAATTTTCTTTCAAAATATATGTTTTTTAAAACCCGAACCTTGACCAGATCATTTATTTAATTTTCTCATTTAGTATCTATATTATATATTTGTAATCTAATTTTAAAACTTTTAATTCTTAAATTAAATCGTAAGCAAGTTTTGATTAGCAGTTCAAAAGTTAATTCTCAATTCTTATAAATGAGTTGGCAGGCCGAAAATAATCAATCTGAACACGACCAAGTAACCCACTTATGTAAACAAGTTGACGGTTTTGGGTTAATTTCAAGTTAGCCAGTTTATTTCAGGTCAAGTGGGTTAAAATTTAACATTTGAACCTTGACCCGATCTTAACTTGCAATTAAAAGCATTGCAAGACTTCAGCTTAAAATTTGATGGGTAAAAAAACCTAACCTTAACCACACCGAGTTTTAGGGATGGAAATTCGTGTTGGGTCGAGTGGATGGTGTACGTTGGCGGGATGGTGGGTTAGAAATGGTCAACCTAAACCCAACCTGATTTTTAAATCGTGTTGAGAATTTCAACCCAACTCAAAACCCATTAACATGGACTCGATCCAAGTAACTCAAGTTTTATTCTAATCAAAAGGTTTTTGGGTCATTTTCGAGTAAATAGGTCAATATTTTCAAACATAATACGTAATAATTAATAAGCATAAAAATTCTTTTTAAATTCTAAAAATAACCATAAAATTTTTATTTATTAAATTAAATGAGTTCAAAATGTTTTATTTATTAAATTAAATAATTTTTAAAATTAAATTACTTTTATTTGTATTTTTCGGGTAATCAGGTCAACCAGATGACCCAATAGATGACCCGAACCCAACTTAAAAAAAAATATCACTTTGTCGAGTTTCGGGTTGGCGGGTCAAAAACGTCTATCCAAACATGCTAATTTTCGAGTCGGGTCTCGGGTTGTGTCGAAAATTGCCAACCCTATCCATTTTCTTTCCGTGTAAGTTTAGGATCAAGTTTCATATCGTATTGAGAATTGTCACTCCTAATTATATTGATTTGAAACATGATGTACCACTATTTTCTCATTTTCCCTTAAATGCGGCATGTTATTAGATTTTTTTAAAAATTTATAGAAATGACTAACATACCTCCAATTATTAATTATTAAATTCTCATTAATACAAACATTACTAAACCATAAACTAATTAATATATGACATTTAATTAACATACCCCTAATTATTAATTATTAAATTCTAATTAATACAACTATTTGTAAACCATAAACTAATTAATATATGACATTTAAGTTAATTTAAACTTCTCTATATTTATACACTATTACATTTAAAGGTGGCAAAATGGACAGGCGGGTCGGTTCGGGAAATTGGGCTAAAACTGGTGCGGTTCATAATGGGCTGGGGTCAAAACGGACTTACATAAATAAAAAATTTTGTGGCTTAATTTTTAGTTTCAATTTGAACTTATTAGGTTATGTATCTTAATTAACTCCAAAATGAAATTACAAATAAAATTGGAAAAGAATATGATTACTAAGTTTTAAAAATAATGAAATTTGCAAAATAATATGTAAGGTTTATAAAGAATCGATATTATTTTTAATTACTTGCTTTTGTTATTGTTTAAATATTTTATCATTTTTATTAAAATAACATGGTAGTATTGTAGTGTATGGTTTACTATTTGAAAATAATAAAATTTAGTCTCATTCAGCCATTCACCCGTTGTACCTGAAGTGGGAAAAATAGACGTACAATATGACCTATTCAAAAAAAGGGAGTCCAGTAAGCCCAATATTTATACAAAATAGTCAATTAAGGCCCATTTTTAAAGGTTTGGGCTAAAATTTCCGGCTCTAACTACATTATATGATGCATTTGAGATGTTTTTTTATGATTATCATTTAATAAATTATATATTAGTATAGATAATGTTTAACATCAAAATACAAAAAAAAAAGAAATTTTTTTTAGTGAAACTTAAACCTCTATACTCAACAAATAACTCCACAACTCGCAATATGTCCATTATGAACTCGAGACCCGGCACTCGCAACTCGCAACCTGACCATCGAGTTTGCAATGACATATTTATGATATATTTAAGTTTTGGTTATTTTGTTACAATTTTTTTAAAAAGATTTGTTAAAAAGTGATTTTTCCATTTATAAAACAGTATTCTTCGTATACGTAATGTAATTTTTTATTTTTAAAATATTTCAGAAAACATAATAATGTGTATCGAATTATGAAATTAATAAACTTTGACCGATGCATTGCGCTGTATTCTGTAAATACTATATAACATGTATCTCTTTTATTTTTAGTAATCACAAATTCAACATTTATATTTTTAACTTTTATGATTTTTACAACTTATTAAATTTCAATTTAAGTTATCTATTCACCTTTTTTATATTATTATATTATTATAGTCAAGATTTCAACTCTACACACAAACACAAACAAAAAGTATAGCCACTAACATCATTAGTTTATTGTTTTATTTCATTATATAGTGCAATAAATAAGATAGTTTCTAACAATTTTTTTTCCAAGAAAATGTAAGTTAATAACACAAAACAATACATAATCAATATACCAATACATATTTACATACATATAGGAATTACCACTTAAACCATCAGGCTATACTGAAAAATATCTGAATTGATAATATCAGTTATATTTTTCAAAGTACCACCATTGCATTATGCGATTGCAATGCTAGTTGACTGTGACGTAGTTTAGGAAAATTTTAATTATTTACAAACTATTCGGAACAAACTACGGGCAAGAGGGATTAGTATGTCCAAATCATTCCTATTATATGATGTTTATGATTATAATAACGACCTAGAAAAAATAAAAGATAATGATATATAGTGCAGCATTTTTCTCGTAATAAATCAATTATTGTTATCATAGTAACTTGATATAGTTCTTTTGTTTTCTAGGAATTCTCGTTGTTTTTACAAGTCAGAAATGACGTATGTTATCGTTATCATAATACCTAAGAAAGGAAATTAACAAAACCTAGTTGATAAATTTGTTACCAAGAATAAAACATTTATCTATTATAAGAAAACACCCCATTTTACCCTAGCTAACTTATTGGGTGACATTTGAATTTTTTATATTAGGCCAAACAAACCAGAATCGTAGTTTAAAGTAAAATAAAATAAAATATTTAACGAATCAAACGCTCAGATGGAGTGGCAGGCGTGTTACATGTTAATACACTTACCACCCAAGTTTTATCCTTGGCAATAGTAATTTCTTTCCCTTCTTTTCCGCTGTTTTTGCTTTCCTTTTCCTTTTTTTTTTCTCCCTTTTTTCTTTTTCCATCTTTTCATTTTCTTAAAACTTTTAACTTTCAATATTTGTTCATATTTCGTACAATACAATGACATATTATTTTGTTAATCTTTTATAAATTTTCTAGCAGAAACTTTTTAATTGCAAAAATTACATAAAATATATATACTTTTTAACAAAACTTGTTTAATATGATCCTCGTAACTCATCATGACCATACTCATCGTCCGAACATTATTCATTTTTCTCTTGTGATAATGTATATTTTCTATTTGTTTCAGTTCTTAAATTATAAAAGGCAATCCTACGTAGGTTGTGCTTTTGCACGGTCATAAGTTTATTAGTATACATTATATATTTGTCCGAGAAACCATAATTGTCATTGATTATTATCTTATGACATGACTAGTATTTAATTGAGTCTTTAAGGCGAATGATAATTTATACTAATAAATAAAGGATCTTAGTATTTTATAAATAGAAACTTTTTAAATTAAAACTCAATATTTTTAAATATAATTTATGTAATTTTCATTTAATACTAATTTTATCATATTAATAAAATTTATCACCGTATCTCGGATCCTTAACTCTAGACACGAATAAACTACCGTTATTGAATCACTATTATAGAAACATAATATGTAACTCTCACTTGAATTACTGTTTATAATAAAATATTATATCATATTGTATAACGCGAGTATTACATTAATATATTTTAAGTAATTCAATACTAATAATGAAATAATTCTCACATACTTAAATTTAGTTCATACACACCAATTAATAATTATGGACCATTTTACTCATCGATTAATTTCTCATTCCTTCTATAGTACCAACCTTTGACTTTCTGGTTTCCATTTTACCACTACAATAGAATATCAATGCAAGCACTTCTATCCCTCCCTCATTACCTTTCGCTGAATCCCCTACACATATAGAAATGTGCATTCATGTAATCCCATACACTAACATTTATTTCAAGTTTTCGACACAATATTCACAAAATGTTGCGTTGAATGTCATCATACATTTCATTCGAAATGATGGTTTTGTTTAACGATCAAAGATTTTCCTTTTGTTTAAGTATATACTGTTATTATTAATTATTATTATTATTTGTTCAAAGGAAAATTTTATATAAGAAATTTCAGCGAGTACTTCACCCGTTAGCAATTGATCACATGGTGAATTACCTTTTCTTTTCTTTTTAAACGGCACATTTTGAATTACCATCTGTTGAGTAATTTGTGAATACTATTATTAATAAATCTTAATAACAAATAATAGTTGAGTAATTCATGATAATTTGTGTTAAGGTGAAATTAAATAGTATGAGAGAAACGTTTTGATAGAGGACAGAGGAAAAAGAGATAGGTGATTCAGGAGATGCATGTGATTTTGTGATGAGAAAGAAACAATACTTATAAGAGAGAAATACGGATAAAACAGAGGGTGGAGATTCGTTAATGTTAAGTTAAATATATTATTTATCAAATGCAAGGGTAAAGCGGTCAATAATTGTTAATTGGTGTGTGAGGATCTCAACCCGTACTAATATATTATGTTAGGGTAGTTGGTTTTATCCTTTTTATAAAGTTTTTGGATATTATCTTGGTACATCACAATTATTATTTACGGTGTTATACTGTATAACAATATAAATTACAGTTAATGATGTATGCGGTTAATGATGTACGGAAAAAAATTAGTTATATACGATTCACTCTTCTTTTTAAAACTCCACATGCACTTGTTGAAATGGGTTTTATATATCTATGATAACTAAAACTCGATATAATTATGCCTTAACGATGTTTACGTGGCATTAATTGCATTCTATCGAGTATGTAAAAATCTGATGTGTCACGTTTATAATTTACTCCAGCTTTAAAGTTCCACCTCATCGAGCTTACCTGTATTTCCTTTTTAATATATCAAGTAACACTTTTTAAATAACATTTCCAATATAATTTCCTACATTGATTGGCTAAATAAATGCCTCATTGTTGACTTCCAATTTTTCTGTCAATCATAATAAACTATTAACAAGATATGCTCAGTTAAATTTCAATCTAATATCAAAGTTTCAAACAATCATTCCTATATAAAAACCGTCCCTTAATCGTTGCATACAATTCAAGAAAACTTAATGTCATTCGGTTCATTCCAACTAATTTGTAGTCTGTGATTTCTCAAACATGCATAAAATATGGTGATTTCCCTTTGCCATTTGAATAATAGCAGCCACAATTGTATCGACATTTGATATATTTTAAATTCAAAGAATCTGTTCTACTACTATTTAAGAATACGGTGTTTGCACGACACCCCGAAATCCCAAATTAAAATTCAGCAACCTATGCTCTATCAGTCTTTAGTATCTTTTTACGCAGAATATGTGACTGGCAAAAGGATTCCAATGTGTCGTCTTTTGTAAATGATTTGTTACTAATGCAGCAATATCAAGAATTCAATCCTCGAGTGATTGCAAATTATTATGTTAACTCCCCGTATGTAGTTTTCTAATTCATGTAACTGAAAGAGTTATGACCTATGTACTTCAGGTTTGGAACATCACCTGTATCACATGGAGCGGATGCCATAAAGATCAAAGAAAGCCAAGGACTGAAAAGGTAGGATATAGACGAGATGTTGTTAAGAGCAGTCAATTCATTATTGCACACATTTTCGATTCTAATAAAATACAAATAGAAAGGTTATTACTTTGCTTTACACTAAATATGTGTCTTCTATTCATCTCAAAATTTTCTCGGATCCTTTGCATATTTAGTGTCAATTACATATTTATGATTTCGTGACCATGTAATTATATTTTATTGATATATATAGGACATGTCTAACTCCCATTTTGTGGTTTGAAAAAAAATGCTAATCTGTCTTATTTGTAATTATTATTATTTTTAGAAAATCCAAAACTCAATTGTAAGTATGATTGTTGTTAATTTGATTAAAACTATATGAAAATGATATAATTGATGCTTATGAAATTACATGCATGTCTAAGTCCAACTATGGAACTTCATTTAATCCTAAAATATATATATCAATTTTGGTAATGGTGGACCAACATTCTGTGAAGTAGAGACTTCGAAATATGTTCGAGTTTAGTTTGCTTGATGGTTGTTGCATTGCAGCTGTTGGTTGCAGGTTATGGCTGCTTTCCATGGAGAAAGCATGATCTTTGTCTGAAGGGTGATTAGTCATCATATCTTCCAAGCAATCAAGATTACTATATTATGAATTGGGTATAAAATGACTCTTTACTTGAATACCAACTATCATGATTCAAGTTATGTGTCTTTTTTAACTTTATCGTAGCAACTGACTTTTGAGGTCAAATATTTTATAGAGTTGCAAATATGAGAACATATATGGTAAAAACTAACGTTATTTTTTTTTAAAATCGTAATATTTATTACATGGATTAATTAGTTTGCTTTCTAAATTTTATTTGAAGGTCTAAATAAACAATCATGAGGATACGTAACAATCACATCCATTTGAGCACAAAAATTTAATCTATATTTATATTTATTTAATTATTATTTTATTTGGAATAAATATCTCACCTCTCTATTTAAAATTAACGCTTAATATAGAGCATTGTCTTTGAATTGTGGTTGTATCATAATTTTCTTGCATGACTATTATTATCGTCTCTATACAAGCTTTTATTTATATTTATTCATAAATATTTATCGACAGGCACTTATTGGTGTTGTCTATGATTTGTTACATAAACTAAAATAATTGTTTATAATTGAAAATTGATTTTTCACATATTTTCAATAAATTTATTAGTGTGATCGTATATCGTACGAATTTTAACAATGAATATATATATATATATATTCCTATATATGATTGGATCTACAGAGAACTACATATACAAAAGAAAATGAAGAACCACTTCACTGCCATCAGATAATATTCATCAATGTAGACATGGTATCATAATATTAAATAAACCCAACAAATTACGTTTTGGTGAAACACATGAAGTTCATAGACATAAAACTAGTTATCCCCTCAATTTGAAAAAAAATCAAATAACATATTATTGATTGAATCATAAACGTAAATCCCTTAATTCACGTCAACAAAAGTCAAATTCAAAAATACTGATATATATTATCCCCAAAATTCTCCATTCTCCCAAAATAAATCGTTGATGAAACAACGGCGCCAAAAAAATCATCCATTCATTCCGAGAAGGTCACGATGGAAAAAATGCGGAACCAAGGTATGTCTATAACGTAATCATCATTTATGTTTGATGCGTCTGTCAAGGGTTGTTCGATTTCAACGACAGGCGATCATTATGAGTTTTATAATTTGTAAGATTGTTGGGGTCTAAGTTGTCTTCTATTTTCTTATCCCAAGGTTAAGAAAATGGTAGGTATAACCTATGGTTATTCTTAAAATTCTATTGAACTTGAAACATGTGCACGTGAGCCAAAATGATCTAACTAGTGAATGGGTTTTGTACGATAGTGGGGGAGTTAGATTTTTTAATTTAATGTAATATTTAATAACAAACATTTTAATTAAATAGATAAAGGAAAGAGATAACCGTCAATTAGGATGTAGCCAAAATATTTTTGAATTACAAGTAGAGACTCCGAGAGCTCTTCCAAAAAATTATAATGCTTCTCGACTAACTAACTAATCATTAAAATAATCTAATATAATGTAATATTTAGAGAGGTAAAGAAGAGAGAGAAGTAACTCAAAAGAAAAAATGAAAAAGAAATGAAAGTGAGGTGTGTTGAACGAGTTGATGGAGGTTGGTATTTATAGAGAAAGTGTTGTGCCCGTATTTGCAAGTCAAACCGTACAAACACCATAAAAAACATAGCCTTATTGATCCAACTGTGTCAAGACGCGAACTTTACGCATATACAGGCAAATTTGGCCGTATAGGGCTTGTTCATGGCTTTATACGGCTTGTAAATGGTTGTATATGGTCTGTACATGGCCGTATGGTCTGTACAAGGCCGTATACGGCTGCCACACTCAGCTGTATATGGTTGAGTGTGCCTGTATGCGCGGGATTGTAATTCTTCGTTGCTTGTTTTAGCTCTAACTTCTTTGTTCCTTATCCATTTTCCGCGAACCTTGAACCCACGCGATCATAATCACTTAATTGAAAATTTAAAATTGATTAAGATTAATTTATCAAACTTTATTAAATAGATAACTAAAATGCGAGTGAATCGTCTTTTATTGATTTTGCTTTATTTTATTCGTTCTTCACCCATTTTTGGTGATTCTTGAGGCATTGTCTCTATTTTAACCTTGTTGACAAGATGTGATGGATACACGTTGTATTCTCAAAATTTCAGTTATTGAGTTAAAATAGGGAAGAGAATGAATGTAAGAATATGACATTTTACGCATTATCAATGTTCAACTAACAATATGACTATGATAAAATTCGGTCCCAACTTGTGACAGAGATGGTGAAAAAGAAGGTGGTGGACTTAGGTTAAAGATTAAGGAAAAAATGGTAAGTCTTTATAATAGTAATGTAAATAAAAGAAAGGAATTAGTATTATAATGGTCTTTTGTATGAAACCATGAAGAGCAATTTGCACAAAACATGGTTATTTTACAATGTAGCGGATTCTTGGTCTTTTGTATTAAACCAGGAAGAGCAATTCGCTATAAAAAAACCCTTCATTAAACGATTTTTTAACGACGACTGTAATCGTAAGTTTTAGTTAATAAAGTTAGGTGTTTATTTATTTTTCTTTTTTTAGACACCATAATAACATTTCAGAGATACTTATTTAAGCTATAAGGGGTTGGTTATCGTAAAACAAACCTTAACGTAAAATAAATAAGATAACATACCAAGCGTCAGATGAGATTGGATGAAATTAATTTTTCAAAATAGTCAAAAGACTCATTAAATATTTCTGAAGGGCAAAATGGTCATTCAAAGTTCCGGTGGTGCACAGTCAAGAATTAAAGTTCCGATGGTGCACAATCAGACTTCAAAGTTCGGGTGGTGCACAGTCAGAATTTCGGTGGTGCACAGTAAGAATTCTGGTGGTGCACAGTAAATGTTCCAGTGATGCACACTGAATTTTCCGATGATACATATTTCATACCATTTGAAAATTGCAAGCTTCACATATATAATGCACAAAGAATATAAATATGATGATGCACATAACAATACATGATGCACATCAGAATTCTAGTGGTGCACAGTAAATTTTTCGGTGGTACACAATTAGAATGTTGGTTTGGTGATTGTGTTCATGGTTATGGAGATTAGGGTGATGGAGGAGAGGGAGAGGGAGGGGGAGGGGGAGGGGTTATTAGCTAAAATAGTAGAGAAGTTTTAATTTTAATTAAATGGTCATAATTATGCAAACAAAATTACTAATTCACCCCTTTGACTAAAATGTTGTTTTATTTGGTTTACAATAAGAATTATTGTATATGAAGCAAGCCTAAGCTATAATGTATATAAATATTAGACGAAAGAAATGCTTGATCGTGGCCCTATGATTGATAAGATCTACAAAAGTTCTAGTGATGACGTAGCTAAGCTTGTGACATATGCTGAATTCCTTCTAACTTCAGTACTCTAGATCTGGTAAGTTATTAAACTAGTGGATCTTATTTACTATAATGTTCCAAAGTATATCTTCGTTCAAGTAACAACAAAATTCATTGATGCCTAGGATTTAAGTAAATCCTTTAATAAATTGAAAATACGCCCTGGACGTCGGGTGGATCATCATGTATATTCCTTTTCAGCAGCAGTAGGTAACTGTCCATTTAGGAAGCAAGCAGTTTTCCCTTTAGAGCATCCTCTTTCGTTTTAGGACGTTTACACTTATCATGAATGGTTGTGAACAATTGCCTTCTCGAGGTCTCCACGACTCTTTTACCACTAGAACCATATCCTTTGTTGCGAACATCCTTTGGGTGATGGATTTCCACATTACTAGGCTGAGGTACACCCAATAACAACTCGATATCCACATCCTTGGTGTTTGATGAGGATGCGATTGAAGCAGAAGACAATTCCATGATGATTTCTTTAAACTTGTCTCCAAAGGTTTTCATTTTCATCATGTCAAACTTAAGATGGTGAACCGCTTTCCTCATATCATTTATTCGTTCATTTGAAACACGACCTGTCTCGCTGGCTGAATCTCCAAAAACTTTTTTCAACTTGAGGCACTGAGATGCCTCTCTCGTCCCTCGCCTTTGGATACACTGATTTGGAATAGCCTCAACATCATTAATTGAATACATGCATAACACATGACGACATAGTATACCCATTCGCAGAAACAACATACAACCTATTCAACAGATGTTATTCCACCTTTCACAAAAATTATGGTCGTTTCATAAAACTTGACCAACTTGTTCAAAGATAAGTATTCGTATAAATACATATCTGACCAATGATGAATATTATGAAAAAAATTTCAAATTGGATATACCTTAAGTCGTAGCTTTTGAGTAATATGCCACATGCATAAACAACGATTAACATTTTGGAATATCTCCTTAATAGCTTCCTTCATCGCGGGATCTTGGTCAGTTACAATCACTTTTAGCTCAGTACCAAATGTTTTAATGAACACTTGAAGAAGCAAGAGTAAGAGACAGTATATTCACTTGACAACAGGACACCACCGAAAGTCACACATCATTTATGATTATTAACTTCGGTAAACGGAATAAACACCATAGACTATCTAACACGTAAGTTAAAAAGATAAAAACCAAAGTAACAAGGTCAATAAAAATGTCAACAATGTGTACCTCTTTGTCAAATATGTTGCATTAAATGACACAATATCTCCAAACTCCTTGTAATTAAGCTTAGAAGTCTCATATGCCCAAAATAAACCAAGTAAGGTGCTTTCACCATCACGTTTGTATTCACACAAATAACTTGGAAGATCCTCCACTTTTCTACTTAATCTATCAACCACCATATGTGCATCACTTTCTCCAATGTATCTACTAATGTCCCTTTTAAAAATTCTTGAAATCAATATTTAGTAGACTAACATTTTGATACTCGTCACATAAATCTTCCTTGAGACACAAGGTCCAATATTCGACCTTGAGATGTTAAAAATGAATTCATTATCTAAAAAGTCAAGTTGTCTTCCAAGCCCAATGCTAGAAATTGGGTGGCCTAGTGCCACGACAAAAACAGGGCCCTTAAACCAAGATTGAATGATAAACCCAGCCAACTGCAAAGCGTGATTTTCTTTTTGTTCTCTTTACTTGACATAAAACTACGTTCATAAGCTATATTAGTGTCGGGCCTATTTAAAAAAAAAAAAACTTAAAACTGTAAGTGTTAAATGTGGGCATGAACTTATGGATATACGTATGAAAAAAATGGGCTTGTAAAACCTATATACATACACAGATACACTATACTCAAAATTTGGGGGCCCTTTAACATTTGGGGCCCAAGGTATTAGCCCATTCTACACCTCATAATCACCGGGCTTGTTTTTTTCGCTTCACTTTTCCAATCTTCACATGGAACAAGCCTATGATTGTGCGCCTCATTAAAATGTTAAAGTTTCCACCTAGTTGATGATGCCTCACAACATGCTAAATCTGATCCCAACTTTGCATCCAATTTTGTGAGTTTTGCATTTTGGATTTTTTGATTTCTTATAACCGAACTTAAGGCTATCATACGCCATATTATACCAACACCTTTCCCAGTACACAACAAAAATTTCAGTGTAATATTACCATCTCTAGTTAGTTTTTGAGTTGACTTCTTATAATCAAAACCACCATGCTAAGCATAAACATCATTAAAAGCAAAACTGATAAGGTTTAACAATATATGTAATTGAGAATTTCAATGGTAAAGATCAAAAAATTAATTTAGGGAGAAGAAGTGGATTACATTAATCAAATGATTCAATGGTTATTGAATAGTAGGGCACACCTTCTCTCAATGCACAAGTGCACGAGCCATTACAATTCAACAATAATATTCTCTCTCACAATGCAATCTTACTCCCTTCTTATTCTTCTCTCACCTCTAACAACTTGTAGCACTTTTGACTTGTTTGTATTGATAGTTATTTTTGTATTCCTATCACTACTCCCTCATTCGAAACATGTCTTGTACTTAAGAATGATTATAGGAAATTGACTCTTGATTGTCTTCCCAAGTTGCATCTTCTGTTGGACCACCATTCCATTGAATTAACCATTGGACCTTCGGTGCTTAAGGATTCCCACTTGTTCGAGTAGCTAGATTGGCCGCAGGGAGGATGAAGTCCTCGGTACCCACTTCTAATTCATGAGGTAATACTTCTTAAGCAATGAAACATGAAAAATAGGATATATTTTTGATGTTGGAGGAAAATTTAGTTTGTATGCAACAGGCCCAAGCTTGTCTAAAATTTTGAACAGACCAAAGAAACAGGAAGAAAGTTTCTGATTGATTCGAGTAGCCACCGACATTTGATGATATGGTTTAAGTTTAACACATACCCACTCACCCACTATAAACTGCATATCCCGTGTTTTTTAATCTGTGTGTTCTTTCATTAATCCTTGAGCATGCAGTAAGTGCACTTTCAACTGTTTCAATGCTTCGTCATTATCTTGTAATTCTTCTTTTATTGTTTGAACGTGAATCTCTCCTAAAACGAACTGTACCTCTGTTAGTGGTTTACGTCCATATACCACTTCGAAAGAAAAGGTGCCTGTGGACGCGTGGAACGTGGAATTGTAGCAAAATTTCGCCTAAGGAATCTAAGTTGACTAACACTTAGGTTGATCCACTGTGAAGCATTGGAAATAGGTTTCTAAACAACGATTAATTACTTCGGTTTGTCCATCCAATTCGGGATGGTATTCGAACTCATATCTAAACTAGTACCTAAAAAACGAAAAATTTCTTGCCAAGATTAACTCAAAAATAGAGGATCACGGTCCTGACTATTGTTTTTGGGATGCCATGGTGACGAATCACCTCACGAAGGAAAATCTCAACAATGGATTTGGTGGTGTAAGGATGTTTAAGCAGGATAAAATGAATATATTTCGAGAGATGGTCAACCACAACTAATAGAGAATCATAACCCGTAGATTCCAGCAATCCTAATATGAAGTCCATGGATATATCCTCCCAAATAGCCTGAGGGATATCCAATGGTTACAACAGCCCATTGGGTGTAGTTGCATTTGCTTTACGTCTTTGGCAAATTTCACATGCACGTACAAATTGCTTCACTGTCGTGATCATACCTGGCCAATAAATGTTAAGTGCGAGACGACGATACGTTCTATAGTATCTTGAAGCCGACTGATGAAATTCATGTAAGAGGTCTGGAATGAATTTAGATGTACATGCGATCACAAGCATGTCTTTGTAGTATATAATCCCATGACGAATTGTAAAACCGGGACGAATGACAAATGCATCAGTTATGTCTTTGATCAGTTGCAGAATCTCCATGAAATTTCTAGCTTCATCAATCAGTTAAGCCCCTTGAAGCCATAAAGGTGAGGATACAATGGCCATAAAAATCTTATGTTTCAGCTCGTCTTGATAACGCATCCGCAACCCGATTTTCCCGTCTCAATTTATAGCATATATCAAAGTTGTAGCCCAATAATTTGGCTACCCAATTTTGTTGATCTGGAGTGGTGATCCTTTGATGTAACATAAATTTTAGACTCTTTTGATATGTGTACACAATGAATGTACTGCCAATAAATAAGAGCTCCAATGTTGAATCGCCAATACTAACACCATAATTTCTCTTTCATAGGCTGATTTCACTAAATGTCGATCACTAAGGGCTTTGCTAAGATAAGCAATCGGCCATTTATTTTGCATTAACACCACTCCTATTCCCCGTCTAGATGCATCACATTCCATAATAAAAGAATCTAAAAGTTTAGGCAATGCCAACACCGACGATGAAACCATTGCTTTCTTGAGGTGATCAAAAGCCATTTGTAGGTCCAGATGCCACCCAAAAGCATCTTTTTTGGTGAGATCAGTGAGAGGCTTAGCTATACTCTCATAATTCTGAATGAATTTGCGATAATAACCCATTAGGCCTAGGAATCCTCTCAATCCCTTGATTTGTTTAGGAATTGGCCAAGCTAATATTCCTTCAATATTTTTAGAATCCATTGCAACACCGTCCCGATGAATAATGTTAATGTACCCGAGGTACTCCACAAATTTCTAAGCAAAAGAACATTTCTTTTGATTGGTCACAAACTCATTCTCGGCCAACAGAAAAAGAGCAGTTTGTAGGTCCTTTAAAGGATCATGCCATGTAAAACTATATATCAATTTATCATCAAATAAAATAACCACCATTTTGCATAAAAGTCGATGAAAAACATCATTCATTACCGTTTGAAAGGTGGATGGTGCATTAGTAAGGCCAAAGGTATAACAAAATATACGTAATGACCATCATGTGTACGAAAAGCTTTTTTTACAATGCTATATGGGTGCCTACGGATTTGATTGTACTTCGATTTCACATCTAATTTGTAAAGAAAAGGGCACCATGTAACTTGTTAATCAACTCATCTAACATAGGGATGCGAAACTTATCGGAAAGTGTTGTCTTTCTTTTAAACAAGAATATTTGGGCTCGAAAATGAACTTTTACTTGGTCTAATCATCCTTAATGATAATGATTCCTGAACTTGCTTCTCAATCTATGTTTTTTGAATATGTGGGTATCGATAAGGATGAACATCGATAGGATCGTGAGGTTTAATCAAAGATATGGAGTGATCATGAGGTCGTGAAAGTGGTAGACCTGTGGGAGTAGCAAATATGGTGACAAATGAATCAAGTATATTTTGTAATTCATGTTGTTGTCAACTTGGTAGAAGGGTAGTGGTGGGAGAATTAACAGAATGTGGTAGTGGGATGTGAGATGTTGTGGCAATTGTGGTCAACCAATAGTGCAAAGAGGAAAAAGCATTATTAGAAAATCCCAACCCTTACAATTGAATGGTTTTGCTTTTATACCAAAACCGCATCCATCTTTTGTTTCATTTGTGAACAACATCTCCCAAGGTTTTCAACCATTCCATTCCCAAAACCATGTCAAGATGACCTGCATTGAAAATAAAGGCATTGATTATAAGTTCAATGTTGCCAATTGTAACAAATAAATTGGCACGTGTTTGATTAATAAAAACCACATTACCATCCCCCAACTTGATGTTAACACCCTCAAACAGAGAGGTAGTTAAGCCTAATGGGACCAGAAGCTGTGTAGAAATAAAGTTATGTGTGGCCCCACTATTAACCAAAATGATAATTGGAATATCAACACGTGTGAACCTTCAAATTTAAGCATTTTACCTCTTGAAATGACAGTTGTAGTTGCACCCAAATATTCTAAGACCGCCCAAGATCCTGTTGGAATGAAAGTCTCATCCGGTGAAGTTGTAATTGCAATTTGGGTTAGGGAACAAATTATTACCTTCCTCATCGGACGATTCATTATCAGCTAAAAGTAGGATACACAACTTGCCCTCTAGACATTTGTGTGTTGGTCCATATAATTCACTGCATCGAAAAAAAAGTCCTTTCTTACGTCGTTCTTCCCATTCCGTACGCGAGAGTGAGCGCATTCCTTAGTCACGATTGATTGGTACCACGTTAAAGAGTTGGAGTTGAACGAAAAATTGATGAAGAAGGTTTTGGGCCATCCGAATTAGTGGGCTGAAAATGATCATTGGACTTAAAGTGGTTGGGCCCTTTTGAATCCGTGTGGCCCAAAGAATAAGGCCCAGAATCATGATGAATATGGTCTCCCGGCCCACCAAGATGCAAATACCGGAAATAGTGATTAGAAATGTTTCCCGACGTAAGGTTTAGCATAGCTTCAACATCTTTAGCAAGGTACATGGTATACAATCAGGATTTAGGCCGATGAAGACGTACCCACATTTTAACTTCATCACGTAATCCGGCAATGAAATATCCCATGGGTTCAGATTCCGGAAATTTAGGAACTAATGAAAGGTAGTATTCAAATTCATCTATACAGTCACAAATCGAAGTTGCTCAATGAATAGTTGCTAATCGTTCGTAGGGATTTTGGATCTCCAAACCACTGAATGTTGTAGAAGCTCGATTTGGAATTGTTCCCATGAAATGGAGTCATGAAGTTGATGAACGTTGTGAACCAGTGTTAAGCAACTCCGATCATACTCAATTGAACCAAGCGAAGTCGGAGGTGAAAAGGCCTACCATTAATATCAAAAATAGAGATTAGCCATTTGAATCCAACCTTGAGGATCGAATCTAGCGAACTCTATTAACTTGATTTTTTTTACTGCCCATGGTAAACCTTGTGGTTGAAGTTGAAACGCTAGTGTTGGGTGAAATAGAGGTGGAGATTCTGGTGACCCTCCCATGACGTCAGAATTGATGGAAAGAGAAATTAGTTGTTTATCTTGTTGCTTCATCCAACAGAGAACCACCCGTCGGAACTCACTATTTTCAGCACAATCAATTTCTAGTGTTTAAAGGGACGTTTTGATGTCGGTAATTGATATTGTTCGATTTATGCATTCTCACACTTAGTAATACATCGCATTTAATCGTTTAAATCTGTTAATTTAAGTGGACTTTTGATACTTAAAGGGATTAAATTATGTTTCCAGGTTTATGCGTTGATTGGGAGGAGAATTATGGAAATTGCAGCAAAACAGAAGAAAAACTGGAATAAGGACAATCTCCCGCCGGGAGGGTAAATTGAAACTGGATACTTGGTCTCAAATGGGAGATTGTCAACAGAAGTTCTGGAAGTGTGACCTCTCGCCGGGATCGTATATCCTCCCGCCGGGAGAACTGCAAACTGGAATTGGAAATGTTGGCTTAAACGGGAGAATGTGATCAGAAGTTTAATGTGGTATGATCTCCCGCCGGTAGATCCTTTCTCCCGCCGGGTAAGCATCTTTTGGAGTTCCAGTTTTGGAAACGGGAGGATAAGGCCAAACGGGAGGGACTTGTTAGATCCTTCCGGGAAGCCTTGTCTCCCGCCGGGAGGTTCTGCTCAGTCTGCAATATTTGTTTTAAACCCTAATTAATGTCATATCTAACATCAACTACACTCTAGCCGACTTTTGGGGGATTTTTGGATAACATTGAATGCTTCTCATCATTGATCATCTATTTTTGCTACAAGATTAAGGAATTAACTTTGTAAGACATTGGTTCAATCTAGTTTACATTTATTCATTTAAATTGAATGTTTACTTACAAATTTCACCATGTTCATTGTTGTTCTTAGTTTAGCTATGAGCTAAGTTATTTAACATTCATTTAGATGATGCAAACTCTTGGTTAGGGGTGTTAACTCTTTGGTGTTTATTATTGTTTCACTAATGTTTAATTGAAAATCCAACTGTAATTAAGTTTCATTTAGTTTAGTTTATCTATTAATGAAGCTTTAAATGTTCTAGTGAATACTAGTGCATTATTTTGGTTTGTTGTAATTATTTGTCCATAAATGATTACCTAATCTACGCGAACGCAAGATTTGAATGGATTAATTAATTTAACTTGATTGTGGTTGTATCAAACCTAAGAAGAGAACTCGCCTTAGGTTTAATATGCTTGCGAATGTAAGTTTACAATATTAAATCATTAGTTATTGAATTGAATTGAAGCTAGTTTAGTAGAAACCCATAGTGAACACGAAAGGGTAATTCTATTTAATCTTTTGGAAGAAGTGAATACGAATTCCATACTCGATTTAGTTTAATGAACAATAACATATAAACCGGTTTTAACAAACACCCCAAAACCATTAGTGAGCTAGTCTAGATGAATGTTTCTCTTCATTCCTGATACTTCAGTATCCACTTACCTGTTATTTATTTTATATACATTAGCGATAATTGCAAAGAAACAATTCGGTTGCAAAATCCCCACGTTTACTTACTTGTTTAGATTAACTAAATTCGCTAAACACTCTTAATTGCACGGTCTTTTTGGTTCGACTCGGACTTACCCATCCTATACTACTACGCGACAGGGTTCACTGCCCGGTTGTGTAATAGTCAATTTGCGGTATTTCTTAGTATAAATTTATAACTAGATTACACATCAATAATATCAATTTGTCAACGTTGGATTTGTTCTTCATGCTGATCGAAACAGCTTGTATGGAATGTGTTTCCATGGATGCAATCGAACGGCAGAATCAAGTGGCAGGTCAAGGTAGGTCGAACCAATTTGAGAATTTTAATGGATATCATAGCATGAGTTTAGGGAGAAGAAATGGATTGCATTAATCAGATGAATTAATGGTTACAGAATACCAGGGCACACCCTCTCTCTCTGCACAAGTGCATGAGCCATTACAATTCAGCAATACTATTTTCTCCCTCACAATGCAATCTTAGTCCCAATTTATTCTTCTCACACCTCTAACAACTTCTAGCCACTTTCTTCGATTGCTCTTTCGGTCCTTTTAGAATAAACTTGTAGCACTATTGGATTGTTTGTATCGATAGGTATTTCTGTATATCAAAAACAGTCATCTAAAGAGTCAAATAATAAACCTAATTGAGGCTTTTTATCTTCAGAAACTACTGGATTCTAGTACTTTCCATCTTTTTTGTGATTGAAACTCGATACCGGAACCTGTCTGATGATTATAAACATGTTCCAAGCTTACAGTCAAAAATCATTAGTCATATTTACACTCAAGTTAGCATTCAAATATATTACGTAAATAAAACATATATGTATCATAAGTACCGGGATTCATTATATATGTGCGTATTCAGTAAAGAAAAGGTTATATTCATTACTTGGTACACATATATTCGTTATTGAATACAAATGTTTATCAATGAATACACACATGTTCATTACTGAATATAACTTAACATTCTTAAATCATTTGACGAATATTAATAGAATTAACAACATAGAGTGCAAATTCTAAAAAAAGATGGTTATAATGTACCAGTTATTGATATACCAAATCATATACTAAGAAATATATTAATCACATAAATGATGCATTGATTAAATATTTAATTGCATGTTCAATTGAAAGATTAATAAACATCATAACAAACTAATAACCATAAAAAATAAACAATCGATCAATAAGTTACAATATATTATAACGTATACAATATATTATAACGTGGGTTCGGGTGATCAAAAGTTTATATGGGAGGGAGGGGTGTTTGTGCATGGAGGGGGGGGGGGTGCAAATAGTGACGGGTTGGGTAGCGTTTTGGGTAATATTGTTGGAGTTGGGAAGGATATTGATAAGCGTGGCATAGGCTTTCAAGAAGCTTTCGTTAAAAGGATAGGGGACGGTGGGTGCACATTATTTTGGGATGATGTATGGGTGAGGGATAAAAAGTTTAGAGATAAGTTTCCCAGAATTTATAACATAGAAAGAAATAAAGAGGCGCTAGTCATAGAGAGGAGTTGTTGGGGTAGTGAGGGATGGAGAGGTACTTGGGATTGGATAAGAAGTCCAAGGGGTAGAACGTTGGGAGAACTAGGAGATTTTCTTAACATGTTATTTTCTTTCGTTCCTTGGCATATTGGCATGGACAAATGGAGATGGAACTTAACGGCGGATGGTGAGTTCAAAACAAGCATATTAGCAAAGAAATTGGACGACAAATTGCTAGTCGGGATGGGAACAACTCAAGAGACGTTTCGCAACAAACTAGTTCCCTTAAAAGTGGAGATCTTCATATGAAGAGCACTTAAAAGGAGGCTACCAGTGCGAGTGGAGCTCGATAGAGAGGTATATAATTACATTTCGTTAGGTGTCCCATGTGTGATGAGGAGCTAGAATCAAATGAAGATGCAATACTATTATGTAAGCAAGCCATGAAAATTTGGGAAAATGTGTTTAAATGGTGGGAAGCAGGGAATATGTCTAATTACTCCGTCTTGGAATGCTTTCGGGGTGATGGATGGAGTGGTACTTCTAAAATGAGTTTTGAGGTTTGGCAAGCGATTTTGTGGACAACTGGATACTTGATATGGAAAAATAGGAATCAAAAGGTTTTTGGTAACAAATGGTGGACTACCTCGGTGTTGATTAATGAAATAAAAATAAGAAGCTTCGAGTGCATATCAAAGAGGTGAAGAAACGGAAACCTGTTGTGGCATCAATGGCTATGTAACCCGGGAGGATAAACTGTGTTGGGATGATAAATATTGACTGTGTGAAGACAATGTTACAGCAGGCGCAAGTTGTGGAATGAATGTAAAGCTGAGGCACGAGAAGAATGCGTTGTTCATGCAATGTGTAAAAGAATGCGAGGTTACTAATTACTAATTAAATGGCTTAGTTCACATGCTTATAGACTTTCGGATGTAAATATTCAGTATTGATTTATCTCATCTAAACTGGATGTGTATTATACTTTGCAAAGCTTTATATAATATTAATAAATGTTGTTTTTCATAAAAAAAATAGCGTGTACAGTAACTTAATTGAATCGTGGTCTTCATCATCGCTTTCATATGCATGTTGATTATGGTCCGCTTCATAACTTGGGTCGATTGAATCCTCTCAATTGAATCAAAATCGTCTAGATTGAAAATGGTGCTTATAGAACTGTAACCGCGAAACAATGGGAAGAGGAATATATGGATAGTTGATATCATATCAGAAAAGATCTTGGCGGTTACCAAACTAACGTACGTGATTTTAAAATAATTATTAATTAATAAAATATAGGAATTTACAAAAGTATGTGTATTTGTAGATTGCTAATGAGGCCTTAATAAATTAGAATTTGGAAATCAACGTTCAACTGATCCAATAGCAGGGAAGTGGTTCTATAGTTCTCTCCAATTTTCTAGTTTCATATAGATCTAATATATATGTATATACTTCAAGGGAGAAAGAAAAATTGGTGGACAAAGGGAGAGAAAAGTTCCTTTAACCCTTTGATTCAACAAATTAACTCTTTGATTCATCAAATTAATCATTTGATTCAAAAAAAGTGTTTTATTAATGAAAATGTTTTTTGAATCATAGATAAGTAATTATTGAATCACATAAAGCATTTTTTGAAATCATACTTGTTTTCTATTTAAAATTTTTTCTTTCTCTCCTTTCTCCCCGAAAATTTTCTTCTTTTTAGATCATGTTACTATATATATATATACTAGATTTAAACCGTGCGATGCACGACAATTTAAATTAAATAATTTTTATATTCACAATTTTTATAGGTTAATAGTTTAATATTATTTTTCAATTAGTGTTTGAGTAGAATTAATAGATTTTTTAATTAATTATTATTATATTCAAATATTATCTAACTTTATTTTTTTTATTTATCTTTTAAATTTGAATAATAATTTATTTTTAAATTATGAGAAGCCGCCACGTGTCATTTTACTTATGTGGCAAAATATGGAGCAACCTTTTATTCTCCTTTAGTATATAAATAGATATATATATATATATATATATATATGAAGAGTGATTAAGAAGGAATCACTTTCTTTTTAAGAAGGAGGAAACGTTTATATTCATGAAGAAACATTTTATCTTCGTAAATACAAATATAAGAAAAAAGTGAAATTTAATAAATGTTAATCAGAATTGATGCTATGAATGTTAAGCTTTCTTGATGAATTATTTCTGTAAGTTATAACATCAATTGATAAATATTAAATTCAAACTTGTTAACATTCATAGCGGTATATATTATTCATAGCATCAATTTTGATTAATATGTACCGATAAAAATAATATATTTTTTGACATTTTGATTGGTAAATTTAAGATATTTCATGATGAATATTAACGCTTCCCTCTAGATACTCCTATATATATATATACTAACTACAATTAGTAACGCACCTCACTCAACTAGACTATTTGATCATTTTGCTATTTGATGGCAAAAGTTAAGACCACAACTTACAAATAAATAATCAACAAAATATCTACTTTAGTTTGTGCAAAACAAACAATTTTTAAATGGTATTCTTTGAATCTAAACTTTCCAAATGTGTATCAAGACACCCGTGCATTGAACTATCACCCTATACAATCTGCAGTTGATTGCATTCGCCTAATTTTTGATCCGATAATGTTAATGTAAGACAACATATAAGGGT
Source organism: Logfia minima (assembly GCA_963921325.1). Taxonomy (NCBI): domain Eukaryota; kingdom Viridiplantae; phylum Streptophyta; class Magnoliopsida; order Asterales; family Asteraceae; genus Logfia; species Logfia minima. The sequence continues at coordinate 10,320,209 of OY992774.1, read as the reverse complement.
TGAGCGTATGCAATACAATTAGCTATAAATTGTACTTGATCACAAATTGTAACTTTTATTTAGGGTGGAAATTTGAAGCTTTTATCCGTAAGAGATTTATTGTTAAAATAGTGTAAACTGTAGCTGAAAAATATAAAATGACATAAATGATATACATTGTCTGTTTTTACATCTTTTGTCAATCACAATAGTTAAGTACATCATGTTTATTTTTCGGGACCTACTGTTTGCACCCCCGTGTCCCATCATCCCATCATTTGTTTCAAATTCTCATTAAATCTCAAATCCAATCATTCCTTAATCATCAACTTACATTCTATTAATTTTTTTTTTGTCTTTTAGTAAAATTTCTAATTGTACCACTAGTTAGCAAATTCTTTTTATTAAAAAATGTTTATTTTATTATATTAAAAAATGTTTTTTATTTTTATAAAAAAATACCCATTTTTGTAAAAAAAGAAAAAATTTATATAAAAGATTCCTAATTGTACATCCCCGCTATTATCAAATCAACTTTTTTTTTTTTGTATTTTTGTGTTTTATTTTTTGTTTTCTACTTTTTTGGAAGATTCATTTTTTATATAAAAAATTTTATAAAAAAATACATATTTTTATAAAAAAAATATTTTTTTTATACGAAAAAGAAAAAATATATGGTTTTTATAAAATACACTTTTATATAAAAAATAAAATACGTTTTTTGTATTCTTTTTATTAAAAAAAGATTTAATTTTATTTTATAAAAAAATACCCTTTTTTATAAAAAAAGAAAAAATTTATACAAAAGATTCCTAATTGTACACCCCCCCTATCATCAAATTATTGTGTTTTATTTCTTTGATTAATATGTATTGTGATATAATGTCTGGTATTAATAAAACATTGTTATGATACATGCGGTATTAAAATATAAAAAATAAAATTGAATTGTTTATTGTAATAAAAACGTTTTTATATAATCTTTTTTTTATGTTTTTATAAAAGTTTTAAATACAAATATAATACACTAAAAGACGAATAAACAAAAAAACATTATACACTAAAAGACGAAATTGGCAAAAAAACATTATACACTAAATGACGAAATAGGCAAAAAACATTATACACTAAAAGACGAAATATGCAAAAGACAAAATAAATAATGATTAGGGGGTGCATCCAGGAATTTTAGGGGGTGTAAATAGAATATCCCTTATTTTTCTTCTTCAAATTTCACCCCAGAGCGTTAGATTTAGCATTGGGAGTTTAAAGAAGGTATTAATATATACACCTATTGAATTAACCTACCTAATAATTGACCGATTCGCTCAATTATTAATACATGTTATACATGTTTTCTCCCTATTCATCATGTAGGTCATATTTGTCTCGTGTAAGGATTTTTTTTTCTCGAATAATTTTTAAGTCGGCCAACATAGTGAATTTTATATTTCGTTTGCGTCAATAGTGATATACATAACATCATGATCATCTAAAACGTTTAAACAATATCTTTTAATCGAGTTGAGCCAGTATAATCGAGTCGAGCCGGTCGAGCCATATCGTAATAGATTTCACACTTTAAAAATCACTTTTCAGAACAAGTTTTCATTGATATTACGGCTCCTTTCCCAAAAATAGAATTTGCTTAGCGAGATCCAAGCCTAGAGGTCATCATTTCTGAGTTCGGCTAACACATACTTTGCATGGTAATATTTGACAATTGTACAAAAGAAACTATTCATGCAGGTTGTTATTTGCATGACCACCCAACTAACTTTGTCGGCCCATTCTATTGGTCTACGTCACCATGAATCTCAGAGAATGTCTACATTCTCAAACCATATTTTGAAATCCTTCTAGAACCTTATAGAAAGTAGAGTTTCAGTATATAAACAAACTAGTGATCACCCTTGTTTATTAATCAAACACCTCAAAATTGACTCAGTGTGTGATTTTGAAAATTAATCTCTTGGTCACCCCCGATTAAAATAATCTCGAATCCAGTTTGCATATATTTTGGAGCGTCAATGATTAATCATCCATAAATCCATTACTATTGACATTCAAGATAAAATACTGTTGATTAGTTAAAATTAAGCAATAAAAATATTTAATTATGGGTAATATATCAATGAATATATTTCCTTTTAATGTTATCAAATCATTTTTTTTTATCTTTTTCGGATTTTTGGGTAAGCACACCTTATACAACAATATCAACTCTTCAAAGTAATAAAAGAATAAACCTTATACTCGATGAGATTTGACTGATATACGGTTAGTTGCATATCATTTATGTCCAACAAAGAAAGAAATAATTTTATATTTTAGAGTTATATTCCTCTAACTATACAAGTTAATCAGATTTAGTCCGGCCCTTAAAATATACTAGCGGCACCTAGTCTTAATAGCTTAATTAGGTGTAATTTGATGATCCATATAATTAATATTAATAATTATGTATATTCTATAACGTTTAACTTATTTAACTGAATAATACCCAAGTTTAAAGACTTTAAGTAAAGAAATTTAAAAAAAAAAAATGAGGATACTAAAATCCAATTAAATCTATTTTAATTCGTTCTTATTATAAACCACTCGTTTAACCCGTACCAAAATCATACGAAAGGCTACGTAACTCTATTCGGTGTGTGAAACGACGAATGACACTTTCAAAAAGCATCATTATTTGATTCATAAGATATGAAGTTGATGTTCAATTATTTTTTTCAAAGTAGGTAATATACCAACTATCAATATCAACTCAAATCACAAATTCACGAATACAACATATTTTATTGCATTCAAACGAACCCAATCTTGCCACGTTTTTGTCCCCTACCGTAACCGCATGCCGGACAAATCACAAGCATGGCCCACACCGTCTTCTCAACCCTAATCTTGTAACAAAAGTCAATGGTTTTTGATGGCAGCAAAAATATTAGGTTTTTGTTGTTGAAACCAACCAATCAATTTATTTACGTGGTTTGATTGTAATCCTTTAGTCTCCGGCTCCTGTGGCTGGTCCGGTGGTTGTGGTGAGTAACTATTCATCGGAAACTACGTGGGTGGCTGCTCCGGTGGTTGTGGTGATTTACTTTTTATCGGAAACTACGTGGCTGTGTTCACTATCCAATGTTTAATTTCTTCAAAGACTAAAATTGCTTAAATTGGATAGAGTTAACACGTTTTGTTAATTTCTTTATTGACTTTTGTGCTTAATTAAATATTTAAACCAATTAAAATGATTAATTCTCAACTAAATATTTAATTATCATAATCATCAAATTACACATGTCTCAAACATGGGAACATGTACACATCAAGATTCAAGAAATTTTTGAAAATTTGATCCATTGTTAGAAGCAACTTAACTTACTAAACTTTGAATCTTCTTGACTGTATATACATACATATGAACATACATATATATATATATGTACATATATACACACTAACGTAGGATGAAAGCAAACAAATACATATAATGAAATTGAAATATAAAGAATAAAACCGAATTATATGGACAATAAATATTAGTATTTATAGTAATCCATAAGTTCCTAATAATCATAGTTTCGGTAGGAATCCCATAGAATAGACAAAATTAAATCCCATGGGCTACTAGTGATTTTTGAAGAATTAAGTTGGTGTGGGATAAGAGGGACAACTATATTTTGAGAGATATGAGAGACATACGATCTCAGTAGTTGAGATATGTTATTAACGGTTCAAATTCGCAACCCTGAATTTTAATTAAAATGCAGTATTGTTAAGATGTGGCGAATCTGAGTCGTTGATCACATAAATCAACAGATGGGATCGTCTATCCCTACTTCTCCTCAAATGAAATTGCCCTTCAGAATCTTACTCGGGTTGTACCATTGATTTATTTGTATCTAAATTATGAAAGTAAATAAAAGACACAAGTTTGATGATAGTTCGAAATTGAACTTTCCGTTGGTGTTTGCCATGTTCTCCATTGTGTTTGTAACTTTCGGTCCATATGTATGTTACGTTTCCCTTGAACATGAATATAAACTTTAGAAATATATTAAGCCAAACATATATATTCCTTTTGAATGATCAACATTCGTACTAAGATTAGTCAAATAGAATTGAAGTCATTCTGTTTCATTTGACTATAATAACAAAGACACACATGAACTCTAACTAGACGACACATAGCTACAATCGAGCAGCTACATACCTACATGAAGAAATTTACTTGGATGTACGTGCATGTAGCTTAAGTCAAACTTTCAAGAATCAAACTTTTGAAATCAGTTGTTTTAGCATCTAGGATTCATTACTCATCCCCCAAAGAAAATCAAGGGTGTTATGATTTTTTAATTAGGTGATCATAACAAGGCTTTTTCTTTAGGTCGTTTCTCTGTTTCAATTTATGTGTCGTTTTCTCGAACATAAGTGATGTAACGGTGCATTTGTTGTAATGCTATATTTATGTAACGTGCGGTTAAGCATAAAGAAAAATTTTCATGTATATCACTGTAGAGCATCTTAGTTTTTATGCCATCTTTATAAACTCTAGACGTTGGGTTATAATTATATATTTATGTGATTTTAGAGTTAATAAGGAAATTAACGTAATTTAGATGATTCGCAAGAATATACATAAAATTCCCCCTTAAGAAAATGACTTCACTAATTGTTTGATTAAAGTTAAATAATTCACGCATCAGTTACAAATAAGCCATTTACGGGTTCTTTGACCATGATGTCAAGCTAAATAATCTCATATTTGTTTTTTTCTGAAATATAATCTTAAATTTGTTGTATCATATACTATGATAAAAAAATAACTACAAAATCGATATTTGACTAAATGTATAGCTATGATGTAAGAGCATATGGAAGCAATAATATATATAGATTAATTAAATTAAGAGATAATTGACTAGCTAACCTTGAGTTTGACTTATGTGGTACTCAGTATTAGTTAGGCACCGTAACGCATGTACAGTAAAACGTAGAGTAGTTATTATTAGTATATGTTAAAGTTAATTCTTGATTAGGATTAGAAGGAATCTTTTTACAGTATAAAACAACCTTATCCCAGTCAAGCTTAAGTGGGTGTATCAAATCTTAACGATATAATATTATAATGATATTCCCATGAATCTTTCTAATCTCATAACGTACATACATGTAGATTAGAGGAGGATCTTTGAGCCGATTACATGAAAAGCCATACGGGCCGAATATCTAACTATCTAACCTACATGTATACAATAAGTATATACACTAACATCTCTCACAGTTTTTTCGGACATTCAAACTGGAACAAAAATCAGTAAGTAATGATGTAGCTAGTCCCTTAATAAAAATATCAATATACTGAGACCAAGAAGGAACATGTGTGACACGAAGATGGCCCAAGGCAACCTAGTCGCGATCAAATTGAATATCGATCTCTATGTGTTTAATCCGTTAATGTTGAACCGGGTAAAATGACATGTACATTGCACCGCTGTTATCACAATAAACTATAGTGGCTTTGGTGGGAGGAGCGTGGATTTCGCAAAGAAGGTTGCAAATCCAACACGTCTCAGCCACAACATAGCCACCCCGTGATACTCAGGTTCCGCACTATAACGTGTGATAAAACTTTAAAAGTTTTGAGGACCACGAGTTGAGGTTATCACCTAAGAGTACACAACAACCAGAGGTGGATCAACGAGTAGTCAGGCATCCACCCCAATCATCGTCTGAGTAGGCAACTAGACCTGACGTGGGGGAGGCATGTATGTGTAAACCATGATCAATGGTACCTCGAATGTAGCGTAGAATACTTTTCAACGCATGTAGGTGTGGCTCTCGAGGATCAAGCATGTATAAACATATATATTGCACTACAAAGGAGATATCAGGTCTTGCAAATGTGAGATACGGAAGAGTGCCTGCAAAACTACGATATAGTGTGGGATCAACAATAGGAGGCCCATAGGCATCCAAATTAGCTTGTGTATATTAACCATTGATTCACTCTCCAAAATCTCGGTGGCATACTTCTGCTCAAACAGGAATAGCCCGGTAGAGATACAGTTGGCAGATATATCAAGAAAATAGTTAAGCGCTCCTAAATCAGCCATGGCAAACTCACTACTATAATGTGCTATAATCTAATGTAACACTAGCAGAAGAAGTAGTGAGGATGATATCACCAACATACAACAGAAGGTAGGTTGTGGAATCTATGTGATGATAAATAAACAATGATGAATATGTCGGACTGTGTTGGAAGCCGAGTAGCAAATTGTGTTAATCATTGATACCAAGCACGTGGGGCCTGCTTTAGGCCATATAATGAGCGTTGTAACTGGCAGACATGGTCAAGGAAATGAGAGTCACAAAAACCAGGTGGTTGGTGCTTGTAGACTGTCTCCTCCAAATGTCTATGTAAAAAGGCATTTTTCACGTTCAGATGATGAATGGGCCAATGACGTGAAACAGCTAGACTAAGCACCATCTGAATGGTTGCCGGTTTGACAACTGGGAAAATGTCTCATCACTATCGATCCCTGGTTGCTGACTCCTACCATTAGCAACGAATCATGTCTTATACCGAGCATGCAAACCATCAACATGTAACTTCTGTTTAAAAAGCCACATTGATTGAAAAATGCTCACTCCTAGGTGGTACCAGCATAGGCTGATCTTTACAAGGGCAGGAGGGGTCATAGCCCACCCAAAATTTTGAGCAAGTAGTGTAATATATTTGATGGTGTCTAAGTAAATCATAGTATTTTGAGAAGTTTTGGTCGATTTTGATATGCACTTTTATGAAACGTGTTCGTACATCACATTTGCTCATTTCACAGCGAATCAATCGATTTTAGAAGCCTTTGCTGGCAAAAAAAAGGTTCATATAATTGATTTCAACTTAACACAAAGGTATGTAATTGTCGAAGTTGATGTAGGTGTCAGCGTTACGTCCCAATAGTCCGTCGTCCCAGATGATCAAAATTGGACCACCGTCCGATGATGATAATGATTATTTACATGAAGGTGGTTGGAAATTAGCTTAGTTATCTGAAACTATATCTTGGTCTCGTAAATATTATGTAAAACTACTAAAAACAAATGTAAGTAATAACAACAAATTCAAGTTTAAAGTTTCTTTTATTAATTCAATTAAAGAATATTTTACAATAGTTTATTGCAAACACAGCTAGTGTAAGTAAATTACACTTGTGACAAATTTAATCTCAACAAGGCAACCAGCGAATAGATGCTGATGACTATCAGTGATCAACATTTACTAAAAGTGAAGGGCACAATGTTCGTTGGTATACAGGAGTGATTGCCTAAATCAAATGTTGAAATTAATGTAAATTCTTGACATTGAATACGGTAGTTAAATGGAGTATTATAGTGTCATAAATACGTGCGTTAAAGCCTCGAACCCTATATGTGTCAACATCCTATTCAAAGAAGGTTAAATGAAACTTCCAATGAATGAAAATAACATTACATCCTATGAATAAAGTTTATTGTTGACTTTAATCCTAGGTTACAAAAAAAGTAAGGAACCTTTTCTATAAAGTATTATAACCAGTTATACATATCTTTACAAAAGATATGTGCAATATTATTATACAATATAAGTTGACCTCGAGTAGTATATTGGATATTTGTCAGACCCAAGGTACTTTAGTTGTATTGCACATTAGCGTCAGACCCATGTAACTTGTTCCATGAGATAAGTGTCTATCAGTGAATCACGGCCCCTTTACCATTCTGTATTTTAAGTGTGATTGGTTGCTGCATTTTTTTATTTATTTTAGTCATAAGTACTAGATTATGTTGTTATATTTATACTACATTTTGATGTTTGTTTACTGATTTTATTATTTCATTTTATATATATATTGCATATTTGGTGATTTCTATTTGTAGATCATGTTTTTATGTTTATACTGCATTTTGTTTATGTTTTATTTCAATTTGATTTTGTTTACTGATATTGTTACTGCATATTTGGTGTTTTGTATTTCTAGATTATGTTTTGTATACTGCATTTTGGTGTTACCTATATCATTTTTGTACAGTAGTTTTTAATTTTTTTACTGCACTTTAATGTTTGTTTACTGATTTTTGTATTGCATTTTCTATATACTATATATTTGGTGTTCTAGATTTGCATATTTTGTATACTGCATCTGTGGTGTTATGTGTATATTTTGTATCTGGTAAAAAAAAAGTTTAAAGAAGAAGAAAAAGGTTAAATAAAGGGTTAAAAGATTTGAAAAAAAAACATTTAAGAAAACAAAACTAAAAAAAAATCGCCGAAATCCGGAAGCTGTGAGCTAGACGGCAGTGGCCAACGGCTGGTGGCAGGAGGTGGGTGTAGGTGGTGCTGGTGGGGGCGGGGAGTGTGAATGGAGAAGAAATGAGATGAAAGAAAATATAATATAAGTAAAGTAAATGGGGGTTAAAATAAAAATTATTGAGTGACACATGACGCTCTATAGTTGAGTCCAAACCTACTCTCCTTTTCCTTCGGTATGCATATGCTCTCCCGAACCTCACTCATAAATATACACTAACATATACTGTAAAATTCACTAATTACGATTAACAAGTCTTTGTTTATATCTCAAGTTATTATTTCTTCTAGCTATTTTAATTGCCTTTTTGAAATTCAAATAAAACAACAATAACAGTATGAACAGATCCACCTATATTTCAGAATGCTGCTCAATTTCACAAATACACCCGTTACAAACTTGAGAATTGTACCCAAAAAAAAAATATATTATTTGGATGATTATCTCATGAATAGTAATCGTAATGATGATCTATAAAACTTAATTTTATAAACGGGACCATAAGACTACGAATATGTTTGGCAAAGACCTTTTTAAGTGGTTTTACGGGCTTTTAACTTTGAAAAATAAGCTCATACAAATTAAGTTGTAGAAAATCCGAAGAGTTTTAGAAGAACTTGCATCAAAACTCCATAATCACTTCCTAAGTTTCACAATAAGTAATTACCATTGCAAATGTGCATCCCTAACTATGTCCCTAGCTCTTTAATTATCTACAACTATGATGCTAATTTTGTCGAAACTATCAAAGAAAAATCCCAGAAGTACTGAGGTCTTATACTTTTGAGAAAGAATGAACACACCATGGGGGGGCCCTTGCTTATTTGAGTTTGCATATGAGAAACTTTCTTTTTTGAAAGGCACAAAAACTATAATCAATAATTGAATATTACAAATGATAATGACTTTACATAACACCGGACCCTGAATGGTATGTTTGCATACATCAATGCTTCCCGTTCTAGTGTTATCTATTAATGTAACAAGTTTTTAGAAATTAGCTAATTACAATTATGTGTTAAATGAGCTAGATTAAGCAATATTCCAACATATAACCCTCTTCTTTAAATGGATTTTCACTAATCATCTTTATTATTATTAAGTGGATAGTTAACATTATTTTGTACAAGTGATATAAGTATTATGTACTTATGCAGACACCAGAAAAGTTATTGTCATCCGCGATGTATAAGATCAATCAATTGTTATTACAGCTAATGTGATCGCCACCACGATGTCGTGGCTTCCGTTTAAACTCTTGATGTGCTCGCTACGCACCTACAATAATATCACGGCATTGACGCACGAGTTTCCCGCCCATTACACCTTGAAAGACGGGTTTCTGGCCATTATGGTATCAAAGTAACACCCTAAAATGTGAGAAAGTTGTTACATATTTTAACTTTATACTTATAATAAAACAACTCACGATTTTCACTTTCTATCAACGTAAGACAAGATGTTACATGATTAATGACTATATACGTTGTATAGTTTTCATGATGAATAGTTAACATAAGAAGAAGATTACTATCTTTCGTATTTAAAATGAAATAAAGCAGTGAAACGGAATTTATAAATTAATGAACTTGAAAATCTGATATTATTATTAGATATGAAAATTAAAAAAGAGAGACTGGTGTTTAATTCAAATATACAACTAAATATATCAATAAGTTGATACAAACAAAATATCATTTTCGTACCATTAATCGTCATTCTTAGACTTTTGTTCCCCGTTTTAATCGTAAAATACTTTGATCCTATTAAGACACATCATCACAACATTAATACTAAAAACATAATTATTATAATTAAGATTAAAATATAATTTAATAAATGTTTGTATTAGTTACCAAAATTTAGGGGGAAGCTAAGGTCAATTATGATATTATAGCTTGGTTCACATTTGTCCATAATTGTTTGTTGCAGGTACTTGGTAGGATAGACTTAAATTAAAACTTGACTTCTATACTTTCTTTTACCATAATCAGAACGAGTTAAAACGATAGATAGGTAGAGAGATGTTGAATTACCTCATCAGTATTTTTGTATTACAAGTTTCTGGATTAATAGAAATACGAGTAATAATAAATTTAAATTATTATATATTTAATAAAGGAGTTAAAACTGTAATGAGAAATAAGATTTATATATTTTATTCAAACGAATCGATTCAAAAGAAAATTAAGGTAGATCTAAAACAAGACATAAAAATATACATCATCAATTGATTAATATGAGAAAAGTTATAGGTAAAAATTAACATCAATTGATTAATATGAGAAAAGTTATAGGTAAAAATTAAGAGAGAAAAATACGTAAATACACGTTCGATGATAAATGGATTATGTATGTATGTTTTTATGTCTATATTTTTAAACCTCTTAGGTATTTCTCGATTTAAAATATTAAAAACATTATGATACATGCATATTTTTAGTACTTACACTTTTATTTTTATACTCCAAGAATATATGTCCTATAAAAATACAGCAACACATGTTCAATAACTTTCGATGAACTTGTAACAAAAAAAAAACAATTTCAAGTACTAAATTCAACCGAACAAACACAAACACGACATAACTGAATAAACTGTTTAAATTTAAAAAAATGTTTGATGTTTATTAAATGTTTTTTATGTATACATAATAGGAACTTAACAAATATTTAACATAGAAAAGCGTTTTATATTTGGGAGAGTGCAGGATAATACTTTTAACTTTTAAAGAAGTTGACCGTGAAACTAATAATTGTCAATTTAGTAGTCTTAAAATAATCTTGATATATTTTACCTTTACTTTACGCAGTAACAAATTACCTTATAATAATTTAATAATTAATAATTAAAATGATTATAGTAATTAATAATTAATAAGTAGTAGATAAACCAAAGTAGTCTCAGAATACACGTTTCTATCTCTCCCATGACACCACTATTTATGTTCTTCTGTTCCTCTCCTTTCATTCCTTCTTCAATACAATTTACAAACACACTTTCAATCTTCTAAATAAACACCCAAATTATTCCCCTTTACATATCATCTATTCTTCATCATAATTTCCTACACCAAGAGTTTTATTAAAATGGAACACACTTTTGATCAAGAAGAACAAATTGACCTCCCTCCTGGTTTCCGATTTCATCCAACCGATGAAGAACTCATTTCTCACTACCTTTATCCCAAAGTTTCCGATACCAATTTTGTCGCAAGAGCGATCGGTGAAGTTGATTTGAATAAAGTGGAGCCATGGGAGCTTCCATGTGAGTATTCTGTTTTTGAATTTTGATCATCCCCTGTTTTTGACTTTTTTAATCTTTTTATGTAATTGAATTGAAAAAAATATTTTGTTTGGAATTGAAGGGAAGGCGAAACTTGGAGAGCAAGAATGGTTCTTTTTTTGTGTTCGTGATCGAAAGTACCCGACTGGATCGAGAACGAATAGAGCTACAAGTGCAGGGTATTGGAAAGCTACAGGCAAAGATAAAGAAATTTACAAAGAGAAATCTCTTGTAGGAATGAAGAAAACACTTGTATTTTATAAAGGAAGAGCTCCAAAAGGAGAAAAGACGGATTGGGTTATGCATGAATATCGATTAGAAGGAAAGTTTTCGGCCAATAATTTACCAAAATCGTCGAAGGTATGGAAAATATCCATGAAATGAATTTAAATACTCTGTTTTTTACATTAAGGGCAAAAAGTGAGAAAAGATTTGCAAGTTTTATAAATTGATTATAATTTTTTTTCATGTGTTTTACAGGGTGAATGGGTGATTAGCAGGGTGTTTCACAAGATTTCTGGTGGAAAAAAAATTCCAATTTCTGGATTACTAAAGATGAAAAATGGAAATAATTACGAAAACACTTTCCCGTCAACAAATTTGCCTCCATTAATGGAGATTTCGAGTGTTGATGGAGGATCAAGAACAGAAACATCACACGTGACCTGCTTCTCCGATTCCATGGAAGAACAAAAACCAAACAACGACGAAATGATGGGAAGTTGGAGCTCGAGCAGTTCGTTAATTGCTTCAAGAACAGACAGCATTTATCCATTGGTTCAAAACAATGAGAACTTTCAGTATCAAGACACGACGTGGATGCAAGATCCATCGATCCTTAGGATGTTTCTCGATGGCAACAACGATTCAAACGTGAGGCAAAACCCGAAAATCGAATTAGTGGATGATCAAGATTATGGTATGAATTTGGGTGGTGAAGTCGATTATGATTGTATATGGAATTATTGAGTAAGAAGCATAAGAATTGTGAAGTTAGTAAATGAGTAGAAAGAAGTAAAGATGTTGGTTTCAAGTTTTCATCATGGGTAGATTGATGCTTGTTGATACATTTTAGGTTAAAAAATTGTAATGATTTGATAGAATCAAAAGGGATTATACCATGTAAGTCATGAAATTAATCATGGGATTTTAATAATATATTTAAGTTGGTCCTATGTATAGTGGTAATTTTCTCTAGCCCTATATATAAATTTACTGAATTAGACATCTAAAACACATGTTGTGAAGCATATTGTTCCTAAGGTACAAATGTGCTTCTTATGATATTTAAGTGGTATTTACCCAAAACATATACAAGTGAAGTTCATGATTATTTTAATTACAATCATATGCCTTTTCATATAATACTACTTTATGTGTGATTTATAAGAGATCAAGCCTTAGTTTTTTTCTTCCTTAATTTTTAGCTTTGTTCTAAATGACACCTGTTTATTTCAATTTGGTCCGATTTGTGTTAAAAGACTACAATTTGGCATTATCCTCTCCCTTCTCTCTCATGAATGTCAAATGTAATAAAAAATAATATTAGTAGGCCAACAACCAAGTAGTTCTGATGGCCTCATACAACATCGGATGACATAAGTTGAGAGTTGTGTAGTAACCAACTCCTTTTAAATTATAAGATAATAATAGTAATAATAGGTTGTATCATGTTAGGCAATTATTTAACAAGATTTGCTTACACTTATCATATGTCGGGTAACAAAATTAAGGGGTTCTTGTGCTATGTAAATATCTATAGGTAGAGGTAGATTGAATATATTTGCCAATATTTAATGAATATAATAATCCAATAATATATTTCAGTTTGATTATTTTGATTTTTTTATATAAATTCTAATAATCCAATAATATGTTCTAAGTGAAAATATTAGATAACATTGACCTTGTCGGTAACTATTGGTCAAAAGTTTCGGCTTTCAACTAACATCACTTAATTTTATATGCTCTTAAACCGAATAGAAGAGTTAAATATTTATGTATATTATTACAAATTGTAAAAGAAAAATATTTATATAAATAGTTATTAGTCAACAACATGAAACTTTGAGGATTTCAACACAACAGATAACATTCCCCATATTTATATCTAAAAACTAAATATTTTATGCATAACAACAATCCTTAGGGGCCTTAATTAGGTATTTAAGACATGCATATAAAAATGCTAGTGATGAAACACAATATTTCATTATTGTAAGAACTTTTTAATGACAACTCTTACAACAAAAACAGATTGTTTGAGCATATGATTGTCAATAGTATCTAACGAGAAAATGTATAGAAGAAGCCAAGAATGGGCAAAAAGAAAATGGTAGTTCAATGGAAATTCTTGTATCATTGTTATTTATATATTTTTATATGAACAGGCTAACGGTATTTTTATCTCATATCGAAAGGGTATCATACATTAAATTTCTTTATTATCTTTTGGATTGAGTATTAATTAATTTTTAGAAAATTACATATCAGCGATGTTTTATTCGACGAATTCGTAAATGTCAAAGTGTGATGGAAAAAAAAATACGAGTTTTCAATTTTATATTGTGTATTTAAATTTAAATGTAAATATTAGCAATGAAGGTAAAGTGGTAAACCATAACACAGCAATCTAAAACCATTACGATAAGTACGCACAAAAATGATTTGTTTGAGCTTTGAGAGACATATAGACCTTAACTAAAATGTCAACTCGGTTATCCTTCCACATCACCATCCGGCGATAAAATCGAGTAAAAGAAGCAAGAAGAAAGAAGAAAAAGAAACAATCGTTCGACTAGTAATAATACATAAAGAGTAGACAAATGGTCTTTTCCTTTTTATTTTGTAGTCAAAATTATTTTTTCTGAAAAAATAGAAAGATATAAAAGATGAAAACTGATTTGAAAAGAAACAAAACGATAACGAGATCGTTGGAAGAGTTGATTGGCTAAAGAAAGTGGCAAACGGAAGTTGTTATATACTCGTAACATCCTTTTGTTGCCTTATACAACATTTTTATTTTTTTAGTGTAATTATTTACGTATACTTTTTGAATGTTTACATACTGTTTTAATAAAAAGTGTGCAATTGATTGAACAAGTAATAGGTACTCTAAGCATTTTTTTATTCTAAAAAGAAGAGCTACAGTTCAAGTTCATTGATTTTAGCGATGATCACTAGTACATTTGCAGAACACATGATCCGTGCAGTTATATGCACAAATGATTAACCCATTTTTTTCTTTTATATCCTTCAACTTCATGCATTATTACTGATTCACAATAGGGTATTCGCATTATACGATAAGTAGGTACAAACAAACTTTATAGCCCTGACCTCCCTTCAGGAGTTCCTAGTTCTGTCCAGCCATAAAAGAGATTGTATCACTTACACTTTGTTTCAGAGTTTTATTTAAGAGATAAGATAAAGCAAGTATAAAGAAAATAAAAAACTATTTGTGTTCTTTAATTTTTTTAGGAATGAAGAGAAAAGAAAAGAAATAATTATTTTTGTCTAATTTTTCTTCCTATCTTTCCTCCCAAATTGAAAATATTTGAATTCATTTCCTTTCTTTCCTTTTCATTTCTCTTCTTTTCTTTCCTTACAAAACTCAAGAATAGAGTGTGTTAAAAAGTATCAATTATAACATGAATCAAGTATCATTTGTTATTGTTTGTTATCTAAGTTATTTGCAGGTTAAGTAGAAGGTGCTTGGAGTAACTTGAGTTATGCTTAAGGGACTGCTTAGCAAAGTTTCTATTAGTACAAGGGGATTCTTGTAATATTTTTTTTAATATGTAAAATATAAATAATTAGTTCTTTTATTATTCATTATTATTGTTGTCTAAGTCTGTAACTCATCTATCTCTTTTTTTATACGATCAAAATTAGGGTTTCATATATTCATATGATTTTCTAGGTTAGATTGTGTGTGAATGATATGTTAACTGTTGATAACAAATCATTGAGAGTTTCTTGTAAGGTGAGGTGTGTCTTTGGTTTTGTATTTGGGCCTTGCCCGGTTTGGTTATGAAATTTATGTTTTGGTATTTTCTATGTTCTGTTCTTGAGATCTTGATGATCTTGTTGTGTTCTTGATCTATATTTTGTTCACGGTATTAGAGCCATCGGTTTGCTCTTAGTCTGTTTGATATAGATCTGTTATAACCCAAATTAGGGTTTATTCGTTATTTTTGGGATTATCTGTAAAATCCTCTTGTTTCTTGATCTTTTGGGTTCGATTAAAGACTGTGGAAGGATAATCACTAATTGGGGCTCATTTCGCTTAGAAACCCTAATTTGTTCAATCAATTCCGTTGCTACTCTCTCGTGTATTAAATCCTTGCCGAGCGTGGATTACTTGGTGAGAACTTTCTTATCCTTCTTGTTGTTGTGGCAAGTCCCTACTGGTGGGAGTTTCTGTGCTTACAGGAATCAACTGCCCTCACTCAGTTCAAACTTGGACCATAGCCAAGGCCAACTCGTGCATCTGCATCTCTATGATTCTGTGTGTTTCTGTCTTAGTTCTTCTCTCTTAATTACTTGATAATCTGTGTGCATTTCTTTATTTCTTTAACATTTGTGTGTTTTATTTAGGATTGTTACTAACTTTTTTCCTTGTTAAGAACAGAGAGATCTCTGTGCCCAACCCTTGACCTTGGCCCCTTTGAGGCTTTAAGGAAACCATATGTCTTTGTTTCTAAAACAATTGATAATAAAAGGATGAGATTTACTAGAGGACTAAATCCAAATCTTAAATGTACTCACTGTGATATGTTGGGTCATACTGTTGATAGATGATTTGAATTGGTTGGGTATCCTCCTGGGTATAAAAGGAAACCTTTTAACCAAGGAGCACCCAGGTTTACTAGTAATATTACTGCAAATGATAAAAATGAATAATCTGTTTCCACTTCTGCTGTGCAATTCACTAATGAACAGGTTGTCAAGTTGATGAATCTTATTAATGAGAAATCAGTCCCTCATTTATCACCTAATATGGCAGGTAATTTTCAAAATAATAATGTGTTTTTTAACATGAATTTTGACAAGTTTTTTTGCTAATAATAGTTTTCAAAAAATTAACAATTCAAATGATGGCTAGATTATTGACTCTGATGCAACATAACATATGGTTTCAACTACAAATTCTCTAATCAATGCAGTTGATGTAACAGATCTAAATCTAAAAGTTAGTCATCCTAATGGAACTATTGCACAGATTAAAATTATAGGAGACTTAAAACTTTAAAATAAAATTATGTTATATGATGTGTTTGTTATTCCTCAATACTGAGTTAGTCTATTGTCAGTCAATAAACTTGCTTGTGATAGTAATTTGTTTGTTGGTTTTGATGAAAGTAAATGCTATATTCAGGATTTAGTTCAAAAGACGTTAGTGGGAACTGGTAGTCAAAATGGTGGACTATATTTCTTTGATCATGACACTAGTGGTAAGTACTGTGTAAATAACATTGCTGCTTGTTTAATGTCTAAATGTTTGTGGCATCACAGACTTGGTCACCTTTCTTATTACGTTCTTGTTGTGCTAAAAGACAAATTAAAATTAGAAAATGTACATGATTCTTCTCCTTGTGACATATGCCACAAAGCCAAGCAAACCCGGGAGCCTTTTCCTCTTAATGACCATAAAACCTAATAGAATTGGTGATTTGGTTCAATTTGATGTTTGGGGACCTTATAAGATAACAAGTAAAGAAGGTTATAGATTCTTCCTAAATGTTGTTGATGATTACAGTAGAGCAGTGTGGACTTATTTGTTAAAATCAAAGGATGAAGTCTCTTTGTTATGTGGAAAGTTATTTCAACTTGTTAAAATATCAATTTGATAGTACTGTTAAAATTTTTAGAAGTGATAGTGGAACTGAGTTTGTAAATAATAAAATGGACATGTTTTGTAAAAATTTTGGCATCAAACTTCTTGTTCCTATACTGCTCAACAAAATGGCATAGTAGAGAGGAAATATAGGCATCTTCTTAATGTGGCTAGATCCCTTATGTTTCAGGGGTATCCCTCTTTATTTGTGGTCTGAATGTGTCTTAACTGCAACCTATATAATTAACAGGTTACCCTCTTCAGTCTTGTCTGGAAAATCTCCATATGAATTGGTTTATGGTTTTAGTCCTAATCTCTCCCATCTTAAAACATTTGGGTGTCTTTGTTTTGCAACCATTCTTAATAATAATGATAAGTTCTCTTCTAAGTCAGAAAAGTGTGTTTTTATAGGATACTCTTATTCTCAAAAAGCTTATAAGTTGTTTTCACTTGAAAACAGAAAATTTTTGTATCAAGAGATGTTAAGTTTTATGAAAATATCTTTCCTTTCAAAATGATTCTGTCTATAAAACTTTTCTTGACAATGACAACTTAAATCACTTGAATTTCATTGATTCTTTTTTCTTTGAAAATGAGACACCCACTCTTAATAAAAATAATAATGAAAAGTCCAATGATGAAAGGAGAGATAATAACAATGGTGATGGCCGCAGTGATGCTCTAGATGGCAGTCCAGTGACTGCCTCTAGTAGTGACACTAATGCAACACCTAGTGAGGATAATACTACTCCTGAGGACACTTAAATAAGTCTGATCAACCTAATTTAAATGAATCTGTTGATATAAGATCTAGCAGAAAGTCAACTATGCCAACTAGACTTAATGACTTCATTGTTGAAGGAAAAGTCAAGTATGGGTTGAATAAAGTGCTAGACTATTCCAAACTTAATTTTGAAACACGCTGTTTTGTAACAAATCTTAATAAGGGGAGCGAACCAAAATCATACTATGAGGCATCCAAACATCAACATTAGGTAAATGCAATGAATGAAGAGATTGAAGCCTTAAATAGAAATGGTACTTGGATAATAACTGAATTACCTCAAAACAGTATACCATAGGATGTAGGTGGGTTTTCATAATTAAGTATAAATCATCTGGTGAAATAGATAGATACAAGGCAAGACTTGTAGCTAAGGGTTATAGTCAGAGAGAAGGTCTAGATTTTGATGAGACCTTCTCTCCAGTTGTTAAGATGGTAACTATAAAATGTCTTATTAGTTTGTCTGTTCAAAAAGACTAAAACTTGTATCAATTAGATATTAATAATGCTTTTCTTTATGGTGACTTGGATGAGAATGTTTATATGACCTTACCAGAAGGTTATTTTTCAGTAGATGATAAAAGAGTTCGTAAATTAATTAAGTCACTATATGGACTGAAGCAGGCCCCCAGAAAATGGAATGAAAAGTTATGTTCTGCATTATATAAATTTGGTTTTGTTCAGAGTGTCAATGATTATTCATTATTTGTTTAAATTTGTGATAGTACATTTGTTGCATTGCTTGTTTATGTTGATGATATAGTTTTAACAGGTAATAATGAACTAGAAATTGAAAATTGTAAAAACTTTCAGAATACCAAATTTAAAGTAAAAGATCTTGGTAAACTGAGATATTTATTAGGAATAGAGTTACTTGAGAATAAAGAAGGTTTAAGTATTTCACAAAGGAAATACTGTCTTGAATTATTGTCAGATTTTAGGCTTTTGGGCTACAAACCTGCTATTACACCTATGGAAACTAATTTAGTTCTGTCCAGTGTTGATGTACATAGTCCAGGTGATGTTGCATTAAAAAATATAAGTGAATATCAAAAGCTAGTTGGTAAGTTAATATACTTAACCTTAACTAGACCTGATATAGCTTATTCTGTACACTGCTTGAGTCAACATATGCATAAACCAATGCAATCACACTTGAAAGTTGCATTAATGGTACTAAGGTACTTGAAATCATGCCCAGGTAAAGGAATTGTTTTAAAAATCATTTACTTTTGATTTAACTGCATTGGTTGACTCTGATGGGGAAGTGCACAACCTCTAGAAGGTCAGTAACTGGATATTGTTTATATCTTGGTGAGTCATTAGTCTCTTGGAAAAGTAAGAAACAGTCAACTGTGTCAAGTTCTTCTGCAGAAGCAGAATATAGAGCCTTGGCTACAGTGACATGTGAGGTAATTTGAATACTTAAAATACTGAATGATCTACAGGTTAACATGAATATTCCTGTGAATGTTTGTTGTGATAATAAAGCAGCAATTCAAATTGCTGGTAATCCTATGTTCCATGAGAAAACAAAGCACTTTGAAATTGACCTTCATTTTGTGAGGGAAAAATTAAACACATGAGTTATTAAAATAGTTCAAGTAAAATCTGAAGAAAATGTGTCTGATATATTTACCAAAAGTCTTGGTGGATCTCAACATAATTTTTTGTGTAACAAACTGAAGCTTTTTGACTTGTTTCATGGTTAGAATTGAGGGGGGATGTTAAAAAGTATCAATTATAACATGAATCAAGTATCATTTGTGATTGTTTGTTATCTAAGTTATTTGCATGTTAAAGTAGAAGGTGCTTGGAGCAACTTGAGTTATGCTTAAGGGACTGCTTAGCAAAGTTTCTATTAGTACAAGGGGCTTCCTGTAATATTTCTTTTAATATGTAAAATATAAATAATTAGTTCTTTTATTATCCATTATTATTGTTGTCTAAGTTTGTAACTCATCTATCTTTTTCTGTATACGATCAAAATTAGGTTTTCATATATTCATATGATTTTCTAGGTTAGATTGTGTGTGAATGATATGTTATCTGTTGATAACAAATCATTAAGAGTTTTCTTGTAAGGAGAGGTGTGTCTTTGGTTTTGTATATAAGCCTTGCCAGGTTTAGTTATGAAATTTGTGTTTTGGCATTTTCTATGTTCTGTTCTTGAGATCTTGATGATCTTGTTGTGTTCTTGATCTATATTTTGTTCAGAGTGTTAGGGTTTGGACCCGGCCCACAGATTTTCTATTAAAAAGTTATCCACTCTTATTGATAGTTGTCCTCGTTTGAAAGTTTGTAAAAGAAATTTGAATGGAACTCGTGGATTCCTTTTGACCGTCTTCCCTATCTCGTTAACCTTGATAAACATGGATTGGATCTGGATTCTATTCTTTGTCCCCTATGTTAAGATGACCTTCAATGTATGAATCACATTATGTTTCAATGCTCTCGGGTTAAGGGTATATAGAAGAAGATCTTCAGTTGGTGGCAAGTCCGTTTGCCAGAAGACTTACCATTGCAGAAATTCTCTCAGCTTCCTTTTTGAAAATTGGAATAATAATATTAAAAAAATCTTTACAGGTCTCTATTTTGTTGGTATGCGATTTATTTGGGGATTTAGAAATCGTTTAATTCATAGTAATTTTGAGAGAAGGGCAAAGGTGCTTCATGAAGATGTCTTCCTGATGGTTCAATTGCTTTCCCTTTTATGGATCTCGAACCGTTGCTCCTAGCATGGCTTATCATGATGATACAAACCTTAATAACAACTAAGCTAATTAATCAATTGTCTACCGGTCATGATTATGCAACATATCCTAATTTTAAATCTTTAAATATGAAAAGTTTGTATTTATTCTTGCCTATAAGATATGATCAAGTAAAGTTTGTATTGTTTGCTAGCTTTTCATTGCTTTCTTCATCATCCTTGGCAAGAGAATTCATTTCTTGAAATCAGGTAAACAAATTACCCTAAATGGAATTTGTCCTTTTACAATTGGCAACTTTTTGCAATCTCATCATAGCTAAATTGTTGCCCAATTATTTCTTCATTCTATTAATCGACCCTATAATAATGTAAATAAAGTAGATCGGCGAAGTTGGTTTCCTTGAAATGGAAAGACAGGTGCACATTAAACGACTAACAAAAATATGTTGGATGGTTTATTTAGAACGTGTGATTTTTGGTTAACCACATTAGGGTTAATTAGGGATCTCAATGGTCGAAATCCTACGAATTTGAATTTTCATTATAAGATTGTCCACATTTGTACATATGAACACGTTATATATGGAAAATATCAATAGATATTTTCTTATTATATGTGTTGGTGCATTTTGTGTGACAACAGCTTCTAGTTTGTAATAGTTAGTTTTATAAGTCATTTTGTTAATTATTGTATTCGTTAACTTTTGTCTTGTATGTGTATATCTGTAAGTTCGTACGAACTTAGAAGTAGGTACGAACTTACTAAGTTCGTACGAACTTAGGTAAGTTCATATGGGCTTCGAAGTTACCTAAGTTCGTACGAACTTAGGTGCCTATATATACACAAGTCCGCATGTTTTAGAAAAGAAGGTTTTCAGGGGTTGTAAGTTTGAACTCAGTCTTAGTTCTTTTGTGTAAGTTCGCAGAAAGGATATAGAGAGAGTTTGTATCTTAGTTTGAATGTAATACTTGTTTACATTCAATAAAAGTGATCTTTACATATTCGTGTTAACTTTTTTATTATCGTTATGTATATTGAGGATTCCGCACTCAAATATATTAGATTACCTCGTAGATCTAGGTCACGGGAACTTACAATATGACTTCTTATTTGTATTATAATGTTAATTATTATATTATTATTGTACATTATATTGAGTTTATGTACAAATACAATGATAACTGCCTTGCATAGTTACATGACTTCTATTTTGGACCAAAAGAGTAGTTGAAACTTTTTTGGAGCTAAATATAGACAGCTACAAATGGCCTCTTCACTAAGAACACATTTACGATTTTGTAGGCGTCAAAGTTTATTTTTGAGGAAAATCATGTTTGACCCAAAGCATAACTTTAATACTTATTAAATCTAAATAAAAAAGATAATATAATAATAGTAAAGCGTTTACATGATGTATATAGTTGGTAAAAAAACATTGACTGGTTCACCAATAACTTTCAATTCACACACAGCAATTAGCCAATAACATTTGATTGGACTATTTCACCTCAACCGTACTACTGCTTTTGATTCAAATTGTAATTAGAAAAACGAAAAAACGTTGTACAAAGATAAATATGTAAAGTCTCAACCCCAATCAATTGTTGTGCACTTGTGTATGATATTAAAAATTGTAGTCTAGAAACATATTATACGAGTTCATACGAGCTGAGGGGCCACATCGAGACGAAGAAACGAACTGAAGCTCATAAATGGCTCAAACTCTTCATACCAATTAATTTACTTAACTTACCAAGTTAATACTTAAATGATCATAATTTTTAAGGTTGTATCTTCTTATCTTACACCCTTGTAAACGGTTTAACCATCTTCTTCAATAAGTTAAGTGTTTAAAAAACGGAAGTGAAACAAGTATCCCTATCTTCAACGAAATAGACCAATCTACTCTTATTTTAATTTTAGAAACGATATAGATAGTCGAGATATAATTGTATATTAAACGAAATACATTAGTTAATGAATAAACAAGTGTACATTTAAAATACATATTCATAAAATTACTAAATAAAATAAGTATTCTTCTACTTTACACGAGTATCTGCTATTATATTGATAGGTATATCGATATCACTCGTAAATACTCGGGCATATTGACACGGTTTGTTAGGTTCTTTTATTGGATCCTTTATGTGGGCCCCATCTCAAACATCCCGGGCCCGGGGGACCCTTGGTGATTCATATGAATTCACATACGTGCGTGTCACGTGCTTATGTTTTAAGCATAACCGGAAGATATAAGTCGGTTAAAGTGTTTTTAACCATTCATCAAAATATAGTCGTATGAAATACAATTTTTAACCTAATAAATGGACTGCAATAATTGATGCATATACCTTGAGAGGTATATGAAAAACAAGATACATGGGTTCATTGTATCTCGTAGGCCGCCTACTATATTTGGGACAAAAAGTTATAATACAAGAAATATGAATTAAAGTAGCTTAAAAATGCAAATTGTGGCACCTAATTGGGCTTGCAATAAATGCATCTATGATCTATTATTACATTTTTTTTGTTTCTTTTTAGTTTGGGATAAAGAAATATATTGATAAACCTCTCTCAAAGAAAGTTGAAGAGAGATGGAGAGATATAACTTCAACATTTTGAAGCTGACCAAAAGAGGACCACTTGAGCTAAAGTGATGATCTATTGTTACAGTGATAACGACGGTTTATGATACATTAATATGTTGAAAGAGATTTTGGTCCTTGATATTCCATTTCTTTAATATGTTTCAGTTCTTCTAAATTAAAATATATTTTATTATCTGATATCGCTTTTAGTAAATTGAGTGTGGGTTGCATGACGTGATGTTCATCATTACATGTCACCAACTATTAATATTGCGATAATGATGTTCTATATTGCCATCCCAACAGTTATACTATTCCATCTTATTTATGTTCCAATAAACACGATCAGATCCTTTAAACCTACCATAAAATTGATTTCTTTCCAATAAACACGATCAGTTCTACTATTCCATCTTATTGAAATTGTTGTTGACGGTATCGAAAATGAACTGAAATATTAAAAATCTTGTTTGATCGATAAACGGGCTAACTATTATTGTATGATGGGAAAAGTATTGTTGGTAACGTTAACGGTTAATTTCATTCAATGTATGGACAAATGCATGCGTCATGTAGGGATAGAAACGAGAATGATGTATGGGTATGAAAACGATGGAGAGTGTTGCAATCATCATATTCATACGAGACTCCAAAACCCATATGATGTAATTATTTGTTGGTTACAATGTAGGGACATATGTCTCGATTCGTATTCAGATTGCAAAACCGAATCGAATCAATTTACGTTTTACTTTCCGTTCTTACAGATCGAGTCAATCTTGGTCCCAAAGCATGTAATTATATGATTCATTTGATTTTATCTATTTTAGAAATGGACTACACATAAGTTTTTCATACATTGAAGATATTCGAAGGTTGATAGTATCAAGTGTGTCGAATGTTTTTACTTATTTGAAAAGGTTGACAAGTGATCATATCTATCGAAAAACATAAGAAAAAGGTAGATTTTAATACACATTTCGAGTAACTCATAATGATTTTCTTTCGTTAATGTACACATTATGTTTATAACAATTAGTGTCGATATTATTCATCTTTTGGGAAAAATTAAACAATTAGAGGAACCTAAGTAATCTTTACGAACATAATGACTCGTTTTATAGACGTATTGATTCACCAAACGTAGACGAATCATTCTTACAAACCATAGAATTCAATCGTATTTTAAGATATTTAATCAATTCACTTCTTATCTAATATGATTATATTGGATTAGAAATAAAATATAAGCACAACTATAAATTATATATCTGAGCATCTCCATTGACAAAAAAAAAGAAGGTAAAAGCATATTTTTCAAAAGCTTTTACTACAATTTTAAAACCCTTTTTAAAAGCTTTTTTACACAAGGAAATGAGCTAAAATGAAAATATTTATGCAAAAAATATTTTACCAAAAGCTAGAGAAGAGATCAGAAAAGCTTTTCTTTTAATAAAAAAAATCTAAAACTATTTTATATAAAAAAGAAAAAAGAGCTTTCTTAAAAATCTTTACTAGAAATACTCTAATAATCTATGGATTTTTGAAAATGATCCATTTTCTTACAATCTTATATTTATTTGATTATTAGGTTAGCTCAAACTCGATTATGAATTTAGGGTCCATTAGGTTTAAAATTTATGTTGTTTATTCCTCAATCTATATATTCTATTATACTATTACCTACAATCCAACCTATGTAATTACAATTATAATCACAATTAATATATCACTCTTTTACTATTTAACATGGTATCGAAATCTTATGGTTTCTACCTTTTCTTTTTCTCTTATGCTTCTTTTTTTCGCGTCCACATCTGCAAATCTACGATTCTCATGTATCTCTTATATCATGTATCAATGATTTTTTGCAACCTCTTCTTTAATTTCTAGGTTTTTCTTGATTAAAAGAGAGGATTTTCTTTCAGAATTGCTATCAATCTGCTGAATTAAAAGAATCAAATCAAATCAAATCATTTGCTTCACCTTGCTGCTTTCATTCTGCTACTTTTCTTCTTAACATCTATTTTGTCTTTATAGTTGAAAAAAAACCCAAAATAATAATAATAAGGATGAGTGCCTCCCTTCGATGATCCTTTTGTCCCCGAAAGATTGTTTATATCTCTTCTTTAATACAAAAGAAAAAAACCATCTTTCTTCGCTTCCTTTCTATCATACGTCTTTCTATTGTATGTTTTACGTATTGGATTTTACAATCCATACGTACTAATTGTGTTTACTTTTTTCGTTCTTAAAAAAAAATCTCAATCATGTTTTTTTTATGCCCTTTACTTATTTGTTTTCACTTCTTATCTTATTAGCAAATCTTCTTCATTTTATTTTGGATCTTAATTCTCTTGAAGAAAATTGTTTCTCTTTCTAGTAAAAGCGTATCCTCTCATCTAAATCTTAATTCCTTTAAAAATTATTTGTTAACCTTGTTATCGCTTCTACAGTTAGGGGAAAAAAATAATTTGCTTGCTACCGGACATCTCCATTGCCCATTGTCCCCAACGTGGTTATGTCGTCACATTCGAAGCTCATGTCGCTGCCATACCTTTTGTTGTTTTACTTTAAATTTTGCTTATATTTTTCCTATGTTTTATTTATTTACTCTCCAGTTTGAGCGCTCATTTTCCTACCGCTCTAAATGTAGAGGAGTATTAAACTATATGATTAGGTTTGTATGGGCTAGCCCGATTGTATAGATGAGCTAGAGTCCATTAGGGTTTGGGTTTGGGTTTGTTTCAGTGTACTCTATAAATACTTGTCTATGTAATTTTTCTATGTTTTATTTATTTACGCTCCAGTTTGAGCGCTCATTTTCCTACCGCTCCAAATGTAGGGGAGTATTAAACTATATGATTAGGTTTGTATGGCCTAATCCGATTGTATAGATGAGCTAGAGTTCATTAGGGTTTGGGTTTGTTTCAGTGTACTCTATAAATACTTGTCTATGTAATACATAACACTTCATGGGGTTTTCATAATTTAACATGGTATCAGAGTTTTAGGCACAAATCATCAGAAAATTATTATCCTCTAATCTTCGGCTACTTGTTAGTGATCCGAAGGGATCCCATTTTATTTGCTTTCGCTAATGTTTTTTTTCTCTCTTTTCTATCAAACTCATAAACCCCATCGTATAAAACCTTAAACATCATATTACATCAAACTATGTTGAGTAGCTATCAATAAAATAAAAACCTTTTCTTCAACTTAAAAACCCTTTTATTCTCTGTTGGAGATCATTGTCGTTGTTGAAAGAAGCTTCCTACCAAATTGCCGCTTCATCCTAAAGGCAAAGCAAGTCACGACGTGAAAAAAAAAACAAAAAATAAACGTCTCAAAAAAGGAGGAAGCTATCAAACAATATGCAACTCTATTACTGAATAAAATTCTTTCTCCGTGCAAACAAATAACAAAGAAAAGAGAAAAGATAGAAAAAAGTGAATTTCAACCTTCAAAGAAAAGGATTATCCAAGCTATCAATTTTCGTTTCAATTTTTCGTTCAAAAACCTCATGTTCAAATTACAGGGAGTATTTTGATGATTAGGTTAGTCAAAACCCGATTGTGGTTTAAGGGTCTATTAATTTAAAGTTTACGTTGCTTCTTCCTCAAGCTATATTCTATTATAAAGAGACATACAAACTTATGTAATTTCAACCATAATCGCAGTAAACATATCAATTTTTTAACTACTTAACAAAATTCACTATTTAGGGGTGCTAGGGCAGAGTCACATTAAACTCAGAGGTAACATGGACTAGAGTTTGTTCATAAAATTCATACTTTGTTGGTGCCAAGGGGTACATAAGAATTGGGATACCGATCACACAAATAATGAGTCCGTTTTCACGCTACCAATTTAAAAGATAATAGTTAGATTACTTTTACTTAATTAAAATAAGATAAAGGAAAAGAGTAATACTCTTATGAGGTAAACTATTATATGTTAGCTTCTCATTTATATTGAATTATACATTTAAAAAAGAATTATTTGATATTAAAAATAACAAATTCATAACAAGAGACTTACAATCCTATATATATTAGTCACTAGTTAGTTAGTAAGTACAATATTAATTTCGAAAAAGATGGTTCCCTTTATGAAGTTGAGCACATCTTAATTAACCAATGTGTATTTGGTCTTCGGGTAGCCCAACCCAATTCAAGGTTGATTTAGTGGACCAAAAGCAACTACCTCGAAACATTTGTCGAAAAGATGTTTCATTTGGACCTAGACCCCTACCCCGTATGAGTAGTTTTAACTTGATTTTAAGCAATTTTAAGTTGACACTTAATCACCATCTAATCTTTCTCGACAATATGCCTTCAAGAGCATCTAATGACCTTTTTGATCAAGAGACTTAAATCCGATAATTATACTCCTAATTTTCTATGCAACTGTTCCTACGCAAAAAGTCTAGATGTCGAATTGTAGGTATACACCTTAGAGAAAATTGTTCGTAAAGGTTTATATCGCCGAAATGAGGTTCAGACTAAAGGAAAAAACATATTTTAATCAAATATACTCATATATATACAGGTAAAAATGATATATCTTATTAACTCTATAATTGCAAAAATCAAATAATATAAACAAAATATTTAAAAACGTCAAGTCTCATCAGCACAAAGTTGTAACTTTTATAATTTTCTCAAGCTTTAAAAGTATAATTAAATGCATGAATGACATGAAATAATACAGTAATTAAATAGTACGAGTAGAAGTAAGTCAGTAATCGACTAGTTCAGATAAACTTGTCATCAACATTTATTTAACAAGAAAATACGTCTACTTAAGAGTTCAACAATAAATGATTGCTCAGATAAAACTTAGAAAGTGTAAGGACTAAAAGTATAAATATATTTCAGAATAATTGCCTTAAGAGCACTTATCTTTGTGCAACATTTAGGTCAACCCCATAAAGGTCATGCTCAAAAAGTTGTTTCTATCTTTATAGCTTATCTCAACTTTGTTAATAAAGTCCTTTCAATATAACTCTAGTTTTTCGCCAACTAAAAAAATAAAAATATCATCTCTAGCTAGGTTGGTTTGAGAAAGATATAGTGGTCTGTTTAAATCTTGAAGTTACAAGTTTAAATTGGTTTCCTATAAAATCAACTATCATTTTTGGGTTATATTAATAAAAGTTTACTGCATTTTTTAAAACAAAAGAAAAAAAAAATCAATTATCATATGATTAGTGCTGACAATTTTTACTCAAACATTTAGAGTTGGGTGAATTTTATTTCTTATTTTATAAAGTTGGTTATTTTGGTCGGCGTAAATTGTCTATTCAGGTTTAAATGTGTAAGTTTTAAACAATTTATGGGCTCTAATAGATATTCAATTTGTAATGAATTATTTTATTTTTATAACTTAAAATTTATAACTTCTCAATAATATTTATGTATAAATAAAATATTCATAAGGAAATTAAAAGATATTTACTTGTTTAGAGATATTTTTGTCAATTAAAATACTTTTCACTTATAAATAGTCCGTTTTGACCTAGTCCGTTTTGACATGAGTCCGTTTTAATTCGTGCTCTCAATGACCCGTACCTGTTACGGCACGTACCCGTTACGGCGCGTACCCGTTATGACCCGTACCCGTTATAAATTAA
Source organism: Logfia minima (assembly GCA_963921325.1). Classification (NCBI taxonomy): domain Eukaryota; kingdom Viridiplantae; phylum Streptophyta; class Magnoliopsida; order Asterales; family Asteraceae; genus Logfia; species Logfia minima. Next base: position 10,291,024 of record OY992774.1, on the reverse strand, counting down.
AATTATTTTTATCCATAACCCGTACCCGCCTTACTCACTCGTTTTGCCACTTATAATATTCATATTAGGCCTTTTTGAAGAATATATATATCTAGCCATGTAGAAGTGATAACTAGTCAATTAAAGTGTTAAACCTTTTAATCATTGATCATCACCAACATTGAGTACCAATTGTTTGCATCTAATTAATGTAAGTAGTTAAATTATCTATGTATGTTAATTTCATATCATTCGAATGTCTGAACCAACCACGATGTAGGGTAGGAATGTAAGTTATACTTGTACGGCCATAACTTAATGCTCATAAATCAAACCAACCCTCCATCATAAAAAATATTGTCGTAGTTAACTATCAAATATGAAATAAATAGTAGCTATTTGCCTATTTATAATCTTTGATTTGGACATTTTATACAGTATTTTATTTTTTATAAATAAAGAAATAATAAATGAAAGTCTCGAAGATTACGGATGTAGGTGGGCCCGAATGGACGGGGGACGATTAGATTTGTGGGTGTGACGTGGATCCAACTTTGGTGTGGCCCACAAAGCAACTTGTACTCCAGTAGACTTAGTAGAGTTGTAATCACAAAGTACCGAGAATAATGATATTAGATAACCTAAAGTTATAACATCCGTTTTCATCCGTTTTTACCTATTTTTACTGTTACGTCAATCACGACAATTGACGACTGAAAACTAACCACAATTCATGACGGATAACTGAGATCCACTATTTTCATTAATTTTCATTTTTCTAAAAACTACATTTACTTTTAATTAAATACAAATACTATAATTAATTTAAAAACTACTTATTAATTAATAAAAAAACATTTAAAATACAAAAAAAAAATACATGTCATATAAAAATAAAAGCGTTACAATATTAAAAATAAAAGTGTTACAGTACTAAAAATAAAAACGTTACAATATTAAAGTCTAGCCAGTTCGAAAGTTGGTCGGAAGCGTCCAAATGTGCTCGGTGAGGTCGGTTCGTAGTTTATCGTGCACATCTTTACCGCATATATCTTTTATTCTTGCACTACGTGATGCTACTCTTTCTCTAAACCTGCCTCGGACCAAGTTAGCTGGATCGGCGAGAAACTCTTCCTCAAGCAAACTTTTTTTTTTTTTTGAAAGTTATCGTTAGAAATAAAAAAAAAATTATTTATTTAAATCGACGAAAACGAATAAAATAATGAAATATAATTGTGGGTCCCACCAAAAATCATCCTGGGCACGTGCTGTGGAGAACGAGGACGAGCCACGACGGCCACCACTCCGTCCGTGGTGGTTCGTGGTGGTGTCTAGGACGAACCCTGCAACCGGTCTTAAGAGTTATTTAGATAGAGTTAAAAGTAACTACTCAGTGATAAATATAGATCTCAAGTAAGTATAACAATTAAAATTATGTAAGACAAATTGTGCTAATAATAGATACATTAGGTCTATTTATTTGAGTAGATATATGTGTTATTTTTTTATTTTAGAAGAGTATCTACGATAATACTTTTCTCAATAGTTTTTTTTTTTTAATTTTGAATTTTTTTTTGCTTGAACAACGACGGGCTTTCTAAAAGTTATTTTTACCATTAAACATGTATTCAATAATAAAAAGAACATAGAGTCGAGTGTGTTTATAACTTTGAGAAATCTCATATGATTAATCATCTGCTTCAGGAAGAAATCGAAGAATTTCTTAGGAATTTTACAAGATCAATTCGTTTTTTTCTCTCTGACAGATAGTTAGAACTTCATCTGGATTCGAATACTACTGAGATGTCCACTAGAGATCAGAAATTGTTGAAGAAATAACAAGAATTTTCTTTTCTCATACGATCAAAAAATAAAGAAATGGTTAATCTATTCAAGATAACTACATATTTACAAAATAAGTTTTAGTTTAAAAAAATTTATAAGAATGATTTTTTTTCTAAAACTTGTAAGCTTTTTTTTTCTAAAAATTTATAATTTTTTTTTTCTAAAAAATTTATATGATCCTCACGCTGAGATCAGCTTCTACATAAAAGTTTATGAAAAGCTTAATTTTCGAGATAAAACTTTTGTCAAAATAGAGCTTTTGAAAATGAACTTTTCTGCTAGTTAAATTTGTTAACTTCTTAAAAAATATAACTATAAATGTAAATTTAGTGAAAGTTTATGAAATTTTTTTCTACTGAAATATAAAGCTTAATACTTCATCACTATAAATACAAGTTGATATGACATAAAAAAAAGTTTTCCAACCACTAAAACCGTTATAGATACTCTAAGGAGTAAAATATTTATATATTACGTGGATCTCGAATGCGTTAGCAACATATTTATATGTTACGTGGATCTCAAATGCGATTTTAATCCGTAATCTTTTTATCAATAAATTACACTCATATCCGTGACTCAAAGGTACTTCGATTATTATTTAAATTTATATTCTATTCATACCAACCTCTTTACGAATGCATAATTTGTGAAATTTTACACATAAAGCGAGATATTGGACATTTAGCTAATTTAAGTTGACATAAAGTGGCAATTAACCCTACAACTTAATGATATTATATTAAACAATATAATACAAATTGTTATAACACCTACCCCACCAACATACCGACTCTTTTTGAGTTTAACAATTTCAATACTTAAGTAATGCTACCACTTGTCCACTTCTATATTCATATTTAGGGTGGATAAGTATGCTTATCGTTGTCATTAAAAGTCTAAATGAATCAAATGCATACTAAATATGGCCAACTTTTGTATTTATGTTTACATCATTTTATTATTAAATATAAAACATAAACATACTAAATATATGTATACGTTTTATTGATTTAAATTAAGGTTGATTTGTTACTAATTGTTTTGAAAAAGGATTATATTAAAGAACAGTTATATATGACTTTATACATACATATAGTGAAGCAATAGCGGATTCAATAGTTTACATTGTGAAGGTCAAAATATTATTACTATTAAAAAACTCTAATATCTAACTAAAAAGTCAAAAATAGTATATGTAAAAAATTTCTTAAAAATATATAAAAAAAACCATTTTAAAATTTTCTCCATACATATAAACTATTTATAGAGAACCTAATTATACTTAATTTTAAATTTAATTATAAAATTACATATATTTCTACCCATTAAATTCAATAAAATAAAATTCAAAACACTCCTTTCTAACACCGTAAATCCCCCCTTTAGTGAAGGATAACATGGTGATACATAACTTATGGAGCAAAAATCCAAATCTAAAATACACAATCCAAAAAAGACAAAAAGTGACCCGACAGTATAATTAAAAATTGTAGATTTTTAAATTTTACGCAGAAACTAGTGTGCAATAATCAAACAAACTCAAGCATGAGTCCATGACCTTTTGTCACGAAAGAGAACAAAACAAATTCAAGTTGACCTCATTTACCCTCTCAACTTATGCAAAGTACATATATGGTCCTTTATGTTCGGGAAGTGCATTAAAGACTATCAAAACTTTGATAGCTTCTTTATCTTTATTATTTATCTATAAACACGATAATTTGTTGAACAAAATAAATTGAAATTAAACCCAAATTATTTGGGGAAATGCCTATATTATATTAATAAATATAACTTAGACGAATACAAGTAATAAATGATCTTCATGAATTGTTGTAGGATTAAAATTAAGTACGAGATACCAAAAGGTATTTGGACCAACACTTAATATATGGTAATGCATCAATCAAATGGTGTAAATCATGGAGAATATGACGACCAGTGGGATATTAGGTTTTGATCGGACCCCAACAAGTTCGAAAGTTTCTTTTTTTGAGACAATGACTTAAATTATGGTTGGTATTTACTTCTCTCATAACATCATTTAAAAAATATATATAGAAGTTAAATAAGAACATATTTAATGTAACACCAAACATTCCAAAACCAATCATTTTGGATGACAATCAAAATTACAATGGACATTATTAGGAGTCTGTAATTTTGAACATATTAGGTGTTGGTTTTCATCTTTTCATATTAATGTAGAACGAGTTGTAACAAACTTACCTACTTAAACGTCTAACATCTTTGTCAGGTGATCGCACAACAAGAATTGACACTTGAGAGATGTATGGGAAAGAAAATGGAGATGATACGAAGAATTCTTTTCTTCAATTTTCTATTTTAAAAAGCAACGAATATATTTTGTAAGATTAAACCAAATAGCAAAATACAAGAAATGAGTTGGCCAAAAAGAGGATGACCAACCCAACCTAAAAGAGCAAAATAAACCACATCATAATCTACAGTTTAGAAAATAACTAATGCCAATGATTAACCAAGGAGAAGATTTCCAACTACTCCAATCAGCCTTCATGGATTTGTGGTGATTTAAGCTCCGAAGAAGAGTCGGACTATGAAGTTTAAGAAAACTATCTTCATGCTTCCAACCCTATTTATTATTTGAATTCTCATCTAAAACCTATTTTCTAATTCAAATGACCCATAAAGCTATCAAACATGTTCCAAGGAACACTTTAGTCATCCTGCTATACATTGTGGGGGAAAGAAAATATGATATCCGAATCTGAAAAAGCATTGTTTGGAGGTTTTATATTCTACCACCAATGCATCTTCCTCTAAATTAGTTTAACCATATGACAATGAATCAAAACATGGTCAATAGTTCTTGTGTCAAAATCACATGACATGCAACCACTAAACTAAGTGTGATAATTCAAGTTGGGTTGGGTTGGATTGACCTATTCGGATTATTGGATTGTCAGATCAAAATTAGTCGACCCAATTTAATCTGATTTTTTAATCCGGTTGAATATTTCAACTCAATCCAACACCTACTAACCTGGACCTAACCTATAGATGTCCTGTTTATTCAATCATGTTAACAAGTTTTGAGTTAGTTTCAGTTAACATATTAATTGCGAGTCAAATATGTCACATGGATCAATTTCTAAATTTATAATTCATCATTAATAAGCAAAAATATATTTATAAAATCCCAAAAGGTTATATTACGTTCATTCAAATTTAATATTAAAACATTATTAGACACTTTGATTTATTAAATTAAAATAAAACATTTAATATTTAACCCCCTTCAAAATTTATTCGGGTTATCGGGTCAACCCAAAAACTCATTAGGTAACCCAAACCCGACCCACAAAAATAGCAGGTCGGCGGGTTCTAGGTTGGCGGGTTTGCGGGTCAAAAATTCTTACCCAAATCCAATTATTTTCGAATCAGTTTCATGTCGGGTCAAAAATTAACACCCACACTAAACCACACTTTACAAGATTTGAAAGATATGGAATTATATCGTGTATGGAAAAACATTTATGTTCCTTGAAACCAAATTGTTTGAGCAAACTTTTGCGATCCAAGATGAAACCTGAAATACTACTTTCTTCCCCGTACGATTATCATAAAGTAGACCTTGAACGAGAAAAGCATATGTAAATTCAAAAAATGCTATAAGTAACGTTGCTTGGAACAATGAGTACCAAATGCTGTTATCTCAAATGAAATAGCATGTAACAATGCTGCTACCAATCAACTTATGAAAAATGATATTTTAAAAATAAATGCGTATACTATAAAAAAAATTGAAAAAAATATTTTCAATAATTTATATTAATATTTTTTAATTAATCACATCATTAAGTTAGCAATTAAATTGATTGTACAAAAGCTGAGAAAAAGAAAGGGGATAAAAAACACGTTGCCAATGCGATTTTAACTCGCGCCAGTTGAGTTGAATGGTGACACCCAACCAATTTAGACGCATAAGAATTCGTATTGTAGTTCCACTATCAAATACATACACACTATTAAAGTAGGAGACCCTCCATATATAGAAGCACAGTGCGATCGTTCAGACAACACATATTAATCTTCGAGCCCTGCTTTCTTCAATTATATAGGCTAGGTATTACATGGTGGAGGGTGGTTACCATATTTGTTTTTCTTTTTATTTTTGTAGTGATAGCGATATCGTAAGTAAGGAAAAGAAGGATATCTGGGATTACCATTATACACTCATGTGATTCGTACATGGCGGTGTTTAGCATCCGTTCAACCAAAAGGATTATGAGCGATGCAACTTGCATAAAAGGATTATTCTTGGTATTTTTGGAAAGAAAGGACGAATGTCGTAATTTCCTAGAAACTATGAGGACGATACGTGTACTCTACTGCTTTTTATTCTTTAATTTAAATCGACAGATATGATACAAAAAAAAATGGTTACATTGATAACTTAAGAATCACAAAAATAAAGTTACGAAAAGCAAAAGATGAGCTTTTATCAAACTTACCAGTTAAGGGTAGGGTGATTATCCGTGTTCGAGTTTGGTTGACGGTTTGAAATTCAACTGAATGCGAACACGACAAGTTTAATTCTATAATACTATTAATCAAAATATTATGAGATTGTCAAGTTTTAAACCTTAAAAATAATTAAAAAAATTACTTTTTACATAAAAATTAAAATTTTAAAATTATTTATTTACACATTTGTTTTAACACAAGGTTGATAATTTTGATTTTAGTTTCATGTTTATTCAATTTTCTCTCAAAATTTAGATATTTAAATACTAAGAAAAAACATTTAATCTTTAATTACATGTAAAACATTTTGAAGTGGAATTTTAAGCGATTAAAAAGTTCAAATTCTCCATAAACATATAGTTATCTATGTACAAGATAATTATAAAAGTTTATATTACAAATTATATCATCTATCAGCACACAATATATTCGATGGATCAAAAATGATTAATATTATCTATATATTAAATTGTTAATAAATTATATTAGTTATATTATATTATATTATATTCGGTATTAAAAGAAAATTAAAAGAATACCAACTTAAGCATAATAGATGGTGGTAGAATTAGACATAATTGTAAAATAATGACATGTTAATTTAACAAATTGAAATATTGTTATATAATAATAAAAAAATATATACTATACACCAGTACATGTAAAAAATATATACTGAAATTGTCACCATCATATTACACAGAAAATTTAATATATATTTAAAACGGTTTAAAGGGCTAACATGTTGGCCTCTAATTTTGTTAACCGACTTTATCAATCCCGGTTTAACTTACAGCCTCATTATACCCTACAATCAATTGGCCAACAAGATTGGCAAATTTTCATTATATGTTAAGGGGTATAATTGTAATTTCGAGATCATGATATTTTTACCTCTCCCGAGATATTGAAGGGTGTTGTCTTTGGTCTATTCATTCATTTTGTTGTCTCTAGCTTGATAGCACTAACCCAACGATATATAAGAACATTCATAAAGTAATTTCTATCATTCATACACATAGAAGCCATATAAGAATTAAGAGCATTGAAAAAAAACTAGTGTCGTTGATTTAAGTACGTAATTAATAGCATATGAGTTACGTGCATTTTAAGTATATAAAAATAAAATACTTATGTACTATAATATATGTAATTTTTATATTTTTGTTTTTTTGATGAAACATAATATATGTAATTTTCAAATAGTACAAAATGTTAAACAACTTTTAACTTATCGTTAACGGATTTGGTAGTTTCGTACATCCCTTGGCAACGCCAAGGCAAGTAAACTCTTGTTTGATTACTTATCGGGTTCGTATCTTATTACATGTCGTGTCACAGAACTTCTATTCTAAACATAGTTAAACTTTTGTAAACCTTCATTCTTCGAATCTTCTTTATTATTCACGTACAAAAGACGTAAAATAATTTTGCTATCTTAAGATGATACAAAATAGAATCAAACCCGAATCATAGTTGTTAATTCGTGACTTGAAACTTCGGTGTTTAACTCGTGACTCGACTCGATTCGACTTGTAAGAGTCACTATTTTACAAGAAAAAATATACTTATATGTATATGTATATTATTGTTTAAGATTTTTGGTTTTTAAGAAAAGTAAAACACAGTGAGAGTCGATAATTAAGTCGTTGGCCGACAATTAACACAAAAGCTTAACTTAAAATAGATATTAGTCATTTCTTTTTTTGTTTTGTTATTATATTTTTTGTATTACATTGCAATAAAAGTTTGTCTGATTTTTAGACTTGTAAGAGTCACATAAGACTCAGAAGAGTCAATAAACGACTTGTAAGAGTCAAAGTTATTTAAGAGTTCTGATATAAATTGCATTATTTTTAAAATTTTTAACTCAACTTGTAAGAATATAACAACTATGACCCTAAGAAAAATCAAGGTACAAATCCATATATCACCTTAGACCACTCCCTATAAAGTTGGTTGTGCTCCATCTTCGGATGATCTAACTCCCGTCCTCTCATAGGCATAACACCGTCCTAAAGTATCATTCTAAGATGTTTATTCTGTTGAGAATAAAGTGAGATCGATCAAAGTGTGAGCCCTCATAATAATAATAAATAATAATAATAATAAAAGCTCATAATAATAATAAATAATAATAATAATAAAAGCTAAAATGAAAGACAAAATCTTTGATTTGGGTTTTCAATAAATAAAAGAAGAATGAACTTTGATATGGTGGGTTCTTTGATGGCAAGAGAAATTGATCACCTGCTATGCTTCTTCACTCTATAGTGTGTGTTTCTCTCTCTAGAATCTTGGTAGAGAGAGAAAGTAATGGGGGTTTGGTTAGGAAAGAATAAGAATTACACTAATTTATGAATAATTTAATTTTGGGTGACACCTCAAAATACTAATTAATATTGGGTTATGTTTCGTAGTTTTCATAAATCTTCTCAATTTGTGAATAAAAATTTACTGCTTCTGTGGATCTCAAAGTCCAAGTTTTAAGTATGTAGTTCTATTTTTCATTATTTTATTTCTTAATTTATATTTATTTTATCTTTTTATTATTAAAAATTTAAATTGATGTAATATTTATATTAATGTAATATATTTTTTATTATTATTTTGTTTTAACGATAAACATATATTTATATTAATAATTAAAAAATGATATGACCCATCAAAGAGTTTAGTTCTTCGATCGTTTAGTTAATTTTTTAACTTTCGTGCTGATATAGCATAAAAGTATTGTATTACGTTGAGTGATTAAACCGAAGCCTTCGCAATCTCACCGCCCTGTCACCGAGTAACGCCCCTTGTGGACCCATCGGATCTTCTTATTTTGTAGCGTATAAAATAGTCACCCACCACCACCACCAACCCCCACAAAAAAATTGAATTTCTTTTTCGGTCATACCCTGGGATTTGATTTCAGTTTCAAATATCATAATTCATTCAATTCAACCAAACACGACAGATTTCATTTTCACCCTACCCAAAATGTCGATCTCCATCTTAACCACCTCCGCATCTAGGGTTTCCCTATCATCCAAATGCCCTTCCGATTCCACTTTCTCCGGCCACATCCCCCGTCCCGCCGGCGCACGTTTCTCCGGCAAGGCCGGTACCTTTTCCGGCAAAGGATTGTTTGGTACGTCGTCAACGATTCTTAGATTTCCGCCTAATTTTGTTAGACAGCTCAGCAATAAAGCTCGGAGGAACTGTAGTAACATCGGTGTTGCTCAAATTGTTGCTGCTTCTTGGTCTAACAACCAGCCGCTATCTTCGGCGGCGGCGGCTGTTGATGCCGCCGCCGCCGTCTCCGCCCCGATCTCCGTGGTCGAAGACGTTGTTGTCGATAATAATAATGATTTAGGTAGTTGTAACGGTAGTAATGGTTTTGTACAGCTTGAAAATGTTCATAAACCTTCATTTTTGAACTCTGATGGCAGCGTTGCTATTCATGCTGGTATGTCTCTTTGATCATTATTTTTGTTCAAAAATTTAATATATATCTGTATATGTATATATTATTAATTGATAATCGATGTTATTCAGCTATGTTGCCAATTTGTTTAGATACTGAACATAAATAAAGATACTCAAATTTCTTTAATTGATTTGATTTTTTTAAAATGGAATTGATGAGAAAAAGTGTTTTTTCTTCTTTATATTTTGTTTTTGTTTTGTTATGAATAATGGTAAATATGATAATGATTTTGGTAGGTGAAAGATTGGGACGTGGCATAGTTACTGATGCAATAACTACACCAGTGGTTAATACATCTGCTTACTTCTTTAAGAAAACTGCTGATCTTATTGATTTCAAGGTATGCATTTTACTTTTAAAAAAGTTTCCATTTTTACCTTTTTTATATGCTAAAGCTTCAATCTTTAGATTATATGCTGATCTTTAGCTGAATTGGTTTTATATATTATACTTAGTTTGTTGAGTCTTTGATCTTGAAACAGGAAAAACGTCAATTTAGTTTCGAGTATGGGCGTTATGGGAATCCTACTACTGTGGTTTTGGAGAACAAGATTAGGTATTGTGATACATTTCTGAGTTTGTTTTCTGTTTTCCCGTTTAATGATGAAGTTCCGTGATTTTGAGATGTGTGGTTTATGAAAAAATAGTGCACTTGAGGGAGCTGAATCAACTGTGATATTCGCATCTGGAATGTGTGCTAGTACAGTCATGATGCTAGCCCTAGTTCCAGCTGGTGGGCACATAATCACAACCACTGATTGCTACAGGAAAACTCGAATTTTCATTGAGACCGTTCTTCCAAAGATGGGGATCACGGTATGATTTTTGATGATACATATGAATGGTGTAAATATGTTGTTGGTGTAAATATGTAATTGGATTGATGTAAACCTTGTGCATCTTGTGGATGCTCTTTTTTTGCCTTTAAATGCAGGCAACCGTCATTGACCCTGCAGATTATGCTGGCCTTGAAGCAGCCTTAAACAACCACAAAGTGAGTTGTACTAATTTATGCCAACTTGATTTGTTTTTCTAAGAGCACATAGAGTGGTGACCGGTGTTACAGTGTTGGGAACACTGTTGAAAAAGTGGGGAGTGGGAATAGTGTTCTGGATTTGATTTTTGTCTTTGTTAGAAAATTCAAATAATTTAATAAATAGAAATAAATAACAAAATAAATTAAATAAAAGAAATAAGTTCATTAAAAATAAAAATAAATAATTGAAGTACAATAAATAAAAAATCCTAACAATTAAAAGTACGTTAAACAAATTATGCTTTATCACGATTCCTCCAAATATGTATCACACCTCTAGATTCAAGTACCTTGCATATTCCTAACAGACACATAATAGTCTTTATTCTCGGCCATATTAAAACTGTTGTCTTTGGTAATCATGTTATGCAATATGATGCAAGTATACATGATTCGTTTTATAGCGTTTACGCTATAAGCTCTTGTTGGAGTTGCAACGTTGTTTCGTCTGAATAAGAAGAAGAATCAGAAGACATTATTGTGAATAATAGAGTTTTTGAATTTTTGATGTGTATTCGTAGATGAAAAAGAGTGTTTTAATGTGTTTAAAATTGTGTTTGAAATGTGGTATTTATAGATAGAAAATAAGGTTTAAAAAAAATGGTCATATATATAGCTGTTAGTGTATTTATTTTTAAAAATCAACGGTTATAATACCGCTGAAAACATAAAAAAACTCGAAACAGCGTCTCGCACGGGATGCTGTCACCGGAACGCTGTTCCTGAGTGGCGAAATGCTGTTCCGACGGCGTTTCCAATGGTGAACGGCGATGCTCGACCCCCCACTCCGTGTGCTCTAAATGTTAATTTTATTTGTCAATGGGGGCAGTAAAGAAACTAATACAAGATGGATTTATGCTGCAGGTTAGCCTTTTCTTCACTGAGTCGCCAACCAACCCGTTTCTGAGGTGTGTTGACATTGAGTTAGTTTCAAAGCTCTGCCGTGCTAAAGGAGCTATTGTTTGCATTGATGGAACATTTGCTACACCTCTCAACCAGAAGGCTCTTGCACTTGGTGCTGACATTGTTCTGCACTCCGCAACAAAATATATTGGTGGTCACAATGATGCAAGTGATCTCTTAGATAATCTATGCTACTAGTATCAAGAGCAATTGAGTGGATTGGATTTTGAATCTTTTGACCTTGTTTTTCAGGTTCTTGGTGGTTGTGTTAGCGGTTCTACTGAGATAATTTCTCAAATTCGTAACTTGCATCATGTTTTAGGTGGTGCTCTCAATCCTGTAAGTATCCTACAACATCCTCTGGTTTTGCAATAATCAGCTTATTATATATCAAAAATATTATCGTTGACATAGAGGGTATTTTAATGTTCCTTTTTGATGTCAGAATGCCGCATTTTTATTCATTCGAGGCATGAAAACGATGAAACTGCGTGTACAGCAGCAGAATTCCACTGGGCAGAGGATGGCCGAAGTTTTAGAGGCACATCCTAAGGTACTTAAGTCGCCATTGAAGAACAATATCTTAAATAGGGGGTGTGTAGGCACCAACTAGAGGGTAATGGGGTTCAGGTCGAAACTGGTAATTTATTTAGTATGGTTTGGTTTGATCAACCTTAGTTTGGCCATTTATATATAAATCATGAATGTGTTTAGTTCAATTACAAAAGCTCTTTAGATTCAAAAATAGATAAGCCGAACTAGTGGGCTATATGTATTGAGAATACACTTTTGGTGACTTTCAAGATGCTCAGACCATATAATTTGATTCCTTTTTAGCTTTGAATTTGAGTTGTTATAGATAAAACATAATTCAATGGATCCATTAATAAGTAAATAGATAGATTGAAACTCTCACATTTTGCACCAACTATGTGACACTGAAAAGACTTGTTCTAAATTTACAGGTGAAACATGTTTATTATCCAGGCTTGCCAAGTCATCCCGAACATCACATAGCCAAGAAACAGATGACTGGCTATGGTGGTGTAGTCAGTTTTGAGGTAAACTCTAGTCCTTGTTTTTTAACTTCCTCAACTCTGCTGCTTTTGGAAATTCATGTTCTTGTTTGCTTTTTAGGTAGATGGAGACTTAGAGAGAACCATCAAGTTTGTTGATGCTCTAAAGATCCCGTATATTGCACCGTCATTTGGTGGCTGTGAAAGCATTGTGGATCAGCCAGCCATTATGTCATACTGGTATGTTTTCATGTGCATATTTAACTAATAGCAGCAGTTGCTTCATGAAATATGGATTGTAATGGGCATTTTGGACTTGTTTCTCAACAGGGATCTGAGTCAATCAGAGAGGGCCAAATACGGGATAATGGACAACTTGGTTCGCTTCAGCTTTGGAGTTGAAGATTATGAGGACCTTGAGGCTGATGTCCTGCAAGCTTTGGAGGCGATATAGATATGATTCACCTGCGCCGTTGTTTGTTTTAATACTTCTGTGTTTTCTTTTTTTCTTTTTCTATTTTTTGTTTCTTTTTCCGGTGTTGTTCTTGAATCTCGATCACGGCTGTTTGTTATAGTTGAACACCCTTTTGAGTGCTCCTATTACCAATTAGTTAGATTGAGAAATGTGTTGTCTCTTTGCACAATAATGTGGTCTGTTTTTGACGTTGTAAGAAAGTATTTGAAGCAATGCAAAAACTAGATGAATGGTATTTTCACCATCTTAAATCCCTGTTTTGTGGGTACTTGCAGTAGTTCCAAGACTTCAGAGGTGTTTGATGCATGAGAGAACAGATTGCGTAGAGTAATAGACACAGTTTCTGATCTTTGAGTATTAACATTTGGAAGCCTACGTAAAGTCCGCAATTTGCTAAGCGGGCAGCAAATTGTGGTCTGACTTAACTGCAGACGAGTTGCGCAATAACTGGAGAAAAAAAATCATGTACGTTAATTAAATGGTGTTAAGTACTAGTGGCTAATTTGTTGATGTATTTAAAGATGTGTAGAAGAATCTAGGTGATGTTTTTGTAGAGTTTTATTTTGGTGCTTGGGTCTGTGCAGCTGGTCCATCCAGTCCTCGTGTGTTTTAAGCCTCCTCTTGAAAAAGGGTAATCGATCATCTGGCGGTCCTCACTGAGTGGCGACTAGTCTCATGATCAACATCGTAGAGGTAAATTACGTACATAGTTAAAAGATAATGAAAATTAAACTCACGAGTCATTACATCTATTTTGATGTCGTATGTCCCCGTCCACTAAGCTACATAACAATGAAATGCGACATATAAATAAATAAAGCTAAGAGAGGATTTTATTAATAATCTACAAAAACAATGTACATCGTCACTTCAGTCTGTACCATAGTTTTTTTCTTCGTGCACAACCCCTCTATCATTTGTGTCATCTAGAAATAAAATATATATTCCAAAGGTCAAGCTTGTACCACTACCCCATACTTGAAGTTTCTTGCATTTTGGTCCCCACTTTTAATGCGTATACGTACTATTAAATCCGTACTTCCTTTCATTTATTTTTGGCCACCCATCAAAATAGAAAGCACAATTCCATGCACACACTATATATACTACATGCATGTAATAGCCTACCTGTGCTTTAATATATCAAACAAGACGGCTGATTATTCATTTTGACCCTGCTATTTTGCTCGTGAATGGCTATGTCATCTATAATTCTTGGGCTTCCTTCGAACTTTGCTCCACAGCTCAGTAACAAGGTTCGGAGGAAGAGCAACAACGTCAATATGAGTGCTAGCGATGTTGTTGATACTAACGATAAGAATTTAGGTTCAAATTGTAACCGTAGGAGTCTTGCTTTGGAAGATCATGTAAAGAAGCCTAATTCATTTTTGAAAGCTGATAGCAGCCTTGCAGTTCATGCTGGTAAGCTCAAAATATCTTTCTTACTGACATACATATTTGTGGGGACAGAAAAAAGCATAGATTTGTTTATTGATATGCATGTATAGATTAGTTCATATTTGATTATATAGACGTGGAGGGAAAAGTTCCAATAGGATTTAAGAGCTTATGAGCTTATAAGGTTCACCTTATGTTGGTAAGCTCTTAAGTTTTTCTTTCTAAAAGCCTAAGTTAGTAAGCCTTTACTAATAAGTTTATCGAGTTCTCCGATATACAATAAGCATAAATAATAGAGAAGTCCAATATATACGTGCCAAGTCACCATGGACTTGACTCATGGGCATGTACATCGAACCCCCTAAAATAAGCTCTGACTCCATCAACAAGCTCCAATTCCAGTTAGTTGTTGCCAAACATACCACAAGGATGTCATTTTTGCAATATTTTTGTTATATATCCAAGTTGTTTCTGAGTCAAATTTAAACATCATTAATTGATCTTTTAGTTTAGTCGTATGAATTTGATGAAAACGTACATTAGTAATATTGGTAATTGTTTTGCTAGGTGAAAGAATGGGTCGGAATACTACTGTTACTGATTCAATAACTACCCCAATTGTCAATACAACTGCCCACATCTTCAAGAAGACTGATGAACTCATTAATTTTAGGGTATATTAATTATATGTCATGCTATACTTCTCATAACTCATAGGATATATGTTCCAGAAATCAATGTACACTTCAACTTATTATATGCTATACTTTACTATAAGGGTGTTTGGATTCACATTCAAAATGATTTGGGTGATTTTATCTCGCTCTAGTCAAATGATTGTTAGAAAAGATTGATTAAAATTATGAGTTTTTGAAAACTCATTAGCTGGTGTAAAAACAATGAGTTGCTGTGGTAAAGGGTGAACTTACCTGACTATCAACTTAATTTAATTCTTCAAGTCGCAATAATCAACTTAATTACAAAGCTGTGTCGTTTTGATATCTTAATTACTCTTTTGAATCTTTGATCTTAAAACAGGAAAACCATCCCTTCAGCTTTGATTATGCGCGTTATGGGAATCCTACTACTGACGTCGTGGAACAAAAGATAAGGTATTGTTTTCCTATTAAATAGTTATAATGATGTACACAACTGGTGTGAAAAAATATAACTAATCAAATTAAGGTGTTTGATTTGTGAAAACCAGTGCACTCGAGGGAGCAGAATCAACCTTGCTAGTGGCTTCTGGAATGAGTGCTATCAGTGTGACGATTTTGGAGCTGGTTCCAGCCGGGGGCCACATAATCATTCCCACTGATTGCTACAAGCAAACCAGGATTTTCATTGAGACAGTTCTTCCCAAGATGAGGATCACGGTATGATTTATGTACATTAAATGGGTCACTCTGTATTATATGGAAAAGTTATCGCCTCAAACTATTTGTATCTTTTGTGTTAATATGCAGATTTCAGCCATTGAAACTGCAGATATTGTTGGCCTTGAATCTGCACTATGTAACCACAAAGTCAGTAATTTTATTGTTTCTTTTTGTCAATTGAGTCAATTTGTTTCATTAGTTATAAGATGACTTAATTATGCAGGTAAGCCTTTTCTTCACTGAGTCCCCAACCAACCCGTTTTTAAGATGCGTTGACATTGAGTTAGTTTCAAAGATGTGTCATGCTAAAGGAGCCCTTGTTTGCATTGATGGAACATTGGCTACACCTATTAACCAGAAGGTCCTTGCACTTGGTGCTGACATTGTTCTACACTCTGCAACAAAATATATTGGTGGTCACAATGATGTAAACAATATTCAAACAATCTAGCTAGCTGATATTAACTAACAGTATGTGTGGAGCTCTTATTTCCCTTGTTTTCAGGTGCTTGCTGGTTGCATCAGTGGCTCTATCGAATTAATCTCTCAAGTTCGTAATTTGCATCATATTTTAGGTGGCGTTCTTAATCCAGTGAGTATCTTAACATTCTTAAAATCATGGCTTGCATACAATCGTGCAATAATGCGCTTAAAAAACTTTTTTGATTAATTATCTTTTATGATGTCAGAATGCCGCATATCTAATTATTCGAGGCATGAAAACACTGCATCTACGAGTACAACAGCAGAATTTAACTGCACAGAGGATGGCCGAAATCTTAGAGACACATCCTAAGGTACTTAAGTTGATGTGTGGTTTTATATAATAAGTGGTTTAGGATGTCTGAATGTTTTCTGTTCTGAAAAAAACAGTATCTTAACTAGCATGTATGTTTAGGCACTAACATTATGAAATGTTTTACAGGTGAAGCGTGTCTATTATCCTGGTTTACAAAGTCATCCTGAGCATCATATGGCAAAGAAACAAATGACTGGTTTTGGTGGAGTTGTATGTTTTGAGGTCGACTCTAGTCTTAATTTGTTTTCAATCCCTCTACTCAATTATTTTTAGATGTTTATGTTTTGAGACAATTTTAGGTGGATGGAGACTTAACAGCCACCATGAAATTTGTAGATGCCCTAAAGATCCCATATCTTGCACCGTCTTTTGGTGGCGTTGAAAGCAACATGGGCCAGCCAGCAATTGTTTCTTATTGGTATCTTTACGCACTCATACATAATGAATCTCAAGTAACCTTTACTGAATGAGATTTATGTAACTGTGTGATGGTACATTTTGGGCTTGTTTCTTTAACAGGTATCTTGATCAATCAGAAAGGGCCAAATACGGGATAATGGACAACTTGGTTCGGTTCAGCTTTGGGATTGAAGACTATGAGGACCTTAAGGCTGATGTTCTGCAGGCTTTAGAGGCGATATAGACATAATTCACCAATGTGTTCAATGGCAAAACTTGAACACAATTGTTGGGGGCCCACATAGTTAATCGGTTTGTAATTCGTGATATACAACAATTCATATGTTATACTTAAACTTAATTATATATACAATAAACATGAAAATAAACAATAAAGTAAAGAGTAATGACATAGAGGTCTAATATATGGTCTAAAGGTGGACCTAATTCATCTATTGGTTGATATGTATATTCTCTCTCATAGTTTTATGGCTCGTCATGTGTCATGTTCATCTTATTAGGTCTACTTTTAGGCCTATATAATTAAGTCTATCTATGACTTTTCTAAAGTAAATCAACAATCCTATAATTTTTAAGTCCCGACTAAATAATGATTTCATTAATGAGTCTAATAAATGATGGTGGAAAGAAAAAGGTAAATAAATCATTATGTAATTAATAATAACATAAAAGGTTCATGAGTCATATTTTGACATTTTTATATAAGTAGGGGGTAAATAAATCATTATATAATCGAACCATTATAAATCTCGTCCGATGGATGGCTTTGTAAAATAAAACATATTTGACATTGTTATGTATGTAAATAAATAATGATAATAATTTAAATATAAGTTTATGTAAAATAATAAAATTGTATTAGTTGAAATATATTAGGTGAATTTGATAAACTATGATAGATACACTCTTGCTATCTTTGATTACAATTTCAATGAAGTTACCTTCCAATGGAATATTGAAAAGCAAAACGATATAGTAAATAAAAATAAATTGATTGAAAGAGAATAAACCTATTGCAAAATTATTAGCATAATAATTATCATAATTGATCATTCATATGCTCAGCATGGTAGAAAACGTACGAGTATTTAATATCTTTTCCATATGAAAGGTATTATTTTAATGATAATATTAATATGTTATTTGATTTAAATGATAATATGATAAAAAATTTGACAAGGTCAATTTTCTTATATGGCATGCCTAACTTTTAAGGATTCACCTACATGATGACACGTCATATGGTAGCTTGTAGGATACATCCACATAGGCTAGGGGATAGCCACTTAGTATATAGGAAAAATGATGAGTTTGATTAATGATAAGGTTTAAATATCGTATAATGATGATTGAGTTATACATTCAGTTTTAGGAAAAATATAATAATGATTTGATTAATGAATATATTGATTGCCTTATAGTTTCTCCGTTGTTATTAATTAATACTTAATAATTGAACTCTTTCTCTTTATCGGGTTAATCAACCGACCTAGTTAACCTTTATATTGATTATCATATAACTTCCAAATAAATTAAGAACTAAAAACTTGCTTTCATCTCATAAGTTGTTTAATAAATGTTGTCTACAAATACTTGTTGTATCCCTTGCACCAACCATCACATCTAAACAACGGTGAAACTAAAACTGGGTATGAACACTAAAATACTAAGAAAAGAACCGAAAGAAAATTCTATTATCTTTCTTGACCAGCTGCAAGAGCAAAAGATGCTTATGTAAAGGTTATGATAAGTCGTAAATGAGATGTTAACACTATTTACGGAAAATACGTGAGCATTGGGTTTGTTGTTCCTAATCAGTGGGTAAAAATGCATATTCTTGTTATCTTATATTATATATATAATCAAAAAGGAAACATATGCTTGCCTTTTATTTATGCAGAGCAATGTTATGCATTGTACTGCAAGAAACAATATAGCACATTGGTTTGTTGATAAGCTCCAAGAAGGCTGTGTTTATTTTATGGGGAACTTTACGGTGCAACTGAACAAAGATGAATATCAAATACTGAAGGATAACAATTATACGATTGAGCTAAAAGGGTCGACTTATGTGACCAAAGCTACAAGCGATATTGATGGATTCATAAGATGCCCTTTTTAATTCATTGAATTTAAAACCTTGAACCTACTCAGAAAAATACGTGGTTTGTAAGATTCTCTAGTTTTACTTCCATGAAACTTTTACGTTAAAATTAAAATCTATCATTCAGTAAGAAACACTTAATTGGATAACCTGTAGATGTGATTGGTTATGTTACATATGCTGGCAACATCACGTTGCAAAAAATAGGCGCAACAACCCTTGAGTTTGCTCTTCGGAACCCAAGGTTACTTCTCTTCCACCTACAACAACTATTAGTATATCTCTTATGTTTAAAACTTTTCGCTAACCAACCTAACTTACTTATCAAACCGGGGAATCAACATTAAAGTAACATTATGAGGAAACTTAGGAAAAGAGTTACTGCAAAATAAATCTCATAGTTGTGGCTCTTACGTCATCATTTTGAATTCAATGAATGCCAAAGATTACAATTGTATTCTTCACAACTACTCGCTCGCTTAAAGTATAGAACCTATTATATAAGTTTAAAAATAACATTCTGATACATTATTTCCTTGCAGATGCTCTTAGCCTTTTCCAGTTCCACATTGACACTGATTATTGATGATGTTGGCATTCCCTTTGTTGAAAGAATTTATGACTAAAATTAGGTGTCCATCTATCTTTATTATTTCTATATATAAAAAAAAATTATTTCTTGGTGTCTAATAATGTAGTGCTACAATTATCCTTTGTAATGATGTGAAACTGTTGCGCTCCAAATGGTCGGTCACGGCGAGCGGTCGTCGAATTGAACGTGGGATGGTGACCGAAGGTGTATTTATATTTATTGTTTGTTGGGTATCCTAAGTTACTACTACTTATTAGCTAATAAGGTTATTATTACCGTAGTAAGCGATAGTAATGAGTCAGGTGTCGTTCTTCAAACTACAATGGGCATGAGAATTTAGGGAGGTTAATTATCTTTTATAATTTAGCTGGGATAAAAATATTTGGGGGTTGATTTTTTTAGTTTTATAATTATCTAAGGAATATTTAGAATAAGATAGGAGTGGATGTTGCTCAGAGTACTAGGAGTTAAGCGAGTGATTACTATGAAATCCGTATATGCTATTTAGGGGTAGTTATTTTAATTAAGGCTTTAGTTTTGATGGTAGATCTAGGGATTGATGGACAAGTTTGAAACAACAAACGATACTTCACAAAGTATTAAATTACCGGCGTTTTTGGAGGCTTCCACAATTGTACTATACACAACGGTGTTTTCATTGATATACCAAAGACTCAACCTGTTAATACGTTGCTTCGTTAGAAGGTTCCTTGTCTTTCCCTTATGGGATTTATTTTCTATGTCCTAATGCGGCATAACTCCTAGCCTATTACTTACCTAACGCAGAGTTGTCCATAATCAGATAAACAATATGTCACATGGATAACAACTATGAAGTGTATACTACACCACAAGTTCTCCTAAATGTAGCAACCAATATAACTGACAACCATCCTCGAGTCTCATTCCCCCATCTCGAACATCAGAGATATCTGTATCATGGCATGAATTGTTGAATTAACAATAACATGAATATGAGTGACCCCACATAATGAGTTGAGATGGTTTTGTCTCACGACCAGTGAAATTGTTCGTCATTATTAGATATTAATCATCATAACTATTCTAAGCATGTTAAACTGATGTATGAAATTGTTTCATGTTTGAAAACCTAATCATATATCTAACCGTAACAATCAGATAAATTGATACTAGCATGTCAACCCTAAGGCAACAATTAAACAAGAACATACAGTAGAGTAGTAGGGATAGTATTCAATTCACTTCATGTGAGATATCTAGATAAATGATTAAATAACAAAAGTTCTGAAAGTTCTGTCTAAAACATTTGATAAATAAAGATAAATCTAATCTATTTCTAACCCTATGCTCTGTGTCACCCTCTGATATATTTCAATAAGGAGAACACCGACCATGTCGAGTTCATCGATCATCAGACACAAATAATGGAGGGACATACATATAGAAGTTAGCCAAATTCATCAGTAGGTCTTAATCACAACATAGGTTCGATACATAAACATTCGAGTTGTATTTCATAAATTCAAACATAATTTAGTTCCATATGGGCAAACTAACGACATAGATTATATCATAACTACCCTAGCATAACGTCTATCATAGCAATCACATATTTGTTTAGCCTAGCGTAATCATAATGAAGATAGAATAAATAATAAAACCTGGCGAGGTGTTACAACAAATCTTACTTAATCGTAGTCTCAGAGAACCTCCGTAAAATTAGAGTTCTAAGCTCTCTATTAACTACTAATTAATTAACTACTAATCTAGAGTGAGAAAGTAGAGAGAGAGGTGTGTGTAAGTAGTGTGTTTTTGGGGTGTTGAAATGAGAAGGTTGATGGTGGTATTTAGGGTAAATAATGTGCGTAAAAACATGACTTTTTACGTCACATGAGAAACTCACCGGAGACATTAAAGATAGTTTTCCAATTGTGCAAGCTTAGTCAAAGAAATGAACATTTGATGTCGATGGGTCAAAAGAAGGAATAATTGAATTGTTGCTGCAATGGGGACGCCATGTGAAGAATGATGTATCAAACATGTACTCAAACCCTCTATTCTCGAACATTTTTCATATAAATTAAATTAATGCACATTGTTACTTACCCGTTGTAACCTTCCGATGTAAATGGCAAATAACACATGTTAGAACAAAAATAGTTGGTATAACTTGACATGTAGAATTTGCAAGTCCAAAAAGGGTGTTTCACGACATTCTGGGAGCTAATGGTGTGAATAGTGTGACAAGCCCGTGAGTTTCCCGATACATATCTTTATGCATTAATAATGCTTCATTTATAATTGAATAATAATAAGTTTATCTTCCACTTTTACACCAAAAGTTTTTTTTTTTAGGTTCAGGCTTAATGTTGATGTGAAAGACGCCTTTGGCTAGACTGTTATTGTAACATTTGATGAAACAACCAAGAAGTTAGCCAATGCAACAACACTATCTCTATTGGAAGACAAGACACATCTTACTTTATGATTTTATTTTACTTTTCCATTATAGAATACTAATATACTCTCTTATATATATAGGATGCAGCTGACTTGGTGTTTCCTAATGCTTTATTGAATCTGATCAACACCGAGCATATTTTGGAGTTAAATACAAACACATATTATGAGCATGCAACCTTTGAGAGTTTCACATGTAGTAACGTTTATTTTGATGTTCTTTACTACATGTTATATATAACTGTTGCATATAAACATCAAAATGACATGTAGTATATATATAATGCAACAACAAACATTAAGATAATAGACACTATATATATAATGCAGCAACAAACATCCAAATGACATGCAGTATATATATAAAATTCAGCAACAAAATATCAAAATAACATGCAATATGTATAAAATGTAACAACAAACATTAAAATAATATGCAGTATGTATAAAATGTAACAACAAACATCAAAATAACATGCAGTATGTATAAAATGCACCAACAAACATCAAAATAACATGCGGTATGTATAAAATGCATCAACAAACATCAAAATAACATGCAGTATATATAAAATGCAGTAAGAAACATTAAAATGACATGAATTATGTATAACGTGCTGTACAAGCATCAAAATAACATGTAGTATGTACAAAATCCAGCAACAAACATTAAAATGACATGCATTATATATACAATGCAACAACTAACATCAAAATATTGTAAAAACGTTAAAAAAGAAAAAAAATGTTAAAAAATATAACTTAAAAAACGAAATAAAAAACAAAAAAAAAACGTAACGAAAAGAAAACGAAAAAACAAATAAAAACATTAAGAAAAACTAACTGGAAAACGAAAAAAAGAATAAAAACGTAAAAAAACCATAAAAACGTTAAAAAGGCATAATTTTTTTTTTTTGAAAAATAATTTATGAATTATTTTTTTTCCGGTGGCAGGTGGCTGCTGGCAGTGGGGTAGAGGTGAGGGTGGGAAAGATGAAGGGAGGAAGAAGGGTAGTTAAAAAGTGAAGGGGAAAATTAAAATTGGATAAAAAGTGAAGGGGTTGAAGATGAATTTTTTTCCCCCTAATTTGTACCCTTACATTTCAAATTAATTACAAAAATGTCATTCATTTTCAACCATTGATCAAAAAATAAATGACTAGGATGAGTTGTTCACTCTTCTCTTCATTTAACTTCTCTTTTGATCATAATTTATACTTTTCACATGTATAAATTCAAGTTGTCTTAGCAGTTGTGTTAGTATAACAAATATGAAATATTTGACATTGTATATTTTAAAACGCTTTAACTTTTAAAAAAAGAAACATGCATCAATATATTTATTTAAATTTTTTATCCATTATAAAATGAAGAGGAGATAGATAATTTAGAGAAATACGTTTGAATTTGGTTATATGTTGTAAATATAAGTAAATAAGATTAAATTAAATCTCTCCAAAGTCCAAACACCCCATAATAAAAGAAACAAATAAAACTTCATGATACTATCATAATCATAAAATAAAGGTAATGGAATACTACAAAAAACAATGTGCGTTTGAATAATTCAATCATATATGACACAATAGGTTCCATTATAAAATTACAAAATGAAAGAACGTAGTCTACCTCTTCTTATTCTTATCCCCCTCTAATAGAATATTCTAATTCTCATTCCTGTCAAACAAAACAAAACCCCCCATCATCATCATATCAATCTTCATCTTCTTGTTCATATTTCATTTGTGTTTGATTACTTAATTAATTAGTGAGATGAAATTCGGTAAAGAATTAGGAATTCATTTAGAACAAACCTTACCTGAATGGAAAGACAAATACTTATGTTACAAACCCCTTAAAAAACTTCTTAAACACCTTCCTAATCCTAATCCAAACCCTAACCCTAACCCTGCCGGCGACCACCATCCTCAACCTTCCGCCGCCGATCACAACCTGCCACCTCACTTGGCCGATCTCCAACAGTGGTTTGTTAGGATTCTTAATGAAGAACTCGATAAATTTAATGATTTTTATGTTGATAAAGAGGAAGAATTCGTTATCCGTTTGCAGGTTTGATTATTTTCAGTTAATTTTATTGTAATTTTTTTGGCCTTTGACTTATTTATATAGGATTCAAGTATAAGTAAAAATTGCTACTTTTAGAATGGGGATCTACTAATGTTTGTTTGTTTGGCTTTTATGTTATATATGGCAATTGACTGTCTCTTTTAGTTATTATAGTATAAGTATAGAGTATATAATTTTTTTATGGTTTGACTGAAATTTAAGCATTATAATCTATGTTCATAAAGTATGTGTTTGAATGAGTATGAAAATTTAAAGTTATTACGTGCGAAAAGGCTATTAATTTTTAATTTATGTTCTTGCTTTGATACTTAGAAATTAAGTAGAGACTACAAGAATATTGATTGTTGGATATTCGACTACCATAAGACTCCAGAACAGATTTTGTTTATTTTTCAAAGTGATTATTGAGACTTGAAGAATCAAAATCAGATAACTGGCTGTAGTTAAGTAACTCTATGTCTCTACATTTATCTCAATAATTGGCTTTCTATAAGCAACTTCTTGGGTGCTTTCCCCAAAATATGATTGTTTTGACCCTGGGATTTTAGTTGTATAAAATGAGTCTTTGATGCTAGGCAAATTAATGAACCATGTGAATGCTTTGTGTTTGATTATTTTCTTTTCTTGCAACTTTTATTGTGATTGCAAGCCACTACAAATTTTAAAGTAACGTAATTCTTGATATGCTTACTTCAAATATTGAAATTTCATGTTGAGCTTCTTAGATGAACATGCGTTGTATTGGTTTTATCTGTTGTGCTATGTGTATACCTGCACCAAGGTGACAAAAGTCAAATTTTTAAATCACCAACACAAAAAAGTTAAGGGCTTTCTTTGGACTGGTAAATGAATAAGGGTAAAGGGTGTTGTCCCATCCTATATGATACTTTATCGGTTATGAACTAGATATAGGATTCCCTTATAGGGGCTTTCTTTGGAGTGGTAAACGAATAAGGGTGCTGTACCATCCTATCTGATACTATATTGGTTAGGGCGAGATGTAGGATTCCTTTATAAGACCTTGATAATGAAAAACTAATAACATTCATCTTTATTGGAGGTTATTGAATTAGCCTGCTACTATGGCCTCGTGACTTTAGAAATGATGCAGAGCCAAGCTCCTTGAGGTTTGGACATTACAATATTGGTTACTGCTAGATATAGGAGTCCCTTATAAGTCCTTAGCAACGAGTTACTACTTACCAATGACTCCCGAGTCCTGACATTGGATGAAGTTTATATCAAGGTTAGTGGGTCATGCTGCTACCTTCGGACTTGGGGCGTTATAGGTGCAATAAGTATCAAATGTTGGGGATTTTTGCTATTGCACATCCATTCTGTAAAAACAGATGGTAGAAGACTAGAAGCAATGGCTCACCTTGTTGAACTATACTCTCGACTCCACAAAGTAGTCATTTTGTGTTAGCAGGCAACAAGGGATTGCAAAAACTCCAAACCCAACGGGGAAAGTCAGGATTTAGAACGGCTTATCAGGTTTGGGGCGGGTTTTGGGGCTTAAACCGGTGCGGGGCAGGGCATGGGCCTATCATCCCCCCACCCAATATATATGTATATTATATTTTAAATATTGCTCCCTCCATCCCATAATAAGTGTCCACAATCAGATTACACAAAGTTTAAGAAAAGACATAATCAGTACATTTTGTAAGA
The DNA here is from genome assembly GCA_963921325.1 of Logfia minima. NCBI lineage: Eukaryota > Viridiplantae > Streptophyta > Magnoliopsida > Asterales > Asteraceae > Logfia > Logfia minima. Next base: position 10,264,890 of record OY992774.1, on the reverse strand, counting down.
GAAAAATGAAAGTCTTACCCTTACTCTTGCATAGTCTTCTATAAATCAGTTTTGTGAAAAAGTAAATTATAGGTAAATTGGTAAAGTTAATGTAGACACTTATTTTGGGACGAAGGGAGTAATATTAGTATATTATCTTTATTTTGTAAGGACATTTTTGTATACATTTGTTTACCATTTCTGTATTAGTATAATAACACTCAAAATAGAAATGATGTATTTGGGTCGACCTTACTTTATATCCATTTTTAGCTTTATTTAAAATCATTTAGTTTTTCTGATATTTCATGTCATTTAATATTATGTGTTGATTAGTGCGTGTTTGTTTTATTACTACAAAGTTAGTATGTTATTAATTTTCTTTATCTACCATATGTTGTTAGGTCTATATATTTCTTATATAGTTTATCTAATCATGATATGAACCATGAGGTGGTTAAAATCATAAATATCAATGTTATCGAATCGGGTTTTGGGGATTACTTATGATAAATGGGGATTGGAGAGGGTTTGGGGGAACTTCTGGCCCCAATGGAGGTCTCCGATTAGATTCCATGATGAGGGAAGGGGCGGGTTTGGGGTCAATGTTGATTAACGGGTTCGGGTATGGGGGACTACACTCCCTGCCCCGAACTCGCTCCATTCCCAATCCTTTTCATAGATAATGTATCAGTTTTCGTTGATGTGGTTTTCTATCATCTTCGTCCACCCTTATTTTCATATCGTGTACGTTTGAGTACAGTTATTATATATTGCTGCCACCCTTCTACATCTAGTAACTGATTGTACTTGGCGTTCTAACCAGGAACTGAAGCAAAGAATTGAACGAGTAAAAGAGAAAAGTTGCAAAAATGGAGTCTTTACATCAGAAAGCGAATTCAGTGATGAGCTGATGGCAATACGTAAAGACTTTGTCACAATTCATGGGGAGATGGTCCTTCTGAAAAATTACAGCTCATTAAACTTTGCAGGTATATAATCTTTCTTTTTGATACCTTTTTAGTCATGTATCTGATCTAGGGATTAATGAATTCTAAAGGGATTTTCCATGATTCATCTGAAGATACATGCTTAATAGTTCCTAAACTATCAGAGGGAGAGGTGGCACTTTCGACTCATCTGTACTATCATAATTAATAATGACTCCAAATAGGAAAGTATTTTATTTCAATATTTGAGCACCAACTAAATATCTGATATCTAATATCTAATTACATATAAAATATTTGTTAATCAGTTGAAATATTATCTGTATAATGCGATTTTTTTATTATTCAAAAATAACATGCTATTTAAAGAACATACAACTATACGTAATAAAAATAAATAAATAGTTGATACAGCTGCGTTGCGTGGGTAACATGCTAGTAAGAGATAGAACATTTTAGCCTTTTTTATTAGGAAAATTTTAAGATTAACTCTTAAGACTCACATATATTTTTGGAAATTGTGTAATTCCAACTATCTAGTTACATCTAGCAATTAACTCACATTTTTCCATCACTAAAACTCATTTCTCCAACACATTAGACGAGTCAAACGAACATATTATCATCACGGATTCATCTTCATGGCTAATTCATGAGAAAAAAAAAAAACCCGACATAACACTATGATGATTCATCACTGTTGATAAATTTTGTTTTATGCAACATGGCACGGGTATTATGGTAGTTTGCTTATAGTTGGGTCGATTGGGGTGTATTATCTCTCTAACAAGTCAAATTGCTGAAAACTCCCCCCAAGTGTTTTTTCAACCCATAAACCTCCTAAATTGATAAGTGAAAGGAATAAATAATTATTGGAACAGTATCTTTTTGCAAACACAGTTGACACACTAATGAGTAACTGCTGAAAGAGTTATTTGTTTTGGACTAAAAGTGTTTTGAGTCAACACAACCTGATCTGACCCGTTTAAACCACTTTAGTACCACCATTTCGACTCGTTTACCCTCCCTTCCCGCCCCGCTCATTTTGTTACCTCTAATTAGTGTTTGTAAAACTTAGAGGGATGCAGCTATTAGTGCATGTTATAGATTGTTTATATTCATAGTAGAACATATAGGCTACTGGCTGCCTGTTACACGTTTTTCTAACCTTTTTATTTCTTTCTTGTTCTTAGGTATTATTAAAATACTGAAAAAGTATGACAAAAGAACCGGTGGATTACTGCGTGTACATTTCACACAACTTGCCCTTCGTCAACCGTTTTTCACCACAGAACCTCTTACAAGATTGGTCCTTGAGTGTGAGGAAAATCTTGAACTCCTATTTCCTTTAGAAGCGGAAGTAGTTGAATCTACTAGCAGCAGAAGTAGCGATTCAACAAAGCCACCTTTGGCAACTGGGGAGGGAACATCGGATGTGTATAGGCGAACTGTTGATGCAATTAGAACCATAAAGGGTCTTAAGAAGGAAAGCTCTACCTCCAATCCATTATCGTTTGCATCTATTTTCGGCAATCAGGATATTGACACTGGAGCTATAACTGCAGAGGATTCGCCTTCTGACTCGCAGTCAGAACCAGATTGTGATGATGGTCACTCTCCCGAGTAACCTCTTTTTATTCTGGTTCATGATGCATTTCAGATATGTTGATATTTTGTATTACTTATGATTTTTATTTTTTTTTTATTTTAGTTTTTCGTGAGGGAGTTTTTAAGTTTTGCAATATTATTTCCTTGTCTGCTTTTGAATTTGTAAATCAAACATACTACTTTTGTTTTGTTTTTTTTTATGACAGTTCGATGAAGATACTGTTGACATTGTTACGATATGAATGATAAGTCATTTTGATTCATTATGCAACCCAAATACGATCTTAAACATTCAAGCATGGACCCATTCTATAAAGTTACGCATCGAAAAGACTATATACAGTTAGTTGCAATGGTTGATAATTGTTATTTCACTGTAAACAATTGATCTTCTATCCCTCAGTAACAACTCAATGTGTAATCCTCTTTTACGCACATTCTTATTTATGGAAACTATGTTGAATCAAAACTTGTGATTCTATACAATTTTCTTGGAAAAAAGAAAAACTAATCACAGATCCTTGTCTTCGTCTTCCTCGTAGCTAAAAGGTAATGGCACTGACTTGGCAGCTCAAAATTTCCAACTTTCTTCAAATGCTCATTCTCCAACCTGAATTATTCACTAAATGTTAACTTATGCTTTTTGTCACATTGCTATTATAATGTGTTCACAATCAGGAATTGAAATGGACCCGAAGAAATTCCATATGCCACGCCGAATGATCTACAAGCTCGCAATTATTGCAGTTAGCTCATTTTCTATGTAAGGAAGTTGTTTCTCAGTGAAATCCAGTACAATTTGCATCCATGCAAGTCTCAGTATCACATTTACTACCTGCAAGTAATATAAGATCTCTAATGAGACATTATTCGTAGTGGCAATTGATAAAAGTCATGAATAATGATTACTAGTTACCATTGCTAAGAAGTAGGTAGATCTGTTGGGCAAAATAAGCTTATCTCTTAACTATGGATTCTCAGAATTTCTGTTTAGCAGACCCCAATCCTTTACTAGATCCCAGTAGGTACTAAATATCGTTGCAAACCCTGAGGTAGATACAGCGATGATTTTCAATGCAGCGATGTAGAGTAGACCAGGGATCCTCACTCACAACGAGCTAACATACTCTTGTAGAGTGACTTGACTTGATTTCTTTCAATGACCTCCTTTTATTTAACCACAAAGATTGTTGTGATTATGAGTTGCATAAGCGCAAAGTCACTATTGTAACAATGATTAGATTTACTATTGTTAGTGATTATTTGCTTAGCAGTGACCTTGTTCTTTTGCAGTGAATTGTATCTTGATATATCTTCAGTGTTTAGGGCTTCTAGTGATAGATTCATCAAGCTATAACCAGTTCACAGAGTGTAATCTTCATCATCTTAGCAGGGACTTGGTTGTCCAACGACCAACGATACAACTTATCTTGGGAGTTTTGACTTCATCATTTCTACGAAGAACTCAAATGAATTAACCAATCACAAATCAGTGACCCAACAATCTTCCCTTAAATGATGATGACAAAAACTCCTAAGTCTTAAATGAATTATAACACTTTTACAAATGAATTGGTCATATGGACTAGACAAGCTCCCCCTTAATGTTTATAATTGTACATTAGTTATTTTATTTATTTTAGTGATCCATATGATTCTTTTGGATTCTTTTTCAACTATTGATCATAGTATTTTTCAAAAATTGATTTATATATCTATACTATTATATAATACATTTCAATATTTTTTTTTAAGATAGATTTTACTATTTTACCCTTATAATTACTAAGAACATTTTAAAAATCTATAGAAATGACTAACATGCCCCTTCATTTATTAACTTATCATTAATACAAAGCATTATTAAACTATAAACTAATTAATATGTGACATTTAATTATCATTAATATAATCATTATTAAACCATAAACTAATTAACATATGACAATTAATTTTAACTTAAACATCTCTTTATTTATACTACTATAAAATATAATGCATTTGAGATATATTTTTTGAGATATAAATAACTATAGATAAGAAATTCCGAAAAAAGACATAACTTTTGAACCATTAGTAGTTACGGGACTTGCCAATTATGGATGGAATGGTTGTGATGAGATAAATGCGTTTAATCAAGGTTGGGACAAGTAATTCAAATTTTTAATCAAGTTTTAGGATTACAATGTAACATATATAATGCTTAGTATCAAAATACAAAAAAATAAACCAAAAATAAAAAATCAAATAGACTCAACAAACAACTTTACAACTCGCAACCTGTCCATAAGAACTTGAAACTCGGCACTCGCAACTAGCAACACAACCATCGCATTTGCAATGACATCTTATGATTTAATTTTGAGTTATTTTGTTATAAGTTTTTTTGAAAAATTGTTAAAAGAAAATGATTTTTCCCATTTACAAAACAGTATACTTCGTGTATTGTCATATGGTTTTAGATTTTTAAAATATTTCAGAAAACACAACACTGTATGTGAAGCTAATAAACTGCTCCCGCTGCATTGCGCGGGTATTCTGCTAGTATATATATATATATATATATATATAACATAACATAGTACAAGTGACCTATTCTATTACATATGATCTACTTTAACACCCATCTCTATGATCTTCATCTTTTCCCACTCTATCATGATCTCATACTTCTCATTCGATGACAGATATCTTATGTGTCTGGCCATTGCTTCATCCTTCACTGCCTTTCTCATTCTTGATTCATCAAGTAGACATGCCACTTTCATGAGAATGACCATCAACTGATCATGATCCATCTTCTCTAACTCTACTTCCCTTTGGAATCTATAGTGACTGTGCATATCAGTATACACTACCCCACACTCAGGTTCAAGAACCTATAATCCATCTTCCTTTTGTACACTAGTAGGTAATGCTAGCTTCAAGTTTATGATGTTGGGTACCCTGTACATATTTTGTAAGGGACCCTCTGTTGTATATTTGGGACTCATAGGTCGCTCTTGATCTCCTTTAGTTGCAGCAATCTCATCCTACCTTAACGGGCCTAACTTCACCATCTTCTCAAACAATCTATCAATTTCTTCTAACACATCATATTTCGCTGCACTTGATGAGTGGCTGACAGCTAATCTCAGTTAATTCCACTCTTCCATGTGAAGCTTGCATATTTGATCAATGGTTGTGATTTGTTTCTGATCACCTTTGTGAATTTGAACTTGAATATGAGATTTCAACTTGGAATTTTTTAGAATTGCCTTGGTGACGGGTGCAGGGTTCAATCTACCTACCATACGATTGGCATAGACCTTTCGATCTCTCTCCCTAAAAAGTTTGTCACTGCCACCACTGGTTGGTTTCTTTGATGGCTTTGGAGGTTTGCCGGCTTTCTTTCCTTCAAGTTTAATACGCCGATCCTCAGTTTGTAGCTCAAGAGTTAATTTTATTGAGGCTTCTATAAATGCATTAACATATCCCAATTAGACACTATAGTCATTTTCAATGTATGCATTAAAATATCAAATCAATCATGGCATCATATTTGGTGCAAATTATAGTGTACATTAAATTTTTAAAGATTTTATACTAAATTGGATGCAACACCAAACTTTGCACCAAATTTTTTAATTTTCATTTTAACTCTTTTGATTAAAATAATTTTATTATGTGAGTTCAAAACTTACAAAAATAAACATATTTACTTGTATCATTCGTTTAAACATGTTATGCTTTCTCTACAATTATATTTGATTCACATACTATTTTTTTATGTACACAATATACATTTGTTTCCAATGAAACTTGAAATGCATATCATATTCAATGTATCATTCTTTTAAATACGTTATAAGTTATACTATACCAAGTTTGAAACATATTATCCACAATTACACATATATATACATCGTATCCGATTATACTCAAAGTCACAACCTCTAGATTGATTGGAATCTCTCAAAAAACTTGGTCAAATCCTCATTGGTGAAATCACTAAAGACATAACATTCATCATTGGATTTTAAATAGATGCATCCTTATATTGATATTCGTTATTAAACATGTGAGATTTATCGTTATAACGATATTACTTATTTATTTTTAGTATAAGTTACTTAATTCTAATATATAAACTTGTAGATTAAATAATAATTGAGTAAAGTTCTTATATAAAAATAGTTTAGGGATTAATATGTAAATCTTGGTTATCAGTTTAGTATAAACATATTCTTTAAAAATTCTTTGTTTACATCAAATTTGATACAATATTTAGTACATACATTAAAAATGCTCTGACAGCTATATTATATCTTTGGCTAAATAAAAATTCAACTAATTTGAATTCCAAATATCCATGACCATCTACTACCTACCAACATCCATTAGATATGATATTATTCGTAATTGAGCATCCTTACATTATGTGATTCCTAAGTTATCTTCGTACACTACAAAACGTGTTTTATAATATTGTACGGTATAGTAGTATAAAATATATTTAATAGTAGGAATGGCAATGGGGCGGGTTTGGGGCGGGGCAGTCATCCTCCATCCTCGAATCCAATTATGAAAACATGCCCCAAACCCACCCCAAACCCCATTGGGGATCTTATCGGGGCGCCCCATTAGGGCACGGTACTCCCCCAAACCCGCCCCGTTCCCCATTGGGGTTCTTAATGAGGTGTCCTTTTTGACGTGATGGTTCACCATAGTCGCACCGTATCCTATCTATTGTTATTAGTTTTACACCATTAGCTATACGGTTTCGAAGTCCCTAGTCAACTTAAAAAATAAATATGATAAACTATCTCATATATTGAAAATCAATATATATCTATACGTAATATATAATTTGTAACATGTATATATTATATCGGGGCGGGGCGGGGCGAGGATGCTTGTCTCCAGTCACTACTTTGAATCCATTAAGAATCCCCGTTAATGCCCCGAAACCCATTAAGCTTGCTCCGCCCCGCTCCAAAAAGTTCGGGTTTTGGATTTCCCCGTTGGGTTCAGGTTTTTTTGCCATCCCTATTTAATAGTATATAGATGAAAATTAGTAATGTATGAATTATCACCTTTATATTATAGTATGCGCTTAGTGTCTGAAAATGTATCAAACTTTGTCAAAAAAGCTATTTTGTGTATCGTTCTTTTCGAGGTTCTATTAAATGTATTGAACTCGTAAAAAACGCAATTGTATGTATTGGGTGACCTATCAAACCCTTAGCTGGTTAATTTATCTCCGATCATCTTCTTCGGCAAATTTCCGACCACCTGACGTCTTTTCGGCCAAATGAAATAAATGTTTTATTTTTTCCGTTTCTTTACTATATCGAAAGGTCAGCCGGTTTCAACAATTGTTACCATGCTTACAAAGCCCACTAACAATTGTTGTAAGCAAACTATCATTCGGTTTTAAATCTCTTAACAACAGTTCATTAACAAAATGAAGCGTCGACTCAATTTATGGAAGCTTATAGAGCCAATGAATAACGGGAAGTAAATGAACCAGCATTTACAGTTAAACCCAATGATATCATTTCTTCTAGAAGCTTTTCAGCTTGCTCCATTTGACTCGTATTGCATAAACCTTTTATTAGTGTGTTCAAAGCGCTGAATTTGGATTCACTCCCTTTGATAACATATCATCCCTAACAAAGAAAACTAAGATTGTTTTTGTATCAAAACAAGTGTTCAAGGTAACCCAAATGTCCATTTCTTTGGTGTTTTTGATGAACTTTTGAGTCAAATTAAGCCACAAAATGTTTATATTTAAACCGGAAGTTTGCCATCTGGTTTTAGCCGAAATTTCACCGGAGAAGATGACTGGAAAAGTGTGGTAACCGGCTAAAATAGACGATTACCGGTTACACCCGGTTCAATACACTATTAGAGGTTTTTATGAGTTCAATACATTTAATAGAATCCCGAAAAAAATGATACACACAGTAGCTTTTTTAATAAAGTTTGATGCATTTTCAGACACTAAACCCTTATAATATTAAAATAGTAAGATGCAAAAGCTAGGGTTAAAGTGTCTAAATCTCACCTACACCTTCAGTGATAGCTTATGATTGTTTTAAGACCCTAAATATATTAATGGCTTACAATATAAGATTATCATAAACTCATAATGCAATTTTATTATATGGCATATTGGCTTTGACGCACTTGCCCACTTTTTATTTATCCATTATTCTAGTTATTCTAAAATCAATTGCATGGCTACAATTACACAGGAAGAGTATGTTCCAATTTCAAAAGTCAAGAACCTCACACTAACAAAATATGATTAAGCGAAATATGCCTTTTAATCGGGTCGATCAGACCCTAATAAGTGTTAGTTTAATCGGGTTATTTTGGACTTAAAAATAAAACTTCACCTATCACGCAACCCTATGAAGCATTCGGTTTTGAGGTTAGGATTAAATGGGTGGCAGGTTAATCAGGTTGCGGGCTAATCATGTCAAGTGCGGGTTTGGTGGGGGGTTTTTACGTTTTAACATCCCTACGTCCCTCCATTCCACAAATTTCATTCATTTGTTTAGCATCTGTTCTTCTTTATTTACCCCTCCTATGTTCTTGAGCTTCATAACCTTCATAAAACAATTGTAAAGCTCTAATATGTTGGTGAATCTTGGAATCCACGTGAGTAGGAGGAAAGCTAATATGACATCGACACCCATTTGTGCGAAGTTTAAAACCAAAAAGGCCAACGAAAGCATGAGTGTAGGATACTAAATAAACAAATGGGCTTAGAATATATAAATTATCATGGCTGTCTAGTGATGAACCTAAAAGTAATAACGGGCTTGTTGGCCCTACAAAAAAATATAATCAAGCTTTTTGGTGTTAGCTCCCTTCTGTTCATATTAATGTTGGATTTCAAGTTGTGTGGTGTGTTTATTTAGTCGAGCAGTTTTGTAATTTAGTCTACGGATATTTTACCACTTTGATTCTGATGTAGGCTAAAAAGGTGAGATACATACAAATTGAACCTGTTGATTCACATGAATACGAGGAATAACTTTTCTAGTTATCATTTATTCAACGAATGCTGATAATATGGATGATTTCCAATCAAACACAGACTTTGTGAATTGAGAGAAAAATGAAATTTCATAAAATCCAACGGTGAATGTTCCAAATTCTCAAAAGAACCCTAAAATAGATCCAGAATTTTGAATGGGCCTAAAAAGACAATCAGGTCGAAAACTAGCCCACAATTATAGCCCAACAAATTGAAAAAATAAAACAATAAAATGCAAATAGTTCCTAAAATACAAGATTTTTGAGCCCGAAAGTTGTTTACCAAGACGCTCTCCTCGTAGCAAGCTTCGATTTGATTGGTCTTGAGCCTGAAACTGAGTCCGGTAGCCCAAGTTATGCTCATTTTAGTGAAGCCCCTTTACTCATGCAATCTTGGGCCTCCAGAAACAAAAGGGCCCGTTCCTCCTCACTTAGGCCTGCATCAGATTCTGGATCCAATAACCTAACCGAGTGTGCAGTCCGTACCACCAAACCCACATCACTAAATACATCGTTACACTGAAATATGAAAGATATAGTTGTGGCATGCTTCCTTCATTTCCTAACCATGTACAAGTGAATAGTATTGGTTTGTTTTACATAGCAACATTAAGTAGATTCAACAGATAGAAAAAAATAGTTGTCCTGGTGATCATTGAAATAGTTTCAATACCATAGCTAGGTGTAAGAATTCAGGAATCACAAGAGGTGCAACCACATGCATTATGCAGTAACAAAATATTTGTATAAGTTTGTTTCAAAGTCAATGTATAATCAATTCTCCCCAATGCACATAGTGTTTTTCCTTTTTGTTTATGGAAATTAAATGGAAACCAAAACTCGTGATTCTATACAAATTGCTATGCTAGTGCAAAAATGAACTAAAGATCCTTGTTTCCATCCTCATAGCTAAAAGGTAAAGGGACCGACTTGACAGCTCGAAATTTTCCAACATTGTTCAAATGCTCATTCTCCAACCTGAAGAATCATTCACTACAATGTTAACTTGTGTTTTCATGATATTGTTTTTGCGTACACATAATCAGGAATGTAAGTACGAAACTAGACCTGAAGAAATTCCATATGCCACGACGAATGATCTCCAAACTCGCAACTACTGCAATCAAGACTTGTTTATGGAGGAAAGGGGCTTCATTGAAATCCAGCACAGTTTGCATCCATGCAAGTCTAAGTATCACATTCGCTACCTGCACATTAGCTTACGCTAATCAAGATCTGACAATTTCGTAGTATATGTAATAGTAGTCGTAAAGATCATCAATTACCATGGCTATGAAGTAGATCGATCTGTTAGGCAAAATGAGTTTATCTCTTAACCATGGATTCTCAGAATTCCTACATAGCAGACCCCAATCCATCACTATATCCCAATAAGTACTAAATATTGTTGCGAACGCAGACGTAGACGCAGCAATGATTTTTAAGGTCATTCCTTTTCTTTGACCATAAATTGTCCTTGCAACTACGGCAACAATGGTAGAGAAGTATTTGAGTCCATTCAGAGCTTGCGTAGAATCATGCCCTTCGCACAACCGTCTTATGCACTGTATAGTCAGTCATACAGACCATGATTAAGGTATTTTATGGGACAACAGCAATAACTATAAAAAATAGTATTGACGATTTAATATCTACCTGTAGGACTCGAATCCAATATGGGACAACAGCAATAACTATAAAAATAGTATCATAAACATCGCTTTTGTTGCAAGTTTCTGCATTCCTCTTCTTGAAATCTCCCCAACCATAGTAACATACGTAGAACTGCAAGCTCCTCAATAACTGAACCTGAAACCATAAGGAACGCTAATTAAATTTTACCCCTTGATTGGATATGATTATTAATTCCGAGTTGTTTTGAATCTTACTTGACTAGTAAACTGATCAGCCAAGAAGAAATCTGGGAGAGTGACTGTATAAAAAGGAGCACAAATGCAGTGCCATAAACAAACCAAGATGAAATAACGGTTTGAGCGATAGAAGATATTAAATGGACAAACTGCTATCAAAAGTACCACCTGCAAAACATAGTTTACTATGAATACATAACACAAATGTGTAGGGGATTTGGTATATGTGACAAACATATCTTGTAGTGCTTATACTATTAATTCATCATTACTTCTAAGAAAGTGATTCTTATATACTTCTGACAAAATCAGGAAAAAGAGGGAATTACTTACAATAACTAACCCTAGAGGGACTAATTCTGTTAAAGCTTTGTAACTTTGAGTGTTTTGATCCATCTCCATTTCAAGATTTGAGAGTATGCCTGCAAGAGTGACTACTGATAGACCAGAAGCGAGGAGCAGAACTTCTCTAAAGCCCAGTTCTGTACCCGGCTTAAATCCAAATATAAATGAGTAATTGACCCGGTAACGCGTCCAATAGTACACATTTCCAGTGTACATCAGCATATGTAATACGAGAAACCCAAACAAGCTGTATAGTGGAAATATAGTATTCATGTACTGATTTCGACCCTCACTCTTAAGTAGATCTCTTGCATGTATAGTTGTGATGATCGCTACTACAAGGGCTAATGAGCATCCAAAAAAGCAACCTGCACCGAACACATTTGTGAGTTATACTGTACAAGTTAACTATATGCCTATGCAGGATGCTCATAACTTACCCACAAAAAAGGTTACCCTATGCCTATCTTTTTTAGCTTTAGGCCTTAACATGTTCATTCCTTGATGGCGATTCCCGTTACAAAAATGCTTTACAAATGCTGCTTCGACTCTATCTACGAGCTTAGCAACCTGAAAGAATTATTGATTAAATGTCAAACACAACATTATATGATTTATAAACCGTCAACTATAATTATGTAGTCAAGTGTATGTATATAATATACCTCATCAGATTGGCTCAAGTATGATTCTTCAACCATCTGTAAGTAAGCATCTGATGCATTTCGTGAAGTGATCTGTAGCAACAGTTTGGGTCAACAGTTGCAAACCCGAAGCCACATATGAAAGAAAAAACCGAATAATCCCTAACCTTATCATACTTTTTCATTATCTTGGAAAATGCCAATTGATTCAAGAAGCTGGTTTGTAGACAAAGACAAACAATTCAATTAAACTGTATCCAATATATATGTCAAACAAAATGTTATAAATTACTACTTACGCGTAATTCTTCAGAAGCCGAAGTTTTTCATGGAACTCAATAAAAGCCTGCTTCAACTTCCCTTGTGCATCATTGAGTTCCTTTTTGTTATAATGCAAATCTGATCTCGAAATATGGAAAAGACTTTTCATGGTGGATCGCGGTGACTCTGTGGTGGGGTTGATCTTTATATGATTTAAAACCTCTAAAGATGCCATCTTGTATTCTTTCCCATCATCCACTCTCTTTTCTTGGTTTTCTTCACGAATCACCTCCAACGGATATGATACACCTTAAATACATCAAAAATTCATAAAATATTTACATTTCACATAAGTCCTGTCATTTTGCTCTAACAATAAACAACTCACACACTCATGTCCCTTTTGGGACTTGAACCCACAACCTCTGGCCAACGATCCCCTTTTATACCACTAGGCCAGAAGCCTGTTAATTTTACACTATTACTACTTTTTTAAAAACAAAACCTTGTCCCAATTGGGAATTGAACCCACAACCTGTTGGCCGATGGACCATCTTATTACCGCTAGGCCAAAAGCCTATTTATATTACACAATTATAAATAAGTATTATTCCATAAATTGATTAACTACCTGTGTTTGTTTCATTGATGAAATGAGAAACTGCAGCAGGATCATTGACTTTAATCCTAAGTGCGATAAGAGCATCCATTTGTATATTCAACTCTTCAGCCTGCTTCATAACTTCTTCAACCTTACTCCTATAAAAACTAATTACTTTATTAAACTCGTGATCAAGTCTTCTAAAAAACACGAGCTCGAACTCTCCGCCATCTTCGGACGACCGGAGAAAAATCGTCTGATAACTATGATTACTGTTATTATCTGGTTCACCTAATTCTTCATCTGATTGATGCTGCATTGCACTTACTAATATAACTTCATCTTCTTTATCTTTTTTAGGACTAGTGTTACCATAACGACTTGTGAGTCCACTAAAAGCTCTAAAAAGTGACACCCTTCTTTTCAAAGATGAAGCCGGTGGACGTGGGTTGACCGGATAATTTCCCGATGGCCGGAACTGCCGATGCCGGAAAATCAAGATCTCTTTTAAAAGGGTTTTGAGGTGGTTGTAATTCATGTATGCATCTTGCCATTCTGGAACTGTTTGTGAAGCAAATTCTTTCCCAAACTTCATTGTTTTCTTTTTCTTTTTCTAAATTAAAAGACGAAAACCGATAACATCAAAACACTAGCTTTTAAAGAGAATATGAACTGGATTTTAGTTAGGGGTGAAGATGAACATTTCATATGTCAACTTTGATTTTGAATGTTTTGTTGTTTTCACATTGATTTCAAAACTTAGAAAAAACCAACCTGTTAATGGCGTGTGTACTGTTTATGGAATGAATCAATTAGAGTGGGTGGGTGTAAGGGTCAAGTTTTTAATGTTATATATCAAGTCAAATATTTTACGAACAAATCTTTCTGACGAGTATTTTAAGATACTTCCCTAAAAAGTATAACAATTCATTCTATTAAGTTTTACCTTGTTAGTTTTTCATTGTAAATGGTTTATAGAGATTTATTTATTTATTTTGAAACTTTTTTGTTAAATATGAAATGTTACGTCTTTTGATATATTAGTTTGCTATTTTGTATAAACTGGCTAACGTTCGCATATATTGGTTAGTAAATGTAGCTCTCTAGACATTAATAAAGCATTGATAAGCACACGACCAAGATTTAATATAACTAACATTAAAACGTAATCAAACGGATGTCTCATGTATGTATCGATTTTGATAATGTATGAACCACCTTTTTTTATGATAAAACTTTAATTACGTCTTTTACATTTAATCCTACACTGACAACTAAACAACCAAACGTATGCCTTGTGCTTTTAATAGCTTAATCCCACGACTTCTTAATAAAAATATAAGATATTCATTATTTATTTTGAAGGGAAAAAAACCGAAAAATTTTAGATCAAATTTGCTATGCTAACATATAAGTTTTGAGGTTAATAGAGAGACATGTTACTCCAATTTATTAAAATATTTAATTAAGTTACTTGAGTATTAATTAATTCGATTCGATTACATAACTAAATTCATAACTTAAAAAACATAATACACGTTATAATATTTATAAGTTTACTAACCTAATTAAATATATAAGTTAAATAAATTCATCTATGTATATAAAATTTATAAGTTAAATAATTTACATATTGTGATTTAGTAAGTTTGACAATTCAAACGAACAAATGAATAGTCTAATAACTTATTTGAACATTTTCGTATAGTAGTGTAACGTATCTTTTTATTAACCATGAGTTTGGTCATAAAGTTTAATATATTTGATACTTCTAATGTGATTTTGATATTCGATTAATAAGACCACTCTCTATAAAGACTGAAAGACTGGAAGAACTGACTGTCACTTCAACACCACGTCAGCATAACTAAAAAAGAACTAACCAAGTACTAGACACTACCTATCAAGACATACCAATAACTTAATAACTGGACCTTACATTTCTCAATAATACTTTTAATATATAAACTTAAAAAATAAAATTAGTTGGCCCACTTATTCTCCAGTTCCCTAATCCTAATCCCTCCCATTGACTGCCAAACGAAAACCACAAGGATAAACGGAAGACGTGTTGTTGCCTATGATGATCTTCCATTCTTCTTCTCGAGAAAGTGAGGAGAACTCCTTAGACCACTCCCTATAATACAACTCATAACTATAATGATAAAAAACGATACAATTACTCATCGTATGTGCCAAATTCACAAATCGTACGAGGCCACCGCTTCGAGCATGATTGTTGGACAACCTTGATCACCTCGCGTGTATTGGTCTTTCTATAACACCCCTCATTCAATTTAAGAATATTATATTAATAAACTCGGAAGCATGAATTTAAAATACATTACCTTAAAATATATTAAACATTATACATAAACAGTTTACATTTTTCAATATATACACCAAATTCAAACTGTTAAAAACTACAAAAGACGGTGTATTATAAAAATTCTCCAAACAAGGTTTATTACAAAAACCATATCAGAGTCATCAAGCGCAGTCAAACATTCCTTGATCAACCATTAACCTCCTGCACCCACAATTAATCAAAATATATCCTGCAGGAAGTAGAATGAGGGGTTAGCACGAAGCTAAGTGAAGAGATTCATCACACTCCATTTAACTTAGCATAACAAGCTGTTTACACCAAATAATCGTAAACACACATATTTCAATGAGGATCGGTGGCTCTTGGGATATCATAATACCCGGGGATTCCCAAAGAACACTTACCGTCAATCCGTATGGCCAATACAGAATAGACCGATAACTACTGGTTATTATACTCATACACAGGTCTCAAACACAACAAATGAATCAAAACCTGTGTAAATCACATAATAACCAGAAGTCCAACTACACGTTGACCTCGGTAACATGAATACACATTGGTTCACATATCACGTAGATTAATAATCAATAATCAAGACTAAACAGTCTAACACACATCTACGTTTACTCGTTGTAACCAAATAGTTACAACTAAATCAAATGAGGAGTTCTGAATCCACTCACCGATACCTCTGTCGTCTCCACACTTAGGATTCTTATATCACTGAGTCTTACGTTGATCTGAAACAGAAAATCATAAACAAGTTAGAAATTCGTTCCATAATTATCATTATAGCCCATTTATCAAATCAGGTAATCCCTGAAGTCTAGGCAAACAAAAGTTAAATCAGAAATGAACTTAGAAAAGTCTGCAATGACGTTTAAAACTGAAAAATGCTATTTTCGGGCCCTAGATGACCCCGAATGGCCAAAAACTGCCTAGGCTATAGCATATAGTCTAGATTACTAGGTCGTTTCCGAGTGACCATGCAATTTTCAACTAAATCCGAGTTAGTGTTATTTTCACAAATCGCGTCTCATATATGGGTTCGCAGGTCAACTCGGTTCGCAAGTATTGGGTTCGCAACTCGGTTCGCAGGAATTGGGTTCGGTTCGCAGGTTTTGGGTTCGCAACTCGGTTCGCAGGAATCTCAGTTCGCAGGATGAACTGAGAACTGCGAACTTCGCTGCAAAAACGAGTTTTTCAAATCAAAAATCACCAAAACTTCAGAAAACTCAATTCTAAGGTTTCTAATACTTCAAGTAACATCAAACAACACCTAATAACAACATATCAAGCTTCAATTTGATTTACCCACTCAAAATCAAACTTACTTTTCTTTTTCTCTTCTTTTGAAAATGAAAGGATGGATAAATCTGATGCAATAGGATATGGATGCTGATAGTTATGATGCTATGAATTCGAAATTACAGAAGTACAAGTTTGAATCTGAATTTGGTTATGATTTCTTGAATTTGCAAGTTAACAAAATGAGAACAAGAAGTAGAGGTGAGAATACATATATGGGATTACAAAGTCGGTTTACAATTAAGTGGTATAATTTTATACTCGTCCTAAATCTTTTGTCTGGAACTTAAATACCATTTGCGAGAAATATTATTTTATTTTACCATCATCTATAATAATTTAAAACGATTAATATTTCACTAGTCACAATAAGTGAAAGGACTTATTTATCTACGTTTCACAATGAAACACATAATAATAATAATAAATAATTTCTAAAACAATTAGATAATCAATTAAAATAATAGAAATTACCAGACCGCAGGAGAGGATGTTACACTTTCCACGCTACTGGACAATTTTTCCAAGGCCAATGCATACAATCGATACTTCTGAGCATCCCCGAAAATCCATGCAGAGTCAATCCATGCAACTCTGCATGTTTAGCATGTAAACGTTGGACATCTTGTAATGTTGATATTCTCAAGTACTCGGTCGAGTATAATTGAAATACACATTTATAAAAGTTGTCCAAACAATCGTATGATGTTTGTTGACCCATGTGTAAGTATTCATCAAACGTATTGACGATACAACCGTATGCCAATTGTCGTATGGGGTGGTGCACTTATGATAAATGTTAAAATCAAGTTTATTGGTACAATCGTACCATTGATCAAGAAAAAATAAAATACGGTGATAGTAGTAATTGATAGTAAGACGTTATACCTTGACATATACGGAGGAACAATGATTTGCTCATCCGAAATCTTCTTCAAAGTAATCTTCCGGGAATGTTGGGTTTTGGGAAAGTAGTCCGACCACAAACGTTTGCCGGCACCGAGACGATCTCTATGTATTCGCCTTTTACGTAATTTTGGTCGAGAACTTTCGGCCACGTTTTCTTCATTTTCTTTCAACGTTTCAAGATGATCGAGCATTAGTATTCAGATCGTAACAACCAATACTTGCTTTGAGATATTCTATATCAAAATCTTCATTGAAAATTTTGAAAAGGATCCATTTACGATTTGATAAAAAGAAAGTGTTTGAGTTATATAGGTTGTATGTATATATTGTTGACGTAGTAATGAAAAAGAAAGTGATAATTGTGTGTGAAAAATAGAGGTAATTGTTAAATATAATTTGTGTCTAAAATAAGTAGAAATGGTTGAGAATTGTGTGTTAAAAATAGTGGTAATTGTTTGATATAATTTGTGTATAAAATAGCATAAATGATTGAGAATTATGTGTTCAAAATAGTAATAATTGTATATATATATATTAGGTGTTTTGAAATGTTAGATTAATTTTTTTTTCAATTAACTGTTTGCATGTTGTTGGCTTGTGGCCCCCACACAAGACCGTTCCTCTTTCATCTTTGTCAAAACATAGCAGCCAAACACAGTCTCTAGAACTGCCTATGACCTTCTTCAAAGAACATAGCCAAATCAACATGATGGAAGGTGGAAATATAACCATAGTGACCGATCTTAAGAAGTAGTCTTAGTAAAATAATCTCTTCAACTAGATAATAAGTTAGATTGTACCTTTTTATTCATTTAGAAAAAACAATAGTTTCAACATTATTTAAGATGTCCTCGAGGATTTGGTCCTGTCCAACGCCGGCGGCTTGTCCCCATCGGGCCGTACTCGCTCATTCAAGGTACGTATCTTTTTCAACGGCTTACGATGGTGAAAGAGCAACCATATCGTATATTAAAATTCTTTTTAATGAGCAACTTGGATGTAATCTCATTAATTAGTGTTATAATGTATCTGCATATAAATATAAATATTAAATATTATATAAAAAAAAGTGTTATTTATAAAAGTAGATATTTATCAAGTTGTCACGGGATGTTGAGGACTACTATGGTACTATAGACGGACATATTTCATGTTTGAAAGATGAAACTGTGTTTAGAGCGTGTTTTATTTTTCGATAAATAAAAATACTTGGTGCGTGCAACAAATACAATACAACATGTTGTTTACAACAAAAACGTAAATGAAGGGATACTTTATATTTATTTTAAAAACTAAGGTATTAAAACTAATCTTTATCTTAAAATTCTTATAAATCATTGACTTAATTGCCCAAATCGTCCCTGTATTTGTCCAAAACATCACTTTCCGTCCTTTTAACACGAAAAGTCGAGGATAATCCCAACTTTTGTCCATTTCGCTCACTAACCGTCCCCGATCCAAACCCCGTTAAAAAATCTCGTTAAGTAAGGTCACGTGACCTGCACACGGAGGTTAATTTCGTCAAATCATGTTCATCTCCTACCCACATTCCATTCCCTTCCCCTTATTTAATTCCCCCTTTTCCCAAATCAGGTGCTTCCAGTCGGTCAACCATAATAAAATACACACAATTTCACACACAAACACCATTAAATCCACTCACCAACACTCACATTCACACCACAACCATGATCACCATATCACCGTCACCGTCACCCTCACCCTCACCTTCACCGTCGCCCTCAAAAGCTTCATCTCCATCGGTTTCATGGCTACAGAACTCACCGTCAAAACCTCCAGTTCGTTTCAGTTCGCCGTTGATAGCTATGGTTGTGATCATCGCCACCGCGTTTATCGCAATCACCTACTCTCGGGCAATTTCTCGTCGGTTTCTTCTTCTACGGCGCCGTTACCGGCAGTGGCGCCGCCGGAGACGGCTACTCCGTTCATACGTACCCTCACCCTTTCTCTCTCCTCACCATCACTCTCCTCCTTCTCACCACCATCGCCACTGCCCAAACACCGCCGTCACCACCACCACCACCAAACGCCACCTGCAACGGAATCTTCTTATCCTACACCTACACAGACGGATCCATACTCCCACCAGAAACCACCACCCCATCAACCCAACCTTACAGATTCGAATCCACTTTACAAATCTTGAACAGAGCAGCTGATGAACTTAAATCTTGGAGAGTTTTCGTTGGGTTTCAACATGATGAGTATTTGGTTTCTGCTTCTAATGCTGTGATTGCTGATGGGTTGGTTTCTTTACCGGGTCGGGTTGGTAATGGAACTGTTTTTGCTGGGTTTCCAAGTTCGGATCTTAAGACTGCTATTGAAACTGCTGGTGATTTGAATCAAATGTCGGTTCATTTACATCAAACTAATTGTGATATTAGTGACTTTGAGGAATAATATAGTATTGTGGAATAGATACATATATTTGATTTTGATTTATAGGTTTTACTTGTAAAGTCAGTTGAGGTAAAGTAGTTACATACTGATCGGAGATATAGCTTAGAATGAAGACGTTTTCCCCCAATGGAACTTGAGTAATGAGATGTGATGGTTCAGTTGAGTGATTTTAGATATGTAAAGTGATTTTAGTTTGAATGTGTTAAAATGAAGGTTTTTGGGAAAAGGGGGAATTAAATAAGGGGAAGGGAAGGGAATGTGGGTAGGAGATGAACATGATTTGACGAAATTAACCTCCGTGTGCAGGTCACGTGACCTTACTTAACGAGATTTTTTAACGGGGTTTGGATCTGGGACGGTTAGTGAGCGAAATGGACAAAAGTTGGGATTATCCTCGACTTTTCGTGTTAAAAGGACGGAAAGTGATGTTTTGGACAAACACATGGACGGTTTGGGCAATTAAGTCTAAATCATTTAGATATAGAACTTAATGTTTAGAAATCGAAAGCTCAGAAATTATATTTATATCATTTTCAATAATGCATAAATGTAAACATTAAAAATCAAATCAATTAATACTTAATTGCTTTTTTTAAGTAATAAATAATAAATAAATAATGATTAAAATATAATCATTATTATTAAGACGATTATCATTATCGACTATTATTATATTTTTTATTTACCGTATTATGTGAGACCCTGACTAGTATATATGTATATATTATATATATTTAAATAAAAGACGTCCGTTTAACAGCTTCTAGGTATTTTTAAAACTTAATGGACGAAATGTATGACTTCGGGTAAACTATATGGGTAATAATCCTTGTGATTACTCTTATTAAAATTAAAAGTCATGATCAATCTTGTTAAAAATACATTATGTTGTTAAGAAAAGTCACCTCTTTCTAGATTATGCAACAACAAGAAGTTGAAGTCATAAAAACCAAATAATATTTAAATGGTTTGTAGTTGTCGTAGGTAAGATATTTTTGGAGTAAAATACCATTTACATTTCTTAATACTAAAAGTCGACAAGCTAATAAAATGCATTATGCATCTAAAAACGTAAATGCAAAGATGTGTTTTAACAATTTATTTGTTGGAAAAATTAATAAAAAAATAAATGAGATAATGTGTCATTTGACGTATAACTAAAGACATATGTTTAGGTATATAGTCTCAGCGCATTTAGCATTATTTTATATATTTGAGATTACTACAAATTATATAATGTTTATATTATCATTAAACATCATTTCAGATGATATAATATTAACTAAAAAGAAAATGACAGAAGACTACAAGTTGATCAGGCATCAATCATGTTATTATACTGGTAGTTAAGCATAAATCTGTGGCAATAATTTGCCACAAACGTGGAATCATGAAGTCAACCAATAATTTGTGCAAGCCTGTCCGTAACATACGAGTATCATACAAGTCCTCCATTACGCAGAACATAAAACAAAAGAAAGCGAGATCATCTCAAATATTCTAAAACATTAATTTACAAGATTTTTTATAGCAACAATAATTTCATTAGATCCAGCAAGGAGCTAGAAATAAAAAAGAAAATAAAGTTGCATTAAAGAAATGACAAAAATGAGATAAATTTTTCAAAGTAACCAATCCAATTAGACTTAAGCTTTCTACTCCTATTAAAGAACCAAAAGAAAGATTGGGGAACAACATTATCAAAAATCAGATTCCTTTCGGGTTTGGTCTTGTCAAACAAATACCTATTCCAATAGAGTCAGATGTTCCATCACATTGTGAAGCAAGTAGCCTCGAAATAATTTTAACAATACTTTTCATTATTAAAGCCGAGAACCAAATCAACCATTCATCATAAGAATTCCAAGTAGGAACCGAAATGTCCCACCAATCTGTCACCAACGTCCAAACCACAACCACAAGCTGACAAAAAACAAAAAAATGGATATTTAGTGATCTACGCATAAAATCATGCATATGTCAATCAATAAGTAAGATTTGTTTCAAAATCATTTAACATAAGCATAGCTAACCTAACTAACATAAATTCGTTAATATGAAAATTTAAATACGGTAAATTGGATTACTTTATATATACTAGCATAATTTGAACATGTTGGAAATATGAAAATCAATCGAACTAAAAAAAAGATTTGCTAACTAACAAGAGATCGCATCACGACGATCCCAAATCGCTACGCAAAGGTGAAGATCGTGGCGAGATGACCACCTAGTCGCGACGCGAAGTGCGAGTAAGTCATAAAACACGTTTTCTTGTTCTGCAAGCTGATTTTTCCCTATATAAAGATACCCTATGTATTTATAACCTTGGACTCCGAAAATAATAGAAAACAACTCTTTGATTTGGCCTATGGACTAAATATTTATAAAAGTTGTAGATCAAACATAATCACGTTAAATCCTTGTGTACGTATTGTTCGCTTATCTTGTTTGCTTGTTATCCTTGTATTAGATTATTTTTTGTAAGTGTTTGATTTTTTGCTAACGATTGATATTAGAGTGATTAATCAATTGTTATTAGTCGTTATATTCTACTGTAATTTCTAACATAATCAACTTTTAAGACAAAATAAAAATCATTTATGTACATGTAATCATAACTTTTTAAGGTTACCGATGATAATAGTGTTAGAGCATCACCGATTAAGACAAGTTTGTAAAAGTTTTTCTGTATATTATGCCATTTTTTATAAGAAAACATTTCAAAAATAGTTATTACCTAAAATGTAAAAAGGAAAAAAATTGGTTGGACCAATCGACGAAATCAGTCCTTTCTAAATAGGAAGAGCAAAAACAAATCTCTTTATTTTTTATCTTTTTAAAAGAAAAATTTATCAGATTAGACCAAAAGTTATAGTCAAGAGAGATTAAGATGAATAGTAAATAATCAAAAAAGTCTTGCACGCTTAAGAAAACTCAAGTTTTACATCAACATAGCATTTTCATGGAAAAATAAAATATTTTCAAGAATCTTCTTGCATTAAAAAAGTTTAAAAGTTTCATGGGGATTACAGTTGCAAAATAAAAACCGGTTTTTAAAAAACCGACCGGTTAAACCGGAACCGGTTATAGGAAAACCGGTTATTAAATAACCGGACCGGTTATTTTAAAACCGAACCGGTTTTGACCGGTTTTAGGTTACCGGATAAACCGGTTTTTTAACCGGTTTTAACCGGTTTTTTGAAAAAACCGGTTTTAACTGGTTTTTTTCAAAAAATCCGAAAGTAGCCGTTTGAGGAGCGGGGGGAGCGTATTTTTGAATTTTTTTTGTCTTTTTGGCACCTCCAAAACTCTATAAATAGAGCTAGTTGGTTTAGGTTCAAAGCACACCAACATTTCTTCTCTTCTTATCTCAAAAACACTCTAAATCTCAATATTATTCTCTTATTCTCTCAAAAACACTCTAAATCTCAATATTTAGATACTTTTTGTTTGAGAAAAATGGAAAACATACAATCACAAGCTTCCGGTTCCGGTTCCGCTTCCGTTGGTAGCAATGTACGAAACAAAGTGTACACAAATGTTGATGTTGTGCAAATTAAATCAACGAGTCGGAATCCGGAAATTTGGTCGAATTACGAGTTGTGCGTTATGAATGATGGGGTGGAAAAGGCCCGTTGTAGGAGATGTGGGAAGTTTTATAACCCCACATCAAACTCAACATTAAGAAGTCACAAAAACAGTTCTTGTAGGGCGGCTAGTCAAGATGTGTCACAATCGACACTTGGTTCGGATGATGGGGTATTTATATACGATAATGATGCGCTTCGAGAAGATTTTACAAAGTTTGTAATCCAAGAGGCGCTTCCATTCAACCACTTCGACAACCAACGGCTTACGAGTATCATCAAAAAGAGACTACAACCGCGATACCAACAAGTAAGTCGTACTACCCTTAGAAGCGATGCGTTTAAATTATGGAAAAATGCTAAAAATGATATAATTGATGGTTTTCTAAACTATAAACATAGTGTTTCTATTACTTGTGATGTTTGGACCGCACCACATGGTACAGCAAATTCTTATTTAGCCGTTACGGCCCATTGGTTTCATCCCGAGTCTTGGTTGTTGATGAAACGTACAATTGCTTTTAAATTGTTTGGTTATCCGCATACGGGATGTAACTTGCGAAAAATTTTAAATGACACTTTAATTGAATATAATTTAGACGATAAAGTTTTTACAATTTCACTAGATAATGCGTCAAATAATACAAGAGCTATGGATTTACTAAAATTACGTCTAAAACCAATTTTAAATGGCGCTTTTTTTCATTCTCGTTGTGTTGCTCATATTATAAATTTGTCCGTGCAAGCGGCATTAAACATATGTGATGATTTACGTCAAAAATTTAAGAGTTTATTAATAACTATATATAGTTCTAGTAACGAACGTCAAGCTAATTATAGACGTTTTCGTGTACAATGTGGTGAAACTCCCCTAGGACCATGCTACGATAATAATACTAGGTGGAATTCTACTCACACTATGTTTGAAAATATTTTACGACAACGTGATACTTTAAATGCTTTTAATAACATATTAGTTGCAAGAAATAAGTCCGTAGCTATTACGGATTATGAATGGGATCGACTAAATGATCTAACTTCGTTTTTAGTAGTTTTTAAAGATGCTACTACTATATTATCGGGTGTATATTACCCAACTAGCTCCTTAGTGATAAACCAAATTTTTATAATGACCGAAAAATTAAAAGAATTTGAAACCTCGTTATTTCCAATGTTTAGAAAAATGGTTAGAGTTATAAAAAAGAAATTTATAAAATATTTTGGTAGCATGCCTTTGGTTTTTACTTGTGCCGCCGCACTAAATCCAACTATAAATGTTGGCGGCGTACAAGCTATACTTAAAACAATTATGGAAAATTTAGACTTAAACTTAACCGACAACCCAAACTATATTACAAATGAAATTAAACGTTTTGAAGATGGTTTTGCACAATTATTTGAGATTTATGCAACAAAAGTTGGTTACCAACATAACCCAATCGTTGAATCCATGCGGGCGGGGACATCTAGAGCATCATCGAGTGACATAAGCATAAACCTTTATAATACTTTAGTTGAAGACGCTACAAAGCGTCAACGAACATCGGCTCCAACAAGCGAGTTGGGAAACTATAAGTCTACAAACTTTTTAACCAGTATCCGGCCTGAGGATTTTTGTAATTTTGACATTTTGAGTTGGTGGAAAGAAAGAGAAGTACAATTTCCAATTTTATCTGCTATGGCTCGGGATTTATTAGCCGTCCAAGCCTCGACGGTAGCTTCCGAATCAGCATTTTCTACTAGCGGTAGAATCATATCGGAAAGAAGGTCAAGACTAACCGCTGAATCCGTGGAAGTATGCATATGTTTGAAAGATTACTTGGACGGGGTAGATAGGATACAAAATGTAACAACGTTGGAAGGCCCACTATTAGGTAACGTTGAAGAGATTATCCAAGATGAAGAAGTCGCATTAGGAATATCACCTCCAACGACCGAATTAGATGAAGGTGAATTTGAAGAACTTGAAGTTGAATCCGTGGATGAAGATGAAGTTTGGGACGACATTCATGGTTAAGTGTATGCGGGTGATGGCTATGCCGAAGCTCGATATACTTTACTACACGATTACATTTCCGGGTGATGGCCATGCCGAAGCTCGAAATGTATTCGTATTTGTAATTGCATTATATAAATAAAAGTTATGTTTGTATTTTATATTTTTAGTTGTAATTGCATTATATAAATAAAAGTTATGTTTGTATTTTTTATTTTCATTTGTATTATTTAAATTTTGTTATACAATTTCGAATCCGGAAAAAAAAACCGAAAAAAAATAACCGATTAAAACCGGTTCAAAACCGAAAAAAACCGATTCCGAATATTTAAAACCGAAAAAAACCGATTCCGAAAAACCGAAAACCGAAAAAACCGAAACCGATAAAAAACCGGTTTTTTTAAAACCGATTTTTAAAAAACCGAAAACCGAAAAAAACCGATTTTTTTGCACCTCTAATGGGGATGCGGATGCTCTTGGCAAAAACTATATATAAGATGAGAACCAATAAATGGGCCACAAGCCCACAATACCAGGTTTAGAACCGGTCCGATCTCCAACCGGACCTGAAACAGAATTGTTTTAATTTTCTATTTTTTTGGGCACATCCATTAAAAATAGAAACACACCATGTTTTAAAATTTACTAATTTCGAACCAAAATGGACCGTATACAATCGGTTTTGGTCTGGTTTGTTAGTAGTTGATTGCATCAGTTTGGGTTGGATTATACTCGGCCCATAATTATATGTCTTAAATGGTATTAGTAATTACCCAAGTATCATTTATTTACTTTATCATTTATAAAGAACACTAAACATACTTTCTTATTTGATATAGACAAATATTCTACACATCCATTGTTTATTTGTATTATTTTGGTTGTGCAAATTCAGCATACAACACGACGCCGTACAAGTATCTGTCTGTTAATCGGTCATTACTTTTATCTATACTTTATTTTTATTGTATATTAATATTTTTACTTTAAAAAAAATCAAAAATACAAAAATACCTAAATTAACCTTACACCAATTCAAACATTATATATTTTCAATTTTTAAATTTTATATCAGCTACACACTTTCCCTCCATGTTCTTTAAAATTAAATATCTCAAAAATGATTAGTCGAAAACTTGTAAAAATTAAACCATAAAGATCAAACATTTTTTCTCTTTGATTAGATTTCTCATATGATATACTTTCGACGAATTTTTTTTTCTTTCATTTTTTGGAATAACAATTTAAGTGTCTTTACATAAATGACTCAATTACAATAATTTATATGTGTAATCTCGCATAATTACGGGTAAATAAACTATATATAATTAAACAATTATAACTTTAAGCAATAGACATCTATATATTTCATATAGATAATCATTTTATATTTGAAAACAAAATAATATATTTACCTGCTGTAGTACGCGGACATTGTGCTAGTTTTTTTAATATACATGCATAGAATTAAGTTCAAATGAGAATGAATATTGTTTGTGAGAATGGAGGAATCAATCTCAACCATCCATTTCATTAAAATAATAATACCCCTAATATTTTTAAAAATTGAATATCTCACAAACGGTTAGTCAAAAAAATATAAAAATTGCACCATAAAAATCAGCATTTTTTTCTCTTCGATTAGACATCTCACAAGGTATACTTTCGATGAATTTTTTTTTTTTTCATTTTTCGATGGGTTTCGAAACTGGTAACACATGTGTTAGTTTCGGTAACACATGTGTTACTTGCGTTAACACATGTGTTAGGTGCGGTAACACATGTGTTAATTGCAATAAACACATGTGTTAGTGGTCGGTAACACATGCCACTAACACATGTGTTACCGAAACTAACACATGTGTTACTGGTTTTCAACCCAAAAAAAAAAAAAAATTTACCGAAAATATGTCATGAGTGATGTCTAATCGTAGAGAAAAGAACGCTGATTTCTATGGTGCAATTTTTATAATTTTTTGATTAGCCGTTTGTGAAATATTTAACTTTAGGGGAAAATTGAGTTTTGCTAAATAGATGACCAGGATTCATTCCTTCATTCTCACCAAAATTTTCATTTTCATTTGAACTCAACCCTACATGCATAGTAAAATAATAATAAAATGATAATAATAAGGGAATTGATAAACAAAGCCCTAAGAGTTGTGATAAGCTAACATTTTAAAAATAAAATTAATTTAAATATATAGACAATCCAAAACTATTTTCCACATCTCTCTCTGGTCAAACTTTACTTCATCTTGTTTCGGTAAAAAAGTAACTTCCAAACTCTTTTCCAAAATATTCTATGTACTTCAAATTAATTCATCTACCGAACTTGATAATTCATATATACAGAGAATTGAGCCAACGTAAAGAGAAGGATAGTAAAATACAAGGCGTTGAACGCCGGTAGTCCTCGAATACAAATAAGAATTTGTCATCGAGACGGGTTGAATTTTCTGATGCATTATTATATTTAGAACTACATTACAAAAAGGATAGTAAAATACGAGATACATTGTCTCAACAGTGGTTTAGTACTCATGAATTACTAGAAGATGAAGCCATTCATTATGCAGTTGGTAAGTATAACGTTTTTAAAACTTGTTAGTGGTGACAGTACATTATGTTTCAAGTAAGTAGGCTAATGTTCTCTGTGGTTTTGATAGCACATCACAAGCCTGCACATTATTCAATCGACTAATAAATTGAACTAGCAAATCCTTAACATTGTAGTTCATACAACTATTGGATGAGCTTTAATTAACCTAAATTAAAAGATAGCAACATAGTTATGTCACACAAAATCATCAACTCTTACATCCACATAAAAATAAAATCTAGTATAGATCACAATAAACAAGAACTCATAATGCAAAAATCAAACTATATAGTAAATAAATAAATAAAATGATCTAGCATTTCACCGTAAGCACGGGATTTATTCCTACATTACAATCCAACTCCTTCTTCTTCTTCTCCTTTTGTGACATGTTGGAAGATACATTTTCCCAATCGACAATATTTTCCTTGTTTTGTGTTATGTTGGAAGAGAAATTTTCCATGAGAACAACATTTTCATTGCTTTTATATAACATCCTCTTCTGCGGTCTGGTAAATTCTATTATTTTAATCAATTATCTAAATGTTTTAGAAATTATTTAATATTATGTGTTTCATTGTGAAACGTAGATAAATAAGTCCTTTGACTTATTGTGACTAGTGAAATATTAATCGTTTTAAATTATTATAGGTGACGGTAAAATAAAATAATATTTCTCGCAAACGGTTTTCAGGTTCCAGACAAAAGATTTAGGACGGGTATAAAATTATACCACTTTTTCACAAGCCGACTTTGCAAGCCGACTTTGAATTCATATATATCTCATTTCTTCTTCTTACTTCCTTTTATTTGAAAACTTGCAAATCAAATTCAAAGAAACCCAAAACCAAAATTGAATTCATGCTTGTGTTCCTGTGATTCCGAATTCATAACATCAGATTCATCATCATCTATATCTTAATTGCATCAGATTTATCCATCCTTTTATTTTCAAAAGAAAGAAAAAGAGAAGTAAGTTTAAATTGGAATGGGTAAATCGAATTGAAGCTTGATATGTTGTTATTAGGTGTTGTTTGATGTTATTTGATGTATTAGAACCCTTAGAATTGAGTTTTATGAAGTTTTGGTGAATTTTGGTTCGAAAAACTGGTAACAGCGGCTCAACTCGCAGTTTTCAGTTCGTCCTGCGAGTTGACTTGCGAGTTGAGTTGGCTTGCGAGTTGACTTGCGGTGCGAGTTGACTTGACCTGGGAGTTGACTTGTGAGCCGAGTTGACCTGCGAGCCGAGTTGCGAACCGAGTTGAATCTGCGAGCCGAGTTGCGAACCGAGATTTTGACCTGCGAACCGAAACCTGCGAGACGAGTTGAATCTGCGAACCGAGATTCCTGCGGTGCGAACCGAGATCTCGCGAACTGAGATTTTTGTTTTGCAAATTTTGAAAATGCGTAAAGTGTTTTTGAGACGCGGTTTTGTGAAAATATCATCAACTCGGATTTAATTGAAATTCGCATGGTCACTCGGAAACGACCTAGTAATCAAGGCTATCTTCTAATAGCCTAGGCAGTTTTTGGCCATCCGGGGTCATCTAGGACCCGAAAATGACATTTTTCAGTTTTAAGCGGCATTGCGGACTTTTTCTAAGTTCATTTCTGATTGAACTTTTGTTTGCCTAGACTTCAGGGATTACCTGATTTGATAAATGGACTATAATGATAATTATGAAACGAACTTCTGACTTGTATTTGATTTTCTGTTTCAGATCAACGTAAGACTCAGTGATATAAGAATCCTGAGTGTGGAGACGTCAGAGGTATCGGTGAGTGGATTCAGAACTCATCATTTGATTTAGTTGTAACTATTTGGTTACAACAAGTAAACGTAGATGTGTATTAGACTGTTAGTCTTGATTATCGATTATTGATCTACGTGATATGTGAACCAATGTGTACTATGTTATTGAGGTCAACGTGTAGTTGGACTTCTGGTTATTATGTGTTTTTACACAGGTTTCGATTCATTTGTTGTGTTTGAGACCTGTGTATGTGTTTAATAACCAGTAGTTATCGGTCTATTCTGTATTGGCCATACGGATTGACGGTAAGTGTTCTTGGGGGAATCCCCGGGTATTATGATATCCCCAGAGCCACCGATCCTCATTGAATTATGTGTGTTTACGTTTTATTGGTGTAATTAGCTAGTTATGCTAAGTTGAATGGAGTGTGATGAACCTATTCACTTAGCTTCGTGCTAACCCCTCATTTTACTTCATGCAGGATATGTTTTGTTTAATTGTGGGTGCAGGAGATGATTGGTTGATCAAGGAATGTTTGACCGCGCTCTTGAACTCTGATATGGTTTTGTAATAAACCTTGTTTTGTGAATTTTTATAATACCCCGCCTTTTGTAGTTTTTAAACAGTTTGAATGTAATGTAAATATTGAAAATGTAAACGGTTTATGTACAATGTTTGATATATATTTTAATGTAATGTATTTTAAATTCATGCTTCCGAGTTTATAAATATAATATTCTTATATTTAAAGAGGGGTGTTATATTTTACATCTAGGCTTTGTATGTCCAAGTTGCTTGCATATAGAACATCTGTTACGTGTCTTACTTGCCAATTTTTTTCCACCCTTGAGACGTTTCCTTGGACGACCTTTTGTTTTTGATTTTGGAGGACATAAAATGTTATTTTCTTTCTCGCGGTGGTGCATCGTCTAGAATAATAGGTCCATTATCTGTCAAAGTCTCTTCCATTGACACATCTTGCATCTCGCTTCCACTTTGCAATGAATCTAAACACCAACGTAAAGGTAAGTATATCGGTGGTATCTTAAAACAATCCTTTTGGAGGAGTACCCAGAATATATGACGACAAAGTATTCCCCAAAACTCAAAGTTCTTGCAACTGCATAAAGCTATATATCCATCCCAAAATACCTTACGATTTTTATGATCTCCTTCTTCAAAATATCTAACAATACAATTATGGCCTTCTACGTGAACAACTGAATATTTACTTGCATGTACAAACTCTTCTTGAAACTTTTTAAATGCAAACGGTGTAAGAACATCATATGCTTGTTTTTCTAGTGGTGATTTCGTGTTTAAAGAAGCATGTCTAAGCGTAGTTAGCATCCTATCATGCGTTTCTCCATTTTGTATTTCCTCAATAGCGAGATCCACCTACAATCAACCATTATATTAAAAAGATATTAAAAGAATACGTTACATTATAAGACATATTATGCATAATTGTGAACCAATATACCAAAGACATCTAAAGCATTCAAGTTATACCTGTTTAACAAACTGTCTCAAACTTGTATGAGAGGAAACAAATCTTTTGATGAATGCGTTTATACTCTGTGATTTACTAGTAGATGCCATTCCTCCAAAGAAGTAGTTACGAAGATAAGCCAGTGCCCAAGATTTCCTCATTTCATACAAACCTTTAACATAATTATTGATTTCCAAATTATATTTTGCAACAACTAATGGCCAATTATGGTCGAACTCTTCAATAGAAGTCTCTCTATATAGTGTATAAAAATCACTACACCAGCTTTGATACTTTGTGAGAAGAAGAGCCGTAAACCAACAACTAAATTTTGAAGTGATATGCCATATACAAAAGCTGTGTTTTGTAGTTGGCATTTCAACTAAAATTGCTTCCGACATCCATCGATCTTGGTCGGTTATGATTGTTTTTGGCGGTTTTTACATTACGTTTACAAAAGTCTGCAAGTCAAAAGTTGGGGAACATTAATCAGTAATCAAACACAATATATAACATATAATTATATTCATACCTTCATCAACCACGTAAAGGTTTTTGTGGTCTCGTTACGAAGTAATGCATTTCCAAATAAAACGGTCTTCCCGTGATTGTTAACGCCAACAAAAAGAGCAAAAGGCATGTCATACACAAAAAAGCGCATTTCCTCACGTGATAGTAATTCGTGATTGTGATCCTTCACGAACTTTGTCACATGCCATTCTTCCGGAAATATATCGAAGCTCCTTTTCAAGGTAACCCGCATATGAGCGTTACACCCACATTTTATCGACTCCCTGTTTCTTTGAGGTTTAGAAATGTCAATCGGTTTCATCGGCTTCTTACCTTCACGATGACAACAAATATCATGTCTTACCGTCCTATCTTTTCTTTTGTCAGAACGATATTTACGTACTGAAAAACCATGTTCTTTAGCATAGTTTTCATAAAAAATGTATGCATCCTGGAAAGTGCTAAAGGATTGGCCAATGAAGGGTTCACTTATTAGTGTTTCACTGGTAAAAACTTCATTGTAATCCTCATGGGGAGGATTGTTCAAATCCAGCATAGTTAATAGTTCTGCACAAACATATTAGTAAAAGTCAAGAGCAACAGATTAAGGTCGGTAAAAGTTAAACCTGAATTAAGGTTAATGTATGCTCATGATGTTAAGCAAAATACTGTAAAAAATTGAGATCATGACTAATTACGTAGAAAATATACATACTAAGAATTATAATGTTGCTGCATATATGACTTATCTAAACTAAAAAGAAGCAAACTAGTATAATTGATATCTTTTCATATAAATTTGCTATTGGTCTAGCATTGAGGTCACAGATGGTAACAATAAAACGGAACCACACACAACCTTTCAAAATATTAAATTGAAAGAGTATCTATTTAGTCCCACTAGTCAATTTTAATATTCAAACAATTATCAAGTTCAATATATGAATAAACATGCATCACTTTTTCAAGACGAAACCTTAATTAAAACGAATTTTTAGTGCAAATTGAAAAGTGTAACAATATGTTTTACCGATGATCGTCGTACGAGCGGAATCAGATTAAATGCCTCGCTTGATTTTTAATTATTGCATATTCAATCTCGTTCTGCTTTTGCGAATTAGCCCCACGAATCTATGCAGTAGATGAATTAATTTGAAGTACATAGAATGATTTTGGAAAAGAGTTTGGAAGTTATTTTTTTACCGAAACTAGATGAAGTAAAGTTTGACCAGAGAGAAATATAAAATATAGTTTTGAATTGTCTATATATTTAAATTAATTTTATTTTTAAAATGTTGCTTATCCACATCCCTTACAACTTTGTTTATCAATTCCCTAATAATAATAAAGTGAGAATAACTGATCCGAAGTTTGGAGATTTCTCCACTCACTCCATAATTCCCCAATTTCCAGGGCTCTTATTTTGATTTTTCCCCAAAAACAAAATAAAAGAATGTGGATTAGATCTAATAGCTTATTAACAATCATCAGTATTGTAATATTAGTGTTAGTTTCATCACCATTAATCGTGAAAGGAATGCGATTCGACATCAAAACAGGAGCCACAAAATGCATAACAGAAGATATTCAATCGAATTCGTTATCTGTTGGAAAATATAGCATCATCAATCCTAATGAAGACTATCATGTGATGCCTGATTCACATCGTATTACCGTTAGGGTCAGCCCCACACCCTTACATTCTAATAGAAAATGATTTCAATCGTTATTTTTAAAAGGTTTTAGACGTGTGATCACAATCACTATGAAATAGTTCTCTAACTCGTCATTAGTATATAGTTAAGGTTTGGCAATGTGTACTTATAGTACTATTGACGAATATTATGTACGATCATATATCGAAACCTGAGAATTGTATTATATTTCTATGTATGTTTAATGTAGAAGGTGTTTGATGGAGATTGGGTTTATGTGAATTGTCCTAATGCAGATAACGTCGCCACTTGGGAACAATTGTCACTTTGCAGATCAAAAAGATTTTGGTACTTTTGCGTTTACTGCAAATGAGGATGGGGATTATATGGCTTGTTTTTGGGTCGCTAAACAAAATCCGCCTACAACACTAACTATTGAGTTTGATTGGAGATCTGGTCTTGCTGCAAAAGATTGGTCTAAAGTAGCTAAAAGAGGACAACTTGAGGTGAGTTTTAATTTGTTATATATTACTTTAGTTGTTCTACATAGACTCTTGTACTATTTCAAAAAAATGTTATATCTATTTCTTCTCGATAGATGATGGAACTTGACTTAAAGAAATTGTTTGATACTGTTGCCTCCATACATGATGAGATGTTTTATCTTCGTGAGAGGTGAGCATACAAACCCTCGATTCATGTATTGCTTATCGACTATATATAAGTGTACAAAGCTCGATCTTGATGTTTTGATGTGGAATTGATGTAGGGAGGAAGCGATGCAAGATCTAGTTAGATCAACCAATTCGAAGATGGCCACATTTAGTTTCTTCTCGCTCATCGTTTGCTTAGCAGTGGCTGCTATGCAACTTTGGCATTTGAAGACGTTTTTCGAGAAGAAGAAGCTCCTCTAGATTTTCTCTAAACTAATTTTCACCATTGTTTGTTTTTTTGTTCCATTATGATCCATTTGGTTCGATTTTATTTAGGGTTTTTTTTATTATTACTCATGGCTCATGACATATTTTATGACTGATTTTTGTGAATTGCAAACACATTTACATGGAAAAAATGAATTTTTGTTGTAAGGCTACTTGTGTAAGAATACATGAGCTTGATTCGTTAATAGTGTAACTCGGTCATTCTAAAATGTAACAATATACATGTTCATTTTAAAGAGTGTATATCAAAATTTGAAGTAAAATTTTGGGCCAAAAAATTTCGATACACCGTAGATACCATCGTAACCATTACAAACATAATAAATTAGATTAATTTCTCGTAATTCTTAATATTTCCTTCGCTCCTTAATTTTCTCTATTAGAACAAAAGGAGTGGGACGTGCAAATGTTACGGTTCTTGAATGTCAGGAGTCAGAGTTTATCACTTTCTATTCGCTTTTGAGTTTCATTTTCATTTCCTTTTATTTGATTGATTCAAAATTATTTTTGTGAGTTCATTTGAATTCAAAGTTAAACATTGAATCACTTCCATCAAAGTCACATCCGATATTAAATTCCATTGTTTAAATTGAACACCGAATGACAACCACCTTTGTCTTGCGCTCTTAAAATCAAATATATAAATTTTGTAGACGTTAAATTTCCATCTTTAGTACAATTTTTCAAGATAAAAGTTTCAAAGTTCCATTGGCTTTCTTCAAGATCTCGAGAGTAGATTTTTGTTTGTTCGAAAATCTGCATATAAATTTCACAACATTGATTGATCAGACGACTTCAACTTGTTGTGCGGTTTGCCAGTATTTGAGACGAAGATGTCCCCCCTAACTGCATTCTCGCACCATATTCTCCTCTCTCAAAGATTCACTTCGTTGAAATCCGAATACTGAGCCGAATAGAAAAACCGATGAACCATACCGAATTTCCAGGTTAATTGAACTGTTTCTTTTCTCACTCCCTTTGTCACAATATAATTAACCCCAACAAAAACAAATTAAATTTAAGAAAGGTTAACAGAATGTGTTTCAAGCTGATATAAAAAGCAAGTTTAATCTAACTTCTTATATTTGGATATCTAAATCTAAATTATTATTGAAAGTATTAAACAGAAAGTCCCTTGATAAAAATAAAAAAAAAAACACCCCATCATGAGTATCCCCCAATATGAAATAATTGAATTTAATATAATTTAATAAATCAAATTCACCATTATATTTAAAGAAAAATTAATTAAACTTGTTATATATGTAAAACTAAATCTCTAGAAAAAACTTTTCTAGTGAAATTGTAGTCTTCTATTAATCAACACTTTTTATTGTATTAAGTATTAACTGTCACACCCTCAAATTTGACATTTACAGTTAATCATGCGGAAGCTTTCGGGGCGTGACGAGAATCGAATAACATTACCTCGAGCGTATGATTATCGCAGAACATCTATATTATCAGGATGCCAATAATAGTTTTACAATGTTACGGTGATTTAAACCGTTAAAAGAGAATTTTTCTCGAATACATCATTTCAACCATTTACAAGATTTGGGATTCCATAAATATAAAATACAAGTCTGTTAATATCATAACAATTCCCATTTATTTTAATTGAAAATACGGCATCCTAATTTATCGTGGCAGGTACGGTCCCAATATGCATGTGTCTTACGACATAGCTAATTCCCCTGAAAAACATATTTATAAAAGGTCAACATAACGTTGAGTGAATTCACAGGTTTAATGACTCGATCATAAACCATCATTTATAAACATTTCATCAATAGTTCAAAAATGACATCGAAGGCCTATTGTGCGATTATTCTCAATTTAAATCAATCAAAACCTCTGACTACGATCCCCCGAGGGTTAGCTAAACCAACGAGTTAATATGCCGAAACTAAGCCTATAACCAAACCACAACACGGCAATAGATTGGAACATTTGCCTGGACCGGTTAAGTATACTAATCCCCAAAGAACACGCGAACGAAGTTGCAGGTTAGTGCGACTAACTTTAAACAAACTGGGATAGGCTTGTAAGACCTGATAGTACTATCTGTATACTCAGTGGTTAGATGTCAACTAACTAATGGTTATAGTATTGCATGCTAGGCCTTCGGCACTACAACTTACCACCTTAGTCTCCCATAAGGATACAATGTCAGGTTTTAATAATCGCATACAGTTCAGTTATATGTTTTTCACCCCAAGTCAAAAGCATTAAAAGTAGTAAAAACGGGGCTGTGAACTCACCTGGAGTCCGAGCGTGCTAGCAAAATAGTTTAAATACAATTGTCCAAGTAAGCCTCTTAACGTCCTAAATGTAAGAGCTTAAGTCAATATCGGCAGACGACACAATGGTCAGTCTATGCCAGTTGTTCACTCAACAAGATTCGTAATATTTGCCATCAACGGCTTTTGAAAACATCCCACTTTCATTTTAAAAAAAAACGACACGTTGTGATCCCACTTTGTTTTCAAAATCATTAAAATATATTTAAGTCCACATTAGACATACCTTATTAAATGTATTATATTATTAACGCGTATCTTTCTTTTATTCATTACACATTCGTCCACTTAGTTATATATATACATCTCAATTAGATAGTTACTTTTACATATATATTCAATTTCACTTTCGTTAATACAATTATCATCCAGTCATCCATTTCAATATGTACATGCATATATATAATTATACTCATCTATGCATCTTTATATATATATATATATATATATATTCAAATACCCATTTTATTCATTGATTTTCCAATTAAATTCCTAATTAAACGATTTCTATACGTTTATCATTTAATTAAGTTGTTTCGCGTTTTTAATCTACGGTTTTCAATTTTAAATCCTCGTTTAATATCTAAGTCTCGTTTTTATTATTTACAATTTATTAATTTATTTAAAATATCTTAAACTTACTGATTTTGCATAAAAGTCCCTACTTCCTATGTTTTTGCAATATAGTCCCTAAAGTCTTATTTATTCTATTTTTTTTTAACACTTAACTTTTATAAACTTAAAGTTTAATAATCTAGATTTTGTTCTAAGTTGTTCTAATACTTATTTTACATCTAATTACATGAATTACACAAATCTTTACATTAAAAGTCCTTAATATATGGTTTATATCATTTTTATCCTTTTTAGTTTAGTTGAACCATTTCTAACAGATTCTGTCCAATTTTTAGGTCAACTTTGACTACAGTTTTGACTAGTCAAACATGTTCCAAAATTTATGATAATTTTTTTAAAAGTTCCTCTATGTCTTAGCTTACCAGAAACGTAATATTTGTAATTTTTGGTTGAGTTTAAGGGGTCCAAATGTATTTTTCATCACACAAAGGTCAAACAGTTCTTATTTTAGACAGTTAGTCATAGATCCGTATGTATCTTCACTTTTACTTAACTTCACAAAATGAGATCATACAACTTTCAAAGCTAACACAATTTTTGACCTTCAGCAAAAAGAATCAACTTGTTTAGATCTACGGTTTGAAAGTTATGATATTTTAAAGTCGGGTTATTTTCTGTCCCAACAGTACAGCTTGTACACTTTAACTTAGAAAGTCATTTTAAAATAGTAATACTCATCTAAAAATTATGAATCCAGTGGGGTTTGATAGCTAACTTCTTGAACTTAACTTTAGAACCAAGAAACACGTAATTTCATCAAGATTTGACCAAGTTATGAAGCTTCAAAGTTGACACAACTTTCTGTCCGGATTTCAAATTGTTGTTTATGGACTGTTTTGGTGATTTTTAGTGTAACTTGGTTATGAAACATGTAAATGCGATTTTTCAAACTAGATCTTGGCAAGAGTGAACATCTAAGCACACAATAACCATAAATTAAGCATTTTATAAAAGATCTAAAGGGTTTGTAGGTAGATTTTCCTTACAATGCATTAAAAGAGCAAATAGGGCAAAATGAAGGTTTGAGCTTGGTGTTCTTGGCCTCCTAGCTCCAAATCCGTATGTTTAAGGTTATTTTACCATGGGAATGAAATGAAAACGAAATTTGCTTTTGATTGTGAGTAAAATGAGTGTAAAAGGAGGGTTTTAGGTGTGGTGATGCATAGTGGTTCAAGGTGGTGGAGTGGTGGTGAAATGGTGGACTTGTGGTGGGTGTTCTTGAGCAAGAAGGGAGGTTTGGGGCTGCTGAAAAACGTGGGTTAGGGGAGGGAGAGTGAGCAGAATTTTTGTGTGTGTTTTGGTGAAGAATGAGTTGCAAATGAGGGGAAATCAAAGGGGTAAGGGGAGGAGAAGCATGGCATGCATGTTCCATGTTTTAGGGATCAAGGAGAAGGGATCAAAGGGGTCCCTAGGGCCCCTTTCTTTGGCTGATTTTGGAGAGGGAAAGGAAAGGGGGGGCCCTTTTGAAGGTTAAACATAATTAGGCTAGATATTTTGATCATTAATCGCTAATCTCGATTAGTTTAGTCGTTAGTCGTATGATTAGGGTTAATTAGGTTTAGTTAGGGTAGATTAAGGTTGATTAGCATAGATTAGGGTTATTAGGATGTCACAAGTTGATTGAATCATCATTTGAATGATTATCGATGCTTCGTTTATCATTAACCGGGATTTTCTACGGCTTTGTGATAATTGAATCGGATAAATTGTTTGATTCGATTTCTCGGCACTTCATGCTTTCAATTAGATTATTAATAGTAGTTTACCGTATATTACTTGATCTTAATAATAATCGGGAGTCGATTGATAGGTTAACCGATTTAATTTACGTTTTATCTCATTCGTTGCACGTTTTCTATTTCGCGTGAACGTTTATCGAATTTAAAATTGTTATGCCTATTTCCTAGCATAAATATCAATATAATAATAATAACGACTATATAATTTTATAGATTTACGTTATTTTCACAAAAGGATCACCAACGCTCATGAAATTCGATTTCTACCGATTTTCTCGGTTAATTCTCAAAATTCATAAATGCATCTTGCATTAAAATTCATTGCATCTCATATGCAAACACGGGCTTTGTGCTACACTTTATTTGATAAAAATGAATTCACTTTAATTTAATAGGGAATTAGCCTAAATGCACGTGATTAAATTGTACGGAATTAACCGAAATTTGAGGGTTGTCACATAACCTTTAAATAACCAATCAAAACACTTTTAGTACCATAAAACTTTTACTTAACTTAATCTTATTTTCTTTATTAATTATATTTATTAATTTTCAAAATATAGCTACCAGTCCTCCAAAAGATTCTAATCATTATACAAAGATAAAGCATCAATATTACGAGTACATAAATACTACAGCTAAGATTTGTTTCAACCTTTGATTTCATCGTAAATAAATTTTAAAAATCACAATAATTTTAAAATTTAACATTCATCACAAATGAATGTTAAAAATATTTATTTATAAAAAAATCAAGGGTTAAGATTTGTTTCCCTCATTCCCCAAGATTTGGAGTTTCACTATGGATCATTTCCATATATATATATAGAGGGAAGGATTCAAATAAAAAACATAAATAACGTTAGAACGTAATAATGATTTTAAAATCACTTTTTAAGTATTTAAAACACATTTTTCTTCAAAACTTCTTCAATGATTATTATTAAAATAACTTTTGCAAGCTATGATAAATAAAAATATTGACTTTTTTTTTTTTACTTTTTTAACAGTCATGACTGTAGTGATTAATCAAGATAATCACAAAATATAACATTATAAATAAAATAAGTGATTATCATGTGTTCGAGATAACCACAAAATAGGTTTATGATAATTACATATTATTCATGTGATTAAATAGCTATAAAATGTGATTATTATGAATAGAAAATTAATAAAAATAATTTTTAAAAAAACATTGAAATTTTTTTTATTTGAAAAATAGCTTCTAAAAATTATTTGAATAAAAAGTTACGAAGAAAATTTTGTAAAATAACATGTTTTAGATATTTAAAATAAAATTGACTTTGAAGTTATTTTATACGTTCTCACAATATTTATGTTTTTTATTTGAACCTAGATCTATATATATTCTAATAAAATTTATATTATTCAATTTATACTTTAGATTCTTCTTGCTTATTTAAATATTCACTTAATTTCATAGGTGTAACTATTAACGAAGTGTAGCTATCTTGCGTGTATACACTAGTAATTTCTAAGGGATTGGATTTCCAAACATATTTACAAGTTTGTTTTTTTTGGCGTGCTAACTAAGAGTACGAGGAGTAGTGACATTGAAAAACAGTACTCAGAGAGGAAATTGTTGCTAAAAAGGTGAAGACAGTGTTTCAAACTTTCTTTTTTTTTTTTGGTAAATTTAAATAATTTAATAAATTGAAACAAATAACAAAATAAATTAGATAAAGGAAATAAATTAATTAAAATAAAAATAAATATTACAAGTCCTAAAAAGTTACGTACTTCTTTCAAAATGCTACTCATTGATTACGATTCCTCCAAATATCATCCATAAGATCGGATCGAAGTCACTCGTGCATGTCTTTGTCACGTAATTCTATGGTTTTCCTCATATATGTG
Organism: Logfia minima; assembly: GCA_963921325.1. Taxonomy (NCBI): domain Eukaryota; kingdom Viridiplantae; phylum Streptophyta; class Magnoliopsida; order Asterales; family Asteraceae; genus Logfia; species Logfia minima. The sequence goes on along the minus strand of OY992774.1, from coordinate 10,223,533 downwards.
TCACACCTCTTGATCCAAGTACATTGGAAGTTCCTGACATGGACATAATACTCTTCATTCTCGACAATATTAAAACGGTTGTCTTCGGTAATCATGTTATGCAATATCATGCAAGTATACATGATTCATTTTATGGAGTTTACGCGATAAGCTCTTGCCGGTTGTTGTAGTATATATTAACGGCTTTGGAGGACACATCCTTTAGGGCAGACACTTCTGCTCAAGTAAACTTCACCCTTCTTTGCATCAATAACACCTAAAAACTCCTTAATGAACGTTGCCCATGTCAGGTATATCTCATCAGCAAAATAGTATTCTATTTAAGAATCCACATCATACACTTTATAAGGGACTTGGGGAGTGGTGTCATTTAGAAAGTTGTTGAATAGTGGAGATAAATTCAGAATGTTTAAGTCGTTGTTCGACCCTGCAACCCCAAAGTATGCATGCCAAATCCACATGTCGGACGATGAAACGAGTTCAAGCATGATCATCGGAAACCTGTGATCGCCTCGTATGTATTTTCCAATCCATACAATATATGCTTCCAACCATTCCCAGGAAACCATGAGTCTCTTCATGTTTTGCATACCACCGACTGATCTTCTTTTGTTGGTTCTCTCATGTAAACGTTTGCATATAAGTCAATTATGCACTTTGTAAAAGTTTTTAATGTTTCACATGACATTCTTTCCGACATTTGCAAATATTTGTCAAATGCATCAAGTGTTGTGCCTTATACCAATTTCCGTAGGGTGGATGCCACTTTTTGGATAGTCTTAAAACCTGGAAGACTATGTGCATCAGGTCGTTGTTGAAAGTATAGAAAATAATCGGGTATAAGTTCGATAGAGTAACTACTTATACCTTCAACAATGCGGATGAATAGTCATTCTCTCATACGGAAACGACGTTTGAAATACTCCTCGGGGTATTTCGAGTTTTCACCAAATTAATCGTTCATTAAAGTTTCGTGTGCACCAATCTGATCACGATATATGTATCGACATATACGTGATCGGTTGAAACTTTTGGCTTCTTCTTGAAGAATTAAAACTTTATTACGGTAGTTACGAGCTTGAATGAGGGATTGCAACGTTGTTTCGTCATTGGAAGAAGAATTGGAAGACATTATTGTAAATTACAGAGTTTTTGAGACCACTCCCTATAATGCAGCCCAAAATTGAAGAACTGACTGTCAACTCAGCGCCACATCAGTACAAAGACTGAAGAATTAAAGAAGAATTGAACCCTGCCTATAATAATGAAGAACTGAACTTTTTAGCATCACTTTAGCGCCACATCATTTCTTAACAATCAATACAAATACTTTATTTATATTTTTAAAACATAATAATAATATTATTAATAATAAATAAGTAAATACATAATAAGGTTTATTAGTTATTAATATGGTTTTTATATGATCAATGAAATGTATATATCTAGCGAATTTAGATTTTTCAAACGTACACTGACTATTTAAAGTGAAATACGATGATTTAGAGAAGTTAAAAAGAAAAATATGGAGAAAGGGGCCGGGTGTTACCCACGTTACCAATCATGTGGAAATTATAGTTTTGAAAAACAAGAAATTGGCTAAAAACTCCTCAAATAACTCATTTAACTTTTTACAAAATGAGAATTAAGTAATTAATCAATTTCATTACTTCTTACCAAACTAGTTTCCCTAACTTATTTCCTTCTCACTACAATTTTTAAAACATTTAGCCGTTACACTTTCTACACATACAGTACAAATATTCAACACTTAACAAAATCTTCCGTTAGATTTCTTCGACATCTAGAGACCAAGCTAGATTTTGATTTTATATTCACACCATTTTATCACATGACTTCCACTCGATGTGCGGTTTGTAAGCATTTCAGACGAAGATGTCCTAGAGATTGCATTTTCGCACCATATTTTCCTAATGATAACCCTCAAAGATTCACTTGTGTTCATAGAATTTATGGAGCTAGCAACATTGGCAAGAAGCTCGAGGTAATGACCATAATATTGTTCAAATATTGGATTTTATATTATAGAAAAAATGCATAATGCATGTTTGTTATTATATTATAGATACCGTTGTTAAACTTGTTTATCAAAATTACAAATGATTTTTTTTTTGTAGGAAACGCCGGTGCACCTACGTGCGGATGTAGTAGATTCATTGTATTATGAGGCCAAATGTAGAATACATGATCCCGTGTACGGGTGTGCTGGAATTATATCCTATTTGCATAGGCAAATTCAAATAGCAAAAAGCCAACTAGCGAAAGCTCAAGCAGAGATTGCTATTCGTGATGCTAATGTTGGAGTAGCCGAACCAATACCAAGTTTGGTTGAGCCGCTGGTTCAACAAAATGGCATTGGTTATGGTCTAGATGACCCTTCTAGTTATTGGTTTTACTAGGAATCGTTGTACGATTTCAGGTTTAGAATTTGATTATTTGGAAACTAATTAATATGTCATTTATGACTTCTTTTTTTTTGTGTTAGTAACGTATTTTTGTGGCATCTCAAAAACTAGGTTATGTACGTACTACTTCAATGTGGAAAGTTAATTGGTCGATTAATTGATTTTCATGTATAGTGGAATTTATTTTTCTATATTATAAATATGTACTAGAATAAGGTTCACTATAAAGAGTATATTTTAACATTCATTAAATATACTTTAAGTTTCCAATTAACTAATAAAATCTATTTAATTAATAGTGTTACAAATCCATAATTTCACTTAACCAATATGAGTTAAGTTTAACAGACTAAATGACTAATTATTAACTATTACTATACGTGTAATTTTAAAACGTAAAGGATGAAAATCCATAGTCTCACGCAACGGTAAATATAAATCACAGGGACACTTTGTGTATATTTAGGATCTTTATCTTTATTAAAACATGGCAAACCTTCAAAACATAACGACACAATTGGCTTATTACATGATATATCAATCAAAGACATTAATTTAGGCCTTTGTAAGTCCAATGCGAAGGTCTTGGTTTATTCAGTACCAAACAGCCACAAATGTTGTTATTTCAATTGTCAATACAATAAACCACTTGTATAGATCATAAAGTTATAACTAAGAAATGTTGATGCTCATTCATCGTAGTGTCCTCCGCGATGTTGATGCCTCTTGTCATCGTCATCTCCCTGCTTATTTAACATAACATTAAACAATATTTAAACAGTTAATCCGCTTAAGAAAACCAAAAAATCATTATATTTTTTTAGCCCTTGTTGAAATTTGTATTGAATGTCACATCTTTGATTCCCTTTTTATGGTGCAAACAAATGCATCATAATTTTGTATCATTTGACTTTTTCATCTATTCCAAAAGCTATGAATGACTTCTTTTGAAATAAATATGTAACGTGAATGTCAAATATACTAATATTAAAACTCACATATTTCTTGCGACCCCGATAACCATCATTCTCATTTTCATCATTACGCCTACCATACCTAGGCTTTCGATTATCATCATCCTCATCATCATCTCGCCTTCCATACCTAGGTCTTCGATCATTATCATCATCATCATCATTCCGCCTCCCATACGTATCTCTCCGATTATGATCATCATTACCTACACCATGCATAGGCCTTCTATTGTCCTCGTCGTCATGTCGACCATACGTATGTTCTGAATGGCCATAAGTATGATCCAAATGCCCAAATGTTTTCTGTCCACCACCATATTCACCACTCTCTGTCCTCCTCCCTCCACCATATTCCGATCCATGCTCATCGGTCTCATTCCTTCTCGGATGGCCCGACCCATACTCCGACCCATATTTGGATCCACCATGTGTGGACCCATACTCCGACCCATAATTGGATCCACCATGTGTGGACCCATACTCCGAACCATGACCCCCATATCCAGAACTGTGTTTGTCATCATTTCTTCTTCGATTCCCTGATCCACCACCGTAGGAAGAGTGCTGATCTCCATGGGACTTGTAATTCGTGCAGCCTGAACTGACACCACCGGATGAGGCTGAGGAGCAAGGAGGGTAACATATTTCGTTGGAGGGAGGAAGAGGGCGGCCAAAAGTTAATGCAAGGTCGTAACCACCATTGTATGGGGTCGGATCATGCTCATTGAAATCGTCGACGTCTTCATCATCGTTCGGGTTGAACTGATGGCCTTTTGGGTAATATGACATGATTGAATTGGTTAATTGCTTAAAGTTGATATCAAAACGTGAAGGGAGGGGGCCGGTATATCTATACATATTTATATTCGGATTGCTAAATGCTGATGTGAATTGGGACCAGTAGATTATTAACCACCTTGCGCTTTTGCTGGGTCAGCTTCTTCCTTAAGGAGAGGACAACTGGACAATTTTACCCACATAACATTATTTTTTCAATTAATCATAATTCTTATCTTATTTCAAATTCATAAGGAACATGTATTAGTGACCTCTATTTTTATTTACATATCTTTGTTCTGTTCTTTAATAAACATCTGATTAGTTATCCAATATTTTGATTAAGCTATCTTTTGGCATGAAGTAAGCGGAGAAATGAGCATAGTTAAATACGTAACGTAATGTAAGTATAAGTTACCTTTTTATGTAATTAAAAAGTGTACAAATATGGACCTAATTATCGTATTTATGGTTAATTAAGTTCCTTTTTGAAAAGCTTTTTTAGTAGAAAGCTATATACATACAAATCATAAGAAAATCTATTGAGTAAAAGCTCAACTTTAACAAATTGTTAATATATATATATATATATATATTAGTCTAGTACCCGCGCAATGCGGCGACGACGATAATATTATTCAACTATACCCTATATTTAATAAGGTATCAATAAGATATCAGTTAATTTTAAATAGTAGGTTTTAAATCAAACAAATAATATGAAGTAATATAATAAACAATACTTTGTGACACCCCGAAAATAGCGGTAATATTTTAATTCGTATTCATGAGTTACATTATTAATTTATTTAAATTATGTGTTAGTATTATTGTTATTAATATTATTATTATGAATTTAAGCTGTGGTGATGTTAGGATGTGGGGGAGCTTTATTAGATAAATGAGACTTGAGGGTTAAGAGTGTAAATGTCTTTCAACCCATTTATTTAACTAGAATTTCTGCACAAACACACACACACACACACACTAAAACCCACGTACCAAACACACCCACCTACACTTTCACCTACAATCTAGAAGAAAGGAGAAGAAGGTGAATCAAGGTCTTGTAGCACTAAATTAAGCTTAAGGAAGTGAAATTAAGCATCATTCATCATCATCCATCCAAAGGTAAGTTGTGTTTTTGTCCTTTTAACCTAGATTTGAGGGATATGGTGAATTGGGGTTTAGATAATGATGATAGATAAAATAAACCTAATGTATATTCAATTGACGTTGAAATGAGTAGGTAATCACTAGTTGTTGTTATTACAAGCATAATGATGATGGAAAATGTTGTTAAAGTTTGATTACCCAAAATTAAAATGTTGAATTCTTGTTCAAATGAAAATAACCCACGAAATTGTTAGTTGAAGATGTTGTTTAGCCTAATTTTGATGATGATTAAGGTAGTGAAAGGAACAATTAATCAATTGAAGAATTAGATGGTAGAATTGGTAAGAGTACATGCTGAGTTTGACTTTTAAAAAGTCAAACAGATCATTTTAAGGAATTAAGTGGTGAAAGTATATGTTGAAATATGTAATATAGTTGTTGTATTCTTATATGTTGTTATTATTATATGATGATTGTTAGGTGTTAAAGAGGTGACAACTCTAGTGGGCAAATTATCAACCTTGCAAGCAAGAGGTGAGTATATAGGGGGTTAAATGGGTAATGGGAATACATGAACCCGGATTACATCCGTGTAAGAGGGTTCTTGTGCTCAAATTGGTAAGTTGTTTGAAATGGTGTGATAATATGGATTTATTCGTTAATAATAGTGGAGTTGCTTGATGTACATTAATCTAGTTGTTTATGATGTTTTTGAATGTAAAGTTTGACTAACTATTTGAATGTGATGTTGTCAATAAGTTGGTGGTGAAATAGATGGATTAGCTACATGAATTCGGATTACACCCGTGTAAGAGGATTCATGTATTTAGATGATGATTTAGGTTAAAAGGTAATGATTTATCATAACCCGTTGATTTAATCGTGGAGGTATGATTCAAATTAGATTGACTAAGTTGTTATGTGGTTGTTGATTAGGAGTAATACACTAAATGTAGAGATATATATGTATATGTTAGTCTTTGACTAATTGAGTTGTCATATGATTTACTTGTTGTGTAATGTAGTCGAGTGTGGTAGTTGACCACTAAATGTAGAGATATATATGTACATGTTGGTCTTTGACTAATTGAGTTGTCGTATGATTTACTTATTGTGTAATGTAGTCGAGTGTGGTAGTTGACCACTAAATGTAGAGATGTATATGTACATGTTGGTCTTTGACTAATTGAGTTGTCGTATGATTTACTTGTTGTGTAATGTAGTCGAGTGTGGTAGTTGACCACTAAATGTAGAGATGTATATGTACATGTTGGTCTTTGACTAATTGAGTTGTCGTATGATTTACTTGTTGTGTAATGTAGTCGAGCGTGGTAGTTGACCACTAAATGTAGAGATGTATATGTACATGTTGGTCTTTGACTAATTGAGTTATCGTATGATTTACTTGTTGTGTAATGTAGTCGAGCGTGGTAGTTGACCACTAAATGTAGAGATGTATATGTACATGTTGGTCTTTGACTAATTGAGTTGTCGTATGATTTACTTGTTGTGTAATGTAGTTGAATGTGGTAGTTGACCACAAGTAGTTGAATGTGGTAGTTGACCACAAGTTGTTGAATGTGGTGGTTGGCCACAAGTGTTTGAAATTCAGTGGAGAAGCATTAGCCTCGTGCTAAGAGGAGATGAAAGAAATATTAGCCTCGTGCTAAGAGGAGATGACACGGATCCGTGAGGTGGAGTATATGGTCTTTGACCAAATATCAGTTGTTAATTGTTTAGTTGTTAATTGTTTAGTTGTTAATTTGTTTCAGTTGTGAGTTACTTGCAGTTGACTTTCAGTTGATGATTGATTATAAGTTGTTTCTCAGTGGATTATATGTTGATAATTGATATGCGGTCGATTGTGGACTATATGTTGATAAAGTTGCTAGTAGTTGCTCAAGAGGTGATCTTGTCAATATAGTGGATAGTTGTAAATGTTAGTTTTATCAAGTTGTCATTGGTGTTTAAGTTGTTATTTGATTTCCGAAGTTAATTGAATCATTAGTTGATCAAGTTGCATTAATATTTATGTGTTTGTATTTATTTAACAATCTATATGCTCACTAAGCGTTTTCGCTTACTCCGTTAGTTAATGTTATTTTGTAGGCTCGAATTCGTCGGGTAAGAAGCTTGACCGTGTGAAGGAAGTGGTATAGTATTAACGTGGAGGTATACTCGCCGTAGGTTATGCGAGTCTAATTAACTTAAAACATAGTTGTGAATACTAGACTTGTAGTAGATGCCCAATTTTTGGTTTATATTCAAATGGGTCACGTGTCAAAATGGGTCGAAATCGTGTTGATGTTGTATTGGTTATTTTGAGATGTAAAGTAGTTAATATTGATGTCAAACTATTTAATTTAGATGTTTTGATGTAAATGAAGTGGTTAGTGAAGTTAAACTTGAAATTTGGGGTAAAATGGCTGAAAAATGACAGAAATGGCCTATACGGCGTATAGGATAAGAAAAAGTCAAGTTTTGGGACAGAAATGGCCTATACGACGTATAGGATAAGATGGAAAAAAAAATTTGGGAAATTTTTAGTCTGGGCTTTACGAGTTTGTATTTTATCTATTTTTAAATTTTTGGGCATTACATACTTGAACAAAAAAATCATGTAACATTTAAAAAATGTCAGATGTCAATATATATGAGTACATTATATATAATGTATTAATAAAAAGTACATAAAAGGGTAGTTGAGAATAAAATTATACTTCAAATAGCAAAATCCAAACACACATGAAGATATTGGTTTCACATCGTCGACCATATAATTATATGCAATGATAAAAGATAGTTGTAGTGAAATGATATAAAAATATGTATCTACCAGAATAAGAAAATTTTAAAATCCATATTGATTATTGTAATTAGCGAAATATCTTCAAACTTAGTTACAAAATGACAGATACGTAAACTGATTTGTGTTCATCAGATGTAAGTTAATATATGTGTGATGCTTATTTAGATGAAGTTATTATGAATAGTTTTTTTTTTAACTTGGTTGTTTATATCATTTTTTATACTATTATAATATATCATGTTTTTCCATTTAAATAATATCTATGTAATTGATCTGTCACAATTGTAAAGTCAATTTTAATGTGTTTATAATATTTAACGTATCTACTTAATAAAAAACACAAAACATGTAAATTATTTGCAAATATTTATTTGTTTAATTTATCGATTTAATCAATTTGTTCCCATATATTCACACATGCATTTTCGTAATGTTGTTATTAAGTATAGGGTAGAAAAGTAATATCTCATCATGAAGTTGTAAGTTAATAATGTTTTAACAACAATACTAATATATTTTATTCATATTTTAAGGATTGTCCAAAAGAAGGTAAGAGAAAACTAAACGAAAATATAATTTTTGTACGTTATGTGGTGAGAGTAAATGAATATCAAATAAGAAATACAGTCACGTGTAAATAAAATTAGCAATGTACTCTGTTAATAATGTCTTTTTTATATAAATTTATAGGGATTAGAATTCAAATATTCATTTCATATAGCAATGTAAAGTTGATTATTTTATAAGCAAAGATGTCTTGTTTAGTATGACTAAAAAACATGTGTTTTGAAAGAAATTAGTGGAAAAATAACTTTAATTTTTACATAAAGTTTGAAAAGAAGTTTTAAATGTTATTAAATATGTTTGACTTTTTAATTGTGATAGATGAGTGTTTTGTGTAGGATATTATATACTTTCCATTTTTATCGATTGAATTATTAGAGTTGACATTTTAGTTGAGTTAATAGGGGTAAAATTGACATTTCTGATCTTCCAAATTTCAACTTTTAAGCCAAAAAGTGGAAATGCTTTATAAGGGAGGATAGATATAGGGTGGGGATAAAGAGAGAAGCAAAAAAATTAGGGAATGATGGAGGCAAATCTCAAGCCTTGATTTCATCATAAATGAATTTTAAAAATCACAAATAATTTTAAAATTTAGCATTCATCACAATGAATGTTAAAAATATTTATTTATGAAAAAATCAAGGCCTAAGATTTGCTTCCCTCCTTCCCCAAGATTTGAAGCTTCCATATGGATCATTTCCCTATATATATAACTATTGACTTCAATAGAAAAATACTTTCTAAAAACTCTTTTTATCATAAAAAATGGGACATGCCCTGAGTCAACAACACTCATTTTGTGAATATATATATATATATATGTGTGGAAAGGATCCATAGGGAAGCTTCAAATTTTAGAGAAGTAGGGAAGCAAATCTCAACCTTTGATTTTTTTCATAAATAAATGTTTTTAACATTCATTTGTGATGAATGTTAAAATTTAAAATTATTTGTAATTTTTAACATTCATTATGATGAAATCAAGGGTTGAGATTTGCTTCCCTCCTTTCCTAATTTTTTTGTTTCCCTCTATTATCTTTGTTCATTGTTTCATTATCTTTGTTCAAACGTTCATTATCTACGATCTTTTAATAATTAGTATTCATGTGTGTACCTTCATTGGCTAATATTTCATTTTCAACTTTATTGAATGGGTACAAGAATACAAGCAAACAACTGTTAAGAAACCGCAGGTTCCAAAATATGATGCACTGTTGCAGCATGCGTTATATTTCCAACTTCGGTGTTGCTGATAATTTAGAAAATGAGTTTAAGTTTGTAGACATTAAATTCAAATCAATTTTTATTACAGCACTAAAGTGACCGTATGTGAACACTTTAAAGGACCCATGCACGGCTTTGCGTTTGCTGAGTTTGGAAAGGCCACCAATATTTGGCAATCACAAATTGGAGCATATAGTTGTTTTGGGATGAATTTCAAGGTAAATCAAACTATGAGTTATGTTGCATTTGTCTGTTAAGTATAAAAATAATGAGTTATTGGAAGATACTATGTCCTTGAGTATATGATGTCTGTTTAGTCTTTTTGAGGATGCTGTGATACGAGCTTACTATTTAAGGATAAACAATAACTATATCAGACTAGCAGTGTCTTTGTTTGAGTTATAACATTGAGTATTGATAGAGATTTGCTTCTACTTATGGGGAAGAATATTGAGATTGTACAAATTGAGGTTGTTAATAGAGTATGATTAATGTATAAATAATGATTTAAAATGCATCCGGTAATATTTGCAAGTTAAGGATCCCGATTATAAAGAAATGTGTGAGAGACGAACGCTGGTTGTTTAATGAAATGTTTGTGTTTGTGGTTAGCCTTACCATTTCGTTTAATGATGTACTCTACTGAATCGGTACTATGATCTTCATCTTAGATGGTCAAATTCAAGCAGAAACGAAGTCAGTAAGATTCTCAAACCGGTTCTATATTAATTATTTATGAGAATCAAATTTCCATTCGGAAATCATTATTCTCTATTCACGGTTCTTCTCTTTTGTTTTGTAGTGGGTTTCATTTGTGGTGGTTGTGCTTACTGTTTAAACGCTTATTGGGCATATTGGCTGCCATTTTTTTTAATTATATTTATGTCTTCATGTTGGTACTATTACTTTTTTTCCACTTGGATGAAGGATTGGTCTTAGATTTAATATGTTTTTCCTAATAGTATTGTGTATCTTTTTTATCAGTTTATAGTTAAGTTGTTTTCTTATTTAACACATTCATATTGCTTAAAGTTTTGGTCTGATCCATTTCTAATATTTTTATCAGTTTGTGAGCCGATTAAGCAACTTGGATATTGAAATCAAAGAAACAAGATGGTGTATTATGGTCTTTAATACCCACAAGTAGTATTTAATTTCAGTTTCGAATATATAAATATTTAATTTTCTTGATTTTGATTTATGTTGTTTTTGTCAAGTGTCTTTATTTTAGCATAGTTGCAATTTTAATTAAAGGTGACAATATTGACCCATTTACTTGTGAGTGGATCGGTTCGTCTTAACCAAAAGGCATTCTTTTAATGGTATGGTATGTGTACTGATGTTATTTAATTTACGTTTTAATGGTGATTAAGTGGTATGAATAGGATAGTTTATTGGAGCCCTAACAATGTTAAGTTATGTTCGGGTAAAACTAAGAATAAGTTATGAAAAGAAAATTGGAAGCCATTGCATTCTTGTCTTATATGGTAAAAGTGCTCGACTAACGAGAACATTGAGTAATGAGGGTTTACATAGATGTGTAAATATAACACCCCTCTTTCTATTTAAGAATATAATATTGATAAACTCGGAAGCATGAATTTAAAATACATTACTTTAGTATATATCAAACATTATACATAAACAGTTAACATTTTTCAATATTTACATCACATTCAAACTGTTAAGACTACCAAAGGCGGGGTATTATAAAAATTCACAAAACAAGGTTTATTACAAAACCATATCAGAGGACTAAAGCGCAGTCAAACATTCCTTGATCAACCAATCACCTCCTGCACCCATAATTAAACAAAACATATCCTGCAGGAAGTAAAATGTGGGGTTAGCACGAAGCTAAGTGAATAGATTCATCACACTCCATTCAACTTAGCATAACTAGCAGTTTACACCAAATAATCGTAAACACACATAATTCAATGAGGATCGGTGGCTCTGGGGATCTAATAATACCCGGGGATTCCCCCAAGAACACTTACCGTCAATCCGTATGGCCAATACAGAATAGACCGATAACTACTGGTTATTAAACACATACACAGGTCTCAAACACAACAAATGAATCAAAACCTGTGTAAAACACATAATAACCAGAAGTCCAACTACACGTTGACCTCAATAACATAGTACACATTGGTTCACATATCACGTAGATCAATAATCGATAATCAAGACTAACAGTCTAATACACATCTACGTTTACTTGTTGTAACCAAATAGTTACAACTAAATCAAATGATGAGTTCCGAATCCACTCACCGATACCTCTGACGTCTCCACACTCAGGATTCTTATATCACTGAGTCTTACGCTGATCTGAAACAGAAAATCGTAAACAAGTCAGAAGTTCGTTCCATAATTATCATTATAGTCCATTTATCAAATCAGGTAATCCCTGAAGTCTAGGCAAACAAAAGTTCAATCAGAAATGAACTTAGAAAAATCCCACAATGACGCTTAAAACTGAAAAATGTCATTTTCGGGCCCTAGATGACCCTGGATGGCCAAAAACTGCCTAGGCTAGTAGAATATAGCCTTGATTACTAGGTTGTTTCCAATTGACTATGCGAATTTCAACTAAATCTGAGTTAGTGATATTTTCACAAAACCGCGTCTCAAAAACACTTTACGCATTTTCAAAATTTGCAAGTCAACTCGCAGGTCAACTCGCAGGAATCTCAGTTCGCAGGTCAACTCGGCTCGCAAGTCAACTCGCAAGCCAACTCAACTCGCAAGTCAACTCGGCTCGTAGAGTCAACTCGCAGGACGAACTGAAAACTGCGAGTTGAGCCGCTGTTACCAGTTTTTCGAACCAAAACTCGCCAAAACTTCATAAAACTTAATTCTATGGTTTCTAACACTTCAAGTAACATCAAACATCACCTAATAACAACAAATCAAGCTTCAATTTGATTTACACACTCAAAATCAAACTTACTCTTCTTTTCTTTTCTTTTGTAAAATAAAAGGATTGCTAATCTGATGGAATTAAAATATAGGTGATGATGAATCTGATGCTAGGAATTCGAATTCACAGAAACTCTAGCTTGAATTCAAGTTTGGTTATGGGTTTCTTTGGATTTGATCTTGCAAGCTTTCTAAAAAGGGAAACAAGAATAAGAAATGAGATATATATGGAGGTTACAAGGTCGGCTTAACAAAGTCGGTTTGTAATATAATGGTATAATTTTATACCCGTCCTAAATCTTTTGTCTGGAACCTGAAAACCGTTTGCGAGAAATATTATTTTATTTTACCGTCATCTATAATAATTTAAAACGATTAATATTTCACTAGTCACAATAAGTCAAAGGACTTATTTATCTACGTTTCACAAGGAAACACATAATATTAAATAATTTCTAAAACATTTAGATAATCGATTAAAATAATAGAATTTACCAGACCGCAGAAGAGGATGTTACAGTAAAAGTTTCAGTTGTCAAATTCATAGATTTTGGAATTATCTGTTTGTCATTATTTTCCATTTTCATGTAGTATTATCATTTTTTTATTATAGAATCAAGATCTTGGTGGATCACTAAGTAGAGATGCTGCTACAGGAAAGGGAGTACTCTTTGCAACAGAACCTCTTCTTAATGATCTATGAAATGGTGTTGGTGGACAACGGTTTGTTATACATATACATACATTTTATGCTCTCATAATGGATAATTTATATCAAAATAAAATCTAAATGTAGGCAACCACCACTTTTTATCAGACTTATCATAGTGACTTAATGCCCTGTACTTTTTGTGGTTGATGAACCGATGATTCTATAGAAATTTCTTTGATACAATTTTTAATTGTTGTCTTATCTTAGGGATTTGGAATTGTTAAAAGCTGTTTTTCCCATAAAGTGGCATATAGCCTTGACATTGCAATATATACTCAAAATACAGGAATGTTGGTTCTTTGGCTGCTCAGCTTATTTATGAAGCTGGCGGAAAAGTTGTAGCTTTTTTCTATCATTGTTATATGGATTTGTTTGAGCAAGATTAATGGCTACATACCATTCAAAAAATAAGTATCGTCTTCTTTCCCTACATGTGCCAAGGGTACCATGTGTTCACAAAGATCATTGCACAACTAGAAGTATAATTTGTCTTTTCAAGTTCACTTTTGAATATACATACATGATGGTTTATAGTAAGTTTGTATTTTTTTTCTTTTTATTCTTTTCTATTGTTATTATTATTAACTTTGAGTATGCTTATGGGTGTTCTCAAGTCGGTCAAACACTCAGAAAACTTTCTATATGCTTTGATGAAGAAAAAGTAAAGGTTTTTCATTGGTTGATATTTCTAATGTTTATTTTTTCAAGTGTATGCGATGTGACTACTTACGTGATAAGTTAGGAGCTAAAGTGTGACGTTTTCATCATTAGCTTTACAATGTATAAAATAGAAACGATTGTATAGATCCAAAGGTTGTTATGCCTTGATTTCTATGTTAATTGTCTACCCAAAGCTTGTTTTGGTAGGTAAGTAGGTTTTAATTGAGTACTTCTTTTCCAATTCATTTTTTATTCTTCTTTGCATTTAAATAATCGAAATAAGATAATAATCAACTTTAATTTGATTGGGTACTTTTTCAATCAAATAACTATATAATTTTTTTTTCGACAAACCTATTATCTGAAACAATCCCTCCAAGCAACTCAACAACTCCACAATCAATGTCATTATAAAGAAGTTTTGCAAAATTTGTAATTTTCATAATTTGGCTTATACTATTTTATTATTATTATTTTTTAAACTTAGAAATTTTCATTCAAATATAGTTTGGTTTATATTCCTAATTATTTTTATTTTTAATGATAGTTACAACAATAATTTATTAGACTACTCATAATTAAATTTATAGTCGTAATTTTTAGACACTTATACATTGCACGGGCTCAAAACTTAATATATTTATATATATGTTAACTCATTTTGTTCTCTTTTTTAATTTTCTAACTCCGCCGTACTGATACGTTTAAAGATTTTAGATCTATCTAAACATAATTGGAATAAAGCAAAGACCATTTGTTTAATTTACTCTTGTAGAATTGTATGTACAAAAAAGCTGTAATTATCTACATTTTTGTCACAGCTCCTCCCTCATCCACTAATAACCCCCAAAATATATCCATCCCTTTCAAGATATTAATTCATGCTTTGCTTTCTTCCTTTCTTTCTAATTGTCACAGCTACTTGATTTTCCGGTAGCGACTCCGTAAATGCGTTTATATTTAATTAATTAATAATTATCATACATCAATGGCTGTTCTTCCCCTACTAAAATCATACAATAATATTTCAAAACTCAGAAATCACACCGCCAGCAATATCACCATCGCCGGAAATTTAAACGTGAATGTGCTTCAGCAAAATTGGCGATCACGAATTAGCTGCTGGAGATTCAAGTGCAAATTGTCGAATGCTTCAACTTACTCGTCCAGAATTGCAACTGATATGTATCTCTACGAATCACCTGACGTAATGATACGGTCTGTTTTATTCTTATTTAATTTGTATCCGCATCTGGAAATTGAATTTGTTGATCTGCAGGCATCGTTTGATGAGTATTTGGAGGATAAACCTAGAGTTTTCAAAGCAATATTTCCTGATAAACGTAGAAGCCAACAACTTAATGACGTATGCATCTTCCTCTATCACATTTCATCGTCATTATTTAGCTGCTATTTGATTGAATTTTGTAACTTTTAGGTTGAGCTTGTTAGACTTGAAACTTACCTAATTTTTCGCTATATTAACAAATTCAGCAAAACCATTTGGTAGTAACATAACACGTATGTCTTGCTATAAAAGTTGTATTTTACATTTTTAAATCTCAATTTTAGATTCATTTACCTAATTTTGAACCAGACTAATGCGGCTAATTATTGAAAACCGTAATTTGCAAATGGTTTTGTTGGATACTTTGTGTAACTTCGTCTCCAAATTATGAACAGGGTATACACTACCACAACAGAAAGTTTCTATGTTTTTTGTGCTACAAGAAACTTTAGTTAATTTCGCAGTATATGCATGCATATACTCGGCAGACTATATAGTGACACCCTGTGTTGATTTGAATATCACATGTAGAAACAGAGAAATTGTTGTTGCTAGCTAGATTTACCAAAGTCGATCAGTTTTCTATAAATGTTTGGTATCAACTTCAGATTGTAGTGTTGGTTGAAATTTGAGAATATACCTATTGATGGCATATGGGTTCTGAATTATTGAAGGCCAAGTGTCACTCAGAAACAGTAAAACTGATGTTGAGAGTAAATCTTTTACAGGAAGAATGGAGAGTGCATATGTTACCTATACAGTTTTTCTTCTTGACTTGTAATCCAGTGATCGACATGCGGTTGAGATGTAAAACAGACGGGTATGATTACCCAACCGGAGTTCCACCTCAAGTTACCAAAGTTCTTGATCTTGATATCGTGAGTCTTGCCCTTGATTATCCTTTTTCCTTAATTCCCAGGTTCTGAAAGTTTTTGTTTGTAGATTCGGTGGGAGCTTCTTGGGCTTGAAGATGTTGTCAAGCCATCTGAGTTTTCCCTTGGTGTTAAAGGGGCATTGTACCCTTATAGACAAGGAAACCGTAGTCGCCTTAAAGGTCAACTCACAATGAGCATTACGTTTGACTTACCCCCTGTTGTTTCTATGATCCCAGAGGATGTACGACGTGATGTTGCAGAGACGGTTAGACCTTTAACATTATCTAAGCCTGATTCATTGCATTATGTTTTGTGAATTGGCTTGCAAATATTGGTATAATGAAATGTTATAATGACAGGTGTTGAGAAGATTGGTGGAGAACATGAAGGAGAAAGTGAATGGTAGCTTGCTTGCTGATTATAGCAGATTCAAGAGCGAACGAACGAGGAAATTAGTTTGAGCTATCTGACAATATCGATTTAAAATAAATCAGGATTATATCATTTTTCTGTGCAGAGCTACTACATATGTGTAAAAAGCCAGTATAATGTAACTTAAGTTGTTTCCTTTTATTTTGCCTACCTTTTAATTTTCACTTTATAAAGACAAAAACTGCATACTCATGAAACCTATCATATACACATATATCTTTATTGAGACTGAGTTTTTAAACCCACGAACTTCTGATTTCTGTTATTGAGTAAAAGTGTTTGTTTATCCTTCAAAGTAAAGCTATCTATTATGAATAAAGAAATACATTTTTCTGAGGAATCCAGAAAATGAACTTCTATTTGATCTTCAGTAGGGATATTTATATCAACAAGAATAACTTCTTCCATTATGAATAAAGAAATACATTTTTCTGAGATTATGATCCACTTCCACTCTCACAACAATGTAAAAGACAAACAAAATTGTAGAGACAAATTTCCATCCTATTTTTTTTCTTTTCTTGTATTATAAATTAAATCAGCAATCCACAATGAAGAGCACACTAGCAGCAACAGCAGAACCAACAAAAGGGTTGGTAACACTAAGAGTATCACATGGAACAGTCTCACTTGAAAAGCTAATTCTTCAACTTAAAGTAGAGGATCAAGATGATGGCAAGAATGAGTGCAGCAACTATGGAACCAATGATCCACTTATTTCTGCTCATCCTTCGTGACATGTTGGTCAAAATCTTTTTACTCTTGCCTATGTTGTCGTCGACTCCATGGAGCTGAGATGCATAAAGGCAAAACCGTAAGTTTATTGCATTCAAGTGTTTATAGGAAGGGAACAGACAAAACTGACAAAAAAAATGTCTGTGGGTCAACCGAACCCAGCCCGCACTGCCGATTTTTCTACTTGCTATTTTTAGAACATAGTGCACATGACCTAAATAACAAAATATTCCCTTCAAAAGATGGCAGAAATACCACATAAGATCAAGCATTCATAGAAAAATAGATACTGTCGACGGTGTCTGTGTGTGTGAGAGAGATAGAGAGAGAATTAATGAGCAATTTTAGGAGTATAGTGCAGGTAAACCAGATACAATGAGAATGTGGTTAATAGACATACGGTTCCATGTGCATGCAAGAGAGATTGTCGTTGTTGGTTTAGATCTTGAAGAATTGAAACCCCGAGCTCTTCAGTCTCCAGCATCGTCCTTCTACTGTCCCTGACTCTATCACTGGTTTTATTCAATCTTTCTGTTGACATCAGTAGTCTTGCTTTTTGATCTGCTGAAACCTGTGACATCAGCAATATGTAAAATCCTAACCAGGATAAGATTTATGTATACCTCGATCATAAAGTTGGATCTTGTTTCTATTTTGAGACTTAAAAATTTCTGAGTAATGTACTTCTCAGCAAACTGTAAATACAATTTCCACTATATAATAACAGTAAACAATCCACCTGAAAGAGTAGGTGGGAAAGAACAAGATCAGTAAGCATACCGTTGCTGCATCTGCCATTCCTGATTCCAACAACTCATCTCTAGCAGCCTGATTTAAGTTGGTTGATGTAATTCGTTTAACTTCACTCTTCAAATTATTCAGATCAGATTTATATTCCCTCAGCTTAGCAAGGAGCACGGCCTTCACATTTGGCTGCAAACTTCTTGCCTCAAGGTCCATTTTCCGTATCTGAAGCAATATATAAAGATTACATTGTTCTGCTACAAATGTACGAGACATAATTTCACAACAATAACAGTTCAAGTTCAAGTACAATACCAGAGATTCAGCCTCATCAAGTCCAACTTTTATGTCAGAAAGCTTCTGTTTCTTTTGCTCTGCAAATAAATATAAAATGCATATTCATCAGCAATGCCACTTAATGACATCCATTTGAAGAAAAAACAACACAATAGGCCATTCACAAGATGAGTACATTAGACATCGCATTGAATATGGCATCTACCTACAAAATTACAAGAAAACTGGATCTAAATGAATAAAGTGCATCTCTATCTTCAAAATACACGGAATGATATTTGTAAATGTAACACAATACCCCTTCCCCTCAAAAAACAAAATTCAGTCCAGAGAGACAAGAATTATATAGGGAGTCTAAAGGTTGATCCAGCACATTCATCACAGATCATTTACTTCTAAACATTGCAACAGATATCGTACCCTTGTCCCCAACAAAGCTCTCAGTCTGGAACTCTGAATGAACATGTATAAGTTCATGTTTAAGTTTCTTGCGAGGAATAATTATTCAGGCTTCTGAACTTGAGATACTCTCCTGATAATATTGAAGTATAAGAATTATTCAGGCTTCTGAACTTGAGATACTCTCCTGATAATATCGAAGTATCAAAATATACATGACGATACCAGCATAATAATAGGGCCACTTTATCGTTCACAAGTCCAACCGAAATATCACTCATAGTTATCGATGAGTAATTTTGGAAAATTTGTTGCACTAGTTCAATGCCGAAATGCATTGCATATGAACCCAATATCAAGACTATAAAACTTCAACCAAATGCCAGGCACCCGGTGGCACGAAGGAATATTCATCTACCATAGAGCATAAAAACAATGTGAAGCTTATTGAATTATTCCACTAATGATTCTAAGAGAGTGAAATACGATGTGAAAAATGACACAATCATCCTTCCACATGCCTCCAGAGTTATAAATCAATAACTATAAAGTTTTACCCAGAGCTTTGAAGAATGGCTACTGCCTACTGGCCTACTAAACACCATTTACAACCAGCACTCAAGCCACAGTATCCTTCCCTCGTACAAAAACAATACTAAACTTAGCGATTAGAGTATATATTTCAGTTCTGGTTATAGTTGCTCATGTATCCATTGGATGTTCTATCTTCTCGCCCTTAAAAGTTCAAAATCAAATTCTGAGACTATCATGACTCCTGGCTGTCACACCATTATAATAGAGCCTACACCATGTTGCATGTCAGTTGAACATTCCGTAGCAATCACATAGATGGCACGAAACATTAGTACAAGTTGCAATACTTATGATAGGGAAAATAGAAAGACAACGACAAATTTATTAAAACTTAAAATTGTGCAGTACGCAGGGCACTAATGGCTTCAAACACAACTTCTTAACTTCACAGCAACTACCTAACTTAGATGAAAAAAATAAAAAAACACTTTCATCTTCAACCCCAACAATGAGTATAAGCAAGGGCATAAGAATAAACAAAACTGTAGAAATCAAATTGTTTGATAATAACCAATTAAGTTAAACTATATATCATCTCATATTTCTCAATTATCCATAGACAAAAACACATTATAACAATTGACATATAATTATAATAATAATATTACACAATAAATCAGGTTAGGCTTTTGACTGACCTCCATCAAGAAGACTGGCAGATGTACACTTTTTGGACAATCCAGCCGAAAGCTCGCAGTATTGACGTTCATAGCCTTCAAATACATCACTCATGTCGTCTGTACCAAAACATCAATTAAAAACCACAATACAAAATCAAATCAGAATTGCAGTAATTGAAAACACAAACGGATAAAATATTAACAATCAAATCGCAGTTGTCTTCTGATTCAATAAAATAATTTGCGGATCGCTTATTAACGAGTCACTTGAGGAACAAACCTGACAGTTGACGGAGAACAGAAAAATCAGATGATCGGAGAAATTAGGGTAGTGGATCTGATGTTGAATTTTGTTTGCCGGTAAATCGGACGAATGATTTGAATTATTCGGAATGTTTTCCTAATTTGGAAGAAAACGTTTGATTGGGAAAGGAAGTACGTATGACATATCAACTGCTGATTTGGTAAAAGCCTTGCCACGTGTGCTTATAAGCTAGGTGACATGGCTGGTTGGAATTATCATTTTGAAAGATAGAGCATAGAATAGGGAAACCGTTTTCTAGTGTCTGAACAATATCTTGAAATTTCGAAGGAAACTGTTAATAAAAGGAAACTCTTTTTTAGGGTTCTAAATAATTTATTTTTTAAAATATTAAATAATTTAATAAATTAAAAGAAATAATAAAATAAAAGAAATATATTTATTAAAATAAAAAATACATAATTGAAATACAATAAATTAAAAAGCCTAATAGTTACAAGTATCTTGAACATTTAGAAATGATAAATTGAAACAAACTAATCACGATTCGTCCCAATATGCTCTACAAGATTGGTTTCGAAGGCCTTCATGCATGTTTTTATCACGTAATTTTCTGATTTTTCAGTTATATGTGTCACAACTCTCGATCCAAATACCTTGCATGTTTCCAACAGACACATAATAATCTTCATTCTCGGCAAGATTAAAATCGGTGTCTTCGGTAATCATGTTATGCAATATGATGCATGTATCATAATTTGTTTTATAGTGTTTACGCTATCAACTCTTGCCGGTTGTTGTAGTATATACCAACGACCTTGGAGGACACCATAATTTCACTCTCTTTCTATCAACGACACTTGAAAACCCCTTAATGAACGGTACCCATGACAGGTATATCTTGTCTGTAAGATATTATCTTCTTTCGTAGTCTACATCACATACTTTATACGGAATTTAGGGAGCATAGTCATTTAGCAAGTTTTAGAACAATGGAGATGAATTCATGACGTTTAAGTCGTTGTTCGACCCCGCAACACTAAAATATGCATGTCAAATCCACATGTTTTACGAGCCAATGAGTTCAAGCATGATCGTTGAATACCCGTGATCGCCTTGTGTGTATTGCCCTTTCCATGCGTTTGGGCATTTTGTCCAAGCCCAATACATACAATCTATGCTTCCAAGCATTCTCAAAAAACCATGAACCTTTTCATGTTTTACATACAACAGATGGATGTCTTGGTTCTCTCATGTATATGCTCACATATAAGTCAATTTTGCACATAGTAAACTTTTGTAATGTTTCACTTCACGTTCTTTTCGACCTTTGTAAATATTCGTCAAATGCGTTCGGTGTCATGTTGTATGCCAATTAACGTATGACGGATGTCACTTTTTGAATACCCGAAACGTCACGTGCATCGGGTCATTGTTGAAATTCTAGAAAATAATCGGGTATATGTTTGATAGAGTAAATAGTTCTACCTTTAACAATTCAGAGGAATAGTTTTTCTCTCATACGGAAGTGACGTTTGAAATACTTCTCGAGAGTTTTCACCAAAGTAATCATTCATTAGCGTTTGGTATGCACTAACCTGATCACGATATATGTACTGACGTGTCAATGATCGGTTGGAACTTTCGGCTTCTTCTTGAGGAATTAAAACTTCATTACGATAATTATAAGCTAGCATGAGAAACTTCGACGATGTTTGGTTGTCGGAAGAAGAATCGAGAGACATTATTGTGAATTATAGAGTTTTGAGTTTTTGAAGTGTGTTTGAAAATGAGAATGAGTGTATTGATGTATTTAGTATTCCATTTGAAGTGTGGTATTTATAGATATGAAAATAAGGTTTAATAAGAAAATAAATAAAAATAATAAAAAGTCGGTCAAAAACTAGCTGTCGAAAAAAATAGGTTGAACGGCGTTGCGCGTCGAATGCTGTCGGGAACAGTATCCGGAATGCTGCTGGGGAATGGCAAGACGACGCTTAACGACGTTCACGGTGGGAATTTGTTCAAAACGGCCCACACTCCGTGTGCTCTTAAGGTCATCTCTGAAAGAAATTTTAAATTTTATATTTATTCAAAGTATAAAGTTTTAAAATTTATCTTTACCTATACTCTAAAAACATATTACAAATAAAAAGTATTGATATTTTTCTTTAAATTACATTTTATATATTTTAAAATTTTCACTTATATGGTTGAAGGTGAATCAATTTTAAATTATGAAAATTCTTATAAGATACCGACTCCATACTCTATTTTTGAAGGGGGAGCTAACCTTATCATTGTGCCATCTAACTTCATGTTTCGTTTTATGAGTTTGAGTCCTACAAGTGTCAGAATATTTAGCCAAGCCCACATTTGGGGTTCCACTTTAACAAATTTAGTTTGACGAGTTGATATTTTTAGAATTATTCATATACATATATTTTCCGTACGACATCGGACATCCATCAATTTATGTTGTATTTCGAATGAAATGAATAATAACATGTTTTGATACTTAGGTGTTCTTTATTTGCTAAACATGTAGAGATTCTGGAATGAGCCGTTGGAACGGAAATGAGGAGATGGTGCAAGGTCGTGTAATCTTACGTATATATTAAAAACCATTCAATTTTTATGTTTTGAAACTGAAAGTTTAGTTTTGGTTATGTTCATACGACTTAAAACGACTCATACTAGTCTCTAATTTTAACATTAGCTTTTATCGTCATGTTATTCCCTAATTTGAGTGGATAACCATATATGTCTATTTCATTAATAAATTGTATTTTTATTAGTCGCAAATTATATTATGATTGTATCTTAGAAACTCATCTAAAAAAAGTTATTTTAATTCATAATGAGGAAAAAAATGTTTATTTTTAACGGGTGTGATACATGTATTTTCATTCGACATTTTATTTATAAAATAGATTAAAAAAATGAACATTTTCATATTCCGACAAGAAAAATAATTGATGAGTATTCATCAATCACTTACTTTAAAAAATCTAATACATCTAGACATGTTATTTTATTCATTACTTGATGAATACAAAAATTTAACAAAGCGAAAGTGAGTCTAAATGTATACTTAAATTAGGGCGAATTTTAAGAGGGGCAGAGACGAATCATAACTTCTAAGTAAAGAATATATTGAATGGTTTTAGGATATATATTCAATGGTTTTAGGATATCTTAGTATCTTACAATTATGTAAGATGATCTTAATTATTTTTGAAGAAGAAATTAGTCTTATATCAAGACAACTTCAATATTATGCTTGTTGGATGGTGATTTTGTCAATTGATCTAGTCATAACTTTGTGATAGTGTTATATTTATAAATATTTATTACTAGAATATTTTAATGAATTTTCTAATAGCTCTTTTAATGATTATTTTGACAATTTTATAATAAATTCATATCCATTATATATTTCATTTCAAATATCATAATTTATAATTGTAGTTTTAAAAGTTTGAGCGTATAAGTTCAAGACAACATTTTTTATTTAACTTTTTAATTCACTTTGACCACTCATAAATTGCTATAGAAAATTCTAATTTCAAAATCGTAAAATTTACATTAAATATGGAGTGTCATTAAACATTAACACTCAATCAATTTTGATAAAAGTGAAAAAATCGAAAAAACTCAAAGACCAGTCAGACTAGCCCGTCCAACTAGTTGGACCCAGGGACTTGGCTGGGTCAACCATTGACACAGGTTTGAAAACGTTGATTTTAATTTAGTGATGTGAAAGAAGTCAAAGGACAATTTTGTACTTTTTTACTTGAAGACTATTAAAGTATAAAAAGATACTTTTTACAATTTATTAATCTCTTCATTTTAAAATAAAGTGTTCATATTTTCTTTTTAATTTGTTTTAAAATAAGTCTCTACTTTCAAAAATCGATAATCAATTTTAGCTTTTTATTCCTATATATTAATTTTTTCACAAAATTTTATGTCTAAAATAAAGAGTAAAAGTGACATATGACTCTTAAAAGTAGAAATATTTATATTTTACCTAAAATTGTATATCAATTACCGACGACTCTTAAAAGTGACATACGACTCTTAAGAGTAAAAGTGACTTATTTTGAGACGGGGATAGTAGTATTCATTTGATTTTCTTTGGTTTATTATTATATACATATATCCTATTATGTTGTTTTATTTTGATTTTTCTTTCACTGATATTTTTTTTAATATTCTACTATGAAATGCAAATAATCTACATATACTCCGTATAGTTTTTTAATTGTCTATTATATAATTCTACAATTAAATTATTAAAACTCATTACTATTATGAGTTAAGTCACAAGTAATTTTGGGATACAAGTCGTTTTATTGCTTTAATGATAGTAAAAAAAGTTTATTGATGAATGTATATATAAATTATAAAAATTTATAATGTCGGTTGTGTAATTGTTTAGCATAACTAAATGACTGCTTATGTTGAAGTACATTATAGTATTTTTCGGTTCAAAAGATTTTGACCCCTCATAAGATATGTTAAGTTTTGTCACTAACTTAAATAAAATATTAAAACACATGGCATAATTAAAAGTAGAGATTTGGAAATCTATTCTAATGTGTAGAATTTTTTTTTACGGAATAAACTTGTCTTTAGTAATAAATACTATAATAAAAAACTTTACAAGATAAATCAATAAAATGTTATGAATTAATAATATAAAGAGAGAAACGAAATATAATTATGGGATTGGTCTATTTAATAGTTCACATCATTTTGTGAATTTATTTTTGTGATTTATTTAAATAAAATTTTAGCATCCATCTAGTTAAATAGCTGGTAACCCGTGCGATGCGACGAAAACGCGGTAAAAAGTAGTGAATAATCGTTGAAAAATTGAATCGAAATATACGTTTTAATTTACATTATAACAAAAACGTTTTTTAACTTTTCTTAAGTTCATTTTTCTTAATTCACATTTAATACCCGATTCATTACCCGATTTAGCAATATATTCATTCCAATCTTCTTAAGTTGACTTTTAAGGGCATAATAGATTTTTCCCATCTCCCCTTTTTAAGTTTTAAAGTAAAAATGATGAATACTTAATAAGGGATTAAGATATATTTAGACTTTTAACAACACTTAAAAAATAACTCAATTTTTTATTGTTATACTTTTATCATAATTACTTTTTTAATTTAATATATATTAATCCTCTTTCTTTATACTATTTATTGATTAATTAAAGCTCTAAAAATTAATACTACTTATTGTCCTTTATTTGCGCAAATATAATAACATTGCAGATCTGTTCTGACGTTTTAGTGATACGGTGTCTATTTTTTTTTATATTTTGAAAGCACGAGTGGCATTAAACTGCATTATAGAAGGCGTGGATAGCGAAACAATCTATAAATATCTATTAAACTAACGGAATCCGTTTAACGGGTAACGCTACACAAGACAGTCGACATAAATTCATAAAAGAAACTTTGACGGCGTTTAACGAACAATTGACGGAGCCTTTCTAAATCTGGCACGCACTCCCATTTCAAGTAGTTAAAATAATTTCTGAATTCTGACGACAAAACTTAAACTCGAATTCAGCTTAAGATTCCTATCTTCATTTCTCCTATCCGTATCATTCGCCGGAAAATTATCGTCGGTTTTGGTAATAATTTCATCAACTTTGAAAATATTCAGTTATGTAATCGTTGTTGCATTATTTGATCTAATTTCTTATGAAGTTGATACTGGCCGTATTTTCAATGCATTTAAAATTTTGAAATTGATAGAAACTCATTAATCATAATCAATAGCTTAATATTCTTTATGGATTTCTGTATCTATATCGATTGCCGGAAATTGTCGTTAATTCAGGTGATAAGTCAGAGATTGATTTTCGAATTTAATTGCTAAAATCTATCGACGTGCTTACAAAGTTACAAGCCGTTGTCACGTCTATTGTATTTTGGATTAGATATATAGTTATCATTATTTTGCATCTGTATTAGTGTATGTGTATTTAGTATTAGGTTAACGTTTAGGGTTTAAGTTGATTCCCCACTCGTTTGCAGTAGGCTGGATGAGTGAGTTTAGCTAGAAAGTGCTCCTTGAAGTTTAATAATTTTTATTTATATACTTGTATATGCATATATATGTTACAGTTCAGCAGTTTGATGTCATAGACAGACTACTTATATTTGTGCAAGAGTAGATGGAGATGTATTGAGGGAATAATACCGTTAATTCACTGGGTTTTATAGGTTCAGAGCTTGCTAGGCAGAGTTTACAGTTTTATGATAGGGATAAATGTGATTTATCTTACATAAGTAACTTGCTTGTCAAAACTTTTTGCAACTTTGCCATCTTTAGACTTCAGGGGACTATGTTAGTTTGAGTCGACTGTTCCTCTTATTGAACCTTATTTGAATAGTTATGTGTGGGGAATAGTTTTGCTAGATGCTAGGTGTCGAGCATGTCTAAGGTGATAAAGATATTTTGTTCACTCTCTCATCTTCGTCTAGGTTATTTTTGTTTACGTGTGTGATGGTAGAAAGATTTGGTTATTGCTACAAAATAGCAAAAAGTCCTTTTTTTATTTTATCTTTTTGGAGCAAGAAGTCTATATATTACCATGTTATTCTCAGCCTTATATTAGTTACCGGTTTATGCCCTGTTCAATATTATGGTTCCTATTAGGGATAACAGTGCATAACCAATTTTATTGTTCCTATTAAGGATAAACAGTACATAACCAGTCATATAATTTTCAAAACGTCCTTTCAGATTTCAGAGACTGATTATCGATGTTTTTATCATGTAGCACATCTTTCTGGGACTCAAGAACCACATACAGTTTGCTGAAGGAAAAATCTTGGTTTTTTGAAGGATGATCCTTTCTGCTCTCTTAACTTCTGTCGGCATAAATCTTGGCTTATGTTGTATATACTTCACTCTATACTCCATATTGAGGAAACAGCCTAGTAATGCTGATGTTTATGCTCCACGCTTGGTTGCTGAAGGGAAACTTGAACAAAGAAATAGTTTCAACTTGGAAAGGTTACTGCCTTCTACCAGTTGGGTAAACAGGTCATGGCATCCCTCTGAAGAAGAACTCCTCGCGCGTGCTGGCTTGGATGGTGTTGTGTTTATGCGAATTATTATCTTCAGGTTACTGAGTTTCAAACTGTAAAACTTGTGAAATTTTGTAACCAATCCAAGTGGATATGCTAAAGGAAAAAGAGGTGCTATCTTTTATAATTATGAAATTTGTAGAATATAATTGGCTTGAACAAAAGTATAGTGAGATGGAGAAATATCTAAGTTTGGTGCAGTGCTGTTGCATAGTTTCTATCCTTCCTATCAGATTATAAGCTATCTAATGTTCTTCTTTTGCAGTTTGAGAGCAGTTGCTTTTGCTGCGGTAGTTGGCCTTGGTGTTCTTCTACCACTCAATTATATGGGAAGTCAGATAGTTATTGATTTTTCTGACTTCGCAAACATATCTTTGGAATCATTCAGTATTTCAAATGTCAATGATGGATCGAAAAGGTGATTCTTCATATCTGGAGTCTTGTTGACTGTCACCACAATTGTTACTATCTATTCTTGTTAGTATTATTTTTATATGTTAATATTAATATAATCTCACTTTTTAATATTAGATAATTGTTTGTCCTGTTGGTTGCATATTTTTATGATTGCTGAAGGTTATGGGTTCACTTTGGTGCTGTATATGCCTTCACTGCATTCGTTTGCTATCTTCTTTTTGTTGTAAGAATTTATCTTATTACCAATAATACTTCGTTTCATTTTATAATGAATTACTGAGGAACTAACTTTCTGCAGGAGTATCGTTATATCTCTTTGAAAAGGCTTGCACACTATTACTCATCCGAGCCTGAGCCACATCAATTTACTGTATTGGTTCGAGGTATTCCAAAGTCGTCGACAGAAAGCTTAAGTGGAAGTGTTGAGAAATTTTTCTCAGAATATTATCCTTCATTATATCTGTCACATTACATGGTGCATCACACAACAAAGATTCAGAAGCTAATTGTAAGTGCACTTTTGAAGCTCTTACATATTTGGTTCAAAAGACATCTCAAGTATTGTAATGTTCCACACACATATGTATCCTAGCTGGTTGTTTCATATCATATCAGCAAAACCTTAAATGTTGCAGGCATATAATTATTTCCCACTATCATGTCCTCCAAATTATGAAGATTTTCAAAGTCCTATAGGCACGTTAAGTAAATATTGTGCCTTCGAAATCCACATAGCATCGAACCTCAACAAAGGCAAGTGTATTATAACTGGATGTTAGAAGCTCCAAGTTTTTGTGATTTATGTTGCACAGAAAGACCGCCATTTATATTTGTGTCTTAATCCTCTTTAGATTCAAATATTTTCTGATTAGTGCTTATGGAGTCCCATGTGCATCAAAAAATTTATTTGATGGCAGTCTTGATTCCTGAGGGATGTCGATTAATCATATTCCTCCATTCACAAATAATGCAACAGTTTCTCCTTTGAGATGCCCGGAGATAAACTCAAATATTCACTTCAAGCACTATCTATTACCAAGAAAAGCTTTCTTTGAACCACTTCCATTTGAAATTTATATACTTCCTGTCATTTCTTCCCTTTCCAGTTACAGAAAGTGCGATGCATAGCATCATACCATTTGCTTGGTCCATTTAATTCATCTATTTCTATCTCTGTTCTAATGTCATTCTAGAGTGATGCTGAGAAGGTGTCTAGAAAGATTTCTCTTCTGAAATCAACACAGAAGACTTCTCAAAGATTTGGGCGTGTAGGATGTTTTGGATTTTTTGGGCCCAAAGTTGATCTCATGGAGTACTATGAGAAGAAGTTAGAAGATCTAGAAGATAATGTGAAGATGCAGCAATCATTACTTAGTGGGAAGGTGAATGTATTATATATGTGGACCTTACATTGGTTGGAGGCTATGCTTATTGGACTTACAGTTGACATAAACATCAAATTAACTCATCATTTTTTAATAGGAAGTTCCTGCTGCTTTTGTATCTTTCAAGTCCCGGCTTGGTGCTGCAACAGCTTTAAACATCCAACAAGGAGAAAATCCTACAGAGTGGCTCACTGAGCGGGCCCCGGAGCCACGAGACATATACTGGCCCTTCTTTTCTGCATCTTTCATAAGTAGATGGATCGGAAATGTCGTGGTGGTTGTTGCATATGTTATTCTTACAATTCTGTTCTTCATACCTGTTGTCCTAGTGCAGAGTCTCACTCATTTGGAACAATTGGAGACCTGGTTCCCCTTTTTGAAAGGTGTATTGAATATGTGAGTTCAGTAGTCAGTTTGTTATGATCTTACTAGATTTTCATATAAATGCTGAAAATTACCTTATAAACTTTCATACGCTGTTACACTTTTGCTAACACATGTTATTGTGAGTTGCAGAGCGTTCGTAAGTCAGGTCATCACAGGATATCTGCCTAGTCTCATTCTGAAGATGTTCTTACATTTTGTGCCACCTGTCATGATATTGTTATCCTCTATTCAAGGTTATGTTGCACACAGTCAGATAGCGAAAAGTGCATGTAACAAGATGCTCTGGTTTACCATATGGAACATATTCTTTGCAAATGCTATATCTGGATCAGTTTTATATCGGTTTAATATCTTTCTGGAGCCTAAGGAAATACCAAATTTATTAGCTCTTGCTGTTCCAGGACAGGTAAAAAAATGTTAATAGACACCCTCATGTAACCAAATTATTACACGTGCTACATTTGTTGATTTTATTGTGTTTCTTAGAATATCCCAGTGTCACATGATGAGTGGATGATAAAGTAAAATTTTTATAAATTAGAAGCTGAGTGGTCTATTAAAAAGGTGATGCTTATTTTTGAATTTCTTACAGGCTACATTCTTCATAACATATGTTGTGACAAATGGGTGGACTAATACGTCTTCGGAACTTTTTCGCTTGATGCCTCTCATTTCCAGTTACATGAGTAAAATCTTTTTCGTTGAAACTGACGAACGGTTTGAAGTACCTGAAATCCCTTACAGCAGTGAGATCCCCAGCATGCTCTTATTTGGGGTTCTTGGCATTACATACTTCTTCCTATCACCCTTAATTCTGCCGTTTCTACTGGTTTACTACTGTATGGCATACATAATCTTCCGTCACCAGGTTAGATGGATTAATCATGTTTGGTGCTATTGTTGTTGGGTACTTAGAAATATCCTAGTGCAAACCTACCTATTTCTTTCTTTATTTACTTATTTTTTCCTTTTTAAGAAAATTCATGGGAGATCTAAACATGTAAGATTTTCTTTGATGTGATCCCTCTCTAGTGGAGAATAGCTGAAGAGAGTGATGTTAACTACAAACACTATTTAGGCAAAAGTTATTACTTTGAGAAATCTATAATGTTCAAAAGGGTTGGTTCTTCTGGAGGCTACCGCACTATGGGGATTTTGCATTTAAGCCAGAAGTCTAAACAATTTTCTCTCTAGGTCATTGAAACCTGGCACAAGTTAATCCGTCCTGAATCTTGCCAAATCTGCACTGATAATCATTATGGCCCTCAATTCACTTTCTGCTTTTACAATTACTAAAAAGAAACGGCCAAAACGCCAGTAATTTTGTTTACCGAACTTAGAAAACTGAAAACTTCAATTTCACTAGATAACATATCACTTACAGTGTTTAGGTGAATTCTTCACTTTAGACCACCTTTACGAACAGCACCACCCCATCGCCACCACACCGACCATATCAGTTCTAACTTTCCCCATTTCCCTTGTTGATCAGAGAAGGGCTCAGTTTCATAAATTACAATAGTTTCGGAAAACCCCCATATCCCATTTAGTGAGGTGGATAATTGTCAGATCATCATAATTTTGAGCAGATTTGGCAGATTTTAAACTGGAATGAACTTTTAGTAGATATTTAAATATACTTATGGGCTATAGGCTATATATAAAAGCTCATGGTCCGGAGAATTACCTCCAATTAAACTGTATAATCTTTGATCTGATGTGCTGCTGACCAATTTGAGCCTTGATAAATATGATATAAATGTTGCTTCGTTTCAGTTGCTCAATGTTTATTCACCAAAGTTCGAGACTGGTGGCACATTTTGGCCAATTGTGCATAATTCTACAATTTTTGCCTTGGTATTAATGCACATGATTGCTGTGGGGATATTTGGTCTGAAGAAACTTCCTCTGGCTTCCAGTTTAACTATTCCACTTCCAATCCTCACTCTTCTGTTTAACAGCTACTGCCGTAAGCGGTTTCTACCAGTTTTCAAAGGCTATCCTGCTGAGGTATGTGTATAATTATGTACTCAGATTATTCAGATTACACAAACTTTGAAAATGTTCCAAATCTGCCAAATTTATAACAATTTTTATTGTGTTTGATTCTACTTTTCAATCTTTGGATGTATCCAGCTAAAAATGTTACTTGTTGTACAGTGCATGATAAAGAAAGACAGAAGTGATGAAAATAATCCGGCAAGGGCTACTGATTTTCATGAGAAGCTAACCACTGCATATAAAGATCCAGCTCTGAAGCCAGTCCAATTTTCTGGAAGAACTAATGGCCACAATGCCCCACTTCTTGCTTCTGAGGCATGAACATGTTAGTTTCGAAGGATAGATTAATGTACGCCTTAATGCCAGTTGACACATGGCCTGATACTCTCAATGCAATCATCACGCTTGGCCCAGTAGTCAATGTATCTTTCTGCACAATTGGATGGAAACTGTGTGCTCCCACTGATGGAAGTTGCCTTCAATACACTCTGCTGATTGTAGTTATAGAATTGAGATTGAATTTTTTGGTTAGTGTGTCCGGAATATTCTATTTAGTTTGTTTAATTGTCTAGGATGTAAAATAGCATTTTCATGTTGAAGATATAATAATTTTGATGATTGTGATTGTAATTGTAATTGTAATGTAATTATAATAATACACCTCATGTGCTGTGCTTGCTTGAAGCCTTGGATAGTATCCAGCCTGTCCAGGTGATAATGCCTTGTGGGTTGCAGGTCAATGGTCCTTCTCTTTTGTATATCTTGCCAGTATTTATGTGCTATGACGCTTTAAACGTTCAATACTTCAATCTATTCCTTTTCTTGATGCATGTTCTTTTAAAACATGATTTCTCCTAATGCATTACGTCACATCTGTTACTTGTTCTTAACGTTATGAAATGGCATATGTACTGTTGATCCTTCTGGTGAGAAGCGATGGCTCAATACTCTAGATCCCGCTCTTTTTGCTATACATCTAGTTAGACGTGGAAATCTCAACCCACTTACTTATGAATGGGTCAATATAAGTGTGTTTTAAGTACTTATGTACAAAAATTAGTTAAAAGGAGAACGGTTCAAAAGGGTGAAACTCACCCGAAGTCTATGTTTAGGGCA
Source organism: Logfia minima (assembly GCA_963921325.1). Lineage (NCBI taxonomy): Eukaryota > Viridiplantae > Streptophyta > Magnoliopsida > Asterales > Asteraceae > Logfia > Logfia minima. The sequence goes on along the minus strand of OY992774.1, from coordinate 10,190,664 downwards.
TGCAACCTTCTATATCTTCTATATTCATAGATTTGGATTATACCTGTAATACAATTGCTCTTTAGTCATGATTATTGCATCAGTTATTTATAATATCTTTCAAATGGATTATTAAGTATTTGTCAGTCAACACAACACGATATAGCCCGTTTTGACCCGTTACTCATCTCACCAATCTTGCCATCTCTACTTTCTTTGTTTGGTGTTAATTTCTGCTTATTGGAACTCCTTTTAAGTTTTAACACCACGTGTCATTGCATTTCTTATGTCCTTTGTAAAATTTACTTATCTTAATGTTGGGTTCTGAATGACCTTGGGTCAGGATCACACTGTTTATAGCGGCTACGTGTATGTAGTCTACTTACAAGTGGATAAGAACTTCAAAGCAGGAGGTTTGGTGCACCCTGTCTAGTCCAATACATAACCACTATTGCACTATGTTTACAGGTTTCAGTAAGCTTGAAAACACAAAGCTTAAAAGATTATTAAGATGTAGCAATCTAAATATAATTTCTTCACCAGACCTACGAGTCTACATTGATGAATTCAGACTGAACAAACTATGTTAACTTGCACTCGGTTATTCCAGAGCTTCAGAAGAGCTCTATCTTGGTGTTATCATAGTTGGACAAATATGTGTATTTGGATGCCATGAGTTTGAAGGTATTACAGAAAGCAGCACAGACAGATTTCCCTGTACCTAAAGTAGTAATAAAATGCAGCAGCGTAATTTTAATCTATTGACTGTAGTCAGCTTGAGGGTAACCACTCTTCCCTCGATGGAATGCCACTTGGAGGAATAAGAATGGGCTTTGACTTTCAAATATCATTTGTTGCTAATTAAAACATCAATACTAAACACCTATATAATATTATTAGTTTGACCCAATTTATTATTCTATTTAATAAACCACCAATCACTCCATTTGGCAGCCTGATCAAACAATAGCCTAATCATCTGGGAGATTTAGCATCTCAAACCCTTCTTGTCCCTTCTTAATGGCACTACCACTCACTGATGCTGACAGAAGTCTTTTTAGCAACTTTGTAAGTAAGCATACTACTTCCATTTGATAAAAATTGTTAACTTCTCCTAAAATTTTCACAATAAGATTACTTATTTAGTCATTGTATCGTTGCAATTCGATAATATAACTACACAGCTTAGAAAATTCCTATTATATTATCATACTGTTAAACAATCCAATAAAACCGTGTAGAGCATCAAACCTAACCATTATTTTATAACTGACAGCATATTCGGTAATAATATACATTGTTTGCATTCTTTAGAGTTTTCAATTGAATTATATAAGTCTGTATCTATCATTAAATTATCAGGGATGTCAGCATTAGTTGCTTTGACCATTATACTGTCCCCTGGCTTTTGAGACACTATTAGATTATTCATCATTTGTGACGATAGCAATAAGTTGAGTGCTTAAGAAGATTTTGTTGAGTTTCTACTTGTATCAATCTGGTTGATACTTTCTTTTTAACATGTACATACATATATGCGCAGATTACGAGTTCTGATGCAGTTTGGCTTTGCCTTTAGGTGAGTCAAACTGTCTTTAAACTGAATATTTTTAGCACCTCAATTTTTAAGTGCTTAGACAGTCCAAGGAGAAACATCCAAATTTTACCTTTTAGATACAGTTATTAGAATAAATAAATTTTGCCCTCTTTTTCACCCTTAATTAGGTAACTGTCAAACTGGCCCTTGACTACTCATTAATCTAACTGCTCCTGGAGCTCTTGGACCATTGGGGCTAACCAGTCTTTTGACCAAGCCTTCTAGGACCAGGCCTTTTGGGATCTGTTATGATCCGGGTCATGGACTGGTCCTGGTCCTTAGACCACTCCTATCATTCACATATGTTGACTTTTGATGGTCTAAAGTTTGTTTGTTGCATGTGTAGAAAGTGTTTTGTATGCACATGGTGGGCTAACCTGGCCAAAGGAGTACTGGACTCTTTTTTGTGGTCATCAAACTATGTCTTTAAAATAAACATTCATGAAACTTCAATATTTAAGTGGTTGGGTAGGCCAGGGAGAAGCGTCCAAATTTCACCTTTTAGACACAATTATTAGAATAAACAAAGAGATGTGACGCCCAGTATGACCACTTCAACTCTTAGCTTTTATTTTTGACAAAATCTTCTTCTGCATCTATATATAAACACATCATGATTTAGGCTATTCATATCACCAACTACCCCAATAATATTAGGTTCCTCAAGAGTAAGAGACACATTTCGAGAGAGATATGGCTAGGAAGAGAAAGCAAGTTACTGATCAAGAACGGAGTTCTGAAGTAAACTTCACTTGGGATGGGATGGTGAGTGAAGCAGTGCTAACTGCAGCCTTAGATGGCCCCCGCAGAGCTAAGAAGAAATTTGTGGGGGTCCGGCAGCGGCCATCTGGCAGATGGGTTGCTGAAATTAAGGACACCATACAGAAAATTAGAGTATGGTTAGGCACTTTTGACACTGCTGAGGAAGCCGCTCGAGCCTATGATGAAGCGGCTTGCTTACTACGAGGAGCTAACACTCGCACGAATTTCTGGCCTTCTTCTCAACCTTTTTCAACTACATCTGTCCTTCCCTCTAAAATTACCAGCCTTCTTCTTCGCAGGCTTGAGGCCAGGAACAATTCTGTAACTGCAGTTACTTCGTCACAGACTACTCCTATGCCTGCTGTCAACCGTCATGATGATGTGGCGCAGCCAGACGAATTCAGAGAGGACATGGTGGATTTCTCAGATATATGCTATACCGACTTTCTCAATGATTTGGATGGCTACCTACCAGTTAGCAATACGAGTGATCTTTACTGCAACACAATCTTTGAGTCGTCTCTACCTGTTCACGTGAATCATTCTGATGATAATATAGTAGCTTCGTGTTCAAGTGGAGATACAAGTGGTGGAAGTGAAATGGAAGATGATGAAGAAGCAGAAGGGTTTGATTTCAAGTTTATTGATCAAATTGGATCTGCTTGCAACTTTTCCCCATTTGAAATAGCTCAGGAAATAGCATTAGACCCGATTCATGATGGGGAAGAAGAGCCATTGACAATAAGTGAAGCTATGAGAAGGATGAAATATGAACGGAAGTTCTCAGCTTCTCTTTACGCATTCCATGGTATACCCGAGTGTTTAAAGAGAAAACTTGGACCAAGAGGGTCCAAAATGCAAAGAACAGATACCCAAGCAACTGTAGAACCCAAGAAGAACATGCTAGTAGAATATGAGGCAACTGAGATGGGTTCGGTTTCCACTTCGAGTGAAGTCGTTGATGGAGAATTATCTCTCTGGAGCTCACTTGATCTTCCTACCATTTGCTATGTTAACTAGAGCTCCAACTCAAGCGTTTATAACTTTATATAGTTCCGACATTTGTTAATCGTGAAGAATGAAGCATTGTTAGATTTGTTAGGAATGAGATATTGTCTTGTTTATCAAAGGTTCAACCATCAATTCGTTTTTTGTTTATTGAACTGGGTAATATGAAATATAAGAGGTTCTGGGACATGGTTATGTAAGAGTTTGGCTTTCTGTCTTTCAACATTCCCTCGGTCTTCACATATGTGAAAGACCAAGACTCAACCTTATGACTTAGTCAACAGCTCGGTCCATGATAAACTTGTGAGGGGCTAGCCAAGTTCAATGGTTTATCATAATTACCTAAAAGTAGATTTGATTTGGATTGCATTCTAACCAATTGGTGAAACTGGTCATATCTAAAGCATACCCAAAACATAACATGATGGAAGTCAGCTAAAACGTATTCAAATTTAATACCTAATACTTGCGAGGTTTTGTTTACCCTCTTTAGTATCTTTCCCCGGATGTGGACTTTGTTAAAGCCTGATATCACTCTAGCAAGCTCATTTAAATTGTCACGGGAGGTATAATATCATGTACAGTCTTTTTGTATTGGATCTTGATCACACTGTCAATCAAGGAAAACTTTTGGAATGACTTCAAACTTATTTGACACATAATTTATTGTAGTTAAATCATATGTTTAGTTGACTCAACCCTCTTTAAATTTATTATTGACATGATCAATATGGCCCATAAACATAGATATTATACCCTAAAGCGACTACGTTAAAAACATAAAACATTCTGCAAGTCTAATGAGTCCATGTTTATAACATCAACTTGGAAACTGTCTAAAAGAGTAAAAAGTGAAAGTGAAAGTCTTGTCATTTCCGAATAATGCATAGCAATATTCACAAAAGTTGCATAAAAGAAGCAAACTAATTACCCTAGCTTATGGAACCACTCGCAATCAGTTGTATCATGAGAGTTTTTCCTTACTGATCCAACCCAGTAAACATCCGCGAGGGTGATGCACTCTCACTCATCACCAAAGTCGCTTTAAGGCTCTCATCAGGAGTGAGGCCAGATAAATTGTTATCTGAGTTACAACTCTGTTCAACATGTCATTAGCTGCATCTTCCCTATCATAATTCTAGCCGAAATGCTTGTTCAAACCCTGTCTAAACTTGGTTCAAATCCTGTCTAAATTCCTATTCAGGACTTGTCCAAAGCTACTAAAGGAAACCCTTAGCCCCTCGATAATTTCTCAAAAGCATTCATCAAAGCCCATTCTCTCATTACCGCTTTCAGGTTTACTGCTAGCAGGGTCCCTTAATCCACTTCTTTTAAAAACTTTTCTAAGAGATTAGAAAATTAAAAAATTTGTTCACATTCGAATTTTCAAAAAAAGTTGAAAATTTCTTTTTGTGGTTTTCTAAATTTTTCATCTTTGCGTTTTCTAAATTTTCATTGATTTTTTAGAGAAGTAGAATACTCCTTATTCTCTACAAGTAGAAAAAATAAAAGACTTTTTCGTAACAAAAAACGCCTTCAATTTCACTAGTTCTGGCATTTCCCTCAATTTTCTCATTTTATACCTTTCTGAGAAAAAAAACTACACAAAAAAACTCTCTTCTAAGTCCTTACTCACTCTTTTAAAAGCCCTTTAAATTACACAAATACTTTTACAACGTACATTTTAAATATGGGGTCTTTTCTTCATCTTCCTTCTCACAAACTACCTACAGCTCTTTCATCTAATTTCTCAAACAAAAAAAATAATTTAATTTTATTATGTAGAGAAATCGAAAATAAGATAAAATAAAATAAAAATTGGGGCTACGTTTCGGCCCATACTGGACCATCATCGTTGCCACAACGACAACTTCCGACCGTTCACACTTGCCCAAATTGCTCTTCGTCATGCAATGACTAGGCCCATGGTGCCCCTCGCCCAAATTGCTCGTCGTCATGCAATGACTAGGCCCATGGTGCCCCCGCTCAGCGTGGTCTTATTGTAGCTTTTAAAGCATAGAAGCTTCTCAATATTAAACTTGAACTCTGACTTCTAAGGGGTGTTTATGATCGCTTATTTTCAAACATTTATGTGCTTAAAACATAATAAGTATGTGTCATCTTGTTTATTTTTAAATATTTATTTATACCGAAATAAATACTCCGTAGATGAGCAATTTTTGAAAGAGTGTGATTTGCATATCATTACTTATTTAAGCAATTTCAAACGCCTCATACTCTAACAAAAGCCCATTTATTATTAATCATGTTTCATTACTCTTTGTTCCTTTCTACTTAGAAAACTTAAGAGTGACTCATAAAATTAATTAAGAAATAGGTTTTGTTAACATGTCATTAAAATGCTTAGAGATACATAAATGATTCTACGTTAACTAATATTTGTAGAGACATAAAGTTTGTTATTGTCTGAGAATAAATATACGAAAGACATCTCTTAAAACTCTCATTATCATATTCAACTTTCAGCTTTTTTCCTGCAGCTTTTTTCATGTATATACGGATGATCTTTCATTTAAAGCGAATAACACGATATCATTTTTGACGTTAGTTGTGAGGATTGTTTTATCTTTATGTTAAATGATCAATCAATATATCACATACTTTAGACATATTTTATACGAGTCGGTGTATATTATTTCCTAAAATTACATGTCGTTCTTATCTATGTGAAATATATACATACCCCAAAAGCAAGTTTAACTAAAATTTTTGGTATGTCATCATTATACATAGATATTTGCGTACAACCTCTTTTAGACTAGCTAGTACTAATTAATGTGCACGATCAATGAATGTAAAAATCCAAGAATTTAATTAAATGGAAGGTGATCGTTTTTATAGGACAAAAAACAGGGTTTCAAATTCAAAAGAATTTACGAGACACAAACACCTTATATTCTCGGACATCATTTCTGTAAATTTATTTTTTCTCAAACTTGGCATTGGTTTGAGAACACAACAATAATCAATCAAACAGGTTTGGTTTAATTAGGTTGTTGTGATATTATTGAATCCAACCCGGATCCGACAACTGTCGGACCCACCTTTCTGCTTTCCTACTCCCCTCTCCTCCCATGCATGGTGGCTTCCATCATTTTGTATGTGTGTGAGAGAGAGAGAGAGGAGACTGCAAGTTCATTAGCCATCTTTATCATTTCACAAATTACAGGTTTTTCTCTCTATTTCATGAGTTATATTTGTTATTTTAGACGCATGTTCTCTTTAATGTCATGCAACAAATACGGAAATGGTTACGTTTCTCGATATTAGCCGACACCCTCTTTGGCAAATCGTTGTTAAATTGGTCTCAGCATTGTCTTTCATATACTGTAAACGGGGCGTGTGGACCAGTTAGTATTACCGAATATCAACGGATATCAAAATTACATGCATTATCTTTTTCCATTTTTTAATAAAAAGTTTAATGCTTGCACTATTAGCTGCATATATTATTGTTTGATTTGATTTGATAAACTTTTTTGGTTTGTTGTTATGGGAAGAGCCTATTTGATTATTGAAAATGGTTGTATATATCTCTTCCCTTTGTTCCCTTTTTAGTGCTGGTACATGATTCCAAATATTACAATTATTTTCCCTGTTGCATTGGCACCAATGATTGTTAATTTTGACAATTTTCTGTATGTACCCATATGAGATATTAGTGGCTTGAATCTTATTTGGCATCTATTTTGGTTCTATGAGGATGATAATAAATTTCTTTTGAATTGCATGGAGCATAAGAAATGATTTCTTTTTTCTCATCCTTTTTGAATTTTGTCATTATAGGTTATGTAATAATTAGAAGCACTACTTCATCATTGCAACCAAATTTCGTTCTTTAAGAATGCAATAGGACACACCATGGTTTTTACTAGAATTAAAGATTTCAGACAACAAAATTCAATGGAGAATGGTTGTTTTCGTATCTACAATTTCACGATTTAGCCGAAAATCATCAATTCTTGCAAACTATAGCTTGTTTACTGGTATGGTTATAAGAGTAGTGGTTGCAAAGGCACAAAATTTAAAATCAAACTTTACACGAAAAAGAGATTAAAGCCAACGATGGCTATATTTTGCATTTACACTTGCACATAATTGACAAACTCTTTCGTTTTTTTTTTTTTTTTTAATTGTCATTTGCATATAATAATTTGAAGTATGCTGAATTTAAGTAGATCACTGTTAGTCTTTCTCAAGCCATTTATTTTTTGGACCCATTGCCCTTAGTATCTTATTTTATCTTTCCATCTTGTCATACATTTTTATTTTTATATATATTTCAATTCAAAGGGGTTCATTTATAATTGAATTTACATTAGATTGATTTGGTGTTTCACAAAGATTGTTAGTTTCCACTAGAAGTTTTATCTTTGGTAATTATTCTGTTTATGATTCTTTTCTATGTCAGAAAGTTTTCTTGGAATTGAAAATTTCAACTTTATTTTTGATGTTTTTTTTGCAGCATTCTTTAAGTAAGAATCCTGATATTGGCTTTGTTGGAATATCTTGCAGCTTGCTAAGGTATGCTCTTCTACATCCAATCCATCCTACAAAAAGCAAAACTAGTTGTTCACTGATTGACTTTTCAAACCATTGTATATAACTTTTCATTGCAAATAAACCATTGTTCTTGCAAAGATGAACAAGAGACTACAATTTAGAAAACGAAATGGAGAATGTGACGTTCCTTTTTTGAGCATCGACATTTCACCATGTCTCTAATGAAAAGTACAATGGTTCAAAATGTCACTCTTTTTTCTTAATATTTCTTTTACTACGTCCTGGTTTGCCATTCTCGTATGCTATCTTTGTGATCTTTAAGGCATTACTAACCAACGATTTTTAAGTAATCAAATTTGATAAAAAGGTAAGGAGTTGTAAGAAAACTAATTAAAGTGATACATGTAGAATTACCTACCTTTCTCTAGATTCAGTCAACGGATAATCCGATTCTGGTTCTTGAAGTCGCAATAATCACTCTGAAAAAACACATCAATTAACTTGGATCAGTTTTTAGTTCAATTTTTGGCACCTCTATGCTTTTTTTTAGATAATGCTAAGTTGCCCAAGTATCCCTAACCATTTTTGGGGATCATATGATTTATACTTGTTTTTAGCAGGGACGTGCTTGATACGTTATCAAGTACGTAAAGAGGAAAAATGGGTAGTTGTGCTTCACACCCCGTGAAAACAATAAAACCAAAGAAAACACGGCGTCATTGTAGTAGAAAATGCGACAGACCTGACAAACTGAAAAAGAAGAACAATGATGCAGGAGACACTGCGGCTGTTAGTGAGAACGTTGATATGAGTCCCATTTGTAGGGAAGCAGTGTCTTTCAAATGTACTCATGAACCCACTCAGACGGACTTACATTGTAGTCAGACTGATGCTCACGGTACATTCTTTTTTCTTTTTTAACTAGAGGTATCTAACAGGTTGAAAATTGCCAAAAGTATATCTTATTAGGCATGAAACCTCCTATTACATGGGTATTGTCTTCTTCTTGCAGTAGACGACCCATGGTTTGATTCAGTCAGCAGCATTGAAGATTCTGAATCAGATGACGACTTTACTAGCATGCATGGAGGTAATGAGCTCTTTATAAGTAATATTGTTTGATCGAGTTTTTAACTTCTCGAACCATCCTAGGTTTTTCATTGCAAACAAACATTCACTGATGCACAAAGATAAATAAGATAATAATAAATATATATAAAGCACCCACACACACAACAGGTTGCAATACTAGGAGATTTCGAACATATACATACATCATCATTGGAAGTCTCTTGGACTTTGAAAAGACAATTTTTTAGATCCAGCGTCCGTCTACCAAAATGGGCCGATTTTTGTTATATTTATTTATAACAAATCAAATGGTTAGAAAGTCACCTAAAGGGTATCAAATGTTTACAACCCCTTACGTTGTTTCTATTCAATTATTTTTTATACTGACATATCAATAAAATAGTTCCGTTTTATGTAACCATATTCAATACATTAATCAATCTCAATGTTAAAAACAAACTGGGTCACAAAAGTGTTGGCCCATTTTGACCTGCAGTAGAAAAACCTTGTTTGACCCGTTACCAATCCATCTGACCCGCCCATATTCCTATTTGCTATAAAAAGTGAAAAGTATGGTTCTTAAAGTCAACAATAACTCTGTTGAATTGTTGCATAAGTAACTTTATGAATTTATACTTTCAATTGTTTGTTAAAGAGGATGATCATCCGATGACACCAAACGGGGAAGTGATTCAAGATGAGATGAATACACCGACTATAGGCGGACTCAAGCAAGCTAACCTGTTTTCCAATTTAAGTTCCCATGGACACAGTGGTGATTCGAGCCCTACAAACAAGTTAGGACGTAGTTATAGTAGCTATAATGGTGATAAAGATGATATGAACCACGCCCAAAAGCTAAAGCCTGGCGTACCTCAGTTGTTTCATTCTGCTAGTTTCGATGATAAGATCACTAACACATCAAATTCAGGTTCACAGAATCACACAAGAATACCAACTGCTATTAAGCTCGCTGTAAAAAGAGCCGAAGTAGAGGATCCAAATGGCACACGTATGTGTAAAAGACTTCAAACTTTTCAAATACTACCTTGGTCCTATTTTAAGTGTTCTCTCAAAAAAATGCAGGCAATTTTAAAAATATGCAATCATTACATTGTTCTTCAATAAAATCTTATCTTTCCCATCTAGAAACTTTTTTGATTGGTTGTAACATCAATTTTGACACTTATTAGGGACAATCCAAAATAGCAATTTGGACATTAAGAATGGGACAGAGGGAGTAATTAGTTATGATGCATAAATCATTTTAAGCACATTTTGAAGCTAAAATATGAAAGGAATGAATGCAGGTGCTACAGAAAAGTTCTTCTATCGTCCGCGAGCAGGATTCTTGATTCCATGTTGTACAGGTGAAAAGCCAACTCCGGGAAGTTGGTCAGCTATTGACCCGTCAACTTTCATTCTCAGAAGCGAATCTTATTTCAAGTAATCCATCAAATTCCCCATCTTTTTAACCTTTTATGAGAAAGTATCCTGATAGTTGACGTATTTTGCAGAGATAAATCGAAAAAACCTGCTCCAAATTATTCCCCATACGTTCCATTTGGTGTAGACCTATTTGTATGCCCCAAAAAAATCAACCACATTGCCAACTACATCGAGCTTCCTTCCATACAAGGCAATGGAAAATTGCCACCTCTACTCATTGTCAATATTCAGGTTCGATTTCTCGATTTTAGTGACGGTTTGATTTAATAAAAATGGAGTATTCAATTTTGTTTACTGTGTGTCTTTGCGGCAGTTGCCTAGTTATACGGCTCAGATGTTCCTTGGTGACAGCGACGGTGAGGGTGTAAGCCTCATTCTATATTTTAAACTCTCGGAAACTCATGAGAAAGATACATCATCTCAATTTCAAGAGAGCATTAAGGTACATGACAATCACTTGGAGAACATGTTAAATTTTGATGTTTTTTACGGGTGTAATTTTGTCAGAGTTTAGTGGAGGATGAAATGGAAAAGGTGAAGGGTTTCAGAAAAGAATCGACAGTTGCTTTTAGAGAACGATTGAAGATCATGGTCGGTGTGGTCAACCCTGATGACCTTCTTTCAAACAGCACTGAAAGGAAGCTTTTGCATGCTTACAACGAAAAACCTGTCCTTTCACGCCCTCAACACAACTTCTTTCAGGTACCACTCAGACTATAATGAATGAAGTATATTGGCTAGTAAACATGAATCTTTCACATATTTATGTGTATGCAGGGATCAAATTACTTTGAAGTTGACCTGGACATTCATCGGTTTAGTTACATAGCAAGAAAGGGATTAGATGCATTTCGTGAACGCCTAAAAGATGGCATAATGAACCTCGGACTAACGATTCAGGTACTAAAACTACTATCTCCTCAATTATTTAGAAAGAAGAAAAAAGAAAAAGAGAAACTAATTTGAAATCCTGTTTGAGAGAACAGGCTCAGAAACCAGAAGAATTGCCAGAAAAAGTTCTTTGCTGTTTGAGATTACACAAGATTGACTTTGTGAATCGTGGTCAAATACCCACATTAGTAGCCGACAAAGATTCATCTTCTTGATTCGTTCTTCGTATATATCTTTTATATCCATTATTCAGCAATCTTGACATTTACAGTAAATGAAGGTGAACATTTCTCTCCTAAGCTTAAGCCGCGAGTAAGGATAGAAAAGGGAGGATCTTTGTGTTTCTTTGTGCCAATTTTGAGTTAGTTAGTCAATATAAATGTCACTCACTGTTGTATTTTGTACAAATGGACATATTTGTTACTGGTTTTGTAAGTACAGGATTATTTTTACTCATTGCACGTACCATTTTGTAAACTAATATTGTATTATACTTTCAGATTGTTTAGTTTAACCATGAAATGCTTGTTTACAAGGTAGCTTTTTATTAAAGTTGTATTTTATTTTACTTTTTTAGAATTTAATGGATAAATCTGCTATCTTACTTAAAATTGCAACAAATTTCTATGGTAACAAAGAGAAATGAAAAGAAGTAAAGAATCAAAAGAAATAAGAAATCAAAGTCAACTTCACCTTAAGGTTTTTTTTCAAATATCAATTACTAAGATTTTTAATTCAAGAGTAGGGTAGATAAAACATCATAGTAAGAAGATATATGTGAAGTGATTAGGGGTCTACATTTGTAGCACAAAGAAATGAAGCCTCTTCTACATTGCAAGTTTGCATCTAAAATTCCCAGAATTCGGGAAAAAAAATATTGTTTGTAAAGAACATAATTTTTAACTATCAGACTAATTACCAAATTGGATTGTATGTACCTCCATCAGTAGGGGACTTATGAACCCCAAAAGTCAATTCTGTGTCACTGAGTCAGCTGTGAGCGAGCATCGAAAAAGATTTCCTCTTCATCCTGTCATGATTGAAGATGGACAATATTTAAATGATAAATCACAAATCAAAACACCTCTATTGGACTCTTAAATCAACCCAATAAGGTTTCGAATTTTTAAAAAGAAATGTCTACGTCAAATTTGAAAAAACCAAATCTTGCAAAGACGGAATTTAATGGTAAACTTACACTCGGTAAATCCTGAGAGTTCTGTACTTTGGATGAATCAGGCTGATTAAGACTTCGAACCCTACAATTTTTAAGACCACTCCATACTCTGCTCGTAGATTCTCCATTTTCAGGCATCCATTTTGAGGCTGAACGTACCACCACCGGAGCCCCATTATGGGTCGGAAAACCATCATATTTCCGCCTTCTTGCCGCCCACATGAAACTACCAGCTGAGGCTGTAGCTTTTATGGGGAGTGCAGAAATGGCATCAGATTGATACCCTTCGTTAGTGTGTGAAAGTTCCAACATTGGGTCACACAATGCTTTTGAAGAACCGCGACAGTCAACAAATCCTCTCGATGATCGGGAGTATGCACCACCCCCATTGGTTCCACTTGCAATATGGGCATCTGCATTAACCTCTGTAGGGACCACTTTACATAAAGAAGTTTGTTCTGGGCATGTTTTCAGATTTCTTGTTGGATTTTTTGAAGATCCCCAAACTATGCCACCGGGCTTATTTCTGAAATGAGCGCTTCGTTAAATCAAATTACAACATCCACAGAATGTAAAGATGCTTTCTTTCAACTATTAATATCCCTTGATAACAAATAGAACACCAATTAGCTAAACTTACTCACCTACATGTTTCCTTTGCATGGATGTCTTGGTTAGGTGGGTACTTTGGCAAGCTTGCGATATCACAAGCATAAGGCTTCGTGTTGAAGTACTGTTTACACAAAGAATAATACATCCAGTTAGAAAAGTCAGTATATGATTTTAGGTAATAATTTGTATCGTCAACATATACCTCGGATTCAAGAGCAGATCTAGCGGACCCACGCTTGCAGGGCTCTATAGAAAGTAACGTGTCTATAAGGTTAACTGCAGTTTCTGGGAGTTGTTTACACCTTTCTCTAAGGCTACTTTCATAAGCATGATGCGGTTTATACATACCTGCAAGAGGAAGTCTTGACTTGTTCCAGTAGTCATCAGGGGGAGTACCACAAAGCTTGAAGATTTTGTGCAACTGTTCAACCTAAAATGTCGTTTTACACAAATACCATGAATTTAAAAGGACAGCAAGGAAAATATGTGGAAATAAACAGAAAGAACCAAAAGTTTAAGCGTTCTCGAGCTTTTTTCCATCTTTTTAGGAGAGATGAAATTAATCAAAGGGATTGTTTTGGCTTGATTTTTCTTCACAACTTCCCTCCATGTGGGAAGATTTGAAGCATAAAGAAACCAATAGTTTTCATAAACTTCTCTAATGACAAAATTATCCTTCTTTTCTTTGCCAACCTTTTCTACTGAGAAAGCTACACAGGAAGGGTATAATTGTAAAACTGTTAGTTCCCTTTGTTTTTCCCTCCAACTCGAGAACTGAAAAAAAGATATGAACACAAAATTTCTTTTCGTTTCCAACTCGGGAACATGCAAATGTTATGATCACCCTTTCTTTTACTTTCTCTGTTTTTTTCGTAAATGGTTTTGAATCTGGTTACGTTTTATCTGTAAAGGGTCAAAGTAAATAAAAACACTAAAGAGCTGAAAAGGTCACGGATTAAATTGGTTGAACCGGGTCAAACAGGTCGAAGTATTTTCAACGTGTAATTGTAATGTATAAAATTGTAATGTATAACTTTCTGAATCATCTTCCGAAGAATAATATGATTATAATTATATGATTTTTGTAATCACATTTGACACATTAAACAATACCCCCTTTTGACCTGTTACTCAGTCCGCCCATTTTGCCACCTCTAATATATACAGAAATTAAAGAATTTTGTAAAACTTTCACCTCAGTTTGTCCCTTAAGGATTGGTTTTTCAAGAAAAAGCTCAGCTAAAACACAGCCCACGCTCCAAAGATCAACATAGGTCCCATATCGTGTGCATCCTAATAGGAGTTCAGGAGGACGATACCACAAAGTCACCACATGGCTAGTCAACGGTTCCCTGCTCTTTGGACGAAGAAACTTCGCCAGACCAAAATCACCGATCTTCAAAATTCCTTTACTATTCACCAAAATATTTGCTGTCTTGATGTCCCGATGTAAAATTCCTAACGAATGGCAGTGTTCGATTCCCTTCAATAATTGCCGCATATAGCATTTAATCTGCATATAAAAAGAAAAGAAACTTATTTAGCTACATTTAAATTTTCATTACAGTTTTAAGTTTTGATGAGTTACATGTCACAAAACCTGGGAGTCACTGAACTTGATGTCTGGATTGGATAGAAGTCCACAGAGATCATGTTCCATATATTCGAAAACAAGGTATATGTCACATGATAATTGGGATGTTATTATCCCTTCAAGTTTCATGATGTTTGGGTGGTCAAGCTTTCGGAGGATGGTGATTTCTCGAGCCATGAACTTCACGCTGTCTGGTTTTAAATTGTCAAATCGCACCTTTTTCAGCGCGACCATTCTACCACCCTCAGTATGACACCCTCGGTAGACACTGCTGTATGCACCTTGTCCAATCTAGAAAATTAAACAAACCACAAGGGTTGGTTACTTTAAATGTCCAAAAGTGGCCGCATTGGGTAAACCCTTAAAAGGTTGGGGTCAAAAAGGGTAACAATTTGCATTACTCGAATCAGGTTGACTCAAAACACTTTTTGTCTATCTATAAGTTTTATAAAATAATATGTGTGAACTACAATATAATTAAAATTTTATTGTTCTAACCATAATGTAACTATTAGAATAAACTGATATATAACGTGTTTTTAGGCAATAAGAATACCACATTTGTTGACCTTCGACCTATTTGACCCATTCGACCTGTTCCTTTAAAACTATTTTTTTACCTCGTTAACCTAATAGAGAAAAAACATAACCCAAAGTCCCAAATTAACTAAGTCATATGTAAATAGGCCAACAATGCAAGCTCTATCTGGCTCCACAGGTACTCTTGAATCAATAAATTCTTAGGGGATGTTTGGATGTCTGTCTAAACTGATTATTGCGACTTAAATCCCAATAATCAATTTCTAGTATTGGGTGTTTGGATGTGCCTTAAAACTGGAACTTGTGACTTGAAATTTCTATGATCAGTTTAGAGTATTTGGCAGAAACCAATTACAATTACATTTCCCAAATATGTAGGATAAAATGATCAAATTTGCAAATGCAGGTAGACAATTACATCAAGAAAACTAATTATTTAGATAAATTGAAAATCAATTTACTAATTTCTAGCTACAAACGCATGTTTATCATCTTCTTTTGGTTATTCAAGTCAATAATCACTTTGAATACACACATCCAAATAATTGCGATGAAGCGCATCAGCCAAAGACATCCACAAAAGATGAATTACATCCATGATCCATAAAAGATGTATGATCATATGACATTCTTAAATAATTCAGACTACAGAAAGATCCAAGATATTATCCACGTCATCTATCAACACATAGATGGTTACAAGAATTAGTTAAAACGCATATAAGCTAATACAAGGCAATCATATATATTGGAAATTATAAAACATTCAGCGTTATACCTTCTCAAATCTTTCAAAGTTAATAGATTTTAAGGGAAGCCAACCATCAATCGCTTCACCTGCAACTGCACTAAGCCAAGAGGGCCATCCAGCAGCAACATGTTCTGCTTCAGTTAATCTTCCAAATTTTAAGTTTATCGAATCGTAATTTGAAAATTCCCCATCTTGATTATCAACAACAACATGATTTCCCTTAACTTTACTGATCTCATGATGATCATCATAATTATCATCTTTTATTCCATTCTTGATCCTTTTCAATAATCCAAGAGGATGACTAACATTATGATCATTATTGTTGACTGAAGAAGAACCCAAAGAACTATATGACCTAGCTACATGTTTGGAACATATGCAACCCATTATTATCACATTTACCCAAAATTCATCAAATGAATTGATACATTTCGAAAATATCCAGATGAACCCGAATAGAGATTCGGGTTTAAAATTGAAAAAAGGTAGAAACTTGAGAAACAATTTGACCAAGAATTGAGAGAAACCCTAAACTTACAAAACCCTAATGTATAAATCTTTATTATCCAATGTAAAAAATCAGTGATTTTGAAATTTGGGAGTGGCGAAATATGCGGAAAGGAGATGAATTTAAGGGAATTAAAGAAGAAAATGAAAGTAAAATAGAGCGACATTTGTGGGTCCAAATTGATGATCACGAGTGTGCTCTGTAGCAGAACAAGTGAAGGTGGTGGTTACGTTGGTTGGTTGTAACAGTGAGAGGGAACCGTTAAACACTTAAACCCCAACAAACAACTTATTACGGAGTATTAAGTACTGTATTAAATTTGATTATAATTGTAAGGGAACGTTTTGGGTTTGGAGGTGGTTCAGCCGTCAAGCTAGATTTGTATGCAAGTTAATCAGTTGGGTCATTGACTATTTGACTCACCTCCTCTACTTTAATTAGGGCAAATCATACTGTAGGGTGATGTGTTTCTAAGTGAGTTTTTTTTTAACGAAAGAATTAATGACCGGTTAAAAGTTGACCCGGTCGAGGCTTCAATTTGGTTTCGACAAGTTGAACCAGCTCAACCGGTTGATACTATAGCATTTTTTGTTTTTTTTTTTTTATTTTGTTATTTTACTTGTTTGTGCTTAATGTGAGTTAAAGATTGCTTTCAACGTCTCATTTCAAGAACAAGGAAATGAGTAATTGGAGTGGAGAATACATGTTGAACATCAATGCACCCGTAAAAATCTGATGACTCGATACGACGACAAAAAGTGAGCTTTTGAATAAAAACTTTTAATATATACAGGACATAAAAAAAAGTTCACCACTACTACGAAATTGCTATAGATATAACTAAACTAAAATAAGTGTAACAAAGGTTCATCACATATCTAAATACATCAAAATCTACTATTTGAATTGTTTGATTCTCATAGCATTTTTGAAAGTAAAATTGTTAAAGAATATGAATTCAATCTCTAAACATAAAAAATAAAAATCCTAGAGAGTGAAAATCCCAAACTTTCATCAAAATAAAGAAATAAAAAATAAATCCTGAGATTATGAAGTATCATCAAAGTAGTCAAGTTGAAATTTAAATCCCTTTTCATTCTAGGGTTTGTATGCTTTGACTTTACATGTCGGAGTTGTGGTTGAGCTTAAGCGATGAAATTGTATTTTTAGTTAGTGGTAAAGTAGGACAATTTCATGAAAAGAAAAGATGATATAGCAAAATGCTCAATAAGGAGAACATAAAATGATCATGCATAATAAAAATGTTACATTAGAATAAGCAACCTACCTTAATAGCATGGATATCTTTGGTCATCTTCTCTATATGCCTACCAAATGATGCCATCTTAACAGACAAGGCAACAATTGTGTCACTAGATTTGGCACTTGCAATCTTAGATGATCTGGATCGTTCCTTCTCTTGGTGTCATTCATGAGTGTGAGTGGCCAGTTCAATAATGATTGTATGAGCTTTAGAAACTTTCTTCTTGATTATCAACCCCTTTTGTAGAATATTTGCACCTTTTGGAAGGTATTTAAAACGTGTTAGGGGCATGAACGAAGCATCTTCCCAAACTTGTTCCAAGCCTCATATAGTATCTCAGTAGCTTTCTACTCAAGCGAGCTGAGTGATCTCTCCCAGAAGTCTTGCAGATTTGGAAGCTAGGAAGAACCTTTGCAGAAACTTATCTACCATAACAACCTAAGTAGTGATTTTTTCTTCGGGTAAGGACTCCAGCCAATCTTTAGCCTTAACCTTAAGAGTCCAAGGAAACACCCTTAGGTAAATCACTTCATCCTCTACAACTTTCCAGGTGAAAATAGTGCATACCCCCAACAATGTCCTCAGATGTTCATTTGCATCCTCCTTGATAGTTCCACTGAATTGGCATTGGTGGTTAATCATATACATGAATTGCCCCTTGATTTTAATGTCTTCTACAATATTAGGTTGAGTGACAGCTGAACCTTGGCCGGTTCTAGTGACCTTCATCCTGGTTTCCATGGTTTTGTTATCTGGATCTACCATTGTTTCGGTGTTTGGTGTTTCAAAAGTGTAAATGTATTCGGCTTGTTCGATGTAGGATGTAACTGGAAAATAGGTGGTGTAGCTTTTGTCTACAACAATCTTCTAAACTCTCTTTCTATGTCAGCAAAAGCCTCAAAAAGTGGTGATTTAGAAGAACGTGCCATGCACTACCTATAACCTGTAAAAACACAACCAATAAACCGAATAAAAGCACCGACTCTATAAATAATTAAAAGTTAAAACAATATAACTTTCAAATAACTATATTCCAATGAAAGGATCAATTAACTAGAAACTAAAAACAATAAAAAAATAATGCATTGTTCCCTGACAACGGCACCAAAAACTTGATGTGTAAATACCGAATTATAAAAAGAAAAAGAAAAAACATCAAAGTATGAAATATTACATAACTAGACAAATATACCTAATCGAGTAGTAATATAGCTATAATAAGATTCCGGGTTATCATATTGCAAGAACATATAATGTATTTTGATTATTGTTTATACGGTTAATAGTTAATTGAATAAAAAGCAAATAATATATCGGGGGTTTTGTGTCTCTTAACTACAGACGGTCAAAAGGTTGTAATTCAACAAATAAAGTAAACTAAAGCAAATAAAAGATAGTTTAATCTTAGATTAGAGAAATATGTTCATTTAGACCTTTTACCTCTTGTACTAGACATTTTGATTAAGAACTAGATTGATAATTAAAATGCATGAATTACTAGTTGGACTACTTGTTTTCACAATGCATTCACCTAATTAAGTTACAAAATGCAGGTTTCCTTGACACCTTAGACCTCTTAATTATAACTATAAAATTCAATTAATTTGATGACTTAATCGCGTGATCTTACATTCATAAATATCAACAATCGCACACGACTTCTCTTAATATGATCCACCTATAATGCAACTAACTTAATTCAAATCAATTCTTTTATCATCTCCAATCTAAAGTACAATGACTAACATTCATCAATCAATGTAAATAGAATATCAAATAGAAGAGTTTTCACTCATTGGAAAAAAACTATCAATTTAATGAATAAAAAGTTGCAATACAAATCGTTATTTGATCAAACATCAAATCGACACATGAATAATAATCAATCAACAAAGTTTATCCAACATCTATGGTTATTAATCTAAATGAACATAAAGAACTTAGCCTATGATTATGGACTCAAACAAACAAAAGATAACAATCAAATGAGAATTCATAGTTGTGTTAAAACGAGAATTAACCGAAGAAAACTAATGTTGTGGATGTTTGGTGATCAACTCTAGATTATTTAATTATTAGAATGATGATTGGTGGCCTGAGATCTCTCTAAAATTCACCTACAATCGCCCCAATTCGTCTTAGAATAAAGCATAATCCGTATTAGGGTTTAATTGAGTGTTTAATGTGATTTTCTCGTATCTAACCATTACCCTTATGATCTCGGCAGGTAATCACTTCTGATAAGAATGCCAACTTTTGATATGTTTTAGCTCTCTTCGTCTAGTAAATTTGGAACTAAGTCGGAGTTCTTATGAGGAAGTTAGGGCCAAAAAGGTGAAGTCTCGCCAAATCTATAACATCAACCATTTTTTATTTTATTTTTATCTTTCCTTTATTAATCTCTGGCATCTACACCTGAAATCAATTTCAAAATAAAAAAGTACCGAAAGTTCATGAAATTAACTAATGTGAGATACAATTAAGATTGATATTGCTACTGAAGATATGTATGAAATAAGCAATATCATTAACTGAATACTTAAGGCTCGTATGACCCACTAATAGAATTAGTAAGGCCTAATATTGCCCAACAAATGGTTCTGAAAGTCCATATTGGCCCATCTTTAGTGCATTTTGTATATATGAAATTAACCCATCTCATTAAGTAAAACGTTTTTACTGCAAATTGAATGATGATGAGTCTGAAATCGTCAACTACATGTGTCGTGATATAAACTATGTGAGAGGTCTTACGAACGTACTCGATGAGGAGATAGTGAATTGCCTTTTGGAAAAGGCATGGAGACACCCGACAAACTTAGAACTATACTTGCTAAGAACAATGAATGGTAAATCCCAGCTTAGGAGTTGGGTCAACATTTGGTTTGGTTACCCTTTCTCATCAAAACTTTTGGTTCTTAACATTTACATGTTTCGAACATTCTAACTGAAGAGTATTTGTATCCCTATTTTCATAAAGTGTCTTTACCCTTGCAAAAAGGGTTGTACAAGCCCGATGGAAAGTTTACGATCAACCCAAGGATATGGGATCTATACTTTCGGCAAATAACTTGTGAAGGTAGTGATGGTGATTTTTTGTCTGCTGCGGAACTTGATTTCGCTTGTTTGAAGGTAAGAAAGATATTATATATTTTTTAAATTAATAATAATTATTATAATATTACTAACATTTATAATTCGCAATATAATTGAAGGCTTTGAGAAACAAAACTCACCATGGAAATTTTTCATGCATAGTGTAATTTTTTTCTTACTATTCTTTGTTATACTAGATGTAAAACTACTCTTAAATTTTTAGTAAAGCCGGTCTAGTTTTTAAAATTCTGTGATTTAATAAGCTCAAATTTCTTTTATAACCAGTTATACTCGATTAAAAAAGATTTGAGCCAATGAATTTTTTTATAATGTCACATTTATAGTTGATTTTATTTTATTTAATTTTATGTAAAAAATTTGTCCCGTTACATTTGATATTGTTCTTTAAATTGTCCACTATGATAAACTTAAATTGCTTCTATAATCCATATAGTGGATTATGAAGGATTTGAGCCATGTATTTTTTTGAAACTATACATTTTTTAATTTTTTATTTTAGTTGATATTAAATGAAAAACTTGTGCAACATGTGACATTTGTCCATGGTTCCGCCCCTGACTCTGATGTTACTAGCATAGAGAATTCAGAGAAGTGGGAATTTTTCATTCAAGATTTGCAAGATTCACCAAAGGAGCTCCGTAAAAAATGCTAGCAATTTCGTAGGTCTTTAGAACCTAATTTTTAATCCAACTAATCCCACACCTAATAATTTTAATCGACGCATTAGTTTTTTATACTATCTTGCACTGTAAGATTTACAATATGAGTCGCACATCTAATATGAATCCATCTTACTCCTAACTGTTGGTCTCTTTTTGTCAAATATTAGTGAACTACCAACAACATAAGTAAATGTAAACAAGTAAATGCAAATTTAAAGTTTTCTTTTATTGATATGAATCAATGAATACTTTACAAAGTTTACTGTGGAAATAGACAATGCATACTAGTCTAAGTAAACTAACTTGTGAAAAAATTGGCCTCAACAGATCATCAGCGAATAACTCACTGTTGATATTCAGTGATCAACACTTATTAGATAAGTGAGGGCACTTGGTTCACTGATATGCAGGAATGTGCTTAAATCAAAGGTTGATCGCGAATACAAAATTATGGACATTTAATATGGTAGTTGAGTGTTGTATTTATAGTCTCACACAAGGAGATATAAACCCCACACGTGTCAACACCAAACTAGTTTGGTATGTAATACAACTTCTAAGGTTTTGGATTTGACATTACATCCTAGGAATAAAGTTTATATTTACTTTATTCCTAGTTTATAGAAAAGGTACAAAGAATTAAATGTAATTGTACAATAAGTGAGCGTCCATATCTTTGAGAGGATATGCATGCTTTCTTGTATTTGTCTACAACTCGCTGCTAACAGATGCAGCGATAGATAAGAACACTCAGATAAAAATTTTCATCTATAAATTACATTAGAGGGGTCTCTGACCCAACACTAACAAACAATAATGTTTCTTTTCAAGTATCAATTTTATAAATTCAATAGCACCATCATTTGCGCTAGCATTATCAACTGAAATAGACAAACTATTATTAAACCCCCACTCATTCAATCAACTTTCAAGCCCCATGCATTCCAATATTAACAATACAAATATTCGAAACTTTTTTGAACAAATTCCATTCATTATCTATGAAGTGACCCTTAAGACCCCGGTAGCTCTTATTTTTAATGGATGTCCAAGTGTCGATAGTCAAACAAACCCTACTGATATTTTTTTAAGTGTTTTTTTCTCTAAATACAATCTCAAACACTCTTGTGTTATTATACCTCTACATGGAACATCAAGTAGAGGTTGATTGATTATTTGAAAATGCATAAAGCCTAAACCCTCAACAAAGCTGAATGGGAGCTCGTCTACAATAACCATGTGGGCTAAAGCTTTCTTACAGTTTTATTGATAAAACTTCCATGCCATCATTTATCACCACCCTCAAGAGTAATTTTAGTTTGAGACTTTGTTTTTGTAAGTAGTTTTCACACTGATAAAACATATTTCATCTTGAGTGCAAATTAAAAAAGGGTTTTATGGGTGATTAATCGTTAAAGCTCCGACTTACGTGCAAATCCTATTCGAGGTTAACTCAATCGAGAGTGTCAAACATGTTGGGCAAACGTTTAGCCGAGCTCAGGAAGAATGAGGCCCGATCTCGGCTATCTTTAAGCGGAATCATCTCTTCGGAGGAGAACCGAAATGTTAGCATGGAACCCGTTCCATTCTGAATAGTGGAACCTGAGGTCCGAGCTAGTGTCGTCAATACGAGCTTGAGAACGATTGTATTAGAGCGTGATGTTATGAACATCATTAAATCCCCTAATTCGTTATGCACATCATTAAGTTCCCCAGTTCGATGTGTATACTGTAGAAATGTGACGCCAACTCATAATAATAGATGGCTTTTGAGATTTGTAATACTATACTTTTTAGAGTGGCATAAGTACATGTCACCGCAATGTAAACACTTAGCTCTCACGTATGTAGGTTTCCCCTTTTTTTTTAGGTACTGCTCTTCAAAGTGTTTTCATGCCTTCGCTCTTTTTCTACGGTTTTTAAGTTGTATTCCCTTGTTCGTCTTACTACTTTCAACCTGTTTCATCCAAAATTTCCATTGAGTTTGATTCCGACGACATCCAACAACAATAAAAAATAAATGTTTAACAACTAATAAATATCATATAAACATACTAAACAACTGTTATTTTGTTTCATGTCACAACAAAAAGACAGAAAACTATAAATTTAAAGAAAGATTGAAAACCAATTCGTTTGTTTTAACCAATATTATTGACATTTTGCTTTTGGTAGAAAGTGGTCCTAATAATCTTTAATATCGTCTGAAAAAATATCCAAGTCTAAGTTTTACTTTATAAACACGCACTGGATTGCTTAATTTTTTAACATGACAGCACTAAAAAAACGCTGGATAGGCTTAATTTTTTAACATGACAGCACTAAAAAATTAATTCATCTTGATAGATATTCACATCAATTTATTGTAACTAGTACCTTAAACAATCTACTTTAGTAAACAATCAGATAATGAAAGGTAACAATAAATAAATATTACTCGATTACCGATATTCAATGATGAAGAGTTGATGTTAGTAGCACGTTGAATATTGGTAGTAGGGTTTAATGTATATTGGCAGTGGGATTTAATGTATATTGGCAGTAAGGTTTAATACTAAATAAATGAGCTTTTAATTTTACATGTATGCTTAATGAACATGGACCAGTGGGCTTTCGCAAATATTATTTTAATAAGATCTTTTTATGTACTATTCGAGTCGACCCGATAAATATCTAAATATCTGTTACCCGACCATATAAGAATGTCAGGTTTACGGATCATACAACCAGAAAAAGTTATGGGACTCTAATCAACCCGACCCTAATAGGTCCTATCGGGTTCGGGTTTGACACCCCTAATTGAGGATAACAAAAGCTAATCAAGAATTTTGGCACATAAACATTCATTACTATGTTAAGAGAAAATCATAACATGCCACACATGCAACATTACAAAAATTGCCCTTTATAGCATCCAAGAACAAGAAGCTTACAATAACACATTATCTACCTTTAAGTAATAAGCACAAAAAGTACATAGCTCACTCTTTGTGTACAACAAAATACGGCGAGTAAAGGTGCACACGGCACACGATGGTCTCGCTACAAGCAACATAACCATTTGTACATATGCATCTTCGATAAACGATAAAATAAAAGAGAAAAGAAAAGGATGAACTTTATCCAAAATGTACTATACTGTTAGCAACAATATAAACTTCAAAAGACATCTATTTCATTACCACATTCAGATACAGCATTTACGCAGTCATATTCTCTTCTTTCATCTGTAGTAGAACTGGTCTTTCATTGTTTCCTAACTTGGTTTCTTTTCGTTTTGTAGCTGTACCACCACCCCCATGGTTGTTATTGTAGCCTCGATGCCTAGATACTGGAATATCATGATTATGTTTCCCTTCATATGTTGTAACTACAGATTTCAGGTCTGATGGAGCCCTTTCTACGTGCTTCCGCACATTGCATCCCGCAAACGTGCATTTATAGTAACTCCTGCATGTTTCAAAACTCCATAAAAGTGAATGGAGCCAGTTTGCAATCTAAAGTATGTCTATCATATCATTAGACATACAGGTGGCAAATATTTCTAGATGGGTCAAAACAGGCAATTTTTTTGCGACGATCCAAAATGGGTCAGGTCAAGTGTCACTTACGCCATCATTCCTTGTCTCACTTACCAAGAGTTAGATTACATATATTATCCTAGTGGTTATATATCCAAATTAGGGATCAAGTTCAAAAGGTTTCAATTACAACAAGTTGAGTACTAGTTTTTAATTGCACAATCTAAGTCCCAAATAGTGTCAACCGCATAATCAAGTCTATCCACCATTAAAAATTGATAATTTCTGTTAACTAATATATGTAATACGATTAAAAAAACAAACAACAAAAAAAGATATCGATATAAAAATGATGAAACTTCAGAATAAAGCAGTTTTATAGGTTGTAAAAGCCCGATTATGTAATAAGCGAACTTTAACTCGTTTCTTTTTAACTAGATATTTTACTCCACGTAGTTGACCAACTACCATGCGAGTATGTATGATACTGGATTGATCAATGTAACATGTTTGTATGTCTTGGTTTTGTCGATTCTTTCTTTTTTTTCTTAATAGCAAAAAATCAACACATTTTCACATAATTCAGTTATTATTGGCCGCCTACTTGGACATGATGAAAGCATAAAAGTAAACAACCAACATACAATTGTTACCTTGGATTAGTATTTCCCTTAACCACTTTCTGCCCATATTTTCGCCACTTGAACCCATCATCTAAAAGATCAACTTCACTTCTTGTCTGCACCACTATTTTCGGTTCAGAGACCGCCTTATTGGATAAAGTTGAGTCCGCAGGCCCAGGCACAGGCACAGATACGGGTCCCGCCATTGTATTCCTGCACTCCACGAGAAAAACACGTCAACCAACGTACAAATCATCAATTACAACATATATTTATGTATAAGGCGTAACAGATTGAGGACACATCAACGGTAAATAACTGAAAGATCACGCAACACTTTTTTATATATCTCCATTTCAATGTAAATAAAGAGAAACTAGATATTCCATTCAATCACTCTCTATCTTAGGAATAGAATGTCATTTTTTAGGTTAAAGTTTGTAACATTTTGCCGTAACTGTAAACAACAGCCTCCTGAAAAGGAACCTTTGGTATGCCTAAATTAACTTTCTTTACAAAAACACGTGTCTAACAATCTTTTGCGATGATATGCACTATACCTTCGTTTCGGATTAGGTTCGTCATCAGGCACATCAATTCTCATTAATTGATTAGATCCTTGATCAACTCTCATCAACAGGTTAGATCTTTGATCACGTGCAGCTACAGGTTCTTCCGCTACATGTGTTTCCATTTGAGGAATATTCGGTTTGTTTACATCAGCACTCTCTTTGACTCGTTTCCCAAGTACAGGCGGCTCATGATTGTGCTGACCTTTATACACAATCTCACTTATATGACCATCAAGCGCTTGCCCTACCTTTTTCTTTACAGGGCAGTTAGCATGCGTGCATTTATAGTAGCTTCGAGGATGCTCACTTGCTTTGACCTGTTTCTGACCATACTTCCTCCAATTGTAGCCATCATTAGTATCAGCAGATACAGAAATAGCCTGTTGAGGTTCACTAATATCAGATTGAGAAACCGACAATTCATCTGGTGATCCAATCTGCGAATCCTCGAGCTCAGATTTTGCATTAACTGCATTGAACATTTGTGGTTCTTCCTTAGATGCCACTACTGTTGAATTCCCATTTTCGGGTTGAACTTGATTGAAATAAGATTGAGATAATGCAGCCTGAGCTGTAACATGAGCCAACGCCTGCTGATGAGACATCCCAAATGGACTCTACACAAATTTAAACAAATAAGCTCACATTTTTATTCAAAACACAATCTTAAAATCCAGAATAGTCAAGCCAGCAAATGTCAAAACATATAAATTGACAGTGCCATGTTACATATCTATAAACAACATAATGTCCACTTACAACCCATGTTATATAGTGTAATATGATTCTACTTATTTCTTCACCTAAACTTCATATTTAAGTCAAACTTGATGTTGAAAATTGGTTCATTTGCCACCAAAAGTCAAAAAGGGTACTTTTTCCTATCCAAAAAACACAAAATTACCAAACTTTTCCTAAAAGATGCACCCAAAACAAAAATCAATCGTATAATGAATCAGTCCCACATTCAAATAACAAGATTGAAAATACCCAATACAGATATATACATATATATAAGTATATGTAATAGATAAAGAAAAAAAAATAAAAGGTAGATAATATACCTGAAGTGGAGAGAAAAACCCAGGAGAATTAAGTAAACTAGATGGACTAAAGACAGATGGAAACATAAACCCAGTTGGTGATTGTGCAATTACTAAATCCACCGGTCGATTTGCCTTAAATCCCCCTAATTTCTTATCATTATTATTATTATTATCACTGATTTCATAAAGAGCAGGAGGTGGGATTTGATGAGATGCAACAGGGGAAGCCATAGCACCGGCGAGGAGCTGAGAAAAGGACCGGCAATCGACATCCGGATAATGATCGGAAAAAAAATTAGAAACAAGTGTCATCGGTCCAGGACTAAAACCCGGTCCAGGTCCCGGTCCACCCGTAAATAGGGTTTCAAATGACGATTGTGGTGGTAGTGCAATCATTGGGGGAACTCGCCGTTGTTGTTGCGGTGGTACGGAACCGCCGTTAATCTCCGCCATGATTTATTTTCAGATGGTGGTGGCAGCCGCCAGTTTCAATTTGCGGTTTTTTCTAAATAAAAAGTAGACGGTTTGTTTGGGTTTTAGTACAAAGTGTTCTGGAAAATGATTTGGTGGGTGTTTTTTATTATTGTTTGTTTATTTATTGGTACGATTTTAGTTTAGTTTAAAACAACAACCTATACAAAGAGACAGGAGTTTACAGAGTGTTGTGCGTGTCCCGAATCTCGATCTTATCTTGTTATGGTGGCTAATACTATAATAACAAGTTATGATGTGTTTGACATAAATGGTCCTCCAATTTATTTATATCTCGTTTCAATTCGTATTTAACCAAGTGGCTTCAAATTGATTAAACTCTGATTTGAATTTGTGGTTTGGGGTGTAATATAAGTCGCTTAAAGTTCATTTATTATTTAGAAAGAATATGTTTGATGACAACATTAATGATTTACTTATAATTACTAGATGCTTGTGATCGTACAAGATCGTTTGTATAACTAAATAGGTAAAAATGATAATTAATCAATATAATAATTTGTGATAAAAATAGAGAGATTTCTTAGTAATTTTCATAACTATTCATTTAGTGTTAAAATAACGAATGAGTTGACATATATAGGGTAGAAGAAACCATGATCGATATACATTTCGCGTTGCAACCTTAAATCATCATACCACAATATTCACTCAATTTAATTGTTGTGAACGTCACACCCTATTGTTGCTTAGTTGAAAATCTTCATCATATAAGTAATGTTTAGCATCAACCATAAGTTACTAATCAAAATGTATTCATCTATTTCATTTTAATTTAAGGTGTTCATATATTCAAACCGTACTAAAATATCAAATTTTGTTAGAATTTTTGAAATGAAAAATAATATATTAATATGTACACTATAAAGGGTGATATATACATCACAATGTCACAATATCAATGCATATATGGGATATCATATATTTATGTTTGTCGTTTACACTTTTATGCTCCACATATTAGTTTCAAATTTGAAAACCAGACCTCTAGTTCTAGTCAAATTTTTTATGTTCTGTTTGAATTTTTGCTAAACATAATTTTGGACTATAAATGCAAAAGCTAACAAAGTTAATGGACTATACATGTAGATACGGTATACTGTAGGATGAAATCGTAGTTGTACTACATAACATTATCATAGGGCCGATCTATCTTTTTCAGTTATTAATATGTTAATAATTATTAATCGAAACAAAAATAAGATATTTACCAAACAATAAATAAATAAATAAAGAAAACAAAATTCCATTATACAACTATTTCGATTCCTACAAACCGGTCATTTTCATATTCTCATAAAACAAATTATAGATATATTCTCCAACTGTTTAAAAGTTTTGCACACAATCTAAAGATTTATAATTTTTGTAAATGTAACCTACAAGATGTTAAGACAAAATGAATATGATGTTGTTAACTCATATCTTTACGTTCACCTTAAATTATGTCATTTTGGTGGAATTCCCTTGAAATTAAATTTAAAGTTTAGTTTTTTATTTACACTTACTTTAAATCGTCGTAAGAAAATCGAAAAACATATTCAGAATGGATATTTTTCAAAAGAAAATTTTAGAAAATTAAAAAATTCATTTTTCTAAGCTATAACTAAAAGCTGAAAAGAATAATTCCTACTTCTTTACCTTTTTACGTTATAACTTTCTCTTCATTTTCTGAAATTTTTTCAAAATCTCCTAACTTTATATTCTCTCAATATTAACTTTTTAAAATAGAGAATTCAATACCGTTAAAATACATTTTCAAAATTTTCAAGACTTTTCAAAAAATACGACATCATTTTAATGTCATTATAATAAAACGTAATCAAAACAACATCATTTCTGGTAACTGTTATCCAAGTTAGATGTTTTACAAATTTAGCTTGTCGTGGTTTGGGATTGTTATTTTTCTTACTACGTGTCTCCTTTATGGTTGTTTAGAACGTTATTGAATTACAGTTTAGTGACATTTTGTAGGCTTTTCTAGGTGCGTGCAAATTCGTATGAATTTTAATTTGTTAAATCTAACATGAAGTATGCAGATTTTTTAACAAAGCACGTGTTATTACGAGTAAATAAACTAGAATAATATGTACGAAAACGTCACATAACCAAACACCCTATAATTGTAATTTGCGTTAGCCAAACAAACCGCGCCTAGTCACCTGATTATTAGGATTCATGAGGCGGCTTCCAAATACCTAACAAAATCACCTATACAAATTTAAATGCTAATTAAATTTAAAATTAATAATTGTCTGATGCTAGACGTGGCCATTTAATCATGATGTTTTTATTTTAAGTAATTACTATACTATATATTAGTGCGCAGCCTCTTCTACCACATGGCCAAAAGCAAAATATGACAAATACACAATTAAACTAACGAAACTAACGTCTATTTTATTAGCATTTTCCGTTTCAGTCGACGGTGATTTTTCCCCGTTAAAGTTTTTTTAGCCATCGTGGTTTCATTCAAGTGAGAATTATCACCATTTGAGTTTGAGCTTTACTAAAGAAGATGACACTGACGTGAATGAAATCGGATATATAAATAGTTCTTCACTTTTGAAAGCAAACACCACTAAACTTGTTATTTAATGTCCAATAAAAGAATATAAAACACTTAACTTATTAAATATTCAATGACCTGAATGTGATAAGACTTATAAAGCAAGATATATTGGATAGCTTATATATGTTGTACAGTTTGATTCGTTTAATCTGGTTAGGTCGAGATATATAACCACAACCAAACCATCCATTGAGATTAATTAAATCTTACAAACCGAACCGTTGGTGGTTATTCATTTTTGTTGGTTTTATGAACATAGTTTACATTTGATCCTAGTATATATGTATAGTATATTATTGCTAAAAGTTGCACCATTAATATTCTTATTTCTAAATGCAAATTATTAGGATTAAATTTGTATGGTAATACAAGAAGAGAAAAGAAACATGTCGTTGGATGGTTGCCAATTTGCCATAAAATTAAAGAAGGCAAAACCAAATAGTACCATCTCGTGTTCACTCAAGGACCACTACACTGATTAGTTTGACTTCGCATTCTATCAGCAATTCGACGTAAATAGATATATTAATATGTTGTTTTAGGCTTTACTTGCACATATTTGAATATATAAATGTATCTTAATCATATATTAATATATTTTAATTTTAACAACTATGTAATTACACTTTCTTTTTATTCGGACAATAATCAACTAACAGCAAGTCAGCGATGGTTAAGTAGGACTAACAGAATTACAAGAAAATGGAAAGTAATTAATAACTAGAAACAAATTAATGATAAATGTTGTGTAGGTAACTTTGTTTATTTCAACTAAAACCACATAAGTTGATGGATATATATCTTTTTTAAGTACAATTAAAGGTAAATATAATTATAACATGCCATTTTGTTTATTTTGTCTTAAATAAACTGACAAAAAGAAAACAGAAGATGAACTACATGGGAAAAGACGATTTTAAAGGGAATATTGTTTGACGATGTCGTTGAAAACAGTTGAAAGATTTGTTTTTTATACTTTTATGTAAAGATTGGGTTATATTATAAAAATGGTTAAGCACGTATCATTGTCTCATTTATGGTTTAAATAATGTTACGGTGTATCATAGTCTACAATGATCAATAAAGCCTTCAATAATAAATACTTCAATAATAAATCTATAATGTGCAGTTTGTCCCAAAACTCAACTCTATTGTACAACAACTTCTCACTTTCCTCTTAATAATTATTACTCCGTAATTATAATAGAACTATTTTAGTCGATAGATAATAGAAGTTAAAATCAATACTATAAAAATGATTATTGAATATCCAATTATCCGAATCAACCTCAGGAGCCCAAATGGGGCAGCAACCTTAAATGGCTATCAATACCTGGTTGTAGACAACTCACCAATAAAGGGACACAGAAAGATATAAATTCAAATTTCATTTATAACAAACGCCTCATAGATAAGTACTTTTTTACTCTTATTTGTCGGAGGTCTTTCTGAAAGCAGTCTTTCTACACTCGAGTAGAGGTATAACTGTCTACATTTTACCTCTCTCATACCCTGCCAGTGGCGGAATTGAGTATTGTTGTTGTTGTACCCATAAACAAAAACATATATACTTACATATAGAGAAGACAAGTGTATACATATACATTTATTACATGTAACATGTACATATCCGTATGAAATAGGTAAATGGTTATTTTAAGTTAAAAAATACATGTACGTGTTGAATGGTTAGTTACTAAATGAAGTAAGTATATGGTGTGTCCGTATGAAATGATGTATATATGTTTGTGTACTATCTATTTGTAATAACCAAGTGAATTGAAAGGGAAATAATTATTATAGTGAAATGTTAAGGGTGTTAACCTTGGCAACATGTAGACTCGAAGGTTGATTAGTTGAATGTGCAAAGTCACAAAGTGAAACGTTGGTTGTACTCTGATTGTAGATTTGTGTATGTTGATCTCTGACGAAAGGTTTCTTTCTAATCTTTTTTACTATTTAATTGAAAATAGATAACATATAAATGGCCCACTTAAGTGCAAGTCAAGACTATACGGAGTGGAAGGCGCAAGGCGCTTCGTCATCACTTCTGGTCGATGACACTTTGCCACAACGCTCTGCCACTCCCCTTCAGTATCCTCGACGATGTTCAATACAATGTTCTAGATCGGTGCTCAGAGTGCTAAGCTATGCTTTAATTTTTTTTCCTTTAATTTGATTGGTTAAAATATATTTTTGTACCATTTTAACTCCGAGAACACCTTCATTTTGAGAATAGCAATGTTCTCTCAGAATACGGAAAAACAGTTTCACCACTCACTATTCTCTAAGCAGTAGAAAAAGATTTTTAAAAGTCATTGGTACATATACTCTTTCCACCTTATTTCATTATTTTCTATTACTATTATTTATAAGACTGAAAAACTTTTGATCATTGAGGCAAAGGTATTCTTATAAAAAAACGTTCACAAGAAATACCTTAAGAACCAAAAACTTCTACAACTACTCAAATAACACCTTAGATCCAAACATCAAACTATTGATAGATGGTACTTTTATGTATTCTATTTGTAGCTGTATATCGTGAGTTGACATAACATAAATTTTTTGTTGAAGCATATATGTAAAACAAATGTCTGTCACATTTAAGGCTTTCTTTTGTTTGAATTGTGTTTGTGACTATGTGAAAGGCTTTTGGGGCAATAATAAATTGTTATTTTGTGAACCAACTCGGATAACAAGTTTAAATATCCTAAAACAAAGTATAACACCCCTTTATTATGGATCTTATGATGTGCATCTATACGTGTGTATTAGTTTTAAGTACGTGTCTGTTGGCAAAAATACCCCATTAAATTAATTCAAGAAAAAGAACACATCACTACATGAAACGGACATCTAAAATACGTTTTTAACCTCTATTAATAAAGAGCAACAGAAACATAACTTAAACTTACTATTGCATTTTTCACAGCTTCACCTATCTGTCCAAAATCCAACTTGCAAACATAGTCTTGGGCACTAAGCCCTTCACCAGATAGCCCAGTTATATCTGCCACTTTCCACCGGTCCACCAGCAGGAACTCCAACATGTTCAATGTCTTTGGCAGTGTACACAGTGAGTCTTTGGGCTACAGCTGAGAAATGTGCAAAAAGATTGTGATCACGACCATCGTACATCAAGTGTGCAGGCATGAGGATCTTTTTCCTCATCATATCAGCAAAAGCAAAAACAGTGCCATCAGGGTCTATTTCATATAGTTTTTCAACTATTTTTGTGTAAGCAGTTTCATGCCTTTTCTCATTTGCTGCAATTGTACCACAAATTTGGGCTAGCTTTAAGTCCCCATGCTCCTTTGCGAGCCCAGCAGACCAGCAGTGTTTCCATGGGAGATAAAGGTTGCACGCTCTTAGAAAGAGGTGTAGATTACGTTTTGGAACCATATGACCGGCAATTGTGGGTAACAAATGACTCACAACATACAACAGAGGTTTTAGATAGTCTACCTCGTACAATAGAATGTCTTAAAGTTGGGAGCAAACAATAGAAAAATTGAAAGTTGAGCGTATAATGAAACAATTATCCTCTAAAAAAACTGGATTTTTATTCTAATAAGTACATTTTCCAATCATATTTAACACTAATTATTGATAAAGAAGTTACAGAAGTACAAAAAGTGACTGAACCAGCTCGACAAAGTTATACCCATGCGAAGTATATTACGTTTTGACCCAAAGACATTTCATCTTGTTACCCAACACTCCCATTGTACCACTTGTAATACCAATCCTAGATGGAAAAAAAGTTGATAAGATTCAAAACAAAATTTTGATATGGAAGTGAAGAACTTACCATCCCTATCCGATGAGATATTGAGTTGTCTTCTGAATCTCCCCTATATCTACCCGCCCACAAAGGCAGAGATACATGTGAAGAAGGTCACCGTGCCTGTTTTCTTTAGCGGTCCAAGCCCTGGTCCAGACAGCCCAAGGTGTATCACTAGCCCCAGTCTCATCTTGTACACCATCAAGGGTATTAAGCATTGTTTGGTAGGTAGGTAGGGCTTCTTCAGTAATCATATCTCCAACCAAAACAACAAAGTATTCATCAGGAAGCTCCTTGGCCCTTGCACTTAGTTCTGTCACTTGTTCCATAAGTCCATCCGATGCAGGATCCGGCAAGAAATCCTGTGTTTGCCAACATTTTTCCACTGGCTTTAATTGAGTCGATATGTTCTGCTTAGCCCAACCCTCAATGGATTTGAATATCTCGATCTTCTGTGGTGGCATAGAGTGCGTCACCTGAACATGAACCTCTAGTGGAGGAGTAAAGGCCTTTTTGGTAGTTTCAACCTTGTATAACAAACGGAAAGAGCCCCCAAAAACAAAGTTATTATTACATATTCAGAACTTCCACTAGAAGCAAGCGAACTTAATTAAAAAATCATCAAACCGAACAAAATTATTAAAAATAGTAAAAAAAAAAAAAAAAAGAACAAGAATTTCTATGATGGGTGTTTCCTCTCAATCATAATGAACTAGCAATGTAGCATAGATAGATAAATACTTTTGACTAATATAAACTACTTGAATCTTTACTAGAAAAACTTATTTGAGTTAATTGACTTATTCAATCTCGACGATTGAATATAAATAGGCTATTATGAGTTCTAGCAAGCCGCTATGGTGAAATCGCTAAATATGCTGCTCTTAGGAAGCAGTGCTAGAGCATCTCGGTTCTGAGTTATTTATTGGAAAAACACTATTCTGTTAGTAGTATTATTAATGATCCACATCTACCTACATGCTATAACAGAGTACAGCCACAAAAGAGCTAGACCCTATGAAGTTTGAAAGTTTGAAAGTCCTTCAAGCGCATCGAGATAATTAATAATGCGGCCTACGGATGCTGAAAGCAATGCAGTATCTAGAGGGAAATTTTACTCATAATGCTAAAAAGTAAAAACCATTTGGTGAAAATTAAATTGCATAAAATGAGGCTTTAGACCTCACGTGTTTGGTTTAGGGATGGTAAGTGACATTAACAAAATTGATAAAAATTCAGTGAACTTTGAATAAATAATCGGTTGGGCTACTAGAAAGAATCTTAAGAAAAACTTCAAGGCAGTTACATACCTGCAATATCCCATGTATTGTAGCGTTTTAACCGGTACTTAATACCAGCCAATTGTGCCGCCATGTATCAAATACTAACATAAAATGACCGCACACACAAACATCCAATGAAACTTGAAATCACTATGGTATGTAGCCCGACAAAATAAATTCCAAAACTGAACCAAAGTCCATACAAGCAAGCAAAAGAAAAGCGGCAAGCAACTAATCGAGGCGCAATCAGAAAGATAAATGCAAATAATATCAATTCAAGAGAATATAATCAATCAAAGAACTACAAAGTAAAATAAGGTGCAATCAGAAAGATAAATGCAAATAATATCAATTCCAAAAAATATAGTCGATCAAAGAACTACAAAGTAAAAATTACCACATACAACAATTTAATATGAGAAAATTACCCAATTAACGGTGAACCTACCCGTTTTCATAAAATAAACTGTGTTAGTCACTTTTTACATTACAAAAAGGAAATTACCCAAATAGACGGTCAACATACCCATTTTCATTAAATAAACCTTTTTACAAAGCTAGACCAAGAAATCACCGAAATGTAATATACAATCCGGGGAACCCGGCAATTTTACTTAACACAATTAAATTTCGCCCCGTTCCAAGATATATCGCTAGTCAACGGAAAAACCGTCAGTCAACACCAATTTCGCCTACTACATTAATACGAGGTGTCATACTAAAATCGCCGAAATTCAAATAATACCCAGCGACTTAATTTTTATTTTTATTTTTATTTTTGAGCCAACGGGAGATTTTAGTCTAATGTGTGTTGGTTCATCACTTTTCTAATTTAAAAGCTCTCATCTAGTCAAAATTGCAAAATTCACTTGAGGATCTTTTCATTTGGACAAAAATAACCTAAAAGTATTGACGGGAAAAAGAATTGTGCAAGAAATTAATAATCTTTCCAAAATGGTGAGGTAGTTAGTGAATTGGAAGCGAAAGAAATTATAAGGGACGAAGGATTAATAGGTTGGTAGCAATGTTTTGAATTGGACCGGACCGTTCGTTCTTTCGGTTCAAGTCGGAGTCGGACTGTCTGTTGACTCTCTTTTGACTTTTTGATCCGCCCATGTGTATATTTAATAAATCAATATCTTTTATTGTCATTGCAGAGTAGCAAGTATTTGATTGAAATTATTCCCTGGGTGGGAAAGAAACCCGAGAGGTGAAATTCAGTGTTAACGGGAGGGTTGAGAGAAACCCAAAACATCTTAAGTAGGTCTTTATGAATATGCGAACCAAATAACTGAAATTAGACTATTCAATATAAAAAACAAGATGCATCCTTGCCCGCTTGTTTAAGGCAAAATGAGAAAAGTGAAATTGAATACCATAAGATTACACAATAAAATGCTTACTAACATGTTAAGAATTAATGAGCCCCAACCAAGGACATAAATAATCACAACATTATTCCCACAACAATAAACATATCAAACACAAGCAAAATACAGAATAAAGATTGTACAAGAATTAAACAAACATAATGAAAAGGTCAATAACGCCGAATTTCAAAATTTTTGGGACGAACCTTCTTCGGAAGTTTGCTGACAAATAGATCTCAAAAAAATACACAACCTAAAAAAAATAATGACTTAATCCGAGTTACGAGTGAAAAGATGTGACCTTTTAAAGTTTACAAAAAAAAGGTCAAAAAGTAAATCTAACATCGCCCCAAAAACTAGTTCGAACGGTCATATCGCCGGTTGTTGACTTGGTCAACATCGCCCAAAAACCAGTGCACAACCAACCGTAAATCCTCCAAACCCGATTCGACTGGTCGGTCCGGTTTTCAAAACATTGGTTGGAGTAGTTGTAGGGCTTGTTTTTCTTTCCTTGAAACCCTAAAAGTTGGGGTTTCATCTTGAAATCGACTTTTGGGATTTTTAGTATATGTTCTTCCACTGTATATCTAATCTTTAAAAGAGGACACGTAGTTCACATCTCGAGAATTCACAGGACTGCACAAATTTGATCGGTGGAGTGTCAATGTAAATTTCCTATTTCC
Source organism: Logfia minima (assembly GCA_963921325.1). Classification (NCBI taxonomy): domain Eukaryota; kingdom Viridiplantae; phylum Streptophyta; class Magnoliopsida; order Asterales; family Asteraceae; genus Logfia; species Logfia minima. Next base: position 10,153,206 of record OY992774.1, on the reverse strand, counting down.
TTTTTCTTCTTGTTTGAATAGTTTCTATTACCTGATACATAAATGCACTTGACCTACATCTTGATCTGATTTTTGGTTAAGAAGTCTCGATTGGTGTGGAAAAATACTGAAAGTATATCGAGAATAGTAACGTGTCATCTAACATCGGCAAAGTAAGTTGGACGTTTATGCGGAGAAGCAACAACCTACTTGCATTCCTTACAAAAGACGGCAATCAATACACTTTTGTTGGTTTCACCAACCAGATACTTTTTAAAATTCCACTGAATTAGTATATGTAACTCTTCCTCTCCCCATCAGCTGTTAGTGACATCTGCAAAGCATAACCATATTTACTATTCTTGAAGTCCCCATCATTAGGCTCAGTGGGTTTGTTATCCGAGAAGCCTTGCAGTAATCCAAGCATAACGTCATGAATAGGAGCATACATGGTCCAATAAAATAAAGCATGCAAGGGACTCGATGAATTTAGGGAAAACACCATTTGGTATTTGGTAGTTTATGATTGTAACCTCGTATATCTTCTTAAGCTTGTTAGTAAATCTTGATGCATATAAGTATTCACTCATCGACAATGTCTTGCGCACCACATCATCTGATTTACCGGTTCGAACAATCAGACCGCCGGTTGTCGACTTGGTCAACATCACCCAAAAACCAGTGCACAACCAACCGTAAATCCTCAAAACTCGGTTTGACTAGTCGGTCCAGTTTTCAAAATATTGGTTGGAGTAGTTATAGGGCTTGTTTTTCTTTGCTTGAAACCTTAAAAGTTTACCCCCAAGCATTAAAGATTATATATAGTTAGTGTTATCATAATCTGTATATACACATATATTATAATGTTAATTTTCACTCATGTTATTTTAGAGGGTTTATTTTGTGTGTTTGCACTGATATTTTACTATTAATAAATCTGTGATATTCAATATATTTTTATCACAAATGTAGGTCTATTATACATTTAGATTGTTATCCCCCAAGCATATTACAATAGGTTTCTTAATGATGGTCTGATACAATTTGTGTTATTTGCAGATCAAGGAGGTAGACTTTGTGATCAATGATACTGGTAATTCATTCAACTTTGTTATTACACTCGAGTCAGGAAAGTCATATACGTATATTCCATCAATCATGATGACTTCGACCAGCTTCACAGTTATCTCAAGTGAGCATTCACCTATTGTGCAATTTGGAGAATGTTAATGCGTATGCATTGCTGAGTTTCCCAAATTCAAATGATTCAGATCAAAGTATATAGCGGTTAACGGGGTGCAAACAGATGAATCAGGGGGTTTCGAATTATTTGCGAGTAGTCATCTTCAAACACTTTCTATGATAGCTATTGGAAACATGATCAAGAAGCTGTGGCAAGAAATGCCAGGTTTGTAGGATACAAAATGGTGATATTTAACATGGAATGCCGGAGCGGTCCAAAGCTTAGTTTTAATATTCTTTATTATATTAGATATGAAATTATTCTTAAAATTATCCTCAAAACTCGGTTTGACTAGTCGGTCCAGTTTTCAAAATATTGGTTGGAGTAGTTATAGGGCTTGTTTTTCTTTGCTTGAAACCTTAAAAGTTTACCCCCAAGCATTAAAGATTATATATAGTTAGTGTTATCATAATCTGTATATACACATATATTATAATGTTAATTTTCACTCATGTTATTTTAGAGGGTTTATTTTGTGTGTTTGCACTGATATTTTACTATTAATAAATCTGTGATATTCAATATATTTTTATCACAAATGTAGGTCTATTATACATTTAGATTGTTATCCCCCAAGCATATTACAATAGGTTTCTTAATGATGGTCTGATACAATTTGTGTTATTTGCAGATCAAGGAGGTAGACTTTGTGATCAATGATACTGGTAATTCATTCAACTTTGTTATTACACTCGAGTCAGGAAAGTCATATACGTATATTCCATCAATCATGATGACTTCGACCAGCTTCACAGTTATCTCAAGTGAGCATTCACCTATTGTGCAATTTGGAGAATGTTAATGCGTATGCATTGCTGAGTTTCCCAAATTCAAATGATTCAGATCAAAGTATATAGCGGTTAACGGGGTGCAAACAGATGAATCAGGGGGTTTCGAATTATTTGCGAGGAGTCATCTTCAAACACTTTCTATGATAGCTATTGGAAACATGATCAAGAAGCTGTGGCAAGAAATGCCAGGTTTGTAGGATACAAAATGGTGATATTTAACATGGAATGCCGGAGCGGTCCAAAGCTTAGTTTTAATATTCTTTATTATATTAGATATGAAATTATTCTTAAAATTATCCTCAAAACTCGGTTTGACTAGTCGGTCCAGTTTTCAAAATATTGGTTGGAGTAGTTATAGGGCTTGTTTTTCTTTGCTTGAAACCTTAAAAGTTTACCCCCAAGCATTAAAGATTATATATAGTTAGTGTTATCATAATCTGTATATACACATATATTATAATGTTAATTTTCACTCATGTTATTTTAGAGGGTTTATTTTGTGTGTTTGCACTGATATTTTACTATTAATAAATCTGTGATATTCAATATATTTTTATCACAAATGTAGGTCTATTATACATTTAGATTGTTATCCCCCAAGCATATTACAATAGGTTTCTTAATGATGGTCTGATACAATTTGTGTTATTTGCAGATCAAGGAGGTAGACTTTGTGATCAATGATACTGGTAATTCATTCAACTTTGTTATTACACTCGAGTCAGGAAAGTCATATACGTATATTCCATCAATCATGATGACTTCGACCAGCTTCACAGTTATCTCAAGTGAGCATTCACCTATTGTGCAATTTGGAGAATGTTAATGCGTATGCATTGCTGAGTTTCCCAAATTCAAATGATTCAGATCAAAGTATATAGCGGTTAACGGGGTGCAAACAGATGAATCAGGGGGTTTCGAATTATTTGCGAGTAGTCATCTTCAAACACTTTCTATGATAGCTATTGGAAACATGATCAAGAAGCTGTGGCAAGAAATGCCAGGTTTGTAGGATACAAAATGGTGATATTTAACATGGAATGCCGGAGCGGTCCAAAGCTTAGTTTTAATATTCTTTATTATATTAGATATGAAATTATTCTTAAAATTATCCTCAAAACTCGGTTTGACTAGTCGGTCCAGTTTTCAAAATATTGGTTGGAGTAGTTATAGGGCTTGTTTTTCTTTGCTTGAAACCTTAAAAGTTTACCCCCAAGCATTAAAGATTATATATAGTTAGTGTTATCATAATCTGTATATACACATATATTATAATGTTAATTTTCACTCATGTTATTTTAGAGGGTTTATTTTGTGTGTTTGCACTGATATTTTACTATTAATAAATCTGTGATATTCAATATATTTTTATCACAAATGTAGGTCTATTATACATTTAGATTGTTATCCCCCAAGCATATTACAATAGGTTTCTTAATGATGGTCTGATACAATTTGTGTTATTTGCAGATCAAGGAGGTAGACTTTGTGATCAATGATACTGGTAATTCATTCAACTTTGTTATTACACTCGAGTCAGGAAAGTCATATACGTATATTCCATCAATCATGATGACTTCGACCAGCTTCACAGTTATCTCAAGTGAGTATTCACCTATTGTGCAACTTGGAGAATGTTAATGCGTATGCATTGCTAAGTTTCCCAAATTCAAATGATTCAGATCAAAGTATATAGCGGTTAACGGGGTGCAAACAGATGAAGCAGGGGGTTTCGAATTATTTGCGAGTAGTCATCTTCAAACACTTTCTAAGATAGCTATTGGAAACATGATCAAGAAGCTGTGGCAAGAAATGCCAGGTTTGTAGGATACAAAATGGTGATATTTAACATGGAATGCCGGAGCGGTCCAAAGCTTAGTTTTAATATTCTTTATTATATTAGATATGAAATTATTCTTAAAATTTTTGTACAACCGGTCCAGTTTTCAAAATTGTGTGATTTAATACTAGATCTATAACTTTTTGTATAAATTATTTATTAGTTTAAATTGCTCATTGCTACTTTCTTTATACATTCAAATGACTTTGTGTTGTTCTGAAAGGGAACATCATTGATTCTATGGGATCTCCCACTTTACACAACTGAAGTTGATTAGTAAGTTATTCGGGTGTTTAACTTTATTTTGTAAGTGTTTCTATTGATATAAAGCAGAAGCAAATGTTTTTCCCACAACAACAACGTGTAAGTGTTGTATTCGTCCTCAATCATCAAGTTCAGGAAGAACATGGACAACATGTTTTTTTATCTTGTTTGTATCGGACGAAGAAGCTAAAAAAAAAATTAGTTTGTATGTTAACTAACTGCTGGAAATGAAAGCATGTATATTTGTCTTACACCAAAATCAATAGCAGAGGTATACACAAAGTTATCCAACCATGCACGTGTAAAGATTACCTAACAATTCCATCAGAGTTTGCCGATTACAATGACCTTCTGTCTCTCTATGTCTGCATAAATTCTTTCGACCTTGAGGCTTAGGTGGAACCAGAGCTTTATTGCTTCGATTTTATTGCACATAAAGTTCTAAAGGTGATGCTCTCCGATCCCAGTGTACTGGATTGTTCCATTTGTCTCCAGCTGCTATCAACCCCTGTCTTCCAGGTATTTTTATTGTGTTTGTCTAACTTATACATTAACATAATTGCTAGAAGTCAATTTGTTTGATGATGTATTATGAATTTGCTTATGCTGCATATGATATGTCTTGCCTACGTATTGTTTATTAAATATGTTATGTTATGTACCTTGCTGCTTGTGAATCATGAAGAAAAATTCACAACTGTGAAGCCTTATACCAATATTAGCAATAACATTAGCAAACTTATTACAATTTTGGACATGGATTGTATATATCCGTTGCAGAAACATAACACAATGAAAATTCAAGGCCTTGGGTTGATCACTTGCAAGAAAGTGCCCAACTACTTTACATTAAACAAGAAATCAAGATTATACCACGGAACTAATAACTAATAGGGGGCTCTGGTTATACTCTCTATACATTAAACATTACACTCTGGTGAGTGCACTACATTAAGTTAATGGGGCTTTTTTTTTTCTTTTTTTTTGCTTCACTTTGCAGTGTGAGAACGGGCAGATGGCATGCTCCATGTGCTGCTTCAAGCTAAAGAGTGGATTTTCTTATTGCAGTTATAAATATAACCACTGCCGGGGTCTTGAGAAGGTCATTGAATAGATTGATAGGATAACATGCATAAAGGCCAAGTAGGGATGCAAGAAGATCAAGGCTTACAGTAAGAAGAGTAAGCATTAACGAAAAATGTCCCATTGTCAAATGCTTTTGTCCTCTCCCATTTTGTCCTTTTGCTGGTTCTCGCTCATATGTGTACCTTCACTTTGGCTATCGACATGAAGCTTTCTTTACCATCCTCGCCTACAATACCCCCTTCTCTCTTGTGTTGACATAAATCAGGAGCATGTGTTTCTTCAAGAATGAAAGGAAACTTTTAGCTTCATCCTCAATCATCAAGTTTAACAACATGGAGAACGGGCTTTCTATGTTGATTGTGTCGGCACAAGACCTAAAAGAAGTCAGTATGTATATCAACTGACTGCAAAAACCATGGACACTTCTCGGTCGTTTAAATCTGTACCAGAGATATACACAAAGTGGTCCGAACATTCACCCACAAAAGATTTAGGTAATGATTAAACATTTTTTTGGTTATGATGTCATTTTTTTTCTTCTGTTCCACGCTTTTAAAGTAAATTCTAAAACAACGCAACAAGTGCTGTCACATTGTTGAAACAAAAGATTTAGGTAATGATTAAATAGTTAACATATCATTTGACGTCATAGGGGAGTTTGTGCTTCATAAAATAAAAAAATTCTTATTAATTTTATTAAAAAGCCATCAATGCAACTCAAAATGCAACTCAGAAAGAGAGACGTTGTAAGATACTACTCCTATGTCCCATATTAAATGTCTATATTTCTCTTTTGAAAATAAATCTTCTTATTTATATATAACCAATCAAAAAAGTTTGTAAAAGGTAGTGATGACATTAACGATATTCTTGATTAATGAGAATGCCAAAGCCAAATGACCCTTATAATCCTAAACACTAAACACCGAATATTATGAATAAATAAATATAAATATTATTTATATAAGATAACATATTAAACATCAATAAATCAAGGTACCCTAATAATCCCAAACACTAAACATACAATGACCCACAAGGAAACAAAAAGAAAAGGATATTCGTTAAAGTACATTTTGATGCATGTCAATCAAAATGATTGGATTTGAGAAATTAGATAGTATGTAAAAATAGTAAAAGAAAATTAAGGTAAATCTGTAAAGGTCTAACCAAGCTTTTAGGGTGTTTAAATACGCTACTTTAAGATTCAAACTTTAACTAGCTAATAAAGTTTCAAACTCAATCTATAATTGTCTAATAACTATTCAAAATTCATAACCGTAAATTACAGCCATATTAATTAATCATTAAGTATAAAAGCTACTTTTAAAAAGACAACTATAAGAAGTGTCGTTATATTTTCCTAATATTATGTACATCAATTGTTATATTATTATTTTCTTGTCTTCTACAAAATATTATCTTATTTGATTTTAACGTTTAAAATGAAGTATCAAAGGGGTGTTTACTTTGCAAATGAATATAAGTTTGAAAGAAAAACAAAAGAAATTTATTTTATAATTGTGGATATAAATTAAATTAAATTAAATTATAATTATAATTATAATTTAATTATAATTATTAAAGAAAGAGAAAAGAATGAAGAGAGAGATAGAGACATAAATAAGTAGGTCGACTTCATATGTATAAACCTACTTACATTAGTGGGTTTTGGAAAATGTAACGATTTTTACAATCACTCCTAAATTTGTTAAACAAACATATTTTCTTAATTTGATTCTCATTCCAATCCCTAAAAAGACTCGAGACAAATACACCATAATAGTTTAAGAACTTCCATCTAAACTCTGCTCATCTCCAAGACTATAACCATGGTCAAAGTCTCAAAGAGTTATGCACATGACAAGACCATGTGCAAAGAGATAATAAAATTAAAGAAAACCAAATCCGCCAGTCACGCAGTGAAATAAATCAATAATATTCCCATAGAATTAATAATCAATGTTCAATTACATTCATCTACTCAGCACCAATCAAACCCATAAATTAAATTTGAATCTTTTAGTCAAACTATGACAGATGATGATCAACACCAAACAAAAACAAAACCAAATACAACTTGTACCCATTTGGGCAAATAAACCTACCTATTGATTTTAAACAACTATCTTTTGCTTGCCATTTGTCGTCGAATTAAACTTCCAGATCAAACACGTAAAAGTAGCGAGTCCCAAATGGAAGCAATGGCGACAACAGCAGGGATCATGAGCTGACTTCTGAGAACGGTGAATCTTGACGAGTGACTCTTTGAAGGGGCAGCACGTGGTGGTGGTGGTAAAGGACTGAGATGTACGTGCAGTTTCATGCCACCGTAGCATGACCCTTTGCTACTAATGAAGTAGCGATCATGGGTAACGTTTAGTTCAACTACGTCTCTTCCAGCTCCTGTCGTGTAATTGTGAATCGGATGCTCAGCAATGCACGTTTCGTAGTTGGTTTTGTTCACTTCTAGTATGTCGTTCTGGTTTCTGTCGTACACGAAAACTACAAATAGAGGAACTGCAATCAGGACACAAAAAAAGCTTCTAACTTAAAATGTGCATTGTCGATGATATGGTTTTTATGATGATTAATCAGAAACGTGGGTTAATATTGAGACGTAAACCAAAGCTTCCAGTTGTTTTGCTTGAAAAAATGCTTCTTATGATACATACCTAAAGATGTGCCAAAATATTTAATTGGTACACATGTCGATCAAATATAAAAGAATGTATCACACCTTCTACATTACACTACAATGTAGAATGAGTAATGCTGAATCTACCTACAAATTTTTAGGTAATAAAGATGTGCTAAATTCATTCCTTTATATTTGTTATGCTCGTGTCAAGTATCTTTATTTTTTCTTGCATAATACGAATTTGATTTATGAATCTCAAAAATCAAAATGCTAAAAGGGTTAAATTGAATGTGCTTTCTAAAAGATTAACACTGAAGTTTCTTGTCTTTTAGATCTTCAAAAATGGAAATGAAGAAACTCAACTTTCTAGATTCAAACTAAAGATTGTGTTCAACTTAACACCAAAAGGCAATGATAATCTATAGTACCTTAAATAACCTACTTAACTTTGTCAAAACCCTAAAAAGAAACTAAATATACATTCAACAGATAAAATCAAAACTTCATTCCAATTATTTACTCCCAATACCTCTTTTTTTTTTTTTGAAAAATTCTAAGTCAGTTGAGCAACAAATAAACAGCCTAAGATCCAGGATCCACTTCCTGCTTGTAAAACATTAAAGATTTGTTACCAAAATGTTACTAATTATAACAACACTAAGCTCAAATTAGTAAACCCTAAGCTCATTTAATTCCTATAATTATCATAAAAACAAGATCTAGCTGGATTAGCTTCAAAATAACTAAATTAAAAACATACTTAAGGATCTATAACATTAAAAACAAACAAAAAAAGTAACAGATCTGAGAAATATAAATACTTACAAAGCCAGTCACCGAAGTAAAACGTTTGATTTCCAGCCCAAAGAGTGTAGTTTACATTAGAAGTCCAACCCATACTACCGCCTACGATAAACCGTTTACTTGAGACTTCCGGTAACATTACCATTAATGTGGCGCAGAATGCTAACGCCACCGCCGCCGTCCATTTACTGCCGCCGAAGCTCCGTCCCATTGTTGGAGTGAGTGAGAAAATGAAATGAATTTCGAGGTGTTATTTCTAGAAATATCGAGTAACGTAATGTAATCAGGATTTGTTTGTATTATAACACGAATAGGAGCGTCCACTCAATTATTAAATTAGAATTTTAATATCGGGGGTTGATTTACGTCTGGTACGCGTTTTTAAAAAATATATTTTTTATGAGAAAAAAATCTGATTCTTATAATAAATAATAACAACGTAAATATGTAACGTGACACAGAGACTATAATTACAAATTTTCGATTTTGTAGTATGTGTGTTTCGTAGATGTTGTATCCAATGTTTTGAAAAGCGCTACAAAAAATATTGGTTTTAGACGATGTTGATTTGATCAATGACTAGCGGTCAGATTGGAAACTCGTCAGTTGAACTGGAACCGGGAAACGGTTTGGATGGATTTTTGAATTTTTTAATTATGTTTTTAAATTTTGAAATGTCACATCTTCTTACTCGTAAGTAGAATGAAGTCACCATTTTTCTTAACTTGTGTATCTTTTTGAGATCTATTTGTTGGCAAACTTTCGAGTTTGTCCAAAGTAAGTCAAGAAAATTCATAAAAGTTGCAAAAAGTCAAAAGGTCAAGAAAAGTAAAAGAACGATCCGACCGGAACCGAAGGATTACTTAATCCGATTAAATGTCGGTTTTCAAAACAGTGATTATATCTGATAATATTTGATGGAGTATTTTTTAAAAATAATTTATGCGAATAAAATAATGTGATAAACATATCGAAATTACTTTAATTTTACTCTTATAGAATGTGGTTAAAAAAAAGTTTAAACACTAGTATGTCATGATACAAAATTAATATGAATTTATTTATTATAATGTTTATAGGATGATAAATAGAAATTATTCTATCTGAAATTTAAGTTTGATGAATCAGTTAACAATAATTGGTACTTTTATTTATATTTTAGGGTGACTTAGCACGTGAAAGAAGTTGGGAGACGTTCAAAAAGTCCAGCCTGACAATTAGAAAACAAATGTAGATATACGCAATTGGACTGATCGCTGAAATCAAGTTTTATAGTGGGATGAAATGCAGTCTCTTTTTTTCGATTGAAACGCTGTCGAAACGGTGTCTAATTATTCTGGAATAGTAGTATTTCTTGCCTCTTTTTCTTGTTACAAAATAAATGTAGCAAAGGAATTAATATACATTGTACACATAAATATTGTTGTACCATATGCATATATGAGATATTTGCACATTTATTAATTTACAAGCCTATGTTGCCGGATAGAATAATAGTATTGATCGTTAATGTAAATAAATAAACCTTGCCTATAAAATCTGTTTCTTTTATGTACTCTTGCATTCTTGTTTGGTTGTCTTGATTGTTGGTGATCAGAGTTTCGTTATTCTAGTTAAAGAACTATAATAGTACGATTTGTTAATAAAGACTTGCATGTGACAGTAACCCTCAATTCGTAAAACATTGATTACTCATTTAAGTAAATGAATACTAATACTAATTATAATTAGAGTAAGTTATTGAATATTAAGGTACACTTACATTTACCCAATTAAATTTTTGTATTTTTCTTGGCCGGGAAAGAAGGCAGCTCGCATATGGGAACCCCAACCCGTAAAATTTGCGGGTTGCGGATGGTGGCTTATTTTATGTAAATTGTCTTACTTTTTATTCAGTTTTTAAGATTTTTGAAATTTGTAGGATTTTTAAAATTGTTATAAATACTATAATCATAAGATAAGGATGATCTTCCACTTATTGCAAAACATTTCTCAAAAAGCTCTCATTTTTGTTGCTGGAAAAATCAATTACACAAGTAATAATACATAAGGAACTTTGTTAAGTAATACATAACATAAGTGTTGTTATTACAATAATTTCAAGGGTGACTCAAATATACACTTGAAAAACATTGAGTCGATTGAGACGCTTCTAATTCAACCTTCACCTTTGATTTTCTGAAGGTTTTCTGCAAGTGACATTCAAAGATGATATTAGACATACAAATATTTTAGTTTATAGATGTCAAAATGTTAGCAATTTACAGATTTGGATCTTGATTTTGATGTTGAGGTGGATCTTGATCGGCTCGGCTCGTCCGTTTTATCCCTAGTAGCCATGCAAGTAGTTAGACTATGATTGTATTCCTTACAACGACAAAATTGTTTCTTGTTTACTTGGTTCTCCTCTCCTTTGGAAGCAATGCAAGCTCCCCCAGGTGGGCGACCATCTTGCCTCTTCACAAGGACCAATAGCAACACAGTCTGCAGTTCACCTGGATCGATCCATTCTGAAAGATGACTCATCAAGAGTATGGCTTCTGCGTAGGCCGCTCGATACGTCTCTACCATGAAATATCTCTCTTGCCACTACTATAACATGTTCGCAAGGTAAATCTAACAACTGCCATTGTATGCAACTACATGTTCGTGTGTCAAGGTTGACAATCCCATCCATGTTCCCATCTAGCACCTCATAAAATCCTATTTGTGACTAGATTTACTTGTCAGGGTAATGATTTGTTAACTAATTTTTCAATCTTTTGGGTAGCATACGGTGTATTGTAAGTTCCACTCTAGTGGCACGAGTTGAAATACCACTGTTACATTAAAGCTCGAAAAACCTCCAAGAACATGGTAATAGGGAGTTTTCGTGCATTCTTGGTTGATGCGTTAATGGACTTGGCACTGTTTGATAGCTTGTAAGCATATGTCGTCTTTATATCATGATACCTTGATCATCTTTCTCTTCTACCTATATATCAAATCTCAATGTTATTCATATACTGTTATCAACGATATCACAAACTCATATGCTCAAACTGAATCATATTATCAGCAAATTTTAAAAAATGAAGGACCACACTATTTTAAAAAAATGAAGGACCACACTATAAGCAAGATTACAAAACAAATACAACATCAATCTTAATATATACGAATATCAAATCATGTTCAATTGAATCTTTCTTTATATTCTATCACATGATGCAAGACATTAATAAACAAAATTCATAGATAATTTCGTGAAGTCGCGGTTAATAAGCTAGTTAATTATAACATTATAATCACAAAATTACGATAACAAGAAACATTTTATTTGAAGGTTTATAGTATGATGTAAATGGTATAGTATACTAAAATTGCCCAAATGTAACCACTACACTAAAAGTATCACTATACGCATACTAAATATAATACTTTCGCCATTTTTCAAATAACAATCATATAATGACTACTGCATAGTTTGTAAATATATATATATATATATATGAGTTTCATAATTAGACTTTATACTCATAAGATAATTTAAGAAAAAAAAAAGAATGTATCTAGGATTAATAAAAAATTTACTTCTTATTTATACAAAGGTTTTTGTTTGTGTACCATGAGTATTTAAAACTATACACTGAAACCGACCCGTACTACGTTGGATTTTCCGAATTTCAGATCTTTTGGATTTCGAGTTTTATGGGTTACAGTTTTTCGAGATCCATATCAAGCAGGCCGGCTTGATTTTACGGTTAGTTGTTTTTTCCAAACACCCCTACACGAACCACGTAACATTAATTGCAAATTGCATGCCTATAATGCGTAGATGTTTTTTTATCTCAACTTCTTATTGACACGTTTTAGAAGTTTCTATAAAGATGAAAAACCTTATAAAAAACTATTAGATAACTTAGTTGAATGTCTAGAATGTTATAGAACATAAAATGTAAGTAGGTAGATTATAAATTTCTAAAAGGTACTAAGATGGATAGTGATGAAATTTCTAACATCCATGGCTCCCATATAATTAGTTCAAGTAAGATATTTGTGACAGTAAAGCATTCCACTTAAATAATAAAACCGAGCATTCTAGTTAGTGTTTTAATAATATTTGTCGTGTTTGTTTGATGATATCGTGATTTGTTCTTTTATTTAGTGTAGATTAAAATGCAAGGTAAATTTCAGTTAGATTGATTGGTTCAAAATTCCTTCACTTATAACTTTATAATTTTCTTTAGTTTCTAGCTAGTATTTTAATAATATATGCTGATTAAAAATAATAAAAATAGAGCATTCATATGGGAGAATTCCTCAAGTGGTCTTTTCCATAATCTTATCTTTCAAGGGTGATGAGTTAGGTTGATCCAGTAAGGATTAATAAGGGGTGCTATTAAATAAACACCAAAAACACTAAATAGACACTAGTCAAATATTACTTTAACTTTATTGAAAATATACAATGTTAATTAATGGTTAAAGCCATCGGAAATATCAAGTGACTTTTGTAGAATTTTTACATTGAAATTACTAAAAGAATTTAACATCTAACCAACTAATTAATTACTTAACTAATTACTAATTACTATTTAAACTAGATTTGTTAGAGTGTCAAAACAAACAAACAATCGATCCAAAATAAACAAGTGTCAGAATATACAAATACAAACAAACACTAACTGAGTGCAGGCAGCGGCGGTTCGGTCGACAAAAGGTGAGTGGCTGGTTGCAGCAGCAGGTGGTGGTTGGCAACAGTTTAGAGGTATGACAAAAAGATAGTTTGTACTTAATTGATTTATTTTTATGTTCTTAGTTTTTTTATTGGAACTGGTTGTTTTGTGCTTGTGTCTATCTTTAAGCCACTATATTGATGTTTGTTGAAGTTAAGTTTTGAGTAAAAAGTAGTACTTCCACTTGATGTATAAAACTCCGTTTCAAATGCCACTAAAAGATGGGAGCTACATGCTTAATTTGATTCATCTATGGACCTACTAAGTGAGACAAAGACTTCGTAAACAAATTTCGAAAGTTGTCCATCCTTATATTTCGAACTCGGGTATACAAAATGTCTTGCCGGATGGAAATTGTGGATTTAGATCAGTCGCTCTCGGTCTTGGTCTCGCTGAGGACAGTGGCCTAGAATTCGGTTCGATTTGGTGCGCGAGTTAGAGTCCCGACATCAATAGTACAAGTATATATTTGGAACTATCGGTTATGAAGAAATCTATAGTACCGTGAAATTTGCTGGAAAATGGATGGAAATGCCAAACACGGGCTTGGTTATTGCTTCGGCCTATAACAAAGTAGTTGTAAATCTTTCCGACGATGGATGTTGTACTACGAGTTTTCCTCTTTGGTCCAATCCACCACAATCAAACTCACATGAGACCATAGTGATTGCCCATGTGAATCATAACCATTATATTAGAGTTGCATTACGGGAAGGTTTCCCTTTACCGTTAACTCATCCACTTTGGATCACATATAGAAGTGATATTGCATCCGGGTGGGAAGACAAATATGTTACTCGTCAAAATGATTTTCGCGAATATTATTATCGTGCTCCCGAAAGTTATGATCTAACTTAATGTAATTTTGCAACACTTTTGTGATTGAAAAAGTAAGTGAAAATTACTTAATAAAAGTTGTAATATTTAATTTCGAATTTTATGTTTATATATTTGTTTATATATATATATATATATTTGGATAAGTAAAACAATTAATGTAAGTAATGATTAAAATAATCATTTGAAAAATTTAATGAAAAAGTAAAAGGGTCCTACTAAATGATTATATCATCATGAGTGTTCAAATAGTGAAATTAAAGTGTATATTTAGGAAAAATCTAATAATTAGGGTCTTACAAATTATTATATCATCATTAGTGTTTAGTTAGTGAAAATAAGGTGTATATTTAAGCATACCCTATTCTAATTCAAGTTACATACATCCTGAATTAATTAAATACATCACCCATTATTAGTGCGGCGAGTTAGCGCATGAATAAAATCCTCAAAATAGAGAAACGGTCAAAAAGTCCCACCTGACAATTAAAGAACCAAAAAAATAAAAATAAATACATAAAAAATGTGATGAAATCAAAATTGAAGAAAAAACCAATTATTAATTAATGAAAGTCTGTTAAGTCTAATATAACGTAGATTTGAGTCGGCAAAAAAACGTCGTCGTTCACACTTCACATCACCAAGATTTCTTAAATTTCCATTCTTAAAAGTGGACGTATTCTAAATAATGACCAAATTGAACTAACAAGATAAGACTAACTCCATTTCTCATTTCTCAATTTCAACCCTAATTCCAACCCAAACCTAAACCCTAATTCGCCTAACCCACTAAATTTGTTCGCAAATTCTATGGATAATGACAGAATTGGTGTGGTGATAGGAAATTACACTTCATCCCTAGCAGCTCTGATTGATTTTACAGAGGATATATCATCAATCCCTGATAACGACTATTACGAAACAACTATGTGTATGAAAAAAAGTGTGGCAAAATGCTTTATACAACAAAGTATAAAATGACACTGCAAGAAGCATGAATAGTTGCTAACACTATCCATACGTTTATCATTTGTAATAAAATGATATGTGAAACATTTATGAAAGTATTTACTCTTCAATTAAAATGTGACACGTCAAAAGCACAATGTTGTTACAATATGTACAGTTAAGTTAGCATGTGCTTAACTTATTCCGCAACTTACCTTGTAATTCTCTGATTAAATTAATAAAAAATTATACCAATGAAAAAACCGTTTTATATTTTCTAAGTTATATGTTGTTGCCTATAGTTAATTTAAGTTACTCCGAGTAATTCATAGTTAGTGTGAACGGGAAATAACAACTAATTCTGTCATTAACCGTAGAAATTGTGAACGACTTTGGTGGGTTAGGCGAATTAGGATTTAGGTTTGGGTTGGAATTAGGGTTAAAACTGAGAAATGAAACAGGGTTTCTTGCCATTGCCATGAACAAGATAACCAGTTCAGAAGAGAGGGGTTTGATATTATTTTTAATCGAAGGCGAAATTTGTGTGAAATGGGGTTGGTCTTACTGTCATACATCATGATCCGGATTTGGATTTTGATTTTGACGTGTCTTGTATTTGGTAAATATTGTTTTTATTTTCATTTGCTAGAAGGCTTCATTTTACTTAATGAACAAAGACGTTTTATATGAACAAATATTCTAATCGTCACTAAAATATCAGATCCCATTTGTATTTGAAAAAGAATGCAATTCCTTGAAAAAACAATAATTTGTGGCTTGATTTGACTAATACTGATAGTTGATATTACGCCTCATCTACCTATACAATGAATAATTTAGTATTCTGTGTTTTCTTCACTTTATAATTCATTACCAACATGTTATGAAATTTGTAGATTTCAAGAAGATATATAGCTTAATATAAGCACAGTGGAGGTGACGAGTAAAATTTACGACTCGTGTACTCTGAATTTTAATTTGAACAATTCCTAACCACTAATAAGGTGATCGTCACCGACTGAGAGTGTATTTGGCAAAAATAATTGATAGAGAAAACTCAAAGCTTATAGCTGAAGCTAGTAGTTAAAGTTTATATTTGGAGTCGGAAACCGAAACTTATATATATTCTTTTAAAATGTTTAGTAAAGTATAAGAGTTGGAGCTACTATTTACAACTTATATTTGAAACGGAAGCTCAAACTTATATATTCTTTTAAAGTGTTTAATAAAATAGATGGAGTTTATAATGTGAACTGACATATAAAGACAACAAAGTAAAAGTAAAAATAGATTAAAACCATCTAATTTATGTAATTTTAATTTTCATAAACTCTATTTTTTTTAAGCTAGTTAAAGTAATTTATTCTTTAAGAGCTCATTTTTCAACAAGCTCCTAAAAGTTTGTTTACCAAAATTTAGAAAACATAAAATTGGTTTAAGATTCTATAAGCTCTTATAAGCTTGTCAACTAAACACACTCAAAAACTTAGGTCGTTGTTAGACTGGTGCTTATTGTGATAACGTTCTTCATCCTCGCTTCCACCTGGCCTCTGTTCTCAGTCCTGCCCATAGGCACAGTCCCGTCCTGGCGGACTGTCCTGGGCTATCCGTTTTGGCGAGAACGAGCAGAACGGGCATGTAACTTAAGCTCAGTCACCCTTTTCATTTTTATGGGTTTTCAATGTAATGGTTGAAGTTGCTGGAGATGGGGTGGGGAAGATAACCCCAATGGCCTCATTTGTATGTTTTAACTTATTGTCACATTTTCTTTTATATCCTTTATTGTTGTTCAAATACACATGTTAGCCCTTGACTCTATGAGTTATCAATTTAATATTTACTCTAACTAATATACTCGTGCAAAAAACTAAACAACATCCAAGTTACAAAGAAGAAAAACTAGTCTTTGCACTTTTACTTTAATTATTGTTTTTAGTTATTGTAATTTTTATTATTAATATAAATATATTTGTATTAATATTAAAAAATGACGGACGTTGATGTGGAGTTTAGTCTTCAATTTTGGGATGTCAGGATAGACAATGTTCAGTTCTGGGTCAATCCTCAGTCTTTGTGCTGATGTAACGTTGATATCAATGTCTGTCCTCAGTCCTGAGAACACACAATAGAGAGTGGTTTTATGGTGTTTTGGAAAGATGAAAGGGTAAATGTTGTATTGTAGACTTGTAGATCAGTAAACATATTTTCCAGTTTGTTCACATATATGCAATTTATCTTTTTTGTTATATATGTAAATAATGAAAATTCAGGTTTTGTATTAGTGCAACTTATAATCGTTAAAGTATAAATTATAAATATTTGATGATGTCAATTAAATATTTGATGATGTCATTATTCGTTTCTTATATTATATTTAAGATTTCCAGCACATGATAACAAAGATGCAAGGTTCCCCACCTTATATACAACTACTATTATTATTTAAGTCAACATACAATTTAATGTGTTAATTGAAAATCTTGCAGATCCTAAATGCCCACCTATATTTTTAACCCTACTATATAAATCGAAGGGACTAAACTTCAAGTTCTCGAAACATGTGATTTTGTCATTACGGAATGATATTCATGACATAACTGGTCGCGAAACTCAAGCAACCAGCGACAACTCTTTGACATAAAAGACTCAGAATATAAAAGAGGTTAATCATCCACATACAATCCAAACGCTCGACATTTGTATTGTAACTGGAAAATTCTTCGATTACCTGTAATTTGACTACTCTTTGAAGTGGAGACAAATATTCTTGGATCTTCATGAATAACAAAGCCTACATTTGCTTGTTTTCAATCGAGTCTTTTCAATAAGTACTCAACTTGTACTTCCTTTGTCAATGGCATGATCCAGTCCCCATAAAGATCAGCAACCAAACTTGGCTTTATTTTGTAAACAGGTACAGTTGCATCTTGCCCAAACCCAACAGTCACTACTTGCCCGAGAGTCTTGGTTTTCGTTTCAACCCTGTTCTTGACTGCTACTTCTACAGCTGGGTATGTCAACAGATCCATCAGCTTGTTCCTATCCTGTATGTGTAATTCCCATTATACCCTTTGGAAACCCTTTGTTGTATATAAAGATCGTGTACTATGAATATAACACATGTAAAGATTCTTACTTGTGCTTTTATAGCAGCTTCATAATCAGCTGGTGAATCTCGGAATTTGGCTTCTGCTACAAATTTACCATAGTGAATTCTTTTAGAGAGGGCCTGCAAATATGGATGAACAAATTCAGACCAAAGATTGAATTGGTAGGATCATCGATGAAAATTGCAATTTTACATTCTTGGAAAGATGGCAAGCTAATAATTAGTACTTATTTGAACACCTATATATGTGAACTTTACTTTAACTTTCCATTATTAAAACACTTTATACATTTGAACACCTATATATGTAAACAAACCCTTCTATCAGCACAAAAGATCATTCTCACAAACTTAGTGCATGAGTGAAAATGTATACCTGCAAGCATGTGGAGTCACAGGTTGCTGCTGATCCACAATTACCGTCATTTCCTTCCTTGACTAGTCTAGGTAGAAGATCTTTAAAGTATATATCCCATATTTTGCGATTAATATTGATATTATGCGCACAGGGATGCAACACCTATATGTAATTTTTTTACAGACAAAGCAGCTGAGCACTAAAGCATCTAAGATCTAAATAATAACTTCTTATCAGTAAGTTATAGGAAGTAACCGATTATGCAAGCCCCAATACCTGTGGGTACTCCAAAGGCGGCAACATAGGGTCAGGTAAGTTATCTGGGAAAAATGGATGTTCGTCAGGGCTCTTGTATCTTCCGACCTGTTTTAGAAAAACGCTCATTATTTCTATGTCGATGTCGCCTTTTCTTGATCGCAATGAAAAATATGTGGTTGAAATTACCTGAGCATAGACCTTTTCTGTTTCCTTGACCATAAACTCAACCAAAGAACCCTGGAAACCATCCATGAAAAAAGCATTGGGGTCATATGTATCCTCGTTGTAATGATATTGAGCTCTTTCCAATAGGCTAAATATAATGCTATCTTCTTGTCGAATTAAAGAACTTCTTATACCATCGAGAGTATAGATCTCACTTTCATCCACCCGAGTATCGTTCTTCGATCTACACGGAAAGAAAGGAAAAACATTAAAGCTTCAATGCAAATCAATAATAATCATGTCGCAACCTTTCAAAAAGTATCACCAAACTAAGATTGTTAGGAGAGAATATGAAGTAGCAAATTGATATTTAATTTAACACAAAGACATGTATATGAGGGAACGCCCACAGTATTCTCTAGTGTTTAACAACGCCCAAAGTTGTTTATTGAAAAACTAAATCATCTTTCTAATTGTAGTTATCATTAGCATTTTCAGTATAATTCAAAAATATGAACAAAAAGGTGTTGGCCAAAAATATAGTATAACATGTCACGAAATGTTCATCTACCCACTAATCTAACAGCTTAAGATGGTAGATGCAGCTTCAATATCATAATCATCATACTTGGATGGGAATACAATATCAAACCAGGCAAGTCTATGAAAAGGATAATCCAAATTGGGCTAACAACTTTTTCTTGCGAATACGAACCGGATTTTCACAAACTTTACAATTAAATATTTAAGAATAAAAAAAGAATATGGGATTAGTTCTGAAACTGGTTAAAGGACGGTAAGCGTAAAGAAAAAATTGTTTGGAAACAACAAACAGATAGTATGCCCCCTTAAATTTAACTAATTCAGGCTTTAACAAATTAGAGTTTATTAGCTTAAACTCAATGAATAGAAATAGTGCCAACTAACCAAATAAAATTGAACCATCCTTCACCCTTGATTCTCGAATCTAAAAATGTACAAATTTCGCTTATCAGAGTGAAACATGATCAACTGGTCATACAAACAAACTATCAAACTATTTGTATCACCAAATCTAATCCAAACCAGTCAAGCAATATAAGAAAGTGCATGTTCGCCTTTTGGTTATCAAATCAAATGAATTCATACATCAACTTCAATAAAAAAAAAACAGAAGAAGATGATTAACTTTGAAGTTGATACATGAATTTATTTGACAAGCAAAAAGTGAGTCAAGGTTTTTTTTATTTTTTATTTTTAGTGAAACAATCACTTGTAAGGATTGAGTTTCGATGTACTAATGACTAAATTCAAGAATCAAGGCTACTAATTGACGGAGTCGGTAGTATAAACATTTCTACTAATTGATGGAGTCGGTAGTAAATCTGATTTTTATTCACTACGTACATTTTTAATTTAATTATCATAAAGTGTATGTATGAGGATGTAAATTGAAATGAAAGCCCTAAACATTCAACGTAAAAATGAAAATTGATGATATCCAAAATCAATTGAAATTAAAAAGACAGGGGATTGGTAAGTACCTGAATGAAGTAGCAGATGGTTGTCCAGATTGAACATGAGTTTTTGAAAACCCTAAATTGGGTTTTGTCAAGTTCCAGTTCTTCCACATTGGATACAGAAATGGAGCGACTGACTTATTTGACAAAGGAGTAGTATAAGCAGCAGCATAAAATTGAATATTTAGTAGCGTAACATCCATCCATTAATTAATAACAAGTGAATCACGTATACGAAGAAAACGGTGGTGGGGAACTTCAATTAAAATATTAAACGATTTCTTGTACTTTTCGCTGTGAGATTAGAGATTGGTGTCAGTGTCGGTGTCAGCAGCGGACCTACTTTATAAGTGTCGGTATTTTGTGATATTAGTAATTTGTATTAGGTAGTGTAATTTTTTTTTAAAATTTTATTAGTGATATTATTGAATTAATTAGTTGTCATTAATTAATTGAAAAATGAAAAATGACACTAATGATTAAAACTGAAAATTGACACCAATGATTAAAAGTTTTGAATCCGTCAATAATTAGTATGGGGGAATCTCTTGATCCAAAATTAACCTTTATCACAATTATTTACAATTTTGATATAAGTAGTTCTTAGTGGTAATGCTAAGATGCTTTTTTGAGAGACCATACAATATTCAAACTAGGGGTATCTATGTAATGTAATGCAGTGTAATTTTATGCTTGAAAGTGTGTATTCTTATTGAAATGAAGAGTGTTGGAAACGTAAGTTCTGAGTTAAGAAAATATTTATATTAATATATAAAATATTATCATGTTTTATATATAAAAATTTTTAAAATTAAGTTTATATAATTTTTGTTTAATATTATTTTTGTCATAATCATAAGAATCACCATTTATCATGAATCTTTAAATCTACATACGAGTAAATAGGCGTTATTGAATCATCATTATAGATAATCCGTGAAGAATAAACATAATATGCAATTATCGTTAAGTCACATTTATAATAAAATATTGTATTCCGCTGCTTAGCACGAGTATTATGCTAGTATTAATAGCGAATAATCAACTTGACAATTTTGAACGTGTATTAATGTCTGAAAAATAGTTTGTTATATTTTTATACATTTAGTTGAACTATTCCATCTATCTATATAATTTTATATTAACTGAAAAACTGTACATAGTTTCACATTTTATAGTTTGATGATTGTTTAGTTAAAAAAGAAAATTATTTTAATTAGTGATTGTGCGTAAGATTTGCGGTCATTAACAAAGTTAATATAATTGCCAAAATACTCTATTGTCTCCAATTTTTTAAAGGATAATTTTGGTAATTTGCATTTTTTAATAAGTTTAAGTATAAAACCTAAATATTTTTTAAAGGATTATAAATTATAGATATAGATTATAAATCACGACCTTTTGACAATTAATAACTACTTTATTAAAATAGTTATCAATTGTAGCTCTTAGATACTTAGTTAGCAAAATCCATGAATTAATTAATACAAAGGTTATATTGTATCAAATTACGGATTAAATACGAATATAAATGGGAGCTAGGTGTTGTAGAGACAAAAAGAGATCAGATGATTTGCGTTTTTAAAATTTTATGTTATTTTTAATATAAACACAATTAATCCCAGTTAGTATCTGTTGCACGTAAACTTGCATATAGTTAACATAACGTGTCATTTAACCGTTTAATGTAATCTTTAAAGAAAATGATGTGCCTTGTTTTATATTACTTGTTGGCTATCAACGGTCAGCACATAGAGATGATAAGAATGCTGTTTCATGGGATATATAGATTTAGTGTCCCTGTATGTCTGCTAACTAAATGTGGCAGCTCAAAGAAGGCCATTTATGTTAATGAAGTGTATTTAATATATTGATCAGTCTCATTTGTTTTTTCTTACTCTTGGAGGTCTTACAGAACATAGGATTTGACACATCAAAGAAATAAGGATCGATATTTAATAAGTGCACCGTACTTTACACGTTTACATAACATAGGATTTGACGTATCAAAGAAATAAAAGTTAATTTACACATTTTACTATTGTATGCATTTAACTTTAAAATAATACATATAAGTTTTAAAATTGTCTATTTTATATTATAACTTTGATTTGTACATTGTTAATAGAGCATTTATTAATTGACTTCAATGATGTCAAATCCTACTTTCCTAGTAGTTGCTATGTAAAAATGTGTTATTTCTTTTAACAGATTTGTTAGCGACGACCGTCATTAATAAGTTTAGATATATGAACAAATTATTGTACTTCAACTACTATTGAGATAGACATCGAGTTTGTTATGATTTGAGAATAAGTATTTATAATGTTTTAAGGCCTTGATGGCAGCTTTGAAGGGTGTAGTTTCTTTTAATTCTGGGAGTGTGTTGTTGTTCAATCCTATTTTACCTTCTCAAATCCAACAAAACATATAATCCAACAAAACTCAATATGTTTGAGTATAACAAAACTACTTGGTGAATTTATCATCGCCTTATGCTTTATCTCTAGAATTCTGCAGTACAGTTAGAATAGTTTGATTGACTAACATAATTCTTCAACATTTTCAATGGAGTATACAACTAGGCATTCCTTACATGTACCTTACAACTTATCAATGCAAATTATGCACTTTTTATACATGGCTCTCTAGTAAAGTTTTAGACAGCTGCTCAACATTTCATACTTTTGTCAAATATTCCACATATCACAACAGAACTAAATGGCTAGGAACATGACACATCCTTCATAAAGTACTTACATTATTTGCCAGTTTGCTAGAACTACCTAAGGACCACATGTAACCATCTTATTGGCTATATCATCTGATATGTAAAAGTTTATCCACTGGCCCATACTGATAATTTGGAAAAAAGGGAATCCTACTTTGATGGGATTAGACTAAAAAGAACCTTGTGGTCTACATTCTTCCTGTTTACCATTATATAGGAGGAATGAAAACAAACTTGTTATAACTCAATCTTACATTGATCATATCATCATACATTTGATAAAAGACTCAAGAAACATGGAAGCTTGCTGTCTTTCATCAAATTCATTCACTAAATCATTGGAAGTTGTCATCCCTTCAATAAAAGCAAGAATCTTTGTGCAACCCAAGAGATCATCTTCCCAATTTCAGGTCAGGAAAATGGGTACTCACTTTGCTACAACATGTAAGTTTTTTTCCCCCTGCTAATCACCAAGTTGTTATATATATTTTTAATTAAATTTATGTCAATGAAACTTGATAATCATTGTATTCTTAAGATTATGATGACCATATATTGTTTACAACTAATGATCCGCTTTCATGTAGCATTTTAGTTCGTTAATTTGATTAATTTAATGGCAATTGTATGAAGATGATGTTTCATGTTATGAGTGATTGTTGTTTTGCACTGATTTTTGTACTGATCATTGTTTATGTAAAAGTACCGAAAGATATTCAAGTTTGGAATAATTAGGAAGTTTGGACAGCTTGTAAAAATGCAAGTACACATAACATAAACTTTACTACTTAGCACCTCTTCTCTAAAATAACTCGTACTTAGAAACTGTATTATAAATTTTTTCTTTTGCCTTTTTTCTTTGCAATAACAACGTTTGCATCAAAAGGTCAAGTACGGCAGGCGTAGGGGTCGTTTAATTTGTATAGTTCAATTGTTGTGGTTGTACGATTCAAAATAATTTTAATCATCAACGTTTAGTTATCTACTTTACCTTTTTTGCTTGGTTTACTCATTATCATATATAAATTGATGGATTCTTGTTTGTTGTAATGATGTATATCCAAGGTTGTCAATCTCAATCAAATTCACCATCACCGTCATCTAGAGACGAGGAAAATACTCCTTTAGATGCAGATTGGCGATCATTCAGAGCAAGACTAGTAGCCGGAGAACAAGCATTTAGCTCACAAGAATCTTCTCCAACTAGTGATCCTGATACTACAGTGAACGTGCCACCATCTGTTTCAATAGGTGACAAATGGGCTCATGCTATACATGAGCCCGAAAAAGGTTGCTTACTCATTGCGACCGAGAAATTAGATGGGGTCCACATCTTTGAAAGGACAGTAGTCCTTTTACTATCAACGGACCCAGTGGGCCCAACCGGCATCATCCTCAACCGCCCTTCACTTATGTCAATCAAGGAAATGAGGTCAACTTCTCTAGACGTGTCAGGAATGTTTTCAGACCGCCCTTTGTTCTTTGGTGGACCACTTGACGAAGGATTGTTTTTGGTGAGAGGAGATGAAGGGGTTAGCAATAGTGGTGTGTTTGATGAAGTAATGAATGGGCTGTATTATGGGACCAAAGAAAGTGTAGGGTGTGCTGCTGAAATGGTTAAAAGGAATGTCGTTGGTGTTGGTGAGTTTAGATTTTTTGATGGATACTGTGGGTGGGAAAAAGAACAACTGAGAGATGAGATCAGGGCTGGATATTGGTCTGTTGCTGCTTGTAGCCCAAATGTAGTTGGGCTAGCAACTGTGGGAAGTGTTGGGCTTTGGGAAGAGGTTCTTGGGCTTTTGGGTCAGAAAAAAGTTTGGTAATTTATGGCCAAAACTAACTTTTTTCTTGAGTCAAGTTTGTAAATTATGATATGATGTTCTAAATTAGAATGAATTTATGTGAAGCGACTATATGAAGTTGTGGTCCACTGATTTATGATTAGGTTGTTTGGTAGTTTTATTAATTGATCATTGATTTCGTAAGCCATCAAACATTGATTCTGGTTGTAAACTAACCAATAATGGAATATGCAAAGATATTTACGTGCATGTTATATACGAAATTGTATATTATATTATATTATATCTATTTACATATATATATTAAAAGAGAATAAAAGGTTGCGTCATATTTTATCACATAGATAAAATGACACATGACGAGCTCTCATAATTTAAAAATAAATAATTATTTAAATTTAAAAAATAAACTAAAAAATAGAGTTAGATAGAGTTAGATAATATTTGAATGTAAATCCTACTCAAACAATAATTGAAAAATAATATTAAACTATTAAATCTATAAAAATTGCAAATATAAAAATTGTTTAACTTAAATTGTCGTGCATCGCACGGTTTGAATCTAGTTATATATATATATAAGGTGGAGATAAAGAGATAAGCAAAAAAAATTAGAGATGAGATATCAAATCTCAAACTTTGATTCATATGTGATGAATATTACTTAAAATTTAACATTCATCACAAATGAATTTTAAAAAATCAAAAGCTAAGATTTAATTATCTTATTCTCCAAAATTAAAATTTCCCTATAGATGTTTCCCTAACATTTATATACAGATATATGTCTCCATTTATAAATCTACTTTATATTATTTTTATTTCTTATAGTAGGACATTTTTGTCGTTTTAGAAATTTCAATCATAAATTTTGGTCGGAATTGATTAAATAAAACTATTTTAATGAAAAGGTTGAAAGATTATTGTATGGAGTGCACACGATTAAAATATTTTGGTCAATTAGTTGACAAACAAGTAGAAATAATTTGTGATTGTATGTTGCCATTTTTATCATATATTTACAAACTTATACAGTTATTTTTGTGTCACAACCTTTCATGTTTGGAATGATAAAATACATATTTTGTAGAGCTACTAATAAGTGCTAGTTGATTATTTCATGAAAGAAGATTCCTAATACTTGATTTCTTAATTAATCATATATCTAGTATCTCACCTTGAAAAGTTTGACATTTAACTATAATCATCATCATATTTAAGGTAATGTATGAAAGTAAAATATCTTCACTAAGTAACAAAAGATAGCATAATTCAAGTATATTGTTTTGTTAAGTTCTTTTGCCATTACAATGTGAAAAATGCTGACAATTATTTAAACTGAAATTGATTCATACATTATCATTTATTTATTTTTTGTTACTATATTGTACAATATAACACCGTAAAAAATGAAGTTATCGATGTAAAAATATATTAGTGTATGAGTCATCGTTGTATTTAAAAGTAGCAATAACTTAGTTTAACTCTGGATGACATCTTATACTTATAGTTGCAAAATCGTAAAATCTAACAACGACAAAATCTCACGTTTAGGTAATGATGAGATTTGATTAAATGCTTATAAGTTGTCGCTTATGTTCTCAAGTTTATTTGTAGATAGAAAAGAAAAGAAAAGAAATGCAGAGGAACTTGATAAAAATGTGTTTTTAAGCTTTTATTGGACAAGGAAGTGAAAGGAAGATAAAGAAAGTTGAGGGGGAATATGGATGTTTTTCGACCAAATGAAAAAAAGAAGAAGAAAAGATGTTGTATATAAGACAAATAAAATTGTAATTACATGTTCCGAAGTAGATGGTGAAATGAGATAGAATAATCTTTACCAAAATAAAAAAGATATCGCATTTAATGGTTTTACAGATAAGATTAATTTAGATTCTAAACGAGTAGTGTCTTAATATGGCTTTAACTCACTTTTTAAAGGATGGACTTTTATTTTCAAGAAGCAGAGGAGAGGAGAAACAGAGTAACTGAATGAAGAAGATGAAGTTGGTGTTCAAAGTGTTGTTGCTTTATCCAAATTGTGGTTTGCTGTTTCTAGATTATATTTTCTTTTGCGAATTCTTTCTTGAAACTTTGTCGTTTTGAATCTTAGCTTCTTGAAATTTTATCTTCTGATAAAGTAAATCGGGAATTTTTAAACCGTAGATAATTAATTCAGTCGGTGATTAATTATTTTACAATTTATTATTGTTGTTACTAATTTAAGAATCACAAATTCGCAAGATTATACATGAAAACTATTGTAATGGAGTAATACATATAAGGAATTATATGTGTCTCGTATCTAATTAAGAATGTTTATATTCAGATTTAATAAAGGTTGATTTTTATTTGTATTGCAAAATATTGTGTAAAATTTGTTGCAACATAGATTCATTTTGTATAATTAGTTTTAACGTCGGTGTTGTTAAACTTGATGTAGGAATTTTGAACATTAAATGTGTAGATATGTTTATTAAGTGATTTGTGTAGATTTATTTGATGTTTTCATATACTTACATTATGTTATCAAGTTTATTTTAAGATGGAAAAGAAAGGAAATGAAGGGAAGCTTGATAAAAATGTGTTCTTAAGTTTTTATTGAAGAAGGAAGATAAAGAAAGTGAAAGGGGAATATGAGTGTTTTTTTCACCAAATGTTTTTTCTCTTGTTTTCTTTACCTCGAGTTAAAGTTTATGATGCCAAGAAAGTTCAATCTCATATTTTCCCGAATCAAAGATTGAGTAAGTTGTGAAGTTAGCCCTTGTACTATAGTTGTTTAGCATATTTCATCATTCTCTTCATAAGTCTAAAATGTGTCAAAAAGATGATTGGTGGATATTAAAAAATTGATTGGTGAATATGAAGAAAGATAATTAATGTTATTTATATGTCACGATTAAGTAAATTAGGAATGTTTTTTTACCTACATTTTTACCTTTTTAGACATATAACAATATTCTTAAAGATTTCAAAGATGATAGATAACATCCACATAAAAAGGAAAGTTTCATATTTATTATAACAATCTTAGACGTCATTTTTATATACTTGAGTGTGATCATTGCTTTTATTATAACATCATGTGTAATGTAAGGTGTACAAAATTTGTTTGTACGGGGAGAATTTTGCTTATGTGGAGTTGTATGTATGTAACTCCACCACTACACATGATCGAGATAGAGTTGTCAGTTGTATCACATACGTATTCCATGAACTAATCATATTAACTATATATGTGCAGAACCAGTTAGATAAAGACTAAGTTTTATAGAGTTATATAGATGACATGTATTCAAGATAAAGTTGTATAAATTAGAAAAATGTAGATGTGTGGGTTATATAAACTTTAGAGATTATATGCATTACACATGGTCTAAACTAGATCTTCAACATCAATTTTGAAGAAGTTAACGAACATTGCTTAAGCTTAGTTTAAGCACCACAATTGGCTTTGGTTTCGTCTAGCAAAGATGAATGTTATGTCCTTAAGTCAATGCTTCATAAGTATGACTTTTGCGCTCAATAATCGTTAGAATAAGTTGTATGTAACTTATATGAGTGTAAAACTCATCGGTCTAATATCAGTGAGTGGAGAAGATGAGAAATGTTCTCTTTTATAAGTCAAGTCTCTAGTTTGTAAGAATCATCCTGATCAAAGACTTTGACTTGTTGTCACTAGGTCTAGTTTGCATTAATACTTCAAGCAAGTACAAGTTGAACTTGAAGATACATTTTGTTCTCACTGGGTGGAACACCGACCAAGATATAAGACAAAACCTACAACGACTAATAACCAACGACATATGACAAATGTGTCACTGGTCCAAACCACTTTCTTCCCAACATTACTTAGATATTTGAAAAATATCTAAGTTGAATTTTGGTGGTACTTAGTAAAAGAAAAAGTGCGTCAATACACTTTCTGCAACAAAGTACAAAATGGTACTACCAAAAACATGAACAATTGCTTTAACTGTTCATCCTTGTGTCCTTTTATATAAAGTTACGATGGTAGAATTTAAGTAAGCATTGTACTTCTCAATCAGAATGCGACACGTCAAAAGTATGAAGACAACTTTACAAACATTTTGAATATAAGAGAATGTTGGTTCAAACTAAATGCCCATCCTTTCCTTAGTCATATTTAATTTACCATTTATTGTTGTGCATTAACTCTCCTCCAACATACCAAATGAACTGTCCCTGCAAGCTTTGTGTTTATATTCAACACACTTAATTTTAGTTATTTTTTGAAGAGCAAAGTTATTAAACGGGAACCAATTTATCATTTCAATAGGTATAGATTAGTTTAACACGTGCTTAACCTATTTCCGCATTTGTACCTTGCAATTCTTTGAATAAATCAATAAAGAAATTACACCATTGAAAAATACAAGTTGTGTATTTACTTGCTTTATATAACATTAGTATATATATATATATATATATATCAAATGTACTTGTTGAAGGCCTATATTAGTCAAAGTAATCCTAAGTAAATCATACTTAGTGATATACGAGAACATTAACGGCCATATTTTATGTTTCGTAAATCTCTACAATGATGAATGCTACGTTGACGTTTTTCATACCTCTCTTGTACTTGTTAGTATCTTAAGCCACACACCGAAATCGTAAAGGTAAGGCTTTTATAAAGTTATTTGAGATAAGTAGGCCATAAAATTCTAAAATAAAAAGGACGAGAAGAAACAAACATTGAGAACAACATT
Organism: Logfia minima; assembly: GCA_963921325.1. Lineage (NCBI taxonomy): Eukaryota > Viridiplantae > Streptophyta > Magnoliopsida > Asterales > Asteraceae > Logfia > Logfia minima. The sequence continues at coordinate 10,123,400 of OY992774.1, read as the reverse complement.
ACAATAAAAGATACATTTATTCGAAACACGTATGTTATTTTTCAATCTAAGTAAATTCACCCAAATCTAACAGAGTCCTCAAAACATATCATGTGTCAACGTTATTAGTGTCAAACACGTTACACCGACTAAGTCCTTAATGGTACAGTGTCAAAGAGATACGGTAACCAAAAAGATGCACCATTTCTTTGTTATAAGATGCAAAAACGATGCACCAGGTTACTTTATTACAAGTAACTTGTATAGGTATAATACCAAAACGATGCACCCATTCATTTGTTATATATGCCCAAATGATACAATAATCAAGTCTCTTCAAGTATGCTTGCTTACATCCTTAATAATTTTTAAATATAATTATCATTCAAAACGATTACTCAAATAAAAGTTAAAAGTTGTTTGGAAACAAATAAAAAGTACAATATAATGTAAATAATTAAGACATAAACAAAAAGTATATTACAATGGCTAGTTTATACTTTACAGTGGAAGATCGATATTTATGATATAGATAGAATAGTGATATTGACCAATGAGTGACTTAATAAGTTTTTTTAAGAAAAATCGGTGTGCTCCGAAAATGTTAGTGGTTAAATTGTAAATAATTTTATTATTTTTTAGTTTTAACTTTAACTAAGTTAAATATTATTAACATAAGGAATATTATCTCTATGGTCGACTAGTTTCACTTTTATAAGCTAGTTTTCACTTTCAATTTCCTTTTATTAATTTACATCTTTTTACTTCTTAAGTTTCTTACATACATCTTTAGCTCCAAGATTAACCTAGTAATACCTAACTCAATTTCTATTAACAACACTTTTCCGTTAATCCATCTAGTAAACATGACCAAAAGTTCCATGTTGTCAAAATTGTTTATTATCCTAGTGTCCTATACTTACGGATAACTTATAATAAATATATAACCCTAAAAGTCAAGGGAATGTTGAAACCAAGAATAATATAAAAATAAAACAAATGGCTATACATCATGCATAAATTTTACACAAGAACTGAAATTTTTTTAAATATTTTGAACGATTAATAATTCTAAAAATTTATTCGTTCATATATTTATAAATATATATATATATAAATGATTCATAGGGAAGCTTCAAATTCTGTGAAAGAAGGGAAATAAATCTTAACCCTTGATTTTTTTCATAAAAAAACATTTTTAAAATTCATTAGTGATGAATGTTAAATTTTGAGTAACATTCATCACATATGAATGTTGACAACGTTCATTTATGATGAAATCAAGGGTTGAGATTTGCTTCCGTCATTCTCTAACTTTTTTATTTTCCTCTTGATCCTCACCCTAATATATATATATATAGTAACAGGATCTAAAAAGAAGAAAATTTTAGGGGAGAAAATTTTTTTTTAAATAAAAAACAAGTATGATTTAGCAAAAAAATAAATATGATTTCAAAAAATGCTTTATGTGATTCAATAAATACTTATCTATGTTTCAAAAAACATTTTCATTAATAAATATTTTTTTGAATCAAATGGTTAAATTGATGAATTAAAGAGTTAAAAGAACGTTTCTCCCCTTTCTCCACTAATTTTTCTTTCACCGTTAATCTGCTCATATATATATATATTTATATATTTATATACTTTGGTTTTCTCTAAACATTTGCTCGAGTTTTACTTAAAAAGGCGAGTAACCTTCTAATCATAAATAAAAAATATTTTATTATTCTTTTCGGTAAATATGTATTTATAACGAATAAAGTACCTTTATCAAAATACTAATATGATATAAAATATAATATGCTACAAATGTCAAATAAACTCTTGATTCACATTAAAAAATGATAAAAAGATGAAAAGGAATCTAAACTTAATGAATGATAGGTGACATCTAGATACAAATACATATATAAATCTTTCCCTCTATATCTATCTATATCTATATTCTATATCTATAACCCCAAAACCAATTCCCAAAATTCTTTTTCCTGATTATATTTTCCATAAATGAACACAACAAACAATTACTTTACAATTATAATTATAATTACGTGCAATTAATTAATTAATTAACTTAATATCAAACAAAACGACAGAGTCACAAACTTCAACTCTCATTCCATTTCATTTCATTACATTTCTAGAGAGAAAAACAAACAGATTTTGAGAGAGAAACAACACATACATAGACATAGGGATCTATCTCTATTTTCACTCGTATCTTTTGTTCAGAAAAACAAAAAAGTGATCGTAGACTTTAATTTTTGATAATTTACATGATTCTTTGATTGTACGGAAGCATGAGAGATATGTGTTGTTGTTGCTTTTAATCTTCGAATTTTGTAAACTCTGACGCTAAACGAGTGTTGAGCTGTCGATTGCTACGATTTAGGTGAGAATTTAAAACATTCGAGGTGGTTTCTTCTCTAATCTCTTAGTTATTGATAGTTTTTTGTTAACTTTTACTGTTTCATAATTAAATAATTAATTTCACTTCAGAATTTGATAATCGTACAAAATTGCGAAAAAGGGAAAAAGGACATTAAATAGTACTAAATACTACTATGTTTGATTTTTTGTGTTTAATAGGCTAAAATAAACTCAATAATTTGTCAGAATGAGAGACGCTGGATGTTATTTGGGGATTTAGATGCAGAAGGCATTAGTATACATACAGCTACTTTGTAGAAAATAGCTTGTTTATAGTACTTTTGTTTGCGGTTTTAGGCAGCAATTATGGTTTACTTGTAACAGAAATGAAGTACGAAAGTTTGCAAGTATGTTTTCTTCATTATTGCTCATTTGTATCAAGTAATAACTTCTCATCTATTTTTGCAAAATGATGGCTTCTTTGCTAGTTAGAAACAATAAAATAGAATAGTATTTTCTGAAAAAATCTATTTGTTTGTATGTGAGCTTATGGGACTCGCGCTACATACCTCATAAGCACATATGCTATTGGTTGCATTTAAAAACCAATGAAGCTTGTTGGTAACTATTTGCGATTATCATTTCGCGTATTAGTCCAAAATAGGTTGTTATATTTAGCAGTCAAAAAAATAATGCTTATTAACTCTGAAATTGAGTATGATGGTTCAAAAAGTATATTATGTATTACATTTACTAGTCATGATATGAATTGGTTTGTTTCTTGATCTGGTGGCAGAAATGGGAGCCAAAGTACAATCTAAAACGTATTTTCCAGGTTCTATGACGGACCTGAACAACAGTTTTCACAATGGCATTTGGGATCCATATCACGGTGACAAAAGTCGCAGGATCTCAAACCATGTAAACAGCCAGCATTATGACTACTTTCTAACATCACAAGCTATGGATGGATGCACTGGATATGCAAAAGAGCAAATTAAACAAACTATCTTGAAGCATGAAACAATCTTCCGGCATCAGGTTTGTTTTTTTTGTGTGTGTGTGTTTGTGCAGGTATCTTGCTCAAATCTAGTTGATTAAGTTACCATATTTAGCATTATACCTCTTTGAACTTATGAGTTATGGTTTGAAGTCTTTCTGTTATTGGTGTTTCTTGCATTCCAGCTCGAAGAACTTCACCGCTTGTATAAAAGACAGACATATTTGATGAATCCGGTGGCTACAGAAACATCAAAGTTTGGTCATTTTCTAAGTCAAGTACCATCTGATGTTTTCAAAGAGAGACCTAGTTTTTCTCTGGTGGACTCGAGCTATAGTCGAGCTTCTACTTCAGTAACTGACACTATGTATTCTCCTGTCGATTCTATTAAGGGGAAAAGTACATATAGAGATTTCAGTCCTCTTGTTTCAAAAAACGGTGTTTCTGAAAGAAAAGTGATTGACTTAGAACTGCCTGCTGAAGTAGATATGAGTAACAAAGGGAATGTTTTTAATTTGGCCGACTTAAATGAACCGTTCCAAGCTAAGGAAACAGCTTTTTCAGCACTCTTTAGTCATAAAAGCAGAATGGGTGCTCTTGCAGAGGTGCCACAAAATCACGATTCATCTGCAAAAAGAACATTGTTTGGAGTTGACATCGGCGAAAGAAACCACACACAATCTTTTGTTTCACCATGGAGAAACACTAACTCTTCCATTCAACGTAATCATCGGCTTAACTCATTTGATTCAGCTAATCAAAACATGGGTCTCTTTGCAGGCAATTCAAGTTTAACAACATATCTAGTGAGACAAACCTCGTTAAGTTTTATAAATGGTGTCAACTCCAAAGATTTGGCATCCAACGGTCTTGAAGATCTAGGTGCTCGAGAAAAAGATAGGTTTCTTGACAAGTGGAAGAACCACGAAACCACTGTGCAAACGCTGCCTCCTTGGCTTACAACAAAACCATGTTTGCAGAACGAACAACTCAAATCAAAAGAAATGCCATTTCATCATATTAATTTGAATTCATTGCAGAACCATTCTCATCAGTTTTTCAAGAAAACTGAGATGACAGAATGTAACGCTACACAAGTGTTCAAGAAGGTAAAAATCGATGAAACCCAGAGCATTACAAAGATCCTTGGGGTTCCCATTGTTGAAAGTCGTTGTAAATCGAAGGATTCGGAGGAAGAAAATGGAAAGAAAAACCGTGTTTCAGACACTAGACATCACATTGATTTAAACTTGTCTCTTGTTGAAGAAGACAAACCATCTTTCCCAGAATCAGTTGTCAAGATTGCTATGATGGAGATAGACTTGGAGGCTCCAGCTGTTCTTGAATCTGAAACGGATGATGGCTCCATGGATAACACCCATCTGGAGCTTGTTAACATTGCAACCGAGGCTATTGTCTCCATATCACTATCGGAACCATCTACCGACAATTTGATGTGGTTTGCAGAGGTTATTACATCTAACTTTTTCAAGAAAAACGAAGAATCTATTCCTGAAGGCATGGATTACTTTGAGTACATGACACTGCAACTTGAAGAAACTGAAGAAATTTATGATAATTACAAACCAATAATTGTGGAGGAGCAGAAAGAAGAAACTGGTGGTTCGTTGTCGAAACGGACAACTAGGAAGGGACAAGGAAGGAGGGGAAGGCAAAGGAGAGACTTTCAGAAAGATATATTGCCAAGTATTGTTTCTTTATCTGGACGTGAAGTGACCGAAGATCTTCAAATATTTGAAGAGGCATTATCTGCTACTGGTGTTTCATGGCAATCTAATTGGTCAAAAAGGAAATCTGCTGCTAGAAATGGTAGGGGCAGGCGGCGGTTGGTGGTTGCAGACACTCTGTGCAACTCACCACCACCACCGGTGGCAACAGCAGCAGCAATGAGTGGCAAGCAGAGTATTTGTAGGGAAATGTTGTTGGAGAAAAGTCTTGGAGGGTGGGGAAGGAGGACACGTAGGCTACCTCGACAAAGATGTCAAAATGGTGGTAATCATAATTCGTTTCCGACTTTGAAATGTTAACTAGAGAAGCTTTGTTGTGGCTTTTCTTGTAGTCATTGTTGGGCATAATTATGTTGACATCTTATATCATGTCTCCTCAACAACTCATCAAACTTGTCACAACAATATAAACATCATTTAGCTAACTTGGGTACCTGTTTGATTCACCATTTTTAACTTCCAATAGTGTTAAGCACTTGAGCTTCATCATTCATATGTGACTTCGATGCATTGTCTGATTAATGAATCATCAAACATCTTACCCTTGGAATCAGGGGGAATTGGATAAGAATGTTGGGACATAGTAATGAATATTGTTATTGCATCGATGATGAAAGTTAGTATGTTATTAGAAACCCTAAGCTGCTAAAAATGCAAAAGTTTAGAAACTTGAACGTTTTCTTGACCAATTAGCAATACAAATTCTAACGTGATTTAAATGTATTAGTTACAAGCTAAATCTATAGGAAATGGTTCACTACCTCATCATTTTTGTTCAATAAATTGTATTTGTGGAACTAAATTTCTATTTTAGTACCGCAACTCTTCTGATATCATAACTTAGCCAAATTTCTTACAGTGTGTTTGCTGTGGGGCTTAGGCATTAAGAATGTGTAGGCATAAAGAATGTGCATGAAAGTGATATTGTTGTTTATTTGGTGGATGTAAATTTGTAAAAGCCAAAAATGGATGTATGCAAAATCATCTATATTATTGGGTTTTAGAAATTGAGATGATCTATTTTTTTGTTTATTTTTTCTCATAATTAGTTAGATGTACCTGTTTCCATTTTCCTCTAGACTTCATTTTTGTTATAAAATAATAGTAACTTTAAGTTATAAACACATAGATAAAAGATATAAAAAGTCATCTTATCTTTTTCAATTCAAATCTACCGACCTCGTATATAAATTGACCTCGTATACAATTAAACCACTCTATTTGAACTTTGAAAGTGTTAAACCATTATTTGTTTCTCGAGGGTCCATAACCTTTTGTCGCTGATATGGATCGCATCGTCTTTCCTTTCTCCGATGGTGATAAAAGATTTAGGCCCACAATGACAGTTGGTGGATTCACACGAATCAACCGGTTTATGTCACTTTCTTCCGGATATTCCTTTTTAAGAAATGTAAATTAGTTATTTAGAATGTTCTCATTAGACTTAGGACAATCAGTTCATGAACTGGAATCGATTTTCATATTAGAAATCTATTTGGCTCAAATTGGTTTATGTTACTTTCTCCTAGACATTTCTTTTTAAGAAATGTAAATTAGAGAATATCCTTATTAGACTTGGGCATCCAAACTGTTTCATGAACCGGAATCGGTTTTCAAACCGGTTTGAGTCAAACCGATTCGGTTTAAAATCGTTTTGACCGGTTTGGACCAATTTCATATCATAGCCATTCAAACCAGTTTGAAAGCCTATTTTCCGGATAGGTAACCCTATCCGCCGGATAGGCTGCCTGACAACAATTCTAGCTGTTTTAAAACGGCCATATACCCATTTGAGTAGTTTTTGGCCGTTTTTTGATGTTTTCTAGGAGCCTCAACTATATTTTGACACTATATATATGTGTTAGATATTAGTTACAACATTCAAAAGCTTGATTAAATTGTAAAACACTCTCAAATCACAAAAACGCAACATATACTCTCAAGTCTTAACTCTCAACTGTCATCTCTCAAACACAATGAAAGTATCATGTGGACAATCACAATCTTCCATCGGTATTGGGGAATCATCTAGTAATGCTACGGTTATTTCCGTCATAGAGACGAAAAGAAACTAAGATATTTGGTGCAATTACGACTTATGTGAAATGTAAAGTGGTCCTAGAAAGCTCAATGCAAGAAATGTGAGACATTTTTTAAGGAAAGCGGGAATACCACTTTGAAGAATCATTTAACTCTCTATTGAAAAGCGGTGAAATATGAGTTGGGGCATGATCAAACGACCATGGCGAATGATGCTACGATTTGACAATACGAAGTGAGTCTGGTGAGGGATAGGATGGTGAAGTTCGTCATACAAGAAGTTTTCCTTTTGACCACTTCGATAATACACGGTTGATGAAACTCATCCAAGAAACGCTCCAACCTTGTTATACACATGTAAGTCGTTCAACTCTTATACGAAACGTTATTAAAATGTGGAGAATTGCTAAAAATGAAATGATTTTAGGTTTTCAAAATATAGAAACCGGTATAAATTTTAGCTTGTGATGTTTGGACGGCTCCACATGGTTCACCGAATTCGTATATTTGCGTTACCGCTCATTAGGTTTATCCCCACATGTGGCAAATGATGAAGTGTACATTGCGTTTGAATTATTTGGATATCCTCATACCAGCAATAATTCATATAAAATTTTAGATTATGTGATAAAAAGTTTTAAATTATAAGGAAAATTATTTTCTATGTCTTTTGATAACGCATCCAATAACACCATCGTCGTCGGACAATTACAACTAAAATATAAACCGGTTTGCAAGGGTATATTTTTTCATAGTCGATGTGTTGCACATATCATAAACTTGGTTGTGCTAGATGTAATTAGTTATATTGCAAACATAAAAGAAAGTTTTAAACAAATATTACCTGATATTTTTAGTTCAACTAATGCTATATACCATAAACATATGAAATTTTGTGTCGATTCGAATTCACTTTGATTAGGTCCGAATTGGGACGTACCTACTAGATGGAATTCGACATGTAATATGTTTAAAAGTGCTTTAAGACAAAAAGAAACTTTAAATATGTTTCATGACCTTCTTGCGGAACATAATCAGGTTACACCTTTTCCGGAGTCGAGTAGGCATACTATTCAACTAATTACAGAAATGCTTGTTTTTAAACAAGCAACAATTTTTTTCGGGTGTTTATTATCCAACTAGTTGTTTAGTTTTAAAGCAAATATTTTTAATGTGTTTCAAAATAAACGAGTTTGAAGTAAGGGGCCACATTTTTGAACACATGGTACAACAATGAAAGCCAAATTTATAAAAAATTTCTAGAAATGCCTCCCGTTATAACTTGCTCTGCCGCTTTAAACCCGACTTTAAATGTTGGTAGGGGTTGAAACTTTACTTCAAAATATTTCTTACGATTTGGGCTTGTTAAACGAAAATCCAAATTTCGCGGCAAATGAAATTTCCAATTTTAACAAAGTTTTTGAAAGTTTGTTTGATATTTATTTAACAAAGTATGGTTCCACATTCCTTCATGAAATATTCAAAATGAGATGACATCCGGATCAAGTTCACACTACAATAACGAAATGATGCGATTATATAACACTTGGAGAAATGAGAATACCAAAAGAGCTCGATCAAGCACTCCTAGGAGCTAACTAGGAGGGTATATTGGTTCCGACTTTTTGACGTACTTCACTATCGAAGAGTTAAACAATTTGGATATTTTGGCTTGGTGGAAAGAGCATGAAGCTCAATTTTCGATTAAAACCGTTATGGCCTGTGATCTATTAACCGTCCAAGCTTCTACGGTGTCTTCGGAATCCGCTTTTTCGGTTAGTGGTCGGGTTATCTCACAAAGAAAAACAAAACTCACCCATTTGTCGGTGAAATTATCTATTTGTTTGAAAGACTATCTCGATGGGGTTGAACGAATACAAAACGTTTCACCACTTGAAGGGGAAATGATAATGGTTGAGCAAGAAATAAATGAGCAAGAGATTGAAATGGGATTGTCTGTACCACTTACCGCGCAAGAGCTTGCTTTTGAAGAAGACTTACGTAACATGGCTTATGAAGAGAACTAAATAAACAACGACGACTCTAAGAAGAAGACTTCATAAACGAAGACGACTCGAAGACTTTCGTTTATATTTTTATGTTTTGAAGATGTATTATGTATTTTCCAATATTAGTTGAAATGAAAATTGACAAGAAAATTGCCCTAAAAATGTTTGTCGATCAGAAATTAGTTTATGTTATAATGTTTGAATTGTGATGTTTTTGACCAGAAATGTCCTATCCGCCGAATAGGATATACTTATCCGCCGAATAGGCCTAAACCGGGTTGCAGAAACCGGTTTGAACCAGTTTGGCACAAACCTGTTTGAGCCAAACCAGTTCCAAACCGGTTTCAAACCGAACCGGTTTTGGTCTAAAATGGTTTTGACCAAGTTTGACCAAACTGGTTCGGTTTGAAAATTGGTTTAAGAACCAGTCCAAACCGATTTTGTGCACCTCTAATTCTGATATATTAGCATGATATCGATTTTTTAATATTATTTTTTCAATAAATTTTTCACTCTAATTGAATTCCTTTTAACTTTTTTTTTTTTTTTCTTTCCTATTTTTAGTTCATTTCTAATTGAACTAATTAATAAACTGCGTAAAAATATATTTTAATAAAATTTACATCTAATTAATGTTAAAATTTTATATAACATTAATCAGAATATTTATTTTCTTTTTAATATTTTATTAGACAAAAGTTAAAGGATCAAAAGCAAGGTGTTATGGAAACAAGAAGTTATCCACAAAACCAGATGAAATACATGTTATGGAAAACAAGAAGTTATCCACAAAACATTTATATACTTCTTGAAACCACAGTTGACAAAATCAAGTTTACACTTTTAGAATTCCACCAACCAATTCTAAATACAAGAAATAAACAAAAGCCCAAAATAAACCTATCTTTCTACAGCACCGATTCCATCTCCTTCAACCTCTAAAGAAAAAAAGGCAAAGAAAAACAAACAAGAAAGAGAAACGGCAATCGAACCACGAAACGGCTTGTGGCTTCCGAACCTCAAAATGAACCCAGCCCAACATCTCTCAACCCCGCCCCGCTGACCTGTACACTCAAAGCAACCCGGCTTGAAAATCGAAGCAACCCCACAAGTAGGGCTGCCGATGCTCTCACTATACTACTTTTAAATACGTGAATATAGACGGTTAACTTGACATGTCAATATATATAGACACATTATAAGTATTATGTTCGGATGTAACCGTTAAAAAAACAGTTAACAGTTAATATAATATAGAAATATAAATAAAAGTAGTTAAAAATTAAATGTGTATCTAAAAAGTCGCAAAGTCCATAATACATATGAATAAATTGATTTGGCATTGTCCATCTCGAAATCCTTTACCAGCCTTATAAGAGATAGTCAAATTTATGTATATTAAAATACATTGAGAGCACCTTCGGTGAAGGTTTTTTCTCAAAAATTTTATGTAAATTTTTTTTTCTTTATGGAGAAAAAATTTCTTACAAAAAACTTGAAATTTCTTGAACTTTTTATGTAAAACATTTTTGCTAGTTTGAACCTCTCTTTTATATATATTGATAGCAATATATGAGTATTATATTTTAAAAAGCTTTTAAATTTTTTTTTTACATTAAGGTGATCATTTTTTTATAACTTTTTTTCATAAAAGTCGACTTGACTTGAAGAAAAGCTTTTCTGCATTAGAGATGCCCCGAAAAATATCTCAAATAAGACGTTCTTAAAATTGAAAAATTCATTCAATTTACAAAATATATTCAAATGTAGCTCCATGATGCAAGCTAGTTTAGTTATTTTTATTACATAATGCTGTTCAGAAAATGTCGTAAGACGTTCTCAAAATGTATCCAATAAATCTAAAAGAAATTATTCGAAGTTTGAATCGTAAAGAAGTATTTGCTTTTATAATATAAATATAATTTTAATAGAAGAAATTGTAGTACCGGCCATTTTTTCCGACTACTTCTTTTTACCTTCATTACTATAAGTAAAGGGTGTTTGAGATTCACTTTCCAAAACACATTATACGTTTTGAATAATCAAAATCAGATAATCAACTATAACAAAACCAACTATAACAAAACGTGATGCAAAGAAATGATGTTTAAATTTGATTATATTTTCTGATAACATAACAAGTTGATAATCATTTTTCTAGCCGTTTAAAAAATGTATTATTTGATCACTTAGTAAAACTATTGAAATGGACATTCTTATATAACTATGAATTATCTAAATTTAACATATAAGAATTCAATTTTATTTAGTTGCAACTTTTTTGCTACAAATTATTTATTGATAAATACATAATCTCAAATTATCAACAATCATAAAATAAACACTAATATTTCTTCTCTAATAAAGCTACATAAGTTTAATTTTATTTTTCAAGCTGAAAAATGCAACCTTAAAGTCATACATAATGGTGATGTTGAAATAGTGCCACCAATACTAGAAAAACATGTCACTTGTATTTCATTATATTTCTCGCAATTCTATCTCTTATTAAACTTGAAATAAAGGATCATGTGATACGTCTCAAAATTTGTCTTTGAATTTTAAGAATTCTGAATATGTCTGCAAGATGAAGAAACATAATTTATTAACAAATATTCACTCTAAAGTTATGCGCACTAGTTATACTTTAGAGTAAGTTTTTCATGTTCGGTTCTTTAGATTATTTCCCAAATCTCATATTTTAGGAAATTAAATTATAATCCGAACACTCAAGACACAAATCAACAAATATTAAATGATTGTTAAGATCCCAAATGTTTTTTTTGAGGATTGGCCATTGTAGACGTCAACATAACCAGGGGCCGATCCAATGTATTAAGTGAGGGTGACATAGAATCCCATGAAGTTGGGCTTGAAACACTAATTTTAATAGAAAATACTGAAAATATCAATCCAAAAGGTAAAAGGCCCTCACCTAAAAAATGAGGTGCCCTCAATCCAACAATTATAAGACCTTGTCCACTTAAAACCACGTGTCCCTATACTAATTTAATATTTCACTTTAACCATTGACATAAACTCATAAAGTAGTAGTTTATCCGGCGTCCGGACAAAGATCCAACAGATACCAAGGTACAATATATATATATATATACTAGGAAATTTTGTAGTCGTGCATATGCACGGTCCATGAGGCATGAATGATAATGACTCCCGTGGCCACAACTATAACATGAACAACTATAACTAATTAAGGCATAAAAACTTTATAACTTGAAAACTTGTATTTATTTGAGTTTTACATGACATCCATATTCTTTCAAATCAAGTGTAAGCTACACCCGAGAACATGTTATTGATGTTGCTTTAGTTGAAAGCATACACTAAAAAAAATTCGGCGCAAAGAGATGAGATGAGGCCGATACAAAAGTCACGATAATGAAAGTTGGCTATGTTCCCTGTTAAACGAAGAGAGGTTGATGAGTGAGTATGAATGTAATAATATCATGAAAAGTAAGTGCAAATACCTAAAGAGAAGTTGTTGTTGAAGGAGTATTGTTGTACATAGCGGTTGTTTCCTTTGCGTCAGCTGAGAGTATATAAAATCGGATATTAGTGTTTTGATACTGATGAAAGAATTTGAAAATTTTTAGCTTTTGTTTACAAATGTTTACTTGTTAATATATTGGGAACTTTGTAAAACTTCTTTATATATATAACTGTCTTTGTTTTTTTATCAGGGGCATCATTGATAGATGTTTTGATGAGGAGTTTTGCATGTTTACTCGTCCTTGCACGTGAGAGGGCAACATATAGTTGTCTGTGAGAAAAAACGGGTTCCCTTACGTATACACCAACAATGTCAAGCGTTTGGCCTTGGGCTTTGTTGATGGTCATTGCAAAGCATAACCTGATTGGAAATTGAACCCTTTTGAATTGGAGCGTATATTGTTCATCAGTTGAAGGTTGCAAAGGAATTCTATGGATAAAGACCTGTTTACTAGCGAAATCTCCAAAGGAAATCTCAACATATATGACATTCCATTTTAAGTCTTTGCAAATCAATCTAGTTCTGTTGCATAGTCCCTCGGTAGGATTCAAGTTCCTTAACATTATGATAGGAGAGTTAACCTTTAGTGTGAGCCAACTGTGCCGTTGACATATTCATGAAGCAAGGTTAGGAAGAAACAATGTGAACATATTCAAAATGACTGAGTAATATGTTCAGTAAATTTAAAGTCCTTATACAGTCAAGGAAAAAAGTGACCTACGTGTGTCAATCGTGCAGTAATTTATTGGTATATACATAGTAGGTTGCTTACAGTTGAAAGTCGTCACTTTCAGTTTCATTGTGAATATCATGGGCCTCACACCAAGCATGTTGGCAAGTCTGCTTCCCTCATTCTCTTCGAACTCATTCCATAATGTTAGAAGCAAAAGTGTTTTCCTTTAAAAAAATGCATATGTAAGACTAATTTTATATACACCATATAAAGTAGCAATAAAAATCATCTTACTCTTCATCAACAATGACAAGGTCCCTTCGTGTTATTATATCAGATCCTTGATCCATACTTGGTAAGCATTTTAGCACAATAGCTCGCACACCTACGGTTAATCCGTTAATGTAATAGTTAAAACAAGTAATCTGAAGTTCAGCTAAAAAAGAGAAGACGAAGACAAATGTATTTTACTCTGAAGGTTCTCTGAGTTAGCATGTTTGTGTAGGTCACTAAACTTTGTGAATTCAAATTTACATGCCAGTGTTGCTGGAATGGCCTCCACAAGTTCTTCAACAAGGGTTCTGTTGTTCAGTATCCATGAGTATGGGTAGGATGTCATGTGATATTTTGTATCGTTCAGTATAACCACATCAGTAGAGTTATAGAATCTTCTATATGGTATTTGTGTATTTGCAAAGTAACGCAGATTGTTGGAGTATACAAGGGATGTCAGTTTTGTTCCCTGTTTTAGAAGGACAAAATGTAGACGAGGTTAAGAACAAATCAAAAAGCAACGAATTATAATGAACAATTAGAAACCTGAGTGTATGACACCACGATCCTCTTAAAGTCGTTTCCAGATCAACTTTGTTGCACGTGCCCGTTTTCCAAAACCATAATCAACACTGTCCATCCCCTTCTTAGATGAGGGTTAACGTCTATGGCATTTGACAACGGTTGATTCATTTCACCTATACATTCATCAGATAATTTTGTTAATTACATACCTTTGATTAGTTTCCTTCAAAAGAGAATCCCAACTCAAAAGTCCAACTAATGAATATTCATCTAAGGAACATCTTCTTATATAAAAAATAGATGTATTGCAGTAACATATTAATAAAAAAGTAGTTGTGTAATTGTGTTAATGTGATCTTCTAACAACTACTGGGATTAGACGTACAATCCTTTTAGGTTGTTCTATATTAGTTTTATTTTGTGAGGTTAGATATACACTTGTAGGTTCTGTGAAACTTTTTCTGCATAAGACCTAACTGCCATGATGGCATCATATCTTCCTCTCAAGCTGATTTTATTTCAAAATCAGTTGGTTAAATATGTAAGTCAATCTTTTTGAAGGTTACACATTAATTATCCCGGCCCGTAACCAAGCTTTCCATTTTCTTTCATCTATGTACTTACATCTCCTATTTTTTCACTGTTGATATTTTTCCCACTTATCCACAACCTGTCACTACTACTTGTTGACAAATCCAATTGTTTTCCCTCTCTGAAAACTTTTTCTCTTTGCTCATATGTTTGGTTTATGTGTCAATACCTTTTTTCTCCCTAAATTTTGGTGTTAATTTCTATAAAATCAGGATAACATAGATGCTAATAATCTGAATTATTATAACCAAAAAACATGATACATAAATTTTTTGTTTCCTCTTTAAGCTAACAAGTGTTCAATTTAACTTCATAATTTTTTGGAACAACCCAATTGAGTCGCACATGATGATTTTAGCTGAGCATAATTCGAGTTACACATCATTGTATATAATGATAATACAATAAAGTTTCACGGAATTAATACATATACTACAAGTATTTGATGCACATGTTTTGTGTATTTATTAAAATCCTTCAAACAGAACTTCAATCATAAAAGCCAATCACTTTAAGGTATTAGGAGTAAAAAATAAATACAATATTTGCCAAAATAAGAGTTTCAAAGAAGACAATAGGCAACAAAATAAAGGTTTTGAAAAGTAAAGAGAAAAAGATAATACCTAATCTCACCTTTAATGATAGCACCAATCGATTGTGAAAAGAAGAGAAACATGAAGAATGAGATCGACGACACATAAATAGACATAAGGGTGTTAGAGCTTAGTGACACAACTCTGACACGCCCTAAAACTCCAATGCATATAGATAGCTACTTAGTTGCTAATAAGAAGAGAAAACGTGGCATTCAAATAAGGATGAAGAAAATTAGTACCTGGAAGTTAAAAGAAAAGGAAAACAAACAAATGGTGTTTACCGTTAAGAGGATGTGTGTCCCAATCATATTCATGTATGTGGCAATCAAATAAACTACTATAGTAAAAGGCAGTGTTCCATTAAAAAGCCTACGTGTTAGCCAAAGAAACAACTACAGTAAAAATGATCCCTTTCTTATAATTGATAGAGATATATATAATATATTAGTCTTACTTTTTAATTTCTTCAGTATCGCAATGTCAATATAAAAAAAGAAATTAGTTTACAAATTAAGATTTGAAAAATTGTTTTGACTGTGATGACATACATATGTGATAATTATGTTCGTTTTAAAGGAAAGGAAGTGTAAAATTAACTTGCCAAATGGGTAGCTTTTGTATGCATCAAATCTAACCGAGTTGAATTGATTTGAGATACAGTTTTACTCAGTCGATAACCCCCCTAATATTCTAAATCTGTCACTTTACATAACATTGACATTCTCATCATTTTGTTCCATGACCCGAATGAAAATAATGTCATACAACAATAATATCATGTGTCAACGATATTGTTCATCATATTCAATCAACAATACGAAATTTTATAAAACCAAAAACTATACCCAAAAAAGTCAATCAAGTAAGGGGTCTAGCGATTAAAATCGATTGAGCTACGCATATTATAACACAAATTCTATTGAAAACAATGCAATTGTTGGGTTATTATGAATTTTAACCCTTTAGATAAATAATAGCACATCCAAAAACTTGACAACATATCTATGAAGAAAACAATTTTTTCATCAAATACACTTACAATCAATAGATAATATAAAACTTACGCAGATAACACAAATAAAAAATAATGATAGTAATACACAGAACATACAAGTTTCACTCAAAAACAAAGATCTGTAATCAATTTGAGCACAATGACCACGTAATCACAAAATAAACTAGATATTAGAAAATATTCATAAATATATGTTTTGTTTTGTAATTATACAACAAGAGGAGAAAAATAATACATATATTAATCAAGCCCACAATCCATTGAAAAGTGCATTGGAAATATAAATAATAGAAAAAGTTTTTAACTTTAGTGAGTTAGAGATGTCACATGTGGGTATTGAGGTTGGAGTGGCAACCGGAGTAGTGGGGTTGGTGCGGGTGAAATCTGGAGTTGGAACCAAACAATCAAAACTTTTGTTGAAATGACGATTCTTTTTTTTTTTTTTTTTAATCTTTTGTTATGTGAATAACTAAAATTAAAAAGTATGTATTTAACAATAAAAATATTGACAAATAAATTTATACAATACATAATTGAAACTCTAAAAAAAAAATTAATTGTAAAGTTTTAATACGTTTATGCGGTGTTTAATTTTAATGAAAGTTAGATTAATTTTTTTATGTGAAGTGTAGTTTATTTAGTTTATTAGTTTATGTGAAATGTAATTTTTATTTTATTAGCGAAATGCAATTTATCTTTAGTGGAATGTATTTTTATTTATTTATTAGTTTGTTATATAAAATAAAGAATTAAAAAGTTATAACGGGTTAAAAAAGGGTTCTGTTGAGGTAAAAAAAGATTATAGTTGGTTAAGTTGAAAAGTTAGTAGAACCCTGATGTGACACCGATGTGTCAGGTGGAGTTGAATGGGGTTGTGTTTGCCATTGCGGATGCCTTTAGGGATCCTATATTTTATTGATGCGAAATTGAAAAAGAGCCATCTAGGTAAAAATACCGACGAGAATATACTTTTGCAGAATTGTGTTTTCAAACAATAGGGAGAACCTACTTATGGATTAGTATGTTTTCTATCATCAAAGATGTAAAGAAGTGATTTTTTTTATTCGGTGAATATTATAAATAAACTATTTGTGATCTTTAAAATTGATAATCTAGAAGTCAGTTTCTAATCGCAATTCCAAACATCCTCTTAATTAGATAACGAACTTTCACGCAGTTAGTTTGTTTTCTAATCAACTGGTGATCTATACGACTAATAACTTGCACCAACCCCTGCAAGTTTGTATTATAAAGGCTGAAAGTGCTCATATGTGAGCAGCTTCGCTTTCAACAAGTAGTAAATTTAAGTGTACATGTTCAATGATGAACTATTTATTAAAAACACAACTAATTAATTTTTTAGGTGCAACGAATTTAAGAACATTGTTAGATTTACAGGTACAAACTAGCTACTATAAATATAAGTTTTTAGTACAATATGTCAATATTACTTTCTAAACCTGCAACGAATAGGTGACATAGGGAAACTGAAAAATAAAGAAAGTCCTGCCTGGAGTCGAACCCTTGTCGCTGGTTTCAAAGTCCAGAGTGCTAAACACTACAACATAGAAATAATAACGGTCTCTTATTGGGTCAGAAGTATTATATATCGTTAAATCTTCAATGCTACATCACGTTTGTTTTTTCTCTCTTTTCTTTGTTTTGTCTTTCATTTACAGCGGTATACCTAGGAAATTTAATCACTGGTAGCACGAAAAATTTGAAGCTCACTCTGTTTGATGGTTTATGTAAATGGTGAGGTGCACCATTAAATAAGAGTGATAACATGATGGGCACGTGGGGATTAAGGAGACTGAATTGGTCTTTAGCCACTAACTTAGTAGTTTGTTTTGTTCTTAGTTTGCTAGTTTTATTTTATATTTGGTTCGTTCATTTTTTCATAGTGTAGCTAATCTCTAGCACAACGGATCATGGGTGGTTACCACTCCTCCATGTTAGCTATTGTTATCTAGTATTTATATCTTGCAAATGAGAATGAAGAGTAGAGAATTATTAAGAAAAAATTGTGGTTGTTCTTACCCTAAGAAGAACATTTATCTTTTATTAAGCTTTGATTAGGACTATCATTTGGTATCAGAGCTTCGTTTGATGGTGACTAACAAGGAACGCTTCGAAAGTCTTGAAGCTGGGTAAGGAGAACGTCAAGACAGGGCCTCAAGGATGGAAGTTGGCGTGACCGAAAAAATTAATCACCTTAAAGAAACCATCAACAAACTATCAGAAGTTTTGCTATCTAAGCATGACTTCCAATTGAAAACACATAGGAGATTGGTGAAGGAAGTCGGCCTCAGTTTTCTTCTAAACTCACCAATTTGTAGTTTCCAATTTATTTTGGTGACGACCCAACCGAATGGCTCAATCATGTGGAAGAAGTCTTCGAGTATCAAAACACTCCAAAAATGTATAAGGTTTCTCTTGCTGCCTATCATTTATTGTTAGAAAATAGGGATTTCGATTACTTGGATGCGATTGAGAGTCGTGAAACACTTTCAGATTGAAATATTTCGATGGTACAATCGAAAGTTCAATTGGATAAAACTCAATGTTTCAAAAACGGAATATGTGTGTGTTATGAAACCTGTACCAAAATTTGAATGATGAAAAACTAACCAAGAAAACCGTTTTTCCAAACGTTCCAAAAATGTTGGAAAACAGTTACCAAACAGGCGGGTCAAAAACAGGGTTTTCTTTCCAAATTCGGACTTTCGATCCCAACTAGGGGCTCTGCCCCTTGGACCCTGCTACCAGGGGCGCTGCCCGCGGACCCCCGTGAGATCAAAACGAATTAAAACAAGTGTGCACCCCGCACCAACTAAACTTGTTTAATATTCATTAAGATCAAAGTGGTCAATAAGTTTAATCCCATTACACTTAAATCATATTGGTGATAAATCATCAACAATCCTTCCCCATTTAAGTGTAACCTTGATCAACGTAAAGCAAACTCATAACAAAGAACAAACTGATGCATAAATGAAATGTCGTGACGATTGAATTTCACATTAGTATAATACTCATTCCAAATATTCGAATATCAGGGTCTCTCTAAGGATTGAACCCTTTATATTCATAGTGAATACATGAAGATACTATACACAACAGTTTACATACTCATATGTTCTTACTTGACACTATATTTTACTTACTTGTGTCCCATCCTTCAATAAGCATATCAAAGTCAAGTCTCAAACTTCATGAAGCAGCTAAACGTCATGCTTATATAGGTAATCCCTTCTATTCTTGCATCCGCATATGCAATTTTTCAAAAGAACTATTAAGAAATTAAATTTCAACCTCCTTTACTTGCAGTTCTGAACACATACCTTAGGATGATACTACTAATGTGTTCCAATCTTCAACTCAAGCTTTCCACATTGAATTCTTCATCTAACATTGTTTTAGATGGGAATTGGGTATCTTAATATCAAAGATTTCAGGTGGACTTTAAACCCATCCCTACAACCGCTTTGTGCACAAGATCTCTAGGTAACCCTTTGGTTAGATGATCCACTAAATTCAACTGAGTTCTTACAAACTCAACAGATATCACACCTTTCATGATGAGATCACGAATCATGCTATGTCTAACACCTAAGTGTCTAGACTTCCCATTATATACATGACTATATGTCTTAGTCAATGTAACAGCACTATCACATCTGATAGAAATGGGTGATATCGGTTTGGGCCATAAAGGAATCTCATATATCAAGTTCCTTAGCCACTCAGCTTCATTACCAACTGCAGCCAATGCTACAAATTCAGACTCCATGGTTGAGTTTGTAATACAACTCTGTTTCTTAGATGCCCAAGAGATGGCACCTCCTCCAAGAAGAAATACCCAACCACTAGTAGAGGAGTGATCCTCCACATTATTAATCCAGTTGGCATCAGAGTAACCTTCTATAACAGAAGGATATCCATTGTATGTCAAACCATAGTCCATGGTTCCTTTCAAATACCTGAATACTCGGCTCAAAGCTTGCCAATGTTGGGCACTAGGATTGCTAGGATACTTACTAAGCTTTCCTACAGCATATGCTATATCTGGTCTGGTGCTAATCATGGCATACATTAGACTACCAATAGCCCTCGAGTATTCAAGTTGAGACACTGGAGCTCCTTTATTGTTGTTAGCTTTTGCAGCTATACACAATCTTAAGATTCATCAAATGGATGTAAAAACTGCATTCTTGAATGGTGAATTGGATGAGGAGATTTACATGAAGCAACCCGAGTTTTTCCTTTTGGGTTCAGTGAGCAGAACAACTGCTCTACAACTCCAAACTTTGAGATAACTCAAGTTTGGTACCTTCTTACACCAAAGTTCATAAGGGGTGTTCTTACTCCTTTTGTTTGGAATTCTGTTCAATAAATAATAGGATGTTAACATAGCCTCACCCCAAAATCCATCACTTAGACCAGAATAGGATAACATGGAATTTACCATTTCCTTCAAGGTCTTATTCTTCCTTTCAGCCACACCATTTTGTTGTGGTGTGTAAGGAGCCGTGGTTTGATGTATTATTCTAGTAGAATCAAAATAAATTGGATCATAATACTCACCACCTCTATCAGTACGCAAAACCTTTATCAATTCATTTCTATGTAGCTCTACTTGTTGCTTATAAATTTTAAATTTATCTAGAGCTTCATCCTTAGAATGCAGCAAATAGACATAGCAATATCTAGATGCATCATCAATAAAGGTAATGACAAACTTATTATTATCTAGAGAAGGTGTACCATGAAAGTCACATAAGTCACTATGTATTAGTTCCAATACTTTACTTTCTCTGTTAACCTCCTTGAAAGGTTGTCTAGTGATCTTTGTTAACATGCAAGTCTTATACTTTTCGTTTTTCAAGTCAAAAGCAGGTATTAAGCTCATTTTAGACATATACTTTACTCTTTTAAAGTGAATATGTCTTAGTCTAGCATGCCACAAATCATATTTATTTGAATTATTGCTTGTACTAGAGGTAATCATACAAAGGGAATTATCATAAGAAGGATAATCTAGATTCAACCTAATCGTACCATTACATACATATCCAAATCAAACAAAGTTTCCATGTCTTGACAAGTTATGCTTGTCACTTTCCAACACTTGTTTGTAACCAAACTTATTTAATACAATTTCAGACACTAGATTCTTTCTAATCCCAAATACATACAACACATTGTCTAAATACAAATATTTCCCAGAAGTAAAGTATAGCAAGACACGCCCTATTCCTTTATATTGTTATTGGAAATCTGCAGTTCTAAATAGGAAAAACATGAGAATTTTTGAAAAACAACAGGTTGTTGCCCAAATTTACAGTGGCTTTAGCGACGATTATTATCGTCACTAATGTTTTTATAAAATAAATATAAAAACCTTTTAGCGACGATAAAATCGTCGCTAAAGGTGCCTTTGAGCAGTAGAATGACAGGCCTACAAAGTTGTCGCTAAAAAAATATAATCGTCGCTAAAGGGTTTTAGATGCGAGCTTTTTTGCGACGATAATTTAGCAACGATTTATCATCCTTAAAGCCTTTTAGCGACGATTTTATCACCGCTATTTCCCTCGTTTATGGTAGTGTAGAATTGAAATAAGCAAATTCCAAAGAAGCTTAGTCATACTTCAAGATAAAATTGAAGTACTTCATGACGAGGATATAACTATCTTCTTATCATTATTATTATTATTATTATTATATTTAACAACTATTAGGTATCTCAACCCTTATAAAATGTATTTATTACGATACATTTTACTTGTTTTAGAAGTGACACTACAATTGAATTGAACTATTAACTTTATTGACGTCATGGTTGTAAAAGTCGACCGACTAGTCGTTGACTAGTCGCATTTTTGGAGGGTGTCGACTTGACTAGGACCAAGTTGGTCAACGGTTGTCAAAATTTGTCAAAATCCAACGAGTTGAGGAATTCCGAAGAGCTGTGTGAGGTATTCCAATGATGGATAGTTAAAAAGAGATGGAAAGGAGTAGATGAGATGTAGAAGATCAAGGGGATGAATGAGATCTGAATATCTGTAAAAAGGGAGAAAGTTGTACTTTTTCAAAAATAAAAAAAAGTATTAAACTTTACATTTTAATCCCTTATATTTACACTATATTACCTATTTATCTTTCATCGATTTTTCAAATTACTTTCAAGTCCTTTATTTATTTAAAGATTACAAAAGGGAGAGACTAGTTCCCGATTAGTCTCCAACTTGACCGACTAATCCCCACAAGGTCCCGACCAATCCAACCGCGACTTGAGAATTTTTCAACCATGATTGACGTATAAACTATTCATGCAGTTAGTCAAATTGGTTAAATCAAATTTAACCTTTAAAAGTAACTGATATTCTATTTCTCACATAACAATATTACACTATTTATTATTATTTTCTACGGATGTTAGAGTTTATTGTTGAAGATCAGAGTAAAAACCAACATATCTTTCATGCCTCAAAAAAGTAAATTGAAATTCAAAAAAAATTAAGTAATTATAATAGCAGTTCACACTCGTAACCACTGCAAGGACAAAATGTAACAGATTATTCACCGTTTGGTTCTTAACATCAAATGTAGCTAGAGATTTCTATCATATAAACTGAAATTTTACAGCACTGGGAATAAAACCATGTTTCCAAGCCCACTGGATGCTACTAAATACAAAAATTACACTCTAAAATCACTTCCTAATCAATCAAAGGCCTAGAACCATCTGTTGATTGAATTGAAGATTTCGAGATGCTTTGCAGGCTCATATCTTCACCCTGTTGCTTACTTTGTTGTGACCTCACAAATTCTTCAATTTTCTGCTTAAGTTCTGTGTCTGGAATCAGCATATCTGGTGTAAGATGTGAACGATTGAAGGGATCGGACTGCAATTTAAATTAATACCATCATCAAAAACCATGTAAAAACTTTATAATCAATGACCAATTGTTCTGAATAATCAAGTGGAAAGATTAAGATCTTACTGCATCGCTTAGAAGATGCCTTTGAATCACTGGTCGGTCTACTATCATTCTTGAAGATGGTAAAATAACCGGATCTTTCATCAGAGTATACTGCAGTTTTAACATTCATAATGTCTGTAAGATGTGCTTTATTTTATAAACATAACATCGAATGCTATGTGAACGAACTTGATAGGGCTTATAGCGTTGGTACCAGACAGGACCAGACCAAAACCGAAAAATAATACAGTATAATAGAGCCGACTGATTGTTCCATTTCCTTTTTACCAAGTTCTCCCCCCTGCTTCCCATTTTAAATGTTCACAGACACTAAAAATGCATTTTAAGATATGTGCAACAAATGTAGTATTTAAATAAATTAAATGTAACTTCACCCCTGCATTTAAGGTACGTTTGACTTTGAAAAGTTGTATTGATAATTAACAAGGGTATAATAGGTAAACGAGGGAACAATAGGACGTCTTTTTTGTAAATTGACTTATTTTGAGACAAACAAAAATAGTAATGTCAACTACAAAAGATTGGGTTGTTGAAGTATAACTTTACCTGTTAGGCCCATTCGAGAAAGAAAAAAAAGAAGCCGCAAGTCGACACATTTATAAACATATGGATCGAAATTGTCATACACGGCTTTGTTTTAAACTTACAACAGTGCGATCTGAATCGTGTGTGATTTTGTGTTAATTCGGGTAAGTTACCTGGATTGGATCAAGGAATTCATCTGGAATGTCTCCAAGTATAGCTTCTGCATCCATTGCTTCTGATGCTGCAGCTTTAGCCTTTTTTCCAAGATCATCAAATGCCTGTATGATTCTTGGATCTTCACCGATTCTTCTAAGAACATTTGAAGCTTCTGTGAATAACTGCAGAGTATCCGTAAAGAATAACACATCAGATGATCCTTGCGAAAAAACATGAGTCAAAATAGTGTGGGCCTTACAACAATGAACACATAAAAAATCTCAAAAGGTACCTGGTCGTTATAAGAGCGTCCATCCTTCGTAATTGCAGATGGAAAAATATTCTCATGATCACCCTTTGCCAGATGAACATATATGTTGACGATCTTCAAGATAGGAAATAATTAGAATTTACAGACATTTTACTTAAGATGTGAAAATGATGGAAATAGCTCAGTTCTCACAATAAAGAGATCATTCCAATAATATAAAGAGGTGCAATTTTGCAAATTATGAAAAAACTGAACAAATCGTTTCTCTGAAGATACAGACTATAACAAAAATATTTACTTTGTATCCTTTTCAGGATTGCATGTGCATAGAAACCAGAAATTATCCTGCCTGATGATGAATATGAAAAAGGAAAAGTCCTCAAAAAAAGAGATGACGGATCACACAAACCTGCTTTAGCAACTGTTTGGGCCGAAACTCGTATTTCTCAGGATCTTTCAAGCTTAAAGATTTTCTCTGGGGCCCTACAAGTTGTAATAGGAAGTAATTTAGCATACTTGCTACTCTTTCAACCTGAAAAAATAAATACTCAGTATTAAACTCATTAATTTGTAAGCCGACAACAAGACTATATTTGATGACGTGTCGGTGGAAATGATAAGATACCATTTCGGGTAGCAGGAAAGGAGCTGTAATTTGCTCCGTGGAGAAAGCAAGCATGCTCACATCTTCCATAGCCAACTTCATGTCAATCCTTATAATCTACATACAGAACACACATAATTTCCTTAATGTGTAATCAAAAATGGGTACAAATTTGGTGGGTTGAGCAGGTTAATAAATGGTCAAAGGCTTCGGATAAAAACGAGTGACATTCTGTGTGGGTCAGGTCTAGTTGTGCTTGACCTGGAACACTTGTTTCTTCACAAAACATACTCAATTTATAACAATTAGTGTGTCAAATATAACTAACTTTATAGCATACTGACAGCAATCTTCTTTATAGAGTAAACATGATATAGAAGGTTTGATGTATTAAAAAATTACACTTCTAGCGATTTTTACCATTTTACCCATTTCCTTCATAGCTAACTCTTTTTCATTTTATCCGTTTGACGTGCAACAAAAAAATCTACCCAAATCAACCAATTCATGTAAAAGAGAAACAAATGCCATCTCTGATAGAAACATATATAATTTACTGGGTAGGGAGAAAAAAAACTAACATTTTCCTGAGAGTGGAAAAGTCTAGTTCTCTCCTGCCTCTCTTGTGCCGGTCTTTGTTCCCATTCGACTGTGTTAGACATCTCAGCTTCCAGTTCTTTGAGTTCAAGAATTTTGTTCAGACTTTCATCAAGAAGAAAGATACTGTCGTTGATTAGGAAGTTTAAGAAGTTGAGGTAAACACCCTTTTCCTCTTCTTTGGCAATCTGAAATTGAGAGAAGAAAGCCAGCAAAAAACCATTACACAAATATAGGTTGTAACATTCTGAAAGTACCTATACGAAAACAACCCTTAAATTACCTGTTTCCAAGCGTTCTGGTGGACAGGAACCTGCCAAAGATACTCTAGAAGTTCGGCAATGTTATGCCGGATGTTAAATTTGTCATAGAACTGCAACAGTTGGAAGGTATAAATCATTATTTAGGTTATGAAAATATAAGCAGTGAATAGTCAGACCATTCTACTTAAAACTGGTATCATTAAGCATATACCACTAAACCTGATGATAAATTTAAGAAACAATCACCTGAGTGTGGGAGCCTGTGAATTCGATGTCGACATAAAGTTTCAGAAGATTTTTCACAAGATACTGGACGGAGAGTTGGTGCCCCTCAAAAAGTGAACCAGTGACTGACGACGTGCCACTGAGACAATATATAAAGAGCCATAAGTATTCATATTTAACTTTGGTATGCAAAATAAAAGTATCTACTTCTGAGCACATAATAAAAGTTGTATTCAGAAATATGAAGTACCTCCTGCGAGGCATCCAGCAGTTGAGGACCTCCACCATCTTCGCTCTTAAGTAAGGATTTCTAATGTACTCTGGACTTGCCATGAACATGATGATAAAATTCATAAAATCATCCTGCCATTTATGGAGGGTTAAAACACCTTATAAGCAACATAAATAAGCATTAAAAAGTAAAAAGATCATAAATTTTTTACCAGCTTTACACCATCCAGTGCTCGTGGAATCCGAGAAGCAAAAATAAGCAATTCCATGATATCTTCGACAAAGTGCTCAGGCATACATGCGAATTCCATTGGGCAAGATTGCAGCAGAGGCATTTTGAAACCGCCTAAACGACCTACTAGCCAAACCACCATTAACTGATAGAAAGATAGTGCCTGTTGAAGAAGTCCTCCATCCTAAGATACAGTAAAAGACAAATACAATCACATTAATTTAACTAAACAAAATTTAAGCATGCATATACAATAAAGGGCTAATTGCATAATAATGTACTACTTTCGTCCTAATTTAAGTGTCCACTAGAGAAGTGGCACACAGTTTTAGTGATGGGTAATTATTTCACTTTAAATTAGTCAAGTGTCCATTTTTACCCTTTCTTTTAGAGTTGCATTTTTTGTGAAATGTGTGGTGTAAGGGTGAAGTGGAAAACATTGTATTTTACTTTTTCAAGTGGACATTCTTTTTGGGACACACTAAAATAGAAAGATAGACATTTAATTTGGCGAGGGAGCAACACCCATTGGTCAAATTTCTATCTTAGGCAACAGAATTTTTTAGGATAGAAAAGAACCATCCAAGTTTCAAACTTCTCGGTTTAAGGTAATCTGACTCGGTTACTCTGTCTAAATAACATGCCGGTAGTTTTGACCATGAAAACTTTTATCTGATGTGGCACCTGAAAACAGGTTATCTTAGGGTAATGATCTTAAATCATTTCTTAATCATTTAAAACTTAGATTAGATGGCTTTTCATGGGGTAGAATAAGATGATAACCTAAAATAGAAATCTGAATAAATGTGGTTATTGAGTACTTATGCAATGTCCTACAAAGAAACAAACAATGATTTACCCTAAGTATCTGAGCTTCGTAACATAGTTTCTCTTGTGTAAATGATTCAATTTCCTTTTCAAGTCGGGCAATGTCTTGAGCCAGTCGTGGTGAAGGTGCTTGCTCCTGCATGGTTTTTAAGGTCGAGAGGCTATCCTCACATCTTGAAATGTCCTGATGATGAGTATATATACCGATCTATTAGCTAATGAATATTGGGATAGCAATTTGAAGGAATACTGGCAGTGTGATACCTGCACAAGATGCTTGAAGTCTGAAAAGGCTTTCAGGAGGCCCAAATTTAGGACCCGTGCAGTCATAAAGAAACATTCACAAATAAACGAATAACTTGTAGATTCACGTTGACTTGGAGCAGCATTGTTATTCGGTAGTAGACCAGCACCGCTGGGAGAACTTGACGTTTCTTGGGAATGAAGCAATCTGTTTTCTCCTTCGCTAATGTTGGTTGGATTGTTTTTATTCAACCATTCGGTAACTTCCTCCGAAGATGCATGAAGGGCAGTTAGTTCTCTGTATTCACTTGAGAATCAGATTAAGAAAATATTAAAATACATAAGGTCACATTAAATTGTCAAAGTATCTTACTTGAAGTCCAAACGAGAACCGTAAAATACATATTTAGGATCAATTTTGTCCTTCTTTGTTGAGTTAGCATCCAAGAAAGGTTCACACAGTCGAAGCATAACAGCACTAAGATTCACAAACATGCCCGAACTTGCAGAAGATATTGGATCAACCTACCACCAATTGAATATATAGAAGACAAGCTAAATATATATCATTCATGAGAAAAATTAGGTGGTACTCTTATCTTGTATTCTTATAACAGCTGCCAATAAGTAGTCTTTTCAAGTTTAATTGATGCCTTTTGAAAATCACATCTATAAATAGTATCAAACATAATGTTCTGTTTCGGACACAATGAGTAAAAGACACTTGAACACAAACAAGCCAAAATAGTATATTCCATCAAAGGAATATACCAGATCCAATTTCAGGTATATAACAAGCTATAAGAAGCACCATAAACTATAAGTGAAGAGAAATTATTCACCTTAGCTTGCTAGTGCCTAGAACTAGCTATTTCAAAATAAACATCTTACCTGGATATGAGCCCTTGATGCATTTTTGTTGATTACTTCTGCGATATACTGGAGCACATTCTCTCGTGTGCTTGTATTCTTAAGAAGGGACCTAAGAATTTCTGCCAAGCCATCATACAAGTTATTCATGACAGTTTTAATTGTCGTGAATGACGATAAAAGATCAGCAGGGCGTCGTGTCGAGGATTCTGAGAAACACTGGTGACTGCACATACCAAAGATAACTACTAAGTTTCATACATCAGATCCAAATACACATGAAAAAAACACAAACCATAACTATCTGAAATCAAGAACTTAATACGATAAGAACGAAACTTAAAACTCACCCAACATCAGGTTGACCCTTGAAAATACTCTGATCAGGAAGCGCACTAACATGAAAAAACGGACCCAAAATACTAGTCATCTCAATAACCCTTCCGTTCAAATACGCACCTTTCGGTATCCACCACGGATGAGTCACCAACGCTCTAGCACCAACCGGAAAACTAATCAAATACATCAAAGCCCTCAACGGCTGCTGAAAATTCCCAAGAGCCGAACACTTGAGCACAATCCCTCTCAAATCCTCATACAACTGTTTCAATATCGGTTCCATCGTTTCAAAATCCGAATCCTTAAACAACTCATCTAAAAATCCAGGACACGAAACAACACCACTACTACCACTACTTCCACTGCTACTAAACTGATCAATCGAACTCGACACCTCATTAAACACAAGCGATAACAAAGGCGAAACATTCGATTTAGACCTTTCGGGATCGGGAAACATATCAGGATTACCTAAATGAATTCTACAATAGGAAACAGCTAGTTTCTTAGCTTGATTAACAACTAATTCCATCTGTGCCCTAACTGATTTATCTTTCATATTACTAATTTTCTTACCTTCATCATAAGCACGACGATATATACCAATTAGGTATTGAAAAGGCGATTCAGCTGATGTATTATTAAAATTACCTGATAATCGATCAACAAGAACACGTTCCATTAAATCTCTAGAAAGTCTTAACTCACCGCCTTCACTTAAAATCTCGGCTGCAGTCATTTCCAAGTATACAATTCGTGTATCGTTAACCATTGAATCAACTAGGGTTACAAGAAAGATTTTGCGGAGGATTATGTCTTCGATTTCTTCCGGCGATCGCTGCGGTTTTGAGGTGGTTGTCGACATGATTACAGAACTGATTTGATTTTGATTGAAGAGAGTGAAAATGTGTAAAGATGAAGAAGAAGAAGGATCAAGTAAGGTTTTTTATTTTATTTTTAAGAATTCTGTATCTTGATTGTCAACAAACACACCTCCTTTTTTAGTAGTTTTTCAGAGACTTGTGTATAAAGTCTTGAACAAAATACAGATAGTAGATAGATCAAATAGATATACGTCCTATACGTATAAAAATACATACAATACATACAAAATTGTATTGGTCTAACTTATATTATTTTTTAAAAAGTTTCATGTGTGTAGAAAATAGAAAATTCATTATTCATTTTTCTGAAGACCAATCAATAACATTTTAATGATAGGGATTTGTATTCTAATGTTCTAAAGAGTTCCAAATAGTTGGTTGTTGAAGTTAAAATAATTAATAAAATTCACGTTTATCTTTAATAATCAAACTCTTTATGACCATGTTGATGTTCATCCTTAAATAGATTTAATATTAGTGCAATCGCTATGATGAAATTTCTTAATGATCCGACAGCTCGTATCGTAACAATCCTATAATGTTTAAACTGATTCAAGGTTTAAATCATCTTCGATTTTTATTTTTTTTAACTGCAAAATTTTATAAGAAACTAGCAAGGAGCTAGAAAAGAATTACAAAGCAAAAATCTAACAAAGAATTTTGCATCCAATTGTTCCAACACTTCGAAACTTTCCTATTTCTATTTGAATACCACAAAAACGAATAATGAACTACCTTATCAACTAATTCACTACTACGAGGATATCTCTTTCCAAACATGACTTCGTTCCGGAATGACCAAATCACCCAAAAAACTGTGCCAAATATAGCATCCATGATCATTTCGCAAGAGGATTTAACTGACGTCGATTCATCCAACCAAGTGAAGAGATCAGTGAGATCAAGAAACTAGGAGGGTGAATATCAACCCATTTGAAAACATACTTCCATATAGCCGAGGCTACATTGCAACCCCAGAATAGATGAAAATTTGTTTTAGGAAATGAAGAACAAACCGGGCTTAAAAGAAAGGGAATATCGATTCCGTTCCTACTAAGATTCCATCGATTTGGAAGACGATTACGTAACACTCTCCAAGATAAAATGTTTACCTTCTTTGGAACGTATCTACACCAACGAGTATCTGGTAAATGATGAGGAAGCAAAGCAGCATCGATGTATAACCGAGTCTCTTTAACCGTGAATATTTTCGAGTTGGCAAGATCCCAATGACATGCGTCTGGACTATCTGAAAGGTGAACACTATCCAATAAATGCAAGAGCTCGTTGAATTGATCGAGAATAATCCCTCTGGAAATGCTTCGGGTTCAGTTCCAAACCCAACCATTATTCCATTTATCGCATACTAGGCAATTTTTGTGTGGATCAGCTTCATAAAGACGAGGAAATTTGACTTTTAATGAAACATTGCCTAACCAAAAATCATGCCAAAAAGCAGTAGACTTGCCATTACTGACTTTCCTTGTAAGCGTATAGTGAGGAATGACTCCATTAGAATGTAACAAGTTGATTGAAGAAGCAATCTTAGACCACGTGCCTTTACGTTTTAAATGGGAGAATAATCCCGAACCTCCATTGTAAGCACCATGAATAAAATTAATGAGCTTTACCCATAAAGCATTCTGATTATGAACAAAGTGCCATTTCCATTTTTGAAGAAGGGATTGATTAAGAGCCTTCAAGCTACCAATGCCAATCCCACCTTTTTGTTTAGAAGCGAGAACTGATTTCCATGCTATCCATTTGTGCTTTACCATATTGTCCTGAGAACCCCAGAAAAAATTGGACCGAAGCGATTCAAGTTGCTTGTCTATTTGATTTGGCATTGGAAACATTGACAAGTAATATATACCAAGCAAACTGAGAACCGATGTAATAAGAGTAGATCTCCCTCCAATCGATAGCATATTAGACTTCCACTTTGAGAGACGTTGTTTAAACTTGTCAATGATGGGGTTCCATGCCGCTACTCTAGAGATGTTTGCTGCTATAGGGAGACCTAAATATATGAATGGAAGGTTATGAGCTTGACAACCCGTAATTGAGGCCAAGGTTTGCACATCATTGTAAAGAACTCCAACTCCGTATAGGCTGGACTTATGCAGATTTATTTGAAGACCCGAAATTTTCTAAAAACATTTGAGAAGATGAACTACCCATTGTATATTATCACGAGACCATTCACCAAGTAAGAGAACATCGTCTGCTTTCAAAAAGAGGTGTGATATGGAGAAATTGTCGATTGAGGCTCCATGAAATAAGTCGGCATCAATAGCATCTTTAATGGCTACATTTAAACCTTCCATCACGAGGATGAAAAGAAAAGAAGATAGAGGATCTCCTTGCCTTAGACCTCGATGGATTGGGAATTCTTTGGAGGGACTACCATTAACTAAAACCGAAGCTTTGGCAGAGTATAAACAACCATGAATCCACTTCTGCCAACGTGACCCAAATCTAAGAAAATGCAAGATACGATCAATGAAATCCCATGATACGGAGTCGAAGGCCTTTTCAAAATCAATTTTAAAGACCATAAGGGATTTATTCTTGTGTTTATACCAATCAATGATTTCATTAACCATAAGGGGCCCATCTAAGATTTGACGATTATTAATAAAAGCCGATTGCTCAATTCTTACAATCGAGTCTAGAACCCGAGCAAGCCGATTTGCAAGGATTTTAGCAACGATTTTATACTGAGCTCCAATTAAACTAATGGGACGAAAATCTGAGACAACAATCAGATTTTTTACCTTTAGAATCAATGTAATAAATGAAGAGTTACAACCCTTGGGAATGTTACCTGTGGAAAAGAATTCACGAACAAACTTCAAGATAACATCTTTTAAAATGTCCCAATACCTTTTATAAAAGCCAAACGAAAATCCATCAAGCCCAGCAGATTTTTCTGAGCCACAGTCCCAAACTGCAGTTCGAATTTCTAACTCATAAATTTCAGCTTCCAAAAATGCATTTTGAGTCTCGTCTAAAGAAGCATAATGGTTAAACTGATTCAAGGTTAGAGAATGTTTTCGAGAAACAATATGGTATATACCCTTGTCTCACATTAACTACTCATAGAAGAGATGTTGGGTATATAAGTGGAAATTTACATTAACGTAACTGTGATCGTAATCATCATATTGAATTAGAATTAAGTTCAAATGAGAATGGAAATTTTTGTGAGAATAGAGGAATCAATGTCAACCATTCATTTTCATCAAATACAAAAATCCTCATATTTTAATGGCTAATCAAAAAATTAAAAAAAAAAATTAACCATAAAAATCAGCGTTTTTCCTCTTCGATTAGACATCTCACATGACATACTTTCGACGAACCTTTTTTTTTCATTTTTTGGTGGGTTTTGAAAACTGATAATACATGTGATAGTCGCTAGTAACACACGTGTTAGCAACAGCTATCACATGTGTTACCAGTTTTCAACACCTACAAAAAAAAAATTGTCGAAAGTATATCATGTGAGATGTCTAATCGTATAAAAAAAAATGCTAATTTTTATGGTGTAATTTTTATAATTTTTTGACTAGCCTTTTTTGAGATATTTAATTTAAAGAATGAGGGGAAAGTTAGATTTGCCAAATGGAGATTCATTCCTTCATTCTCATTTGAACTCAACCCAATTGAACTATATAAACATGTTCACAAATCATAACTTCATATTGTCTATAATGATAATGGTTAAAAATGAGTTTGACCTTAAATTTACCGATCTAAACAGAATTTGAAACCAATCGGTAACTAAATATGTTGGTAATTGTTTATATGTCTAAATTAAGACTTGTGATCTTTCCAGATTAAGTGATATCATGATGTGCATGTTCAATTTTTGTTGTCTATAAATCAATACCCTTCTTATATATAAATCCATTTGTTGTTGGTTCATTTGACAAACAATGATGAATACATAATGAATGTTTTCCAACTAATAAGATCAACCATCCTCTCAACCTCTTATGTACATACCGTGATACCAAAGAGTGTACTTTAAGAAAAGTTAACTCAAAGACCCAAAGCATCTTGGAAACATTTGAGAATTCTAGCTAAACTCTTCACATTGTGATCATTTGCGTGACAAGAAAGATGTTTAAGCCATCATGTTTCAGTGAAACTCCACTAAAAACACATTTATCACATGCTTACGAGATGAGAACTTGCTAAGCCTCAGCAACCAACAAAAATAAAAAAGAAGAGAGAGGTCCCCTTGTCGAAGACGTTTTTCCATTCGGAATTCATTTGTTCTATCACGCTAAATAAGAGGCTCCAATTGACACTATCCAAAACTTTCTCAATATCAACCTTAATGAGAAGAGGCTTAACTTCTTTGCAAAAGAAACAATCTCATTTGCAATAATTGCCCCATCAAGAATCTGTCTACCATAAATGAAAGCAATTCGATTGGGCGAAATAAGCTTGTGAATTACACACGCCAAATGATTAGTAAGTAATTTTGCGATAACTTTATAAATACATCCGATTAAACTAATTGGACGAAAATCAGTAATTTTGACCTGGTCATTAACTTTAGGAATTAACACTGGAAAAGAAGGATTAACCCCCTAGCTAACCTCACTGACTGTTCAAAATACTTAAAAGCATATGAAAAAAATCATATTTGATCACATCCCAATATTTTTAATAGAAGTGAAATTCATACCATCCGGGTCAGGGACCTTATTCGATCGCAACTCCAAACATCCATTTTCAACTCTTCCATTGTGAATTCGGCTTCAAGAAATCTTCTATCCTCAATCTCCAATTTTTGAAATAACGGATTTACGAAACTAGGTCTATCATTATCAATCTCCTTGAACCTCCTTTCAAAATGCTCAATATACCTCTTAATACCCTCTTGGTCGTTAGTCCAAACTCCATCACATATAAGACCATTGATATAATTTCTACAAGCCTTTTTTATCAATGATGCATAAAAGAAAGCAATGTTTTCATCGCCTTCAACGGCCCATCAAGTCCTACACTTCTGTTTGAAATCATATTATTGGGTTCATGCTAATAGGTTCTTGTTATACATACATTGTTAACAATACTAATTGGGTACCCGCTACACGGTAGAAGTAAATTAATAATATGGTGGTCGTCTGTCATGCTGTTTTCAGAGTACAAAGAGTTAATGCAACTCTATACAAATGCAACACATCTTTTATTTCTTTTCATGTTGATTTTAGAAAGATGTGGCATTGCTCTTATAAAATATATAAGAATTCTAATCATGGTAGAAAATTTACAAGTCACTCTCTTCTTCGCATATAATATATATATATATATATATCAAAATAATGACCAATATTTTCTCTGATAAAAATTGTTATTTAATTGCTAATTGACAAAATTTATTTTGAATTCTCAATGTATTAATATATCTAATGACATTTTATTTACATTAAGATATACTCAATAATATATATAGTTTTTACTACAAATTGAATTTAAATCGATTCGATCTTGACCTTTTTACAAGGTGTGATTGTTTTTTTCTTTTTTCTTTTTTTTTTTGTATCTCTTTATTAGGTTTTCAAAAAAATTATTTTGAAAAGTTATTGATTAATACGGTGTGTAGATATTATAAATTTAAAGATTAAAAAAGAGAATGTTCAACTTTTTATAATGTAATATAGATATAGATATTTTGATAATTGTTTACATGTCTAAATTAAAACTTGATATTTCCAGATCAAGTGATATCCTGACGTGCATATCAATTTTTGTTGTGTTTAAATCAATACCCTTTGTATTTACCAACCATTTGTTGTTGGTGCACTTGACAAACAATGATGAGTACATAAGGAATGTTTTCCTATGCTAAATTGCCAACACAAAGAGCCACTCGTTTGAGATCTAATTTACTTGGGATATAATTATGATAAGACAATTATCTAACAAATATCACGTTAAGTACTAGATCAAAAGGTCATCAGCTCAAAGAGACTACCCATTAAAAAAACACAACTCTTCAAAAGGTTGAATGTAGGACTCGGTCCAACGCTGACAAAGTCAAAGTGTGTTAAAGCACTTGTATCACCCTTTTTCAACACAAGGGTAGTACAACTATGACACCAGGAAACAAGCTGTATGATCCTATAGTGGCGCATTTAATGGCTTATCAGCATTGTTACTATCAAAACTTCTTGAAACTAGTGATATACCTCCTCTATAAACGGATTCTTCAGGTAACAAAACTTGAAACACGGCATAATGGTGATTCAAGCTTTTCTCTCCTTGTAATCTTTGAACACTTCCGAGTGCACCAGCATTTGGATTTGGGAACGCGTAGAATATACGCTTTACTCTTTGATGAACAAGTGCCATTGCACACCTGCCATAGAACATCACAAAATCGAATAAAGAATGTACATTATTCTTATTTCTGTTCTGACAAAAATAAAGAAAGAATGAGAATAACAAATCGGATATATATCAAAACGTGACATGCAATAATTGCAAGGGACCGAATATCAAACACACTATTTATGTGGTTCAGCAATTAACCTACATCGATTGGTGTTGCTAGGATTTGCAAAATCAATATTCAGATAATCAGATGATTAATGTTAGGGGTAGTTAGATAATTTTATATGTATCTCAATATCTAGGTTGAGGCAGAGAAGTATAAGACATACACAATTACACATTATATTTCAAGATGTATTAACTTTACTCATCAGTAATGCTTACAAAATCTTGAAAGCCTTAACTTATTCCAGAGGTTCCATTACCTTATCACTATGATGGAGTGTTCTTAAATAGGAAAACACAAAATGAGGCTCAGTTTATGCACTTACATTGCGCATGGTTCCCAAATAAGATAAATGTCATAACCAGTACATAGATATGGTCTGGCTGATTCAGAAAAGGAGCCATTTGAGTAAGAGTGGAGCTCCACATCATCCTGTACCTGAAAACAGCATAAGCATTGTTCATCACATAAAAACCAATAATGTCGTCATATTTTATGCAGCATGAGACAATGATGTGATCAATTAGCATTTCGATACCAAATTTTATACTTACAAAAAAATAATTTTTTTACCAAACCTTTGCTCACCAAGATCACGCATGTGAAAATGGGTCAATATTAACTCATGCATGTGAAGACGAATCAATTTGGGGTTTAAATTATTGATGATTATCATATAAGAAGTAACTTTGCACAAAAAGTTGCACATCTTGTAACCCAACCAGGCCATTTCGTCACCTTTAGTTAGAAACAACAGAACAATAAGCAGGAGCTTACATGCATGGATTTGGTCTTATGTTTCTTTGACGAATGACATGTTAAAGCAGGATCCACATGATCAGTTTCAGCAAGATCATGTCCACATCCAGGAAAAAGATGTCTATCTCTAGCTGCAGAATGTTCAATAGCTACAATAGCAGCATGCCTTAGAGGATGCCAGGAACAAGAAACATCACATGACTTTGGATTGGACCATCCCCAAGGATTTAAACAAGAAACCCCATCATACAACAGTTGAGGTTGTGTAACTGAAGAATTCAAAAGCATATTGTCATGATTTTGAGTTCTATATGTAAGTGACTGGGATGTAGTGACTTCATGATTTGTGGAACAGCTGCAAGAGTGGACCTGATCACAAGCACATGCAATCACCTCCCTGGTTGAAGGGTCAACAACAACAGCAGCATTCACCATCTGCATAACTTTCCCATTAATACACAACTTGGATATAATTAACATTTTGAATTTTCCTGTATAGAACAGTAGTGATCAAATTAAAATTTACATAAAATAAATCAAACTGAAAATTGTAAAGGATAAATTATTAACATCACAAAATCTTTTATGAAAGATACTAGGTGAGATAATAGAGCATAA
Source organism: Logfia minima (assembly GCA_963921325.1). Lineage (NCBI taxonomy): Eukaryota > Viridiplantae > Streptophyta > Magnoliopsida > Asterales > Asteraceae > Logfia > Logfia minima. The sequence goes on along the minus strand of OY992774.1, from coordinate 10,085,895 downwards.
TGGATATATGGAGATAGAGCAGATAAAAAGATATGCTTCAGCAAAACCAATTCTCAAGGTCTCCATTCAATATTCATCATAAAAACCAAATCTCCAAATGCCTAGAGAGACAAGATATATAATCTGGCGTATAAGCTGCTTGAGTAAGGAATTGATTGAACTGTTCGGGTAAATATATAATATCAGGCTTGGTATCTTACATCTTTGAATAGATTAGTAGGTAAATTTATCTCATTAGAAAGGGTAAGCTCCAGAGATATTGGGCTCAAGGCATCCAACATTTTCTTATATTACTGTACACATCATTTTTTACATTATTTGCATTATATGCAAACATACATTCCTGACACCATTTTCTTTTGTGTAGATGAGGGCAGGATATTTCTCATGGTCTTTACTCCATGTCTCCATGTAGACTGAAGTGATATGGTTTAGTTTAGTCCCAATAAATGCACCAAATGATTAAATATTTCCTCTACTTTCAGTGTAGATGAAATATATGCTTTTCTTTTTAATTATTATTTATTAATATTATATTTCCTCACTGTCATTAGATTTGCTACATTAAATGAGCTGTGAAAATGGTGATTTTTTCACAATATGCAACAGTGTAATGAAATTAGTTTATAGAATATATCAAGAATGATATTCATTGATTTGGACATAAAATTGATTGAACACAGCAGAAACCTTGGAAACTTAATGCTTGGGGTACAAACTAAAATTGTACCTGCGAATCACATTTTGCCAAATCAAGTGCTAGTTTCATGAAGGTGCTAACGGCAAGCGATTCTTCCTCTGAAAACCCAGTAATGCCACTGATGTTGCTACATTTTGATCAACATAACCAAATATAAGTTAAGACAAAACTGTGATTCAAGGTACATATCCACGCTTTTTAAAAAGTAAAACAAAATGAGTTCTGAGAACACCTGGACATATCATCTGAGAAAAATCCAATAGAAGTAGGTTTAGATAATTATGGGTTTGTATAGTGTGCTGTCAAGTCATCGTTTAGTTGGAAAACAAAGCCTTTCACTTCGCATAACTTTACCTCAAATTAGCATACAGATGATTTATTTGAATAATATTATGTATTGGGGTGTTTGTGTCTTTGTGATGAAAAGGGAACATGAAACATGAAATATATAAATGAAATATGACGACACTATTGGTTTAGAAAGTGATATACTACTTGTTCAGAATTGTTTGTATAGATTCTCTTCACTATTTTCACTATATATGAATGTCATTTTTTTAAAGTGATATAGTATTTGTTCAAAATGTTGGAGGAGATGTTAATCAAAATAAGGACCAGTTTGAATTTTATTGCTTCAACTCAGTGTTGAAACACGAGAAATGAATTTTATTTTGCAAAAATTACACAAAAACAGTGTTTTTTCAGATGTTTGTCACCTAAGCTTAGGTGTATGACAGCACCATATTCACTTTCCCCTATATATAAATACAAGTCAAATGAAGATGACGTACTAGGTTGGTGGATGAAAAGACGTTGGCCATATTTTGCTTTGTTCTTCCCACTCTTCTTTCGATAATGGAGCATATTTGCATACCTAAATTGTAAGAAAAAAAGGTCAAAATTGGATGTCCGGCTCTTCTAAAATATATCTCTAAATTAACCAATAGTATAAACAAGAAATACATGAATGAAAGGGCTTACTTCTGTAATAAAAGTTTCCAGTTGATAGGAATCTATTAGCTCAACCACCTCTTGAGGTATGATGTCCAATTGGTTATCACTTTCACCAGCTAAACATAGGATCACTGATAAATGAGTCGATCCTGATGAGTGACAGAAAAATGAAATATGAGATACTGTATATCCAATAATAACACACACACACACACATAACGCATAATTTATCAGAGGATAGGAAGAAACCTCCATCGGGGCGTTGCTTTCGCACCCGTTTAATATGGCGTAGATTCTCTAGTGGCAAAATGTGATTTAACTTCCTGAACAGTAATCAATTTCAACAAATCCCAAAAACTGATTAATAATCAATATTGGAAGGAGTGAAAAAGGACTGAAGTTGCCCACCACGCTAGACATCGAAAATATGATGAGCATGCACATACCTTACAAGAGTGTGGGCGTGCTTTGGATCAATTACAGCTGCATAAACTTTGACTGCACAATATTATCAAATTCAGCACATAGAAAGTATCAAATAGCATACATATACGCAGATGCCCATTTTTAAATGCTAAAAAAAGTTACCGGTGGGTTGTTGGTGAGGAAGAAAGGGTGGTTTATCTGGGATATAAACGATTTTCCAGCGCACATTGTCTTTACATTTGTTCATGCTTCCTATGAGTTACAAATCATACACGATCTTGAATTATAGTTGATTTAGGAGGTTTACTACCAACAAAAATGGTAGACCAAATGCACAAGCACATACATATGTATACGTATAGGTGTGTGCGGATGTATGTGTGCACATAGGTATTGGTGAGTGTGTGCATAGCTACACATACAGAGTATAGATGTACCATACGTGTATGTGTATGCCACACACACGCACACGCACACACAGAGAGCGCACAAACATGCACTTGTGTGTAAATATATATAGCTAAGATACTATGTTATATATAGGAGAGATAAAAACCATAACTTGGTCACAGTGTGGTTTTTTATATAAAACAGGACAATGTATTGAAACTGTGAAAAGGATATAATCAGATAAGGGCTCATTAGTTTTGATTTAGTGTCATATAAATGATAGGCCAGTATGATTTAGAGGCTTTGTCAGAAACAAGTTCATCGTACAAAAAATGATATTCCGGTAAGTGATGTAAATGGATTATCATTTTAACCCTTTGTCTATACTAATTACTAAAGTGAGACTATTTGTCAAGTGTTCAAATTGACAGAAATGTAGATGAAAACAGCATATAATTTAAGTTGGGATAATTCTATGGCACACTTATATCCTTCAAATAGCAAGTTCATCTTCAGATCTTCTACTTCATAAAAATCATTAATTACATTAAAAAAGAATATAAAATTAAAGTTCTCATGGTGCAATCTGCATGAATCAATTAATCCGAGAGTAGTACAAAAACAAGTGACCAAAATGATACGTTCGTGATGCTTAAAAAGAACACTAATGACACATTCTTCAAGTAGTTGTAACAAGCTACAAAGTTTTATGCATTCATGAACTCATCTTTAATTGACCATCTTCTTCTCTTTTTCACTTTATTTCTAAGAGCATTAATCTTTGAAAGAGGTGAAGTCTCCTTTTATCGAAACCGGAACAGGTTGGAATTAGTTAAAGAATGAAATGAACGATGTTAAACTACAAACTAACATGGAATTACTACCCAGTCATACTGCTGCTTTCATAGGGGAATTTATCAAACAGTTGGTGTTCATAAGTAAAAACTGTTATTAACTAACAAGAATAACAGATTAAGTGAATTTGTATATATGCAAGTTGTAGACATATTTACTTACAATGGCCTTGAATTGATATGAATCCCAAAAAAAATGGGTAAAACGAGGTGGCTCTGTGCGACTTGTGCGACTTGTGCGACACCGTAAATGTAGAAAGTGGAGTCCAAGCCGGAGAGATAGCGTGTCGCCGGGATTGAGACTCGATTACGGCAGAGACTGCACACTCGAGGCAGCAGTAAATTTACTGGTGATTTTACTTTTGCTCCATAGTTAACTAGCAAGAAAGATGCATACTTTTGATTAAGGTTGCGATGGCCAATTTGCTAAAATTAGTTCGGGTTTGCAATTCGATCCTTTTCTAATATTGTTCTTTCATGTACTGTACTACTTGTTTTTGTCATGTTTTATATGGTGTCTGCATCTTTATAAACTAGTCACTTAACAAACAGTTATGTCATTAGCCCTAAAGTGTTGGGTTTAGAAATCCGTACTCATTACCGTTGCATCCTTATAAGAACCGTACGCATAGTCTGAGAACCAAACACCACCCTAAGCCATTGATCCAATTCTTTTTTGCTATGTGACTATCACGTGTATAAGTTTTGTTGAATAAATGTGTCAATGCTATTTCTTGGTTATTGCAAAACAATTATCGTCTCTCGTTTCTTTTGTTTCGCATGCAACTATGGTCAATGAAGCTTGTACCTTTATCTAGTTCTTTTAAGATGAAAGAGTTTTTTCGAGGACTGAATTGATAACCTTGTGGAGTAAGCAAATGTGGAGATGTTTGACGAGCCTGATTGCGTGACAAATCTTGAACCATGTTATATGATTAATCATGAGAGGATTAGTAGTATTGATATGATACGTGCAATAAAGAAAAGGACCTTTGTGGTTAAGAACTGTGAAAAGGCTTTTCTGGAAGTTGTAGCAGAGAGTGCTTGATGAGATGATGTAGATGATTGATGATCCACATATAGTTGCTAATAATCGTAATAAAGCTTTGGTTTTAGTTGAAACTTGGGGTGAGTCTATTGAGCAGCTCCTATATCGCCTGTTTATGAAGATACATCGTATTCACATTGTAAATTGTCATAAAAAAACTCGCTACCGAGGATAGTGTTTATATATGGTTTTGGTTATATTAATCGGGTGTTTGAAATTAAGTTCTTTGTTGATAATGTAATGACAGAGTTTGAAATCAAGGGATATACGATTTTCGGGTTGTGATTCTGAGAGCTTGGCTCCTATATTCACCCCTAGTTGTTCAATTCCTGTTCCTTGACAACAGATTCGTCAAGAAGATTCTTTTGATGAAAATGAAAAACTAAAAAAATAAAACGATTTCAAAATTAGTCAATTGTATGGGGATAGGTAAATGGATACCGTCACAAATGAATATAACAAATACTTCTTAGCTATGGTAATCAATATGATGGGTTCTAGTTTTTTGGTTGTTCCATTATCAGGAATGGATGGGAGTTTAGTTGTAAACTTGTAATAAAATGTAACACTGACCTCTCATAGAGTCGAGAATGATTGAATAGTACTTAAGGCATGTATTAGATTTGGTTTACCGGTTTTATTCGAAATTTTAAATTATCTCTCGTTCATCACAGCAACATAAATTTTAAAGATAAAAATTATTTTATTTTCCACCACAATGATAATAACAAGCAACGATAACCATCGTAGTCACCCTGGGGTTGTATATGCATTATTGGCTATAAAAAGAACACTATGATCAAACTTATCCAAAATGCTATATTTTGGGACTACATGTTAGTATCCTAGTCACCCTACAGTTGTTTGTGCATCATTTGACTATAAAAAGTTGCACCAAGATTACACTTACCCAAAGTTCTATTTTTGGGAGTTCTTGTAAGTTGTCTTTCTATTGTGCATTATTTTGCTCTACAAAAAGCCACCATGGTCACACATAACATGCTACACCTTTGAAAATGAATTGGTAAAGCATATCAAGTTCTAACTTTGTCATTTTACTGGTAAAACACGGATAGACAACATAAAATTTATCGCGGTAAATGGAAATTCGAAAATTATGCAGTTTATGGCATAAATGCACCCGTACTCATAATTTATTTTCCCAAAATCATGAATGCCGTCATAGATACGTATAGATAGTTTGACCACGACACAGTTCAAGTAATTCAAAACATAGAGAAGAACCCTTTTTAGCATCCAATTTTACATGGATATGACCGCAACTAGTTCTAGCGTTATAGAACGTACAGACGAACTATTCGCTATGAATTTGATCACAATACATAAAAATCAGACTAACCATAGCCACAATTTTAGAAGTGTTAACCCATCATACGAGAGTTATAAGAAATAACAAAATACAATTATAACATCACTATAAGATTGTCAGTATTGTTCCACAAACCCTAAATTTGATCAACTCAACTCGGCTCAACACAAAACCAAAACATATACAGCTCAAGCACACACTCGACTATGTGCACAAGTTTTCATTAGAAGACCTGACAGTCGCAAGACCCATAACCACTTGATTTATTAATTCGTAAGTCAAAACGAAGAAAAAGAAAAGAACCATCAAATCTAAAATATAAAAAAAAGCCACTTACCTCACCAGCAACACAAATCAGTCCTCAAATCATCCTATTTGTTTGTGTAAAACTCATCACAATTCACCAGGTTTTTCATCTACAATTCCTTTACAAAACCCGAGTTTTTGTGAAAGAGAAAACGTTTGTTTTTTTATCACGGTTTGCCATCTTGGAGAGAGATTACAGTTTCGAAAGCACCAACCAATGCCTTCACTTTACTCTTCCTGCTTTCAACAAGCTTACTCGCGGTTTCTTCTATAACATTATTAAACAAACCTTGAGCATCTTTCTTTCCCTGCTCACCTTGATGCTTCAAAACAACACTTTCAGGGGCAATATTTGAATCGCTTCTTTCTTCAATGTAGTTCTTTTCAAAACTTCTTCTAGCAAAGTGTTGTCTGACGTCTTTACCCTCCATGACTCTCCCTTTCCTGAATTTGAGCCTTCTAGGACCGTTATTCTCAGACTTTACGTCAAGAATCTTTCCCCTTCTGAACCTTAACTTTACAGCTTCATCATCTTTATCTTCTGACATTACCATTCTGCCTTTTCTTGGGATCTTTTTCTGACTCCCTACTGAAGTTTCCATTTTATCATTATTTGCGATTTCAGACTCGAACTCTTCTTCTGAAACTTCAACTTCTTCATCATCATCATCAGTGTATTCAGAATCGTATTCTAGAATAACTTCTTCATCATAAAAAGATTCGGAGCTTTCAGAGACAGCAGGTGCGAACTCTTCTTCTAAAAGATCTTTGTCTGAACATGAATGTGAGCTTTCAACAACACGAGGTGCGATTGATGATTCTTTTACAAGTTCCTCATCCTTGTCAGCGCTTTCATTTACTGGACGGATGATAGTCACCTCTTCTTCTACAACATTTTTGCCTGAAAAAGACTCGGAAGCTGGATGAACAAAGTCAAACTCCATTGTCTCATGTTTAACCTTGGACCTAGCCTCAAAAAACTCTTCATCTACAACATTTTTGCCCGAAAAAGACTCAGAAGTGGAATGAATAAAATCAATATCCGGATGAGTTAAGTCAAACTCCTGAGTCTTGGGTTTGACCTCGGATTCAATAGCCACACTCTCTTCTTCAAGAAAATTTTTGCCCGAAAAAGACTCAGAAGTGGAATTAACAAAGTCAATACCTAAATGTGAAGAATCAAACTCCACAGTCTCGGGTTTGACCTTGGATTCAGCCTCTGAATGAATAAAGTCATTATCTGGATGTGCCAAGTCAGTATCTGGATGAGTGAAGTCAAACTCCACAGTATCGGGTTTGATCTCGGATTCAGGCTCGACACCATGCAAGTTTTCCATCTGAACCTTGTCAGAAATGGTTTGCTTGATATCAGCTTTCAGCAGTCTGTTTTGATCCTTTAAAGGAGATACCTGTTTACTACTCTTATGTTTCATCGCCTTTGAACTTGCAGCTCTACCAAATAAAGGTTTAGGGGGCTGTGATTCAGTCAGAACTTTCTTAATGGCAACTGTTTTAGGTGTAATTAACGTCTTTTTAACAGTTGTAAAGTCTTTCTTTTTAATCGTGCCATTAGACCCTCCTGAACCATCGGAGCTCGCTGTCACTCGACTTGGTCTCACAAGAGAAGTAGACCGTTGCATCATTTTGGGCTCACTCCTTGTTGCTTTCCCATTTGTTGACGCACTCCGTTTTAAAACTTGTGCTTTCTTAACAGGTACAGAAATATCGTTTTTGTTTACCGCAATGGGTTCAGCAGGCGTTCGGGTTTTAGGATCCGCAGAAGGTTTGACTTTTACCACCGGGGTCGTTTTCTTTGTGTCAACTGGAACTACAGTTTTTGTAACTTTATCTGTATCGATTACTTTTGTTCTTTTGAACTTGATAGGAATCACTGACTTTGAGTGTTCATGTTTGTGACCATATTTACAGAAATCGTGACAAGAACCAGTGGAAGCTCTAAGATAATTAGGGATAGCATTACCTTCTTCTCCAATACTTTTTGGAGTAGTTGTTACAGCACCAATGGAGTACCTTCTAGTTTTGGCTCCAGAAATACTTGAACCACGACCACCAGAACCTATGGATTTCTTTCTCTGGTTACCATCTTCAACGGTTTCTTCACTTGGAGAACTCATGAAAACAAAGCAGACGTTTTTAAAACTTCAAGAAACAGTTTCCTGAAACAGAACAAATAAAAAGTTTGTCATAATTCTGATGAACAAATTCGTAGGTAATCTTGTCATATCAATTGAATATCAGGTGAAATTCACAGATTGATAATGATAAATTCTTTCCGGCAAAAATTCTATAATTTATGATTTCACACCAAATTTTCATCAAATACCTATGTGGCTATGTTAACTACTAAAATTAGAGGGCTTCCTGGCCCATATGTACCTTGAACAACAACAATAAAAACTAAACTTTCGCTGAAAACGATCTGATTATAACTACACATATGCGTAATGTATAAGATCATATATTCATATGAATGTAACTTGTATGTTTAAAAACATATAATCAACTAACTAGCACAAACAAATTAAGGATCTGGACAACAAATTCAATCAGTATTCACAAACAAAAAGCGACATAAAATTCATCAGAAATTATTTATAATCATTACCAAAACTGCAATTCATCAACTTGTAATCAGAATCAACACACACTAATTCACATACAAACACACACAAAACGATCATTCACATATGTATGATTATACCTTAAATCGTCTCCAAATATTTCAATCACATAATTGAATCAAACCACAGTTTCAAAATCAAAATGAAGAAACTCAATTAGTAAACAACGATCATATCTAAAACGTGAAAGACAATAGCATGAATTGAAGTAACGGAAATGAATAGAAAACAATACGTCTCTACCACTGCATTTAATCTCAAAAATAATAAAAGGAGATGAAACTGAACAATCGGTTAACTTAGGGCATACCTTTTTCGGTTTCGATTACTTTTAAACTTTTTATTATTATTAGCTTAATAACCAAGCTAAATAATTTCTTTTTTTTAGAAAAAGAAGGTTACAAGTTTAATTAAAACATCAATTTAATGTAATGACACTGAATTGAGGGGAAGCTATTTCAATTTGATGGATCGAAAACCCTAAAACACGAAATGGATCGTAGAAGCAACGTATTGAAAAGAAAGAAAAAAAAAAGAGTAGGTTTTCTTGCGGGTTTTTCTTGTTGTTTGTTTGTTTGGTGATGAGATATGAGGGGGCGGGGGAAAAATAAAGATTAAAGAACATGAATGCGAATTGTGGGTCCTATCACTTGCGGGCTTTTTCTTATCAATTTATCGGGTCACTTTTTGTAAATTCTCGGGTCATCTGGTTAATTGATCTTTTACTCCCTTTCTTCCTTTTCTATAAATAGAATGAAACCTAATTGGTTGTTTCATAAAAGCGTCATCAAAATGTATTTTTATTTTATTTTAATTAATAACTAGGTTATAAACTCGCGATAACGCATATTGAATTTAAACTTTACTTGATCGATTTATTTATATAGTTTATAGGGCGCGATAGCGCGATGAATTTAACTTTTATAAATGAATTAAAAATTTAGTCATTTTTTTATATTGTGACCGACTTTTTTAATTTAAAAAAATACATCAAATATTTAAGAGCCGAAAGTGTAATTATATTAAACAAATATTGATCGTTGCTAGTTTATAGACTCGCGATAACGCCGACAAATTTAATTTTTATAAATTAATAAAATATTTGGTCAATTTTTCTATACAGTTTATAGACCTACGATAATGCTAGACAAATTTATTTTTTATAAATGAATAAAATATTGTGACCGATTTTTTAATATAGTTTATAGAACCGCTATAGTGCGGGATAAATTTAATTTTAGTAAAATAAATAAAATATTAGGGCCCAAAATATTGGGTTGATTTTTTATACAGTCTATAGACCTACAATTACTCTGTGATAACGTCGGACGAATTATATTTTTATAAGTGAATGAAGTATTGTGACCGATATTTTATATAGTTTATAGACCCGCTATAATCCAGGACAAAATTAATTTTAATAAAATAAATAAAATATTATGGTCAATTTTCTTATATAGTTTATGGACTTTTTAATTTTTATAAATAAATAAAATATTTGATAAAAAATTTTAATTTATATAAATACATCAAATAGTTAAAAGGGCTAAAAATGTAATTATATGAAAAAGTTTAAGATCTTTGGATCATAAAAAGTGAAAAACAATGAAGAGTTCAGATTCCTCCATCGTATCTTATTTTAATTATATATAAAAATTTATATTTTTTTAGTACATCTTATCAAATTTCTCATTCGAATGCAGTGACACATATGCATTGTTAAAAATGTAGGTACTTTATGAGTTTTAAATACATATTCCTTGGTTATACCCAAAAAAAATAAAGGCTTACCATTTTGATTGACCAAAAATTTAAATAATTATTTTGATGATAATTTTCTTGTTTTGTTTGATATTTTATTAACAGAAATTTAAAAACGAAAAAATATAAATGCACATATAAGAATTTATAACACATTCTAAAAATTCGTTTATTTTAACTAATTATTCGACATGTTTAACATGTTTGTTTCGCAATACACAAAAGTTTTTAAAATTATAGCATAAATAAAAAGATGTTGATACTAAATTATTATTTTATTTTTTTTAAAAAGAAAAATGCGTTTAACACTTACCAAATTTCAAAAACAAATAAATAAATGTTCACTAAATTTGACTCTTTAAAAGATTATGATTGGATCTAAGCTTTTTTCACACCATCATACATTATGACTTATGAGAAAGTTTGGTTTAACTTGGGTTATAAACAATGCATGTGGTCCACTATTACCCACAATAGTTGATGAACAGTTATTATTTTTGTCTCGTGGTATTTTACATTTGATTTTTTAGAATCTTAACATTTTGGTCTTAATTATCACGACACTATACAAAACAACACCATTAATATGTGACACAAAATCAGTTCGTAGACTTTATTAGAATTTAATGCTATTTATACATACATGTGTGGTTTAATAGATCCATATCATACACACACAAAAGCATGCGTTGCATGTGTCTTTCAATATCCATGTCAATTTCAATGCACATATATGCTTTCATCAAATCAAGATAAATTGAATAAAATAATATAACATTTCCATTTCACTTCTTGATACCTACTACATATTTATTCGTGTTTATGTCAAAGTAAAGCCGGTTAGCAAAAGTTAGATGGACACATTAACTAACTATGTACATATTATATACTATGCAACAAGTTAAATTAAAGGGGACTCATGATACTTAATTAACTCGATTTAAATGTTTGTTCTTGCTTTGATGCTATATATGTCGAAACTTGTATATTGTACTTGTGCATGTTTCTATGTAATTTGACTTGAAGATATATCATAAAATTTAATGTGAGAATGAAAATACTTAAATTTTGACGAAATTGAGAGGAAAAAGGAAAAGAAGTGTAAATCTTTTATTTGACTGTAGTTAAATGTTTAACAAACATCTACCGCAAATATATATATATAGGGAAATGATTCATAGGGAAGTTTCAAATCTTGAGAAGGATGAAAGCAAATCTTAGCCCTTAATTTTTTCATAAATAAATATTTTTAACATTCATTTGTGATGAGTATTAAATTTTATAATTATTTGTGATTTTTAAAATTCATTTATGATGAAATCAAGAGTTGAGACTTGCTTCTTCTTTTTTCTAATTTTTTTACTTCTCTTTTGATTGCCACCCTATATACGTATATGTAATTTATGTATATATATTTATGTTAATTTTGAAATTTAAACGCGCAAGCTTATAATTGAAATGTCACTTAAATAACGGTATACTGATATCCCTTCAGTTATTTTTCAAATTACTTATTATGTTAAAAATGAATTTGGTAAAGTGAAGACCCTTTAATTTTACATATAAATCACATCAATTTGATAGGTAGGAAGGTATGTTCTGGAATTCAATGTTTTTCTTTTCAATATAATAACACTTGTTAGCGTCATCACAACGATAAAATGATTAAGACGATAAAATGTGTAAAAGATCGTGAGAAATTGAAAGGTCGTGGCGCTCACCAAACTCCCTCTCATTTTTTCCTCGGGAAGTATGTATGGATTCCACGTTCGTTGAGACTTCAAACCGACCATTCTTAACCCTTCTTCGTTTACTCTTTTTTATTTTTCTTATAATATTATATTTCATTTATTTAATTGAATTCCTCATAGATTCGGTCGGATGTATAATATTCCAAAGGTAATTTACAAAAGTAGTACCCAAAGTATATTTTCCACTCCAATGGTCCCTTACATCATATAAAAGGTATTGATCAATGTACTTTTGATAATTTTATGACCAAACTTGATGCTAGTGTTATATAAGTTATTATTATGAGGTCAAACAAAAGTCAAAGTTTATTTAGAGGGTGTTTACAAATTACAATTGCATGTTCAAAACATGTTTTACATTTCAAAATTGCATTTTTTCATAATAAAAAGACATATAGTCATATTTTTACCAAATACTTTTTCGAATTATTTATATTTATAAAATACGATAATCAAATAATCTATTAAAAATAAATCCCAAACCCGCCTATTCTACTGTAAGATTTTTAACATGCATGTAGCATAGAGCCATTTATTTTTACTAAATAATGCCAAGAAACATATGTTTTACTACTAGGCTAGACCAAATGTATGTATTAACTTTAATTTGGGTTTGTAGATTTTAAATGCAAATTAAAAATCAATAAACTTAACCATGAGTGTATAAATCGAGGATGATTTCTATAAGTTACTATATAAAATTTCTTTAGATAGGTATCGAGCAAGTGCTTTATAGATTCTTTTTTGGATAGAAATAGAAATATATATTATAAAAAAATAAATATATACGTGAAATATGGATCTTGAACCGTTAATCCCCACCTCGTTTATAGGTTTCTTCAACCATCATTTGTATTTTATCGTACCTTGGAAGTAACTTGTCCAAGATATTATTTTCTAGTCAAAGTTTGGCAATACCTTTAATATTTAATAATTATTATTATTAAATTTCGATTTACTTTTTTATTTTATCAAATATGATATGGTTTTAAACAAAAGGTTCATAATTAGCGTGATACATTACATAGTAATATATATAGTTTCCTTGGATTCTATGTAAATAAATCGGTATGCAATTCACACATATTCACCTTGTGGCACTCTTTTCCAAAGGGTCCCCTTGTAGCACGTTGAAGTGCGAGTCATAGGACCACAAAATTCATCATTCTTTTACGCACAAATCTACAAGTGATCATTGAAAGAAGAAAGAAGGAAGAGCTTTCTTCAATTCAACAACTATTTTTAATGATATAGTTCTATAAAAATGTGGAGGGAGGTTATCCTACTAAACTAAGTTAAGCCGGTAATGGTTCACATCTGGACCGTCACTTTGTCAAAAAGCGTGGTGGCATGATCATAATAACCATAGTTACAACACTATTTTTATCGATTATTAATTTATAGGGATCAAGTTCACCGTCACATGAACTTATTAAGGTAAAAGAGCATGACTCTATAAGTTGCTTGCAGCCTTGCATTGAACCTTCACGTATTTAGAAGAGTTTTTCACTTTTTTTCGTTTTAAATTGACCACTCAAATTACTTTGTGAGTAAAGAAAAACGATGAATGTACGTAAACAAGTAGGCCAAAAAATTTGTCTAACAAGAATATTGTGGTGTATGAAAAGTTCAATAAATAAAATAAAGAGATATAAGATATTTAAAGAATATCAACCAATAAGTGAATTATAACTAATTTTAGTTCTATCTAATTAGACATATATATCATTGCTCGGTAACAAATTTGACATACGAGGTTATTTTAATAATATATATTCAATTCTATTAAACTCTGTCAAATCAATTATACATATTGAAAAAGATGGAATAACTACAAATTTTTTAACAATAAAAATTAAACATATCCAAAATCAACCCATCACCAAGATGGGGATGGTGATACTACAGCAATATATACATCAACTACCACACATCACAATCCTGCTAGACCTCCAAGTGCACACATTTCAAGAGTCCAAGGACACCAAAGACAACCCGAAACTAAATTGCAAACACCATTCCAAGAGTCCAAGGACCCAAAGACTTGCAGCAGATTTCACTTAAGACTTGCAGCATTATCCTACCAACTGAAATCATATGAGGTATGACTGAAGCTACAACTGAAGTCAAAACAAGAACTCAAATATAGAGCTACAATATTCATGCGCTCTTTTAGATCATTTTCCATTTTACGCTATTTCTGTTACTGGCTCTTTATTTAAACTTGTATCACGAATACAAGTAAAATGTTACCTGTGTCGAAAGAAGGAAATGAAAGAAACTTTACGCTCAATCTTTCTCAATACTGAAGCTGTCACAATCACATTATAACAAATGCATCCACATAACAATTTCAACACAAGAAAAGGATGTTCCCCAAAAGATAAAAAAATAATATCAAATTTTCAACAAAAAAATCAATCTAAACCTTTTTAAGTAGATTTCACAAATTTTCACAAAATATGAATAACAATGACTTGAAGTTATGTATAAACGCATGTACGCCCTTCTCCAGAGCAGCCATTCCAAAATCCAAAGCAAAATGCAGCAATTAATATATGATTTACCAATAATTAAAACAGCATTGCTCTTTGTCTGATGATTACAGCTCGCGGAAAAGGGTTTTAACTCAAATTAATGACGTATTTAACAAGTATATTTCTTCTCACCAATTCCCTTTTTATCTTTATAGACTTCATTGCCAACCATTTATGCACATGTATACCACCTCCACTGTTCTTTTATCTGTTATAAATAATTAAAAACAGTAAGAATATCTACTTCAGCATCAAAACTGACTGAAAATGAATAAATGTTTGCCTAGTATGATTTATTAGTGATTTAAAACACCAACCTGAAAACTACACACTTGGAGTAGCTTCTCATAATATCACACACATGCATTTCGGCTGCTTCTGGTCACTTTTCATTTTCACTTCTGTTAAATGATTAGGGGAATTTTAATATTAGACTAGAATAAGAGGATATAGTCAAACAAACTTCAAATCAAGGTCATGTGAATTCCCTAAATTGTTTTGCCGTGTTTTTTAGTGTAAGTAAACAAAAAAAATTATTATTGTGGCATGCACATGCAGAAAAAGATATATAATGAAGGTGCATAAAGATTAGAATTTAGAAGCATGGTTAAAACAAAAGTTTCAGGTCAAACTCAACAATGATGCACTTTGTTACACCCTTAACACCATGTTTCACAGTAATCTCTTCACATAACAAATAATACAACAAATTTCATTTTGGATTATCTTGTAGAAATTTCATCAATTCCATTGATATGAAGTTTTCAAGTTCCAAAGCATTCTACGGTCTTGTCAAATAGCAGTAGTTTCCATTCGAAAAAATTTCAATATTTCCTTTTCAGAACGATCTTGTATAACAAGTATCCAGGGTGGTCCAAGGCAATTTGAGACCCGGGGTGAGATTTTAAAAGAGGGTGACACCTCTGTAAAAATCGGCCTAGTCTAATATACTATACATATACAATTTGGGGCCCTTTCTGAGGTGAGGCCCAAGGTGATCGCCCATCCCGCCCACCCTCAGGACCGGCCTTGCAAGTATCTAGACTAGATGCCCATCATCAACACAAATGTCGATGATGTTGACTTAGATGCAGAAGTTTTCCTTAATTTGTATATGTGATCATTAAAGTCTACCTTTAGACGTTTTATAATATATGCGAAGTACCAAACCACATAAGAATCGACTGAATATGAATGGTGATAAGAACCATAAAACAATATGTAAAATAGTTTTTTGAAAACGAGGCTAACCTTTTTCCTGAGGTGGTTGGCTAACAACAACATGCATGGTTGTAACAGCACCAGGGACATCATATAAAGGACTTCTGCAGTCTCCTACTGTTTTGTTGTTCTCCAATATTTTCCCACCGCTAATTATTTTTACATCTTTTACCGTTCTTGGACCATTCGCCTTCTCTGCAAAACCATTTTAAAAACAATACTTCCATTTAGTCACGAAACAAACACTGAACATTGAGACTCCGTCAATGAGCTTCAAGGAAATATTTGTTGTTTCTTGTCGCATTTGAAGATGATTTATTTTTTATCAAGATAAGGATGTCATGAGAAGAAAAAAATGGTTAATCATGTTGATGCGTATGAATGCAACTTATGAAGTGAGATTCATTGAAGAAGATCACATTGAGTTATGGCTCAAATGTAGTTGACAAAAAGTAATCAAGTCTTGAGCTCACTTGGTTAAAATGAACCTTGACCACTTTTAGAGTTTTAGCTAATAGTACTAACTTAGACAATAGGCTTATTAGGAAGAAGAGAGTGATAGTAACATTAGTGACTTTGTTTTAACTTGCGTACGCTTCTTTGTTCTTTTCAGTGATACGTGGCTCTACATCTTTTTTTTTTGTCTCACATCTATTGTTGTAAATTAATATGTTTTAAGGGGGCAATTTCAACCACTTTATGAGGAAATGGATCAAATGGTGTTCTATTATATTGAGAAATGACAACAGGTCAAATGGGTAAAATAGAATAAACAATAGCTAAAAAGGGAACGGGTCGAACAGTTCAAAAGTAGTCCAAGTGTCCAACATATACTAAAGTTTACACTTTACAGGCTTCTAATTTATTTTATTACAAAAGGGGCATATTCACGTACATCCTTCTAAATTTCGTAATTCCAAATATGTTATTTTAAAAATTCAAACTTATCATGTGTATCCTTCTAAATTTCTTAATATCATCTTGTCCTTCCAAAATACTAAAACCCTCATATGTATCCAATTGAAATTGAATTACATACATCAAAAATTCCTAAATGGGCCCGCTATTATAATAAGAAACCTTACATATATATCAGTTAACAAGAGGTATATTTGATATCTTTTGAATTCACAATGGATATATAATATATATATATATATATGAGCTTTTAGTATTATGACAGGGCAATCATGATCTGGAAGGATATATACTAAGTTTTGGTTGTATAGGACATATATGATTCAATATGAATTTGTGAAATTTGTGGAGATATATACAAAATTTTGGAACTTTTATACAGACAGATACAAAAATTTGCCATTAGAAATTTGGATAACTACTTTAGAACAGTTTTGTGGTCGTATTGAATGTATTAATTATATAGCAGTTTCGGAAAACAGACCAGAAACGTATTGATCGGTTAACCCAACCTGTTTTGAGCCTGACTTATAATGTTACCCGTTTTGACCTTAACCCGTTACCAACTCCGTCTGATTGAGATCAATTGATAGTCATTAGTTAATAGATTGATTGCATTAATATTGATAAAAATATTAACTTTTTAGAGAGCAACACCATGTCTATCCTTGCTAAACATATCATTTCCATTCCAAAGCAAAAACCAAAACATTAGTACTTCAAAAAAACGCACAACCACAAATTCACATAATCTCGAAAACATAATGACAAGTGTAAAATTGTCCAGAAAACAGAACAAGTCTTTGAACGTACTAACCTTTAGGCCATTGCGACAGGATGGTTTCCTTCAAGGAAGTAACACTTGCAGCCACTGGGAAACTCTTAGGGCCAATATCTGATCCATCAATCAAACGAAATTTAATCTCCAATGAATCTTGCACTTCAGACATATTTCACTTTTAATAGATACAAATATAGTATCTCAACACCCAGAATCTTCACTTCAGATGCTAAACAATCTTTACCTACTCAATTAGCTACACAAACTTGATATTGTGTTTGACCAATGACCATCCAATACAACCCTCAATGTGCACCCTGAAAAGTTCAAGACTTGATATAAGAAAACGGTATCTCTTAGGGGTGTTTGATGTGCGGATTGAAAGTGATTATGTAACATTGAATAATCAAATTCAGATTGTCACATAAGATGGTCTATCTAGCGTTTAAGTGTGCCTTTACTGGTTGGTGTTTTAATTAATTAAGAATGGTCACTTCCGATGGTGTTGAGCATGTAACAGTTCCTGATTATTTAAAGGATGTAACAGATAACATAGGAGTAAGAAAAGACTATGTTAGTATTTTTACTCAATCCTTTAGTAATTAGCTTCTTGTAACTTATCAAACTGATTATTTGACTAATAAGGTAAATCACTTTTAAAACGCACGTCCAACCATCCCTTAGCTGTTACTATGTAAGCATCGAAGAAAACAAGCACAATCGCTGGAATAATTATAAATCAATCAGATTTACTTCAAAAAATGGCAAGAATCAAGATGGCTTTAGCATAAAAAACAAAACAGACAAATCAAAGCAACAAAAAATCTTTGATATCTGTAGTTCAAGAAAATCGATAAATCACCAAGTATCAACCACGAGATTATAGGTATTTATTAGTCAATAAAGCAGCAAAGAGTACATCATCTATTAAACTTCCCAATAGGGTTTATATCT
Organism: Logfia minima; assembly: GCA_963921325.1. Lineage (NCBI taxonomy): Eukaryota > Viridiplantae > Streptophyta > Magnoliopsida > Asterales > Asteraceae > Logfia > Logfia minima. The sequence goes on along the minus strand of OY992774.1, from coordinate 10,067,322 downwards.
ATAAACCGAGCTAGCTCTGGCTATAAAAACCCAAACATCCAAATGTTTTTTTTCATAGCTATTTCATTAAAATCAAATATTAACTATACTTTCTAACTGGATCATCCTAATTAACCCCCTCAAACAAAGTCAACATCCATCAATGAATAACACCATCTACTAAAAGTCTAAGTGTATTAAACCTAAAAATCAAGAAAACAAATATCCACGAATTTTGAGATCCAACAAAAGTCAACAACCACCAAAGAATGATTCTCTACTATAATTTTCAAGTGGGTTATATCCATAGAACAAGTCGAGTCAAAATTATACCCACAAAAAAAAAAAAAAAATCAAGATCAGATATTTATTCTTATACATGTATCATGATTTATTGTATAGATTAAAAGGGATGAAAAAGATGCTTACGTGGATCAAGATTTTGGTTCAATTTTAAAACAGTGACGAATTTGGTGAAGAACAAAGATGAAAGGAGATGTACTTATTTGTTTATCAATAATTAATTTATAAATAGATGCAGAAGGTTCATATAAATTGTGTGAAGAAACAAAGAGATTGAAAGGAGGAAGATTTGTATTGAAGAAATTATATGTAATGAAAAATTGGGGGTACTTGGGTGGCCTCGTCGACCTAAGAATGTGTTGTCAAATGTGCCCAACTCATTTATTTTATTTATTCATTAAAATCCCTCTGAATATTTGAATATTCATCCCTATCCTGTGGTCAAACACATACTTTACTCTCCTATGGCTATGGCTACGATAGTTGAATTGAAGATTTTGGAAACCATAATCAATGACATCAATTATACTCGGATATATACTATTATTATTATTATAATTATTATTATTATTATTGTCGTTATAATTATAATTTGTAGTGAAAGATTGATAACTAAAATTTTAGATCTCTTCGTAATCGGTTATCTACTTATAACGTGGGGATATTATAATGTGAGGAATATTTGACTTACTCAATAGTCGTGGCTATGAGTTTCCAAACTTAAACTTGAGATTTTATGTTATTTGTAACAAAGATAATATATTCATTACTAGCTAAGTTACAAGCCATTGGTTGTACATATATATTATAATAAAAGGATTATATACTTGGAGGCCACTCAAATATATCATTTTGTTTTTGTAGGCCACCTATATTTGAAAACGATTTTGTAAGCCACCCAAATATATCATTTTGTTTTTGTAGGTCACCAATATTTGAAAATGATTTTGTAGGCCACCCAAGTATATCATTTTGTTTTGTAGGCCACTCATATTTGAAAACGATTTTGTAGGCCACTCAAATTTGTATATTATTTCATGTATACCAAATTCGACTAAAAACTCATCAAAAAATGTGAAGGTACACAAATACCCCTATATTTGTTAATTAACATTATTTATATTATTTTAGTTTTATTCAAATACATAGGTATTTGTGTCCTTTTATACTTTTCCGATGAGTTTTTAGCCGGATTTGATATATATAAAACAACATACAAATTTGGATGCCCTACAAAATTGTTTTCAAATATGAGTGACCTACAAAAACAAAATGATATATTTGAATGACCTATAAAATCGTTTTCAAATATATATGACATACAAAAACATAATAATATATTTGGGTGGCCTCCAAATATATAATCCTTATAATAAAATAATACTTACTCCTATGATGGTTGCAGAACTATATAAATAATACAGAATATTCTTGGTATAAATTTTACTTAACAAGATAATATGTTTCGTATACTATCAAGACACGGCACCTTGTGTACAAATTAACTTTTTGAATTTATTTCTTAGTTTTCGTAATGTTTGCATAGCGGAATAATTGACAAATAAGGTGTTCTTAGCAACTAAAATGCTTTAAAAGTTCACACTCCAATGACTTTAGAAATCTCTTATTGTGTTAATTGACACATAGATAAAAAAGTTATATCAATGTGTCAAACCATTGTAATATTGGTCCCTCAGATTTACAATGGTCATCAAGCAAGAGGCTTCATCAGGACTGAGTACATGTCCTATGGCTTTCTAGCATGCATGAGGTCACAAAAGACACCTACTCCGCACCTTCAAAAACTTACAAAGTGAGTCAGCATCGAAATATTAAATCATAATGTAATGAAGAATGAAAAGTAAAAGAGATATAGAAGTAGTTGATTTAGCCGGTCAATCTCAAATGTCACGTCATTTTGTAAAATAGATAAGTACATAGTACGACCAAATACTTATCTTACTTCCTTATAATGGGTGTAGGGGTGAGTTCCCCTACACATTTTTGAAAAGACTAAAATACCTTTCATTTATGTCAATATTTACATCAAATCTACCCACTTTCCTCCTCCTTCTTTAAAATTAAATATCTCAAAAATGTTTAGTCGAAAAATTATAAAAATTACACCATAAAAATCAGCATTTTTTTTTCTTCGATTAGACATAGCACATGATATACTTTCGACGATTTTTTTTTCTTTCTTTTTTTGAAATAAAAATTTAGCTGTTTTTACATAATGATTCAATTACTAAAAGTTTTATGTGTTATCACACTCTATTTGTCTCTCTCACATACATGTCATTTAAACATAAAAACACATAATAAACACCGTAGAAAAAATACAAATCGAACATTCAACACCGCTGCTTTGCGCGGGTACAAGGCTAGTAACAAAGAAAGCATGAACGGATGATCTACTAACAGTGTAACCATGTAAATAGCAAGATATCATGATTCATGTTCAAAATACAACAAACAAAACAATAAAACTCGGATCAAAAAGAATTTACTGCACATTTAAATGTTTCTCATAAATAGTACATGACCATTACCGACATATATAACCTATAAATAATGCTCCCCGCTACACTATTCCTGTGACGGATAAATCTCAACCATCTACCGCCTCTGAATTAACACTATTATATAAAAATAAAACTTATATGGGAATAAAGAATCATATCATTTTCTGAAGCTAATTGGGCTAAAGTTGAGGATATTCATCTTCTCAATCTCAGGTACTTTCAAGCAAAGAGCATTCTTCATCCCAGCCCCATACTTAAATTCCTATTATTTCATCCTATCAATAACGTATACCCAAAGCACCCTCCTGATCTGGAGGGCTAAATATTGTCTGAATAAAGAAAGGGTTGTGTTACAGACCAAAAGAATGCTGCTACTGATGTGGATCCCAAAGTCCATGGCCCAACTTTTTCAAGAGTTGTATTACCATCGTGTGAAATAAATCTTGATAAAATTCTTTGATTTTCCGTGACTACTCCAAGATGTGGCAATTCTTGACAAAATCATTGGAGTAGTTGACATATTTGGACCAAAAAGGGCGAAGATGTTCATAGCCGATCTCTAGCCATGGTTTTGATTGGCCGTTGTAATGAATTACTGCAGCCTTCTTTACACTCTCGATGCTTGTGTTGTTCTGGTAGCCCAAACCCAGCATGTGCCATGATGGGTCAATTGGTTGAACATGACCTCTAAACGCGATCAGGGCTGGGGGTAGTGTTCCAAGCTTCCATAATGTCAAATTTGACTTCAGATTCTGCAAACAACAAAATCTTACATCTTTATACATTTTGCAAGCCAGATATTAATAAATACATTACATGGTTTACTCGGTACTGCTAAATCAACAAGAATGCACAAGATGATCAATGTTTTAAGGAAAAAATATCTTCATATAGAAATGCAGGGCCCGTTAGGTGGAGTGGTAGACCTAGTGGCGGCTATTGTGTAGGAAGGGTTCTTTCTTTAGACTAATCCTACATTATATTTCAACTTCCAAGGATTTTTCCTAGGAAATTACAACCATATTTATAAATCCAGAGTACAGATAATATCTCAACCAACAAACAGCATAATTAGAGGTGGCAATTTAAAGGTCGAATTTAGATGTATTAAATTCTCAATAACTTGAATGAGTAACATTTAGAACCTTGGTTAAACATGCAAAGGTAACTTGTAAAAATTGTACTTCTGCAACCACCACCTAATTGTTTTCTCTAAGAATTAGTGTTGTTACTTGATATTCTAATTTTTGCCACCGATATAATACATTAAAAGTAAATTAAAATTGGACACAAGTGTTGGTAGGTCCACCAAACCAGTTTTAAAAAGTCAACCATTACCCAATCCACCCATTTTGCCAACTCTAGAAAAGACCAACTATGCAAAATCTACATAACATATAGCAAAAGGATCCAATTCTGTTTGGAGTATCTATACAATTGGCAAACAGATAATAGAAAAATAAGAAAACAAAAAAGTAAAAAGTACACACACACAAATTAAAAAGAAGTTCTGATGTGATAACGGGAAACCTAAAGAAAAACAAACATGATACGGTTCTAGTTTCAACCACAGAAACACAGAAGACATAAGAAAACAGGGTAATGACAGCTTAAATATTTTCAGAATGGTTTTCAGGTGCAGGCTGATTTTTGCATAAGGAAGATATGATAACAAAACTTAAAGAAAGCCTCCACATACTACAAAACTTATTTCTGGATATTATACACAGATAACATTTACCTCTTTTAACCACGAGTGATATGTTTCTCTTATATTAGTCTTTCTCCATGCACTCAAATCAAAGATGTTCATCCCAAAAGCCCAAGCACATTCTTCGGGGTCCAAATTTTTTGCTACAAGTGGGTGAGAAAAGTTGAAGTAGATTTTAAATCGCTTACCCATCACCCACGAGTCTTCACCTTTGCAGGTTTCAACAGCTCCATTAACCTTTCCTCCAAGATCAATATCCCAAAGTGGAGACAAGTCACGTTGAATGACAATGTCATCATCCAAGAAAACCACCTTGTCAAGGTTCGGGAAGAGCTGTGGAAAGTTAACAATGAATAACATCAGTAAAGCACCATGTGAACTGACCAGAAATAGAGAAAGCATTGAGAATAGAGATAGAGGTGCCAATTTCAGCGCATTCACTAATGAATGGGTTGATTTTCTTTGTGTTTTCGGGTCAAACCAAAAACTGAGCTAAAACGCAAACGGGTTCAAATGGATTAAAAGTCGCCCAAAGTGTATCTTAAATGCACCGGACTTCCTAAATCATTTTATTCAAAGATATCTATATAAATATGCATTGATTATTATTTTAATGATGATGTTTTTCTAATCAGAACTAACACATCACCTATTTATACAAATTTAAGAAACGTATTCTTAGAGCAGAACCAAAAGACTGTACAAACGCAATAAAAAATTTATTCTATCATCACTCACATAAGGAAAGTGCTGAATCTCATAAAAGCAAACCATCAAATTTTTAATTTTTTACATACAGCTAAAAGTATAATCAATTTCTGATTACCTCTGGCAAATATATGCGAATATGATTGAGCAGTGATATGTACTTGGGACTTCTAGCCTGCAATTTGGAGGCAAATAATCTTGGTGTAACACTAAGATTGGCACTGGCTACATGATTCCCATGGTAGTAATTCCGAACTCCACGATGATTTTCCACAGCTTCAAGAACAGGAACATTGTCTCTAGTCAACCAATCAAACTGATGAATCCCTTTGACTTCGACAATGCTTGGAGAGATGGGATTCAATGCAAACCATGAGTGCATGCCTGCATAAGTTTTCTTGTCAGTTATTACATGAAAGACAATCTTCTCAGGCCTAAGAGATGATCGCACAGCAGAAGAGACTACAACTGAAGCTGCGAGGATATTGTCAGTCGAGACAACAAAGTGGTGATAGGAGTTATCAGAGAGAAGTGGGAGTAATTCCGCTGCAGGCAACTGCTTTCGTGCATGAGCATTAGAAGAGTACTCATCAGTCAAACGCAAAGACAGACAATAGATGCCTTTAGGAACAGAAGTTGCTGCAAAATGTTTGTTCATTAGTTCTTGGAATTTAGATTCTCTGATTTCCCTCTCTGATCTTTCCATCTGTAAAAAGTTCAATAAGAAGAACTTAGCTCAATAATAGGCCCAAGTGAAGTAAATATGTTATAAAAGTCAGATGAACAAAAACATGGTAAATATTATCACTGTTTACAGTCAGAATATTGAGAGGCTACTCGTTATAGAAAGTAGAAGTGCTAATTGCGTAAGAAGCCAACAAACTTTGGTTTCACTTCTGTTCTGGGTAACCAACATCATTGCAGGTACAAAAAGGCCCAAACTTTAAGAAAGTTTTTGTTCAAAGTTATCTTATAAGTTCTAAATTAGACAATTTCCAGGTGCCACATCAGAAAAAGGTCAACATGGTCAATGTTCTCAACGCGTCAGCTGACACATCATCGTTTTGACCCAAGTAACCACGTTAGAGTACCCTAACTCAAATTATTGAAAACTTGAGTCTTATTATCAATATGTTCGAAGGTTTGAGCCTGTTTTTGTATAGAAAATAATTAAGGTGTGGGCCTTTTCGTGTTGAAATAGAGTTGTTGCGCAAAACAGATAGCAAGTCAAAGTCCATTACCTTTTTATGCAATTACCCGAGGTAGAAGACAAAGTTTAGGGCAAACCAAACATGCTAAGCATTGCAAAACAATACTGAGTCAGTTTCTTTGTAAGGAAAATTGAAATGCAGAGCAACTGTCAAAACACGAAAACATAAACACGTGGGAGTTGACATACCATTCCTTTCAATATAAACGCAAATTCCTTGGCATTGTATGTGTTGCTTTTCATTTCCGAAACAAGCTGTTTAAAGTTATCAGGAAGCTTGAGATCATCTGGGACTTCTTCATAATGCACTTGATCAAGGATAGCGTAGAATTCAGTGAGATATCTCTGGTTGCCACCAAAATAAAAATGCTTAAGATGCCAGATATAATGGTTTTTAATACCTTTATATAAGGAACATCAATTGGACTGAGAAATCAACACTCTACAGACAATAACTAGTAAACTTACCCCAAAATCATCACCCCTCCCAAGAAGCTTTGGTCCCAAACGCCTGCCTAAACAATCTGAAGCATGGAAGAATTAACTAATGAGCTACCAATAAACAGATATATAGAGATACAAATGACAAAACCGGCACCCAAAGCAAGTAGGAAACTGAAGAACCACACAAATATACCTTCATCAATTATATGTATTCAAGAAAAGGGAATATAGTATGAAATGACACGTTCAGAAATTAGTAGGAGAGCATGTTCAGAACAACAAGGATTAGCATCTTATCAACCAAAAGGATACAGAAAGACAGATGGAGATAGATATACAGAGACAAATTTCACAAGAAATAGATACAACCGCATGAGCTTTGCAAGAGAAAAAAAGTTGCAACAGAAACACAAAATAAACACACACAAAAGAACAGAATTAATAATGGATGTAGAGAGTACAAATTCGGTATTGTGCTACCTATAATGATGTCTATAGACAGACAGTACCGCTTTAAACTGTTTTTAATGACAATGTGAACATCAAAACTTTTGTGAATAGCAAGGGACATTTCAGAGCATCATCCACCATGTGATAGTTATTCAAACCATGTTTTTTGACCAATTTCTGAGCAAATTTTCAAAGAATGTCAAAAGGGAAAAAATATACAAACTCGATCGATTTGAAGGGAATTTTCTTTTTTAAAAGCACAGCTAGTATTCCATTCCAGTAGAGAAGACATGGAGCGGTCATTAGAGATTCAGACTACAATGTGTCATCAATGAGAAGTCCACAAATCATTCAACTCAGATCACGATCCAAATCACATAAAGTTCCATCATCAGAAAATGAAGAAATCCCTATATTTATTATAAACTAATAATCTGCTTAAATTCATCTCAATCTGTCTGAAGTCTGAACATTCCAACATTGTATTCAAATTGCTTACGAAACTTAATCCTCCCTTGCTTCAATTATCCCTAAAAATATGATAATGCCAGATCTATAAACACCAAATTTTTACCAGGTTCTCAGTTCTAATTTTCACTAATGCAATCAAGATCTACCCTTCAATCCTAATTTCATAACAACAGATTTATCAATAACAAGTAACATAATAAAATGAACGAGTAAAAGAATAAAAAAAAAAAAAAAACAAGAGCAAGTGAAGTACCAATAGAAGAGCAGTTGTTGACACCTTCAAGAGTAATAAGAGCAGTAAGAATAAAAACAAATGGCAATAAAAAAGCAAGGATTAATATTGTATGAAATATTGTCCGATAAGAAATATGACGAGCTGCAACTTTAATCTTCATCAAGTCAATAGTAAATAATCCATTATTACTTGATATCGTAATGCTTTTCATACTATATGATAACAACTGTAGCTGGATGATAAAAACATATAAACCCTATCACCGACATCCAACCACCTCAAATTGATCACCGGAAACGTTCTCATTATAATCAGATCTGATTACACACTCGTTTCTATAGCTAATTATGATTCAATGCATTTGATTGAATTGAATTGAATTCATCAAATGCGAGAAATCAGTTTAGGGTTTTATATAAAAAATAAATAAATCTAGGAAGTTTATGAATCTAGAGGAGCTGGAGATATATATTTATGTATCTAATTGTGTAATTAAATCAGAAGCATTTTGAGTAGATTTGTTGTTCATTGATGATTAACTTTTAATTTCTTTCTCTCCCATGGATCAGAGAGAGAGAGATGAAATATTATATTATAAATTTTTCTTTATTTTGTGTTGGAGTTTTTTTTTCTTTCTTTTTCCCTTCGCGGGTTATGATCGGTAAAGGTAGGAGTTTATCTACTCGAGTCGATAAACTGCAAAGTTCAAATTCAACTCCATTAGAAAATTTGAAAATCAACTCATAAGTAGAATTTTAAAGATAGAAATCCAACTCGACTCGACTAATTAATTAGTACTTTTAAAAAAAATTCGATTCGATTCGATTTGATTTTTAGTATTAATATATTAATATTAAAATAATTTAAATTAATATTAATCTACTTGATACTTTCAAGCTTAACTAAACTCAACTAGATACTTTCATGTTTAATTCGACTCAAAGTTTATTTAAAAATAAGGTAAACATGTCATTACATATAAACAAAGGGTATTAATTTAATATTATGTAAGTTGGATTATGCTCACGAGCCACTCGAGCCGAGTATTTTATATTCAAGTTCGCCTCAAAACTCTACTTAAGTAGCTCGAGCTCCACTTGTACCGAGTCGATCTCGAATATTTCTCAAGTCAATTCCGAGTAGCTCACGTTGTGTCTCATTTACACCCCTAGTCAAAGGTCGGATCTACTTTTATTTTTACAATTCTTTTTATATTAATTCATTCATTTCACTCTAATCATAAATAACTTTACTTAAGACTTACTTAAATATTTGCTACTTATGGCTATTAAAAATGAATATTACTCGTGTGAAATTATTGATTTTGAAAACATCTAAAAAGAATAACAGTTAAAGAAATAATAATGAAAGGTGATGATGGAGTCATTTCACTCAGAATTATCGGCGTTACTCGACGATAATAATGGTGATGGTTGAAGGTATTTTCATGAATATTGACAAGTCTATATTGATTATCTTTTACTTTGTGCATAGTTGTACCATTGCATATCATTGACCCACCATGATAATGTGGGTTAATGTTTTTCTCTTACAGTTTTTTATATTTTGAACACAGTAAAAGGTTAAAAGATGTGTACAAAAGATAAAAGACATATTATTTTCTTTTTTTACTTATGTAGAGTTTAAACGTCTCGGTATAATGTGACTATCACTTATATTGTAAAAATAAAATGATCAAAACTACCCTCGTGTGCAAGACACGTGATTCCATGATAGCCTTTTGTTAAGGGCATCAATCAAAGATCAAAGATAAGGACTAAAACCAAAACTAAACCCTAAAAACATGGATGACGTTAGCTATTAACACCGGACAATTTTTGTAATTTTTAAACATACAAATAAATGAAAAATATAATTTACCCAAAAGGATAATAGTTAATGTGTTGGGTCACTGATCTGTGATTGGCTAAATCACTGGAGTCTTTTATAAAAATGATGAAGTCAAAACTCCAATGATAAGTTGTATCATTGGTTGCTGGTCAACCAAGTCATTGCTAAGATAAAGATGGTGCTCAATCAATTCGCTATTACTATATGATTCTATCACTAAGTATTTCTATCGCTAGAAGTCTTAGATACTGAAGATAAATCAAGATACGATTCACTGCAAATGAAGAAGGTTACTGCCAGTAGTTAATCTACTCACTGATATGAAATTGACTATGCACTTATGCAACCCATAATTACAGTAATCGTTGTGGTTAAATAAAAGGATGTTACTGGAAGAAATCAAGACAAGTCACCCTATAAGAGCATGTTAGCTCGCAGCGAGTGAGGAAGCTTACTTTTCCTTCAGTGACTTCAAAGATAAAGAAAAAATGAAAAGATCAAGTTCAAGTCGCTGTGATTGTAAGGTCCCTGGTCAGCATTACATCAGCAACTCCAGGAGTCCTCAATGATGAAATGTCTGACATCATGTTTCATTGTGATTGGTGGAAATACAACTCGAGAAGAATGTGTGATCAAGTGGGGACCACAAAAGATTCCTCATAACCGTTTGTCTGTCAGAAGGAGTCCAATCTCACAGCGACACGTGTCATTATATTTTCTAAATAACAAGAGATATTTACGGGAAATTCCTGTCTATATATAGAGTGACATATTGTACTTAGTCGTTTACCAATTTGTAGCTATCAATTGAATTCATTAAGTGATTGTCTAATAAAATTTGTCTAGCTACAAATTAGAGTCGGTGATTAATATTAATTCTATTTTCACAGCGAGTAACACAATAGCTTGTAATCGTATTGAATTTATCTTTAGCTTAGGCTTGACTATTCCGCAATTCAATATGTTTGATGTAATTTGTTATCAATAAATTGATAATTCAAGTTAATTTGTGTTCAAGCTTTCTGTTTACCAGCTTTCATATTTGCAATTGTTTACTCTGTTTATTTGAATAAGTGTATTAAAATTACTAATAATCATTAAGAATTTTAAAATATTTCAGTTAACGAGTTAAATTGTATTCACCTCTCTACAATTCAATCTGTAAATCGTTACTCACTATATCCATAGCATTATGACCCGACCCAGATTCACCAATATCCTCTTTCTTGAAACGCATTATGGACCCATCAACTGAATATTTATAATTCTTTGACTTCCTTAAATCGATGGCACATTGATCTTCGTAAACCTTTCTTTTACCTTTATCCCGAACTTGCTGACCATTTGACCTCAAATCGTCATTCACTATATTCATGTTAACGTGACTTGAGCTACATTCACTAATGACCTCTTTCTTCAAACACATCATGGACCCATCAACAGAAACACCAACTTCCTGATGAACAGAAATCACCATTTTACCCCCAGCCAAATCTTCTAAACCCCTATAAAGCATCATCAAGCACAAAGCCCCTTCTTCCATTTCCTCATCAATTGTTAGAAAAAGACTCAAACTAGTACTACTTGAAGGAATATTTGGGTTAGCAGGCTTGTACATTGTGCATAATCTCTTTCTCCCGATTGGACTAAAAATTTCTCCTTTTACCCTTTCACCCAATTTACCATCTTCTTCTTCTGATGATGATGATGATGAAGATGATGAAGAAGAAGATGAAAGATGTTGATTTTTTGGAGGGCTGAGATTTCTTGATTTTGTTGCATCTCATATGATAATACATGGCCTTCAATTAATCAAAACCCTTACCACATTTCGTACAAAAATTTTTCTTGACTGAATTTTTGCTTTTGGGTGAGTGAAATTTCATATGGGTTTCTAAATCTGTCATTGAATTAAAACCTTTTCCACATTCCTTACAAATGGAATTCAAATTCAAAATCGAAACCCTCCAAGATTTTTTGGGGTTTTCTCTTAGTGTATAGAAATTAGCCTCTTTATCTTCATCAAGACCCAAATTTTCTTATCTTTTATTGATTATTTCCTCATCAAATACAAGGCCTAATTCACCCAGTTTGCCATTAATGGTTTCTTGATCATGTTCAATTGTGCTCTGTTTTGTATTGCCCGCAAACATTGTCATGTGTCCTCTTATATAACCTCCATACTTCATTCCATCTGAAAACCTTTGATTACAGAACTTGCAGTGTAACAACATAGGCAAATCCCACATCGGTCGTGGACATGAGAAATCTTGGGCTTATAAGGTAAATCTCATCCTTACCAGACACAACGCGTTTTGAGCCACAAACACATCAGATCCCATGAGAACTCTGTAGTTAAGCGTGCTTGAGCGGAAGTAATACTAGGACGGGTGACATCCTGTAGTTAAGCGTGCTTGAGCGGAAGTAATACTAGGACGGGTGACCTCCTGGGAAGTCCTCGTGTGGTCGCCAAGAAAAAGCCGTGCGCCTGCGGGCAAAGCGGACAATATTGTGTCGTGGTAATGCGGGATGTTACATGCAGTAATAACATTTATGTGCTTGATTTTCTTCCATGAGTCAAGAACAAAAAACCCAAAAAAAAAAGAAACTTCAATGTAAAAGAATTTTCAAGAAATTAAAAAATCGTACACAGATAATCAAGAAATTGGGGAATCAATGAATACCCATTACAGAAATCTAAAAACAAATATCAAATTGATCAAAAAAAAAAGGAGGCTATGAATACTCAGATGAGCGAGAACAAGAAGTGTTGCATTAAAGGACATGTCATTAACAGTATGATGAAGTCAAAATTTTAGTAATATTTTGAGTTTCTAACATTTCTTGTATAATTGTAACGTTTAAAATTTTCTGAAATTGAAATAGAATGCAGCTGTGGAAGTATAAATATATGCAAATAAATATTTTCCACCTTTAAATAAAATATAAAATTATCCAATTATCTTATTAAACTTCTTAAAAATTGTATGCCAATAATGTCATTGATGTAGCTGTGGAAGTCTAAATATGTGATAAACTGATAAACTATTATGTTTTAAATTAAACAGATTCTGTATATAGTGGTGATGACTTAAATTTTGGCCAAAAGTATGATTCAACATATTTTAAACATGTTGGTGATCTTGCCTAAAAAAAGTATGATTTAGTTTTTTAAAATTTTCTCATTTTTTAATTGATAAACGAATCATCGTGGTTCTTGAATCATGCCTCGAGACCAAAACGTCCACTGTTAACTTTAGTTTATATAATTTCTCAAATTTATATTTTTCGATCAAACTGCAGGTTGTTAAACCTACTTGTGATTAATTACTTCAACAAATATACGTTCAACAATACTTATGAGTCATGATACAAATACCCAGAAAGGCATATAGTGCCAAGCAAGATTTAGTGTTTCTTCAAACCGAGAAGAGAAATCAATTCAACTCTAAGTAATGCTAAAATCTTTCGTCAATAACAAAAATGTCGTTAACAAGTTACACAAGTCGTAAAGTTTCAGTTTACCGACAAGAACAGTTTCAATTGAATGTCATTACCGACCCATGTCAAAGAATCAGCCAAATCTTCATATATTATGCGACCTCACGTGGCCTCCTAAAGCCTGTTTCGACCAGTATTCCTTAGAGCAAAACTTGCATTTATAAACCTTTGATGTCCTTAACTCGGTGTTAGCTTTATTATCATCAACTTCTCTTTTATCTTTGTCCTTAACATCTTGACCATTTGACCTCAAATTCTTCTCGTTATCCGTATTAGTTTCACCCGGGTCAAATTCACCATAGCCCTCAACAAAATCATTACGGGTTGAAATTACCGTTTGACACTTTTGCAAAGCCGAACCTGTTAAATCCTTACAGATCATCGTCAATCCTAGAGCTGCTTTTTTCATTTTCTCTACTATAATCAGTTATTGGTATAGAAGTATTACATATTTTGCATGATCTCATATGATCATTCAAAGCCTTAGATGAATCAAAATGATCACCACAATTTTGGCACAAATGTTTCGTGGTTGATTCTTTTCTTTTGACTAACTGAATTCCACATTCCTTACGAGTTGAATCTGATACTAGTATCTGTTTTTTATCTTCTTCCATGATTCAAGTACTAAAATCCAAATCAAGTGATCAAGAAAATGAATACCCAGTTAACAGATTAGAAAACCCAAATTGAATGACTAAGGAACAGACAAATTTATCAACACCCACTTCAAAGATAAGAAATCCCACTTTAAATGATCAAGAAATAGAGAAAATTCTGAATACCTACTACAAAATTCAAAAATTCTGAATCAAATAAACAAGAAACGGAGGAATCTATGAACATCCTTTACAGAAATCAAAAATCCTAGATAAAATCAGTAAAAATAAGAGGCTAATTTGATACAAAAGAATGAAAATTTTCATGGTGAGAGCATTTAACCGTTAAAGGAACAGAGACATTTGAGAGTTCTTGGGAATGAGAAGAAAAGTTTAAGTCATCAATCTAAATTACGGAGTATCTACCTCTTTATATAATGCAATGGCAAATAAGAAATAAAATTTCACTATGCATAAAAAAACTAACTAACTAACTAATTTGACTTCAAGACTTCGATTTGCTATTGGTCTTTGAGAGTCTTCACAAAAGCAAAGCCCATTTGGGTAAAATGTTGATATTTAGAAGTAACGATATGTTGTTGCTTTCACAGTAATTCCTCTATCTCATATACAAAAATACACACGCACATGCAACTAATCAGTTGATAAAATTTACCGATAGTTAGATGATAACTAATTTCCTTATAATGACTCCGTATATATGCTTCTCAATATCTTATGATTTTCACTCTAATTATTAGAAGATTAATATCATAATTATGTTTGTTAAGCTCATGAAAACTGATTACCAAGACTTTAATTTTGTAAGAACTTTTGTAGCAGATCCAAGCACCCCCTTCCTTGACATAAGTATTTTATGTAAACACTCAAACACCGGAATTTGGAAAAAGGTTAATGAAGTGAGAAAAGGTTTTAGGAAATTTTTCGAAGTTTGACGTAACGTAAGGAAGAACTTAAGAAGGCAATATACAAGATACATGGGTTAGATTTAAACAATTAATCTATAAAATCTGAGTAATTAGTTAAACAACAGAATGACGAAGCAAAAAAAGTTGTTTCAAAATTTGAGTAGAAGAAAATTTATACAGAACATTATACTCTATAATAGGAGTTGAACCATTAAACAGTTCTTTAGATTGACTTAGATTTTTGAACAGTTGGGTCATCAGCCTTGATAGCATTATTTAAATTTGGGTTTTAAGGATTGACTAAAATTGGTTTTGTTATAGAATTGACAGTCATCCCATCAACAGGCCAAATGCAAATGATTCATATTCATATAAGAGTGACAATTTTGACTCATTAACTTATGATCGAGTTCATTTTAGTTATGTTTTATCTCGAATGGTTTGAATGGGCCAATAAGACATGAAACAGGTAGAACGGGTCAAACATTGTCCAAAGTGTATATTAAATGCATGCAGCCTCCAAAATTTTCCATGCAAAAGTGTTCTTATTGTAATAATATAGTTTATTACTATCATAATTAACTTAATTAATATTAATAATACTTTATATAACACATCTAACAAAGGAATGTTTGTAGGTCAACCTGATTCGACCCGTGCTAGAAAATATCCATTTTGATCATTTACTCAGCCCGCTCGCCGCACCTTTTTTGCCGCCTCTATTACATAGCTTCGATCAAGGTCAAAGTCAATTTAAAGCACAACATATTAAAAGTTTTATGGCCCTTGGATCCATCTTCAACAAGAAAAAATGAAAATTAAATCGAAAGGGAAACAACACAATTATATAGTACCAACAACATCCACTGCTTTATAAAACGATAAAGAAATCATCTCCGCTCTAGAGTAATGTTTACATCTTTCAATCACAAAAAATATGTGGTTAACTAGTTACACGAGCCATAAGGTTTCAGTTTACCAACAATAATAGGTTCTACTAGATGTCGTTGCTGACCCATGTCAAAGAATCAGTCAGGTCTACTTACTACCGAGAGGGTCATTCTGATTCTTATGGCACTTCATGTGGCCCCCTAAATCCTTGAACAACCCGGATTCCTTAGCGCAAACCTTGCCTTTATAAACCCTTGATTTCCTTAACTCGGTACTAAGTTGATCATCATAAACTTTTCAAAATTCTTTGTACTCAGCATCTTAACCATTTGACCTTGAGTTCTTTACAATATCCACATCAGTTTGACCCGGCCCGGATTCACCATAGCCCTTTTTCAGTAAACCATCAACAGAAATATTACATTCTGGACGAGCTGAAATTACTACCCGAGGGTCATTGCAATTTTTATGGCATTCCATGTAGGCCCCTAAATCCTTGAATAACCTGTATTCCTTGGAGCAAACCTTGCATTTATAAAAAATTGATGATTTTCTTAACTCGGTGCTAACTTGACCATCATCAACTTTTCTTTTACCTTTCTCCTTGACATCTTGACCATTTGACCTCGACTTCTTGAGAATATCCACATTTGTGGTGACCTGACCCGGATTCACCATTACCGTCTTTCACCAACTCATCAACAGAAACATTACATCCAGATTTAAGCGAAATTACCATTTTACCCTTCTCCAAATCCGAATTCATTAAACCCTGAGAGATCACATCCCCTTGTTTCACCACTTCATCATCATCACCAATTATTGGTAAAGAACCGAAATTAGTACTACTTGAAGGATCATTAGGCTTAGAAGTCTTACACATTGTGCATGATCTCTTATGACCATACAAAGCCTTAAATGAATCAAAACACTTACCACAATTTGTACACAGATAATTCTTGGTTGATTCTTTTCTTTTGACTGAGTGAATTCTCATGTGATTAGCAAGAGATTTTGAGGATTTGAACACCTTTCCACATTCCTTACAAGTTGAATCCTATACTCGGGTCTGTTTTCTATTCATAGATCATATCTAATTTGAAACCGAATCCCTCCAAAATATCATGGGGTTTTCTCTCATACCATAAGAGCTAACACCATTATCTTCATCAACAATTAACTCGTTCTTGATTATTTCTTGATTAATTGAGAAACTGTATTTTATTATCTTCCATAAATCAAGCGATCAAGAAAATGAACACCCAGTTAAGAATTTAGAAAACCCAAATTGAATGATTAAGAAATAAATGAATTAATGAACACACCACTTCAGAGATAAGAAATCCCAAATGAATGATCAAGAAACAGAGGAGACTATGAACCCTCATTACAAATTCAAAAATGCAGAATCGAATGAACAAGATACAGAGGAATTAATGAACGCCCTTTCTAGAAACTAAAAATTCTAAATGGAATCAGTATAAATAAGAGGCTACTTTGATAAAAGATAAACGAAAATTTCATGTTGAGAAGCTTCATTCCATTTAAGAAACAGAGACATTTAAAAGTCTTTGTAAATGAGAGAAAAAGTTTATTTCATCAATATTACCTTTAAACAACTTACTTACCTCTTTATATAATAACAAATAAAATAACTACTATTATGCCTAACTAACTAACTAACTAACAATCTGACTTCAAGACTACTATTTGTCTTTGTTGATTGAGAGTGCCAACAAAAGAAAAGCCCATTTGTTGACAAGTTCTGGTTCAAAAAGCACTTATTATAAAGTTTATTCTTCGTTTTTATTAAGTTATATCTTTATTATTTTACAGTAATAAAGAATTGAAATTAGAATTGCACGTAATCTTCATAGCATGAAACCTGATATAGATATTTTTACTTAGCAGAAGAAATGATAAAGGATTTTATGTTTAAAAATATCTTACTTAGTGTATTTGTACTTCTGTAGTCATATGATAAAGTTTGACATTTAGAAGTTTAAAGCCATTATAGAAGGATTATATCACTTGGATCCAAGTTTGACAAGAAACAATAAGATATTACTCCTATCTAGTTTAACAAAAGGATATATCAACTTAGGTAAAGGGGAAGCAACATAATTTAAAAGTCCTGCCCCATTATGTCCTTTGGTCCAGTGATTAAATTAACATGTTATATTTTTTATGGCCAGGCTTCAGCTCAGTTATCTAGTCGTTTCTGTAAGTATGGCTTGCACCAACACATGTAAACTGTTGCAACTAATAAAACAGTTGTATCATTTTAGCAATTGAATGAAGAAAAGGGGTTGAGATTAGTTTATATGATATGAAATCCAAGATTTCAGTAATATTCATCTGTTACAAAATTTTAGTAATAGTAACCTTAAAATCTTGTATAACAGATATACCAACACTACGCAAAAATATTTAGTAAAAAACTCAACTGACTAATCTCCGATAGTTTAGGCAACAGCAGGCATATCCTTGAGCCAGGCATCCAACGGCTTACCAATCGAGTAAACAATGAATCCAATCTCCCTCATTTTCTCGATATCCACCACGTTCCTTCCATCAAAAATGAAAGCCGGTTTCTGCATGTTATCATATATCCTCTTGTAATCCAGATTTTTAAACTCGTCCCACTCGGTCAAAATGCAAATAGCATGTGCATCCTTT
The DNA here is from genome assembly GCA_963921325.1 of Logfia minima. Taxonomy (NCBI): domain Eukaryota; kingdom Viridiplantae; phylum Streptophyta; class Magnoliopsida; order Asterales; family Asteraceae; genus Logfia; species Logfia minima. Next base: position 10,048,836 of record OY992774.1, on the reverse strand, counting down.
GTGGCTTCATAAGCATCCCAAACAACCGCCACTTGCTTAACTGCAGTCGGGCTCATTGGCTGGAGGTGAAGTGGATGGTCCCAATCAAACTTGTTCAAGGTTAAGTCTCTTTGGATCTGATCTTCAGTTACTTGCGGGTCGTAAATACTCACACAAGCTTTATCACCCAGCAACCCCTTGCAAACATCAATTGCAGGGGTTTCACGTGTGTCACCTGTGTCCTTCTTGAATGCAAATCCAAGTATAGCAATCTTCTTGTTGGAAACTGTGTTAAACATAGAAGCTACCACACGGTTCACAAAACGAGATTTTTGGTAGTCGTTGATCTTAATAACTTGTTTCCAGTACTCCGCCACTTCAGGGAGACCATTACATTCACAAATATACACCAAGTTCAAAATATCCTTCTGGAAACAAGAACCACCAAATCCAACACTAGCGTTCAAGAACTTTGGCCCGATTCTAGTATCCTTTCCAACAGCATAAGCAACTTGAGTAACGTTTGCGCCTGTAGCCTCACAAAGAGCTGACATGGCATTCACGGATGAGATTCTTTGTGCCAAGAAGGCGTTCGCAGCAAGCTTTGACAGCTCTGCAGACCATAGATTGGTTGTGATAATGTTTCCTTCAGGGACCCAATGAGCGTAAACTTCTTTCAACGCTTGGATTGCCTTTTGGCCTCCAGGGGTTTCTCGTCCACCGATGAGGACCCTATCGGGCTTAAAAAGATCTTCAATAGCTGTTCCTTCAGCAAGAAATTCCGGGTTAGACAAAATTTGGAAATTAATTCCTTTACTGTTATGGGTCAGAATTTTTTCAATGGCTTCAGCTGTTTTCACAGGAACAGTCGATTTCTCAACCACAATTTTGTCTGATTTAGAAACATCAGCAATCATACGAGCAGCACTTTCCCAGTACGTAAGATCTGCAGCTTTGCCAGCACCAAGACCTCGAGTTTTGGTAGGGGTATTGACTGACACAAACACAATGTCGGCCTCATGTACGTGCTTCTCGACATCGGTGCTGAAGAAGAGGTTTTTGCCTCTGCATTGCTTGACAATGTCATCAAGACCTGGCTCGTAGATAGGAAGCTGGTCGCTGTTCCAGGCAGTGATACGAGGTACAGAAATATCAACCACAACCACTTGAATGTCTGGGCACTTTAGTGCTATAACCGCCATAGTGGGACCCCCGACATATCCAGCTCCAATGCAGCAGATCTTCACCATTTCTGTGTGTTCCAATAAGACATAGAATGTAAGCTCTACAAAAAAAGTTTATTTGTACAAATATAGAACCTCAAAGCCCAAAGTCATGGTCTAGCCCAAAAACTTCCGATCTAAACTTAAAAACAATCGAGTAACTTATTAGGAGTTTACAACTTAAGACTTAATATCAAATTTATACTTTTAATTACACCAATGTGAAGGGGGTTGTTACAAGAAAATTAAAACCTTACGTTCAGAAAAATTAGATCACGCTCGAGTTACAAATTAATTTCATAAAAGCACACATACGGGTTAAAAGTGTCAGGCCACAAGTCAAAATATAGAAACTATGTGATCTTACCCGATCTGCATTAATAAATATTATTGCACACAATCTAGCTATGGTCTAACAAAGACGATTTATGCGTACAAACATAACCATATTTGATTTAACTAAAAACACAAAAACCAATTAACCAACGGAACATTGCTAATTTTGTCTAAAACCACTTAAACAAGTGAACATACAGTATGTATGACAAAGCATGCTTATGCGTTAGAATAACTAAATCAATATGAATTTAAATAAACTATAAACATTTAATTTCTAAAAGACACAGATCTAACGCAAAACAAAACAAAATCAAAAAATTTCATATAGACGTAATTATGCATAATGGATCAAATTGATATATTAACAATTATTATATCAATGGATCCGGTCATCTGGTAACGAACAACTCAATTTTGATCAATAAGTGAAATTAATTAAAGCAGAATAAATACAGAATTTGGATTAAATATGATGAAATGAATTGCTACCTGTTAGGTCGGTTTAGAGAGTGTTAAAAGCTTCTGTTACAGAGATCTGTCAAGTAGTAGTGATTTGGAAGATGTTATCATAAATATCGGAGACGTGTTTATATACTTGTTTAATGTAACTGATCTGACCCTCATATAATAAAAAATGACACTTTACTACCCTTTGGTTTCATGAACTTCTAATTCGTTAACCTGAATTTTGATTGGTGATATTGCCCCTAGCCAAGTCCATCTTTATTTTATTTTAGATTTGAGAAAGCTGATAATCTTATTTTCATGGCTTCTGAGGTAATTAACTTGAGTTTGTGAGTGTAGATAGGTTACACGTTTTAACTTTTAACTTTACAAATCATTAAAAATGTGTTTGTTTGACTTTTTTAAATTTAAATTTTCAATAAAAGCATAAATTTCGTTACAAAGATTAGTCCAACATCCACTAATGAGCTCTTCATCAAGAGATGGAATCATAATCCAAATAAAGAGGTAAACAAATCGAAATTTGGATAAGCCAACTATGAAGCATAACCTTTTCAGTTTTAGAAAAAATCACATGTAATATATTTAGAGCAGGACGTATGAGTCAGTTAACATTGTCAGTTATCATCGTTTTGCGGAAAAAAAAAGTATAAAAGATTATTGTCGACACTTAAACTATAATAAGATTTTAGAAAGATTTAGCGTCTGCAAATTTATTTTTTAATGAATCTACTATTGAAAATTAATTTGAAGTCGGCTTTATACTAAAAATAAAGAGTTATTATTAATCAAAATACATAGGCCGGTTCCGTTTTATTTAGTTTGATCATAATTCGAAAGCGATTAGTTTTATTGATCTTCACTAATTGTTACCATCACAATCTAAAAGCTTTTAAACCTAGTTAAGCGAGCAGGTCAAATTGACATTATTTGATTTTGGTGCATTTCCATCTTCATTCACGCACATAAACCAGATATTCAATATATATGTAGGCAAAATGCAATTAGAAGAAAGTTTGTGTCTATCAAGTCGTCTAGCAAATAATTTAAACGTGTAAAACGATCAAACACGAGCGGTGGTTGGCAATTTGGCGCATTAGCATTTTGAAAACGTTGACGTGGAAACCTCAACGCGTCCAACCACACACATTTCGTAATTAAACATCCTTTTATGAATGCGATTTCTTATTCTTATTTTTGTATTTAATTAAATTAAATCCTTTGAAACATTTCTAAATTTGGGAGTTTTTTTTATCGAACAAATTTGAGAGTTTTGAACAATGCTAAATTTTTAAATATAAACAAAACAAAACATAATTTTGGAGTTTGTGACGAGATCACGTTTGAATTAGTGACCGGTGAAGATTACTCATCAGAGACTCGCAAATATTGTTGGAATACGAATTCAGGCAGCCAAACACTACACTATAAAGGCTAAAAAAATTTCTCTTCCATGCAGAATGTAAATTATGTTAGAAATTTAATTTTAAATAATCGATGTGAGTCGTATAAATATCATTTTTTGAAAGCAGTAAGTCAACCCTAATTGATATATGAGTTCACAAAATTTACTTTATAGTAAAAATTAGATAATTGATTCTGATACGATACAAAAATTAAAATTTGTTTTATTTATGCGTCTGTAAAATATATATGCATTTTGTTTAAATAAATCCCAACTATTAATCAGAGACATTGACTTTTAAGGGTTGAGTTCAAATGAGAATGAAAGAATGAATTGTAGTCATTCATTTTGCAAAACTCAATTTTTCCCCAAAGTTAAATATCTCACAAATGGCTTATCAAAAAATTATAAAAATTTTACCATAAAAATCAGCGTTCTTTTCTCTACGATTAGACATCCCTCATGATATACTTTCAATGATTTTTTTTTTTTTTTTGGGTTAAAAACCAGTAACATATGTATTAGTGGTTGGTAACAAATGTGTTACTAGCGACTAACAAAAAAATGATGATTGAAATTGGTTCTTTCGTTCTCATAAAAAATTTCATTCTCATTTGAACTTAAACCTTATTATGGGTGTTACCCTAGAACGCCCTCTTTTATTTATTGTGCCCGAATTTAGTAATTTGATCGATTATATACTCAGTATCGTTTAACTCTTATTAATTACGGAGTAATAACTAATCTATCTTTACACAACAATATACAACAAATATATAAAAGAGATGGATATATGGTCGGATTTTAGTATAAATTGTATATATTATTTATTATTCGCCACTTCTCGAGCACAATTAATGCACTTTCATCACGGTGCCTAACATGGCTTTCCATATTTATTGGACCAACGGCTGATGGGTGACCCAAGTTTGATAGAAAATACACAATTGAATCATACTGTAATAACATGTATTCGCATATCATGTTTTGAAAGTTATGTGACATGTATCTTAACCGACGTTTAAATGATGAACAACACAGATCGATGTCATTCAAAAATACGTATTTTTCTTTTTGTCGAATTAATATTTAGTGTAAGCCCTTATAATATATTGTTCGCTATATTTTGGCTCGAGTATAACCAATTTGCATTAGGATATTTGGCTCGGGTATAATCATTTTGCATTAGGATGGTGCAAGACATGGCATAGATTTGCAAATGAGAGTTGGTTACGACTCGAATTGTGTTGTGTGTATACAATTTTATCTTGACTTATTATTTATATATATAATATAAATATATATTAAATTTTATATTATTTTATATTATATGTATCTTATAACTTGTACAATATTTTTGGATGTTGTAGTAATTGTATAAGTCACCGCGTCATTTTACCCATCATAAAAAATGAGTGCCATGTCAGCGCCACATTTAATAAGATGTCATATATATACAATAGCAATGACCGAAATCTCATAGACATAATACAATAAAATAAAGTTTGATACAAAAATAAATTTTGAGTCGTTGTCAGATATGTTTTTTTGAAGGAAATAACATATATAAATAAATAATAGCAAGACGCTATAATTACAACATTACAATGATTTTAAATAATAGTTCATACCAAAATGACACTAACAATCCAACAACGATCCCTAAAACTTAATTTCAACCTTGAAAGGCTGGAATTACACGACTCCAATAAGCTACAACTACCCTATCTAAATTCAACAATCAAAGGAGTAACCTACAATCTAAACCCAACACACACACGACCACACAAGCACAATAACCGGGTAAGCTGGTATAACCAAAACCAAATCAAACATATCAGCGACACAAACATGTGTTGTTGTTAAATACATTTACATACTCCAATCCTCAAAATGTATGCAACAACTGGTATAATTATTAGTCTAGTAAGTTGGGTTGGGGAAAATAATGGTTGGTAAAATTATGAGTTTAGTAAGTTCATCTCGAAGAATTTGTGATATTATTAGCATAAGATTAAATGTGATCAAACATAACATTTTTATACGTCTTATGTACATTACAATATGAAGTCTTTGCATCTTATTTAGAGCCAGTAAAAGGAGCCACGAAAGCTGAAACTGTATCGTTATGGACTTTCAAAAACACTTAATGGACAATAGTAGACCTTGTTAATTTTATTATTGGGCTATTTTGTGCTAAAATGAAAAGGGAAGCGGGTCATAATTGGTAAAAAAGAGTATAGTTTACTTTGGAGTAATTCTGCAAGCAATTATTATAATAGTAACATATATATACTGTATAGAGAGAAAACATAACATATATATATATATATATTATATTTCATTTACTCAAAATTTAATTAAATTATCCATAGTATTAAAAACAATTTGAGTACTCTGTACGGTAATCAAACGTCCCATTATTTAATAGGATATATTTGTAAAGCATTGATGTACATTTTCATCTCTTTGATGTTATTTTATAAAATAATTAGCTGGTAACTCGCGAGTTGTAGTGACAAAGAAATTGAAAGCGATTAAAAAGGTTTTGAATAATCAATGTATATTTGATGCGAAATATACTTATAAAACAAAAAATAGTTTTTCTTCATATTGAACTAAAATGAACAAAAACGAAGCTTACCAAATAATTTGGAAGAAAAATTAAATGAACCAAAACAATTAACATCGAAGGAACCAACTACCATTTCTTGGGAATTTAATACACCAAATGCAACAATTTAATTGGAACCATTTTTTCTTCCATGTAAAAAAAGTACACATCCATTACATCATTGATATTATAAAAAAATATTTTCTTACATTAGTGGACCACTTAGACCACTTTTCACTAATAATGCAAAAGTATTCAAAGATTCCAAGTATACATGTGAGGTTAAAGTGGAACTTTTACACTAGTTTTATACATACAACATGTCAAATAAGGCATGTACAGTTCCTACAAATCTAGTCAAAAGTTATCCACATTCAAAACACACATACCCTTCTTAAGCTTCATCTTCAATGGTATTCAGATTGAGGTTGAGTCATCACTTGACTTTCAGGACCTTGCACATATGCTTTCACTTCTTGATCTTGTTGCACTTCACTTGGCCAAGCAAGCGACTGATCCATTTGCACCCTGCATACACATTTTAGCAATTCTAAAATATTGTAGATGTTATATATGTACAAACATCTAGGTATATCAATACTTACATGGATCATGGCTTCTTTATCCATAAATGAAACACCAATACCTGCAGGTCTACCACCGTTGTTGTCACCCCTCCCACCGCCGCAAACATTATCAACTCCACCAAGAACAGCAGCAGCCAACTTTGGTCTAAATGGATTCCACACTCTATATTCAACCTTTGTGCCATTCATTCTGAAAAACGAAAAATAGAACAAACATCAATACAAGAGCATATAAGGTCATAATCATGCAGAAACAAATTACCCGGTAAGTGCCTTTATAAATAACTCCAGTGACACTTATGGAAATAAAAAAAAAATCCAAAAGCAAAATCACTTGCAAATTGTAAAATGATTAATCTTCAAATCCTGTTATCAAAAAAAAAAAATAACATAATTTCTCATGTAATAAGTGAGAAAACATTTTGATGATGTTTGGGAGTGCATACACTATTTGCTTATAGCTTATGGCATTTACTATAGCACAATATACACATCTGGAGTGTTCGGATAAATCTATGTATTTACACGAGTGACTACTTGAAGCAAGATAACAAGAGTGAACTATAAAGAGAAAAGCAACACTGCATACCTCATCAAACCTTGTGAGGGTCACAAACAGGCGTACATCTGCCTCCATTAAAGAAATTCCCACATAAGTATCGGTGTTTTCCAAGTATTTCTTCACATCTATCTAGAGCCTCATATATATGTTTAGAAGCCTACACACCGAGCACAGTGAATGTTCCTTTGTTAGTGAGTATATAAACATCTTAATTTACATAAACAAAATTCAGAGTATACAAAATATCATAATGGTAACAATAATAATAATACCTCCTCGTAAGGCCTTTGTTTCTTTGCAAATCCCACTGTAAACCTAGCCATTGACCTCATTAATCTGGCTTTGCAAATGAGTAGGGTAAAGATCCAAGGTAGGATTCTCTGCTATTTCAACATCCGAATGATCTCCTCGCTCTCGTTATTAACAATAGTCTTTAGTTTCTTGTCCCACAAAACTTACAACCATCCACAAAAACCATCGTAAATTAACTATAATAAGCACACATTATATATTTTACAGGGATGAAAGTATATATGCAGGGACTGTGTATTTTCCAGAATAGTTTTCACTGGCGAGCTCTTATAGTGCTCTTACGCTTTTTGCTCCATTAAAAGGGTCTGGTGCAGCTCCTTGTTGATCTGTATCGGTATCGGGAAATACCCATCCCATGTGCTCATCGTCTTCAGATTAGTTCCCACATGTCCTGCAATTAAACGAAAAATCAAAAAATTTAAATAATTCAATTAGACCTACAATAATCATCAAAAATTTTTTTAACAAAACCCTTTTCATTATAGTAATAAGAAAAAAATTTGGAACAAAACTTACAGTAATGCGTCTTTCAATCCTCAAGTCCTTCTGCTTAAACAACTATATCTGAATACGAGCTTTTTGTATCGCAATTAAAAAAAAACCTAAGTATATTATAGTAAGAATGACTGAAGATGTATATCAAGCCATAAAAAGAATATCATCACATTCAGTTTTCTTATTCATACTAAATAAAAATCTACTAGTTTCAATATACACCGAAACAATTGTCTTCGTATCCTCATTCATCAATAATATTCAATATACCGATTGTTCCTAACAAATTACACGATACATAATTTTATAATTGTAGAGAACATTAAATGTATATGTATATAGAAAAATTAAAAATAAAATTAATATCAATCACCGTAGGGAAAGAATTGCTTGTGTAAGAGATCAATAGACATGTTTTTCCAACAGCACCATCACCAACAGTAATGCACTTTATGAACCTTGATGCACTCATTTTAATTCAGATCTTCTTCGAATAAAGACCTTATTTCTGATCCTTTCTTCTTCTGTTTTGTTTAATTTCATATAACGGACAAGCCGGATCATGAAGAAGGGATTAATGGGCGGGCAAAAAAGGGTTTGTTCCGTTTTAAATCGACGATTCATTCGTTTTTTAAAAGAAAAGATCTTAATAAGTTTTTACGAATTCACTCTCTGTTTTTTGTTACGAAAATAATCGATCAATTTTTGGATTTCTTAGTGAAAAAAAAAATGCTTAAGAAAAGGGGGTCAAATCCTAATCGATACACAGGAGATGATTTTGATGTAGAGATTTGAAGGTTTGTGATGCATAACAAAAATGGCACGCAGTAATAGGGTTTTGAAGGGGCCGCCAAATGAAAAGGGTTTATTAGGTAGTTCCGATAATTTTTTTAAGCTAATACCCATAACCAATTATAAGGAAGTAAAGATAATCTTAACATTAAAACTAAAAACTAAACATCAACAAATTAAAACATTTTTCTATTGAAATTAAACATTATTATTGTTATAAATAATAAATCAAAGTATTATATTGTATATATATAATGTTATATTTTTCTTACTACGTAGTCAAAAAAGTCTATTAATTGTTTTAAAAGATATATATATATATATATATATAATATGGATCAAATAAGAACACTTCAAAAATAAGAACGGTAAGAACGCTTTAAATTTGCATTCATAGTCAACAAAATCATTGGATTCACATTTGTATATCTCAAATATGCAAAGAAAAATGAATGTGTATTTCTAAAAATGTATACAATTTGAGAAAAACGATTGATGCACAATTCTACATTTTTCATCTAAATCCGTGCATCAATCGTTTTTTCGGTTTTTATGCATTTATAAGGATGCACATCTATTTTTCTCCACATATTTAATATATACGAAAGTGAATCTATTGATTTCTAGGATACATTTGCGGATATGAAGCGTTCTTACCCGTTCTTATTTTTAAAGTGTTCTTATTGGAACTCTATCATATATATATATATATAGGGTGGGGATCAATAGAGAAACAAAAAAATTAGGAACGGAGAGAAGCAAATATCAACCCTTGATTTCATCATAAATGAATTTTAGAAATCACAAATAATTTCAAAATTTAACATTCATCACAAATGAATGTTAAAAACATTTATTTATGAAAAACTTCCCTATGGATCCTTTCCATATATATATATATTTGTGAGTTAGAATATTTTTTATTAATTTTTATAATAACTCGTTTGACTCGAATTTGTTTTGATCTGAACTCGTTGCGACCCAAATCCCTCTTAACATGCAGGCCCGGCCCTAAGGGGGTGCGGGTTGTGCGGTCGCACAGGGCCATAGAAAAAATAGGGCCTGAAATTTAGCCAATATATATTATATATGTTAATATATATTATAACTCATTTAATAATTGTAGTCCATTAAGAATAATTGATTATAATTTATAAGTCCATTACTCATATAATAGATATTTTTTATAAGATATTGACTTATCGTAATTTTATAGAATTTTGTTTAAATATTAAAAAGAATTATGATTTATTTTTATTTTTCGCACATAGTTCTTGAAATTAATGGACCAACACTCTTAATATGAATTCCCCACCCCGTTCGTTTTGATAACATCTCGATCATATCAATAACCTTGCCATAATATGCTCTTTATCCTATTGATTCTTTTTAAAACAGAAGATGTCTGACCAAATATTACAAACAACATCCTGACTCATTTAACTTAACGGCAATCAGATCCAAATACCACTGAAAACAATTAATTATTAGTTAATTAAATACTAAAAACAAATCCATTAATACGAAGCCGCTTAACCAAACACTCATAAAGTCCAAAAAGTAGCCGTTACAAAAAGAGCGTCCATATCTCTCAAACGTTCTTCATTTTCTTCCCCATCATTCATCATCCCGTAAAACACCGACACCGTTTTTTCATCATTTCCGGCGATATTTCGATGGAATCGAACGGCGGAGAAGTGGCAGTGGTGGTGGCTATGACAGTAACACCGTCAAAGTCAAAGGTTGCTAATAAGTCAAAATCACAGGAGAATGTAAACCCTAACGTTACAAGCCCTAATTTGAAAGCTTCAAATTCATCAGCAATTAAATCAGCGACTAAACTCCAGAAATCGGCAATGAAGAAACCGAATCCGATCTATTCACCGAAAAACAAGATCCGTGATAGGAAATTTGTGGTGGCAAAGAAGAATTCAAAACGAGAGAAACATAAAACCCCAATTTCAGTAGAATGTAAGTGTAAGGCTGCTGGTAATACTGATAGGTGCTTGTGTGTTGCTTATGAGACACTTAGGGCTTCTCAAGAGGAGTTTTTTAAGATCCGGAGTGAAGTTGCAGAATCGAACACTGATTTAGTAACTGATGTGGTTGTTGAGATGCCTGGTGAAAAGAGAAAGAGTATTCCGGAACCTGGATCCGGAAGAGTGATGAGTTTGATTAAGGCGTTTGAGAATAAGCTTACGTTACCGAAATCTGATGATGAGAAAGAGGATGAGTTGGAGGAAGTTGAGGATAAAACTGAAAGTGATTCGAAATGGGAATTGGATTCTGAGTCGTTTTCTGCATCGGATCTTTTATTGACGGCGGAGAATTTGGGGTTGAGATCACGTGTTTCTTCTTCGTTGGATCGTAACCATGAGAGGTTGGTTCCTCATGATTGAATAAAATTGCTTTAAGTTTTTGTTGAATTTGTTTAATTTTGATTCTGATTTGTTTTTTTGTTTGTTTTAGCATTTTAAACAGGAATTCAAGTGGTGGGAGGCAAAGCAGACGAAATGTATGTTGTTAATCATCATGGTTTCTAAAGGATTGATATTTCTGTAGTACGTTGGTTTATGTTGATTTGGTTACTTAAAGTTAAATTTGATTATGCAGAGCTCTGAATCAGCGTCAAGCTTTGGTGGTAGCAGATGGAAAAGGAGGACAGTTAGAGCTACTTCCCAGCAACCTTTTAAACTCAGAACAGAGGTTAGCATTTACAGTCACTTTGGCCAAATTTTCGTATGTTGATCAGTAAATTTTGCTCTCTAGTTTGGAGGTTTAGAACATACACTCTGTTCTGTTCAACCATCCGAAACGATTCCAACACTTGAATGACTGATCATCTTTGGGTTTTCATGATAAGTTAATGATTGGTGTTGCGTAAATGTCAAATTATCACACTTAATAACAAGTGAAAATTGGACAAGTAGTGGCAAGTGGTATGGTATTCATATAAATTAGCATATTTTATAGTAACAAGTGCAAATGGACAAATAGTGGCAAAGTATACGGTATCCTTGTTTTGTAGTTATATTTCCTTAATTCGGGGAAAATCACCCTTGCTTGCATTCTATAGCCTCTTTTGCTATTTTGGTGAAAAAAATAGTAAGTGAAGTCACTTTATCAAGATTGAATAAACAGTGATGGCATTTTACTCATTTACTTGTGCTTTTAAACATCTTCTTTAAAAATATTCCCTCCTCCTTTGTGAATCCCAATTTTCCTTTTTATATTTGAGATATTAAATTGATAACTTTTCCTTCTTTGTTAGTAACCAAATTAAATTACATAATTATCCGTTATCATCCTTATTGATGGTATGAATTATAGTCTAGAAGAGTCTTAGTTTTATCTTTGAGAGTATATTAATATTGTTTCAGATTGTGCGGCACCTATTTGATGGGTTGCGAGGTTTGAATAGAAGTATCAAATAATAGGTATATTGTGAAAAGTTATTACTACTTCCAGTTCACTAGGTTCTTTTTGTTAATCTGTGTATATTTATCAAGTAACTAATCAATAATATGGGTTTGTATCTTTGCCCTCATTAACTCACCAAGCTGTTGCATTTTGTCTTCAGCAAAGAGGAAGGTCTAAGCAGGAAGAATTCATGAAAAAGGTTCAGGAAATGATGATTAAGCAAGAAAAGCAACGAATTCCCATTGCTCAAGGCCTCCCATGGACAACAGATGAACCGGAGGTGAGCAATTTTACAGCTGTTTTTTAATGAAATGTTACAACTGGTCAGAAAAAATAAGTTATCTAAATAGTTTGCTTTAATTGTTGGACCTTTGAGTAACTTCAGTGCCTGGTGAAACCACCTGTTAAAGAAAGAACGCAGCCGGTTGATTTGGTATTGCACAGTGATGTGAGGGCTGTGGAGCGTGCTGAATTCGACCATCAGGTATAGTTTTTACTTAAACAATAGGTCCAACTCATAAACTAGTCTTTTGGATATTTACGTACATGATTAAGTACTAGTCAAACCAAATATACTCGTAGGAAATCCACCTACCTTTGACTAATGATTACCTACGTTTACATGGCAGGTGCAAGAAAAGCTTTCATTTATTGAAGAGTACAAATTGGAAAGAGAAAGGCAGCAGAAGGTATAAAACGACATGATTTTGATTTACCATTTGTTGGATCTAGGCTTGAACTCAAACCCGTTGATACACTTTTCCTTATCTGTTGTAGGTGGAAGAAGAGGAAGAATTAAGGAGGTTAAGGAAGGAACTTGTACCAAAGGCTCAACCAATGCCTTACTTTGACAGACCTTTCATCCCAAAAAGGTAAGAAAGCATATTAAATGTCATTACCGAAAATGTGTGTCAAACAGTAAATGGTGCTATTAGACATGCACTCTGAGTGTGGAACTTGCTTAAAGTGCATGTCTCGAAGTATTGACCAAATTTCTGTTTTTTATTATTGTATATAACGTATGGGTGGAAACATGTCTTAAAGCAAACGCTTAAATTGATCATTTTTCCATTCAATAATTGTTGAGAGTTTCCAGTCTATATAAATTGTCTGTGTTGCATCACTACTTTCATTTGACAATTTGTTAATCAAATTTGTGTTTTAATCACATACTTTTACAATAATACGATGTCATTTTCGTTGTATCACCTCATGCCAACATAGACAAACTGAGACTGTGCTTATTTTGTTTAGATGATCTAGCCATATTAACTTGTGCTGTTTATATGCATATGTTTTTTTTAGGTCAGAAAAGCAACCTACGATACCAAAAGAGCCAAAGTTTTACAACTACCCTCAGCATAAGAAGATCAAGTGCTGCATGTCTTGGAGTGACATGTATGCTCAATGCCAGCAGCAACAGTGACCCTTTTTTCTGTTTAGCTCTTCCTTTTCTTGTCGGGATATTTTTTGGGGACTGATAGTGAATAAGGACATTTCATCACCTTTCACCAAAACAATATTCTTTTCTTCTCAATTTTTGTAAATGATGCATTAGGCTGGTTGCAGTCTTGGGGAAACGATGTTGATTTGTTACATAGGTTCACGGCTGTGTCATTCTCTAAATGAATTCCCATTTCTTTGTGTATTTTATTGAAATAGCGTTTCTTTTATGAGATATAATAATCTGGGATCCAGGATTCTTTAAAGTTTTCGGTTCTTGACCGTGCCTTTGGATATGGAAACCTAGTAACTTGGCTATCTTGAAATCAACATAAATGACATGAAAAAGGATGTCCATAAATCACAGATTCACAGGCAACCGATTCATCTGACTGTCCTAGTGAACTTGAGCCTTTTGGTCTTGACTCTTCACAGCTCGACGAGCCTACCAGAGTACCATGTTGCCCTGACGCAAGTCAATGTAATCTATAATGTACCAAGTGTAGCATTATCAATCTTATAAGGACTTCAAATTTCAATTTTTGTGATAGTGGCTCAAACATAATATCTCTTTTAGATGTTTGGTTTCAATATATAGTACAAAGTTACTAAACTTATGCGAATCAGCTTGAACGAACCAACAATCATACAAGTTGAGGTTAGTGGGCTCAGTGGCCATGCCAACCCAAAATCTATCAACAAATCCACAAGCCAATTTTCAAGCCAATAAGACAACTCAAATACACCCCTTTTGATACCATCAGTCGCTGACTAAGCTGAAACTTAGATATTTTACCTTTGACGTGAAAGACTCGGGTTCGAGCCCTCTTGGTGCTACCCTCGTTGTGAGAGTCACACTATTTTCTTTTATAAATAATGTCAGGTTCGAGTGTAGATTCAATAAAAGGTCGAGTATTCTGGTTACCAGAAAAGTCAACTTGAGATGCATATTGGAAAGGTAAATGGTGACCCCAACAATGGCTTGATTAAGATAAAGACACAGTCACACACAATGAATAAACGGGATGCAGGTCAAAGCAAACCATCTACAATTTCACATGAGATTGAGATGTTCAGTTTCAAGATACAATGCGAAGTTATTTGAACTTAAAGAGTTCGCAAGAACCAAGACCATCCAAGTTGAGGTAAGTGGGCTCAGCAGACATGGCAACCCAAGACCTATTGACTTTTTCACAAGCCAAGTTTGTCAATGGATGGCTAACGTTGGGAACCTATTTATTTTTACCTTTGAAGTGAAAGACTCGCATTCAAGCCAAGTCGGTCACACTAAGTTATTTTTCAGAAATGGCAGGCAGCAGGTTCAACAAGTAGCAGTGCACATGAAGCTTGTAGACTTCACTCAATCAAATGTTGAATACTCAAGTTATCAAAAAGGTCAACGTGAAATGCAGCATGCAAAAGGTAGTGATTTGACTTGTAACAATGGCTTGATTAAAATGAGGATTAAGAGTCGCACAGAAAACGGGAATGCTAGGCTGAACCAAACCATGTACAACTCAAAAGTCATAAGTTTGACTCTTACAGTTGATTTACCATTACTTGGTGAGGTTTCACCATGTTTAATTTCTGGATGACCTAGTCAGATAAAAACATTAGTTTTGTAAAGTACCAATATCGCAATATTGTATAAAGCAATTTCATATTGCCGAATGAAACTTAGAAAATATATCAACATTAACTCAACACCAGCTCTCAAATATAAAGGTACCAAAATTTTCAACAAAACACATAAAATTATAAATTAAAGGAAACACTACAGGTGCAGGCCTAAGTTGAACTGATAAAATAAAATAACAAAAAAGGAAAACGCAGAATTGGTCCTCTAGAAATGTGCACTGATCAAGAGCTTACACAGCACGGAAGCGATGATTCAGGGGCTTCAAGATTCCTTCCAATCTACTCTTCTTGAGCATCTTTCTTCTTTTTCTTCTTCTCCTTCTTCTTCGAGCTTTTGCTTGCTTCATCATCACTCACAGCAGCTGATGGAGTCGCAGGAGTGTCACCGTTTTCTTTATCCTTCTTTTTCTTCTTCTTCTTTTCAGACTTATCGGCATCAGATAGCACAACTTCTTCACCCTCTTTCTTCTTTTTCTTTTTCTTCTTCTTCTCAGTTGTCTCACCTTCTACCTCTTCCTCAGCTGCCTCCTTCACTTCTTCAACCTTCCTTTTCTTAGAAGCTACTGGCGTATCTGTAACATCAGACTCTTCCACTTTCCTCTTCCCTCCTTCATCATCATCTTCAACACCCTTTTGCTTCTTTTTCTTCTTCTTCTCACCATCAACTTTCACGTCATCCTTAACTTCCACAGTTTGTTCAGTCACAGGCGCAGCTGCAATACTTGCAACCACCGAATCCCCACCTGTAGGCAGAACAACATTTCTCGACCACTCAGCAGGCGTCTTCTCATTTGGCTTCCCATGTTTACTCAGTTTCCCCTCAGTAATCAGTTTCTTCTTCATCGAAGCAGTGGGCCCTAGACCCCATTTCCTCGGGTAAGTATCTCTATCCATCACCACCCTCTTGATCTTAGCAACAACCCCATGATCACAAGTAGCCATAACAGCAGTAGTCATCTCTGCAATACCTAAAGCAATGGCCTCCCCCTTTGTCGTCATCAACACCACTTCTTCACCATTCTCAATATCATTTTCGAATCTTAACAACCCTGGAATCATCAACTTAGCACCATAACAAATAGCATTCACAGCAGAATCCTTCACTACCAACCTCTTATAACTAGTCAACAACACTTCCAATGGCATAATCACACGCCTCAAATACGTCTCATCTCTATAATTATCATACATCCATTGCGCATCCATAACATCATGCATCGTTATCATATTATCTTTCTCACCCATAATCCCAGACCTAACTCTCCTCAACTCCTGCATATGTCCACCAACCCCTAAAATCAACCCTAAATGAACACACAAAGTCCTCACATACGTCCCAGCCTCACACGAAATCCAAAACACAACCAAATGTTTATCAGCATCATACTCCAACAATTTACTCTCATAAATAGTCCTAATCCTAAGCTGCCGTTTAACAGCCGAAATCAGTGGCGGACGTTGAAAAACCGCACCAGTTAACGTCTCCAATGCCCTAGCTACTTTCGCAACATCAGGCACAGCGGAATGCAACCGCGCAACACAAACATACTCTTTTCCTGCACCTTGTTGTGACTTAACTAGCCTAGTAGCTCTATCAATACACACAATTAAATTTCCGGTAACTTTCGGATCAAGTGTACCGCTATGTCCTGTTTTTTCAACTCGAAGAATGCGTTTAATCCAGGCTACAACTTCATGAGAGCTAGGGTTTGCAGGTTTATCTAGATTAATAACACCATACCTGATGTACTCAGCGAGTGGCCGTTTCAGTGGTGAGTAACCCGACGGAAGTGGAGTGTAGTGGCCGGTGCGGACGTTGAGCCGGTCGTAGTTTTTGAGAAGAATCGGCCACTCAGAGGTGTCGATCGACGGCGCGAAGGATTGCGGTTTGATCAGGTAATCGACGGCGTCGGTGGCGTCGTCGGAGGTTTTGGATTTTGACATCTTTTTCTTGCTCTCTGAGCGACTGATGTCGGACATGGTGGATTTCCGGTGACGGAGGGTGGAAGATGGGTGCTGGAGAGTGAGGTGCGTGTAGGGTGGCTAGGGTTTTGGGGGAAGGTGATGGTTTTAGGGTTTATGTACTGTTGATAAAAAGGGTTATGTTTGTGTGCAATGTGCATTCTCCATTCATGAAATGACACGTGGAATGAGGTGAGTGTGAGCAATTGTAAAATCATATTTAATTATTTAATAATTTAAACAAACTCGACATAGTCGAAAGTCGAAACCTTCTATTATCGACTCAAACCAAACTAAATCATTTTCAAAAGTAATGCTGGATAGTCATCTTTTACCATACTCAACTTTTTCTTAATTTTTTTATTTAAAATTTTAAGAGTTATTTATGACTTACACGATTATATTTGTAAACTTCAACCATTTAAAATGGTAATGTTATTCTTGTCTTTTTAGATATCATTATATGGTACATATCGTGTATTCAGAATCATATGAAATCTTAAATTTATGTGAAATATGCAAAACTTATTGGATCAGGTATATTTCAAATAGAGTGTTTGGGATTGATCGCTTCTTCACGCTTCTAACAATTAATGCAAATTCATTTTGAAGAAGATAAAAAATTAGAGGGTGTAAATAAATCAACTTAGAGAATTTCTTTAAACTCTATGTATCGTGTGGTGAATAACCATGAAAATTTCTTTAAAACTTACATGTTATGTGAGGGTGAAATGAGAATCTTGTTCAATATGCATAACTTGGGCTTGAGGTAGTGTAGATTGTTGAAAGCAATAAATAAACAAAATGAAGCTTGAAATGAATATGGGTCTAATGGATTCTCAGGCCCAACACCTTAAATGAGTTTATATTATGCCTATATATGGGTAGTCGGACAAACTCGTTTTCATTTTAAAATCAGTTCGGGTTTGGTAATCGAATCGGTTATTGGTCAATGGTCAAAAACCGATTTTCACTAAAAATCGGTTAGTAACCAAACCGGGTACGAACTTGGAAAATCGGAACCGGTTAGAATCGGTTACAAACCGATTCGGAACCGATTTTTTTTGTATAATTCACACTTTTTGGTTTTTGAGCGTTATAGCTTCAGAAAATGTAAACTTCAACTTTTATTAAATAAATTCGTCATACATTGTTCGAACATTTGGAATGGAAACATAAACTTAATAAACTCATTAAACTTCAACTTTTATTAATATACGAACATAAAACTTAATTCGAAAAATTCGATAATTCATCGAGAGTGACATCTTCTTCGGAGCTAGCATCGCCTGAAGCTTCATCGAGAGCGATTTCTTCATCAAAAAGAAAGAATGACATACCCGTTTACACCTCGATATCGTGTAAATCTTTTGCGTATTCTAGTTCACCTTCAAGACTTGAAATGTGTTGTATATGCTCCACGACATCTAAGTGATCCTTCAAGCAAATACACATCTCTAATGATGTCGGTGTGAGCCTTGTTCTTTGTATAGATAATACCCTGCCACTAATAGAAAAAGCGGATTCCGAAGCTACGGTAGAAGCTTGGACGGTTAGTAAATCTCGGGCCATGGAGGTTTGAACGAGAAATTGAGATTCCCTTCTTTTCCACCAAGCCAAAATATCAAATTGTGTGAATTCATTGGGTCCCATAGTGGATAAAAAATTGATTCCAGTATATCTCCCAAATTCGCTAGTCGATGGTTGGTCACCACCATCACCCCTAGCCCGTTTAGTGTTTTCTTGTCTTAAATTATTATATAAGTTAATCATCGGATCCCTAGAAGTAGATGTACTAAACGATTCGCTAGCCAAATTTGAATAAACATTTGTTGAACCATATTTTTGAAAATAAACAGTAAATAAATCTTTAAAACATTTCTTAAAATCTTTTTTTGCATTTGTTGCAAACCATGAGTCCGCTTCATTCAATTTCAAATTATAACAAATGGAATCGATAAGTAGTTTCACCCCGCTAATGTTAAAAGATGGGTTCAATGCGGCGGCACAAGTAATTACCTGTGTCATTTCTTGAAATTATTTTCTTAGTTTTTCTTTCATGGGCGAAAACCACTATTGCATATAAATCCCATTTAATTCGTATTCGCTTAATTTTTCACACATTAAATAAATTTGATTAAGTACCAAATGAATCGTGGGATAATAAACACCCAATAATAAAGTTGTTGCAGTTTTAAAAACTTTGAGAAACTCGATCATTTTTAAAATAACATCCCAATATTCCATTGAAAATGGTGTAGCTTTACCCTTACAAACAAGTTCATCATGAAAATTTTGTAAAGTTTGGCGTTGGCGTAAACCACATAAAAACATTTTATAAGTCGAATTCCATCTTGTAGGCATGTCCCAATTAAGGATTAAAAAATGGAATCTGTATCCTTACACAATTTGATATAATATTTATATCTACCTTTATACTTACAAAATATATCTTGTAACATATTTTTAAAAGCGTCTTTTATGAAACCTATTTGTGGCACAGCTAGTCCGTCTTGCACAACCAAGTTTATGATGTGTGCAAGACATCGACTATGATAAAAAAAAACGCCACTAAAGGTAGTTGATATTTCAGGATTAGTCTTCCTACGGCGTTTGTATTATTACTCGCGTTATCAAATGAGATTGTAAAAACTTTTTTTATTTATAATTTAAACTCTTTTATTACATCTCGTAACATATAAAATAAAATTTGACCTGTGTGAGGATACTCAAAGTTTTCAAAAGCAATCGTAGGCTTCATCATTTTCCACGTTTCGGGATCAAGCCAATGCGCGGTAACACAAAGGTACGAACCAGACAAACGATAAGGAGCCGACCAAACATTGGTTGTTAAGTTTACAATTGTAGTTAAGTTTTCAAAACCATTTACTAGTTGTATTTTCGCTTTCTTCCATAGTTTAATACAATCACGTCTAAGAGTAGCACGACTTACTTGATAATATCGTGGTTGAAGTGTATTTTGAATCACCTTGGTAAGCTGAGGGTTGTCGAAGTGGTTGAACGACAAACCTTCTTGAATCACATAGCTTGCAAATTGTTCTCGACACCGCTCCACCTCATATGTAAATATACTCCCATCTTGTGACATAGATGCTTGACCCACTTCCGGATTAAATTTGAGTGCACCGCAAAACTTGTCTTTATGTTGCTTCAACGTTGAGTTGGATTCGGGTTTCAAAAACTTTCCACAATGTTTACATTGAGCCTTAATCGTGCCATTCGACAACAACACTATATTGAAATTACTCCACACCTATTGGTTTCGTTTTGTTTCTAAAATTTCAACAATCGTAGCCGCATTTGAAGAACCAACACCGACGAAAGTTGAAGAAGATTGAGTTGTCATTTGAGAAATGAGAATTTAATATGCATTTTGAGTATTTTGTATGTGTTTTGAGAGTGTTTGTGTGTTGTGACTAAACCAAACTCAAGCTATCTATTTATACTATCTTTAGGATGACAAAATGGTAAAAAAAAAAACCTAAAAAAAACGGTCACAAGCGGATATAAAACGGCTAGTGCAAAACTTGTTATAATAACCGGTTTCCCAAACCGGTTTGGAATAATCAGAACCGGAACTAGTTTTAACGGTCAAAACCAAAACTGGTTAGAAACTGGCGGGTATTCAATAACCGAAAGCGATTTTTGGTCAAAACCGATTTTGACCGGTTTCACTTTCGATTTTTTTTTTCAGTTTCAGTTTTTTAGTACACGACTATATATGGGTCTAATTCTGTCTATTTCAAACCAAACACTTTCACAATGAAGCTCATTTCTTCATTTCTATTTTCATCAACCAAAAACACTAAGTTCCGCTCTAGAGTAAATTCTAGTTACTTATATTTTCTTTCTGTCACATACTTCCCATTAAATTATGAAGGTAACTAAATCCAAACTTCAATCTAAAAATTATTTAGCAACCTATTTGTAAAAAAAGATATTAACTTTAAAAATAAACGTTATACATTTAATTAGATAATCATTTCAAAAGCAATCCCAAGCACCACCTTATTACTTACAAACTAGTATGTTGCCCGCACAATGCGACAATGACAACTAACTTATATATTTTTATTACACATGATGTTATTTTTCGTTAGATAATATATTATCCTTAAATACTACCTGCATATCTAAATTTGAAAAAAAAAACAATAAAAACTCATAATATACTAACATGCAAACAAGTAATTTTAAAAGAAAAAACTTTCATCTGTTAGTGTACTAAGTAAATTAGCAAGTTTAATTTTCTTTTAAGATTTTAAAACTCATTAGATATCTATAAAGTATAAATAGTATTAGATCTCGTTTCAAACAAAAGGCAGATTTGATTCCGAGTTTCCGACTTCGGTTCATATATTAGTGGGCTTTAGAGGTTCTAAAATAAACCAATTCAGTTGGTGTTCACGTGACCACTCAAAAGTAGGCTCATAATAACTAGTTCGGCCCAATAGATCCCGATGAGGGCCCAAACTTGACACCTTTAAATACTGGTAATAGAACAAGTAACAAAACCCTAGCCAGCAGCCAGTTTATCTTATTGTTGGTACAATTGTGTGTGTAAAGCGGCTAAATAACGCAACAATGGCGACGGCAAGAACAGTGAAGGACGTATCACCTCATGAATTCGTTAAGGGTTATGCCGCTCATCTCAAACGATCTGGCAAGGTATTTATATTAATTACATTCTTCATTTTTAGGGTTTTGTTATTTATCTATTTATAGTGATCAACATGTTTCTTTTGATCTAATAAATCAAAATCAATTAGTTATTTTCCTATAACATTTATCAGGTTTGCTGTACTATGTTTTGTGTTTGTTAATGGCTGTTTTTTTGTTTGTGAAATTTGGCTCCTAAGTATAACCATTCGGAGAATTTAACATTTAATTTATCTAGAATAAAGTATATGAGATGTATATTAGGTTTCTTTGTTGTCTTTATGTTTGCTGATTAAAATTCGATTTTGTACGTGGTGATCTTGGTGCTTAATATGCAGATACTTACTACATAGATTTCAAAATTTGTTACGCTGTAAGGATGAAAATGTGATTATTGTTAGCAAACACAATTATAGTTACATCAGACGGCCGTCTCTTTTTTGTTTTTGAGTAGACTGTTGTGATTTTGTTTTTTTGTTTCCATGGAAATAATACATTATTCTAGTTTTGTTTATCAAATATTGAAGTCTAACTAATTTAGAGGATCTATTTTCTCTACATGATACAATTAATCAGTTTTGAATGCCTATAATGGTTAAGTACCTGATAATTCAAAAGTTTGAAGGGTCTCATTACTCTTCAATAATATTAAGGGGACTATATGACTTTTATCTTTGTTAAAGTCAAAAAGTGTTGATAGATTGCATTGTGTGGTGTTTGCTGTTGTAGTCTGCATATTCGGTAGATGGGTTTATAACTCTTGTGTTTTCGTTATCTGTTTTGTGGAGATGGTAGTACCAACACTTTCGATAGGAACACAATATGTGCATAATGAAGTGGTTGTGCTTAATATGTTTCTTACTATAGTTATGTTGACTCTGTGTGGGAACTGACTGTTTTTAATCATGTTGATATCTACTTGTTTCAAAGATGAGATCCTGAAGTTGGATTTGTATGTTTTTAATTTTTTCTAACTCATTGTAATGCTTTTTTATATGGTCATATATTCATGTTGATATGATCTTTTTTTGGATAGATGGAGCTCCCTGAGTGGACTGATATAGTTAAGACTGCTACCTTCAAGGAACTTGCTCCCTATGATCCTGATTGGTACTATATCAGAGCTGGTAAGTTTTTTTGTACATCATTTAAAGATTGTTGGATCTATTTTTGTTAATATCCCTATGGGCAGTCACTAAACCGAAAAAGCGCGTTATTATTTTACAGCTTCAATCGCAAGGAAAATATACTTGAGGGGTGGTCTTGGTGTTGGTGCATTCCAGAGAATATATGGTGGACGTAAGAGGAATGGTAGCGCACCACCACATTTCTGCAAAAGCAGCGGTGGTATTGTACGCCATATTCTTCAACAATTGGAAGGCATGAAAATCATTGACATGGATCCTAAGGGGTGAGTTATATTCTGATATTTATATTATTACATTGTTAATTTAAATGTTTGCTGATCTCTCTTATATCCATATGATTTATTAAAATTTGGTTTCATTGTACAGAGGGAGAAGGATCACCTCCAGTGGACGAAGGGACCTTGATCAAGTTGCTGGACGAATTGTAGTTGTTGCACCTTGAAGAGTCCAATTGTTTGATTCGTGCCATATTTTTGATGTTATGTAGCTTATAAAGTTAGCAAGAAGAAACAAATTTTGACGTTCTTTTTATTCTGAGTCATCTGTGTTTTGTTGGTACTTCTTCGAATTTGTGGATCTGACTTGGGTTTGAAATATCAGACTAGTTATCAATGAGTTAAATTGTAATCTTGGTTGAATTGATTGAAGAGTTGTCCTTGATGTTCTACTTTTTGAAAGTTGAAGTTGATCAAATGCCAGCATTTTGTTAATTTGGTATCTACTCAGAAATTTAATAACTGAGCCACCTGGAGCTTTTTCAATAGGAAAGGTTAAAGAACGATGTTGGTGGAAAAAAAACCTTTTTCCTGATTTAATTTATAGAACTAGTTTGTTGACTTTTGGTGTCACTGATGTTCATACAGGTTGCTAATTAATGAAAAAACCTTTTTCGTGAAGTTTATGCTTATTGTATTCATAATCTATACTGAAAATGAAATTTGCTCAAAACAATGTAAGATTTAGCATAAGAGCTTAGGCCTTCTAAGACTATTTCATTTCAATCACAGAACCAAACATGAACACAATAAATTGCATTGTTAAAGACCCACATACAACATTTAGTATTTTACACATCTGGTAATACGTTGGAATACATACAAATACTGATTCAAACTCTACAAATTACTTTATTTCCAATCAAGCATGTCCAACAGCCAGAGCACTTCTTCCTCAGAGTTAGCAGTATCACAAAAATCCATTTCAATCCCAAACACATCAATGTCGCCATCATCACCATGCTCCATGAACAACAAAGCAATCCAAGCACGAATTCCAGACACAAAAGGATGTGCAGGGGAGAACACAAGATAATCAAATGCAAGTGCTCTACACGTAGAGCGGTCAATATAGTCAAACATTGAATCATGGATTATACAAGCAACTTTCTTGGTATCTTTTCGTGCCACAAAGACAGACACACTAACAGTCTGAGTATAAGGGACTGCAAACTGCGGCTTTACAGGCAATGTTAGCTTGTACTCTGGACCTTCTAAATGATACCTCATTAAAGAACTGATCCCAGTTGGTGGGGTCCAATTACCCTTCTGGAGGGTAGGGCCCGGAACAACTTCTGAGAAGAGTATATTTCCGTCTGCCCAGAAGTCGATGTAAAACTCAAGATCACTTAATGAGATTCTTGGAGGAAGGAGAGTTCTATTGTTTTCACGTTTGTAGAATGTTTTGAATAGTTTGTAATAAGATACAGGTGGTGATGGATTCTTACAAGTCGATGGCCATCTCTTTGCACAAAGACATTTCCAAAAGTAATCATCTTGAGCTATGCTTTGCCATTGCTTACATACTGCCATACAAGAAGCTAAGTCAGGGCCTTCAATTAGCGGGAAAACAGCCTTGAGTATCTCATCAGATGACATTTCACTAAAATTGGCTAACAATCATGGACTCGGTAGTTTTCCCTGCAAACATATATACAACACCATAAGCCAAAATACTTTTTTATACACCAGAGTCTACACCACTAAAGAGACACTCATAACAAATTGTTTTAAATTCATTAACATATTTAGTTTCCATACATAATTATGCACAAACACACATATCCAACTTATCCTAAATCTTTTGCAAACTACAAATTATGACATCCATATATGACACACCCGAATCCTTGGAACATAGAAACTAGTACATTATTATGTGATACTTGCACATAAGTATTGTATATACATGCCTGTATTAGAAAAGTTAAAATCATATATACAAAAGAGTAACATATACTTCTGCAAGAATAGAACAGATGTTGCAGATAAAGTCATACAGATAGAAAAATGGAAATCATATCAAGATCGACTCAAATTCATATATACTATATAAACAATCACACACACAAAAGGATTTTCTTACTTTGTTTTACGAATTAATAAAATATTTATTTTAAGCACTACCACCCTTGGTTACACATATATTGGTATTAAGGACTGTGAATTTGTAATAAAAAACTATGAACTATAATACGGAGTACTACATAGCTAATTAACAAATAAACACACAGTCATAACAAACATAGGGTCCTCAACAGATGTAAATTTGCCGAATTTCATTCCCCTGTGCAAAAAGAAACAACCTATTTATGTAATTTGGCTTATAAGGAGACGATTTGAAAGTCAAATATCAGAAGCTATATCAAAATTAAAAGTTCTAATTTTTAATTGTAATGCTATCGAGGAAGCACAAATTACAAACTCAGATAATAACAGATCATGATCCGTATAATATAGCATTTCAATCATTCAATTCGGAATAAATTAAGGACGGATGAATGTATAAAAATTTGATTCAGGATCACAGACACACAACCCTAATCAATGGAACATTTGGGGTAAAATTAATCACTAATCAGTAATAAATTAAACACTTACCTGAAAGAAATATAATTAGAGCAAATTTGATTATAGAAAATGAAATTAAAAATGAATTTGTTGAGTCACCTTTGATTTGGTAAAAATGAAGGAAAGCCGTCGTAGGATAAGGATGACGGAAGTGAGAGTTGATCTCGGAAACGCCAAAAAGTTTTAATAGTAATAATATAAATAATAAAATAAATAAATACTCGAAACAAATAATTATAATTATAACTATTATAATTAAAAATAACATTACAAAGAGCTAGGCAGTACTAAAATCCATTTGCTAATTGGGGTTTAATCTTATACGGAAATTGATTTTCTTATATTATAAAAACACATAAATACTTAGGTTTAACCTTGTAAATATTCGTGGAACAAAATAAGTCGGCTATGAGAGAAATAATATATAGTTTGATAGTGTATATATCAATACCCTTTAATTGGTATATAAGTTTATAACATATGTGAGAAGTGTGACATTGTTATAAACTATTAATATCGAATACAACAACTTTATATTGAGCTTAGTTCATTAAATCAATGATAATATTTTAGTGAAGAATCCTTTATATATGTTGCATCTTTTAATTTTTACTTTCAACTAATATTGAATGAATTTTGAAAGGTGTACATTTTACTTACACTCGTGAATAGTAAAAAAATAAAGAAATAAAACAATTCACTAGAGGTCTAAAACCATGTGAATGCCTTTGATGTTTTAGGTCATCTCCAATGTATGCACCAAAACATCAAATTTGATGTTTTGGTGCAAAAACTCATCTCCAACCAACTCACTATATTTAGTGCAAATTATAGTGTACACTAAATTTTTGAAGATTTTGTACCAAATTTGGTGCAACACTAAACTTTGCACCAAATTTTTAATTTTCATTTTAAACCTTTTAATTGAAATAATTTTATTATGCAAGTCTAAAACCAAAAGAAAATAAGGGCAAATGATCCAAAAAGATAATGTAAGTTTTTAATAACTTTATCATTATAATGTATTAGTTATTTATGTTTCATATTATAATCAAATTTGAATTTTTATAGATAATAATTAATTTTAAGTATAAAAATATATAATTTAGAGGGCAATATGTAAATGCAAGTAACTATTTGGTGTAGAAATTTGGTGCATATGTTGGAGATTAACCACATTTGGTGCGGGTATATACTTTAAAGATTCTCTTTTTGCACCAAATTTAGTGTAATATTTGGTGCATACATTGGAGATGCCCTTACTATTTTAGTAGGATGGTCATTTTAATTGGATTAGAGGTAATCTGCCACCATGTAAGGAATGTGCATAACATGTGGTACATTTTATTTCATGATCTTTCACTGTTTTCTCATTTGCCATTCACATGATTCTGCATATGTACATCTCTTTCAAAAAAAGGTAAAACTATTAGTTGCACATGCACTACGGCTAAATTAATATTTTTCACAAATTGAGTAGAGCTATAATGACATTTGCTCAAATTTTTAAGAGGGATCACATTCATAAATATTTTGCAAAATATTTTTCACAAAGTGATGTACCAACCAATTGTATTTTACTTTTTTTACTTTTTTCTTTTTTAATTTTCTTTTTTAA
The DNA here is from genome assembly GCA_963921325.1 of Logfia minima. Taxonomy (NCBI): domain Eukaryota; kingdom Viridiplantae; phylum Streptophyta; class Magnoliopsida; order Asterales; family Asteraceae; genus Logfia; species Logfia minima. Next base: position 10,021,308 of record OY992774.1, on the reverse strand, counting down.
ATTATAGGTCACATCATTTTGTATAACATCTTTTATAAAATCTTGTAAAATACATAAGTTAATGTGTTTTAGTTTATCATGTAGTCTGGGTTTTATTTAACACCATAGACATCAATCCTGCTTGAATTGGGTTGCAGACCAAAGAGATCTCGCGACTAATCAAAATAGGACAAATGACAGCGTATTATTTGGCCCACAAGGTTTATGTTGATCGGATGAACGTGCTTTGACCGAATGATTTAGATTAAAGGTGTCCTATTTTGATTCATTGCGTGATCCCTATGAGTTGTAAGTCACTAGATCTTGGTTCGATAACAACGTTATCTTAAAGTATTGAGGTGTGGAATCCCTCAATACGTTTGATTAAAGTTTATATAACTTATCTATATAATTAAAGGTTTTGTTTTGATAATTAACAAAAGTTAATCCTTCAAAACCTAACCTCTTAATATATTAATATTTTCTGGGCACAGAAAACGAGGTGTGTGTGTAATAATGACTGAGAGTGATGTAAGGCACGGATACCAAGAAATGACCTAAGCATTTCTATTTATATCCATTTCAACTCGCAGGCCATGGGCTTTGCGAGTTGACTCAACTCGCAGCCCATGGGTTTTGCGAGTCCAGATGGTTGCGAGCCCAGATCTCAGCTCGTAGTAGAAACTCTGCGAATCCAGATTCTCATCTCGCAGGTCTAAGCCTGCGACTTGAGATGGGCTGTGAATTGAGATCTCATCTCGCAAGTCTTATGACTTGCGACTTGAGTTCTCAATTTGCAATTCAGTCTTTAGTTTGTATTCGTTACTTGACTAATATTATTATATTTAACAAATAATAATAACAAACTAATATCTTATATTTACAAATCTAAACCAATGTACAAACTTGATAATAATTACACCAGTCCTATTACAAGCTAGATCTGTTGTCACAAAACATGTCCCAATATGATTCTTTGCCTAATTCAAGTAGAATCGGTGTTGATGAGGTTGAAAAAAAAAATCTGAGATTGTGCAATTGAATCTGTTAGACCGATTATATTCAAAAAAATCTCTTTATTTTTTAAGTTTCCTTAATTACATGTCCCTCTTTTCATTCTATTTTCATACCAAGTATATTGATTTTTCCCCAATAACCGAATATTTTTGTCTGCAAATACTGCATACCTGATTCCATCCATAAATTGATTTAATTCCAATAGACTTATTGGAGGGTCCCATTGGAGTGCATCCGGTAGGAATTGAACCTACAAATTCTCCAATTATGAGTTTGGTGCTTTAACCATCAACCATGGATGCTTAGCGGTCATAGTGAATGACCAGATTACAGTTCAAATGGAATCTTACAACTAAAGCAATGAGATGCTTAAATGGAATTCTTTTAGTTCTAATAAATGAGGAGGAATTTAATGACATGACATAAATTCAAGTTCTGGATTTTTGAATTGAGAGATATCAAGAATTCCCACTATTTCTTAGATTCCTGGACCCAATTCAATTTAGTGGGATCTTTCATTCACATTTTTTTCCACGAAGAAACGTTGATAAGTAATAATTTCACTCTAATGTTTAGATCGACTTATAGTGCTGCTAAAAGAAGTATATGTTTAGGCAAACAAACACAAAAGTTTTCTAGACAAACAAATACAAACATTTTTTTTAAGAAATGTATAATATTTCAGTTCACTCAATAAAATTTGTCACTTAATAAAATTGTTTACCATTATAAGTCTTTTTTATTACTTAAAATATTGAATATGAAAGTGAACGCTTATGAATAACTGCACACTTTAATTGGAGGGAGCTCCACCAACTTTGACAGAAAACAGAACATGCATATCACTCTGTTTCTCCGATCACTTTACAAGTAAATTATGTCGTCGACGACAAGGACTCCAAAGGAGAGAATATTTAATGTCATCGTAATCATAAATCAATGACAACGGTGTCGTCACACTCTTTTTTTCTAGCAAGTTCGAGATCTTGAAGAACCTTATACCTACTACTGAACTCAGCGGCTCTACTGCAAATGGTGAGATTACAGGAGCATTATCATTTACAGGTATCCTTTGAGTATGCATTATCATTTCCTCCCTTTATCCAATCAATGAAATTGCTGCGATTTTTGTTGGAGGTATTCCCTTCTTGCAAACTATCAATCACCTTTTCTTTCCAATTCAAGGCATTTTCTTTGACTATATTGTTTCTCAGCAGCTCCTCACATTTAATCTTAATTTCTTCACGTGTGACACTACCAGTATCATCTTTCTTCAAACCCAAACCAGTTTTCCAGATATCACATATGTAAGTCGTGTTAAGAAAATGATCAGCAAAGTAAGGCCAACGCAAGAAAGGGACACCATTGTTGACACCTTCCATTGTAGAGTTCCAACCTCAATGACTCATGAACCACGCAACTGAGGGATGTTTTAGGACTTTCTGTTAAGGCGCCCAACTGATCATTTTCCCACGAGTGCCTACTCTCTCATGTATCCACTTGGGTACAAATAGTCCATACTGCCACTTACACCAAGCCGTACATCCCTCAAGAATGGCTTGTTCGTGAGTTCGAGTCCTAGTGGTAGTTCTTCAAACTTATGCTGGTCAAAAATTGTGTAGCTCCCAAATGCCACATAGATGATCGAGCAAACAGGTTGTTGATCGAGCCAAGTTAGGCAAGTAGAGTCTTCATTCCAGAAGTGTCCTGCTTGTTTGTGGATCTATTGGTCGCCAAAAGTGGACCTATCGGCAACATCTTTGGGAATAGGGTACATGCCCCAAGCTCAAGCTCCATAGTTGAGTTGCAAATGATGCGCTCTGCTGCTTCCTTACCTTCTAGAACAGTGACATTAAAAACAATTTTGTTTGTGGCTGAATCACCTATACATGCCCATGTAAAATTTGCAGGGTCCATGGTTGGCATGGTTGTTGATAGCTAAACCGTTTGATTCTTCAGAGGTAGTCCTTAAACAGAAGTTCTATTACATAAGGCTAAATAAAAAAAATACTTCTTAAAGTTAGTAAAAAGTTATCTCACCATTGTTGTCTATAACTTCATCCTCCAACAGCTTCTGAAAGCTCAAGCTTAAGGCTAGAAGTGCAGCCGAGCCAGAATAAAAGGTTACATATCTAAGTCCCATTTTATGTGCAACTTTTGAGCCCCATCCCATGCAATAATCAACAATAATATATGTAATATTCTCATCACCTGAATTGTTAATACAATTTATTAACTATTCTAGTTTGCTGGGCATGACTCTGGACATTATTTATGTCAACCACCCGAAATCATTCCTGTCGTCCCATCATTCCATTCCATTTGGGATCCAAACAATTTGCATGAAATCACTCGAACCATCTTTCTCTGACCAGACACTCATAACCTGCTTGTGAGCCATCTATGGTTTATAAATGTGACCTTGATACCATTGCTGGTGAGGCACACTACCACCTCTATAAGCGGAATCACATGGCCTTGCTCTTGATAAGATATTACCAGAAGATGCATATTTTTCATTTTTGTTCTCTTTTAGTTTTTAGGAAGACCATTATGTTGTGCGACTTAACATGATTCCTTTTCTATTCTTATCAACATATGTAAATGTCGAGTTTTTCAAACTAGTTTAGAGTAAATATAAGGCCTGCAGGCTCCAGTTTTATTAACATTGTCAATGGTTGTATTAATGTGTGATTTTTAATAGCTGTTTTGGAATTATTAAAGCTGACATCAGCCATAAGACATGCCCGATGGTGTTCATTTTGTTCCTTACATATGTCTGTACCTAATTTATAACGAAATTTAGAACTGTCTATATTTTCTTACTTAAATATGCATCTTTATTTACCAAGAATAAAAATAAAAGATTTCATAATTCGATATCCTACTACTTTTGAGTTTTGACAGTTTTAGTATGTCCTACACATATGGCACAAAAAAGAAAATCTGAGGAGAAATGGCACTTTTTCTGAAGCAAGTGATCAGACTTTCAACTTGTGTCTGTTATGGGAAATCAGGAGTTTCTTGGCTATTGTACCCAGGTTCTGTCATGTTACAAACACTGAATAACGTTAAGTTATTTCCATAATTTTAGGTTATACATGATTAGAAATGAAATAGTCCAAGGCCATTTTTTTTGGAAAGGAGTAATAGTTCGTCTTTCTTTCGATAATCTCAAATGTTTTTGTTTGACAAACAACTAAGAGATGGTTTAAAAGCCCCTGTTGAGGTGCCCAGCTAACCATTTTCCCATTTGCGCCTACTCTGTTCATATATCCATTTGGGTAGACATAATCAATACTGCCACTTGCACAGGTCAAACAACCCACAAGAATGGCATGCTTGTGAATTCGAGCCTTAATTAGGCTCGGTTCATTAACTGAACCTACAAGTAAAAATTGTCACACTTCCAAATGCCACATAAATGACGGAGCAGATTGGTTGTTGATTGAGCCACGTTAGGCAAGTGGAGTTCGTTCATAAGTGTCCTACTCCCTCCGTTACACACTCTAACATAAAATATGTTATATTGTATACAAGTAGTTTTGGAGTAATCAAAGGGAAGATGAATAGTCTTGCATTCATAACTTACCAAGAGTTCTTTGGAAGCAAACATAGTCTTGCATTGATAACTTAATTTATTTTACAACTTGAACTATGATTTAATCTAGTTAATCATTATTCTAACTAGTTCATTATTTATATTCTTCTCTTCAAATGAAAACAAAGAAAGGAAACATGGATGGAAATAGTAGCATCGATAAGAATCAATGAACGACAACCTTACTGGAATCTTGTGCATAAAAGTTACAGGTGACTTGTACAGGTGCATCGTGCGTTGCCCATCACCTTATCTTTCAATTTCAAGGCATGTTTTTTGACTATGTTGTTGCTTAGTAGTTTCTCCACTTTACCCTTGATTTCTTCTTGTGTGACAATCCCAGCTGTATCATCTTTGCTCAAGCGCATACCAGTTTTCCAGTTATCGCATACGTAAGTTGTGTTGTGTAATTGATGACCAAAGTACGGCCAACACAAGAAAGGAACACCATTGCTAACACTTTCCATGGTAGAGCCCAACCTCAATGACTCATGAAACAATCCACAAAGGGATATTTTAAGACCTCCTGTTGAGGTGCTCACTTGACCATTTTCCCACGAGTGGCTACTTTGTTAATGTATCCACTTGGGTAGACATAGTTGGTACTTCCATTTATGCCGGGGCGTCCAACCCACAAAAAGGGCTTGTTGGTGAGTTCAAGCGCTAGTGCTAGTTCTTCAAACTGGGCCTAGTCAAAAATAGTAATACTCCCAAATGCCACATACATTACCGAGCACACTGGTTGTTGATCGAGCCATGTTAGGCAAGTAGAGTCTTCCTTCCGGAAGTGGCCTATTTGTTTCGTGAACTTGTTGGTTGCTAAAAGGTGACCTATTGGCAATATCTTTAGAATTAGGGTAAATGCCTCTGGCTCCAGTTCCATGGCTTTGCAAAGTATGCGATCTGCTGCTTCTGCCGCTTCTTTACTCTCAACCATTAAGATATCGAAGATGATTTTGTTTGAGGTAGAGCTACCTATACATTGTTGAGTTGTGTGAAGAACGTACAATGTTGAGGTTTAATCAGTCGCAATACCCGGTGAGTAATGTCACAACCTGGCTGGGAATATCCTTACCCGGCGGGAAAGTTGATTGGTGGACTCTCGGTGATAGTTTACCTGGATGAACACTTCTTACCCGGCTGGTACTCCTTTTTACCTAGCGGGTAGTGTATGTCGACCAGAATGCCCAATTTCCTTATTTTGTCATCACTATAAATATAACCCCTAATATTGTAAACCCTACATCAAGAAATTAATAAGAAAAACTCTCTAGTTGGCCGTGGACTAAACCAATCACCCCGATTGGATATAACCACGTAATTCTCTCGTGTCTATTTACGTTTACGCATTTACTTTATCCGTTTATTAAACTATGGGTACAATTGTGTTCAATTGTAAGTGTTGTTTGGGTCCTAAAATTCCTAACAACTGGTATCAAAGCTTCAAGGTTTGAAGAACGGGATCAATGGCGGACGAAGGAAAGTATAAGATTGATTACTTCGAGGGAATGGATTTTGGGTTTTAGAAGATGTGCATAGAGGATTTTCTTTATCAAAAGAAACCACATCAACCTTTTTCGGAGCATAGGCCTGAAAGCGTCAAACCCGAAGATTGGGCATTGTTGGATCGCCAAGCCTTAGGTTTGATCCGTTTGACACTCGCGAAGAACGTTGCTTGCAAAGTTGCAAACAAAAATACGACCTTTGGTTGTCTTAAGTCCTTATCCAACATGTATGAAAAACCTAGTGTCGTTAACAAGGTTTTCTTGATTTGACAGTTAGTAAATACGAAGATGAAGGAAGGGGCGAATGCAACTGATCACATTAATGAGTTTAAAAATATTTTGGCAATATTGACTTCGGTTAATATTGTGTTTGATGATGAGGTACAATCACTTTTATTATTATCTTCACTACCTGAGAGTTGGTCGGGAACGGTTACAGCGGTTGGTAGTTCAACTGGAACTACTAACTTATCTTTTGAGGGGATTCGAGACTTGATTCTTAGCGATGATATCCGTAGGAAAAATGCTGGAGAATCGTCGGGATCTATGTTGAACGTTGACAAATGGCGGCTTGGTATCAACAACTCTCTGATTTCCTTCAGAGACAGGGGTTCGATGTCTCTCAGAGACATGGGTTCCATGTCTATTTGTGTATCATCAGGGGACCTCCGCTGCTTCATGAACGTCTCTCATACACACCATTATTGGACAACTAGGTTGAGAGTTCTCGATGATAGATTTGGGTGCTCTTAACTATTTTCTTGGCATCTATGCCGCTCACAGCTCTACAGGCATGTTCTTATTTCAGCAGAAGTATGCTACAAACATTTTAAAGCCTGCTAACATGATGCAGTGCAACCCGGTTAATGTACCTACTCTGTATTGGAGTCAAGCAGGAGCGCTTCAATATCTCACATTTACACGACCAGATATCTCCTATGTTGTTCAACATATATGCTTATTTATGCATAATCCTCGTAAGTCACATTTTCTTGCTCTGAGGCGCATTCTGCACTACATTCGTGGCACCCTTGATCATGGCTTATAGATACATGTATCCTCTACAAGCGGCCTTGTTAGATATTTTGATGCTGATCACGACGCTCCACATCCGGCTACTGTGTGTTTCTTGGTGATAATCTTCTCTCTTGGTCCTCGAAGCGTCGGCAAGTTATCTTGCGATCCAGTGCAGAGGTTGTAGCCAATGTTGTCGCTAAGACATGGTGGCTACACAATCTTCTCAGAGAGCTTCACACCTCACCACCTAAGGCCACTATTTTTTACTGTGAAAACATCATTTCATTGTACATGACATCTAACCTGGTACAACACCAGTGAACGAAACATATTGAGATTGACATTTATTTAGTTCGATCTTTATATGCAGATATGTTCGTTGAAGGGCTTCTAACGTCCTTGTTTAGTTATTTTAGATCCAGTTTAAACGTTCAGATCTCTCCTCCCAATAAAACTACATTGTGATGTTAGTATGTATGTATGACTAGCTAGGATTTTGGCCCACCTGACCTTGTGTGTAATCGGCCCATTGGCCTTCTTATGTATTATTTATATCTGTGAATGCAATACTCAATCATCATGGGAAGTCAATTGTATAACAGAAGCCATTTGCATCAAATCACTTGATCGTCTTCCTTTGACCAGGAACTCATAACGCGTTTGTGAGTCGCCTCTGTGTTGACAAACGTGACCTTGAGACCGTTGCTGGTGAAGCACCATGCTGCTTCCATAAGAGGAATCACGTGGCCTTGCGCCGGATAAGGAATAAACGGAACATGAGTTTTTTTCATTTTTGTTTCTTATCAGTTTTCTGATAGACTGTAATACTTTGCACCTGACATGACCTGTTTGTTACTCACCTTTCTTTTTTCTTTCTTTTTGTTTCTTTTTCTTTTTTCGTTTCTTCTGTTTATGTTCTTAATGTTAGCAACGTAGGATCTCTAAATAAACTTAAACAAGTCCATTGTTGCATTCAAGGTAGTTCATGAGTCATGACCATTTGTCTGTGTTTGTATCTGTTTATCCTGTTTCAGATTATGGTGTTGGTTTATTAATTATTTCACATTTTTGGTTTTAAACTTTTCTCACAAAATAAGGAAGTGAAAATAATGTGGCCTACCGATAATATACGTAAACATAAAATACTTGTCATAAATAACTTGTAATCTTATAACATATTAATTATTCCAATTTCAATTTCATCAAACTTCCGTCAATTTGGTCATATTTCAACGGAAGCTGATAATTTATGTTAATAAAACTTATCGAAATGGTTATTAAATACTTTGATTGAGATGATTGTGAGAATATAAGTATATATGTCATCCATACATTTTCTTTTGTTAAATACATCAACAAGAAACCATGCAACATGTTATATCCATTTTGACATATAATAATGTTAATATTGGTGTACGTTCGTATGAAGTGCACATATTGTAATCAATTTGGCCAATAGAATCATATATTGATTTGGCATCAATATTCAGCTGTTACGCTCTTCATATTTGATTTGATTTTATAATTACAACTTGGATCAAATTTGATTTATATAATCATAACTTGATGTGGTGGGTATCAATAGTTTCACATTTGGTATTGGTTGCATATATTTCATTGAAGTTAAAAATATTAAAATTTGTAAACATTACAAAGTTCAAACGTATAACTAAACAAAAATAAACCAATAATAACAAGATAACATATTTTTGTATATTGTTAGAGGAGAGTTCAAATGAAAATAATTTTTTTTGTGAAACTGTGAGAATCAATGAGAGAGTTTCATTTGGCAAAATGCCACTTTCTCTTCACGTTTTTTAATATTAAATATTTAAAAAATGAATACTCAAAAAATTAAAAAAAATTACACAATAATAATCAGAGTTTTTTTCTCTTCGATTAGACATCTCACATGATACACTTTCGACGATTTTATTTTCATTTTTCTATGGGTTTTGAAAACTGGTAACACATGTGTTACTAGTAACTATCACATGTGTTACCAACAACTAACACATATGTTACCGGCAACTATCACATATGTTACCGGCAACTAACACATGTATTACCAGTTTTTAAATCCACCAAAAAATGAAATTTTTTTTGTCGAAAGTATGTCATGTGAGATGTCTAATCGAAAAGAAAAAAATGTTGATTTTTGTGGTGCCATTTTTATAGTTTTTTAATTAGCCGTTTTTGAGATATTCAATTTTTAAAAATGTGGGGTTTTATTATTATGATGAAAATAGAGAGTTGAGATTGATTCCTCCATTCTCCCAAAAATTCTCATTCTCATTTAAACTTTCCTCTATTGGGGTATGCTTTCCCTTTATGAGCAAAAGTTCTAATTCAACTTGCATTGTAATTATGTGTAGTATAATCGTAGTACTTTTATTAAATCAATAAAGAATAATTGGTTGAAAAGTATATATTTGTGTTCTTGTATTCTTAATCTTTTAGTGGTTAAACGGTTAAACCTATAGACGTTGAGAAACATTATTATGATTTTTGAGGAGATGTTTGGTAGTTTTTGACCTCTAATGATGTTGACGTTATCAGTGTATTTGTTCTTTTATCCTCAACATTTTTTGTCTTTTCTTTATTTTGTATTTAATTGATCAATTTTGTCAAAATTCAAAGAACATCATATCAGTTTGACAAAAGTAAAATGTCAAGTACATAAAAATTGTATTATATTATAACTAAATATTTAGAATGTAACTAAGGATCATGTTTTCTAGTTAGTTGGACCAAACTGAATATTAATATAAATTTGGTTTTAAAAGTGGAAAAATAACCGTCAACCTTAAGTTATTTGTTACTCATTTTTTTTAGCTTACAAATTAGAATGTCATTTTCATACCAATTTTAGTAAGAATGATATTTATTTACACAACATAAGGATAAGAATACAGGAGTGTACTTGTATGATTTTCATGTGGTTGTGATTAAGGGTGTATAGCTCTCTGATGTATCTTGTGGTGGTAATTGAAACCAGATAGAAAAGATAAGAATACTAGCCCATGATAGATGAATGGTTTTATATTATAAAAAGTATTGATTCTTAAATTATGATAAATAAAAATTCATTAAAATTTATTTTAAAAACAATATAAAGTGATCACCTAAATAAATACATTAGTATTTTTATTTATTTAAAGTGATGATAAAATTTTACGGAAATATTTTTACATTTGTAATTATTAGTAAATTTTAATTTGCAATTTTCGTATGAAGTGATGACAAACTTTTACCAAAAACAACCCAACCGAAGATGCTCAAATTTACATGAGGACGGCAGAATTTGCCACTAGCAATGCACACTATCACTTATTTTATTTATACTTTTATCTTTCAAAATCCGATGTAAATATTAACAAAATTAAACTAACTTTTAGATGTTCAAGTCTCGCGAAGAGTTGATGGAGTGGGTGCAAAATAAGGGGACGATCTCTTCGTGTTGTCGTTATTACTAAAAGATATAATAAATATCCAACTGGTTTCGTATATCAAGTTGTACTAATGTGTGATCCTGGTGGTGAATATAAGGTTAACGATTCAAGTAAAGTCTTTGGCACCAAAAAATGTAATTCTCCATTCGAATTAGAAGGAAAATATCTAAAAGAATATGATCGTTGAACGTTAACGGTGATATGTGATGCACATAATCATCATGTTGTACAATATATGGAGGGGCAACCATTTGTAAAGAGATTAATTGCGGATGAAGTTAGTTTAGTCACAAATTTAACAAGGAAAAATGTAGTGCCACGTGAAGTTAGTTCGTTGTGAAAGTTGCTAGAAGATTTTCCAACGTTGGTATTGAAACAGGATAACTACAATTAACTTAAATCAATGTTGACAGACTATGAAGGTATGTTTTTGTATTTCATATTCATTATTTATTTTTATGTATTTTTAGCTTTTTTTCTATATTTTAAATCCAAGTTACCCTTTTAAGGTGTTTTCCAGTATGTAAATGAAATTTGGTTGAACAAATATAAGGAAATGTTTGTGTTTGTCTTGATTGATCAACATCTCAACTTTGGACATTGCACAACCAATCAAGTAGAGAGTCAACATGCAAGGTTTAAAAATATTTGAAATCTTCAAAATATAGTATTGACAGATTTTTTGGTTGTATTGATAGCGTCATTCAGGCGCAAGTTACACCAATTAAAGACACCTTAGAGAAAAGCATAATTGTCTGCATTCATCAACAAAACCTACATTGTTTCAAGCCATTACGCGGTTTTGTCCCAAATGCGGTTCTTAATATAATACTCGAAGAACGTCAAAGGTTGAAGGATCTCCAGATAGACTCCTCAAATTGTGGTTGTCAACTACGCAATAATTGTGGGTTACCATGTGCTTGCGAACTTGATACTTAGGTCAATGTACTCATCCACAGTAGATCAATTTTTTACTCTATATATTTCAAAATTTAATACTTGTTTATATTTAAATGCCAATCAATGAATTCCCGTTGAGTCGAATGATTTTTTTTGGAAAAAGTTAGATATTTCACCATCAACATATTTACGAGATGATGATATTAGTTGTGACAATAAACTAGAACTTTTTAAGGAAAACTTTAGCAAAGAGTCTAGAGTTGTGAAAAAAAGCTTGCTACGAAAGTTAAATGATATAATTGGTCGAAGTACAATGTTCATTCGAGAAACCTCAAGTTCAAAAAATACTAGTAGGCGGCCAGGCTTGAAGAAACAAAAGCAGACAAAGCGTGTGGATCCGAGTAGTCAATGTGACAACCCTCAAAATACGGTAAATTCCGTACATCATCATTACGTGCATATTAGTCTAATTCCCTATTAAATTATGTGAATTCATTTTTATTAAATTAAGTTTAACATAAATACTACACTTGCATATAATATGCAATTTATTTCAATGCGAGATGCATTCATAATTATTAAGAATTTCATAAAATAATAGTAGAGACCAAAATTCCCGAACATTGTGATCAAATTTTATAAATAACGTAAATCTATTCAATTATAAATAATATTTATTATTATTGTGATAATTATACTAAAGAAAGAGCATGACAACCGTTACAAACCCATAAACGTTCACGTGAACTAAGAAATGTGCAAAGACGAGTTAAGTTGTGAATTCAATCAAACGAGGTATCGATATAATTAACTAATAGTTAATTTCAACTATTATGCTAGGTTATGGCATTGCAATTCGAATAATCGAATCAACGGATATATGAATTCAACTAACGCAGAAACCTAGAGATTTCGTAAACAATAATAAACGAATCATCGGAAACATACGTATGATATCGTAATGAATCATAATTATATAATTCATAACCTTAATTAACTCTAATAAAACCTAATCACATAATTAGCACTTAATAAATCGAGATTAGCGCTTAACGACCTAAATATCTAACTAATCCTAACTAGTTGAAAACCACAAAGGGGCCCCCCTTTGATCTCTCCCAAAACCGGTCCCTAGGGCCCCCCTCTTCTCCTTGATTCCTTGCAACACCTTACCAATCAACCACCTCCTCCCATGTCTCCTTATTCCCCTACTTGCACTATATAACTTGACCTCATTTCCTCATTTTCTCTTCCAAGAAAACACACAATTTTTCTCCCTCTTTCCCTCTCCTCTAAGCCACGGCCAGGAACAGCAGCCCCCTCCCCCTTCTCTTGTTCAAACATCCACCATCAACCCACCATACATCCACCATTCAACCACCTTGAACCACCATGAACCACCATGAACCACCACCTCTAAAACCATCATTTTGCACTCCTTATACTCACAAACACCTACATATCATAACACCATCTCATTCCATGGGTAAAATAAACTAAACACACAGATTTGGAGCTAGGAAGTCATCCACAAAGGAATCGAACCCTTATCTTGTTCAAAAATCGTCTTTTCAAGCTTTGTAAGGAAACTACTACCATAAACTCTTTAATTATTTCATTTAAATACTTATATACTAGTTAACATATGTTAGATGTTCACTCATACTAAAAATGAACTTATAAACATGTATAGGTGTTAATAATAACAAGAACTTGTTGAAAGAAACCAAAACAAACTCCAAAACAAGAGATATAAAAACGGACAGAAACTTTGGTCAACTTTGAAACTTTGGCCAACTTTGGAAGTAAATAACTTGGTCATAAGTTAACTAAATTTAGTGTTTCTGGAGTCTAATATCAAGTTTAAAGAGTTAGCTTTCCAACCCAACTATTTTCATGAATTTTGGATAAGTCTTGGTACCCCAAAACGAATTTATAAAAACAAGTGTACAAACTGTCCTCTAAAGACAGAATCTGACCTAACTTTGAAAGACCATAAATTCTAAACCACAGATCTAAACGACGTGATTCCTTTTCCTAAAGGTCACATTTTGTCTTAGATTTAAAAGTAATATAATCAAACTTCATGGAAATAAGTATAACTCAGTGAATAAACGATTCTCTCACCAACTGTCCAGAAAAGTAACTGTTGGACCTTTTTGTAATAATAATTATTTTTCAAAACCCTTATACATGTCTAAAAATTATGGATCTTACTTTTATGTAAACCTAAGACATAGGGTAACATAAAAAAAATTCATAATAAACTAAGTCCGTTTGATTAGTCAAAATAATAACACAAGAACGACTAAAAAGTGGACATAATTTGTTAAAAGGTGACAAATGAAAACTAAAAAAGACCAAGGATGTAAAAACCATATCTTATGGACTAAGATTATAACCTCGGTGAAATAAGTGATAATAAAGTATAATTTTATGATTTTATAACCCTATTAGTTAAAATATTAATAACAAGACTTGTATGATTTTAAATGGAAAAATCTAAACTATAGGGACTAAAGGGGTAAAACTTGTGAGATGGGGACTGAGATAATGAATTCAGTAAGTTAAAATGAATTTGAATATAATCCATAGCTTAAAGTGTTAGAAACGAGACTCATATGATTAAAAGCCGATAAACTGAAACGTTGAGTTAAAAACGAGAAAATTTGGAAACTAAAGAGATTAATGTATAAAAATCAGAAAGTTCATGGACTAAGTACTTAAAATCAGTAAATTTAAAGTCCTCAAGTGAAAACCCTAAGAAAAGATATCAAAAATCTAACTTATACGGTGAAAATCGAAGAAACAGTACGGTTTAACCTAAAACGGCAAAATAGAAAATACAAGGGTTAAAACTATAACTTTGAGAACTTTAGGGACGGTTATGAACCCTCCGGAAATCATGGAACTAAATTATAAAAATATACATTACATTATGAGTAGGTGTATAAACCGAGAAAACGTGAAAAACCGAATTATAACGAGTTAAATTACATTATAACGAGAAGGGTTATAAAAATGAATTATAAAACTTATAACAACTATCACGACGATATTATATTAACATACGATTCTCAATTTAGCTAATTTAACGGAATCATGAACCTTGAATCAAATACGATCAAGACATATATATATATATATATAAATCAACAATTAACGTTATTGATATACTATTAATGAAAATATATAGTAAAGTTGACTTAAACGTTTGTAGTATTTTGAAAACAAATAAAGATCACAACGTGTCGCATTCGCCTATAATGACATTTTAAACTCTAGTTGAGTGAACAACTAGCATAGACGGACTATTAAGTCGTTTACATTTATTAACTCGACCTCATGCGTTTAGGGCGCTAAGAGGCTTACTTGGATATTTGTACTTAAACTTATTTACTAGTACGCTTGGACTCAGATGAGTTCACAGCCCCACTTTTACTGCTTTTAAATTGGGGTGAAAAACATATAACTGATTTATGAGATTATTGAAACCTGACAACGTATCTTTATGGGCGACCAAATTTCTCATGATTGTAGCATATAAGTCTTTTTTGCTGACAATAACTATAACCATTAGTTAGATGACGATGACCACTGAGTATACGGATAGTACTATCGGGGTGACGTCCCTCCCACTGTTTGTAGTTAGTCGCGCTAGCTAGCGACGTTGTTTCACATCGAGGATCGTATACTCAACCGGTCCAAGGCAACTGATTTATTGTATCTTGTGGTTTGGTTATAGGTTTAGTTCGGCATATTAACTCGAATGGTTTAGCTAACCTTCGGGGGATCACAGTGAGTGGTTTTAATTGAGAATAATCGTACAATAGGCCTTCGATGCCACTTCTTGAATTACTGATAAATTTTACTAAATGATTGCTTATGATTGAGTCATTAAACTAGTGAATTCACTCAATAATTATGTTGACTTTTTATAAATATGTTTTTCAGGGAATTAGCCATTGCCGTAAGTCAAAGTTCCAGATATATTTCATCCTTACATCACACATATACAAAACGTATGTGGCGATGGAAATTGTGGATTTCGATCAATTGTTGTTTATCTCGGGAATTGTGAATATAATTGGCTTGACATTTGACATAAGTTGCTAGACGAGTAAACGAACGGATACTACTTTCAGATTTTTAATGTAGATTATAATCAACTTTATCATTCGTTGAATTTCTCAACATCGCCAGCACTACCACAACACTAGATGATAATGTCTAAGACAACCATTTTGATTGCCAACAAATTTGGTGTGATTGTCCATTGTATAAGCATTGAAGGCTCCATGTCACACTTCTCTCTTTGGAGAGACCCATAAGAGTTTCAACACCTCTAAACTCTTACAATTTTAAATATAAGTAATGTTCATTTTCTGATGGTACAATTACAAAAAGAGTACCAAATTCCTCCCATTACTTTATATTGGGCTTTCAATAGATCCTCGAATGCAGTTGGATGGGAAACCTTGTATGCGTCGTGTCTAGAATTATATACTCAACTTAAGCTTTGTAAATTAAAAAAAGTTTTTATAGATATTGAGGACTAATCGCTAATGAACACAATTTGTATCTTTTAAAATTTTCGTCTTTTCTTATTTGTTTACATTCTCATATATTTTTGTATACACTTATCAATAACAATAGTAATAATATTATTATAATAATAACGATAGATACTAATAGATGTACAAATATGATATCAATTTAATAAATGTACAAATATGATATAAATTTATAACAACAATATTACTAATAAAAGAATTAAGTGTTTCAATTAATTAGATTAATAAAATAATACTAAACAATAATGATCCAATAGTGATTTACGTCAAATCAATCTACCATAAATATTTTGAGTATCATTTTATGCATGGTCATAGTCTACATGTATGATGGCTTTGACTTTTTTTTTTCAAGGCAAAAAGCACACTTTTATTAAGTTATTGTATCTACTTATTGTATTCGTTAAAGTTTACCTAATATGTTGATTATATAAACTGAGAACCAAGGTTTTTAATCTGGGTTGATCCGGTTGAACGGATCGGGCGGACCACGACCCGAGCAGTAAGGCGGGTCAACCTATGTTTCTAATCCGCTATGACCCGACGGGTTTAGCGGTTCACCTGGTGACTCGGGTTAGGTTGATCCGAAGAATTGTGAATTTTCAATTTGTTTTTTATTTTTTTTTTAAGATTTGACCAACCTTTCGTTCGTATAATCTTTATTTTTTTATCTTAAATTTAACTTTAGTATTTTGTCATTAAAGTAGTCATCATAAATCATTAAATTATATTAAAAAAGATATTGCATCGCTAAAAAAATGTTTCCGATCTTTCACTCATGTATCCGTACACAGTTTTATAAAGACATGATAATTTATGTAATAATATTTAATTATCTACAACTTCCAACTAAGAATTCATTATTGTCACAATTCAATAAATTAAAATAAGGTTGAAATTAATACACAATCATATGTGTTGACAAATATTCAAATTTTCTAAAAACGAATCACCAACCGAGTTGACCCTAACTCGATCATTATGTTATATCATTTTAAAACTCGAATTTTAAATCATTGCTGAGAACGTTAAGCGTGAGCCAATTTTTGTTGCACTAGTAGGAAGCCCCCACCGGCATTCATGTGGTCAAAGGAACATTTTGAATAATCATTGGTTAGAGGCGCAATTTCAAAAAATGAGAAGGTGGTCTTTTGGTGATTTGACGTTAAGAATGCATAGGACCAGTTGACATGGCACTGCTGCCCTTTTCAGGACACACTTCAAAAGTGTGAAAATGGTCCACAAAATGTAACAACACAACTTTCTAAAATAACTTTATTATTTTGACCTCTGTCAAGGTCCACTCTGTAAGTGTCAGAAACCTAGTACCATTATTTCAATATTTAATAGCAAGCAAGCAAAAAAAAAAACAAACAAACAAGTCATAACTCATAAGTCATAACCCCCCAAAGATATTTTCACTTTTCATCCCCACAAACAGGTTCAAAATCCAAAGCTAGATATGCACATGTGACACACAAGACAGTGAGTTAAATGGTAGTTTTTTCTGTTATCAACTGTTGTCTAAAGTAATTTCAGTTGATTATAGTTCGCCATTATAAAAAAGGAAATTTAGTTAATGAAAACGTATACCTGTCATTATCGCAACCCTACCTTCAAAACGCTTCTTATTGTGGCATGGACTTGTACAATAGAACGTTATATACTTTGTCTAAATCAACACGAGTTGGCTTTTTGTTCAGAAACATGAGTAGACAAGTAAAAAAGCAGGTAAGGCAAAAACAATACTGGCAATGATAAAGTCACAGTGAAATACAATTATGGCCCTCGGGTACTATCCTGGGCATCTGACTAGCTGTTACATATCTTTGAGGATATAACTTCGGAACAGTGGATGCTCCACCAGAGGATGCTGTCTCAGTTGGAACCATTTGAGCCCTGCTATGAAACTTGGCAAAGCGGTTAATGGCTGCAAATGTCTCCAAATCTTGGGACTCCATCTGTATTTCCAGAAATGATGTTCCACTCTCCAACCTTCATTACAATTTTTACACACATTAAAAGCGACTAGTTTAGCCTTAGCAACAACATGATTAACTTTATCACCAAATTCAAACATCATGTATTTACAGGGGCCCGTATTTGTTTATCTTTTTTGCTTTAACTTTGCTAAAAATTAGTGCCATATAAATTGAAAGTGAATTCAAGAATGATGGACGCTGTTTGTACCTCAAAAGCTCGTCTTCCAGCTTTTTTGCTTGATCAATAAGGTTTTCAACAATCTTCGAGAGATTTTGATCACCACTTCCCTTTGATATTACATTTTCCCCCGGCAACCTGGATTGCAAAGTCAGAGAAAAAATCAATATACATAACAAAGTAATATGCTAACTTTGTAACTTAGTTGCATTCGTAAAAAAATGTATTAAATTTGATAATGACAACAATAATAAACATAATAATAGTAACATAAACATGAGACTTTTATTGCAATTCTTACGAGTCAGACATATTGCAAGGCTTGTGAGAATGAATCGCCAAACTACATGCATCACCAACTGCTAATCTAGCAGCATAGTATGTTACGGTATTATAGCATGCAGTTGCATCGTCTGATAGAATCGCAGCTGGTACAGGTGGGAATAACACTTGCATAAGCTGTGTCGTAAAGATGAATTTTTTCTTTGGGTGAACCATCCAAGGTAAGTCTCCTAGTGCTTCAGTCTCTCCTTTCAACTGTTAACAGAAATTATGAACGTTAGAGCAAGTATCAAAAGACTTGGAAGTCTTCTGGAAGTCAATTTATCAAATTGCAAACTGCTCAACCAAAACCCACACCTTTTCAGGTACCCGATTGGCAGCCTGTGCCCATTCTAATTCAGCAATGCTGCATAAAAACATTGTCAAAGATCAGATCACATTACATAAAGTGAATGGTGGACCAATAAGTCACTGAACTTAGTAGAGGTAACCAGGAAATACAATAGATCTCCAACTGTAACATGTCAGTGATCTGTGGGACCCACCTCATATCTTGAAGCCTTGAAGAACCTTGTGCGGTTTCTTTATGCCATGGTAGAAGCTCGTATGTCGAAAATTTGCGCTTCCTTGATTGAGAAACAACCAAATCTTGATTGGCAACATCTATATGCTGTAAATAAGCGGAAGATATTTGATTAACAGCAAAAGAGTTGATCCCAATTACTGGCTTTACACTTCCATCTTGACTTGTACTGGCTAAGTTCATTTGCACAAACGAACTATTTCTATGCAGCTGAGAAACATCTTGAAGAGGAGGGTGAGATGAGATTTTGACCAACTGATCATTTCTTGCAGCTGACGGCACGAGCAGGCTTCTGTAATTCTCATAAACAGAGGTCGGTTCAGGAACTTTAGTGTCAGATTCGACCCTTTCACTCTTTGGTATTGCCCTTCTACTAGGATCAGAGTATGCAGGATTCAAAGGGGAAATATATGCTTGCTTCAACGAGGAAATATTTGCTTCTGCTCGTCCTGAAAAAGATTCTTCCTGACGTGCTGTGTAATCTAAACCTTGAGAATTCAATATGTGTCGACTAGCTTCCAATAATTTATTTTCCATATCCAACTCCTTTGGAGCTTTGGAAGCAGTTTCCATTCTGCTATTTGCGACATCAGAGGTTGAAGGAGATCTACCTGGAGCCTTATAATATCCCGTCCCAGAAAGGATTTGCTCTGAAGGTATATCAACCCACACATTAGGTCCACTTGTTAAATTGGAAACTTGTTGGCCCTCAACTAGTGATGATCTTAGACCATCTTGGTTCTTCAATGAGACTAGGTGAGATGTTGCCTGCAAAGAATTATGATTAAGATAAGGGTATATCTACTTGGAACTGATAAAAAGAGACATGAATATTGGAAGTTGAAACTTTAACCATTATATAATGTTAATGTTTAAAATAGTAGTACATACCACTTGTTGGGAGATCTGAGATAAGTCAAAGTAATTGACAGGAGACCTTTGAGTTGAAGGGGCCAACCTCAAACCAATTGCTTGTGGGCTAGAAGAATTACAGGATGGAGTAAATGCATCTGCAGTTTTAGTTTTAGGCATCTCATTTGCTGGAGCTGTGCCAGTATAAGTAGACTGTGTTCCATGTTTATATTCTCTAAATTTGTCTACCTTGTGAAGAAGCTCAAGCATATGACGACTGCCACGATAAACCAAAAAAAGTTTAATAAGAACATGCATAACATAGTCATTTTATGGATCGGTACATCTTACTTATAGATCGGTACATCTGCATAGCAAATAAGTACACACCTTGTCTGAGCATTTGAATCCATAGAAGATAAGTCGGTTGATCTATCCAGAACAGCAGACATACCAGAAGAATCACTGCTTCTAAAAGTTGTCACCTCTGATGCTTTAGAGGGCAAACATCCCTACGGAGGACACGGGAATGATTTGTTAAGTTTTTGGACATTGTAAGATAAGCTACAACATGTACTTTTGAGAAACACTAAATTTGCTGTTTACCTTATTAAACTCACTGCCTTTATTTGGAGCATCATTGACAAACTCAAACCCACCAGCATGCTCATTCGGTCCTTGATGGACCTGTAAAGGAGAAAATCTTTGAATGTGTGCACTTGCTTCATACTCACTAGCTTCTTTGTGGGACTGCTGAAAACCAGGAAAGCTCGACCTAGCATTAGATGTTTTTAGATGCTCCGGCCTTGAATTTGAAGAAGATGCATTTTGAAAAATATTGTTCTGCCATAAAGTTGGATTATTCCCACTTTCCATTAAATTAGAAGGGTGGTTATCATTAGACAGCTCTGGATTCTGAAAGCTCAAGCCACTCCACTCTTCCTGCACCCCAGTATCAGTACTCGAGGTTTCTTCAAGTGCAGACTGCATAAGAGCACTCCAACTCCCACTTTGAAGAGATGAGATGCCTTGCAAATTATCAGCGTCTTCAAACATCTTCCCGAAACCTCCCACACTGTCATCATCTGTATCAAATAAGAACTTCTGTTCCAATGGATCCAAACTAGTGGAATCTTGAGAAGGGTTGATGTCTTGTTCTTGACCCATGCCAAATTCTTGATGATCATTTCCTGTTTGACCTGCCAAATCTAGACCTTGACTAAAACCTGGTCCAAACATGTTTCTCTCCTGATATTGAACGTTAAATTGATCACTCGTAGAAGATCTACTAGTGGTGTCAAGTTGTTCACCAGTGGATTCATGAGTTACCCCCTGAAATTGAGAAAAGCGACTAAAACTATGTCCATCGATTGGCTGAGATGCAAGACTCATTGAATGCAGGACTTGATTTTGAGCCTGTGTGTAAGGCAACCCGTTTTGAAACCCTTGGACCAAGTTGGTATTACCAAACATAAACATTCGGGATGGATCTCGAACAGGTGTTCCATTAATTAAGGGTCCATATTGAGCACCGGAGGCTTGCTTATTGTGTATTAAAGATTGTTGATATATATCAGTCTGTTGCCTAGAGTTATTTAACTCTTGGAGTTTTTTTTGCCTCTGGAGTTCTTCTAGCTGCTTAAACATAATTTGCCGCTGCAACATTTGAATCTTATTAAAAATGAGAATGCTGCTAAGACTATTGTTTACTAACCCTCTGCTCTTAATGAATAATTTGAAACCTTATTGTCAAAGTTTAGACAAAAGTAAATATTGATATCTCTATTTCACCACTGAATGCATCTTGGATCAAAAACTTGAGGAAATTTCAGCAACCTTAGTTCCAATCAGACCTGCATATTACAAGTTCTTTGATAAGAAAAGAAAAAAAAAACATGAAAAACGCTACAGTGAGAAGTATCGAAGACAACGGTGAGATCTAGCTATATCAAGGAAGCAAATATTATGGTTCCAAACTTCCACTCCTCACATTTGAAAGACAAAGTGTTACACTACTACCAAATTATATAATGATGCAGGAAGAAATGATCATTATATCTCCAAAAGGGGATTCGCAATACAAAAACGTTCAAGTTGACAACCTCCCCATGTTGCATATGACCAGCGATTTCACGTATATAACCCATAAGTTAAAGCCGGTAAGTTCCCTTTATGGCTCTTGCATGCCTTTGTTTTCTTGTAAGCTAACCAAGTAACTAAGAGCAACATTTCAAGAGCATTTCTACAAATCATTAGTTAACCTTACAGAGAAAAGAATAACTCATCTACTCCTTGACCTAAAACTGCACAGTATTCTTGCCGAAAAAGTTGAGAAGAAACACCCCCAATATGAATAAATGAGCAAATTTGGGCATAAATGTTGCCAAGTACAACGGTATTTATATATTTAATTTCCTTCTAGCAAACTATAGTGTTTCATTTAGTATTTTGGTAAGAAAGATGTTTCAATAAAATCATTCACTCAATTTGAAACCATAATGAAGTTCATTCGTATTTTTTACTTAAACTCATGTCTCAGTGGGGTAGTGAAGAATCAGACTGACTCAAATCTTCTACATTCAGTAGCTATCAATTAAACTATTTATACTTAGAATTATAATCTCAGCAACAAAATACAACAAGATCAAATACTTATAAACCCTAACATCCACAATATCCTAATCAAATAAACTCCAAACCCTTAATTAGCAACAAAACTTGTAGCGATATCAGAACTCAAACCCTAAAATGAAAACTGCATAAAAACTAACTTCAAATTTCACCAATAATGCAAAAGCAACAATTGCAAACTTCATTATTTTACCATAAACTAAATAAAAGCTAATATAATACTCCGTAATACAACACGAATTAAGTTAACAATCAGCTCAATTACAGCTAAATATGAGACTAAAACCTAGGGTTTCAAAAGTGTGATCCAGTTGAAAGCAAATTTGGAGGTAGTTAAGAAGTGTGAGCATAAACACTTACTTTAATAATCTCCGGAGATCGTGAATTGAAATGAGTTCGCAGCTGAATGCAGTTTCTTCTTCTTCTTCTTATTCAATTTCTCGCTGTCTATACATACATTATATATGTATCTATATCTATATGCTATAATAATTAGCTCTCTTACTTTTTTCTTACTAACTACAACACTCTTTCTCTCACTAAAACCGATGATCGAGAAAGATGGGCTCTTTTTCTTTCTTCTTTCTGACAATATAATTTATCAATTTGCGTTTGGTTACAAAACCTATAGGTTCGGACCCTAACCTAAGGTCTGGAGTTTGGTGTAAATAATACGAAGCTATAGTTTTGGAGTGGGAAATGTGTCGGTGTGGTTGCGTTTGATTGGTCTACGATACTTTCGTAATCTGGTCCGTTGATTTATTATAATTGAAAGAATTGGACAGTTGGGATTGAGGAGAGTTATGGAAGTTGATTGTGGGATTGAATGTTGAATTTAAGACAGTAGACTAGTAGAGTGGTACAATTAGTTACCTGTACGCGATCTTTGTGCGCGTGTGAAAGTGGAGGAATCTATTTTTTTCGAGCTTTTTTATATGGAAAAAATAGTGTAAGATAATCCGTAATGCAAGTATTAAAATTTCAGCTCAAAAGTATTTTCTTACACCCCATCGGCGTGTCTGATAGTCTTCTCGTTGGTGTCGAGCCCGAAACGTTATAATTAATATTTGTTTTATTTTTAAAATTTTAAAGTTAGTTTAATAATAAAAAAATTTTTGACGTATATTCGTTAGTTCTTTTTTTTTATATTTTTATTATTATTTTTTCATATTTTATTAATACAATACTTTATACACAATACGAAACGCATTAAAATATTCATTCTCATTTTCAGACACTTCAAAAATTCAAAGATTATTTTTTTAAGACTTGTAATATGTAATTTATATTTTAAGAATGTTTTTCTTTTATTTAATTTATTTTATTATTTGTTTCAATATATTATATCAATTGAATTTCTAAGAAAAAAATAGAAAAGTTGAGAATATTGAAAAATAGTGTTCTCCACTCCCTCATTTTTTCAACATCAGTTTTTTTCACTAGAGCACCGTAAAAACAACGTTACCACTTCTCGTGCTTTAAGTAATATGTGATACTCTTTCGTTTTAGTCAAAATGTCCATTTTGAAAAATACACAACTGCACTCCTCATAAATAATGTATCATCTTTCTCCACTAAAATCTCTTTTGATCGGTTAAAATATAATGAATATTTATTTTAAGATACATAAACATATAATTGTGAGCACTATTAATAGGAGGAGGCATTATGTTTTGATTTTAGATAATACTTAATTGAAAAAGACAATAATAATAGAATACTGATAAATGTGTCTGAAATTGTAAACTTGAAATTATATTTAAAAGTTTGATGGGTGTAACTGATAAAATAATTGATGAAAAAAAAACACATAAAAATTAAACACTCCATTGTGTGTTTTATTCTATGGAATGGTCACATATTTAAGCCTATTTTTTAGCATATTTAGTATTTTTACTCATAACAATATTATCAACCCAAAAATCAGTATATGAATGTTCAGACAAACTCAACGTATAGATAAATAGAAATGTACATTCGTACTATAAGAATGTCAAAACTCAAAATAGTAACAATGAGAATAACATATTAGACATCTACTTTGTGAGTTTAGGTTAAACTCCTGAAAAGGCCAAACCAAACGTTCGCATAAATGTTGGTGTGCACTTTGCAACTGACTTTATAAAAACTGAACTTTAGTCTTTTCGTCATTTTTCGCACTGTTATATATGTTGATGTACTTTGCAACGGTCAAGTTTTCATGTTTGTCTTAATGAGCATTGTTTTGATAAGGGGAAAAAGATTGACGCTTCAAATGAAGAACTAGAGACACATCTAAGTTGTCACAAATAAAAGCATGAGTTTGCTCGGCATTCAGAGGATCAACCATACGCACAACTATATTTGGTACGACTTTAAATCTAAGCTCGTAAATTGCCACCATGTGAGTACGTTGAAGTTATGTGAATCAACATCAAAATGAAAGAAAGCCAGGTAATGAACATCAAAATCAAAATGATCAACACCTTGTTACAAAAGCAAATCATCGAGCCAGGAAGAAAACCAGGTTCTTTGGTTTCAGGAATAATCAGTTCTTGAAGCTTTCATAACCACTAACTACTAAAGATTCTGGGATGCATATAAAGAAGAAAAAAAAAATTTAGTTGTATTACAAAAAGATTACATGACTGACGCCCAAAAAATACTTCTATGTATCTATGACAAAGGAAAACATCAAAATGTTATCCAATACATTCTCACTAGTGCTAAACACCACAATCTTCAATTCTATGCGATGTCGATAAACAGGTTACGGTAATCACAAATGGATTTTACATTCCGTGATATAATGAAATCGCAAAGTGATTGAATTAGAGCTTCCATGACAGCCCGTGAAAATATTGGTGGAAACCAACATAGAAGGCATTGAGAATCTTAAATCAAACCCCAATTCCTCTCTTTTGATCAAAAGAGTAACATTCTCGCTTTCAAACCAGGATTCGTCTTTTCTGTATTAAGTAAAAACATGCAAGTTAGTTAGTTAAACATCAATTTACAGACATTCATGTAGTGACAACTTCAATGCAATTAGGTAATTCCACAAGTTTATCCAAACAAGAAACATTGTTCAATAGCATGAGAGATACAAAGATGGAAATAACTTGCAAATTCAATCAGAAGAAAACTACTAAGCTTTTCAGCAAAATCGAAAAGAATTCGCCAGTTTAGCAAAGGACTTACCTTCACAATCATGGGATACCGGTTTCCGAAGAAATTCGTAGCTTTGAATCTGCTCCTCCACTTACAACGCTATCTCTGTTCCACCAGTCGGCACATAATACCTGTAGATTTCAAAAAAGGACTGTTACCGGAATTGATTTGATACATATACCAACAATACAACAATGTGGTACTGAGTAAAAAGTCAAATACCTTATCATCGTGTGAATCAATTATAGCCAATGGCCACTGCAACATATAAAAATGATCAGAAATCAAGAGTAAGCATATTAAAATGGATAAACTAATAGTAAATGACTTCTCAACGCATTGTGTTTGGCTTTCTATTGCAATAAAACCATTTATCTTGCAGAAGTGCAAAAACAAACACCGAACTTCCCACGAAAGTCATTCAGAACAAAATTTGCAAGAGCAAGGCTATTTTCCAAAAATTTGGAAACAAAAAAGGTAACTTAAAATGTTCAAATTTTATTAATGCTAGATAAGACACATGGAGAAGCAAAAAGTAAATACCGCAGTTCTCAAGTCCCATAACATCACTTTCCCATCATAAGATGAGGAAATCAAATGAAACCAAGACCTCTTGTGCCACTTGCATGCTGTTATCCAGGATGTGTGGGATGAGAACTGGAAGCTAGGAGCCAGAGTACCTGAAATATTTGTTGCAAGAGATTAAGTGTTAAGTGTGAATAAATCGCAGGTGTATGGTTATCACTTTTATATGTGAGTGCATTTGAAGAGAAAGGATACCTGGTTTGCGAGGATCCCAGATCCTAAGAATAGGATCAGAGCCCCCACCAGCAATGAGAGCGGAACTTTCACCTCCAACATCGATGCAGTTAATCACTTTCCCACAGTACTATAGATGAAGTGAGATCAAAATTGAAGGTGAATATATTGATACAATATATCATTTTAACTTTTGAACATTTTTGCATTGTATCTATATGGTATGAAGATAAATAAAGATGTGGATATAGGTCCCCACATAGTTGATACATGAGTGGGCATGATGGACCCAACAAAATGGAGAATGGAAGTAACACACACAGCCTAAGGTATGTAGCATTCCTAGGGTTTAATTGACAAACTCACATGAAGACGCAAAGAGAAGAAGTAAATAACCAACAAACATGGATCTATAGAAGAGATAGAATCCTCACCATAACCTGATATGTAGTATCTAAAGAATTTCTCATTGTGGGTTTCTACGAAAATGAGAGCCCTTTACAGTTAATTTTACTCAGTGTGCAGGATATTATTGCTTAGCAGGCAGAAAGTGGTGCTCAAATAATTCATTGTACCCATACATTCTTACAGAACATAAGTAACCAAAGATATTGCTAATATATGATAAACACCAGATCAGCATACCATGTTCCACGTATCTTTTCCTGTCTCGACGTCCCATCTTCTAATGGAGTGATCCCATGATGCAGAATAGATAGTTCCATGTTCAGGCCAAACAACTGAAGATACACACTGTGTATGCCCCACAAGTGTAGATA
Organism: Logfia minima; assembly: GCA_963921325.1. Lineage (NCBI taxonomy): Eukaryota > Viridiplantae > Streptophyta > Magnoliopsida > Asterales > Asteraceae > Logfia > Logfia minima. Next base: position 9,994,067 of record OY992774.1, on the reverse strand, counting down.
CAGCCTCTCCCTGTACGCGTTAGAAACTTAAAGATAAGAAAAATACGAACTTTAAAGCAAATAAAATGTAGCTAAAACAGTAATATTTATTCAGAGTAGTCAGATAGTTAGCAATGACCAACTAAATTGCTAGGCCATAATAATGTTCAAGCTGAACGGAGGAACTTAACCACAGATCAGTAGTCAAACACTCAAACTCATTATATACACTAGTTGATTAGTTGATATAATATTATTAAAATACTTCATCTTGGGAGAAACTTTCATCCAGTGACAAACACCTAACATTATAAGATAACTACTACGTTTTAAATATATAAACTGTATAGTGACAGGCGGAAAATTAGAAATTTCTCGACATGTATCCTTATGCTTTTGAATCTGGTCAGAAGCAGAGCAAGCAAACATTATAGAAGAAGATAATGATAGTGCGATTGGGGAGTTAATCTGTATGCAGATTTTGTACAAGAAGAAACGATTCAAAGGTTGACATCTATTTGTTGCACCTTATGTTTCAATCACTGCTCTTCTCAACGGTATAGTCAAAGTAATGCACTTTTAGAAATAAACATGACACCTTAGTAAGCTTTAGAAAAAAATACATAGCTTCTTGAGGCGATGTTAGATGCTACATATAAAGTAAAGTAGTGAAAACCTCATCCTACTTGTGGTGACCAATTGAACGGTAAAATACCTCTGACTGAGATTCTTCCTCCTTGCTGCCTTTTTTCCTTTTCTTAGTTGAAACAATATCTCCTTCATTAGATTCTGTTTGCCACAAGTTGATTCTACAATCCCAAGAACCTGAACATATCTGTAATATCAGAAAAAAAGAGATATTAACAAAAGCTAGCAGAAGTCTGTAAGGAGAAATATACACCAAAAGAACAGAAAAAGAGGACCATATCCCCAGTTGGCTGTGCTGCAAGACTTTGAACAGAAGCGGCATGCCCACGAAGAGTTCTATAAGCTCCAATCTTCAGATTATCCGCAAGAGGCTCTGCATCAAACTTCAAGATGGAAACATCATCTTAGAGTTGTTAATCCCGAAAACGTCTGTTCCAAGTGAAACATTATGTAAAATTACCTTCCAGAGTTTCAAAGTCTTGTCTTTTGAGCCAGTGGCGACCACAAAGTTGGTGTCATTCTCGTTATCTGCATATTTAGAAAACAATAAGAAGAAATATTTTAAGTTAATAGAAGCAAGTCACAAATCCCAACATCAAACAACTTTATTCAACGCTGGTATACGAAATGGTTGATAAAAACTTCTGCAACTTTTAGGAAGTCTATCAGCAGAGCCTTTAAATAATGATTAATCAACTTCATTCACTAGGAAGATCGAGAGCTGTTTATATTCATTAAGAGCATGTTAATCAACATAGTATATTTGCCAACTAATCCTGTCATACCTAATGCTTTCACGACACCAACTGATGTAATTGCATCATTGTGCCCCTCAAAAACATGTGTACAAACCCCAGCTGCTTTCCATACCCTACATTACACATACAAAGGAGCATATGCTTTTAATTGCAATTTATATTGATGGAGAAAGAGGAACACTTGGCTAACATCTGTTGGAACTTTTGTGGCACTACCTTCCTAATCCATCATAGCAACCGGTCAAAATGAACCTGCCAAACAAAATTATGTACAGCTTTCAGTAAAGATAACTTAACCTCCATCCAAAGTTTAGCTACACCTAGAGAAAAAATCATTTGTGCACGTTGAAACAGCTCAATAAGATATTTTCTCAATTATAGGACAACTTCTGCAATCTAAGTCTGCAAGTTGATTGTGCATAACAAATAACTAGAAATTTTCCTAAATCTTTGAACATCAGATGTTAATGTTTGCAAAATATATCCCCTCAAAATATTTTTGTTCATAGAGATCGGGCTTGAACAGTTGTCTTTCATGCCTACCTGTGACCACAATAGATAAGAAACTACAACTTCCTCTCTTTTCTTGAAATTTTACATTGAGGTAAAAGACAGACACGATTTTCACACATAAATAAAAAGAGAAAAAAATGGAAACTCTATCACTTCATGTAGACAGGCTTACCGACTTGAAGCATCAACTGCACTGACCCAATCATCGTGTAATGACGGATCTTCTTCCTTGCGTGGAGCTACAGCTTTTATGTATTCAATTTCTAGAGTTTTCTCCTGTTGATCCACACACATGGCAATTAGGTATCATGAGACAAAGATGAGTTGAAAATTGTAGAAGGCCAATAGCATTCCTTAATTATATGAACTTCGCCACTTTATCATTAATTCTCTCTCAGTCTCTCCGTGATACAAATTCTTAAACTAATTAGATGTTAAATGGATGATCATATATTCTGATCACAAAAACCCAAAGAGGGGTTCGTATTGGGACAAACCGAGTGATTAATGCTTTTTCGTATTTCATATATAAATATTGTATGATAAAACAGATACTCTAAAAGGTTATTATGTCCAACTGTCCTACACCTCATGTAATTTAATGCCATTACAAGCATCCCCTGATTCTCGAGCTTATTAGAAACCAAACGTATACATACAACACACATTGAAAATCAAACAGACGGTGTGATGTCACAGAGAGAAAGAAAGTATACCGCTGAGATACCCTTGGCAAGAAGAAAATCTTCAAGCGACATCCTCACCAACTCGCCATCAATTAGAAAATCAAATGGTTCAGGTTTCCACTCATCATTTCCTATAAAACAAATAAAAAAGTTACATAAGATACAATTGACCAAGCCTTACAGAAATAACATATAGTTTCAATCCTATATACATGCAAAAATGTTCATGAGAGCGAAAATGTATAAATTTGACTCAAAAAGTGATTTTGTGGTTTTCCAGAACTCTTTTATATTAAATATCGTGTAGATCAACATTCACATGTGAACGAACTTAATTAGATGATAAAACCATGTAATTTAAAATTTTCTCGCAGTTCTCGACCTTTTAGTGGTTCTCGTTTGAGCTTTTCGCCGTATATATATGTGTAAATTTGTATAGCTTTAGATAAAATTGATAATTAGAAAGATGAATAACCTGATTCCAGAAGATTATTAACAACAGCTGAGAGGCCTAGTCTGGTGAGATTAGACGGAAGTGCAATGGATGTCGTCGGAGCTTTGTACGGCGGTTTGAGCTTCGTAATGAACCGTACTTGAACACTTTTCGTAACGTCATCAGCATCTCCATCGATGTCCATTTTTTAAGAAACTATAGATACAATTGCGGTATGTGATTGCTATATAAAAACTGTGAAGAATTCGGCAGGAACGGAAGAAAACTAGGGTTTTAGGAACGAACGTAGATTCAGGGTTTTAGTAATAACTAGGGACTAGGGATTTTCTTTTCAAAAATTACTGTTTTAGCTTTCTCTTTGGGAAAATTACGTCGTACTCCCATATCCGTAATATTATTTACCTTTCAAACCATGATATAATTTTGTAAAACACAATTAATTATTAAACTATTTGTAATTCATTGTGTAAAATACAATTATATAATTTCTAAAATATCATATTTCAAATCTGTATATATAAACGCGTCGTTAAATTTATATTTGATTTTTAGAAGTATACAAACAATTTATGTGATAAACAATATGAATGTACTTTGCGAATTAAGAACAATTGAATCACAACGATTATACGTCAAATAAATATTATTTACGAATAATTCAATCGATACAAAACATAAATTCATCTAACTTAGTTTCTATGAATCGCATAGAAACTATTTATACATAAAATGACACTTAGAAATTACAATCATATCGTATCTCTAACCAATAAAGATATTCTACCTAACCACTATACGTTTTATGGAAACTATATCAATTACAATGTAAATGGAATTCTCCTAACCGATATCTCAGAACTCTTAATTGATACGACATGCTATTTTTTCATCTTCAATCTTTTTCTTCAAGTTCTTCTAAGTCTGCATGACTTGAGTCGTATGGCTTGAGTTTGCATTGTTTTGAATCTGCCTTCAAAATTCCCATTTGAGTATGTCTTGGTATGAGTATGTACTCACAAACTTAGTCTAAGCATGTTATACAAACTAATGCTCAAGATTGTCTTAGTCTGAGTTGTGCTCGCCGGACTCAAATTGAGCACTACACACAGACATACAAACACTAGCCAATTTTTCACTAATTTTCCTAAACTCAGATTTTGACTCATCAAATTTATAATTTGAGTTTAATCATTATTTTTCCCAACAATCTTCCCCTATCAGATGACGTCAAAACCTTTACAAAATTTTCTAAGTAATTATAAACAATAAATTTCAAAAATTGAAATAGACTTTTATACATATTTAAATCTGTTACAAAATATTAGTCTATTACAGAAAAATTAAAAATAGTTACTTGAATACATCACTTCATATATCTCCATCATCCCCTTCTTTCCTTCATCTTTCAATCAACTATTTCTCATCCAAGTTATCTTTCTCGTGTTTTCTATGCTCTTTTCTGATCTTCATTTATTTATGTTTAATTCATCTTTGTAACGAATTATGAATTATTCTTTGATTATGAATGTTTGTTTGATTGAACCCTGACAATGGGCTAATTCCTTTATGTTCATCTAAGCTAGTAACCCTAGATATTGGATTTATAATATTTAGATTATGTTTTGCGTATGATATGATGTTTGCTTAAAGAACGATTTGTATTTAATTTATTCAATTGATGTGATAATTGTATTAATGAGTGAGAACTCTAAAATTCCGTATTACATTTACTTTTGATTGGAAACAATAAGAGAATTTAATTAGGTTAATTGAATAAGAATATGGGTGAATCATACTAAGAGAATTTCGTGTGATTGTAGTAATCTCTAGGAAACTAGGATTATGAAATTGAATCATTATATTAGTGGAGTTGATTGATCATAATTGGAATTATTAATTTGTCAAAGACACTTGCACTTTATAGTTTCAGTTAAACGTTTGCGCTGTGAAAAGAAGTAATTTAGTTTATTAACTCCCATACGTTAAATACATATCTCTCTATTTTCCAACTCTAGGGGTAAGTGGTCTAGATGAACATACTTCTACCACTTGATTGATCTATCATTTACTGCTTATTTAGTTTAATGATACCTTTTGATTGCATGGTGTTAAGAGGCACAATCTTGATACCTTAACTATAGTTTAGATGAATAATTCTTACAATACATATAATTTGTTCCTGTGAGAGACTACCCGGTAGACTTATCACTATTTTTGTGTAATAGTTGCTTTGATTAGGTATACTTGCCTAGTTGTGTAATAGTTGGTTTGATTTTTTACTATATTTATAAATAGATCAATACACATCATATCTCAAATACATGTATAAATAGGGATCGTTAGGTTAAGAAAAACTAGAACTTTTGCATAACTCAATACAAGTCTATACAACACAATACAATTCTTTATAACTTTGTAATCCCTATATTCAAAGATCAATAATATTCAAAGTTATCGAGTTCATGTTAATTTCATACATTTTATTTATTCCGCAAAGTAACATATACTTAGTATTGTTAATCAATTTAGTATTAAACATTTGAAACTCTGTTTGATTATTGATTACAAATTTTAGGTTAATACTATAAGACCTATCAACCGGTACTAGAAAAAATAAGATTCAAATTGTTAATATAAAACTCTTAACGATCTAAGTAATAACCAAAATAATCAATCAAATGGCTACAAAAGTGATGCAACCTATTCAAATGGACGGAGAAAGTTTTCCCATTTTTAATGGAACAAACTATGGCGACTAGAAACTCAAAGCAGAATGACATCTGGTTGGGATCCATCTTCTTCTTCTTAGTTTTATCAAAACTAGAAAATACCAAAAATATATTATTTTCTTAGATTAAGTTTCTTTTTAATTTTTTGTATTATTTATTAATTTTGTTGGTATGGTATTCAAATCTAATGTATAAATAACATCAAACTATGTAAAACAATTGAGTATAAAACAGTTAGGTCATTAATTTTGTTAATCATAATATCGTTTACGTAATCTTAATGAAAAGTTAAACATGGGGTCCATATTTTTAAAGGAATTTTCGATGAAATAATCTATTTAAACTTGTTTGTTTCTCTCTCTCCTCTACCACACGCTCAAAATTCTACAGAGAGATTATTAAAACCTAACTTGTAATTAAAATCGATTTCACTTTTTCTATTCTCTAAATCGATCTATCTTTCCTCAACTATGGTCGATCAATGGGTTTATAATCCCCCTACTGCTTTGGCACTTGCCAAAACTTTCAAACAAAGTAGAACATGTAAAGGTTTGTATGTATAATCAAGTTGTCACCACCGATATTTCAAATAATAAGCTAAATAAAGGTTTTGAGTAGTTAACTAATGATACCAATGGGTATATTTGTTCTTCTAATGATACAAGTACATCTGTTATTGATACAATTGATAATGGTCGGAGGGACATTACCATTGATCAAGCACCCATTAAAGATGTCTTATATTTACGTATGGGGAATTCTTATCTAAAATTCCAACCAGAGATGTAGCAAGGGCTTCTTTTTCTTTAGTTGGATACAATCGACCCAAAGGAACCATTTTATACTATGCACTTACCTTAAGATGGTAATTCATCAGATCTGGTACAATAAGAAATTTGGGGGGTAAATTTGGGAGCACATGGGAGTCGAATGAGTTTGATACTCATATTTTTAGCTCATTCTAAGAGGAGTCCACATTAACTACGCAGAGTTATATTTTAAGAGTTGATAAAATTGGTAAACGAACCTGCTAGAATTTTTGATGTACAATTCATAAGATTTGTCCCTATGTGTTGAGAAAAGAATGGGATTAAAGGCATATTGATCAACTATGCAGATATCACAGTCCATATGTTAACCTATTAGGTGTTTAATCATGTAATTGCACCTACATAGGTCCCCATTATTGCTGCTATGCAACACTGGATTGACCACCCCTATGATGTTAATGCTTATACTGGTGATGAGGGTGGTGATTCAGGTAATGGTGAGGATGTTGGTGATCAAGATCAAGGTGTGGGAGATGAAGTGCAAATAGAGTTTATGAGCACAGACTCAATATCTGTCTCTACAGACTCAAGAGCTCAATCCACATACTCAAGTAAGTTTTGTCGTCAACATTCAATAGAAGGCACAAGTATAGCCTCTCAATCTGAGGACAAGCGTTTCGATGACCTAACTAAATATACGAGATCCTCACCCACCCAACAAAAGAGAACGTCTCCACAGGCCAATCCAATTGGGTCACCACTCAATTTGGAGAAATCCCCAAACTCACCACCCAAGATAAATGAAGCACAAATGAAATCGTTATCCATGGAACTTGATGTCCATGAGACACTTTCCAGTGTTGTAGATCAATCTACTTCAACTTTACTAGAGTTTGAGATAAAACTGAATACCTCAATAACCTAACATTCTCATAGTATAGGTCACTTGGATACCTTAATTACTGCTACCACACAGACACATGTAGTATGCATTGAAGAAGATATCCCAGTCTCGGATATACCCATCCCTTCTTAGTTCAATAATCAATGTCTACACCTATTTATACCGCTAGTAAAAATCTGGTTCACATTCCCCATAATCAATCTTTACACTCTATTGCACTAGTTGACAAGCCTTAGTCATATCACAGACTGAGGTCATACTTCAACTATTTTTGTATCTAGTGATCTCTCACCTTTTAACCAGATGAGATGTGAGGGTTCACAACACTTGTTGGCAGTGATTTCATTCCTATGCACAAGGAAAAATTGTGAGGCTACAAATGTAACACAAAATAAGTCCAACAATCTCTTTCCTAATCAACAACAATTATGTGAGGATGTACCAACCCAACCTATTATTTCCAGTAATCTACTTGTATTTATAAGGAGGTATGTGAGGTTACAACTGCAAAAACTGCTATTCCTAGTGATTTCTTTAATTCACAACATGAAGGATATGAGGGACCACAAACCTTACCCTCTTTAATACAGATTTTACTAACTCAGTCTGAGGCTCGAAAGATAATCAATGATGTGATTTTAGCCATTGTTGGTCTGTCTAACAACTTTGTGAGAGTGCAGAATGAGCTAAACAATACAAGAAATAGTTAGATAGGTTGCTAGTCTCTACAAAGGTGAATAAAGTTGAGATGATGGAGCAGGGTATGAATAACAAGTTGGATGGAATGTAGACTACTCTTTCAGAATTAATATATGATGTCATAAAGGGGGAGAAGTCTGCTGATGATCCTGATGTTGATGTGGTTGATAGTGGGGTTAGGAATCTATAATATAATCAAGTGAATAATAATGATAACAACAATGAAAATATAAATTGTGGAGGTAATAATAATGATGATATAGATGATGATGACGATGATGATGGGCCTGAAGGTGTTAAGGTGAAATCACAGATTAAGGGGGAGCCACAGACTCGGGGGGAGTCAGATGCTGAAGCATTACATGTGAAACCACTTGCTACACTTACAATGGTGTTTCAAGTCTATTTAAATGTGGCTGATATAATTTTGAAGAAGAAGAAGAATAGGGGTATATTGAGCAGGTGTTGAGGTTATAAGGAATTAAAAAGATAAAGAGAATGTCTAAGAAACCAAAAAGGGATTTAACTAAGGGTGGCTCAAGACTTTTTGGTTTATCTACTAAAGAATTTATGGAGTTGGGTGAAAAAGATGATGATGAGAGAGATAAGGATGATCTAATTGATCCTCAATGCAGTTTTGAATCTAAGCTTAAGAAAGGCTTTGATGATAATGATAATGATGATGATGATGATGATATTGCTGCTCCCATTGGAATAATCTTTGATAAACTTAAATCAACTAATATAAAGTATGGAGGGTCTCAGTCTGGTGGACAGACTCAGACCAAGACACGACATCAAGAGGCAAATGTAGAACAAGAACAACAAGAAGAAGTAATCAATGATCCTTAAATGTTGAAACTCGAAGAAAAAAGAAATAAGAGCCATAGTTGCTAGGGAGATCTATTTTAAAAAGCCTCATTAAGATCAAACTACAACTACCGAAACCATTTAACAAGTGCTAAATGAAACTACTGTAGAGCTGGGTATGTCAAAAGAAGAATACTTGAAAAAGGCTCAACAAGATGAACATCAACTACAAGAGGATATGAGATTACAAGAAACACTCAACATGTAATGCATCCTATCATGAAGACTAAAATAGAATTATGTGCACAAGAGAATTTGTGACAACTTGATCTTAAGTTGCCATGTATATATAGACCATAATAGAGTCAGGATTGACTATATAATGACATACTACAAGAGATATGATGTCTATTTTGGCCAATTACACACCCTTGGATGTATAGAGTGGAGGTACATTGCAAGATTTTTTATGGGTTTGGGTGACAAAGCTTTGAGAGAAGAAGTCATATTTGAAATCATTCTACTGGTAGAAGTTGCTCATGATTTAGGATACTTGAATGATAATGATTATGAAACTTTCTGTGTATTATTCAACACCAAGAACGATAAGAGACCTGTTGGGTTAATTGTTGAAGATATGAGGAATAGAGCTCACCTGTACAAAAAGGAATAATTTTTGCGAAGAATGCCTATGTTAAAATAGATGATCATGAAGGGTTTCTTTATAGAGATTCACAAGGGGTTGAGTGCTTTCAATCAATAGATATGCTACATCATACATAATACTATCATTTGTTGGCTTTATTGGATTTATGCAAAGGTAATAAAAGTCTACTATTCAGAAAGAAGGTGGTGAGATGTTTGTTTTATCATTTGGGTGAAATTGAAAAAAACCAAAGTTACAAAGCAATTGTGAAAGAATTAGAAAAGAGCATAGGAAGAATGAGAATGATAACTTGGAACAAGTTGAGTTGATTCTTAATAGACAAAGTATTCATAATTGACTTATTATATATAAAAGTATATTTCATCGGTTGTTTATTGTTTGTAATTACTTAGTAAAATTTGTAATAGTTTTGACATCATCAGATAGAGTGAGATTGTTGGAAAAAACAATGGTCGAAACCAAATTAAAAATCCGAAGAGTCAAAATCCGAGTCTAGGAAACTTAGTGTTAAAATTGGCTAAATGTTTCTTAGTCTGTGTATAATTGCAAAGTCTGAGTCTGAAAAGGCATAAACTTAGACTAAGACAGTCTTGAGCATCACCATGTTTGTACATGTGTATAATTGCAAAGTCTGAGTCTGAAAAGGCATAAACTTAGACTAAGACAATCTTGAGCATCACCATGTTTGTACATGCTCAGTCTGAGTCTCGATGATGTCTCACAGACTCAGATCAAGACATACTCAAATGAAGACAAACTCAAGCCATGACTTACTTAAAAGATTATGGAGATTAATACTGAACATTCAAAGCTATCTTATTAGTTAGGAGAATTCGAATTGTATTTTAAATTTATAATTGATATAGTTTCTATAAAAACCCGCAGGGGTTAGGTTTAAATCTTTATTAGTTAAAAATACGATAGGATTATCTTTCCTAACCATAATACCTCTATAAATAGGTGTTATACCATTAATTTAAAATTGTAAACTTGAATATTCATATGGGATACAACTATGTGTTTATACGATTGAATAATATTAATTCGACTTATAATCCGTGTGATTAATATTGTTCTGAATTCCACAAAGAACACTATCATTTAATTTGTTATTAAACATTGAATACTTAATTTAATCTGTTAATCAAGTTACTGAAATTCACTTTAAAAAATAACGATGATTCATCATAAAATTTATCAAAGATTAGTAGAAAAGCATTTGCCTCAATATATTGTATTTTGTTTCTTTTCCTGGCAATGCTAGCAACAACGCCAGTAGATAATAACAATTGCTACTAGAAATGGAATGAGTGGCCTGGTTTATAAGCACAATAAGAACAACTAACCCATTTCCCATAACTGTTCTTTCGACCAATCTTAAATAGCATTTGAAAGCAGAATATTAGTGAAGTTAAAACAATCTAATCGTATACATGACGTAGGAAAAGTTATAAGTTGCTATCCATTCAGGAATTTGAGAAGAGAAAATAAAGAAATTGAAGAAATAAAACGAGTCATACATAAAATTACTTATATAAATATTAACAATTATGTTCCAACATAAGGGTGTGCTAGGGCCAACAACCTGAAGCTCAAACCCTTAAGCAACCAATAAGTTACAGGATGCATATGTAAATCTGCAGCCTTTTCCCCTACCGGACCTGCAACTAACGATGATTGCTAAGTTTAGGTTTTAAGAGACAGATTTTTAGGTTTTAAGAGACAGATTTCCACGGGTTCAATGAGCCCACAGGCTCAATCTACTAGCACGAAGAAAATAACACACTTAAAAACTAGTGATATCACTTTCTATAGAAGCTATGTAATGATTTTGGAGTTCCCTCAAACAGATCTAATATATGATTCTCAAGATCATCAGCTGTATACTTGATATACTTCTCACTTATATTATTAGTGTGCCTACCAACAAAATTTCGATAAGCCTGAATCACCTTAAGAGACATTGAGATCCGCACATCATCACGAAGTTGACAATTTGGTATTGACCACCCAGTTTGATTTTTGTAAATGTCTTCAAAGGCGGTGTAAAATGCCTGCAGCCTCTCCCTAAGCAAAGTTCTTGAGGTTGAACCTGAACTACCTGAATTTGACAAACCGTCTTCTCTGAGTAAATTCAGAATGGAGCTCCAAGTGGCCCGTTCATAGCTCATAGCGTATTGTTGAAACTTCCAGTTACGTTTTCGAATCCAATCATCCCCAAGAACGCCTCTTAGCTCTGAATTTTTCACCTTTTCAGCCATGTAATTAATATTGTTCATCATGAAAAGGTGTCCCAAAGCGTCGTCTTTGTATAACTTTGCTTTCTCCTCGAGGTTACATTCAAGAATCGACATTAATGATCTGAAATGCAAAGCCATTGGAGATGAAGATGAGTTCTCCTTGCTTAAATACTCCCCATTCTTTGGACTTGTGTCGGGTGAAAATGAAGAATCTTGATCATCTCTCACCTGCCCCTGGTCTTTCAAACAAGCATTTAAGGAATCACTGTAATCAGTTAATGTTTTCATGTAATTCATGACATAACGAGTGAGATGGTGGTTCCCGCCTCCTGGGAAAGCACTGTTCGATGTGTTGGACCCCACTGCATTCTCGAACTCGATAAATGTCGCCTTCACACAATCACCAACCCGTATGAGAACGTCTTGACATTCCATTCTGATGTACGACCCATTTTCATCAGAGAACAAACCCTCAATATCCGGCATGAGATCAGACATGACTTCATACATGTCAAGAATCCTTAGAAGTTTTTCAGGTTGGTGAGGCCCGATGGCAATAGCTTCTGCAAAGTTCAAAAGTTGCAACATTGAACCTTTTGACGACTCAGAAAAGCAGATTGAACTCACAGACTCATTTTCTCCAAAAATCTGGTCACACAACAACTTCTCTCTTGCAAGATAAACCCGTACGTAGATCCTCATTGCCTTTGTCCATCTCCTGATCTTTGAGTTTAACGAAGCCCATTCCATTTTTAAAACGTCTTCAATGCTCAATTTCTCAATTTCAAGAATGAAAAGACAATCATCAAGTGCATCTTTACGGGCACTAATGAATGCTTGAGAACATTCTCGACCATAGCTCGAATCAAACATCAAATTAGCAATGCTTTTCAGATCAGGAATCACTTGAGGATTGATCAAATCCATGATAAAAACCTCGGCTCCGCGACTTATACTATCCCTCTGAATCGAGTCATCAATTGAATCATCTCCAAATGAAACAATTGAGTGGTCATCTAAACCATCATCTTCACTAGAACGAAAAGAAAAATGTTCAGGCTCGAAGCTTTGTCTACTATGAACAAGCATATGCCTAAATTCCTCCTCAATCCTAGTCATAGATGTTTGAAGAACCGTGTTCACGTTTCTTAGAAGGATGTCAGCATCTTTACTCAGATTCAAACTCTCTAAACTCTCGGCTAATCTTCGAGCTTCATCCACCGTCTTTAAATACTCCTTAACTTCTTCAGGATCACAATCCCATATCATAGACTCATCACCTTCCCAAGTCATGATCTTTTCCTGAATCGAACTAATCCGTGCTTTGATAGCACTAAGTTCTCTATCTTCTTCTTCTTTTTCATCATCATCATCATCATCATCTTCCGTTACCATCGAACTCAATCGAGCACCTAAATCCCCCAATATCTTCCCTGTTTCATTAGTAATTTTCTTATTGGAATCCAATGCCCTCAAAATAAACCTAGCAGCATCAATCAAATTCTTCTCTTCCACTGTTTCCATCATGGGGTTATACCCTCCCATAAAAATATACAAAAAAAAAAAAAAAAATTACAAATGAAAACACACACAGTAAACCTTTAATTTAAAGAGAAGTTTCATCCAACACTTGGTCTGCAAACCAGAACCATGAATTGAAAATATAAAAAACACAACCCAAAAAGTACACCAACTGAAGAGGAATTTTATCAAACACTTGGTGTGCAATCTATAAAAATCCCCAAATTGTTTTGGTCAAGCACAAGCTAAACAAGATTGTAAGTATAATTATAATATTCAGAGTATAAGAGAAAGAGAAACAACTGACTCTTTTTGTTGTTATTATAAAATCGGAGCTACCAAGCAACCAACCTATCAGTATCCGCCCTTGATATCTGTTTTTTGGTTTTGTACGGATGGGTTTTGTAGCCGGCTGTCTTTGATATTGTTTAATTAATTTGGAAAATTATGTTTTGGGAGTTTGACATTTCAAAGTTTTCAAGTCATTGTGGAAATGAAGAAATTGAAGAGACAGCAGCCATTTCCGGTGTAATTGAATATAGTAAAACTGGTCTACGTGGCGATATTTATTTGATTGATTTGGATAGCTGTTGAGGATATTTATAGTTGGATTAGAAAGTCGGTCGTATCGGATCTTTCTCACAATCTTTTCCATATGGTGTGCTTTGGAACGGTGACTTGTTGTCTGTTGATAGTCACTTTTGGTTGTTTTATGCAAAGTAGTACTCTCTACTGATTTATTGTATAACTTTTATTTTTATTATACGTACATAAATAATGTTCGGTTAAAGAGTTTGAGATAATATAAAATAATAAATTCTATTTGTTTCTTCGTGGGTTAGAAAGAAAAGGTATTTAACTACTAGTGTACTTATGAATGTGCCGACGGAACTAGATATTATTACATGGGGTACTTACCGGGACCAATTTCATGTTACTAGTAGGTTGCTCTGTCTCATGTAACGAAAATACATATATAATTATAGTAGTTGTTAGTTATATGATTTTTTCAAAAATATGAAATTGATATAATTCAATACGAACATTATAACGGAGACATTCTATGTTTATACTTTTTCATATTAATTTAAGAAAGATGTAATAATTTTTATAGAATATTTGAGAATTCAAAATGTGATAGAAAAGATTCATAAATTATCATCTTATTCATATTACATCTTAAACGAAAGAGCAAAGAATCCATTAGTATATCAAAGATAAAGTACCTAACATTCATTATATATAAAAAGTATCATATGCAAAACCAATTTATATATGTACCATAATATGTTATTATAATTCATTTCTTAAAACAATGCTTGAATTTTTGTAAGATGAAAAAATAAGTAAATTCATATGTTAAAATATGTGTATGATAACTTAAATTTTTTTCGTCAAATAGTTTGGTGAAACAAATTAATATCATTATGATATTGTATATTTTGACTAAGTTCTCATCTTTAGAAGTTTAAGTTTTAAAAGAAAGAATGTAATATGTTTTATAGATAAATATAGATATGATTTTGTGATTCACATTTACATACATGACTTTTTAAGCGAGTCATAACGTTTGTTTACTTGTGTACATACATAAAAGGGTTAAAGCTATAAATTAACAATGTGCTTTACCTTTACCGGAGTAAGTAATATAC
The DNA here is from genome assembly GCA_963921325.1 of Logfia minima. Taxonomy (NCBI): domain Eukaryota; kingdom Viridiplantae; phylum Streptophyta; class Magnoliopsida; order Asterales; family Asteraceae; genus Logfia; species Logfia minima. The sequence continues at coordinate 9,979,037 of OY992774.1, read as the reverse complement.
CTAAAATATCATCAACATAAGCTATAAACTTAATGTTTATGTGTTAATATGAACACATTCAAACTTTTTAACCTGCTAACTTTTTAATTGCTTACATGTCATTGACGGATGAGCCACATACGACCATATTCACCATTTTTGCATGAACATTTTTTGACATCAATTCCCGGCAATAATAAAACCCATTTCAATAAGACCACTTGCAAATAAAACCCCTTTCAATAAGACCACCTGCAGTGGTCTGTGGTCGAGCCCAGGACGAGCCAGGACAGACCACCATGGACGAAGTAATCCAGTGGTGAGCCATCATCGTGGTAAAATGGACGGACCTAGGACGAGCCAAGGTGGGACCCACGAGCATATTTAATCCCCTTTAATCTTCTTCAGCCTTTTAAAAAAACAATTTTTTTTATTAACGACTAGGTTTTATAAATATATATAAAAAAGATTAAATATATATATATATATATATATATCCGTTTGACATCCAACGGTTATATATATTATTGTAATTTATTGTTTTAAATTAAATTCCTATATATACACATACACTACACTATCTTTTAAACACAACAACAATTCATCAAATTCACCCACATACAATCTTTTAACACAACACTATAATTCACCTACATACATATTCACAAACACTATAATTTTCCTATAACCATGTCTAATCCAACGAAAATTTCTCGTATACGAATCTTTTCAATTCCGGCACTACGAATACCCCGAGTTCTAGTTCATCACTGCCAAACCCGAATGCTCAACAATCCAACATGTTCCAACAATCGTTTTACCCACAACAACCATTCCAATTTAAGCAACAACAATTCCAACACAACAACAACAACAACAAGATTCACCACAACAAGAATCCGTGTTCATTGACAGAAAAAAGGGAAAAAAAAAGTAATCAATGGAAGATTTAAAGGTGTGTTGGTTATTGTAACAAAAAGCCATGGATACCTAAACAAGAAGCGTGGTTGGCACAATGTTGGGTCGATACTTTGGAAGACCCCAAAGACGCTCTAGTTTTTGGGAAAAAGTGCGAAAAAATTTCAACGATAACAACAAGGGCTATCAAGGAGGCGATAATCAACTTACTTCTAAATGACTAGTCATTAACCAACTTTGTGGTCAATTTAATGTAATTACAATGAAAACCACCGCACATAGGAAGTAGACAAGACATACGTACTATCTAAAATCGGGCAATGGTCGAATTCACAAACACGACTCTCAAAACCTTTAGTATGAAAGAATCTTGGGAAGTATTAAAAGACAAACCAAAGTGGTTTATGCAACCGGGAGTAGGTGGCGCAACGAGACTCTTATTTGACGAAAATGAAGAGCCGAGAACGAGGCGGTGGATCTTGAAGACGATACTACCAACGAGCTATTTCAAGATGATGCAATTCCAAAAACCCCCGGCCAATTCAATACACACCCACAGAAAGTCGCAAAAATTCAAAGCTCTTCCGACGCGGAAACTTCTTCTCATGGTACCGGTTCAAGGCTCGAAGTAGCGTTCAAAAACATAGCAAGCTATAAAGAAAGAATGGAAGCTCAACGTTTAGAAGTTGTGCATGAGATAGAAGAAACTACCAAGAGTTACAAGTCGAAGGATAAAAAGCGAATTAATAACATGAAAATGTTTATTCGCAAAAAATATGTAAAATTCGTGGACCTCGACACGAACGAAGACGAAGAATAGTTTTAGGCTTATTTTATTTTTAGGAACTATGTATTGTTTTTTTTACTATTGTAACGTTTTTATTTTTAGGAACTATGTATTTTCTAATTAATTAATGTATCTTTTGTTTTATTAATTAATGTATCTTTTTAATATTAATTAATCACTAGTTTTTAAATTAATTATATCAAACTATATTTAATTAAAAATAAATGTGTTTTTAATAAAAATGAAAAATAATGACAATAGTGGGTCTAAGTTGTCCGTCGTGAGCTGTCGTGAAAACACCAATGTGGCCAGTGGCGGATTAACAATCCGTCGTGGCTGACGTGACACCCATGACGCGTCACGACGAGTGTTATGACTGCAGGTGGTCCAAACAAGAAAAATATAATTAATTAATCTTTTTATTAAAAAATACTTATTTACTTTTTTATTTAACACATGTTGTTTAACTGGAACATGTCAACGGAAGTTACTAATAATATCAAAGAAATGCTAATTTATGCCTAGGGATGAGTGTTTGGACTCAACTGGCCCGAACCGGAGCGAAACTAGTTTGGAACTGGAACTGGCTTTGGGCAAATCTATGGACCGAGGACCGGACCGGATAAAGGTATGCTGGTTCCGGTGCTGGTGCAGGTTCCGCCGGTTCTCAGACTGGTAGAAGTCACGATGCGTGTGGTACATTTAAAAAAAAAATAGTAAAACTTGTAAACAAATAGAATTTTGGAACGATTACTAATTATATTTTTGATCTTGACATATGATTCGTAATGACTTGTTCATTCGTCAAGTACACACTTCTAAAAGTCGATATCTATTAGATAATAATCATGAAATAGCATAAACTTTAAAATCACCAAAATGTAATTGTCGTAACATCAAAATTCGTAGTTTAAACTTTAAAATCACTTCAAACTAACAAGCATGTAGAATTGGATTTGAGACCTATATATGATCACGCATGCATCTAATAAAGAAAACAACATATTTCATTTTTTAATTTTAATATTTCATATATAACCCGGTCCAAAACTGGGAACCAGTGGACCGAACCGATTTTATGTTAATTTAAAAACCGAGAACTGGACACATGCAATATAATCGGTACCGGTTCGGTCTTGGTCCAATCGATCCAAACACTCACCACTATTATGCCTACTTAATTTCCACCGTCTCTAAACTAATAATCTGTTTGTTTATTGGAGAGGAACCAGATTAGAGAGGGAACGGAAATGATGAGATGACGATGGGGGTTTGAATCCGGTTGAGATGGAATTAATGTATTTTATTCGTTATGTATGTATAGATATATGAGTATGTATGTATTTAAGTGTTAATTGGAGATCAACGGGAATATAAACAAGTGGATGTGTGATTAGCACATATTACGGTTTTATGTTTGGGGAAATCGGAAGAAATGAGTTTAAAAAATGAGTGTAAGAACAATAGCATTTCATCGTTGATGAATTTTTGATTAGCCGAGAGTAAAAAATGAGTGTAAAAACAGATAATTATTTTTCATTATCTGTTTGTTTGAATTGAAATTTTGATTTCTGCAAAATATTTTGGAACCACAACATGCAAATTTCAACCAAAGCCCAGAAACATTTTCCCTTTTTTGTAATTTTCATTTTTCAAATAATTTTAATAAATACACTTAAGAAAAAATAAATCTGCAAATTTCAACCAAAGCCCAGAAACATTTTCCCTTTTTTGTAATTTTCATTTTTCATTTAATTTTAATAAATACACGTAAGAAAAAATAAATGAATAAAAAAATCACATAAACAAGTGAACCAGCTACGTAAGCGATTCAAGGTGCCACATCATCGAATATATGTGAATTTGTCAAAGTTAGCCGGTTTAGTTGATAGCTGGTAAGTATATTACTTACATTAGAACAAAACTTGAAAGTTTATAACCTACATTAATGTTTTAGGTACGTTACTCACATAAAAAAAAAAGGTTGATTGCTAATTTATAGCTTTGATACTATATAAAGTAACATATATAATTCATCTATAGTATTTATATTGAAAATCGAACACTCATTTCTCTAAAGCGGGGGGTTGTGAATTTCAAATCGTAAAAAAGAAAAAAATAACGAAAGAAAATAAAATATATCAAAGATTCAAAAAATTCTTAAAAGTAGTTTGTGAACAACACATATAGGTTTGGAGGTTAGAAAATGACTTATAGCAACCACTGTGGGGCAGACGTCCGTGCCAATTGACGTCCTATAGTGGACTGCTTAGTGTCGGCTCAGAAGAAAACTAATGAGGAGAGACGAATGTTCCCTTTTTCATTCTCTAAAGTTTGACGTACTACATTTACAAGTGGGGGAAAATTGAAAGCGGTGAAAGTGATGAGAATAATTGATATTGTTGTAAAAGTAGTTAAAAGTACTTAGAATGAAAAGTTAAAAGTAGTTAGAATGAAAAAAAAATTAGTGTGACGTTGAGGTAGCGAAACTTGAAAGTGACAAAAATAGCGGGATATTCCATGATGAATGTTTTTAGTTAATTTTGAGATCTAGCAATATCCGTGTACGAGACAATTCAAACTTAACTTAATATTCATCGTCAAAAACAGCTAGTCTTACACAATTTAACACTTGCAAAGACTTTGGTTCCTATTGTTGAAATCAAACACTGCTAAACTAATAATAAACGTAAGTAGAAAAAGACAAAACAATAGTTTAGATGGTTTAGCTACTCAAGATTAATACACAATGAAACTTGCTTAAATTTCAATATTATAGAAAGAAAAATGATATATAATGTCTAATTAGACATAAATGTCTAAAAATGTGATTGGTATATGAGAAAATGATTAGATAAGATTAAAAGAGAAAATAAGTGAAGTACACGTGTCAAAAACTGTATAGTTATGTTAAATTAGTTATATGTCTAATTAGACGAATATAACATTACTTTTATAAAACTGTCAATTATCAACAAACAATTTAAATATTATAAGGATGAAAACTCTCAACTATCAGCAACCAATTTAAGTATCATCACAATTTTTCTTCTCGTCTCTCTGTAGAATTGTCTGACTCTATTGAATGACTTTTAGACTTAGGTGTCATTTTCTCGACGATAGAACTATTAAATCGGACTGATCTTTTGCCATTGACCATACATTTAATGGTATTGATAGTCAACATTTGACTCTTGGTCAATCTTTTGGAGTGGCTAGTCTTTCAAGCAATATTTTAAAAATCGGTTTTTAAATCGGATTGGTTGACTCTTTGGTTTCGGTCGGATCGGTTTTTGATTTTTCTTGACTTTTCTTGACTTTTTGAGTTTTTACAACTTTTTATAATTGTTTTGTTTACTTTTCTTAACTTTTTATAACTTTATTAGAACAAACCCCTTTGAAAGTTTGTCAACAAATAGATCTTAAAAAAAATACACTAGTTAAAAAAAAAACGGTGATTTAATCCGAATTACGAGTGAAAATATATGACATTTCAAAGTTCATACCTCAAACTTTTAAAACTACAATTATAAATTATGATATTTTGAAATGAAACATATAATGACTATGAACTTATTATAGAATTGTCAAAATAATCATTAAAAATAGTATTTAAAAAATTATTAGAATAACCATTTACAAACTAGTAACAAAATATTAATAGTTACAACAATATCACAAAGTAATGGTTAGAGTAGTTGACAATTAAATCATTCCACAAGCATAAGGTTAGAGGTTCAAAACATGAGGTGGATATTTTTGTTGTGTTTATTTTTCTTTAGTGTTGAATTTGTCCCACATTGGTGGCAAGACAAACCAAAGCTTACCATCACCTCCTATATATTCTAAGTCAAGCACCCAAATAATTCAAATTTGATTTCGTTTGACTTACTAATTTGGAACGTTAACCTACGTGGCTCCGATTTAGAAAAAAAAAACTATCAAAAACCGGTCCGAACCGGCAAGTGAACAACTACTTATTATTGTTTGTTTTCCTTTCTTGGATCAGGCCGTTGTTTCACACCCTGGTGAAAACAATACCCCAGTTCCCTTTGCTGACACACCTGAATCCATGAGTCTAAAGAGGAAGAGTGAATCCCCTCCTGAGGCAATCAATGGAGATGCATCCACTACAAAGACTGGTGGAGCTATATCATCATTGAAGATAGCAAGGATGGATGCTATTCAATGGGGATGAAGTCATTTGCGCAACACATGTTATTCATTGAGTCGTATCCGTAATAATCTCGTGCATGTCTTCAAATATATGCAAGTCGTTTTCAGATTCTGTTTTGAATTTTTCGCTTGTTTTTTTTCTTTTTTCTTTTTTGGTATCAAATTTCATTATCATTATGTCAGGTGCTTTGTGCTAAGTATGTCATCTCAACATATGTAGTTTCTATGAAATCAGCAGTTGTTTCATGAATTTGATTGTTTCTTTCATTGACGGGCCTAACATTTCCAATCCACACCAATGTATTAAGCACAATAGTTCCAGACAGGCGGAAATTTGGTCTTTCTTGGAACCAACCTCATCCATGATCTAAGGTGTGTAACAACACTATAATCATTAAGACTTAGTGCTACAGAGACAAAAATAAAGAGGTTAAAAACTCAACTGTTTAATGCATATCGATATATAATCCCTTCATTCTTACTTTTTTATGCTGTTAATAAAATATATATTATTTGTACACATTTGAAAGAAACGGGTTATCTTCCATATAGTCAAGTTCCATGTACTAATATCTTTACTAGTTAACTACTCAATGATCACAATCTTCAATTAATATTTTTTTATCTATCAGTATGTTTAGTAGCTCCCTGTCAATATGTTTGTTGAGTTTGTGTCAAAAAATTTGTCAACTTGAATTGTATGTATCAACCTTTTTGGAGTTGTACTTTTACTTGTGTAGTATAAATAACAGTTTTGCTTTTTTTTTTCTTCTTAAATATGCTTGACTACATGGTCGGCTTTGTAAAGAAGTTTAAACACGTCGTGACAACTTATTTTGATGTACTTTCCACTGACATTCAAAATATAGTGAAATTCTAACTTATACTCCCTGTCATTTGTAGTCTCATAATAAATTTTATTGAATAGCAGACACATGCGCAAAATAACGGGATACTAATTCTATTTAGTATTGTACTTATTTCATTTTTGTGTCATTTTTATTGTTTAAAGTTGTAAGTTATTGAATAAAATGGTTAAACCCTTTATAAGGGTGTAAGATTTAAGATAAATGGGTGGGTTCAAATAAGAATGTTAAAAAAGTAGAGAATGAGAGAACCAATAGGATTGCTCCATTTTATTACAAAACCCATTTCCACCTTTTTTTTTAAAATTAAATATCTCACAAATCGTACATCAATAAATTATAAAAATTATATATTCAGAATCAGCGTCATTTTATCTTTAATTAGAGATCTCACAAGCTATATTTTCGACGATTTTCTTTTGTTTTTTTTGCGAGTCTTAAAAATATAATCACATGTGATTTATGATAAAAACCTAAAATTGGTAATGTTAAATCACATGTGATTTTCAATTAAAAATTGATCTTTGATGATTAGCTTACCTGTATATGATAATTCATATGTGATTATTATTTAAAATCACATCTGATTGAAGATTTATCGCGTGTGATTATTATTTAGTGCTTAAATCACATGTGATTTAACATTACGAATTTTTAAAACCCATTAAAAAATAGAAAAAAAATCGTTGAAAGTATAGCTTGTGGGATCTCTAGTTAAAGATAAAATGACGCTGATTCCGAATATGTAATTTTTATAATTTATTGACGTACGGTTTGTGAGATATTTAATTTTGAAAAAAGGTGAAAATGGGTATTTGAAATGGAGCAATCCTATTGGTTCTCTCATTCTCTACCTTTTTAGCATTCTTATTTGAACTTTTCTCTTAAGATAAATTGGATAAATATCAATTTTGCTATTATATTCAAATCAAGTTTGACTATAAATTTTTATATAATAAATAATTGAGAGTAATAAATGAGGGTAAATTTGAGAGTTTAATGATTATTAAAAGTAATTTTTTATAAATAGACAAACTTTTTAAAACAAAAAGAAAAGTAATTTTTTTAATTCCTTATTATTTAATTCAACACCATTAACATTATATAATTCCCATATAATTTCTATGAATATAAATCTACCAAAGCTAATGGCCGTAACGATATCTTACTATACATACATGGAAATATACCATGTATGTTTGGAAAGTATTTTATATCAAACTCTTAATAACAATCAAATTTCAAAAACTAAAATGTGTATTTCATACGTTTTTACAAAATCATATGTCAAAAAAATTCAACGTGTGTATGTACTAGGTTTTCAAAATCATAAACAATAATTTCTACCCTACTACTACAAAGCTTTTTTCACTGCTTTTCAATTGCAAATACGATTTTACTAGATGTCTCGCTGATCTGTGGCGATCTTGGAATCATCGATTAAAAGGTCGTTACGAAACAAGAAGAAAAGTCAATCAAAATAAAAAAAAATCGAATGTGAATTTGGCCGTTTGAAAATGGAAGACCAAGTCCACAATTAGTCGGTTGAAGTATGACTACTTCTACCGAAAGAAAAGGAAGAATGCACAATGGGTTTTACGTAAATGTGATGAGTGGTAGCACTACTCCTAGAGCCATGCACACATGCATGAGAGACCATATTTCCATGATCTCATATTCCATATTGCCCATGTAGGAGAAATTGAAGCTTTCTATTAACCTTACTTGAGTTTATTATATAAGGGATGATAGTAGAGAGTTAGTTTAAGGGGGGTGGCTTCTGAAATCCAGAAAGAAACGTTGTACTCTTCGTATTAAAAGTTGTATTTTGGAAAGAAATTCAATACAAAGAAATTTCCCACATCTTGTTCTTCATTATTATTTCATCGTCTCTGTTTGTTAAACTCCGGTTTATATAACATCCTTTCGAGATTCGTTGTGTTCATAATCTCGAGACGGATCACTTACCGAAATGCACCATCATCTTCAAATAGAAAGAGAAAAAGGCCCAATTGCAATGTATAAGTGAGTTGCAGTCATCTTACCTTGCGCTATATATCGTACCCTTTTCTATTTCCCTATGCCGAAGATGGATATAGAAAAGATATATTGCATAAAGTCGTTGATAATGAGAATGCTCCTAGACATATACTCTTACTATACGGGAGTTTTTTGCATACCGTTTACAAGTTACAAGTAAAAGTTGGAGAAATTTCGTTGATATTGACCTAGAAAACTGTTACAACAATTTACTATTGATGTATATACGATGGTTGAAAATGCCAGGTTGTACTAAATTAACAACAATCAAAAGTCGTTCAGGTTGTCGTCTTTAATAACTTGTTTGATGCCCGTGACGATGGTAATGTCGATGTATCTAATATAGGCAATTGGATGATACTTCTTTTTTTACTGGTGGGGCAAGGTACATGCGACAAAACTATTTGGACGTTATGGCAATCGTTAGGGTATTTGGCTAACTTGTAATCCGAAGTCGCCCGAAATACTTAGGTTTTAATATGTAACAGGTTATTAAAAAAGTTTCTTCAATGTTCGCTTTCATTTAATGTAGTTGTTTTTTCCCTCAATTCTTGTGTTTTAAATGGTTTTTTTTTTACGTTTTTTCATTTTTTAAGTTTTTAACGTTTTTTTTTAATGTTTTTTTACGATTTTTTACGTTTTTTCGTTCTTTTTTCGTTTTTTTTATGTTTTGTTAGGGTTTTTTTAACGTTTTTGATAATATTTTGATGTTTGTTGCTGCATTATATATAATATGCAACAACAAAAATCAAAATAACATGCAATATATATAACATGCAACAACAAACATCAAAATAACATGCAGTATATATAACATGCAGCAACAAACATCAAAATGAAATGCAGTATATGTAAAATTTAGCAACAAACATTAAAATGAAATGCAGTATATGTAAAATGTAGCAACAAACATCAAAATATATAAAATGTAGCAACAAAACATCAAAATATCATGCATTATGTATAAAATGTAGTAGAAAACATCAAAATAACAAGCATGTGACAAAAATCTCAGGTCATTACCGCACTTAAATTCTAGAATCTCAATTACGTTTACAACTTTCTCAAATTTATATCGGTAATTCTAGGTTACGACTCCTTAAGCGTACTAAAACTGCCGAAATGCTTTAGAAATTGCTTACCGAGCCCTAGGTACATGAGAATTATTTAATTAGGTTATAAAGTGCCAATGAAAACAAAGGAAATTAAATCTCATGGCTTATCACGAAAATTCTATCGTATCGCAAAAATCGAGATTAATTACAATTGCGTAACTATGTAAATGAAACTCGAATTCGACAAATTAATACTTGAACATCTATTATAAACATTCCAAATACAATTTGAAGTATTTTAGAAATTAAGAACACCAATTTTGATAACTCAATTTTTAAATACTAAAACATCACAAAATAAACCTTATATTATACAATACTTACACATTTTTAATACAAATTAACTACACAACTTTTAACATAAAATTTATAAAAATAAAAATAAAAAAATTAGGGTGACCCCTAAACTCCCCCAAAAATTTGCACTCCCCACTCTCCATATAAATCCTTTTCTTTTACTTACACACTCATTTCACTTCAGACTATTTCTCTCTCAAGAAAACACACACACATTTTCTCTCAAACTCTTTCAAAAAATCAGCCTACAACCACTTAATTTCTAGAATTTTTAAGGTGTTCTTGAACTGTTTCAAGAACACAAAGGTATAATACAACTAGGGGTGTCAAAAAAGCCGACCCGACCCGCACCCGACCCATAAGCTTAATAGGGTCGGGTTTAATATGGTTAAAAGGGCATAATCGGGTTATGCGGGTTGACCCGATTAAAAACATATAAAAACATAAAAAGCAGTATAAAAACTTAAAAAGAAAGTTTAAAAAAGCATAAAAAAACAAAAACAAAACGAAAGAGCGAAGAAAAAATTAAAAAAAAAACGTAAAAAAACGTAAAAAACGAAAAGAAAGGTTAATAAAACGTAAAAAACAAAAAAAGGGTTAAAATTTAAATTTTGAAAAAAAAGGGCTCAATTTCTTTTTTATTTTTGAGAATAAAAAATTAAAGTTTCAGTGGCTGGTGGCTACTGGCAGCAGGTGAATGGGTGGATATTAGAGCGTAAGTAAAGAACAAATAAAAAGGTGAATGTATAATATATAAAAAATAAAAAAGATTAAAATAAAAATTGATTTGATAACATGTGTCAATATTTAATCGGTAGGAATACTTCTCACTCTCCTATCCTTAGAGGTGCTGCCTCCTGAAACATTCACTCAACCTTATTGTTATGAAATCATAAGTGTTAGTATCATAAATAAGGTACAAAAGTACGTGGAACAAAAATGTATTTTGATTATAGTTTGGTTGCCAACAGTGTAATTTACGAAAAGAAATACATGATTCTTTTTGTAAATATAATGAAGAGAAATATTAAAGTGACAGGAGGTAGGGTCAATACTGAATTAAGACGACAAGCCACATGGGCTTCTAGATTAAACCTTGTGGTCCGGTTAGAGGGCCCATTGACTTAGGCCGATGGTCCTTGAAGGGCTTTGCGTATTAGGCATGGGCTCAACCATAACCCCTACGTAAGGATAGAGGTGGGCAAAACCGATTTTGGCCCAAATTGAAACTGATTTTCAAACCAAACCGGTTTGGGTCAACTCTGATCAAAATCGGTTTTAACTCAAACCAGATCGGATTGAAACCAGTTCGGTTCAAGAAAAATTCAAATCGGTCAAACCGGTTTTAAATCGTAGGATTTCAAACCGGTCCAAACCGGTTTCGAATCCCGATCCGATTTTTTTGAACACCTCTACATAAGGACACCAATGTATATGCTATATTTTATTCAAGCAAACCACTCTATAAACTGAATAAGGGTTTGATATAAAATAAGACGGACCTTTTGTTAAGTTCTAGTAGAGCGTCTGCGTTATGCAGCGAAAATAAATATAAAATATGATGGTTGTTGAGTATATATTATTTTTTTGAAGAATATGTAGTTGATACAACTCAATATGAATAGTCGAATAACAACACGTTTATTCATTGTTTTTGGGATAATTTTGCAAAGATTTAGTATTATTCTTAGAAAATATTTGAGAACTCAAACTGGTGTTAGAAAATTCACAAATTGTTATCCTCTTCATATTTAATACTAAGCAAAAAAATCCATGAATTTATCTTAAGTATATAAAATATATCATATGCAAAATTGATTCATATATGTATCAAACAAAAAATATTTTTTAATGTTTTTATAAAATAGATTCATTAACAAAATATAATCTCAATTAATATATCAAATTTTTATAAAATATAATAAATGAAAATCAATGAAAACATTGATAAGAAGTAGAATGTTTCAATATATGTTTGATTTTTTGTATCTAAGAGATTATATAAAGTAAAAATTATGAGAGAAAAAGATAGTGAATTAATTAGTTTCTAATTTTATAAATTTAAGTTTTAAGAAAGAGAGTGTGAAATGAATTATAAGTATTATTATTATTATTATATTATTATTATTATAGATTAATTTGGTAATTGAAGTTTGGATTTTGATAAAAATATTTGGACTTTGTTAAAAAAGATCTTAGTTAAACTGATGTGAGTAGAATCATGCATCATTCTTTATATATGTTACTATTAATAGTTAATTTTGAGTTAAAACCAATGAACACTTTGTGTAAATTATATAAAGGACACTTATTTGTTATTTCAAGCGTCAATTACCAAGCTCGTTCTTATAGAAATTACTTTGATTGGTAAATCTTTTCTTAGTTTACTTCTAAACTGTTTTCAAGTTATGTTATTTGCAATTTTCGTGAAAAAATCCATTAATTTGTTATGAAAATTCTTTTTGTTGAACTTCTTTGCAACTATCGTGTTTTTAAAAAACTTATAAATCTCCCCCGTAAATTCACTTGCAAAATGATTAATACGACTAATAAATATATATATACAAATAAAAATAATATATGTACGTATATAGCTACAACTAAATAAATATACTATATATATTGTGATAGACGTATGAATAATATAAATATATATTTATCTATGTAAGACATTATACCTATATATCTTATCTACTTAAAAATACCATACCCATATATCATAAATCTACATGAATACCCTGATAAGATAAAATATGTATCTACCTGACAGACTCTCCTCCTTTATCTTGTTTTATCTAAACAAGCCATACTTAATTAATTTGATTAATATATAAATATAAATAAATAAATAAATATCTATATATATGTATATACTAGATATATCGAATTATCTAAAACACTATACTCATCGATCCCAATTCTAGCCCTCTACAAATTCATATTAGAGGTCATGTCCTCAGTCAATAGAAGCTCTTTTTTGGGCTCTATGGACTTCATGAAATGATCTCATTCATCGTAGTTCTATTCCAAAGCACCCCGACATCTTTGATAAAATTGTTTATTATTCATTTTTTTGGTTTTCAAATAGAAATAGGAAAACTTCCAGATCCTGGAATAACTGGATGATAAATCCTTTACTTATTTCTATATTGTAAATGTTCTCTTTCTAGCATCTTGCTAGTTTTCAATAAAATTCTGCTGTTCTAAAAAAAAAATAGAAGCTCTTTTTTATGTCGAGTTTCAGTCTATTTATCCTCTCACCTACGTTTTGGTATGTCATTTCTCCTCAACAGGGAGATCTTCCACTCTCCTAACTGATACCGTCTTTAGTCTCCTCCTTACATGTCAACTTGTTGATATTGCTCAAAACTTCTAACTCCGCCTAAAAACTTTATATGTATCATATCTATTATGATTTTATCACGTATTCATCACAACATCCTTATACATACAACACAACCATAAATATTTAATATTTTATAAAATAAAAATTTCGCTTAAATCATGAATGGTTTTCTAAGGGATAACCTATTAATATGCGTAACTAGTCATTTGTATACATCGTCTAACAAAAGGTTAGATTGTCTTTAGTTGTCTATTAACTACAGTAGTTTTAACAAAAATAACTATATAAATACGCTTTAATAGTACAGTAATATTAATTCCTGTAACATAGTATAGTTTTTAACAAAAATAAATAGATAAACACGCAAAGTGATATTATGATCGTAACACAGTACATTATTAGTAAGTATAAATATAAAATATTGTATATGACAGTCAATTATGTGTTGATTATAGTAAAATACATTATATGCTTAACGTTAGTACTATCATACGTATTCAGATTGAATAATATATGTAAGATAATTTTGTATAAGGTAAAACATAGCTCAAAGCACACGTCAACTTGACTACATTGTCCTACGTATTTGGAAGACTTCCAACTTAACATTTATTATTAAAAATGTTATGAAAAGGCTATCAACGTTAACAAAATTTTATATCATTTGAAACATCTGATTAAAAAAGTGTTATCATAACCATTTCAAACATGTTTCAAATGCATCTTGAAAATTTATAAATATTGATATTATAAATCAAATAGTATTTTTCTAAACATATTTAATTACTTTCATTTTCTATACCTATTTGATTTAATTGCATCATATCAACTTATAGATCTTATAGCAATAATTGGTTGTCTATGATATAGATATCATCTTCCCTTCTTCTATTAGCACCATTACTCCATTAAATTTTGGATTATAAATTGTTATTATTCTATTTAATTTTAAGTTTTTTTGGGGAATATTTAGTCTAGTCTAGCTTTACCATTAAAAACTGATAAAGGCAAAGATGAATTAAATGCTAAAAACAAAAAACAAATTTACAAACGCGTTTTCTCAATGAACTCTCTTCACTGTTCAACAATCTCTCTCCATGTTCTTCTCTTTCCCCAAAACTCAAATTCTAGGGTTAGGGTTTTAAACTAAACCCAATTTCCAGATCTTCAAAATTACCACTCTTTTTGCACCAAGCTTCTATTTTTACGAACCCTAGTTAGGGTTCCAGTAATGGGTCGTCTTCAGAAACCCTTAATTTTATTGTTAATTTTATCTTTCATTTTCACTATTTCCGGCGATGATACCGATAAATCAGCACTTCTGGAGTTCAAATCTTTCTTTTCGGATCCTACCGGGTTGTTACTGGGCTGGAGTTTGAGTAGTTCTGATCATTGCTCATGGATCGGAGTCACATGTGCGTCAAATTTTAGGGTTGTTGCTGTTAATATCACTGGTGGAGGTAATTCAGGTGACTTTACTTGCTTAAAGTATAATCAGTTTCCTTTATATGGATTTGGAATTAGGAAAAATTGTTCGGAATCTAGTGTTAAGTTAGTTGGTAAGTTATCGAAATCGATATCGAAGCTTTCGGAACTTAGAATTTTGTCACTTCCATTTAATGATTTGAGTGGTGAAATACCTGTGGAAATTTGGGGGATGGAGAAGTTAGAAGTGATTGATCTTGAAGGGAATTTGATTAGTGGGAATTTACAGTCTCGTTTCAGTGGATTAAGAAGTTTACGGGTTTTTAATTTGGGGTTTAATCAGATATCTGGGGAGATACCGGATTCGTTATCGAATATCAAGACTTTACAGGTCTTGAATCTTGCAGGGAATCGTGTTAATGGTTCGATTCCGATGTTTCTTGACGGATTTGGTGATTTGAGTGGGTTGTATTTGTCGTTTAATCAGTTATCTGGGAATATACCAGGTGAGATTGGGTATAATTGTCGTAATCTTGAGCATTTAGAACTTTCGGGTAATCTTTTAGTTGGTGCGATTCCGACTAGTTTAGGTAACTGTACGAACTTACAATCCCTTTTGTTGTATTCGAATTTGCTTCAAGAAGAAATCCCTATTGAAATCGGTAGGCTTGAAATGCTACAAGTTTTGGATCTATCAAGAAATAGTCTCAGTGGTGCGATACCACGTGAGCTTGGAAGCTGTTTGAATTTATCGACTCTTGTGTTCTCAAACTTGTTCAATCCGATTCCTACCATTTCTAATTCTGATGACAGTTTAGCACAATTGGCTCCCGAAGACGAGTTTAATTATTTCGAAGGTATTGTCCCTTCTGAAATCACTAGTCTTCCGAAGTTGCAGTTATTATGGGCACCAAGAGCGACATTAGAGGGTAATTTTCCCGACAATTGGGGCACTTGTGGTAATTTGGAAATGGTCAACCTGGCGCAGAACCTTTTTGATGGTGAAATCTCTGAAGGGTTTAATTTTTGCAATAAGTTGCATTTTCTTGATTTGAGCTACAACAGGTTGACTGGTGAGATCAGTGATAAACTTAATGTTCCTTGTATGACAGTTTTTGATGCTAGTGGAAACCGTCTTTCTGGGCCTATTCCCTCTTATAAATCAACTAAGTGTGAACCTGTTAATCTATCAACTGCATACCTTCGATATTTTGCATCACAAGCCGCGAACTCTCCTTTGTTGATCCAAGGTGATGCTGGGGAACTTGCAATAACCCATAATTTTGGGGGCAACAATTTCACGGGCCAGTTAGGCTCATTGCCGATTGCAAGAACAGGGGAAAAGATTGGTTATGCTTTTCTTGCGGGGCAAAATGAGCTTACCGGTGAGTTTCCTGGAACGCTATTTGAAAATTGTGCGAAGTTGAAATCGATGGTTGTTAATATCAGCTTGAATGCATTTACCGGAGAAATCCCGTCGAATCTTGGTCAAATATGCGGAACTTTGACTTTCTTGGATGTGTCTGGAAATCGGATAACGGGGAAGATTCCTCCTAGTTTTGGCGAATTAGGTTCTCTTATTGCAGTCAATTTGAGTCGGAATATGTTAACAGGAGAGATACCGATTAGCTTCAACAAGATCGAGGATCTCAAGAACCTTTCAATATCGGGTAACAATCTTACGGGTCAAATTCCTTTGGGTTTGGGAAAGGTGGGATCTTTAGAAGTTCTTGAACTTTTCTCAAACTCGTTGTCTGGGGAGATCCCAGGAGATCTTGTAGATTTAAAGAATTTAACAGTTCTTTTGCTAAACAACAACAAGCTTTCTGGTCAGATCCCATCCGGTTTGGCGAACGTGAAGACAATCGTGAAATTCAACGTCTCGTTCAATAACTTGTCTGGCCCATTGCCATCAAATGATAAATTGATGAAATGCAGTAGTGTTCTTGGTAACCCATATTTGCAGTCATGTAAGATATCTCCAACAAATTCGTCTCCTGATCCGCCAGCTGGTAATGATTTTGCAAATCTCTCGGGTACACCGGTGCCCTCTCCAAAAGGCGGAAGTGGCTTAAATTCGATTGCAATTGCTGCGATAACATCTGCCTCTGCTATATTTTCGGTTATGCTAGTTCTCTTGGTTGTGTTCTTCTGTACCAGATGGCGGCCCAAACCCGGTGCTTATGTCCGTGGGTCGATCCGTAAGGAAGTTACAGTTTTCACAGACATCGGGGTCCCATTGACTTTTGAGAATGTGGTTCGGTCCACAGGTAGCTTCAATGCTAGCAACTGTATTGGAAATGGAGGATTTGGAGCTACTTACAAAGCCGAGATTTCACCCGGGTTTTTGGTAGCGATAAAACGACTATCTGTTGGACGATTTCAGGGTGTACAACAGTTTGATGCAGAGATCAGGACGTTGGGTCGACTTCGCCACCCAAACCTCGTGACACTAATCGGTTATCACGCTAGTGAATCTGAGATGTTCTTGATCTACAATTATTTACCTGGTGGCAACTTGGAAAGATTCATCCAAGAAAGATCGAGTCGGGCTGTCGATTGGAGAGTCCTTCATAAAATTGCTCTTGACATTGCCCGTGCACTTGCATACCTCCATGATCAATGTGTTCCTCGTGTTCTTCACCGTGATGTGAAACCAAGTAATATTTTGCTTGATGAAGATTTTAATGCTTATTTGTCTGACTTTGGTTTGGCCCGACTTTTGGGTACTTCGGAGACTCACGCAACCACCGGGGTTGCGGGAACATTTGGGTACGTGGCTCCAGAATATGCGATGACATGTCGGGTTTCGGATAAAGCAGATGTTTACAGTTATGGGGTGGTGCTGTTGGAGTTAATTTCTGACAAGAAAGCGTTAGACCCTTCGTTTTCATCTTATGGAAATGGGTTCAACATTGTACAGTGGGCGTATATGCTGTTAACTCAAGGTCGGGCTAAAGAGTTTTTCACAGCGGGATTATGGGATGCTGGCCCACACGATGACTTGGTGGAGGTGTTGCGATTAGCGGTGCAAACCACCGTGGAATCACTGTCCACACGACCAACGATGAAAGTAGTTGTACGGAGATTAAAACAACTGCAACCTCCTTCATGTTAGGAACAGACGTTTTGTTTTTTAGGTTTTTGAAGGTTTATAAGATTGTAAATTGTAGCATAGTTTTAGTTGCTCTATACGTGTAACGATTCTCGTATTCTCTCTATTGTTTGTTCAATAATAGCAAAAAGTAGAGATTCTTTCGAGATCTACCATTCCCTCGTATTTTTATAGAGATAGCACAAGTCTGAAATTCTGATTCATATCCACATGAGTTCCAGCCCAATATTGTAATCATTTAGAGGTGTCAAAATGGGCAGGTCGGGTTGAGTAAAGAGTCAAAATGGGTTTGGGGAAACCTCAGAATTGCCTAGATATTTGCAGTCTAGCTCCTTTGGTGTATCCCTGTCGTCTTGCTGTTCATTGCCCACAGACTCATCTAATTTATACTAGTACGTGTCTCGTTATGAGAACTGACAACAATCGGGCAAAGAACTTGTTCCACTATTCATGGTAGTAATTCACGTTTCGTAGACTATACTGCTTACTGAACTTGTTCCACTATTCATGGTAGTAATTTACGTTTCGTAGACTAGACTGCTTACTGAACTATAAACGGTTCCTATATATCTAGTTCAATTTAGAGTTCTACCCATATTGACTTGTAAGCTAGCTATCTCTTCACCACCATCAACTTCTAGTACTTCATGAAGAAAACCTTCAATCCTTGAACTAGATACCTTCAGTTTTAAGGCAAACCAATCTGATTCAAATTAGTTTTATTAATCATCAGGAACAGAGCTAGGAAATATCATCAGTGGGGTCACTGTAATTGCTACGACACGACATCAAAAATCATGCCGTAAAGCTCATAACCGTCCTTTACAGAGGCTTCATAGATTGAAACTTTAATTAGTACCATATGGATCGACATAAACAAAAATAAATTCCCACAATTTAGCACTTGGATCATTTTATCAGAAAACAAACACTCTATTTCATCAACCTTTTATCTTTGACTGACAATATAAATCATACCACTTTCTTCCCATGGGACAAATCAATTATTATTTAAAGAACTTGGTAAGAGTATTATACTAGTTGATTTTTATACTTCTACCTGTCCAAAGGTTATGTTTAATTAAAGAAGAAAATATAAGGGTACTTACAGGCCCACTTCATTTATTTATTGAATTTGAGAAGTTTGAAAATCTACGAACTGGGTTTTGTTGGTAGATCAATGTTGTGTAAGGCCCAACATGAATGGGTCTTTTCCTTTTTAAAGGCCCATGTATATATTCCTAAATTTGAGTAGGGTCACCCGACCCCTCTTAAACAAAATGTCATTGTTTGATGATCATAGTTTTGTTTTATGTTCAACTCCTTTTTTGGAACTCAATCCCGCTTGAACTATTTGATTAATCATTTATTTGTTTGTTTGGTTCTCACCATAATGCGCCCAATTTATAACACTAAAGTCCAAAGTAATGGGCTTGCCTTATAACTTTGAAGTTTGAATCAAAACGGTAAATTATAGTAAAAGTTATTAAGAGCTGATAACTTTTTGTTCGTAAGTGTTCTTTTTTTCACTTCATCCACGCATGTAGGACAGACTGTTACATGATTGATATCATCAATTCTAATATGAGAAATCACCTCAAAGTACATACACTATGTTATTGGCATTCGTTCATTTTCTGATAGAGATAACATGTAAGTCTAAAGTTCCGATTCATCTCTTGTAAGAAATCATTTCTTTATTAGTAAGAGTATTAAAGTTGATTTTTGGACTTCTCTATAGATATGTTATATACTTAATTATAAGCGTTTTGTTAATGAGAATCTTTAAAGCTGTTATTAATAAATTTGAGTATGTATAATTATTGTACTTCAATCAATATTCGGAACAGTAAGTTTGTTATGATACAAGTTAATGTATATATGTCAGTGACAGCTTGTTGTTTATTTGAATTATTAGAGAACTTTCATAATACGGCCCGACATGAATTTGTTTTTTATATTTTTATTTTTTTATTTTTCATATTTCGGTTGTTACTAATGGATGATCATAAACTTTATGCGGAACCGGTATGTTATTATCTCCATGAATATTTATATTTACGCTGTTAATCAAATTTGTGTAGGATTACTTTACCCCTCGTAAAAGAAAGTCCGTATTCAATGTTTATTTTTTTATTCTATTATTTTAATTTTTATAATTGACTAAATGCAGTTTGCCTTTTTATAAGATCCTATAACCGGATAAAAGTCCAAATAAGTTGTCAAATTAACAATTCAGCTTAAGATTTGATTTTTGGCAAACCAACTAACCATCAACTAACAATTAATCATTAAAAACTGATCCTTGGTTCTTCAATGCAGTTAATTGATGAATATTAAATACAAAAGCATGAAAAAAAAAAAAAAAAATCCTTTTTCATAATATTAATAAAATTGTTTAACGTACGACTTAATAAAAATTTATTAGTATGTTAATAATAACAAGTTTTTTTTCTTTAGTGCTTAATACTATTTTCTATTTTATTATAACTATTTAAAATGTATATATATATATATATATATATGGGAGTGATTAATAGAGAAGGGGTAATCTTGAGGGATGGGGGAAGTATATCTAGACCGTCCGTTAATATTTTTTACGGGCAGTTAACATTCATGAATGTTAATTGACATTCATAGAATGTTCAATTATGAATGTCAATTGACATTCATGAATGTTAACTGCCCCTAAAGAATGTTAACGGACGGCCCAGATTTACTTCCACCTTCCCCCAAGATTGAAGCTTCCCTATGGATCATTTCCCTGTATAATATATATATATATATATAGTATACAGGGAAATGATCCATATGGAAACTTCAAATTTTGAGGAAGAAGAGAAACAAATTTTTTCATAAATAAATGTTTTTAACATTCATTTGTGATGAACATTAAATTTTAAAATTATTTGTAATTTTTTAAATTCATTTATGATGAAATCAAGAGTTGAGATTTGCTTCCCCATTTCTTAATATTTTTTGCTTTCTCTTGATCCCTACTCATAGTATATATATGTATATATAATTATCAATTTTCAAATTGATGACATAAAACATACTATGTTTCTAGAACAGTGTTCTGATTAGTTTGTATCCGTAGCACCCACAGATAATATAATCATTATTTGATAAAGTTACATTTCATGGATCGACAGTGGTCTAAGTCGTCTGGAATTATTTGTTATTTGAGTACACGCATTCATAAAAAGTAGCCCATATGAAAGGTACAACTTATGGAATAATTTATTTACTAGAGTTATTATCCATATTCCAAGAACATGGATAAAGAATATCTTAATTAATTTAGTTGCAAATTGTCACCTTAATGCTTGTTTTTGGTCCTACTATAAACAATATAGTACGCTACCCCGAGCTTACATTTAGAAATTCAACGTATCTTATTCATATACGAATGTTGAAATATTAGTTCAACCTGCAATAAATAAAAATATGTATGAAATTTTAAACAATTTTTTAAATGAGTTTTATAATTTATAATGTAAATACGTAGTGATTGTGTAATAAAAAAAGAATAGTCGAATATAAAAGTTTAAATATAAATCGTTAAAAAGTTTAACTTTTTATAATCGTTTGCAGGAATTAAAATTTTTTGTAAATTTATTTAATTTATATGATATGTTTAATTGATAGCCTTTCTGAATAGTTTTCATATGAAAAACGTATAATAGGTGATTATGATCTTCATAACTAAAGTCTATTGTTTAAATAAATTATATTGGTCGCAGATAAAATAATTATAATTGATAATTATTTAAAGTAATTTCCAAATCAAGGGCCATGCATACAACACGTGAGTAATACGAATGCATCAATGGCACCCGCTCAAAGTCCACACGGTTTACTTTTCAAGTTTTGAAGGTTAGTCAAGTTTGTTGAACTTTGACATTGTTGGATGTGTCTACACTCTACACATCTCATATCCGAGAAGTTTCCTGTCGGTGTTTATAGTGAACTGACTTCTCTTATTTCACTCAATTTGAGTGAGAATTTAGCTTCAACAGGAAGAAATTCTCAAGAACAACCTTTCTATATCAAAGAGGTCGATTTCAACTTTTAGGGCCCGTTGCCATCATACGAGATAATTTGATTATATCCAAAAGTGATCATGGTTCTATTCATGTGTCGGGCGAAAAATGATGCTTACAGCCCTAAGCCGGTTCCTAAAGAAGTCACGGTTTTCAGAAACGTTGGTGGCCCGTTAACGTTTGAGAATGTGGTTCGGGCCACGGGTAACTTCAATGCTAGTAACTGTATTGGAAATGGAGGGTTTGGAGCTACTTACAAAGCTGAGATCTCACCGGGCCTTGTGGTAGCGATTAAACGATTATCTGTTGGACGATTTCAAGGTGTACAACAGTTTGAAGCAGAGATCAAGACATTGGGTCAGCTTAAACATCGAAATCTAGTGACCCTAATCGGGTATCACGCTAGTAAAACAGAAATGTTTCTGATTTACAATTATTTACCTGGTGGAAACTTGGAAAGATTTATTCAAGAAAGATCTAAACCGGCCGTTGAGTGGAGAACTCTTCATAAAATCGCTCTTGATGTTGCACGTGCACTCGCACATCTACACAACCAATGTGTCCCTCGTGTTCTTCATCGTGATGTGAAACCAAGTAATATTTTGCTTGATGATGATTTTAATGCTTATTTGTCTGATTTTGGGTTGGCCCGTCTTTTGGGCACTAGCGAGACGCACGCAACCACAGGGGTTGCGGGAACTTTTGGGTACGTGGCACCAGAATATGCAATGACGTGTCGAGTTTGTGATAAATCTGATGTTTATAGTTATGGGGTGGTGTTGTTGGAGCTGATATCTGACAAGAAAGCATTGGACCCGTCATTTTCATCTTACGGAAATGGGTTCAACATTGTGGCGTGGTCAAGTATGTTGCTAAGTCAGGATCGAGCTAAGGACGTTTTCACAGCCGGGCTGTGGGAATCGGGCCCACAATATGATTTGGTGGAGGTATTGGAGTTGGCATTGGTTTGTACCGGGGAATCCATGTCTACACGACCGACGATGAAACAAGTTGTTCGGAGATTAAGACAACTTCAACCGCCATCACATAGAAAGTCCGAAATGTAACCTGATTTGGGAAGAACTCAACTCTATATGAGAATTTGTGAAGTGATTTGTACACAACATAAATTGAGTCATGTACAATAAATAATTGTATTTGGATAATTTGTACACGACATAAATTTAGTCATGTACAATAAATAATTGTATTTGGATAGATCTACCCACAGTTTGTTGTTTTTAAATTATGTAGCACAGGTAAGTTTGTCTAAATATGAAAATTTGTTGTGTAAGCATAAATTTTTATTGTGTAAGCATCACTTTTTATTGTGCAAGGATCAACTTTTTCTGAGACAACCATGTGAACTCACTCATTGAGCCTCTGTTTCTCAGTTAAAATAGCTATTTGTTTTGAGGATATCTTTTAATAGTTTGTTTGATAAAAAGGATTTATTAATGATTTGGGTAGGAAAGTGATAACAGTTGATAATGATAGAAGGATCTAGTCCATGGATCCTGAAAAAAACTTGTAAAGCGGCTCGTGAGTCTAATTGATGTTCAAATTCTCACGCCTTTTTTGTTTGGGTCAGATTCGCACCTGGAACTTTTGAGTTCCTCAAAAGGTATGTGTTCTAGTATGGTGCGCTTCTCATGATCGTCAAAGTGAAAGGTTATTGTTGCAATCATACATGGAAATGTTGTGATTTTATGTTTAGACTCTGTATGCACTAGTTTTCTGTTTAGTAGGTACATATTGTTAAGTCTTGATCCTGAAGGGTTAAAGTTATTTACAAGTTATAATTAGAGGGGCTTAGATGAAACATTTGTTATAAATATGTATTAGTTTTATTTTTATTATTTCAGTATTGTTGTTTTCTATTAACTCTCTTGTTCGCGAACTCACCCATTGGTTGATTTATCGATTTAATTTTCCGTGTGTATTCAAAGTCAAGATCACTGTAATAATCTTTGGTTCTTGATACTGAGATTTGTTTGAGGTTTTAAAAGTTGTAGTGAGGGTTTTTGTAGTTCACAAATTTTGATTTTTTGTTATTTGTTTATTTGCATCTACTCGAGTTAGTTTTGGCATTTCTTTTTGTTTTTGTGGTTGATTTGTCTTTGTTTACGTAGTATTAGAGCAACATGGTTCGATTGTGGTGGTTTTTGAGTACGACGATTAAGATTGAAACTAGGGTTTCATAAAATTTTTATGGTTCTTGTTTCTCATTGGGTTCAGTTGTGATCTGTGGCTGATATTTCATCGATTCATTCGTGGATTTTGTAAAGCTCGCTATATTTCATCCGAAACCCTAATTTCTTCAAATTAGGATTTCATCTTGAAACCTTTATTGGTTTGTTCTTCCGTTGTGCTATTGGTTCCCGAGGCATTCCGAGTGTGGAGTACTAAGTGAGACCTTCTTTCTATCTTGTATAGTTGCAAGTTCCTACATCGGGGAGTTCTCTTGCTTAAGAGAATTAACTGCCCTTTGGTGTTTATACTTGGACTATTGCCAAGGCTTCTGTGCATATTTAGTGTGATTAATTGGCTAGTTGATTGATTGAATTTATTACTTACTTCTAGTGTGATTTACCTAGGTTGTGTATTAACCTTTCTGGTAGAAGAGAGGACTCTGAGTAACACATGGGGTGGAATTGAGAATCCTCGTATCTTGATCACTGCTCAGACTATCCTTTAGGTTTGATTGTGGCAAACTCATATGGATTTTCATGAATTTGTGCATTATTGGTAATTGTCTATTGTGTTGATCTGTTTGTTATAATTCTTTGAATCATCTTTTCTTTTTTGAACTATTTGGTGAATTTTTTTATGTAAACATGACATGGGATAATGATGATGGTACATATGTTACTTTGATAAATAAACTTAATTTTGGAGATCCTTTATATCTCCATGCCAGTGATACTACTAGTACCGCTTTAGTGTCAATAAAACTTAAAGGGACTGAAGTTATAATGCTTTGAGCAGGGCAATGAATCTTGGTCTTGGTACTAAAAATAAACTTGGTTTTATAGAAGGAACATGTATAAAAATTGATTATTCTAAAGATGAGGTGTTATATGGTCAATGGGATAGGTGTAACTCTACTGTGCTAACCTTGATTTTAACTTCAATATCTGATGAGCTATATTTGGGTCAAATCTTTTCTAATGATGTTGCTTCTATTTGGCAAGAATTAAAGGAAACATATGATAAAAATTGATGGGTCTATAACATTTAATTTGCATCATAAAATCAATATCTTTAACTCAAAATGGTAATAATGTGTCTAAGTATTATCATAGTTTTAATTCCTTATGGAAACAATATGATGCTCTTGTTAAACTCCCCACTTGTACATGTAATACATCAAAACAATTTCAAAATCATAATCATTTGCTTAAACTGATGTAGTTTTTAATGGGTATTGATAGTGTTTACCAACCCATTAGAAGTAATATTCTGTCTAGGGACCATCTTCTTAGTGTCAATGCATCATTTGCCTTGATATCTAGGTAAGAGTCTCATAAGGGAATGACTTCTAATGAAAATGGAAATAAAACTTAAAATTATGCTTTTTTACAAAAAAAGGTTAATAACAGTGGAAATATTTTTAATTTTAACAATAATAACAGAAAATTTCAATGAGGGCCAAATCTAGATTTTAAATATACAAAGTGTGGGATGCTGAGACATATTATTGATAGGGGTTATGAAATTGTACGATACCCACTAGGTATATAAGAAAACCTTTTAATCAGGGACATTTAAGTTTGTGGCTAATAATAACAATTGTGTTTATGATAAAACTGTTGAAAATGGTGGTACTGGTATGCCTTTCATAAATGAACATGTTTTAAAGATAAAAAAAATTAATTAATGATAAAGCAAATGCTGGTTGTAGTGCCAATGTCAATATGGCAGGTACATTCATAAATGCTAATCATTTGTTCAATTCTAAATTTGATAAACTTTTTTGTTCCAATCTTAATGCTAAACTTAAAACTCATGTCAACTATTGGATCATTGATTCTGGTGTAAATCAACATATGATTTGTGATGAACGGAAACTTTTTAATATGGTTGATGTGTCGAAGTTAAGTATCATTGTTGGTCATCAAAATGGCACACATGCTAGGATTAAGAAAATTGGGAATTTTAAGCTAAATGAGAATATTATATTGTCCAATGTACTTCTTGTACCTGAATATTGTGTCAATCTTTTGTTTGTTCATAGACTTACAAAAGATAATAATTTGTTTGTTGATGAGACGGGGTGTTTCATTCAGGATTTGAAGTCAAAGAAAACCCTTATATATATATATATGTTTAAAACTTGTTGTGAAGGTATTAAAGTAGTCAATAACATTGTAACTACTAGTTATTTGTCTAATAATCTGTGGTGTAGTAGGCTTTGTCATCCTGCAAATCAAGTTATGAATGTTTTAAAAGATAACTGGAAATTAATATATGTTTATGATAATAGTCCTTGTGGTATATGTCATAAGGCCAAGCAAACTAGAGAGCCATTCCCACTAAGTGATCATAAAAAAACTAGTTTGGGATGAACTAATTCATCTTGATTTGTGGGTCCATATAAGGTGCAAAGTAGAGAAGGATATAAGTATTTCTTGACTATTGTTAATGATTACTCCAGGTCTGTTTGGATGTTATTAATAAAAACAAAAGATGAAGTCTTCTCAAATATTCTTACATTTCATTTAATCTTGAAGAATCAATTTGATATTAATATGTAACATCCAATCGTAAAGTATAGGGTCTTAATAAAAACTGCGATTATTGAGGACATATTTTCTGGAATGTTATTATTGAGGATTGTAGATAATTTCGTTACGAACGCGTAGATAAAATGGAGTTCCGAGCGAAAAGTTGTGCAATTTTTAGTGTTTAATGGTCAAAATGGGTACCCAACTGGGTCAAACCCGACCCAACATGGGTCTTAGTGAATTTAAGTTTCAAATACACGATTTTGACCCTATTTTCTTCCCCATTTCATTTCTAAACCTCTAGAGACTTCTAGGGCACCAACTTAGTTGTTTTTACAAGAAAATGGTGAGATTTTTGCTAGATTATTTAAGAGTTAAATATTATACTTTCATTCTTTACTATATGTTCGATTTGAGTATAAGAAATCATAAAATTAGGGGTACATGTTGACGATGATAAGCTGAAATCTCGAGATTATGTAGGGTAGATGAGTAGATTATGTTAGATATCTTATTATTTAGCTATATACATGAGTAAATTGCAAGATATGTTGGAAACATTGATGCATGCATGCTCTTAATAACATGTTTCCAGCCATGTTTTGGAAAATTCGTATAAAATCAAGGAAAAATCGTTTAGAGGTGATTCTAGTGGCATTTGAAAGGTATTAATGTCTATTTTGTTTTGTATTCGAACATCGTAAACTAATTTCAGCCTTAAGATGGATAAAAATCACACTTTCTACCGGGGTAAGTAAACTGACAAGGGATCGAGTCAGAGGGGTATATCAAAATCCAAGAAGCGGGGTACTTCAAAGGGTAGGAAGAATGTCACTTGTTGGAACTGTAATCTGAAGGGTCATTACCAGTCACAGTGTAAGAACCCTACTGATGAGAAAACTAAGGACGTGAATTTGGCGGAGGATGAAACAAATGATGCATTGGTATGCTGTGTGGAGAATTCAGTAGAGTCTTGGATTTTGGACTCATGAGCATCATTTCATGCTAGCGCCACTAAGGACTTGATGAAGAACGTTAGATCATATCGAGGAAATGTCCGATTAGCTGATGACAAGAGACTTGACATTCGTGGCATTCGAGATGTTGTTTTGAGGACTTTCCTTGGGATTGAATGGACCTTAAAAGATGTGAGATATATTCCGGATCTCAAATGAAAGCTTATCTCAATCGTTCAATGGGATGAAGAAGGTAGTGATGTCACCTTCCGTAACCGCTAATAGTGGGTGGTTAAGGGAAATCGCATGATAGCTCGTGGGCATAAGAGGGGAACATTGTATATGATTGAGGTACCTGGTGATCTTGATGAAGAGGTACATGCTACAGTGGATGTGGGTGTCGAATCTACTCTGTGGCACCGACGACTCGAGCATATGAGTGAGAAGAACATGAAGTTGGTCGTTTATAGTGGGAAGATTCCAGAATTGAAAATGGTAGATATTGGCTTTTGTGAACCATGTGCCTATAGGAAACAAAAGAAAGTCTCATTTACGAAAGGGGATCTACACCAAAATGGGAGAAGCTGGAGCTAGTTCATTCGGACGTGTATGGTCCTACATCAGTGGCATCCATCGGCGGTTCCCGGTACTATGCCACCTTCATTGATGACTCCAGTCGTAAGGTATAGGTTCATTACCTTAAAAATAAATATGATGTTTTTGATACCTTTAAGAAGTGAATAACTGCTTTGGAAAATGAGACAAACCTTAAGGTTAAGTGTTTGAAATCTGATAATGAAGGGGAATGCAGTAGTAATGAATTTGTGGATTATTGTGCTGAGAGTGGTATTAGGATGTTAAAAACTGTTCCTTAAACACTTCAGCAAAATGGTGTAATTGAACGTATGAAAGAACATTGAACGTGATGGCGAAAAGAATGAGATTGCTTGCAGGTTTGATTAAGATGTTTAGGGTCGATGCAGTTAATACAGCTACGTATCTGATCAATAGGGGACCCTCGACACCGTTGGGTTTTTAAATTCCTAAGGAGTTATGGCTCGACAAGGAGGTAACATTCACACATCTTAAAGTCTTTGGTTGTGTTGCTTATGTAAAGGCTAAAGATGTGAACATGGATAAGCTTGTTACAAAGTCAAGAAAATGCCCCTTTATTGGGTACGGTTTGGATGACATAGATGACAGATGTTGGGATAATGAGGCAAAGAAGATTATTCACAGCAGAGACGTCATTTTGATGAAAATATTGTTTATAGTAGCAAGGTAAATACAAAATGAAAACCATATTATGTGGTGTAAGATGAAACTTCTATTGATGATGTTACAGGTTCGAGTGGGAGTTCGGGAGACTAAAGGTTTTCTGAAAATGGTGAGAAGTCTAGTGATGGAGAAAGTAGTGGAAGCCCGAATGATAGAGAGAGTGATAGTGACACGGATCATATTGTCACCCCTATTGTTCCTACATTGAGACGTTCCACTAGAACGCCCCAACCTACTAAAAGGTTTTCTCCATCAGCAAACTATTTGCTCTATACTGAGAATGGCGAACTAGAGAGTTATTCAAAAGCAATCTAAAGAATTCATACAGTGGAAGCTTGCTATGAAAGAAGAATGGGATCATTAGAAAAGAATAAGACCTGGTCGTTAGTGAATGTACTGTAACACCCCATTTCCTTTAAATGTAATTTTAATTTTTTTTTAAGACTATGGTTGACATATAGTCATGCATCAAAATATGGTTTAACAAAAATCACAAAACACCATAAGTTTTATCAGAGTTTACAATTTCTTGGGTGTTACCAATCAACATCACAGCCATAGTTAAGAGATAATTTATGATTAAAGGTAAGTCCATACTAGTCTCCAAAAGTCTTCAACTAATCTCTACCCTTCTATTTTTCGGCTCCAAATCATGAGTGCATAGCAATTTTGAAACAAGCAATATGTAAGACGTAAAGCCTCATGAGATACATGCGTTTAGATCCAACAAGATATAAAAATTCTGAAAATACTTTACAAGAAACATATAAACTCAAACTTTTATAAAAACAATATCATACTCTTAAACAAAAAACTACGGACCTCTCCGTAGGAAAATTTCCCCGTTTCTGGGTTAACTTAGGTAATACATCTATGGGCCTCCCCTTAGTAAACTTCTCCGTTTCCGGGTTAACTTAGGTAAAACATCTACGAGCCTCCCCGTAGTAAACTTCCCCGTTTCCAGGTTAACTTAGGTAAGCTGCCAAGATAGTTGGAAGGCTTTCAATCCTATCAAGGTCATGGTCTCTCCTGTTTCCAGGTTAACATATCTATATACATCTACCTTGCGCAAGGAGGTACCATCCCAGTAGAGTCTCATGGTCTTCCCTATTTATGGGTTAACTAGTCCAGACAAAAAAAACCATGAATGCATTCATGTCAAAAAAATCAAATCTCAATCAATAAACAACTTAACCAAATCAATCGAACTCAACTAGCATACTATGTACTTTCATAACAATAACTCATAGCAATGTACATAAAACCATTCGAAATATTAAGTCAAATAATTTTCAATACTAACATAGGTTGATATGAACATACGACTACAATAGAAAACCTTGTTTTGCTATGCACCCATTTGAAAATCCACATGTACTCACTCTTAATTTAGATGTTGACAATTCTTCAATGTGTAATTCCACTTCCTTAACACATATCAATCATTACATATAGTTTCAATAACACATTGATAACCTAATTGCTCAAGTCTTGCAACTTTTTTTACTATCAATTCAATGCTAAATTCTTTTGATCAGTCGGTTTTACTTTTAAGAGTCAAACTAACTCTATTTCAATCAATTAAAATCCTTTAATCCATTTTATGAATTAGTGATCCTTGATTCCACTAAATTCATCATTCACAATCCTCATAATCAACATATAATCAACTTTCATCATTTAATTCAGCACCAAACTCTTGTTTTGGACACCACTTTTGGATCCTCTAAACATTTCCAAAACGTACATATGTTATACCGTTTCAAAGATATTCGAACATAGTTTAATGTACAACTCTTACATTTTTACAAAACGCAACACACACATATTTATAGCCCTTCAAAAATTGCCAAAAGTCATTTTAGTTGCTGGAAATTCAGCAAAACAGCCCAAAATACTGTTTTTACGACCACTTTTCAACCACTTAGACACATCCGATTTTAACAAATCTTATATCAATTTAGACACATTCGACCATACTTTCACTAGGTTTTTTCGGTTTTTTCTAGAACACAACACATTAAACTGTACAGCCTCTTAAAAATCACCAATAGTAGGTTTTCAACTTTTTACCCAAATTACCATATGACCCGTTTTCGCACCATATACAAACCACACATTCATATAACTTAAAACTTGCATTTTCACTTCAAAAAGGACCACACGTTTGACACTTTAACATATAATATTCAACGTACAACTCTAAATCAAAATCTACAACTTGATAAATGCTTGAACATGTTCAAATTACTATCATCACCCTTTAATTCACACATGCAAGACCCTTACTGATTTTAGGGTTTATGAGATGTGTTCAACTCAAAAAATTTAACCATAGAACGAGTGAATATGAGGTATTACCTTGAATTCTTAGGTTGGATGACAACAGCCCTTTGTTTTCCGTTTGATTTTCCTTGAAAATTGACTTCACCCAATGGGTTCACCAAGAAGACACACACTTAAACTCTAGAGAGACTTTTGGGGTGAAAAATGAGAAGAAAAGTGAGTGTTTAGCTTATTATATTCGTGGTCAAACATGGTCAACCCTAGGTCAACTTAGTCGATATTTGGGACTGCACTTAAATGAGTCTGCAACCTACTTTAAACCACTATAAGTTCTTCATACGACCTCTGTTTTGGACGAATCTTATATCCCTAAAAACTTTGAAGCATGGGCTACAACTTTCATCTTTTACTTTTAATCTGAATCTCAACGGATCATAAGTTATAGGGCTGCAAACAGAGGGGGTCGCACACAATTTTTCTTTTGACAACACCCAAAATGAAGATACAGTAAATTTCTAACCACCATAACTCTCTCATACGACATCCGTTTTGGATGAATCTTATATCTCTGAAAAGATTGAGACATGTACTACAACTGTCGGGCTTAACATTTGGTCTAAATCCCTACAGATCACAAGTCGTAGAGCTGCGAATGGAGGGGGCATGTCAACATTTCTAAACTTTTACAAGTACACTTCTCATTCATTTGCATAATTAAACACCATTAATTACTAAAACTATTAACTGGTATATTATACCGAATTTAGGATGTTACATCTACCTCGTGATAAACGGGCACTATAGAACAAATGGGTGTATACGATCAAAGAAGAAGTAGACGACAAGAAAAGATACAAGGCGAGGCTAGTGGTGAAAAGGTTTCAACATAAGAGGGGGTAGATTATAATGAGATTTTTTCACCGGTTATGAAAATGACTACCATTCGACTAGTTCTTGGGATCGTTATTGTAGAGGACTTACAAATTAGAGCAACTAGATGTGAAGACTGCCTTCTTAAATGGGGATCTTGAAGAGGACATCTATACAGTTCTACTCGAGGGCTTTGAGGTAGTGGGTAAAAAGAATTGGGTTTGCAAACTGAAAAAGAGTCTTTATGGATTGAAACAAGCACCTCGGCAATGGTACTTGAAGTTCGAAGATTTTATGAAAAGGAGTGATACATGAGATGCAACATGGATCACTACTGCTACTTGAAGAAATTCAAGTCCTCCTATATCATATTATTGTTATATGTTGATGATATGTTGCTTGCAGGTTCTGATATGTCGGAGATCAGCAGGTTGGAGACAATTGTCTTAGAAATTCAAAATGAAAGACTTGGGAGCTGCAAGGCAGATTCTTGGCATGAGCATCGTTCGAGAGAGAGCTAAAGGTACTCTAAATCTGTCTCAAAAGAGGTCTATTGAGAAATTTTTGGAGAGGTTTAGCATGAAAAACCCCAAGACGAGGAATACGCCTGCGGGTAACACCTTGAAGTTATCTAAACTTCAATCGCCTAAAACGGATGAAGACAAGGGAGAAATGGCTAGAGTCCCATACACGCCATCTATTGGAAGTTTGATGTATGCGATGGTCTGCATGAGACTCGATATCACTCATGCAGTAGGAGTTGTTAGTAGATTTATGTCTAATATGGGAAAGGAGCATGGGGAAGCTGTCAAATGGCTTTTACGGTATTTGAGAGGTACTTCTAAAATGCCTTTGTGTTTTACTAATAGCAAAGTTATTTTGAGAAGTTATGCATATGCAAACTCGGGGTTTATTTTCACAATTGGGAAGATTGCGGTTTGTTGGATGTCTAAATTTCAAAAGAGTGTAGCTTTGTCAACCATCGAAGCAAAGTATATAGCTATTGAAGCAAACAAAGAGTTGGTTTGGTTGAAGAGGTATGTAAGGAACAAAATGATTGTCTTGTATTGTCATAATCAAAGTGTTGTTCATCTCGAGAAGAATCTAGTGTTTCACAACCGCACGAAACATACTAATTTGAGGTATCATTTTATTCATGAATTAATAAATGATGTTACATTGTTGTTGGAAATGATCCTTGGTACGAAGAATCCTGATGATATGCTTACTAAGGTTGTGACAACATAGAAGTTAAGGCTTTGCATAGCCTTAATTGGTCTTTTCATGAATTGATGAGAGAAGATGTCGACTAGAGATTATTGTGAGTTCCAGGTTTCAAAAGGTGTAGTTGAAGAACCTTTTATCGAGAGTCTATTTGAATCCCGTTTAATCAGTGTGCGTGTTCCGATTGGTATCGGCTGTATGGAGAGGTGGATTCAACTTGGTAACTTTTTAATGGAATTGATTGCGAGTTTATTTGCTGAGAGGTATTTTTCCGATCTTCAAGTGGGAGATTGTTGAGTGTGAAGAACGAACAAATGCAGGACTGAACATGGGAGCCCTATCCGGTGGATAGGAGGTCTGAAGGATATCAGGCGTATAGCTTCATGATAACGCGTAAAAAGTCATGTTTTTACGCACGTTATCTCATCCGTATTGATTAAATAATTAACATTTTATATCAAATATTACATTTATTTGCTTTATTACGTTAATTAGGTAATTACAAAGACGATGCTGCAAACTTCACAAAAAACGAGTAAAAACTGAAGTAAATGAAGCAAAGTCAACACAAGTCGATTCGCTCTCGTTCAAATCATAGATTTGATAATTTTATAGAAATTATCTTTGGTTAACATCAAATTGAAGATCAAAAGATTACGAACGCGTGGGTTCAAGAATCGCTAAAAACGGACGAGAAACGAAGAAGTTATGACGAAAACAAGCTCGAACGAATTACGATCCCGCACACAAGATCACGACCTCGCGAATACGGGCCGCGCCAACCGTATACGGCTCAGTTTGAACCGTATACCGCTCAAACCAACCGTATACGGTTGGATGTGAACCGTATACGGCTCAAACGAACCGTATACGGTTCGCGCGACCAGTATATGGGTAAATCTTACATATTGATACGGTTCGCGCAATACCGGTCAATTTTGTGAAGGTCAAATACGGGTCAAATGGTCAAAATACGGTTCGGGAACATGCCTATAAATACCAACCTCCTCATCCACATTTCACACACCATTACACACATTTCTACACCCTTACACCTTAAAACAGACACTCTTCCACTTTCTCTCGCTAGTCTCTCTCTCTAGTTAATTATTAATCACTAAGATTAATAATTAATTAGGAGGGTAATTCGGGCTAGTCGTTTTTAAGGAGTTGCTCCAGACATTGCGGTATTAGAACATTACGCCGTCTATACCAGGTTTTAAT
This sequence comes from Logfia minima, assembly GCA_963921325.1. Taxonomy (NCBI): domain Eukaryota; kingdom Viridiplantae; phylum Streptophyta; class Magnoliopsida; order Asterales; family Asteraceae; genus Logfia; species Logfia minima. Next base: position 9,944,362 of record OY992774.1, on the reverse strand, counting down.
TAATTCTATCTCCGCATTTAATTTAATATGTTTTACTTTGCTTATTATTTACAAATGCATGATAGAACTACCATGCTAAGCTAAGTAACTTAAAGTGTCTGCTATGATTGAAGTTTACGTTGGCGTAGTTATGTAATTAATTGTACTGTTACTCTGTCCACACGATAATTAGTTAATATACGAATATGTGAATCGAATCTCCATTGTTTACCTATCCAACTCATGTTGTGGTTAATACCTTGCCTCTAAAATGAACGTAGCTAATTCATAGGTATAGGTCTTAATTATTCTGTGTAAGAAGATTCATTGAACTCGACATGGCGACTGTTCTCCTGACATGAAATATGTCCGTAGGAGACACGGTTCATGGGATTAGAGATAGGTTAGATTTGATAGCACATAGTGGATATTTTTGAGAAAACTTTCGGAATATCTACAATCTAGATAAGTTTATCTACCTGACTTGCAAAACTGTATATTGTCCTCACATACCTATTGCATGTTCTTGTTTGATTGTTGCTTAGGTGTTTATTCAATTTCAGTTTATTATGCTACTCGTTTAGATCCATGCCTATTTATCTACCTGATTTGTAAAATTGATTACTGTCCTCCGATACCTATTGCATGTTCTTGTTTGATTGTTGCTTAGGTAATCGGTATCAATTTATCATATTACTCGGTTAGATGCATGTCTAGGTCTTTGAATATTAATTGATTATTGTATGTTCATAATAATGTAGTAGAATAGTAGTCTTAGTTTCTATGTATGAATGATGACAACTTAACTGACCGCTAGACAAAGTCATCCCAACTTGTTCCGTGGGGTAACTCCCATTCATGCTTTCGTTCATTCAACGATTCATGTCATCAATACAGATATCTCTGATGTCTGAGAATGAGGAACAAGATTAGAGGATGACTGTCAGGTTAAGTTGGCTATAGTACTTGGAGACATCCCGGTGCTATATGATAATGCGTATCCACTACCCAAGTGACATGCATCTTTACCTGATTACGGACAACTTCGTGTCGGATAAGAGGTAGGCTCGTGGATACGACTCATCCAGAAATAGAAATTTATTACTACTAATGCCATAACATCATGACTACCCAAATCCAACGTAAACTGACATCATAATGGACACCCCTAATTACCTGCATATTGAGCAACTCCTTACCCCTTTGTTTTACTGCTTTATTTATTTGTCTTAGATTTATTAAAAAACCAAAACCCCTATCAACTTTAGAAAATCAGCTAGATTTCCATAGATAACTTATGCCCTAAGATCATATGCCCGTTGAGTGTTAAGGACGACACCTAAGTCATACTCACCACTTGCTAAACCCTAGTACGTAGTAAGTAATTTAGGATACCCCAGCACTATAAATTAAAAAACTTTATCGCCCACCAGATAGCGCGCTCGACGATCGGTCAATCGTCCGGCGACGGCGACAACACAGCGACGACTGAAATTATAAAACCGACCGTTCCACGCGACATCACTTCACCTATACGGCGGGTGGATGTGTTTTGGTCGAAAGGGCATTTGATCAAAAAGGGGGCTTCCGCAGATGGACGTGACATATCCGACATATAGATCGATCGACCTTTGTTGACCTTATTGTGCGACTAGCTATCCATCAGATAGAACGGGCCAATCCGACGGATAGGCTTTGTCGGCCAGATTCCCAGTTTCCTTATCCCTATAAATATAACCCCTACATTGTAAACCATATATCAAGAATTTAATAAGAAAAACACTCTTTAGTTGGTCGTGTAAACCTCGATTGGATATAACCACGTAATTTACTGTGTCGTTTACTTTACACATTTACTTGTTCGTTTATTGAATTGTGGGTGTGATTTTAACAAATCGTGTTGTTGTTTGGGTCCTAAATTCCTTCACAAACTCTATAGGGAGAAAAATGTTATAATTGTTACAATAAAAAGGATCCCTTAATAATGCATCAAAGATCTCTAAGCAGATCATACTATGATAAATCAATACCTAAAATGGTTAAGGAATTGAAGTTGGTCAGGATCTACTACAAACTCGTTCTCTAATGGTCACATAAAAACTATGTCGATTGAGGTTAGATTCAAATTTAACCAAAATTAGAGAAGAGCAAGACTGTAACCAAATCGTGTCCAAATAACAGAAACGTATTCCTGATTTCTTGTCAGCCTGTTAGGAACCTCATTAGGGAGCGTTTACATCCACTTTCATAATCGTACTTGTTTCGAACTAGCTTATGCGGTTTCTTAACAATCTTTACTTTTTAAGCCTCTTGTCCTAGAAAATTTTTAAGTAATTAGACGTCTTTCACGAAAAAAATGGTGATATCCGCTGCTAGAAGAACACAACTTGCTACCGCCAAAGTAAGTTATTGTTTCTCCTAATACCTTTATACACGTACATATATTACTACCTTTTACCTTTCAGGAGACTGACTTGCGTGATAACTGTCAAAACACTTGGCACCACACTGCTTAAAACCAAGTGAACCATGTTTCTGATCTACCTTAAGGTAGCTTCTAATACAGCTTTTGCAGCCCAAGAAACTAGGACAAACAATTCATTCTCTACATCAATATGTTTCCCATTTCTTTTTGTCACATTCAAATCTCCCTCTAAAATATTTAACATTCACAACTTCCCTTTTCATGTTATGTTTAAGCATGAAAAGTAGCAGAGAATATATTTTGTTCCAACAGGAACTTAAAACTAACTAGACAAAGAGTTAGTCACAACAATATGTCTTAAAGGGTGATCAACAACACCTCCGCCACCATGTTTAACAAACTCAGCCGGAGTTAGAAAGCTACCATGACAGACACACACTATTGTAACTTCTTCACCTTTTCCATATCTGTACAAAAATCCTTGTACCCTTTTGCCATCAGGACCATCCTCTTTGGTTGAAACACACGGCATGGTTTGACCGATTACACAATGTACATTGGGTTTGATCTTCGTATTGCGTTGAGCTTTGTTAATCTCATTGCATCCAGTTGAGTCTCTATTTGTTCCTGCTAAATAGACATTCAAAAAATTAGTAATCAGATGACTTGATTTAGTTCTGAAGCGAAACATGTGTTTTTAAGTGACAAATTGCACAAAAATGACATCTATTATAACTACATTTATGGTTTATCATTTCGACTTTAAACTTTCAGATCAACCACGTAGTCAAAATTTAAAAAGTATGACTTCATAATACAAACTAGAATCACCTAAAAATACATACGATTTTATGCAATTGACATTAATTTTTAAAATGAATTACAAGTCAGTAAAAAGTATATACTGCATAAAACCATAATAACTTAGGTGAATTAGGTTCAAGCATATAACACGTGAATAAAGTTGAAACCTTATAATGATCCCGAGGAAGACACCCTGTCAAAATCTACATAAACGTCATGTCTAACAACGTTCTTTTCTAGATTTTGCCATTACATTTCACAACAATACTAAAACGAATTTCCATTAATTCTATCAATTAATTGTCTATGCATCTATAACCTATAATCTATAATAAGATAAGATTAAAGTTTCGTCACACACATTTCGGATTTGGTTGCCAAAATATAGCTTACGCCTTCTATATTATGTTGCCAAAAACTTTTAACTTATATCTATGCTCATAGAAAATTCAAATTGTTATACACATAATCGTCATGCATAATTAAAACCAATTCAAGCATTAGAGTAAATTGATTGAAACAAAAATTAATTTTTACCTGAAAAAGGTTGACTATCCAAATCAGAAACCCCAGAAGATCCACCACTTCCCTGAGACCCAATTGACCCCTGTGATGAAAACAGCACGGGAGTCACCGGCGCTGGTGAAGTTGACGGAGACGGCGACGGAGAAATCGTCGGTTGATATTCTTTCACCACCTTCACATGTTTTAACTTTTCTACTCGTTTCCGTTTAGCCTCCGACCGCCGCAACGACTGCACCTCCTTCCTCTTCCTCCACTCCGCCGCTGACTCCGGCGCCGGCAGAGAATACGTCCTTGATATCGTGGAATTCAACGATAATTCCACATCCACCGGAAAATTAAAATCGATCACCGAAGAAGCACGAGATGACCTATTATTATCATTATCATTAGCCACCATTTTTTTTTGTTCAAACCCAAATCTACCACTTAACGATAACCCTAAACTAAGCTCTACTTTCTCCGGCAGGCCAAGCTTCGCCGGAAAATTATTACCGCCGTCACCGCACGTTAATTTCTGCAACAAATTTATTGAATCTCTAGTTTCCGTCATGATTGCTAAAAATTAATATTGATTGGTTTAATTTAAGTATGAAAATTACCCTAATCGGAAATAAATCTTCGCCGAAATAATATGAGATTTCCGTTCGCCGGCGAAGAAAAGATGCAGAATGATGGGACAAAGAGAAAAAAGTGGAGAGTTTAATAGATGTGGAAATATTAAAAGACGAATATACCCTTGACTTTTAAACATAAAATGACGAAAATACTCCTGGAAATATGAAACGGATGGGTGGGTTGACACGTGGTGAAAGAAGAGTTACCCACGCAATAAAAAACAAAAACAAAAGGCCGAAACAAACGAATAAGAGAACCTACCAGAAATTGACACGTTGTGGTGTATTAATGTTCTTGAGTCATTGCCACGTGTTGTAGTGAATCTCGTAAAGTCTGTTGTTTTATTTTGCTGTAACTATTTAAGTTTCTTCAGTGGAATAGCTGTTAGGAGGAGTCGTGGTGACGTGGAAGAACTAGAATATGAAACGTGTCAAGCAATTTGTTCTGGTGAATTCGTCCTTTCCTAAGTTATTGGGATTAGATTAAATAATGACAGGAAGCACCGTCTTGACACGTGTCGGAATTTAATTCGTCGCATGCTAGATTACCGGTAATTGGTTTCTTTGAAAGCAGTGGGATCGGAATTCGTTGTTCACTAAATTGAAATTCACGGTAACATTTCATTTAAACGTTTGCGCATACATAAACTAGTGGAACCGGTAAGTTTTTGAAGCGAAATGTAAGAGGTTTCTTTTTTTTTTTTTTTTCTTTTTTTCTTTTTTTTTTATGTTAGGGAATTTATGATATTTAAGTTAACTGTAGTTTAGGTTTTGGTTATAGTAAATTCTTTGAATTTTGAATGACTTGTAGTATTTTTTTTCTTTTGAGTGAATTTTATTGAATTTGAATGAATTTTTTTTTTCTTCTTATTTGAGCAAATTTCATAATATTTGAAAGATTTGTAAGGATTTTTTCAATAAAAATTGAGCGAATTCTTTGTTTTTTAACTCAGATATATTACAAGATTTTCTCTATATCTAAACATATAAGATAGATTTGACCATTTTGTCTATATTGGATCTTATAAATTTCGATAACTTCTATTTAATTTTTCATTTATATTATTTTGATAAATTCACATATCCCTTTGTATATTCTTTTTTTAGCAAAGACTCTTAGTATTTTAAATCTATATCCTTCTTTCTTCTTATCAATTCATTTTTCATTTTGTTATATACAAAGAGTCATACTATTTCTTACAAAAAGTCATATTGTTTCTTGTAGTGACACATTATTCATTCTTATAAAAGAGTCATCTTACTTCTTGTTTAACCTATTTCAAATTTGGTCATAGTTATGTCTACTCTTTCACACAAACATATCTACAACTTATTTGGTAGTTTCTTTTTATCAAATGTATTGCTTTCAGAAAAGAATTATCAAATGTTTTAACTCTTGTATCAAAACAAATTCATTTTCTCAATATATGTCTCCCTAAATTTTCAAAAAGATAATTATCGAAAATAAAAAATAGAGATTGTAAACATTATCTAGTAGTTAAATAATGATTTGTGTGAGGAGTATCATTACTCAAGTTTGTACACACAAGCCTTTAAGCTTTTCATATTATAAACCGTATGTGTGTATTTTGATAGTTATTTACTCTTTCTAATGCACGCACTGTTCAATCACCAAATACTATAAGATATCAGAATACTGCTTAAGCCGCTCAACGAATGTGGCAAGTATTTAATGAAAGATAAAGCTTCAATGAAAATGTTATTGATGAAGAGTGTTCACAGTTTTCAATGGTTCTCACAATATCATTCTAACAAGTTTGAAAAGAGATACTGTTTGAGGGAGAGCAGATTCAGAGAATAAAGAACTAGTTTAATAAAAAGCCGATCAAGCTCCAAAAGATGAATATCAATTGAGGGGAGCAAGACATAAAAGAAGATTAAAGGTTATCAATGGAAGATCAACAATTCAAAGATCAAATCATAATCTTTCATACATCAGAATTGAATTGTTCAAAAAGGATTCATCGGCAACAAACATTTGGAATATACTTTCAGGATTAAGATCATTAAAAGGTGCTTTCAAAGTGTGATCTTCAAAGTGAAATATTCCAACATGTTCAAGACTAGAATTACTGTTGAAGAACAACAAAAGAATTTGTCTTCAAGAATGTCTCCAAGAATTAACAACAAAGATAAAAGTTCAGTCGTGATTATCAAAAGGAAAGTGCGCTTCAACGTTGTTCTCAGCTTACAAAAGATTCTCGACATTAAAACTTAAAAATTATATATTTGAATTGAAGACAATCTGAGCAACGTTTACAATCAGGGGGAGATGTTGGAAACAAAAATAGAGATTGTAAACATTGTCTAGTAGTTAAATAAGTGGGTTGTGTGAGTTGTATAAATACTCAAGTTTGTACACAAGCCTTAAGCCTTTCATATTATAAACCGTATGTAGGTATTTTGACAGTTATTTACTCTCTCTAATACATGCACCGTTCAATCACCAAATACTACAATTCATGTGAAAACTTGATTTAAATCATTTATAATAACAATCTCTTACAACATTTCAAATATTAAGGTTTTAAGAGTTTTTTTTTACAAGAATGTCTTTAAAGGATTTCTTAGGTTAATCAAGGAATTCTCATATTCTTTAATTGTCGTATCGATGAGTATAACAACTATTATAAATAATAGCTGAATTGGCCATCTGAAATGATATATTTTTAACACATGAGATTTCATTGTTATCATTTGATTTCTATGTGTTCTAAATTTTTCACTGGGTCTACGATTCAAGGTGTATTAGATGATGCGCTAATCGAAGTGTTGGTGTTTGATAATAGTCAAGGATAAGAAATAGAAGTTTATACGTTTAGTTTCAATCAACGATCAACCACAAATTTAATATACATATAACATCAAAAAAAGTAACATGAACATTTTTGAGCGTAACCGTGCATCGCACGATCTAAATACGTACTAATATGACTATATCTATACATAAAATAAAATCATCTTTCATCATAATATTCAATTTTTCATTCATATTTATTAATAATAATCTATAACAGGATGTACTCGCTTCATAGGCCGGTAATTAACTAAAGAAAATATGTACTTGCTTCATTTAAAGTAGTCGAAAAATGAAGAGTACTAACATATTTTGCAGAGATTTATATAAAGAATATATTGACACATGTTCTTAGTCAATTAATCAAGAAGCTAATGAGATTCTTCTGCATTGTGTTCAAATTACTAGAACGATCTAATCTAAAAATATGCATATGCATCTCATATGGTTGGAAAGTCTTAAAAGTCTAGTTTCCAATACATAAATGGTGTCCCAAGGTTTCTATATGATGATGATATGGTCATTTTACTATGTTCTGTTCAAGTGTCCGATTCATCCGAATATGATCATGTTTTTCTTCTTCTTTAGTCTTTTGAATAGTGAAATACTAGACTGTCTATAAAGCTTTTTTCATGTTTCAAAGACTTTGAGGAGATGTCACAACTCACAACAGTTTCATAAAGAGTTAATGTTTGCTTGACGTATAGGAAGTCATGTTTTGATAATTAAACTTAATGATAACTAATCTTTGAGCTTCATTTGTGTAATGTATTTATTTGATGGATTTTATCGAGTGGTAAAATTGTTTATTGATGCTATAGTATTTGTTAGATGGATTCTTGAAGTGATGAACATCCTATTCATTTCTATCCAACTCGCGTTATCACCTGTTCTATAAACTATCTGGTATAATTAATATATGATATTCCAATTGTCCCAATCAAGTTATACAGTATTCTTTAATCTTGTATTTTATTTTTCTTTCAATATCACATGTACATAATTTTGTACGAATTTGTTTTAAAATGTTGCAAGTTTTTTATATTTTTAAAAAGGTTGAAATTTTGACAGCTCCAACCGATTATACATCGTGAAAAGTAAATTGATCTCATATAAGGTCCCCTCGTATGATGATTCAATCAATTTATCCAACAACATCAACTAATTTTTATAATAAATTATATTTTTCCCTGTCATCGATAGGGATTGAACCTATAATACTTTTCAAATACTCAAATTTCAGGAACTAACTAAGCTACACGCTAAATGCAATTTTCTCTATTTACAACTAGGTTTACCTATTTTACAAGAAAGTTAAGATAAATATAGAAACGCTCTAACTTATGGATTATTTGTTTTTATGTAATCACTACAAATGAAAATTCCAGTCTACAAATAAATAAGTAATTGAACCAATATTTTCTGTTTAGGACAAACCATGTTTGACAAATCGAATATTTTGTTTAAAGACAATTTAGTCTTGATCACTGATCAAGATTTACCTTATTTAACAAATTATATATGAATATGAATGCTTAATCATGCGTGTATTCATAATATATCTCATATATTCGTCTTAGTCATACGCCTATATCTACAATTTCAAGATTCAAGATGGTCAATTATATCATGATCAAGTTGCAATAACTTATGTTATATATGATATCGAAAATCTATTTTTAACACACAATACAAACAAGTGGCCAAGTGGGGTTATTATTAAAGTTATATATTGCTTGATATATACATCTTTATTAATCCCACTTAAAATACTACCCTTAACGTCCAATAAATATTTTATGTTTCAATTAAAAACAATTATCTAACTGAATATATTAATTAATCAAGTTGCCCCTCAAGTGGGTTTTGTTTAATCCACGCCATGATTTTGTTTTTGTTTTTTTTTTTGAACAAATTGTCATATTTTATTGCCGCAACTTTTCAATGTATAATTTTAAAAAATGTATATATTTCATTGAAGAAATTGTATAAAATAAAAATATTTATCAATAGACTATATATTTTAGAAATAAATTGTAATAGAAATCAACTATCAGTCTCTTTATAATTCTAGTAAAATATTGTCTTGAAAATGAAAAAAGTTATAACGTGTCAGATGAAATATTACTAAAAATATGAGAAAGTGAGAGTTGGTTTCTATTAATGATAATTTTAATAGTATTTTATCTTTATAATTGATATTTAGACAATAATTCATTATTATTTGGTCAATTTATCCTATTTCAAAACAAAGAAATCTTTTAATCTAATATGTTTCTTTTTATACATGTTATGTATATCATTCTAGCTATAACTTAATCAAAATTCTTAAAAAATAAAGTAGGTTTCTTCTTGTTTAGTTTATCTGAGAAAGATCGGGTCTTTTTTAACTCAGATGTATGCTACTTATTTGAAATTTCATGGGACATTTCTCAGGCTTCTTAAAGAGATTAGGATTATAATATCTTATAAAAGTATCATGATGCTTTATCACTAAATCACTTTATCACATCACGGGGATTTAGAGGAGATCCCATAGGCTAACTCCGAAAGGATGATAGTCTAACTGGAATTTTCAACTAGTTGCTTAAATTGATACTAAGGTAGGACTACGCTCTGGTCATTATATTATAGCAAACAATAAACTACTCAAAATATGAATATATGATTTATATGCCAGATAAACAATAGTGTTGGTCCACTTGTGTAATTTGAGGATCGCAAGGTAACATCGTTAGAAAATGTGGAAAACTTTAGAAATTGTTATTTTCCTGTAAATAAATAGTAATAAGATAAGATATATCTTCATCGATAATGATGTGTACGCCTAAGAAATTAAGAGATCAAACCTACAAAACATATTGTAGAATACATGTATATCTGTATCAATAAATAAATCCAATTATTACGATTATATTTCTTAACGGTAGAAATCACGTGAAAGGTATTCCCTATTATTTATCTAAATTTGAATAGTAACGTACGCAGATACGACCTACCATTCTAGCAACTTGCGGTTTCGGATTTTAGGTCGTCAGCAGCTGTCATGTTTTCCCACTTGTTCCTTTTCTTAATTGTGCACGTGTCGAAATGTGAATGAACAAACTTTTAATTAAGCACCAGTCAAATCCAATTATTTGTCTATGCAACTTGCATCAGTAAAGTACACACTTTCTTCTCTCCATTTTAGCCCCTTAATTTTAGTTAATTTGAATTAGTTTAACATTAAAACATATTTTCCTTTTTCTAGAACGGCTTATTAGTTGCTAATGGTTCAGGTTTAACAGTGACATCCAATTGAAAAGTATGCTAACCCTGAGACCCTCAGATTCCTCATTTTTTATCGCCTGAAGGGGTAAAAGTTCCGGGTAAGACTCGAACTTGAGATCTCCCTTAGCCAAACATCCCCTTCCCAAGGCCCCATAATAAAACCTTGGTAGCCAACTAGAACTGTATGTCTTTTTATTACTATAACATATTACATAAATATGGTGTTCTCAAACAGAGAGTTGATGAAAAACTATATATGAATGAAGCAATGTGAAGTTCCAATCACAACGTAATTCATTGAAATGAAATGAACTCTAAAATTTAGAGAAACTAATGCAAATTAGTTCTTGCTTATAAAGTTGGAGTTAAAAGTGATCGATTGATGACACTTCCAAGAGTTGATATAAAGAACATTAGTTACACTTGCATATGAGAAATTTAGCTGATTTTGTTTACACCTTCAAGTACGGAATTGAGACATTAATTTGTCTAGGATTACAAATTAGTAACGTTTAGAAATAAGTTGTCATGCTCATTTTCTTCGTGTAAAATGGCAATAGTAAGATTGGACTCCATTTTATAATAAGTGTTCACAATCAGATTAGATAAGATTTAGAAAAAATAATAATCAATACATTGCGTTAGAGAAAAATGACAGTATTAGCCTTTACTTTTTGTGAAAAAGTAAATTATGGGTAAATTTAGTATATTACTTTTGAAAATGAACACTTGTTTTGAAACAAACTGAAATTGAAAAATGAACACTCATTTCGAGACGGAAAAAGTATTTTTATAAGAAAAATTAATGTAAAGAAGATAAAAATACTTTTTAATGTTTGATTTGTAAGTTGCATATATAAATCGTGTTATCAATAACACTCCCCTTAAAGTTTAATCTATTTTCAAATTTATAAATATAAGAGTAAATTACTGTCCCTGCCCTTGTGATTTATCATTTTTTCACGCCTCGTCCCTCCCAATTTTTTTTCACAATCCATACCCCGGTACTGGCACTTTTGCATCTTTCCCTGTCTCTCCTTCGTTAACTCTAACGGATGACCGTTATCTCATAAAAAATGACAAAATTACCCTCATCTTTCTAAAATCCCTAAATCCAAAAAATTCCCCAATTTCACCAGACACAAACAATTAAAACAAACAAACTCAAGCACCTGATCTTCAAAACAAACCAAAATCAGCACACCTAAATCAAACACAAAATCAAAATCAAATTTGTCTTCGTAAACAATAATCAGTAGCGAAAATGATGGTTATCAAGATGGTGGCGGGCGGCAGATCTGTAAATTTGGCACCATCCTCCGCATCTAAAAACACATATGAACAAATCACCATATCTTAAAATCAAGAAGTCTGGCACCATCCTCCACATAACTGGTCGTCGAATCTATTCATCTCGGTCGCAAATCTGTCATCAAGAAGAATGTTGACCTCTTCCTGGTCGGAATCTGCTACTGTACACCGCATAAAAATCAAGAAGAATGTCGACCTCCGTCTCGATCGCAATCTTTTATCACCGAAATCAACTCCTAATAGTGACAAAGAGGTGTGCAAACAATGTTTGACCGTTCGTTTGTTCGTTTTTGATTTACAGATCCACCAATGTCCGACCGTTCATGTTTGATTTACATACCATTTTTCAGATCTGCTCACCATTTTTTCCGGTCACCGGAGAAAATGGTGGTTTCGAAGAGAGCTGTTTGCACGAGGGGTCAAGAGAAGTGAACAAACATGTCTACCTCTGTTTAATCTTTCTCTATTTGTATGAATGTATTATGAATATTTTGAAGTACATGTGAAAAGGGGGTTTTGTATTAAAAGCACTCGTGAATTTGATGAAAGCACCAGCAAGGCAGCAACATCATTTGTTCCACTCATTTTGAAGAAACAGAACCTCAACTCCTTTTTGTACTGGGAAAATAAAGGAACTTAAATTTTTTGTTTGTCATAAGGTTACGCCGCTATTTTACTGTTTGTTCGTAAAATTTCTTTAACAAAAATGAGTGAATTTAAATTTTGATCTACTCACCATTTATTTACTTGAAGTATATAAATAAAATGTGTAATAGTCTGTGATGAAATTTCGAAGTATTTAGTTTTTCTGTGTTTGAGGAAGGAGTTAGGGTTTGCTTAAAAAAAAAAAAATTATTAAGAAGATGAGGGTAGTTTAGTCATTTTCCACGAGATAACGGTACATTTGTTAGAGTTAATGAAGGAGAGACAGGGAAAGATGCAAAAGTGTCAGTACCGGGGTATGGATTGTGAAAAAAAGTTGGGAGGGACGAGGCGTGAAAAAATGATGGACCACAGGGGCAGGGACTGTAATTTACTCTAAATATAATTAACAAGAACTTGTATGTAATTACATAATTTGTTGCAGTAAACACATCTGTATGTAAATTTTAATTCGGTGTAGAATCACCCAGAAATAAAAGCCCAATATGAAATATTAGAACTAGTTCTGTTTCGGTCCAATGATCGATTTTACAGTCCAAAGCAAATACTAAACCTTCTAAGTATAAACCGTTAAAAGTATGTTTAAAGCCAACAAAAACATTAACACTTAACACTACCTTATTGTGGGAGAAAGTTGAAATAAAAATAATAATAATAATTATTATTATAATAACAAAAATAAATAATTTTTATTTTTCATTTTAAAATTAATTAATATTTTTAATAAAAAATTATATATAAATTCTTAGAATTTTATGTTCTTTAATGAGACAAAAATTTTTATAAAAATGTGTAATATACTCTATAAAATTTTTAGTGTATATCACAGTTAAAAGTTATAAAAGTTGTGATACACAAATTTAAGTTGTATGCCATATATATTAAAATAAAAAATAAAAAAGCTTATTTTTATCATTACTATGATAAAAGACTAAACTACAATAACCCTTCTCTTATATTAATATCAATTTCATAATTACACATTATAATTAATTGTGTTACACCCATATTTTTATTTTTTTAACGCATTAGCAAGTGCAATCAACTTGCGTAATTAGCATATGCAATCATCATAAGCAATCAACTCATGCAATCAGCATACGCAATCAGCTTGTGTAATCAGCATATGCAATCAGCTTGTGTAATCAGCATATGCAATCAGCTTACGTGATTAGCATATGTAATCAACATAAGCAAACATAGCAAATTTGACTCCCGCAATTATTCTGGACTCGAAAATTAGTAACTTATCTGAGTGTGCACTCCGCACCACCTAACCTGTGTCTAGTAAATCCGCCATTACACTAAAAATAAAAACATTTTGATATTTACAATAAAAGTTTATACCAAAATCACATTCGACCCATTTTGACACTTATACAAAACATGGGTAGGGCAATGAGTCAAGTATCACAACTATGATTAAGACAAGTTTAACCCTGACATATACCTACACCAAGTACAACAAATTTCGGCACTATGTTTTTCCCCTTCCCACGATCCTCTTTCTTAACTGACCCGTTTGTGCCTACAAAACAATTCAACTAAAAAGATAAGCGAAACGCTTAGTGAGTTTATAGGTAATTAAACGAACATACAATTGAACAACTTGAAATTAACTTGCAATCGGAGTTAACCATCAACTGAAATTCAACTAGCAACTTACATCAATCAACAATATAGTCAACTAATAACTTGCAACAAATGACAACTCATAATCAACTAACAACTTGTAACAATTAACAACTCATAATCAACTAACAACTGAGGTTGAGATCAACTAACAACTTGCAACAATTAACAACTCATAATCAACTAACAACTGAGGTTGAGATCAACTCTTGCAACAATTAACAACTCATAATCAACTAACAACTGAGGTTGAGATCAACTAACAACTTGGATATTTAGATATATGCACTACTTTACGGAGCCGTGTACAACACCACTTTCATATAACAACTGAAACTAGCACGAGGCCAGGATAATTTCCACAATTCAACACAAATAATACATGGCCATCATAACATGTAACTATATACACAACTAAATCAATTGAATCCTCTTACACGGATGTAATCCGGATTCGTGAACCCACTTTACCCATTTACCCCCCATAACACTTACCTTGGTTGTTTAGGAAATAATAATTCGCCAAGTGAGGATCACCACTTGTTTTAGCACATATCAAACATCATATAGCAATTCAACACATAGTAAGCATACAACAACATCACATACAACTCTTTCTATCATAAATTTACCACTCTGATCATAAGTATCTAGTTTGACTTTTAAAGTCAAACTAACCATAACTTCACCATGTCAACTCTTAATTCATTTTATTGTGTAATTACCTTTAACACTACTTTAATCATCATTAATAAGAATTTAGCTTTCCTAATTTTAGGTATTATATTCCACCACTAATTAAATTAAGACTAACAACTAACAGTTATAAACTCATACTAATATCAATTTAAACACAACTCAAGGTTTATTTCATCTATTTCTACCACCGCCACCCTTAATCACCATAGTCCCCCCTTTTCCCCCAACTTTTAGGTTGGAGGAGTAAGAACACAAGTTTACTTTGGGTTAAGGATGATGTAGGAAGCTCCAATCCAACCTTTCAAGCTCAATTTGATGATTATGAACTGATTTCTCACTTCCTATTCTTGTTTCACAAATAATGGTAATAATACAAACAACTTATAGAAAATTATAAAATAACACATATATATACATATTATGACATTATCACAAATTTCGAGATGTTACAAATTGACAAAGTAAACTGTTAAATTCTCATGAGATACTGAGGGGTAAAGATGTAACTTCATTATTAGTAAAGTATTGTGGTATTTTACTTCATAAGTTCACGTAGTTACCAATACACTATTTGTAATTTGTTAGATAGATTTTTAATGTTTAAAATAATTTTAACTATTTAGGGTGTGTTTGGTATACAAGATTATTTGAGTTTATGAAAACTTAAACTTATTTTTTTTATAAGTTCAAAATTTTAACATTGTTTGAGTTTTATTTTTTCAAGTTTTTTATAAGAGCTTATTGAAAAAATAACTTCTAAAAAAGAAAGTTATTTAATGTACCTTTTAAGAATAAGTTTCAAGTTTATGAAAGGAGAAATTTTATAAACACCCCTTATATAATAATTTATTATGTACTTTTTGTCTTTTTATGTCAATTTAAATCTTTGAATTCTAACTAGTTTTACCGGATACTTCTAAAAAAAAGAACTTCGGTTTCTAACTTTAAATATAAGCTTCAGTTATACCATTCTTCAACTAAAAACTAGTTTTGTCCGACACATGTTTAAAAATATTAATGACAACAAATATGTATTTTTAGCAGTTTACTACAATTACGTAAATTTGTCTTTCAAAATTTACATCCAAGCGTTGATGAAAGATATCAATGAGAGGAGCTGCTTCTTCTATTTCCTTATCAGGACCTTTGCCCTAGTTTGAACTCTATCAAACTTTTGTATTGTTGTCAATGATTATGAAGGGATTAAATAACATAAACAATCTTAACAACAAAATTGAAATGAATAATATAAATTACATCTGATTTAACAAGTAAAATTAAGTTCAAATGAGAATGAAATTTTTTGTGAGAATAGAAGAATCAATCTTAACTATCCATTTCATCAAGATAATAATACCCCCAACATTTTTAAAAATTGAATATCTTACAAACGGCTAGTCAAAAAAATATAAAAATTGCACCATAAAAATCAACATTTTTTTTCTCTTCAATTAGACATCTCACAAGGTATATTTTCGACGAATTTGTTTTTTTTTTTCATTTTTTGGTGGGTTTTGAAAACTGCTAACACATGTGTTAGCTGCTGGTAACACATGTGTTAGCTGCTGGTAACACATGTGTTAGCTGCTGGTAACACATGTGTTAGTCGCTAGTAACACATGTGTTATCGGTTTTCAACCCAAAAAAAAAAAAAAAAATTCGTCGAAATTATATCATGAGGGATGTCTCGTAGAGAAAAGAACCCTGATTTTTGTGGTATAATTTTTATAATTTTTTGATTAGCCGTTTGTTAGATTTTTAACTTGGGGGGAAAATTGGATTTTGCAAAATAGATGGCTAGGATTCATTATTTCATTCTCACTAAAATTTCCATTTTCATTTGAACTCGACCCTTAACAAGTAATTTTAACACGAGTAACTTAAAACCTCATTTCATTTAAACGATAAAAGCCAGAATCAATTGTAAAAATTTATCGTGCCACGTTCTTACTATATTAGTTAATTTGGTTTTATAACATTGTCCGCCCATATACAGGAGAATGATCAAAATGAAAGCATAATTTTTAGGAAAATATGTTTTTTACCTATATATAATTGATGATTATTTAATTGAATATAATTTTACGTTATATATTCATCGAGTAAAATATTCATCAATAAATCTAGGACATAAAAAGCATGTGGAATGCATGTTAAATCACTAAATGCCCAATAACCATATTTTGTAGGACATCAAGTTTAACGGATCAAATGATAGACTCTGTGGTAACTTCTTGCTCCATAAAACCTCATAATGGTAAAACCTGTCGTTATGTGTGAGATTTGTTAAAGAACATAACAAACGTCGCTTATTTGATCAACAATGTTTCAATATCAACATCAATGACCCGTAGTAAATCAGTGTACTCAGAGTGGTTAATGATAATCAAGCGTGTATAAACATTGATGATCGATGTATTTAAGATGTAATATGCGTGTGTGTCTGTACGTGATGACCTTGAAGATGAACGTATAGGAGATTTGATAGAAGTTACAATTCACGGATACGAAATGACTCTCTAAAAGTACCTTTGACAATTGCGGAAAACAACTTATTAATTATGGCAAACAAAAATAATTACTATTTAAGCTAGTAACTGTCAACTCACTCTGTTTATGACTTAATTATTAAAAAAGTAAGTACTATTTTTGCATTGTATACAAAGTCTTGTAGTTTTACATTTCAACTTGGGGTGTTATCGAATCAATTAACTAACGAGTTGTTCGAGCTGAAACTCAAGTTACTTGGGTTTGAGATTCATGACACTCGAGTTCGAGTCTAGCTCAAACAAAATCAATATTTATTTAGTTTCATGAGCCGAACTTACTATATTATTGTTCACGTGACTCTTTTAAATGTTCTGAGTAGAAGACTTTTAACATGTCAAACAAATTTAATGTGTCGAATAAAGCAAGTTTATAGCTAGTTTGTAATACTCAAGTTTAAAGTTCACTAAAAACAATTTTTAAGCCTAAATGATCATTGAACTTGAACTCGAACAATATTAGACTATGAGAGTGGTCGAACCTAACTGAAACTCAATAAGTCACCCTCAAACCTGAATGGATAGTTGTAGGGTTGGAGAAAATCAGTTGAGTTTGGTGTTTTCTCCCATCATATTCAACTTCCTGATTTTAAAAACACGTCCTATAGTTTTGGTAAATAACAATCTACACCCTCAAACTTTCATAACCCCTGTTTTATGTAATTTCTTCCATCCATCGGAAGAAACCTAACATCATCACCATCATTTCCTGCACATCGTTTCCCATGGCATCAAAAGCTAAATCCGTGGTTCAAAACCTAAGGCGTTACATCAAAAAACCCTGGGAAATCACAGGTCCATGTGCCGATCCAGAATACAAATCTGCACTACCTCTCGCCGCCGATTACCGTCCGTTTTGTCCGGCCACCGAACCGGGGAAGGCAATCGTTCCAACCTCGGATCCAGAAACCGTGTTCGATATCAAGTATTTTTCTCGCGATCAACGACGTAACCGCCCGCCCATCCGCCGTACTATTCTGAAGAAAAGCGACGTCGTTCAAGCGATGAAGGAGAAATCATTTGATGTTTCTGATTTTCCTCCAGTTTATTTGGTTGATGCTCATGAACAAGATTATAATGCTTGTGGCGGTGGTTATATTAAGTAATCAGGTCAGTGATTCGACCCTAATCTTTGTAATTAATTGAGTTTAGTTAGGGTTTTGTATGTAATCAGGGATTCTTGTTAATTCTGAACATAGCTCGATTAGTTTTCTTGTTAAAACTTAAATCTATTTAATTTGATTAGTTGCTGCAATGGAGAGGGAATCACTTGTAGTCATTATTTCTACAACCGAAATTGAGGCTAAGTACATCGAATATCATGTGGTTAATTGTTGAATGCAGGGATGCTTAAGGTCATTCTACATGTATCGCAATAATAAGCTTTGTTAGAGCGAACTTTTAATTGGTTTTTCTAAATAAAAAAGTTTTACGGTACTTTCAACCCGAATATAGACATTCCTTGGATATGATACAACTTTATATGTGCCTTGAACAAGATGTTTTTAGTCTAAAGATGGACTAAAAGGGAATTGGGGAAGTTTTGTGTTTGTCATAGACTGATAGCTAATTTGGCTTACAGAAGTGTATTTTGTAAAGGATTAGCTTCTTGTGGTTATCTTATGACTGGTGAATGATAACTATCAACTCTTATACATTAGATAAGATGGCAGTTGAATCCTCATAAAATGTTTGAATTATGAGTGGCATATGCACATGGTTTGAGATGTAGAAAATTTATTCCCCAAATCCCAATAGAGTGCATCATTTTTAATTTGTCCAAAAATCGCGAGCGTTTTTGGCTAAGATTCGAGTCCACATCTATCTACTTGTTTATTAGCAAGTGTGACAAGATTTTTGTAATGTTGAATTTGTTCCACAAGTATTACTAAGTGTTTTGTCATGTTGATGACATTTTAGGTAATTGGTGTTAATCAAAGACTCTCCTGTAATCAAGTTCCAAGACCTGTTGCACTTTTTAATGGACAGAATATGAAACGTAATATATTGTGAGAATTTTTACAGGATTTAGCTTAGTGTCAAACATAGTGTTATGTGAATAATTAGGATAAATTTAGAAAGGTTAGAGAGGGGATGGGCGGGATTTGTAGTGATATTACCGTGTTACCTCAGTTATTTGTCAGAGGCTTGAATCAGCAGACCCTCACAACTCACTTTATGCGAATCCAATGGTCTAAGCTGTTTGTATCACAATGTATAAATAGGTTTTGGGTTCTGAGCTGGTTAACTGGCTATTGGTTCACTATATTGTGTCAAATTTTGTTTTCAGATAAAGTTACATGTTGCCATTTCATCATTGTTGGCTGTGGGAGAAGTTATTAACTAATGTCACATGTCCTAAGATTAGGATTCTCTTTCCATTGTTACCCTTCATGTGCTGCATCAAAGGATTCGAGACAAAGGAATAATAAGACTTTCTCTAGAATTGGGAAGCATGATAAGCTCGGCCATTCCACACGCTGCCTAGCAGAGGCGTGGTCTCTTCATTCGAACTATTGACTTTCGCGTTTTTTAAAATATTGTTCCAACTCGTTGATTAATTTGTATGACCACCGAAGGGGTTTTTTACCTATTTCGTTCATTCCAGTAGGTTTTTTTTTGCTTTCTCATTAAACTGATTAAGCTACATAATACCTCATTGACAAATGCCGAAAGCGAATGTAGCAGTCTTGCTTTATTTCTAGTTTCTAAATGACTAGTGTAGTGGGGGACTGGGGGTGTCATCCTTTAAAACTAGAAATTTAAAGACAATGTTCTATTTTTACTTTTTCCTATTACTTGTAAGTTTCTGTCGTGAATATTGTGAAATGAATAGTGCTTTTATCTTCAACAGTCCCTGTAGTTTTTTCTTTAAGTTCTTTTAGACAGAATAATTCTGCTTAGGAATTTTAAAAAACCATTGTAATTTCGACACACTAGTAATTTTTGTACTATTTGGTGGGACTTTACAAACATAACAGGCCATGGCGACATGAAGGCCATTGTAATTTCGACACACTAGTAATTTTTGTACTATTTGGTGGGACTTTACAAACATAACAGGCCATGGCGACATGAAGATTCTATGAATGCAATCTCATATGAGTGGAACATGGTATTTGTTTCATGCGTGTTATCATGTATATAAGTGGAACATGGTATTTCAATTTTCTTAGATATTATCTCTTATCAATTAAATTAGACTTGCTTTTCAGACCTTTAAATTTTCATATTTATAGTTATAGTTTTTAGGCACCCACTGGTTCTAATTCTGTTATAGATGGATCATCTTCTCATCGACTTAAAGATCAAAAACCTTATAGAAGTGCCTGATCTCTGGCTTGGGTGTTAATTACTAAAATGTATAATACTTACCTCTGGCTGGGGTTTTTAATTTTTTTGGTATGGAGGGCATCTCATTTTTACTATTCTCTTCATGTTTCCCTTATATTCTTTTTCATGAGATTTGATGACTGACCTCTGATATTAAGAAAAATACTGTGATGGCAGTTACTAATACAAAGACAAAAACTAAGATAATGAGGTCAAAGTCTGCATAGGGGTGAGGCTCATAGTGGTGCAACCTTAGGGAAGTCATCTTGGTTGAGGTTTACCAACTTTCTTGACACACCTTGTATCTTACGCATGGTGCTCACAAGACATGGATTCAATGAGTCGATGCAATTAACTGAATCTCTTCTTATAATTGAATTATAACAAATACAGTAGTTATTTTGTCATAGGCTGGTTAATTTCAACGATGGTAATGCGTATCTCTAGATGTGCCGAAGGACAATAATTTGTAATACAATTTTCGATGTTCAATTGCAACTTCAGCCTGGAGGATGTTTTCACTTGGACAAGGTGTACTGGGTATATATTATAAAATAACAAGTATTCAGATGTATGCGTGTGTTATTTGTTTTGGCTAGGATTGAGTTCCTTTTTCCATAGAGGATTTGGGAATTCATTCGTTAAAATATTATTAGGAACAGATCAACCAATAACGAATCTCGAGCCTAAAGGAGTTGAGCTTAAGTAAGTGATACCATCAAGTCAGCTGAGCCTATAAATGCCGTTGCAATTTATTTGTTTTGAACTCACTAGTCTTATTTTCATCCTGACTTTTAATTACAGTTATAGAGAGTTTGTTTATTTTCTCTTTCAATGGATTTATATCTAATTGTGTACGAACCCATATAGACCAAGCAAGTGCTTGAGCTTTATACCAAAGGTCCGTATTGAGCCCGTAAGTACTAACTTATTACGGCTAGGCAAACCATTAGCAGAGACTAGAACCAAGCAAGAGTGTTCGCTCCTCTTGGCTTATATATGCCCTAACTTTGATATAAGTCTATTTCATCATAGCTTCATGATGTTACTGTTCAATTTTCAACATTCTGTGTTGTGTCCATAACCATATACTTCTATTTATATATAATCTTTCATGTTGTCTTGTCAGGTAATCTTGCGGGACTATTGATCCACATGCTGATCCATCCCTGAAAGGTTTCTGGTGGAGTAGTTTTTGTTTTGCGTACTCGCTCTATTTTTATTTTCCCCTGTTCATTTGTATGTGGTTCAATGTCTTCATACGACTAATTGAAGAAGTGTCCCTTGATATCTCTGTTATTAAGGCTTTTGTTGAAACTGGAAAGTAAAATGATGGTCCTCTGATTTGAAATACAACCAACATGACCAAATTTGTAAGGCTTAGCTGTCAACTTATGATGACTACTCTTGATTTGGAAGATGCTGCATTGTCTAAATTGCCAATGTCTAATTTGTTTGTCTATCAAAGCTAAAATGTTATACGGTAATGATAATTATGTTTGATTTACCACCACCCTTAAACAACTTGTTATCTTAATCTTAAAGCACTTCTTATGGTAACACCCATCACGCTAGAACTCGTTGTCTTAATCTTATAGCACTTTGATCTTAGGGTAACACCCACCACTCTAGAAGTGGGAGTGACATAACCAACATTTACTTGTATGACATGAACAAATACACATTGGTGGTAATTTACGTGCGACTTACTAATTAGACTCGCCTTTTCTTTTCTGTAATGTATTCACATTGTTCTAGATCAAAAGAAAATGAAAAATGAGCGTTGTGTAAACTATACGCCTCTCCTTATAATAATGCTCGTGGTGTGGCCTTTCACGAACCTGACAACTGAGTCCATAAGAAGTGCTTTTACTATCAAGAACCATTCTCTACGATCAAAATTGATAATCAGGTCGTAATTATGTAATTTTACATATCATATCATTAATTTGAAAACACAAATCCTATTATCCGTAGTATATAATTAGAACCAAAAACTAGCTACTATATTAACAAAATTAAGCCGGGTAGGACTTAATTTATGAGACACAACGACTTGGTTAACCCAAATAATAATAATAATAATTTTCAAAAAGGAATTGAATCACGGACGGTAAAATAAAATGTAAATATACTATTGAGCGTGCCAGCTGTTGTATATGTACATGTATTGGTGTGTCACTATTGCGCATGTTGTTCCCCGGTTGATCACACCACGGTTATCTACATTGATTCGACTGTTTAACTATCACTTCTTGTTTCAACATTCGTATATACTCCCTATTAAAAATACGGGAGAACGGTTCGAAAGGCAATATAATTGTCATAATTTGACAATAAAGACAATGTGAACATTGAAGGAATTCGAAAGGACTTATTTTTAAATTATGTTAAAACAAATTTAATTTGTCAAAAGAATACAATTAAAAAAAAAATTATCTTTTGATTTTTTTTCCATTACAGTTAGACGGTTTTAAGCTAATGTATACTTTATACATCGTATCTATTCATTAAACACGCGTCAAATTTAACCGACACTAGTACTAAATGAACTTTTGTGTGGATTCATTTAACCAATTTTTTTTTATAAAATTCTAATTATATTTTGAGTGAACAAAAGTTTATAAAGTACTAACGACAGATCAGACTTGACACGTATTTAATAAATAAATGATGTGTAAAGTTCATTCGGTTTAACTACTTTAATTTAATGAATTTTTTTTCAATGCTAACTTTTCCTTTAAATTAATTTTTTAATAAATTAAATTATTTTCTGGCACAATTTTAAAATGAATTCTTTTCTGGATTCTTTCAATGTTTACATTGGCATTATCGTGAAATTTTGATAATTATATTTACTTTTCGAACATTTTTTTTCTTCTGAAAATACACATTAGTCAACACTCCACTATATATTTTCCGTTCTAAAAATTTAACAGACATATATATCATAAGTACCTAAATTAATATGTACTCCATAATTAAATATTTCAATTTATACACGAAACAAACTCGTGGACTTGTATATGATCTCCAATCACCAGACTACGGATACAAAATTACCTAGTTTTATATAAATATTCTCTCCATCAATATGTGAAGGTATAAAATACAATTAGTATTTTTCACATTTTTAAGTGCATAAAACATATTCACAATTATAAGAGTGTGTTTCAGATTGTGTTTTTGAAACAGATTTTGCATTCAAGCCCAATAGTTTAGTTTTATAATTTTAAAGTATTTTCTTTATAAATGATTAATTAGTAGTTATGAAGTTTCTTTTAAGGGAAATTGTCTGTTTTTGTCCCTGTGGTAGTCACGTTTTGATCAGTTTTATCTTTTTTCGAGTTTGATCAATCTTTTTGTCCCCCATGTTGGTATTTTCACCAGATTTGTCTAATTTTCTAACTTTGGTTAAGTTTTTCGTTAACTCTTTATAAAATGACCAAAATACCATTATCTTCTTCAAACTCACTAACACTTAATCCTAAAACAGAAACTGTAACCTTTTTTCTTTTCCCTAAACCTAACTTCAATTTCTTTTCCACCATACATATATCATCCTTTTCACTTTTACACAATCAGACTCAAAATCAAAATAATCACAAACCAACTAGAATCAAAATCACATCGCCTATATCCTCCACGAAGCTGTAACATCAACTTCGGCAAAAAGTCTACCACCACGAACACCATTGTTGCTGTGAACACCCTCAAATTCCGGTTAGATCCAGTTTGCTGTTGTGAACACCCTCAAGTTTCGGTTAAATCCCTATCTATAAATCGAAACCGGGTCTGTAAATCGAAACCTATATATGTAAATCGAAACCGAAAATGGATAATACCAACCTGGGGAAGAAGAGCGACATAGAGAGCGACGGTTATTTTGTGTTTGTGAGGGAGGAAATTAAGGGTGGTGGATCTGGATGATAAAATACCACCACTTATGGATCTCGAAAAACAAAACGAAACCCTATTTAACCCTCGCCCGAGCACAGATCTGTTAGCACGTCGTCGGAGTTCCGATTTGCATCAGATTGGTTTTTATACGCAGTGGGCTTGGACTTGCTGCTTCTGTTGCTCGCCAGTTTTGATAACTATTGTTGGTCAGAATTTCGTTATTGATGGTGGGTTTGATTTTAATTTTTGAGTTTGATTTTACATATATTGTTTGTATTTGCATATCTAATTAGGGAAATGTCGCGATTAACAGAGGGTGAAAGAGGGTGTGTGTTTCCATATTAGTGGGTGTGTGGGTTTGGTCGAGATTAACAGCCGGAGATTAGGTTTGATTGTGATTTTGTTTGATGATTTTCCAGATTAGTAGGTGTGTGTTTGATTTTGATTTCGTTTTTGTTTGTGTTATGTGTTTGATTTTGATTTGTGTCTAGGGTTAGGGTTTAGAAGTAAAGGGAAGAGGCAAAGAAGGAGAGGCAAAGGGAAGGGTATTTTGGTCATTTTATATAAAGTTAACGGAAAACTAAACCAAAGTTAGAAAATTGGACACAACTAGTGAAAATACCAACCTGGGGACAAAAAGATTGATCAAACTCGGAAAAGGATAAAACTGTCAATACGCAACTATAAAAGGGACAAAAACGGACAATTTCCGTTCTTTTAAATATAAGTATTTCAATTAAGTTATTTGTTTATGATAATTGTGAAGTTTTGTTATATACAAGAAAATTATTATTTCCTATATAAATTACGAAAGTACGTAAATAATAGTGTTTGACTAAATCTTAGTCTAAAAGATTTACGAAGTCATATTATGGCCATTTTCAATAAATGACATTTTTGAAAGAATTGGACAAACTTTGGATTGTATAACGGACTTGGGACATTTAAAATGAAGTGTTGGACATAAGACCTTAGTAGTAGTGTTCTACATATATATATATATATATCATATTAAGATGTGATAATTGATAGAAAAGATATTGAAATATAGGTAAATCTTTGAGATAGAAAAATAGTAAAATTAACAGAGCAATCAGGTGAGTTCACACTATTTATAAAATTGAGATACATGTTGATTTATAGTTCCTTTTTATGTAAATATCGCTATTAAAGCGTTTCTTTTAGTCATGCATGATTTGGAGTTTTGGACATATATGTGATACATTGGTGGATATGTCGGGATGCCGACTAATGATTACAGATTACAGATTTACAGGAACTAGTATATATGTGTTTTTACACTAATTTATACTTAGTTATGTCGGGGAACCGACCAGTTATGCGACTACAAGTATTAAGGCTATGTCACTAATTACTTGGTATGATTATAACGAATAGTCAAGCACAGTTCCACCCGATGTATTCACTACATCATGAGGTCCCTTTTACATTTAGAATTATAGTTACATTATTACATGAATCCTTATACATGTAAAAGTTTAATT
This sequence comes from Logfia minima, assembly GCA_963921325.1. Classification (NCBI taxonomy): domain Eukaryota; kingdom Viridiplantae; phylum Streptophyta; class Magnoliopsida; order Asterales; family Asteraceae; genus Logfia; species Logfia minima. Next base: position 9,918,338 of record OY992774.1, on the reverse strand, counting down.
GTATGTACATCATGAAATTTCTACTTAGCATACATTTTATTGTATATTTGTTATTGAACTGTTTTATGTGTTAAAATGCCTGAACTCACTAAGCTTTTGCTTATTAATATATGCAAACATGTTATCTCAGAACCAAACGATAAGAACTGTACAACCAAAGATATAGAGAAGCTTTGAACTTAAGAAGATTATACATTTTGGTGTTTACTTTTGTAATGCTATAAAATATGTATATGATGTTTACTATTTTTAAGACTTCCGCTAATATGTAAAGTAAGAAACTCTAGTTTCGTATGTAATTATGTAATACTTATTGTAGTAAGTCATGACCAATAAAGGAGGGCGTGACAATGTAGTATCCACAATCCTACCCTTGGCGTTGTGGGGGACAGTTCATACCATATGCTGCATCGAATCCCCGATGACAAGACTAAAAATACAATATTTACGTGAACAAGTATTAGAATAAAAAATCTAAGAAATATACTTATTGAAAGATTCTTACTCCATTACTCGAGAGGTAAATGCATAACTGTCCGACGTTTTAGGGGGCATCGACGTAAATTTGATCAACATTGAATCTAATATGTACTCGGTTAAGAGGACATTGTCAACAATATAAAGGACCCAATGTTCACTACACAAAAGTTTAGATATATTATTACTATATATAAAACACATATAATTACAACCATAATATAACATATATATATATATATAGGCTTTGAGATTCAGTGAGAACGTAATGTTAAAATAAAAACGGATAGAACACATTCGGTTTTTATTCACAATTTTTTTTATTTTTGAACCTTTATTTTTTTCGTTTCACTGAAAATTTTAATCGGGAATCTTTATTAACTTTTAGTTTCACAAAAATTATAATTGTGTATCTTCATTACTTTTCGACTTCACATAAATTTACAAAGAGGTGAAGGTTTATATTTTTTGCTTCTCACCAACTTTTATCTACGAGCCTTTATTGTATTTTGCTTCACAATTTTTTTAATTGTGAACCTTTATTATTTTTTGGCTTCACATAAATATTTTAGTTGTGAACCTTCATTAGTTTTTGGTTCACACAAATTTACTAAAGAGTGAAGCTTTATTTTTGTACTCACCATTCTCATTGTAACATTGTGTTCTCCCTAGAACTCAACCATATATATATAGATACGTACTAATGAAAATAAGGAGCAATGAAGAAGTGTTTGTAACTTATCTTCAAACTGTGTCATAATGTGATGGCAATAGTGTTGTAATGATACGGATTTTTGGCAAAAACTAATTGGATTATTCCTGGATGTAGGAACGTACATTGATTTGGAGGTGACCGATTCTCGCATGTGGTCCACGAGTTCCTAAATCAAAATTATGATAAAAGTAAGTAATTATAATAAATAAGACTATAATTTATAAAAACATTATTTAAAACATTAACGAACTTACATCACCCACCGAGACAAAAGAGTGACATCGAGCGACTCATTTGTTAGCCAAGTTAGCACACTATCATTTTCAATCCATTATTGAATCTCAACTTCACCATACATTCAGAGTGGCTGAACAAGATGAACTGGATCATTATGTTAGAAGTAGTTGGTGAACCGTTCACTCAACTCTCGAATTATCTCTGGTCCTTTCTTCAACTTCGCCTCCAATTTAATAGTTTTTTTGGTCATTTCAGCTACCTCTTTAGATGAGAGCTGGACTGTAGATGGTGATGTTAGAGGTACAACCTACATTAAAAGATAATTAGTTTACATATAATAAAATAAAATATAAAAAAAACCCATTACCAGATCCATATGTGATGAGGTACAACAACGATTAGAGTCATGTGGCGAGATCTCGTGGCCAAGCTACATTTAAAGAAAACGATTAGAAACGAACATTATCACCTATTACACATATTCTTAATATTTCAATTGAATGGAAATATACCTTAATCGCTTTGCATGACCATCGAATAATCTCACTTCTTGCATCTCTTAGACATATGATTTTCCGGGGCGGCTATTGGAATTCGCAAAAAGTCATAAGCGTTTTCACCGGTGTCTACTTGTAAAAATAGATGACCTAACATTAGCCCCTCCTTTTGTGACGGAAATTTCATCCCACTCGCCCATCTATCAACTTAATCACCGTATGGCTTCATAAGTTGACATGGTAGGAACACGTTTTGTTAGGTCTTGTAGATCCCAGAACTTGATTAACATATTAAATCGAGAGTTTAATTGTAATATTCACGTTAATTGATATTCAAACAAAGTTTGTTCTTGGCGGAATCAAGAACAAATGTAACAATAGTAATTGAGTTTAAGGAATATGTATTATTCAATAATTCAAAGTGATTACAAAATTGATTAATTCAATCGCACTTAGCTAAATCGAATTAATCAATTACAGAAAATAGCCTATATAAATTCACAGAGAATTTCTAAGTATAAAACTATGTAAGCTTTATAATCAACATTTTCTATGAACAATCAATCGTCTATTTATACATGTATAGGTATTGAATTTATATTAATGATACGGCTTGATTTAAGGAAGACCAAATCAAACCTCAAATTTGACGTTTTGATTTGGCTGCGCATTAATTTCTGAATCTGCAAGTGTCTTGAATTCATAAGTTTTACTCTGTTAAAACAATTTTGAGTTTGTAAGACTTGAGCCATTATACTTCAATCTATGAGATCTTCAGTCTGTCAAGGTCTTAGTCTGTAGTTTTATGAGTCTGTGATCATCTCAATTTGTACATCACACATATACTCAGATTATACAGACTAAAGACTAACACTTAGTAAAATTTATGCAGATTCAGATTTTGAATATTCAGATTTATAACTTAGGGTTGATCATTATTTTTTCCAATAAATTTCAACCAAGAATGAGGAAAATGCTATATATGCAGAAAACTAGTTAAATGAAGAGTTTTCATCCGATGATGAAGATGAGCAGGAATATATGCTTTTGATGTCAACTATTGAACAAGAGAAAGCAGAAAGCCAATTCGAAAAACACATTCCAAAGAAGCAGAAAGAGCAAGTCGCAATCTTGACTAGAACAAGGCTGCAAATAAGGTACATAACTTTAAGTTGTATTATGAGTCTGAGAAGCAAAAAATGTTTAAATTTATTTATGTAGACTTCAAATCAAGACTTGAGGAAAATTTTCAATTGAAAGATAAACTTAAAGAGGCTAAAAGTGAGCTATATGAAAGAAATGATTACATTATTGCAAACAGTGATTACAAAGTTGAATTGAATGCTCAAAAAGAAGCTTACATAATGAGGATTGTTTTTCAAAAACAAATTCTAGTCAAGTACAAGTTGTGCTTAGTGAAGATTTTCATTTTAAGTCCCATCTAGAACAAGTGACATATTCAAAACCAAAACAATTTGTACCTGAAACTTTACCTAATACTTTTTTGTTATAAAATAGGTGATAAAAGAGTGTTAATTAATACTTTTGTTCTATCACAAAGTGGTAGAGTTTTTTTTTTTTTTTTTTTTTTTTAAAAAAAAATTATGAGTCTAGGTCTGAGTCTGAGGACACATAATCTGATCTCCTAGACTTTGACATCCCAGATTCTAACAAGCCAGACTCAGAACAATTAAAAGAAACTCAACATGTTAAGGTTATTAGTAATAAAACACCTGTTTTAAATACTAAATCTAATGAAGTCAAACAAAGCACTAATAAACCTTCTACCTGTGCAAATAATTCAAGGTAAAGAGGAAGGGGCCTACTAGAAGTTACCTACAAGAAGGACAAAGTGTGCTCTGTCTATGTTCTTGGTAAACAGACTAAGACTCAATTTCCCTCTAAACTGCTAAATTGAGCAGCCTCTACACATGCTCTATATGGACTTATTTGGTCCTATGAGCACAAGTAGATTTGGAGGAAAGAAGTATACACTTGTAATTGTGGATGAATTTAAAAGGTATACATGAGTTATATTTCTGAAGGCAAAAATTGATCAACCAGATGAGATTATTAGTTTGATCAAGAGAGAGAAATTACAGAAAAGCCTTCTAGTTAAGCAACTCGGAAGTGATCATGACACCGAGTTCAAGAATTCTACACTTATTAATATCTGTGATGATATAGGAATTATGCAAAAAAAATTTCCTCACTGAGAACTCCTTAATATCATGGGGTTACAAAAATAATAAACAGAACCATTATTGAAGCTGATGTTATTGTTAAACAATTATTCAAGCAATTCTATGATGATTTGTGTGATAGTCAATGTTTTGAAAGCCGGTTTTTAAGTCGAACCGGTCGACCTTCCGGTTCCGGTCGGACCGGTCGAACCGGCCAGTCGGTCCGGTCTTTGACTTTTCTTGACTTTTTGAGTTCTTACAATTTTTTATGACTTTTTACAACTTTTTATAATTGATTTTTTTACTTTTCTTAACTTTTTATAACTTTATTAGAACAAACCCCCTTTGAAAGTTTGTCAAGAAATAAATCTTGAAAGAAATACACTAGTTAAAAGAAAAAACGGTGATTTAATCTGAATTACGAGTGAAAATATATGACATTTCAAAATTCATATCTCAAACTTTTAAAACTACAATTATAAATTATGATATTTTGAAATGAAACATATAATGACTATGAACTTATTATAGGATTATCAAAATAATCATTAAAAATACTATTTAAAAAATTATTAAAATAAGCATTTACAAACTAGTAATAAAATAGTAATAATTACAACAATATCACAAAGTAATGACTAGATTAGTTGGCAATCAAATCATTCAACAAGCATAAGGTTAGAGGTTCAAGACATGGGGTAGATATTTTTGTTGTGTTTATTTTCCTTTAGTGTTGAATTTGTCCCACATTGGTGGCAAGATAAACCAAAGTTTACCATGATCTCCTATATATTATAAGCCAAGCACACAAAGTAATTTCAACTTGATCACGGTTGACTTACTAATTTGGAACGTTGACCAACGTGGTTTCGGTTTAGAAAAAAAAAAAAAAAAAACTATCAAAAACTGGTCCGAACCGGTTCCAGGTTCCAGTCCAACCAGCCGGTTCCCGGTCCGACCGCCGGTCGTTGACCAAGTCAACTATGGCCAAAAACCGGTTAATTTCGGGCCGCTTTTCCTCTTAAATCCGGTTCAACCGGTCGGACCGGTTTTCATAACATTGGTGATAGTTGAGAGAGTTTCCTTTGAATGTCTATTTTCTATTAAGTGTAAGAATGATGGAAACTTGGAAACTTACAAGTGGTTAACCCTAACTAGTTATTTATACTCCATATACTAGTCACGTGGTTAATTACAATAAGAAGGTTTAAAATCTATATTTTTATTTCTAACAGTTATGTTATTCCAACATGAAAATCTACTTCTGAGCAGAAGCAGTTAACATTGCATGTAATACTCAGAATAGATCTATCAATGTGAAAAGACATAGTAAGACTTTATCTGAGATGTATCACAACATGGTTCCAACTGTTCTCTAATTTCATGTGTTTGGGAATAAATGCTACATTCTCAATCAAAGAGATCAACTAGCTAAGATGTAACCTAAGTCCGATGAAGAGATATTTGTTGGTAATTCATTTGTGTCTAAGGCCTTTAGAATATTCAAAAACAAAATATAAAAGATAGAAGAAATAATCAATGCTACATTTGATGTTTCTTTTTTAAAAAATGTGCATGCATCTCAGTCTAAGATTGACATACTTGAAGAATTATATGTCGTGGGGTCTCAGTCGGAGACCTAAAATTTGAAATTTATCAACTTGACTTTGACAATAAAGGTGAATCTACAAATACAACACCAACAATATCTAAAGATGTTTCTACTACACCTCAAGTTCCAAGCATTGAATCTATTTCTAAGTCTGGTGGTACAGACTAACATGGACACTCTGTCAACACGGATTTGCATGTTCAGTCTTGTAGCACAGACTAACATGTTCAGTTTGGTGATGATTTTCTATAGACCTAGACATGCCTTCACTTGAAGATGAATTTTTTTTATACTTCTAATATATTCCTTGATGAAGACTCTCACACTTATCAAGATTCACTAGAAGGTATTAAATAGCATAAGGGTCATCTTGAACAAGTTTTTGGAGACTATGAAGTTGGTGTACAGATTAGAACTCAAGTTTGAGATCAATCAACTCCCAACTTCTATTTCTACTCCAACTTTTTTTTTTATATTTCATTGAACTAAAGAAAGCTAATGAAGCTTTGCAAAATGATGATTGGGTAGAAGCAATGTAAGAATGATTGGCAAAAATTGAGAGGAATATAGTTTGGACATTAGTACCTGCTCCAAATGGTAAATCCATTATTGAAACTAAGTGGGTGTTCAGAAACAAGATGGACAAGGATGGAGTAGTTATCAGGAACATAGCTAGGTTGGTAGTTCATGGATACATACAAAAGGAGGGGATAGATTATGATGAGACCTTTACTCCTATAGCCAGAATAGAAACTATCGAACTCTACCTATTTATGCTGCTCACAAAATACAAGAGGAGGTGTATGTAAAACAAACTCCAGATTTTGTAATTTCTAAATTTCCAACACATATCTATAAACTACAAAAAGCACTGTATCGATTAAAACAACCTCCAAGAGCTTGGTATGACACTTTATCAAATTATCTTTTAGGGAACAAGTTCTCCAGATGATCAATTGATAAAATCTTAAATATTAAAAATGATAAGGATCGTGTCATTTTAGTGCAAATATATGTAGATGACATAATTTTTGGGTCTACAAATGAAAACTTATGAAAATGGTTTTCGAATTTAATGTCTAAACAATATGAAATGAGTATAAGGGGTGAACTAACCTATTTCCTTGGTTTACAAGTATACATGAAATCTGATAGTACTTTTATAAACCAAAGTAAATATCTACATGATTTACTTTAGAAATATTCCTTTGATAATTGTTCTGTAATGAAAACTCCCATTAGTACAACCGATAAGTTGCACAAAGATGAATCAGGGAAACCTATTTGTCAAACAACTTCCAGGAGGTATGATTGGATCACTTTTGTATTTAACTGCTAGTAAAGTTGACATTATGTTTGCTACATGTTTATGTGCTAGATATATGACTAATCCAAAAGTATCATATCTAAAAGGTGTAAAAAATATTTTAGGTACCTAAAGGGTACTCATAACCTTGGTATTTGGCATCCCAAAGACTCAGGTTTTGATCTAATTCGATTTACTGATGCAGATTATGCAAGGTGTAATTAGACAAGAAAAGTATATCTGGTGGATGTCTAATAATTAGAGGGAAGCTTGTGAGTTGGTCAAGCTTGTGACGATAAGTATCAACATCAACTTGTGATATGTAGTTGGGTGGGAGTGGAATTCCCAACATTGATCGCAGTGAGTTAGAAGTGATAGAAATAAATTGGGTACCATTTTCAGCGTAACATGTTATTATAGAGACCCCATCGACAATGCTATGTGAGCAGATGTACAAAAACTTACATAGTAATTGGGGGAAAAGTTCCCCTAAAGATAGTGTAAGAGCAGGGTATATTGGATAATGTTTGAAACACTTGACAATTGGAGTAAAACAATTGTTTTTGGGTACCACAATCTGAAGATTTTCATCAACAGAGTCTGGTTTCAAAGATATTAACTCTGGTGAAGTTTCAAAAGTATATGAAAAAGCAACTTTACCAATTGTTTTTGAAGGATTTTTGGAAAATAGAGTAATGTTCAAGTTTTAAAAAAAATTGAGAATTTTGAAAGCGGTCGAAGATGAGAATGAAAACGATAATGAAAACTTGATGAAAATGGTCTTTATATCGTTTATTAATAATAGTAATGATTATTAGTAGTGGAAAATGTGGTGACGATGGTGAACGTGGTATTCAGGTGATGACATTAATAGAGATGGAAAGTGGTGCGTCGAAAAAACACTCACGTAGGAGAAAGAATATCATAAAAAGTATAAATTAGTGTTTGAAAATTGATGATATAGTGTTTTTATGTTGAGGCTTGAGATATCAAGAAATGATAAAAAAAAATCAGATGAAAGAAATCACCACATTATATTATATATAAGACGGTGTTTCTATTTCCGCTTTTGTAATACTAAAAAACCGCATTATAATCAATTAGAACCCCCTCTTGGTTAATTATGTAGCGGTTGTACTAGTGCGTGGAGACCAATATTGAATGAGATGGATAAAAACTTTATAAGTATGTACAAAAACTATAAGACATTCAAAGAGTTAATGCCACCAAACTATTGCAATTGCATTCATTATCTGTAGATCAATCTGAAACTAAACTCTTTCCATAAAAGTTCATTTTCTGTAGAGAAAAATATGAAGTATCTTTGGATAAAAGGATAGAATCAAAGAAGTAGAAAAAAATCAAGTATTAATTAGAGTAAAAACCCTAAAATGGAAATCGCCCCACAATCTTTTTTACTAGATACAGTGGTAAATCTAAGATTACCATATTCAGCATAATAGGGCTGAACTGACTTGTACATAATGAAGTTAGAGCTGTACACTAGTCTAGATTTTGCTAATCTCTGCTCTGCAAAGACTTGATATTCATTGTGATCGAAGCCCTAATTTTTTTTTTTTCCAATTACATCAGCATGATACTTTGTGTTGACTTGTACAAAATGAATTAAGTTCATTATTTTGTATATATATTTGTATGTGTATATCAATTAAAAGAAATTTGTAGAAACGTATTGGCATTGTGAAACCCTATTATTGAAAGTACTATACACAATTGAAGTCACAGATGAGAGTCAAGATTTTGACACAAATTAATAATGAAAATAATTAAATGTGTAATGAAATCTTTCTGGCATATATATATGAGTACTGCAAGCTGCAGTACCTCTGATTGTTTAATTTGTTGTGTCTCTTTCTCTGTTATTGTTAAGTAAGAGTAGGAATAGTCCATTATATATGGTGACAGTCATTTAGAAACCCTAAGCAAACAGAAAGGTAAAGGGTGAAAGTGATCATACTCTTTATTTTTTCGGTATAACTCCAGTCAATAATGCATATAGGACACTTTAAATTTACTCACTTCTTGTAAAATTCTCACATTGAAAACCAACTAAACTATTTTCAATTAAACTATCTGTGCAAGGGTTGACCTCAAAGTCGCAGCTCGCAGTTGGCAGTGAGTGGGTCACTAAATTTAAAAAAAAAAAAATTGAATCTCCGTCGGTGATTCTCAAGCCTCATCGGTCCACTAGACCGCCCCATGGAGTTTCAATCTATACATATTACCAGAAAATTTAACATACGAAACTGAATATCATAACTAATATTACAGCTAAATAGTAGTAGTTCAAATTCTATTCTATTCAATTACAGTTTGCCACATACAAGATAACAAAAAAGTCTCATAAAATTCAATTGAACTATCATTTGAACATTAATATTTGAAACATGATATATGTGCCTGTGCCTAAAAGTACATGTCTAAATTTTTTTCTTTCTAAATTGTACGGAGTAATTGGTGAAAGTTTTAAAAGCATTAGTGGAGACTGGCCGGAGATATAAAATGAGAAAAAGTGAAAAACGAGTGTAAGACAATGTATTAATCAAACATACCCTTTAGACCATATTTAGACATATATTTTTGTTTTCTTGTATTTTGACTTAAACTTTTTGTTATTTGATTATTGATTTATTATAATCGCCCACTCTTCTCATTTCTTCTTATTATGCTTTTGTACTCGCATGCATTTCTGATGAACATGGTCTGAATGGGAGTGATGCCATGTTTCACACATGTACTTGTTGGTAGCATGCAAATGCGTACGTATTATAGTCTTTTTAATTAAAGACTGTATATGTATACTGTTTTATTGTACTCGATTACAATATTTTAGTGTAAAAAAGAATAGTTTTAGAATATACGAGCAATAAAACAATTATTTCAATGTATTACATTAGTTTTTAATACAAAATATTTCTTAATTGATTTAATAGTATACACTATTACTACTGCACTAAAATAATACAATAAGTTTAGTAATTTTAAATGAAAATATAAATGAAAATCTTATCAAAATTATAGAATTTTTTTAAAATATGATAGCAAACATTATCTTTAGTAATTTTAAATATATCAATACATCATATTAATACATTTTAATTATTATACACACACACACATATATATATATACATATATTATTGTATAATGTGAATAGTGAATAGTGTTTAGTGTTACACCAAATATGATGCAATAATATATACTATTACTACTACACTAAAACAATGCAATAAGTTTACTGCTAACATTGGAGTGCATTTTTTACACTTTCACACTATTTTAGTGTAAAAATGTCATTTAGTGTTAACATTGGAGATGATCTAAGTAATTAGCTTTTTTATCTGAAATAACAACATACTTTTCATTTTTGTCCTTCAGGACCATTGAAACTTGACTTTTTTTGTCGTTCGGAACCATTATCCGCACTATTTATCGGGAGATTCGGTAAACAGCAGATGGATATAATCAAATTTATTGGTTTACAATTGTTACATGGAATCGTTATTTAAAAACATAAAAGTTAAAAAAATATATACATGAAACGCAATCGTTTTATATAAGCAAAATACTTTTTATTCGAACGAAACTTTTAAACTACGTATAAGTTTTAGCACGTAAAACAATGTTGTTTTATGTTTATTTTTTTTGTATTTTTTACATTTTTAAATTACGATTACTTGTTACAAAATCAAATATTTAAACTTGAAGGATAGTGTCAATAATGGTTCCGAATGACAAAATAGTCAAGTTTTAATGGTCTTGAAAGATAAAAAAAGGTACAGCGATTCAAAAGGATAAAAATAAAAAGTAGGTTGTTATTTTAGCTAAAAGACTCTTAAGTAATTGATTTGCTTTCCGGTTCAAGAAATGAATGTGAAAGATTGAGGATGTAAATTGTAAAATTGAAATAGTTGATGTACTAAAAGGGAAATTGAGGTAGCTCCATGCAAATGCTGCAGAGAAAGCAAAGTGTGGTCTGTTTTAAAGAAGAGTAGAGAAGCATCTGTAAACTGGTCCCTTGCCTACGATACGTACAAAAAGTAGCTACGCCTTCTAAAGTTGTTTTCATACACATGTAATATTTTATACTTACTTCCATAAATCTATATCTAACTAACTAAAATATAATGTTACACACTAGTTTTCACAATATATCAGGTCGATTAAAAATATGAAAACGTCAAAGAGATTATGGTTATAATACGTATAGCGCACCCTAGGAACAATTTTTATCGTGTAGCGTGTTCAATTAATAAAAAATGATACGCGTAGCTAACATTCATACATAATTGAAGTACGTTTAATAAGAGCATTAAAACACATAACAAAATTTAAGGGTGAAATGAGAGTTAAAAGTATAAGTCATGTAAAAAAACCATGTAGCAGGACGATGCATAAATAGTTTACTTTCTAAGGTATCCTGTAATAATAATAATAATAATAATTATTATTATTATATAATAGCAATCATCAAAGGGTTTTAGGTCTAATGGTATAAGACTGGACCATTATAAATAGATTGCGATTCAAATCTCATTTGAGATGATAAATATATAATATTTGTGATGTTTGTAAATAATATATATGCGTTATATTGTAGTCAATCATAAAGAAAGCAAGCTAATTATAATGTCTTACATCATTGAATACATTTGAAAATATTTAATTACTTGTAGCCTGTTTCACCAAATTCATTATAATAACAAATACTTGTTTAATTAAATCTGGCTTTACAAGTCAAAATAATCAATAATCGATGTATCACCATGGCCAGCCCTGCTTTTGTTACTTACTATAAAGCACGAGCCGGCCACAACTTCTCAATAAGTGCAGAATGGTCCCCCATATATTGTTAACCTTTTTTACTTATACTTCAAATATTTACCTTCACCAAACCCTAGTTAACATATGCTTTTCTTTCATGTCCATGTAATCCAAAACACCCCTTAACCCTAATACTATTCAACTATCACCTTAATCATTAATCCACTGATAATGTTCATCCACGATAACATGTTGACCGCCATAGATCATATCATATCATACATGTTCACCGTGGCACCCTACCAGCCTCTGCTTTATATCATCTTTACTTTTACTATACTCTCCATTTGCCATGCTTCATTTCCTTCATTTTCAGCTTCCACTCTCTTTATATCTTCTTATAGCTCCATTCGCCGTCATCGAAAACTAGGGTTTACCATCCAAGAGAGATCACAAGTGAAATATGGTAGCTTTTGCATTGAATTCCAGCTGATTATATTCAATTTACTCAAGTAAGTTTTCCATTCCATTTTAGTTGATTTTGAGTACTTATTCTGATGAATTAAGTTTTATGTTTAAATTGATGACTATGTATACGTGCTTTTAGATCTCTTCTTCTCTTTAAAGCATATGCCCGTAAAGTATACTATATGGTTAATAAATTCCATACGTTGTTGACTTATCTAAGTGATTTTTAAGCTGAAGTTTCTCGTTGTATGTGTGTTTAAGTGCGTTAGCGTAATGAATAATCAAGCTTGTTTTACTTTGGCTTGATCTATTCTCTTCTTATTCGAAGTGTAGGAGGAATTTGAAGTTCTTCATATTTTCTATAAAAGAAAAAATTGCACCAAATATGAGTTGGTTGAAATGAATAATTCAGATTTAAGAGAATCGGATCTTACACGAAATGAAGAAGACACGAATGGTGGTAATTACAAGATTAGCCCTAAACCTAATTTGACGACATCATCATGGACAAAATTGAAAGATCCTAGAATCGTTCGAGTTTCAAGAGCTTTTGGTGGGAAAGACCGACATAGTAAAGTTTGTACCGTGAGAGGATTAAGGGATAGGCGAGTTAGGCTATCTGTACCAACCGCTATTCAATTGTATGATCTTCAAGATCGACTTGGGCTTAATCAACCTAGTAAGGTTGTCGATTGGTTGCTCGATGTAGCTAAGCATGAAATCGACGAACTCCCCCCTCTCCAAATGCCATCTCATGGGAACTTTGTACAAGGTCTTCAATCAATGATCAATGTTGCTTCACAATCTGAAAATCTTGAAGAGGTTAAAACAAGTATTGATGGCCTCAATTGGGAGGACTATTGGAATCCCAATAGATCTAAGGAGAAAGATGATAATTTCTCCGTTCAATCGAGTAATCAATCTTCACCCTTACCTATTATGTTCAACAATGTTGTGCCAAATGGTTCTTTCCTTAAATTGAATCCTTCAAATTTGTCTTCACCACAATTTGGATGCTATAGATCAATGGCACCTCATCAACACGAAGACACAAGTCATAACTTCAACATTAATGTGCCGGGATCTCAACTTTTTGTGTACCCACCACCCTCTCATCACGATAATAACTCAAGAAATCATTTTGATATGAAGCAACTAAACTTTGAGATGTTGAGCTCTTCGTCTTCGTCTTCAACTTCACATATCCCTTTGTCTTCACCTCTATTTACAATAAACCAAGGGATGATGATTAGGCCTTTTAACTTGAGTATGAACCCCAAGCCTTTTCTTTCTGAAGAAAATGAAGCAGATAAAGGGAATTGAGCACCATTTAAAGCGCAATTGAATTCTTTTTATATGATTGAGAAAAGGATGTGTATGTACTTGGCTAATAAGATAATGACTAATGGTGTGTTTTTAAGTTCATTTGCTCATTCATTGATAAATGAATGCCTCAGGGAAGAAAAAGGCTGCAGCTTGAACTTTTGCTTGTAAGAATTTTGAATTTCCCCTTTTTTGTGAAGTACTATCGCTTTCTTTCGCTTTAGGATTTCTTATGTATCAACTCTACAAAACGGATTTATTCATCTGAATTATTGTTTCTCAATCTGCACGTTAAGCTCATGATGTTTATCATTGTTAATTAGTTATTAATATTTGAAACCGTTTGAACTTTAAATTTTCGTAATTTAAGGGTTCAATGACATTATTATAAACAAGTTTTCATCATTTCTTTTTCTTTCATTGAAAGAAATTATCAACGAAGTTTGTTCGTGATACCGAAAAAAGTAGTTTGGTGATGAGTGTTAGTGTCAAATTGTCAATTAGGCATGATCCAATACACTAGACATGTAGTTGCAAAAGCAGCAGTAAAGCTTATAGATGATAGTACAGCAGGTTAATAATATACTGATTTATCAGGAGTAGTAGTTCTCTTTTTCTTTAATTATTATTGATTAATTTTGTTTTATTGGTTTTCATATATAATTTAGGGGAAATATTTACACAATGTTATAAAGGAACATAACCTAAGCTTTTGCTGTTTTGCATAGAATATTGAGTTCAATTTAGCAATGTGTAACATATAACCATGGAGATAAAATGCAATAGATTATTGTTGCTTTGACTTTGATTATTACTCCGTACATATTACTCTTGAAGATGGTTTTGTTTGATGAACTAACCGTCCCAAAATGATTAGGGTAGACAACAAGACGTACATCGTAAGGTTTTTATGTCATCTATCTTGTCGCATATAGTTGTCCAAAATGGATATGGAGATGATATATCCCTTAACCCTATCGAATTCATAATAAATGTGGTTCTTATATATCTGTACTCATGTATCTAAATATGTCTGTAACAGCGAATAACTAACAACTTGATAATCAACCCAAAGCCTTTTTTTAAAGCACCTAGTACATTGCTCAACTTCTTCCAGTAAAAAGAAAAATTGGAATGTCAATTATTGTATGCTGTCAATTAAGCTAGGGACCAAACATCGAATATGCACCAGATCGAACTGTGTAAGTTCAAGGCCTAATTAACCATCTTGATCATTAGAGATACGAACTTTACCAAGTAGCCTCATTATGTACAAAAGTATAAACAAATATCGAACCCAGAAACCTTTCAAGAACAAAAGCAATACCTCAATCTTTTATAACCTAATTCTTGTGAAGAAAGAATAAGGATCTATCTCAACACAATAGTATCAGAAATCAACAAAGAGTGATTATTCATCAAAGAGATGAATAATCAAATTATACAGATCAGACCCTAAATTGATGGGTGAAGGAGAACACGAGCCAGAGATATATTACCGAAAACAATAAACTTGAATTGATTAAAATTATATAAAAAATAATAAGCTTATATATTCAAGCTTTATTGAATCATAGCAACTCTGATCCTTCAAGATATATTCTGGCACACTTTTGGTCCTTTTAGTTTAATCTACTCCGCACCACAAATCATTTAGCTTTAACTCTAATTCAACCTTTCTTTAACTCTGCTATTATCTACAATGCTAGTCACTTAACAAATATATAATCTGCATTAACCACAGCAAGTTAGTCTAGTAAATACAAACATTATTTAAGCAAGATTATATTAAAGCTAAACATCACTTGGCTTTTTATCACATTAACGCCTCAAGCTCTTCCTTCTCACTGATTG
This sequence comes from Logfia minima, assembly GCA_963921325.1. NCBI lineage: Eukaryota > Viridiplantae > Streptophyta > Magnoliopsida > Asterales > Asteraceae > Logfia > Logfia minima. Next base: position 9,902,881 of record OY992774.1, on the reverse strand, counting down.
ATTTCAAACGTTTCCAGCCTCCATGATCACGCGCTTATGCATTTTATAAAATGTCTGGAATGCTGATATGTTTCAAGAACAGAATCCTTGGGAAACTTTACTGCATACTGATAGTGCAACATCCTCATTAATCATTCCCCAAGACAAAGATGCCTCCAGAATATGATACCTGAGCATTCCCCTTAACCTCCTTTCAAAAAATTCAGGAATTTTTAACCCTTAATCGCCAATATCCAACTTTTATGATACTAGGGGACGTCTTTGAAACCTGCGCAAAGGAGTTTGATTCCAACAAATTGTCGTGAAGCTAATTATGAAGAGAGTTGAGCTCAGCAAATAACCTTCATCACCATTTCATCAGTGAAGCAAATTTTGAAGCCCATAAGCTTCCAACATCAAGCCCACCTTTCATAATAGGCGATAACACTTTACACCACACGTACACTCCAAGCCAGTTTATCTTCATCCAATGACACACCTTAAGAAATCTTGTTAATTGCATAAAAAGTAATTTTTATGGTCCAAGAGATACAAGCAATTTGTGTGGTTTCCACATCTAGTTTACCCAAAAGTACCAAAAGCCCAATGGCTCATTGTGAGATTGATCTTTTCACCTTCATTTATGTGTATATATGTACACCTTATTCGTTAAAACTCTAATTATTGCTATAATATTCAAATAAGATGAGAACCCCGAAATTCAGATTGCATATTAAGTCTTTGTATTGGTTGAACGTGGCTTCATAATTTTATACGAACCACCACAATGGACACACATATCTCTATCAAATTAACCCAAAACAAGTCACGTTCAATATCTTCACAAGAGGTCTCAGATTCAAACCTCACTAGTTGTACATCTTAGGGTGGGTAGAGAAATCATCGGAAATGGTCACGAGGATACCCCGGTCAGACCGCGTACATCTGAGTAGAACCACTCACTCTCTCTGGGTTACTTGAACAAGGAAAACCTCATTTGTTTATCCGTTTACGTTCAATATGCATTTTAATTATATTTTGGCTCTTTTACCTCTTCCACATCTATTTGTTCCCTCTGCGTTATAAAAAGTAATCTGCTTGCTTGGGGTACAGTACACAAATTCTTGATTGCAGATTAGGTTCAGACTATTAATTCGATCGGTTAAATTGTCTCTGATATCATTAGACACAACCCCTAATCTGTCTCGTTACTTCTTTAATTTCTCTTATAGAAGAATGCACATGCCAATCTTTCTAATATGAAAAATATTAGAGGGTTGTGTTGAATGATATTTGTCGACGATTTTATAGGCAGAGCTTAATAGTTTGAATCTTTTTTTGCAATCAAGAGCTTGATTAAGTAAAGTTCCCATCAATGCTAGTTCTGATTGCTGAAGAAACAACAAAGAGACAAAATATTACACATAGTGAACGTAGCTGGATCTTGCTTAATTCTTATACGTACGTATTTATGGGTTGAATGAGGTGGCTTATGTTGGGTAATCTTGATGGGTTGATCGGGTTTGTTTACGGGTCACGGTTCTTATAACACCCCTCTTTCTATTTAAGAATATAATATTGATAAACTCGGAAGCATGAATTTCAGATACATTACCTTAGTATATATATCAAACATTGTACATAAACAGTTTACATTTTCAATATATACACCAAATTCAAACTGTTTAAAAACTACAAAAGTCGGGGTATTATAAAAATTCTCCAAACAAGGTTTATTACAAAAACCATATCAGAGTCCTCAAGCGCAGTCAAACATTCCTTGATCAACCATTCACCTCCTGCACCCACAATAAACAAAACATATCCTGCAGGAAGTAAAATGAGGGGTTAGCACGAAGCTAAGTGAATAGATTCATCACACTCCATTCAACTTAGCATAACTAACAGTTTACACCAAATAATCGTAAACACACATAATTCAATGAGGATCGGTGGCTCTGGGGATATCATAATACCCGGGGATTCCCCCAAGAACACTTACCGTCAATCCGTATGGCCAATACAGAATAGACCGATAACTACTGGTTATTAAACACATACACAGGTCTCAAACACAACAAATGAATCAAAACCTGTGTAAAACACATAATAACCAGAAGTCCAACTACACGTTGACCTCAATAACATAATACACATTGGTTCACATACCACGTAGATCAATAATCAAGACTAAACAGTCTAATACACATCTACGTTTACTTGTTGTAACCAAATAGTTACAACTAAATCAAATGATGAGTTCTGAATCCACTCACCGATACCTCTGACGTCTCCACACTCAGGATTCTTATATCACTGAGTCTTACGTTGATCTGAAACAGAAGATCGTAAACAAGTCAGAAGTTCGTTCCATAATTATCATTATAGTCTAATTATCCAATCAGGTAATCCCTGAAGTCTAGGCAAACAAAAGTTCAATAAGAAATAAACTCAGAAAAAGTTCGCAATGCCGCTTAAAACTGAAAAATGCCATTTTCGGGTCCTAGATGACCCCGGATGCCAAAAACTGCCTAGGCTATTAGAATATAGCCTTGATTACTAGGTCGTTTCCGAATGACCATGCAAATTTCAACTAAATCCGAGTTAGTGAGATTTTTACAAAACCGCGTCTCAAAAAAACACTTACGCATTTTCAAAATTTGCAAGTCAACTCGCAAGTCAACTCGCAGGAATCTCGGTTCGCAGAAATTTGGGTTCGCAGGTCAACTCGGCTCGCAAGTCAACTCGGCTCGCAAGCCAACTCAACTCGCAAGTCAACTTGCACCGCAAGTCAACTCACAAGTCAACTCGGCTCGCAGAGTCAACTCGCAGGACGAACTGAAAACTGCGAGTTGAGCCGCTGATACCAGTTTTTCGAACCAAAACTCACCAAAACTTCATAAAACTTAATTCTATGGTTTCTAACACTTCAAGTAACATCAAACATCACCTAATAACAACAAATCAAGCTTCAATTTGATTTACACACTCAAAATCAAACTTACTCTTCTTTTCTTTTCTTTTGTAAAATAAAAGGGATTGCTAATCTGATGAAGATTAGGATATAGGTGATGATGAATCTGATGCTATGAATATGAAATCACAGAAACAAGATTGAATCAAAGTTTGGCTAAGGTTTCTTGAGTTTTTGCAAGTTTATCAAATGAAATCAAGAAGGAAGATATGAAACATATATATGAATCCAAAGTCGGTTTTTGCAAAGTCGGCTTATGAATAATTGGTATAATTTTATACCCGTCCTAAATCTTTTGTCTGGAACCTGAAAACCGTTTACGAGAAATATTATTTTATTTTACCGTCATCTATAATAATTTAAAACGATTAATATTTCACTAGTCACAATAAGTCAAAGGACTTATTTATCTACGTTTCACAATGAAACACATAATATTAAATAATTTCTAAAACATTTAGATAATCGATTAAAATAATAGAATTTACCAGACCGCAGAAGAGGATGTTACAGTTCTAGTCATGGGTCGGTTTTAGTTGGTCCTTAGTTGACCAAGTTTCAAGCAGAATAAAGTGGGTTTGTTGCCCACGTAGAAGCACATGCAGATCCTAATTTTTAATTTAGGTGGTTACTTCTTTTAGTATTTAATCTTTCCTTCCGTATCCATTTGAAATATAATCAAGAAAATAAGTATTCAGTAGTTTTCTCTCTGCCACTTTCCTACACTTTATATCTTCTGTTAATATTCGTGAGTTTTAAGAGTGAAAACTTTAAGACTTTATTTCCAACAACTTATACATTGTGAACACCCTTGTTGCTGGAACTGCAAAACGAATAAAAACTTAATTTTTTAATGCATTTCTTAAAATCTCCTCTATAAACATAGACGCACACCAGGCTCCTATTTAACTATCACTACTAGAGAAAAATACTTTAGAAACCGATAATTATGCCCCGGTTTCATAACCGATTTCTAAAGGGGGGAGGGGGGAGGGGGTGGGGGTTTATATGCAAGTTAGTAAACCGGTTTCTATTCTTAAGCAATAGAGACCAGTTTGACTCAGAAAGGTCGGTCTTTCTACTATGTATAGAGATCTGTTTCAATAAATCAAAACCGGTTTATGTAACATTGTTACAAAAAAAAACACAGAAATGCCAAAACACATAAACGAAACACAGATTTGAACAGAAACATTTGATAAACAATGGAAACATAAACAAATGCAGAAACATTGAAACGAATTCATATATATAATAAATAATCGAATACAAACTTCAATTTCATCTTTATATTTGACATACAAAACAATACGCTCAAATGATAGTTGTACAACAAAACTAGTTATCACAAATCTTCAGAAAATATTATAGCCACAAACCAACAATATTGTCCAAGTCTTTTACTTCATATGAGTTCGAATGCTTCCAAGGAATCTGTATATACTGAAAACAAAATATTAATAATCGTTATTTAACATATTAGAGGGTAGTTCATTTCTTTCTTCAGATACCTAAATGATTTAACAAATACATACTGTTTGCGGAAAATCATCTTGTTGAAGTTTGATAAACTCGTGCATCCACCGCATCACGTAATAACCACACTCCCAGCCACCCTTTTGTTGGTGGCACTAAAATTAGGATAAAAATGTATATACATCAGTGTATAACACAAATCAATTTGTATGCAAATGTATTAAGAGTGTCAAAAATAACCCAAACAACTCATACCATACCAAGTTGACCCGAAACCTAAACAGATGACCAAACAATACACCTATAGTATGTATGCATGTATGTTTGTATATAAAAATTGAAATGATTTACCTTAGGAAAATCCAACGAATATCGTCAAGTATCCTAAAAACAAATTATGCAATATCAACGTGTTAAACTTTAGAAACAAACCAAATTTAAATAGTATAGCAATCCATAAAACTCTTACAATTGCAAAGGGGTTGCGAGTGAGTAGCTCTCTGCGTTTGTTATCTTTCTTTCTAACATAAGTGAATCCAATGTGTACCCCGTGTTGTTGTGGGGGCAAATTGTGAACAACACCCAGCGGTTGCTAATAAAATTGTAACACTTTTAGTATACACAATGAGCACACGTAAATGTTAAACATAAAGTAGCTTATGATACGTACTCTTCATAGTAAGGTGCGAGAAAAAACACTTTATCCTTCTCGCATGTGTTGATCATATTCAAGAGATAATCAGTGACCCTGGCCATACCGTTATCACATTGGGTGCCTCGAATCTCATACAGGTTCAACAATGTGCATCTATTTTCAGGCTTTTGGATACTCTTATGTAGCGACCTAAAAAGATGTTAATATATAGAGACTTTCTAAAATGAAAACAATAGGAGTATCGAATTATGGTTGTAGAATACGACAAACATTAATGTACTTACATGGTGAAAAAAGTTATAATTGACATATCGAGCCAACCATTTGTTAGTAGATACATAAGATCATTAGAAGTAACAATAGATTGCTGACACACGCTAGGCCCAAAGATCTCCTCAAGAGGAAGCACACCACCCAAATTAGGATTTTGTCGTTTCATCCAACGATCATAGAAAGCACGAATGAGCATAGGTTTTTCTTGGTGGATCATTTTTTGATGCTTTTCCAAATCCTGTAAATCACATCGATTGTTTGGATTTCTAGGTTACGACATGAAATCATATAACTAACATAGCGTTTCCACACTAGTTAACAACCGACACAAATCACATAACACATTTATTTGTGCATTCACATACCATATTAACACATTAATGTTAACTTAGTAATTTAAATGTTTAGGAGTTTACCGGGTAGGAAATAGGCGCACTCTTTGTATGCTCTTTTGGTGGCCTAGTAGACGTTCCTTTGTTAACCAATCTTAATGATGTTGCAACTATAGCGGCAGGAGTCTTTGAACAATTTTCATAAATGGCATATGAGTATGTGTTAGAAAAATACTACACAAAATACAAAGATATATAATTCTTTACATAGTAACTAAAAGGTTTTGGAGTTACCGGATAGGAATGAGGCGCACCCTTGCTAGGCTCTTTTGATGGCCCGGTGGAGGTTCTTTCGGTTACGGATTTTAGTGATGTTGCTATTGTTTAGGTAGAGGTCTATAAACATTTTTTGGAAGTTACACGTGAGTACGTGTTAGTGAAGTACTACGTGAAATACAAAGTTTATAGTAACATACCTCAAGGAATCGGATTCTATTTTTTGGCCACTCAATAAAAGTATTTATGGCCTCAATAAGCTTTTCAATACCTTCCATTGGAGATGGAAGTTCTAAATTTCCATACCCTTTAAAAATTTTCATATAAACGAGAGGTAGTATGCACCATGGTTGGCCCAGTTCAGCTCATAGGATCCTAAATTTTTGCATTCTCTGTTTTTATTGCAGAAACTTACACCATTTTAGTGATAGATGAATGGGAAAGAGGAACCTGTGATTGAGTCGGGTCTATACTCACTGCATCACTGGATATGAGTGTGTCATTGATAACCCGTAAAAAAATCATGTTTTTACGCAGGTTTTCTTATCCGTATTGATTGAATAATTTTCATTTTAATCCAAATATTACATTTATTTGCTTTATTGTGCTAATTAGGTAATCAAGAAGACGATGCTGCAAAATTCACCAAAAATGAGCATAAACTGAATAAAATGGAGCAAAGTCAACACAAGGTGATTCGCTCACGTTCAAATCATCTATTTGATAATATTATGGAAATTATCTTTGATTAACCTCAAATTAAAGATTGGAAGATTATGATCGTGTGGGTTCAAGAATCTTAAAACGGACAAGAAATGAAGAAATTATAGCGAAAACAAGAAACTACGATTTACGATACCGCACACAAAAGCCACGACACCGCTGATACGGGTCGCACCTCCCCTATATGGCTCGTTTGAGCCATATACGGTTCAAACCCAACCGTATAGGGTTGGGTTTGAACCGTATACGGTTTGTGCGACCCGTATCTCAATAAAAATGATGCCTTGATACGGTTCATACAATGCGGATCGATTTTGTGAAGGTCAAATACGGAAAATACGATTCGGGGTCACCTCTATATATATTAACCTCCTCCTTTACACCTTTGACACCATTACACACCATTCTATCATCTTTCTTTCATTACTTCCACTTTCTCACTCCAGTTTCTCTCTAGTTTAATTATTAATCAACATTAGATTAATAATTAACTAAAGAGTAGTTAGGATTAATTATTGTTAATTATTAGTTAGTTAGTAGAGAGGCATTGTAATATTTTGGAAGGGCTCTCGGAGTCTTGGAGTCTCGAGTTGTAATTCAAGAATATTTCGGCTACGTCCTAATCTACGATTATCTCTTTCCTTTATCTATTTAATTAAAATGTTTGTTGTTATCATTTTGATTATGCTAGGCTTAGGACCTGCCATGATTAGTGCTTAGTTACTTTGTGTGTTTGTTGTGATGTAGTTAGCTAAATAATTGTGGGATGATGTTAAAATAATATTTAATTGGAAATTTAATGTTTTGAATACGTTTTCCATTTATGATTTTAAACCTCATTTTCAACTACCGCCTTTCCACCAATAAACGTGATTAAAACATTTTTAAAAGACGTCAGTAAAAGTTAAAGGGTGATCTGCAAATGATGATGGCAGCTGGTGGCGGTGGTGTGTGTGTGTTTTTGGTGGTGGTGGGAGGTGTGTTTGGGGGGTGGGGAGGAATAAATTGGAGGGGTGAACCGAGAAAAAGGGAAATAACGGAGGAGTTAACGTGAAAGAAAAAAAGAGAGAAAACTTCAACTTTTGATCAAATTGAACCAACTCTCAAACCAGCAGAATCTTAAAATTCAATCTATCTAAAATTGAAAATCGATCATTACATCTAGAATTTCAAAATACACATAATCAAGTTTATATTAGATTCAATATACATCTATCCATCACCTTGCAAAAAAATCTACAATTAATACTTTTTAGATCTGGAAGACCAAAAATGCTCCACCTCTCTCTATGCAAATTCCTGCGACGAGCACGATGATGGAACTTTAATGATAGTAACCCCAGCGAAATCTAGTTTATCATTGTTATTAACGCCGACTTCCTTTTCTTCTTCAGTGAGGACTCGACATCTTTAGTAACAAGATACATTGAAAGGGTAAAAATTGCCCTCTTGTGTCAAGCGTACTATAGAAATTAACAAATAAGATTAACGTCAATTATATTTGTGGACTAGTATTATTTATTTTTGAAATTCATGAGCGATTTATGGATAATTTTAAAATTTTAAAATTTAAATAAACTATTTATATAATTTACTCTAGATCATAGATAGTTTTAAATGTTTAATCTTACTGTCTGTTATCTATTTCCTTTTCTTTTTCATCTCGAGTTTACGTTAAAGTGATACATTTTCATGCTAAAGTACAATTAGAGGGACCATTTGTGTAACTCAATATTCTTTCTACATTTTTTTCTTATATTTTTAGCAAAAAAATCCGCTCCCCCAATTTCACTTCCTATATATTTAACGAAACACAACCATCTCATACGCTCTCTGTAGAATTCGGGTCGATATCCGGATCCGGAGTTTTTATTCGAATTCAAAACCCTTTTTTGATTCATTCAAAATCTATTCAATTAATTCCCTCGCTTTCTTCAAATTCAAACAACAAGAATTCATAAATTTTTAGTTTTTCAATTTTGGCTTTATAGTTTATCGAATCACGGAAGCCCTATGCGCACATACTACTGAGTAAGTTAATTTCTTTTTAATTGTTTATTTTTATTTGTAATATATGACAATAAGGTATAATCAATTTATTGTAACAACTTCATGATCTTATTTTTTATGGGTTCGATTGATTTCATTGTGAATTTTAGGAATTAGGGTTTTGCTATTTAGCTTTAAAGATTTGAGCTTTAGTTTGATATAATTTTTAATTTATATGTTAAAGATGTTGGAATGAAGTGATATGAAGTTGCTAATATGAGCGATGGAGAGAGTTCCAAAGAAGTCGAATTTAGTTTGAAGAAGAGAAGGAGAAAAAACAATGAATTTGCGCAGGCGATTGCGCGGATTGCGGTTGCTCAAATGTGTGAAAGTGTAGGGTTTCAAGGGTTTCAGCAGTCTGCACTTGTTACATTTTCGGATGTTGCTAGCAAATATATTCATGAGATCGGAAAGACGTCAAGTTTTTATGCTAATTTAGCTGGTAGGACGGAATGTAATGTGTTTGATATAATTCAAGGGTTGGAAGATTTGAGTATTTCACAAGGGTTTGTAGGAGCATCAGATAGAGATCATTGTTTGTCGGGGTCTGGAGTTATTAAAGAGATTTCACAGTATGTTAGTTTGTCTGAAGAAGTCGGGTTCGCTTACTCGGTTCCTTCTTTTCCTGTAGTTAAAGAGCATAAAACAACATCTAGTTTTCTACAAGCGGGAGAAACGCCACCAACAGGCGATATACCCAGTTGGTTACCTAAGTTTCCTGATCCCAGTACGTATACAGGCATGCCTTCAGCTAGTACAGAAGAAACTAAAATGATGCTCGATAGAATTGAACAAGAACAGAAGGTCCTTGAGCCACCATCATCGAAAATGGAGCATTTTTGGTCCCGTAACGAGTCTGAATTTCCTAAAGTTGTTGAACAGGGAGATAACGCAGGAAGAGAACGTGCAAGTAATCCTTTTCTTGCTATGCCTCTACAGCCTGGGGAGAAGGTGATTTCCTTGATTTCTGTTCCTGCCAAGCTTAAGGAAGAAGACATGTTGCAAAATCATAGCAATCATGTTTCCGAGTTGGATACATCTGCTCAAGAAAATCAGACATTTAAGAGCAGTGGGTGTGGTACTGAGGAAGGTAGTATAAAAGTTGTTTTGAACGACAGGCCTACACTGAAAATGAAGTTTCACATTGGCAAAAAGTCATTAGATACTGCAAATAGACACATTGACAAAGGGAAAGCAGAAATTGTGTCTTGGTTTATGAATGATGACGTGAGGGATGAAAAAGATAAGATATCAGAGAAACTTTTAAGGGAGCCACTGGAGGTTGAAGAAGAGAGTGGAAATGATTTTGTTGTAAATTAGGAACATTAGATTGGGATTTGTATACTAGTTTGGAATACTAGTAGCACATGCTAGTTCCGGAGTAGTTGAAGTCAGGGGCGTATATTTTCTAGAGGGAATGTTCCCAGTTTTAACATTTTTTTCTCAGGTATGTTTGTAGTTTCATAATGAGCTTTTTAGTCAATGATGATTCTTTCAAATGAAAATCTTTACTTTTTGCATCTTATTTATAAAGTACTTCACACAAAATATTACTAATTCTTGGATTTTGGGTACATCACATCATGCATGAATGAAATAATGTCATGCTTGTGCACCTTGTCTATTGCATTACACAGATGTTAACGTTCATAACAATATAAATTTCATCCTTACTACAGTGGGGCTATATTTTCACGAGTCACATCATGGAATCTTAATGCATAGACAGAAAGATTTGGTAACTATTGTCACATGGTTCAAGAAAAAAGTTAAGTTGATGACTAGGTGAAGGCATTGTAAGTTCGGTAGGTTATTGATATCAATAAGTTGTCTTTCTTCAACATTTAAAAGTGAAAACTTGTTTGTATTCGTAGGTTAGATAATATAATCATCATATAGCTGAAGTGGAACTATATGCGACTTTCTGTCCATGATCTTATCCAAAGAAATTGGCACCACTATGAAATTACTTGATTGGGTGAATAACTAAACGTACTAACGAATAGGAAGTCTTGATAGGAAAGCATGACTTGGACTTATGAAAACTTGACCTCAGCAAAGCAGAATACCTAAGGAAAAGGTTAATTAAAGAAGAGCCTGCTAGTTACCATCATTGATACATGTATCAGATAGACTAGGTACTAGCAGCTGTAGGCATTGAAGTGGTGCAGTCCCTTTGCCAATTAGTGATCTTGTGTGTAACTTCTGAAAAGCCCAATGAATTGGGCAATACATTAATAAGAAACAAACGAAGTAACTTGTCATAAAGTTTCGTGAGTCTATCATAATAATTTGTCAGTTAGCAGTGTAAGTTCAGATGCAAGCCAGCCTTGAATTTGAAATCCTTAACTACAATAAGAAGATGAGAAGGAATATAATTTGGAATCTTGAATTACAAGGAGGCTTGATTTGTTTTTTATCATCATCTTCTTTTGACTTTTAACTGTATTATTCAAAGTTCTGGTTAATATTTATATCTGTGCTCAGGTTCAGATACGGTAAGCTATAAATTTCATTCTTAGTCTTTAACTTCGTTTTTCCTGATAAATCTTGAAAGTTTTTTAACCTTGACCTCAAAGGAGTTCTTAATTCTTTTAGGTTATGAAATCTTAGGACTAGATTGTTACACACTTACATGCATATGTTCTCTTGTAGAAAATTTTGGCTCCTTTGTTGTGAGAGTAAAATAATTTTGGCCACAAATAAGACGGTGCACAAGTTATTTATTTGACAATAGTTCTTCATGCTTCCATAACCTTCGGACCCTAAGCTTACTGTTTGGTGAAAATTTTGTATTTTTCTATACATTTTCTCTTGATGAGCACTAAATTTACATTATTTCAGTTAGGAGATAACAATTGAATATATATAATATATATTTGCTAGAGTATGATTGGTGAGTACAGGTGGTTGGAATATGAGATATGGTGGTTATATGACCAACTTAAATAGTATAAAGGCCAACTAATACTCAGCAGTCTCAACTCGATATCTTACAAATCCTAGTAGAGATTCACGTAGAATTAACTGAAAGCTATAAGAAATGATCATAAGTTGACATGAAGAGGAAATAGAAGTCACAACTTTTCAAAATCCTCAAAATCTGGTATGCTCCCATAAGTAAAATTATTGGTCGACGTTAACTCGTAGGTTATGTATTTTAAACATTTGTAAGACATGTGCATGTGGTATTTGTTGAATTTTTATGCATTGACACATATAATCTATTCTTCTATTAATTATATACTCATCTAGCTGTTTACATGAAAATTAAATCTGTACATAATATATATGATGTTAGTTCACAGTTTGCAGATGAACACACACACACACAAACATACAGTAAGAGCTTCTTGGTTTGGTGCATATGTTTGATTTTCTATCTGGAGTTGACCTGTTCCATCTAGGGTGTTGGGCGAGAAGGTAACACCAGTTAAATAATTTAAAAGTTCTATTCATGCATCCCAACTGTTTCTGTAGCCCTTGTGTTTCTTCTCTTAGTGTGTGTGTGTACAACGTATACCCAAATGTAGTTAAATTCATATTACAATTTATATGCATATCCAAAGTTACAGTTTTATTAGCAGTGGATACATGTTTTTCACTACTCAATCTACATGGAAAACAACCGCCTACAATGTCCTGGCGGCCTATCTTGCAGGCTTGCCACCTCAGCATTTACAACCTCATTAACCAAATCTTTGAATATTAGACTCTCGACGTCTAAAACTAGACCTGGAACCTCATAACTGCACTTGTCCCAATCTTCAAAATTTTTATTCACATCTGCACTTACAAGGTTTTTTACTTCATCATCCTCATCATATAGGCATCTCTCTGAGGTACTTTGGAGATTATCTATTTCTGACCACAATTCTTTCAGTACCTTTTCTCCATTCACAAGCTCACCACATCTTCTTCTAGTCCACAGCCCAGGTGACACAACTAATTTGTGGAGAAGAATATCGTTCACACAATCAAATATCATTTTTCTTCTAATCATGTTATTGGGTTTAGATCTTGGGTTATTTTTTAGGCATTCATCATTTGTTTTTTCCAGAATATCGAACAACTCAGGTTTTATCAAATTGTTTCCTGGATGAAGCTGGAGTATGCTGATGGCAGAGTCTGGATCTTTTAGAAAACCCGAAGCTGATAGTATCTCACTGACGTACCTTTGGTCACAGTTTGTGCTTTTGCATGGAGATGCTACAGTTTCATTGACTGGGTTTGATAATTCGATTTGATGAATGACGTGATTTCTGTTTTCTAGTTTTATGTGTTTGAACTCGGAGTACTGATTTGTATCTGTACAGTTCAACAAGACATCGTTTCCTACATGATTCCAGTCCCTTTCATCATCGTGTAAATTTTCATAATCTGAAAAATAGGATGACACGTGAAATTTGTATGTTTGTTGATGAAATAGTAAATACCAAGTCGGTTAAATTAGAAGATAAGTGAATGTACCGTTGAAACAAGTAGGTATCTTTTTTACTGGAGATAGTGTCTCTTCTGTGTAAAACGCATCAAGAACTGAGACAGGACTCTGTTGTTCCACAGTAAGTTTGGCAAGTTCAACAGTAGGCTTGTCTTCCATCAATCTTTCAGAAAAATTAATCTGAAAATGGGAAATAAAACATGTTAAGAAACACACATATGTATAAAAGTTTATTGTGTTAAACAATCTGAACCAGCCTCACTCACCCTGGGATTTTCCTTTAGTTGGTAATTTCTTGTGACTTTCGGTTTAATTTGAGCTGCCAAATTAGTATAGCTTTCTAATTCGTAGGAAACTGTATCACCATCATTACGGAACCTACATGATTGCTTGATTTTTGGATGTCTGGTCTTCAAATGTGATACGACGGGCTGCACATTCAATTGTTTTTTGATTTTGCTCGAGTCAGATGACGGCCCGAGAAAACATTGATTTTCACCACTATTCTTTGAGCTTGGCAGTCTTGGGCTCGACACCGGTCTCACTCCAGTCACGTCATCTGGCGAGTTTAAAAGTGAAAGTGATCTTGACGTCCTCCCAGTTGCCTTTTTATTCCTTGGAGCTGGCCCTTTAACCTGCTTTCTAGTCGCAGGGTTAACGCTTTGAACACCGGTGATTATCATAGATTCTGTATCTATGTTATGTGACTTCATGGCCCTGCTCTTTGAAGAGCTAGTCCGGTTGATCACGGTCACGGGTGAACCTGGTTGTTCCGTTTTCTGGCTGTTCAGAGACTGCTCTTTGTTGTCTAGCCCCCTATTGTTTGTTTGCATTGCCTCAAGTATCTGCTTTAGTGCCCTGAGATTGTTCCCTGATGTTTTAAATTCAAGAGCGCTTAACCTTTTCTCCATCTCACTATAAACAGAAACGGGGGCATTTTTGGTATTCTTTAAGTGGACCCTTGGAGAAACAGAAACATGATTATGCTTGCATTCTTCACCATTTCTTGACCGTCTTGGACTTGAAACCAATTGGTCATCAAAAACCGGTTTAATCTTCAAGGTCTCAACTTCACGAATGGAGTCTGTTAAATTCTCCAGACCCATCAACCGAGCCACAACACCTGATGATGGTCTCTTATTACTTCCTGGCTCACTTTTTGACTCATTCATGGAATTGCTGTTGGAATTTTGCATGCTATCTAATGATAACCGTGGAAGCTCATTGACTTTGAAAGTCGACTTCAAGGAATATTGTGATTTTCTTTCATCACATGAGAGTCGTGATCTGTCACTCACTTCTTTTACTCCCAATGAAGGTTTTTGAAGTTTTCGATCTTTTCTATCAGATTGATGAGATTTTTGGTGTATGAAAGGCCTTGGGGAATCAACGTGTTTCATGACAGGGCCAGCTTTTTCATCTTTTTTCACACGGATATCTCTAGCCATTGAGTCCTTGACCACAGTTTTTATATCTGGTGGCTGCAGAGGCCAATCTGGTTGCTTGTTGTGAAAGTTTGGGGATGTGCGTTCAGGGGGAAGTTGCCATTCCTTTTGAATTCTTTTACTACAATCGAAAGATGAGATGGTAGTTAATGAACAAGAAGAAGAAGAAGAGTTTCTTTTTGATTCAAGGGATGCTTGATTCTTTTTTATCATCGCCTTCTTTGTGTTTTTCTCCTGTATTAGTAAAAAATTCAGGTAAACATCTACATGTTCAGATTCAAGATATGGCAAGCTATTTATTTCATTGTTATTTCTTACCTTGGCTTTCTCTGATGAATTCTTGAATTCCTTGTCACCATTTTCATCTTGACCTAAATAGAAGTTCATAACTCTTTTAGATACTGAAATTTTTGCTCTTTCTAATAATATAGACTTATATCATTACATTTTCATATGATCTTTTATGGAAATATTTGTTTTCTTTGCTACAGTATAGAAGGTATCTATTTGATTCTGTAAATTTACACACCCACGGCCTATGGTTTGCTGAAAATTCGGGTTAGAGGGATATTAAAATTGACATGAAGAATGAGTAAAAATCGTAACCATGATGGCTATATAGTAGAATTGAGATTTGATCAAAATCATTCATGATATAATTGTAGCATTTTAAGACATTTGCATTTGGCATTCGTAGTTGAATATTTGTGCATTGATGCTTATAACCTTTTCGTTTATCAACCATATATTTATCTACCTGTTTATATGAACATGAAATCTATTAAAACTTCATATGATTGAATGCTTTTTTTTTATTTTTTTTTTATTGATGCTTCTTTACAGTTTGCACACACACACCCACACGTATGAACATCTTGGTTTAGTACATATGTCTGAAGTTTGTACCTGAAGTTAATCTATTCTGGTTCCGGCCATGACGGTGTAGACCGAGAAGGTAACGCCGGTCAAAGAGCTGAAAAATTCCATTCATCCAGCCTAACTGCTTATGTAGCCCTTGTTTATCTTCTCTTGGTGTGTATACAACCTCAGTAGTCATTTACACTACCAGAACCACTGCTTTTTTCTTCACAATGGATAACTTAAAGACCTTCCCTCTTGTATTATAAAAAAGGAAAAGTGCAAAAACAGAAGATGCTTTTCCTGTTCAAATGCACAGAAACTTATCAGTGACAATGATCTTCTTTTATGCTCATTAAACTGTAAAGTTGCACAAATGAGGTGCATAATCCGGTCACTTCTCTATTTATAGGAAGAAAGAATTTTGAAAGAAAAACCGGTAATTTTACTTAATTTTGATCGAATAAATTTGTGTTCAAGTCATTTATCAACGAAACCATCTTGGATTTTAGGTATCATAGAAGAAAGAAAGAGAATTTTGCATTCAGTTTTTCTTGAGTCATCAAAAAAAGGCTGCTAAAGGTTGAGTTGGAAGGGGATGTTGAAGCAATATATGCAAGTATTGTTGAGTTTATTTAAATGGGAAATGAAATAGGTGGAAAATTCAAGATTAAGAGGGAATTTGATGACCTTTTATATTTATCTTCTTTTTGGTAGTTTGGGTGTGGATGTGGTCAGATATGCCCTTCCATGTGGACAAAGTAATGTGGATGGGGTCTTCAGTCTGCCCCATTTCATGTGTAGCTTGTCAGTTGGAGGAGGCTAAACAATATACTTTCACTAGCAAAATGCATGTATATTGTGTTCTGTCAATTTTCAGTTAACTCATTTTGTAGACCATTTCCTGTCCAATTTAACAAATTATCCTCTTTGCTAACATCATCCATGTTACCATATATATTTCTTGTAGATATATTGGTACCTTAGCATTCTTGCTTTGTATAAATATAAAGATGTTAACTTTATAGTCTATATACTAGTCTCTCTTGGATCACTTCATGATATTGGAAGTTATCTATGTGTACTTCATAGTGCTTACACTTTTAGTAGTAATTACTCAAATTGATTAGCAGTAACATGTGTAAAGATGTTAAGCGATTGTGAGATGTCGATTTCTTATCCGTATGGAATTCGCTTGAAACAGAACACACCCAAATGGTGGAAGACTATTCTTTCCAAGCTTATGTATATTGTACTTTATGCTTTAGTAATAGTACCCGTTCTTTGCATATAACGGCTACACCAAACTGGGCCATTCTCTGGGTGGGTGATTTTTATTTTTGACGAGGTGACAAAATGTACGGGTAGGGTAATGGGTCAAAACAAGTCAATATAGTAAGAATCTGAATTTTCTAACAAAGTGATTGAAGGGGTTGTATGCTGGCCGGCTTTTAAGCCATTTTAACTTGTTCCACCAATTAAATGTGTTCCCTAGTTTCTTGATAGGTTTAAGATAAAGCAACTCATATTGACTCATGCGAATTGGTTAAAATTACCACTTTTCTGTTTAAGTTGTCAATTAGCATGGTGCAAAAAGCTACTACATTTTGATGCTAGCGTGGGTAGAATTTATGATCTCTACTGCATAAGGGACAAACTGTTATGCCCATTTTTTAGTGGAACAATGAGAAAAATGATTCACCCTTTAAAGAAGTAGAATACATTCATCATGCGTACCTAGGCAGTACAATGATTGTCTACATACATGATTATCAAAGTACAAATGATGTAATGCAGGCATGCTTTATATGTATGTACTTTTGTACCCATCTATGCAAGTAAACCCGTTTTTGTGGAGGTAGTGTGGGGCAGTTGACTATGATTGTTAGTTTTTGGTGCATGATCACATGCTTAAAGACCTCACATGAAGATTGCTTGCCTTTGTTTCACTAAACATTTCCCAACCATTAGCCCCATTTTTTGTCATTAATCAAATTAAACCTTACTATGTTCCAACAAACATTAAGCCCCCATCAACATACAATCAAGAAGTGTGGGGCAAATTTGTATCGTTGTTAGGATTTTAGGTATGTTTGAATGAGATGTGGTGTATGATTCTTGAAGGGTGTCAAGAAGATATTGTTGTTTGTTTAATTTGAATGTTTATTTTCATTTAAAATGTTTAGAATGGGATGTAACTTTTTGCACATTCTTTTAAAGTTCTAAAAAGGATTTATTGTTTAAAAGGATATTACATTTTAGAACTTCCATCGTATGTATTATATCTGTCAATTTCATGTTATACGTGTACTTTTTTTTTTCTTTTTTTTTTGTCAAGATAAAAAAAAGGTGTATACATAAACATAATTTACAAATTCTCCGCATACAATAGACTGAAAAATAAAAGTATATTAGATGAAATAATAAAATAAAAAAACTTTTCTACAAGGTAGGAAGATTGTGTGAGCATTAAACAAGGGTTACAAGTTGTTTACGTGAATGTTATTTGCAAGTCAAGATTCCCTCTTATCCCTTTTTCATCACATGAAAAGAAGTGAAATTAAAGAGCATAAAAGTTTTTGTGCATCTTTGGATCATTTCCTTTAGGAGAAAGAAACACTTTTCATCTAATATTATACGTATAAGAAGATCAAAAAATACATATATATATATATATATATTTATTATGTTCCTATAAAAAATATTAAATTTATTTGGATGTAAAGCAATCAACACATATGCAAGAATAGAAAGCAAGATGTAGTGTTGAAGTTACTTCGTGATTTAGAGACCAGGACACGATAGTGAAAAGACTCTTTAACCAAGAAACATCCCCACTTCTTGTTTCTAAATTTGCCTACATTACTAAGTCTAGTATATTTTCTAATGATCAATTTCTTATTTTCAATATACATAACTATATTTGTGTCAAAAATGTGAATATAACATTTTAATTGGAACATGATTCGTTAAGAATAAATTGTGCGGAAGCCACTTATTTGTTATATGTTAAATTAACGAGTTTTTCTCACTTTTGCATTATAGTGAAGCGTAAAAAGTTATATTTTTATGTACAATTGTAATTTTTCTATATATTGTTAACTCAATTTACATAACTTAAAATATTAGAAAACTTCATTTTTCAGGCACTTTATCATAAAGTTTTTAACGAAGTAGGTTTTGACTTCTCAAGTTGATGAAATTGCATCGTTTTATTTTCAAAATTTTGTGCCCGATTAGATAGCCAGTTTTGAATATGTATCGTACTTTTAATTAATTTTTCTTTGAATTCGATCTAAAATCAATTTTAATTGAGTAAGTTGATTTAATAAACTTGAAACAAGAATCACTCAACGTATCATAATTATAAAGTCTTAAGAAAACAATTTCAAGAATTTCAAAACTCACTATTTTGAATTAAAATAATAAACATTTTTCTCATTCCATTTAGTCCTTTTTACATACCTTAAAATCACATTTTATATTAAATGTTTTTATAGTATTAAGCAATTTAACCCTATTCATAGTATCTATAACAATATAATAATTATAATAACTATATACTCTATTTAATACCTTTTTAAAATTACATTCTAAAAGGTTAAAAATGTTCCATTTTAAATGTTATTAGATATTTAGGATTGTGTTTATATTTTTTATTACTTATTACTACTATTTTAAATTGTAAAATTATAGCAATATAATTATAGTAACTATTTATATTTAATTTAATACCTTTTGAAAATTACATTTCAAAAGTTAATAATGTTCTCTTTCAAAATTTTATTAGAATTTATAGTTGCGTTTATAATTTTGTTTTGTTATTACTACTATCTTAAATTACAAATTATGTTACAAACATAAAAAAAATATCTATGCATGTCCACCCTCTATTTATTATTAAATTAATATTAATATTTTTTTTATTAATATTTTGAAGAAATTTGTAACTTTACATGCTCTTTTTTATTTTGAAGAAATTTGTAGAGTTTAAAACTATTAGGTGGTTCGATTTGCTCATCTGGGAAAATATCCGTCTGGTTTAGATGAAAAGGTCAAAGTCAAAAGGTCAGTATCAAGTGAAATCAGATTACAAAAATGGCCAGGTAATGAAATCAAAAGTCACCTAATTGCACATGCATTGTTTTCGATCCACCTAATCCACTCTTCATTTCTATACCAATAGTTTTTTAATAAATCATTTGAACACAATCCCATTTGATCTTTTTCCACTTTAAAGTTATGGGGTGCGTTTGATTTGTTTAATAGAATTACTATGAGTACGTGATTGAGAGTAAATTAAAACGGTATGAATATAATAACTAAATTCATTTGGTTATTTGGATTTGAAAAAACCTTCCATTTGAGAATTTCATTCCCTATTTTAAAAACTCAGACCTTCAAACAAACACCTTATATTATTCCTTGTCATTTACATACAAAGTCCCACATACCAAAAAAGCTCTTATTATAAGATTATTAATTACTTATCCCAATCATTAGAGTAAATAATTTAGGTAATTACAGTCGTTATTGTGCATTACAGGTACAAGTATTATGATTAGAGTCCTTTATGTTACTACAAATAAACAATACATAGTAACCAGGACTTTTCATTTAAACTTTACATAATAATAAATATTTTATGATGTGATTTAGATATTGATATCAAAAGAACAGGCCTAAAGATCTTTCAATCCTTGTTATAATAAATTAGGTACCCATAAACCTCGTGTTTGATATGGCATGTGCTTCTGCAAATTTATATATTTGAATGCTAAAAAAAATAACAGATTTATAATTTTAAAGTGTATTATATTTTACCTATTTTACTATTATATGGGGCGTACACTTATTTAGTTTATTTTATGTATTGAATATGTAAGTTCCGTTTATTGCATGTATATTTCTGTTTTTTGCTCTTCTAAATAACATACAATAGAAGGACAAAAAATGAAAATGTACATACAATAAAGGGGATTGACTACAATAGAAGTTTTGAAAGTATGTCCAATGTAATAGTAAAAAAAATAAAGTATAATACACTTTAAAACCATAACTCCTTTAAATAGGTATCTTAAAATGTAACTCTTGAAACAGACAGATATGTGTGCTTGTTGGAAAATGCTAAGATATCTTTACAATCATAGGTAAGAATATTATGAATCATCAAAAGAATATAGAATCAGTAAAAGGATGCAACTATTATCGACAGGGAATGACAAATTCATCAAACTTTCTAATAAATCTACTAAATTGCGTATAGGTTATATATACAATACACGTTTTTAATGCACAATGTTAATAAATATACTAAAAAGTTTGGTAAAAATATCACCGCTTATTATCTTATCATTAACCATATAAGTGTGTGTCATGGGCTAGTTGAAAGAAATATGTTGTGTAGGTCACCCAATGGCCCGAATCAAAGAATTGGCAATGATGTAGTTTGTTTCTACCTTCCGTCATGTAGACAAACTCTATCTTTAACTAATTTTAAAATATAAGATCTCATATCCAAACGTATCATTCTGCATCTATAAAACACCAAAAAAGCCTTAAGTTAGCCAAACTAGAAAAGTTGCCTTTAATTTCAAATAAATATAAACGAGTTTAAACCCCAATAATTTCTTGTTAGATACAGGTACATAAGTAGTAGGAGTACACAACTACCACCCCCCATCATATCCCCTCTAGCATGTCCTCCTGTAATGCCAATTTCCAGTTCAACTTTGGTTTCCAGCAGCAAAAATAATAAAATAAAAACAAGAAAAAAAGAATCAAAGTGATAAAAATAAATTATTACATGCAGTCATATAGTTTGGATTTTGGACTATGCAACTGCAACATTTTCATGTTCCAACAAATAACGACTATCTTTAACTACAGCAAATTGTGTGTTTCGTCCGTAGTAGAAAGAATGGTGCATCTTCGAGTTCATTTCATAAGATACTGTGAACACTTGAGATTCCTAAAACTATAATAGAAAGCTTAAAGTCAATTTGAAGTTTCTAGAAAGCTAAGATTTTGGCAGAAGTTCTTGTTATCAATTTGTTTCCTACTCATGTCTATGCTACTCAGCAGTATTTAAATACATAGCCCTCAATTGTGACTTATCCAGAATGCTGCTTAGTGTGTTAGCAAGAATTACCTATTTTGACCCTTGAGAACGCGCAAGTAAAAAGCCCAATTTTGGCTATTTTCATCTATAGCACCTTGACCTAATGGATGTTGCTCTACATACGTCCTCACGTCATCCGCCGCTGCCAAACCTTCAAGATAGGTTTGTAGTTTGCCTTTAGGACCTGCAGGGAGAAGTATAACACCATTTATATTTGTAATAGGCAATTTACTTCCACGTAGAGAATGGCAAAACATGCAGGTCAGGAAGGTTGGGTAACGGGTCAAAATGAGTTGGGCCGGCTACTTTTTTTAGCCCATTGGACGTATTATCAAACAAAATACAACTTGACCCATTCGCATATTAATGTTTTAAAACTGAAACATCCACTTTCAAACTCACCTAAGAAGTCATCATGCTTATCCTTATAGCTGTAAGAAGCAGGAAATATTCCTGTGTGCTTCTGCAAGATAAAAAATATAAACCAAGACAAAATGAGTTTATACTTGTTAGTTGAACGCAGCATTGTCCCATTTTATACTGTGACAAGTATCAATATGGGTACATGAATTTCGAATTCACGAGAAATGTAAAATAATAAGTTGAATACAAAGTGATAGATAGTCTTACAGTGTTGAGCAATGCCTTGTACGGAGAATCATCCAACAACAATGTATTTGATTCATGAAAAGCTCCTTTGACCCAAGAATTATCAGGACCATTTTTTTCCCAAATCTTTTTCAGATCCTTGAAGACTATGCACTTGTGTTTATCTTCAAGAGTCCTAATCCCTGAGTCGGTGCATTGGGAAGCATCCTGAATTCCATACATGTCTCATATTACAATATAGGCAGCCGAGTTGATACAAAAGACAGGTGGCAGTAAAACACATTTGGCTAACCAGTCAAAACAGATTCAGGTTTAAACGGGTCACTTTAAAGTACGAGCTGAAACATGTCACAGGCAGGGTCAGTTTGGGTTGACCCATAAACACTTTTTGTCCATTTTGTTGAAACTTTATAAATAGTTAAAGAGTTAGTTATGATTACAAAAACAAAATTATAAAAGTAGTAATACGATATAGGAAGTTGGATGCATTAAAGGACCTTGAGAAAATTCCAACTCATTCGACCTATTCCTCCTTTTATCTAGATTTTCTGATTTAACTCGTTCGAGATCAAAGACAGCCCAAATCAACCCATTCACTTATGAATGGGTCTAAACTGTCACCTATAAGATAAAACTTATTGACATATCATTATCAGCCTTGTTGTCTCCCTAATAGGCAGGTAATTTAATCAAAATATGAACCATATAAAAGATAGCTGATAACTAATGAGTATGATCATTATGACTCCTACCAGTAATCATCCCTTCTTGAGACTGATCATAGATTGAGTAATATGGTGAATATAGCTGGATTCGACAGATATAACTAAAAGAACTTACCCAACAAAAAAGCACCTTCTTTTTTAAATCCCCCAATAGAAAGTCAACCATGGGGTCCAAATTTTTCCTGCAAAGATATTCATGAGTTACATGTACTGCATGCTATGAAAATGAGAGAATGATCAACTAAGAAAGAGACAAATATATAAAAAAAGAACGATACTTGGTTCTTGAGGACCAAATGCCAACGTTAAACCTCTCAAAACAAAATCTGAGAAAAGCATCCAAGAAGGGTCTCTTAAATACTGCATCCAAACTAAGCTTGTTAAACTATAATATACATAACAAAACTAACTTTGAAAGTATCTCCCCTAGTCGTACTTGCTCGTCTTGAGATATATTTATCAGCTTTTATATTCTTTGGTGGGCCGTTTACAATGTCTGCAAGCAACCCGTTCACATCAATAATAAGAAGCTTTTTCCCCAATGTGGCAACATGAGTTAGCTCCTTGACTTCTGTCTTCTTAATAGTATCCAAACCAACTGTTTTTTGCTTCTTCCTTTCCTGAGATGTCTCTCTTGACAATGTCATGTTCTCAACAACGGTTTTGGTTCCACTTGAGCCTTTATTCATGATTACTGTATCCTGTGGGCTCTCAGTGGTACTCAAAATACCACCTGAGACTACTTCCTTTTCCTTCAACTTCTTCCTCTTCCTCTTTTTTGATACTGTGGTATGTGTTGCAGTTGTACTAGAGGCCGTCTCACTATTGTCAGCTTTCAAGTCCTCTAAGTCTTGAGGATTCAAAATTTCACTTACGTTTGGCTTATCGTTCTTTGGTTTCCGCTTCTTTTTCTTTTTTCTCTTATCATTCACATTAGGATTTGTAGTTGCGCTCAAATCGATCTCAGCAAGAATTTCACTTTTATCTGAGAGCATCTCAGCACTTAAATCTTCAAGAACCTTACTTGTACCCAAGCCTTTACTCGCATCTACTTTTTCCAGGGTGTTTTCATAAATTTTCATCATGCCACCCGAGTCTGAATTCTTATCGTCATTTTTCTTCCTCTTTCTCTTTTTTGATCCTGCAGTATCTATTGCACTGGTACCCAAACCCATCCCACCTGTAGCAGCTTCCAAGTTCTCCAAGCATTGAGAATTCAATATTTGACTTAAGGATGGCTTACTTTCCTTTTCTTCCGTATCATTCACACTACGATTAGTAGTTGCACAATCATTTTCCATTTTCCTTAGCCTTTTCCTCATTCTCTTTCTTTGTAATTTACTGAGCGTAGTAGCACCATTACCTTTATCATTTTCCATCCCTGAAATCAAACTCTTTGCGTCACCAGTAGCAGCTGGACTTGACACCATAATCTTCTGATCAACAAAAGTGGCAGCGGTAGCTAGACAATTTTTTAGAGGACTTTCTATATCTTTCTGTTTTTCGATTGATTCAAGATTGGCTTTCAGTTTTTTCTTTAGCATTTTTCTCCTGTTCCTTTTCTGTGATTTAGTGAGCTTAACAGCAGCAGCATCACCTACATCATTTTGCACCCCTAAACACTCCTTAACGGAAGATGATATGTTTGCTTCCATTCTATCTACAATTCTGATACCAACAAATTAAAAAGGTCACAAATTTGTCACACGATTTAATAAAGTGCTAACAACAACAGTTTTATCAGTCATAAAAGTACCAATGAAACAATATTTATTTAAAAATTAAAGAAAACAACAAACGCATTATGTTCTAACATAAGAAACGATAGAGTAGAGTGAATTTTAATCTATCAATGTACCAAGTAAACTCACAAGCTAACGACTTTTAAAAATAAATGAAAACAATAAATGATTTAAAATATTTCAGTTAGGGTTGCAAAGCTAGCGAGAACATACGTACTGTCAATATTTTGATCTCCGGCAACCTTAGTCACGGCGGAGCTCAGGGAAGATGGTGTTTAGGGCTCAGACACCAGGCAGGCCCAAGGTTGTGTAGCCTGCAAAAGTATGGCCCCAAATAGGCCCCAAATATAATCAACCTTAAAATGTTGAAAGTTGTACAAAAATAGCGTCTTTGTTTAGGTTTTGATCCTACCAAGTAACGTGATACGATGATAATAATAAATAAAAATTCACAATAAGTGGTTCAGTGAATTCATGTTAAAAAATAACTTAAAAGACTTGGAATTCATTACTGTTTTATTGTTGTAGGATTAGCTTTGGGTTAAAATATCTAGTTATATTGCTAGTTACATGATATTGTTGACCTAATCTCTAAAGTAACACCTAAAGTAATAACTGAACATGAATTAAATGGCTATGAGTATCAAATATCAATCAACCAGTCCATAAAGTGTGTAAATGTAAACATGAAAAAAATTGCACATATGATATAAATTACGCATGAGACGATCAACTTGTTATGATCAAACTGGTTTGAAACGCATGAATCGTGAAGGGTATATGTTGCATTACAATAGACAATGGCATATTTGTAGATGTAGCAATTTTAGTCATTTGTGAGCGTTTATATTTATTACTACATCCGTCCCAAATTAAGTGTCCAGTATTAGTTTATACACAGTTTAAGAAATTGTTTTATCTGGTAGTGAAGATGACTCTTTTACTCTTATTTTTTGCACAGACTTCCGTGTATCAGTTTTGAGAAAGGATAAAATGGTAAAGTTAATTTACTACTTTTGGAAGTAGACATTTATTTTGAGACAAACTAAAAAGAAAATGTTGACTCTTATTATGAGACGGAGGGAATATGTGTTTACTTTTGAATTAAGTGGCGTTTGATTCAATAATTTGGTGGGATTTTAAGGAATTTGAATTTTAAATTTCATAAAATTTTATATTTGTTTTAAGCTTTTCAAATACAAATGGAATTATAAAACTCACGAGTAACGGATTTTAGAATGCTTTAAAATTAAAGGGATTTTAGAAAACAAAACCCGAAGTTATAAGTAGTCAAAATGGACAATATTGACATTCTCCCTTCTTATATTCCTATAAGTTAAATCGTTTCTTTAGATAATTTAAGTGTTCACGGTCTGAATAGTTAGTTGATTAAAATTTATAATAAGAAAATTATAAGAAAAGTGTTCCATTCAACCTAGTAATCTCTTTCTTATTTTAATTTTAAAATTCTATTTTTATGATTTTACATAACGAAAATTCAAATTCATTTTTATCAAGTAATCAAAACAATTTTCATCTTGATCGATTTTATGGTGAAGATTAATGATGACACTCTTAACCCTGATAATTGATAAATGGAGTATCCGGTGGTCCAATCTCCTGATCAGATGCCTAGCAGTTCATCCATGGGCTGGACCACTTGTAAAGAGGCCCAAACCACCTTTTGCAGCCTTTCGACCAACTTTGTCCATTCAAACATTATTTATTTCATCCCTCGTTGTCCATTCACCATCACATAATCGACCACCACTTAACTTTATGTTTTAGTTTATTATTTAATAATTAATCAAAAAAGCTTAGATTTGACAAAATTGTGTGATTTATAACTACAATACATGGAAAATGAGGGTATAACAAGAAACATACGCTTGATCGATATCTAGGAACGAAAAGAAAGAAAGTAGTATGTTGATATGAATATTCGTCGTATCAATGATGTTTGGTTGATATTGATGACTCGACTACTCTATTTAAAAATAGTTTGCTTAGCACAAATCCTCAAAGGTGAGGTCACTGTGAAAGTTCGGATGTATGATTCCATAATAAACCGAATCAAGTTGGTAGTGTTGGTCCAAAGCCAATAGGTACGAATACATGAGAATGACATATATAGCTCATTAACATATGATGAATCATGATCTTTATCTAACAAATTGAGATACGATATAGATATTAGATTTAGATATAAAGATAAAAAGATAAACAACTAAATGTTTTATAATGTAACATAGAGTATTGACCAGTAATAAGTTTTAGGGATTATATATTTGGAGGCCACTATATCATGTTGTTTTTATAGGCCACCCAAATATATCATTTTGTTTTTGTAGGTCACCTATATTTGAAAACGATTTTGTAAGCCACTCAAATTTGTATATTGTTTCATGTATACCAAGTTCGACTAAAAACTCATCAAAAAATGTGAAGGGACACAAATACCTATGTATTTGAATAAAACTAAAATAATATAAATAATGTCAATTAACAAATATAGGGGAATTTGTGTCCCGTCACATTTTTTGATGAGTTTTTAGTCGAATTTTGTATACATGAAACAATATACAAATTTGGGTGACCTACAAAATCGTTTTTCAAATATGGGTAACTTACAAAAACAAAATAATATATTTGGGTGACATCCAAATATAGAATCCCTAGGTTTTAACTCAGTAAATTCGTGTTTTCATTACCCCAATCATACACATGAGTAGTTTAGTTTCTTTATTTATTTTTCTGAATGCATATTCTATATATCGGGTTTAGAAAAAGAAGATCTAACAATATCATGACGCATATGATATATCTGTCTCTACTAATTATAAAACATTTTTATATTGTGTTAAAAATAGACTCAACAAAAAAAACCTTTAAACTACCCTTTAACTCAATCATAATATATCCATTAATAAAAATCTGTTACATATTAATGACCTAAATCTATCACTAATTTACTATATATATAAATCTAGTATCATTTTATTGTATTTAGTCAATAGAATAATACTTCATATAAAATAAATATAACAAATTTCGTCACCTTACCACTATTTATCATATCATTCTTATCATCGCATTGTGTAGGTATTATTATGATATGATTTATATTAATACGGTAGGTCGTGAATCATGGTATTTTATTATAGTAGTTACTAATTTTATTTTATATTGTTATTGTTAATTGTTATTGTTATGTTATATATAGGCGCTCACTATGAGACCGAATAACTAGGATCAAGTGCACACATCATTAATACTATTGTCTTCACTCTTTCACCAATCAAGTTTACATCGATGACTAGATATATGCATTTTAAATTCTGATTATTTTATTATTATTTTTATTTTTATACAAGTTGATAATATTTTGTGTAATTTAACTAAAATAAAATGATACAGAAACTGTCCCCGGCCATAGTAACAACACGCATATGTGGGATGGTTAATGCAATTTTTAACATAATTAAAACTTAGTTTCATTATTAAACTTATAATCGATAAGGACTCGATTACGTCATCCAAAGAACATAACCACGCGTACTATATGAATTCAAAATTGTATATTTTATTGTGGTAAATTATCATTTCAAGTGATCATAGATAGAAGTGAAGGACATATATAAAGTATTTGTTCGATGAAGTTGCATGTTTACTGTGGGTCCCTATTGATATAAAAAACTTCAAACCGACCCATAAAGTTTTCATGGGAATGCAATTTAAAAAGCAGGAAATTAAAGGCGAACCTTTTCTAATGGTGTACATGAGAAAGTGCGTTTATGACAGTTGTAAAAGTGATGGCTTGGTTTTAACTTCAACTTTCCTTTTAAATACATTTTTCACATGCCATTTCATTCCTTTCTTAGCTTGCATTTCAACCAACTATTTTCTCCTTAATTTCATTTACGAGTACATCTTTTCTATTTTGTTTTTCTTCAAGGAGCCGAAGTATTATACCCTTTAGCTTATATTTATATAAATATATAGGAGCGTCTTTGATTAAATGTTCATATATGCACAACGTCATAGTCGGTAACGACCAAGCCATTGGCCTTGGTTTCTCGGATGTCATTCGAGTTGTATAATTTTAGCTAGACTTACATTAATATTTAATACTTAAATTTTAATGAGACAACGTTATGGGTATGTTTGGTGAAGTAGTTGTAGGCTGTAGGCTGTAGCTTTAGGCTGTAGCTGTAGCTTTACGTTTGGAGCTTTTCGCGAAAAGCTACTTCTAGTAGCTTTGAAAATTTGAGCTTTTCGTTGGATTCTAAAGCTACAGCTTGTACATGACAAACAGAGCTTTTATTTTCATAGGAGCTTTTTGTTCAAAAATTAAAAACTAAAGTTCCAAAAAGCTCCTAAAAGTTTCATGCCAAACAAAGCCTATACTCAGAAAATGTTTGAGTTTTTAACATTATGTAATAAATTTCTTTAACCTAAGATATAAATGAATAGTTTGTTTTAATTATTTGTATGGAAACTAATTATTTGTATGGAAACGATGACTTTCGATCGACACCTTAACAGCCAAGAGCCCTAGTAACATGTTAGATTGTCCCCTTGTTAATCTTTTCAACTACATGTAGTGTATAAGTTTATTAATAAAAAACCAAAAGGAATACAATATTGGTCTTGGAATATTAATTAATACAAGAATTTTAAGAATATAAAACACATGTTTACCCTTCTTCATATTTTAAGGCTTTCCGGCCATAAATTACGATCTAGAGAAACTCTGTTATATTAATTCCATGATTCTAAGGAATAAAGTTTAACACAGAAGTTTTCTATCAAGGGAACAACTATGTAAAGAATTTAATGAAATACATTTTAGTCTTTTTTTTGGTGATAATCAAGTTGTAATATATAATCTTTTTCTCCTCGGACTCCTCAATTCAATGGAATTATCGAGAGAAAGAACTGAATGTTACAAAAAATAAGTAGAACAATGTTAAACGAACAATCGATCCTATAAAAGTTTTGGTGTCATGCGGTATCCATCTCATGTTTTATATTTAATAGTGTATTAGTAAGGCAAATTCTCAACAAGACACCATATAAATTGTTGAAAGAA
Organism: Logfia minima; assembly: GCA_963921325.1. Taxonomy (NCBI): domain Eukaryota; kingdom Viridiplantae; phylum Streptophyta; class Magnoliopsida; order Asterales; family Asteraceae; genus Logfia; species Logfia minima. Next base: position 9,873,111 of record OY992774.1, on the reverse strand, counting down.
AACCGTCACTTATGTCATCTCCAATGTATGTTGGGGTAAAATTGATTCTCCAACCAACTCATCAAATTGGAAGCAAGTTTTGGTGCACACTAAATATTCAAAAGATTTTGCACCAAATTTGGTGAAACACCAAACTTTCTATCAAATTTATAATGTTTCATTTTAACCACCCTTTTAAATAAATTATATTTTTATTATATAAGTCCAAATTTTATGTAAAACTTCTTTACTTGTATTATTCATGTAAATATGTTGTATTTTAAGTTATATAATTGATGACTAAAAGAATAAATGATATGTTTCAAACAAAGTATAATAATTAAAATACTGATTCATTGAGGTTGCGTAATTGCAGCCAAACAAATGTAAATAAATATAGTGTTACAATTAAGTTAATAGCTTAGAACGTTAATTGAATATAGAAATAATTAATTGAAGTAAATTATAACATACAAAAAGTCTATGGGATAATATGTAAATGCTAAAAGTCTATTTGGTGCATATATTGGAGATAAATCACATTTAGTGCAATCATATTCCTCAAAGATTCTTTTATTACAGCAAATTTGATGCAATGTTAGTGCATACGTTGGAGATGCCCTTAGTCACCTTAGAGTTTTTGATAGGAAGTGTTATATACTTAACACAAAAGATTACTTGACTAGGTTTGATCCAAAAGTCTATGAAGATATTTTCTTAAGATACTCCTTGAATAGAAAAACTTATATAGTTCTAATTAATAATTCTAATATTGTAGACGAGTCACTTATTATCACCTTTGATGAAAAATCACCTTTGCCTAAGTCATTGCCCCTAAAAGATGATAACATAGTATAAGAAGATATTCTAGGTAAACAAATGAATAATCTAGATGTAGGTAATCCAACTCCATTAACTAAATCAACTAGCTCCTTTAGCTAATATAAAAGAACTTATGAGTCACTATATAGATCAAGTAATAGGATATTTTAGTGAGGTTATCGTGTTGTAAGCATTTGTGTCACAACATTGTATTGTAATTTGCTATAAGTGTTCTTCAAGAGTGTGTGTGTGTGAGAGAGAGGAAGAACTTGAGTTGTAATCTTTTCAAGTGTTATAGAAAGAAAGTTAGTGTGTAGATTGTCTTTCATTTGTTAAGGGAACACTTGTTTGGTATTGTATAGTTTTCTGTCTTATTTGATTATAATTGATTGTTAAGTAATCATCTAGTTTCAAGTAAAAATTTAGAAAGATTTTTTTTTTATCTTCATTTTTTAATATAACATTCATATATAGTTAGAAATTTTACTTTCTCAAGACTAACTGAAAAACTCACACATAAATAGTTATTATTATTAGATTGGTATAATATATAAGCTATATTTGCATCGAGCTGAGTTGATTCTTCACAATTTTTACAAAAAAAACACATATGGTTTACATATAAATAAAATTCCTAAGTGTTTGAAAATGTATCCAACTTTGTCAAAAAAAAGCTATTTTGTGTATGAACTTTCAAATCTCAATTGTGTGTATCCAATTTTGAAAGATCGTTAATTGTATGTAATTTTTTAACGTGGGACTTTGAATCAATGACACATGGATGCTTTAGATGGATGATACACCATCCAAAATACATACAATTAACAATAATTGAAAATCGACTACACACAATAAAGGTTTTGGATGTTCATACTCACAATAGCTTTTTTGACAAAATTAGATGTATTCTGAGATACTAAGCCCTAAATAAAAATACATATATTGTATAAATTGTTAAATTGAGGAGTTATACCCCGAGCTCTTTTCCTAACCACCCCCAAGATGTTTATATAAGAAGGTTGGAATATCATAATTTTTGTAAGAACATTAAGACGACTTTCCATCAGAGTATTTTGGTAACTGCAAGCCATATCATTGTGTGTGAAGATTTTACATTATCTATCATGTAAGACCACCTGGAGTGGTACCGTGGTAGGCTCCATTATGTAGTTATGATGGTTCGACTCTTACATGCTCGTCACCTATCGTCACTCCCAGAATGGATGATAATGAAATACTCGTGGATTCTATCTTGAATTTCCTTCATGCTTTTATTATTCGATTTGATTTTTTCTTTTCTTGTGATATATGAAGATAATATGAAGAAGACGAAGTGGAAGATGTAGGTAAAAATGGAGAAGAAAAAAGAACCCTAGTTTTCTAAATTAAGAAAATGTGGGTTTGGATTTTTTGTGGCAAATTTTCAAAATTAGGCTAATTAAACAAATAATATAAAAACATTTCTAACTTTATTAAATTTTATAAAGTGTAATTTATAAACAAAATAATATTGTAACATTATAATGAATATATATGTTTTTATTTTGATTAATGAATAATGAATCTTAAATAGAATATGAATTTAAAGATATATATTGATGGAAAACAAATATAAGTTACGACATTTTAATATTAGAAGATATAGATATAGATGTTAAATTAAATATTATTATATTTGCTAATAGACAATTGCATTATTCTAGTAAATTTTAAAATCATGATTTATAATGTCATATTTTCTTTAATTTTAGAAAAATTCAAAAAAATCAAATAATTCTATTGGTCAATTGGGTATTTGATGACATCATCAACCAATTCTTATATTATATTTAAGATTTAAGATTTATTTTTCAATAATAAGTTTGTGTTATCTATTTAATTTTGTTATAAAGATCTCATTTTTAATTTTTATAGTGACTTGACTTCATATAGTTTCTTTATTACTTTTCTATGTTGTTATCTTCTTCGTTAAACTTGTAATTGACCGTTTTCCCGTGGTTTCAAGAATTGTATCTTATGGTTTGTTTCACTTTTGTATGGTTTCACTTACTGATGTGTATCATGTTGTGGATTGTATTTTGCTAATGAGACTTCAACATATAACTAAGGTCAACATGATATTTGGGTTGGATAGCTAAAGCTAAATTATTATTTTTCAAATTTGAAACATACAAGGTGATTTTAAGTGGCAATAGTGGGCACATTTTCTTTTGTGGGGACATATAAGTTATATCTACTGGTGTTGATATAAGCACATAAGCTAAAAAGGTTATATAGATGTTATTTCTAGCAGATACTAACTAATCTTTATAATGCGATTGTCTATCCCAATTTGTCTTATAGTATGTATATATGTACATGAATTTCAGCGTGAGTCATGCATGTATTTCAATCTACTAGTCACGGATAGACACATAGAGATGTTTGATTTAATTAAACCAAAGAGGACCGTAGACTTTATATTGTCACAATACGTTGTTTTGCAGTTTATTCATATGGTCATATTAACATATTATGCTTTTAATTCTTTTAAGTCACTTACATTCACATTATTCACATTATACACATCTATTAATTTGTTTTCCCATGTTGTATATGATGCCATTAGCATGCATTGTTAGTCTTATAGTGCACTAATTTGACTCATAATTATAAGCAGATTATAAATTGGCGCGAACTCAATTTTTATCTTGTAGGTGAAAATAACCTCTCAATAATTATTAAATTAAGTTGACTAGCCATGCTTGGATGTCTCACTTTGCTTTCAGAAATGATGAGAAGATGGATAAGTTGATAGAAGAAAGTTAAGAGGAATATAGTCAACAAAGAAGACAGTGTATAGAAGAGATATAGCAGCCCCACATTTAATTTTGGTCAACAACTAATTTATTGTTTTAAATTGTAAAACACTATCCATGTAATTGTTATTAGGTTATAGATGCAATAGTAAAAAAAGGAAAAAAAGGTTATTTATGTCAAAAGAAAAAAAAAGCATAAAAAGATCGGTAGGGCGCTGTACGTATCAAGAAGGCAATAGTAATGTCAGACAGCGAGCAACCATGAACCCCACATTTCTTTTTCTTCTTCTTTTCAATTTTAAAGCCAAAAAGACGCTCACAGAGGAACACACCTAAGGGTTTAGTCACGTGGTGAAATTTGATTTCTTGCTAGTGCGTCTAAGTTCATAGACAGTCTTATATTTTTTTTTTCTTTTCAATATAATTAATCTTTTAGCATTTGAACTTTTACTTTAACAATTAATTTAGCATTTGACATTGATAATTAATAGGATTAACTACCAATATTTAACCATTTGATGTGTGAACTTTTGTATGAGTGTGAAATAGTGAATTTGTTTGTTAACTATGTAAATTAAAGGATTACTTTGTTAAATAACCCGATCAAAGAAGATAATTAGTGATTTTTTTTAAAAATTATACAGTATACCACATGTTATTAATATTATGTTTCGTCCAAGTATCGTCTTCGTTGTTTTATTATTAAGTAAATGGTATTTTATGATATTTTGTTCATCGCACGGATATAAAAAATAGTTGAGTAAAACAGTTGCAACCAAAAAGCCTACTCTGCTATTTCCCACAAACTTCCGTCATTGGCAGAAATTAGTACGCTTTTTTCTACATTTTTCCTTTTCTATTTATAAACCCTAATTTCACTCCATTTAAATTTGCATTGAGTAAGAAAGCAATGGGAATATGTTTATCAACGGAATCACCGCCAAAGAAGAACAATTCAAAACGCGTAACAAATCATCAATCAATTAGCAATAGTAATTCAAGCAGTCGATGGTCCCGCATTCGATCATTTTCTGGTAAAAAAGATAAATTCGATGATGATGCTGTGATTCATGAACATGCAATCGCTGCTGCTCTTCTTTTTCAACAGCAAAATGGCGGTCTTTTACCGTTTGACCGGTCAACTTCCTTACGTCATTTTCCAAACTCAAAACGTCATCAGCCTTTTACTCGGAGTTCAAGTACTAGAACCAGATCGGTTACTGATCCTTTGCTTCCTCCTCAACAGCTCCTTAATCAGGTATATTTATACTCAAATTGTGATCATTTTGTGTGTTAATATATATGATATCTTTGTGTTTAACTATATGCGGTTCATGTTTTTTTGATCAAATACAAAGTCAGTTAAACGTAACAATTGTAGGAAGGATTTTGGCACCGACATGTATCTGGTGCACTATTTCTTACCATTTGATGCATAAAAAAATGTAAAAGAAAAATAAAATAGAAAATAGGTTTGTCGGTTTAAGAAAAAAAAGGAGAAAAATAATGGATGGTGTATCAGATTCTACTTAACTTTGGGAAGTGTTTGTTTTTGGGGGGTTTAAAACTGGTGCAACTTTTTTACATATAGAGTAACAGATATGGGCGAGTTATGTGTGATTATTTAGTTATCTGTAGGATACTCTGTTTTGTCCTGATTAAAAAACTGGTTGGATTTTATTTGACAATAAATCTACTATATCATGTTCTAGCAGGATGTAGATCTTGATCAGTTAGAGACCAGTCATATTGTCCTTGTTCATGGAGGCGGTTTTGGAGCCTGGTGTTGGTACAAAACAATTTCACTATTAGAAGAATGTAAATTCCGAGTTACTGCAATTGATTTAACTGGTTCTGGAATTGATTTATTCGACACCAATAGCATTAAAAGTCTTTCACAGTATGTGACGCCACTTACATATTTCCTCGAAAAGCTTGCAGATGGAGAGAAGGTTGTTATCTAATCTACAATGGACTCCTTTTTTGGTAGTTTTTTTGAGAATGAAGTGAATATAGATCCTATAATTGCCTTCCTGGCTTAGCTTTCAGCCTAAACATTTTTCTCAAAGTTAATTATTATTAGATTGAAAAGTAATGTATGCATTTAATTTAATTATGAGCGTAGCTGTCATTGGAAAAGAAAGTTCAGACTAAATTTAAAAATTAAAAGCACATCTAGAAATGAGCTGAAATGTGGGTTCATTACAAGGTGCCTGATGCATGGATAGTTGATTTGGTTGTTTAGAGATGCAGCTTTCGTTGAATTTTTAGTTTCCCGGTTTTAGTATTATTGTCAAAGCCTATAAGTTGATAGTATCTTTAGACATCTAATTGAAATTCAGTTAGCAAGTACTATACACAATCCAAGTGTATCTTCTTAATTTGAACATATTCAGTGCAGGTGATTTTGGTTGGTCATGACTTTGGTGGTGCATGCATATCATATGCAATGGAGTTATTTCCAAAGAAAATTGCGAAAGCTATCTTTATTGCGGCTTCTATGTTGAAAACTGGACAAAGTACTCTTGATATGTTCTCCCAGAAGGTTTGGCGCTTCATCCATAATCTTCCTACCCATAGAGGTTTAAGACGAGTTGAACAATGTGAAAATTGGTTTATATTTAATTAGCAACTAAATTCATATATGGTCCATAAACTTGAATACAAGTTTAAGCCATGCAGACCCAGAACTTCAATTAAATATCACTTAATTAGTTTGTTAGCATTTATAAGGAAGTTCATAACCAAATACATAAGAATCTTCATAATTGAGGACCAGGAGCAATTGTATATAGCAACTTTTAATGCATTTTCAACTTGGGCAATGATAAATCCATCACCACTTCTGATAAATCCACAAAAACTATTCATTGTTTGTGTGTCCAATACAACTTGTTAATGCATAGTTTTGGTGGATAAATCAAAATTGATGGTGGATTTATCATTGCACTTTCAACTCTCAAGTTTTTTAGTTGCTAGAAAACAAATTATAGTGTATATAGAAGTTCTCAATTTTTGGGAATGGTGCAATAACTCTCTAATTTTATTTAACAATATTCATGTAAGAAATTGATCAATGAGAATTTTAGACATAGAATTCATGCATTGTTTTTTTTCTTCTTTTTATATAGTTAATAGGTGATGCACTAATGTTTTAAAAGACCTGACCCACCACCCAAGGGTTGCAAGGTTCCACCAATGCAATTGGGCCAAAGTCCACTTAAATTCTGTTCATGTCTTAGTTGTTCTTTAAGTAAAAAGTATTAAAATACTCTGAATTGTTTTGTAATTAATTAACCTGTAACAAATTAACAATGAACTCATAAAGTGTGCAATTTTTCATACTCAGGTAAATGAATTGATGACAATGTATAAATTATATTGCAGGAAAATACAAACAATCTTATGCGGCAAGCTCAAAAGTTCATCTACACAAATGGGAATAATTTGCCTCCAACTGCCATAGATCTCGACAAAATGCTCTTGAAGGACCTTATATTCAATCACAGTCCTGCCAAGGTATAACAACCTCACTCGAGATTTGAGGCCTTTTGATTATTAACTTCAGCATGTTCGTAAGACTTCATATGTGCATATTGCGTATATTATTATAGTTTGTACTACAGACATTTTTCTTATAACTTATTCTATTTTGACACATTTCTTCAGGATGTAGCATTAGCTTCTGTGTCAATGAGGCCAATTCCATTTCCACCTGTTTTGGAGAAGCTGTCTCTTTCCGATTCAAACTATGGGTCAGTCAGACGATTCTACATAGAAACCCCAGAAGACAATGCAATTCCCATAGCTCTACAAGAGAGCATGATAAAGGAAAGCCCACCTGAAAAAGTTTTCCGTCTCAAAGGTTCTGATCACTCCCCTTTTTTCTCAAAGCCTCAGGCTCTACATAAGCTACTAGTCGAAATTGCAAAAATTACATAAACTTTATGAAGATTTCCCTTATCAAAATCACCCTTACATCCGTATAGTTTACCTGATCCAACAAAGCTAGCACATAGTTCTTTTTCTTAAGTTTCAATTTAGATGGTTACAGCTGCATAGGTAGCATGATTTTGAGCAGTAGAGTTTTGTACATGCGAACCCTTTTCAGAGTTCTTTCGTAAGGTAAAATAAATCTTATTTGTCAAATGACTTGTTGTTCTTTATGGTCCTGGAGCTGTTAGAAATTCAGCAATTTGTAGGTACTATTCATCAAATGATATTGTCAATCTCATATGTAATAATAAAGCTATGACAAAAGCAGATTGTTTAAAATGCTGGTAGTGATTATGTTCATGTATATGTTTAAATCAAAAGTTTTCTTTGGTTTTTGCTGCTCCCATTTGATAAAGCTATCAACTAAATATCACATATATACTTTAGCAAGGACAATGTAAGGGCTGTCATGGAACAAAAAAGCAAAGGTAAATGTTTGCATTTCTTTTTTGGCAGACTACAACAGAAAGTACTGTTTGTAATTGTCGGTTCTTGTTTACTGGCCGTGCATTGAATCCTCCTTGTTAAACCGATACTCTCTGTAGAAATGAAAGAACAAACCATAGGAAGCACCTCAAATTTTATAAAATAAATTACAGTTTTATAAAATTGATCTAATTTGAACTAATGAAATAAGAAGGGTTGTTTTAACAAACTGAAAATTAGAATTAGAAGTATAATTGAATTAGGACTGTAACGGCTTGTAAAGATAAATACTATACGGCTTGTAAAGATAAATACTATCTTATATTAAATGAATACATGTATATATCATATTGGAATTTTGCATAGGCTATAGAATTTGAATTCCTTCAATCATAATATATACCTATTTCTATTAATTAATACTTATAAAAGAAGGTTTAACCTTGCTTCTGTGTCAAGCTCTAATTAATTTGCTTACGTGTCAAGCTCTAATTAATTGCAACTTATATGGCATCTAAATCTCAATGCCACGTCATATTATGACCCAGTTAATCTAACTTTTGAAATTTAAACAATTAATTCAAAGACTTGTACGTGGTTTTCCATTTATCAGCTTATTTTAATTGATTTTACCTCCTAAAATTTAGCAAATGTTACATTAACGACAGCTAAGATATCGTCAACTATTTACATAGACAAATGACTCCCACTAAATTCAATCTTCATAATATTTTCGGCACATCCCATTTTTACAAACTCCATAAATTCAAAGAGAATAGATATTCAATACATAATATAACAATAAATATAATAATCTATATCTACTAAAAGATTAAGCCCTCCATCATTAATGTTAAGTCTTATTATTTTATTTTAATTTTCAATTTAATTAATTAATATAAAAAATTTAAAAAGTAAACTCAAATTTATTAAGTCCTCCATCATTAATGTTAAGTCTTATTATTTTATTTTAATTTTCAATTTAATTAATTAATATAAAAAAATAAAAAGGTAAACTCAAATTTCACATATATTATTAATGATATGATATTAACTATTAGTAATTGTCAATATTAAATATTTATTAATAATATAAAATTAAATATTACAATTATTATTGTGTAATAAAATATCACATTTGTAACTGATCATGAAATGATTGTAGTAGGTATATGATCGTACAAACATTTTAGATCATTTTAGTTTTTTAAATTGTCAATATTAGTCCTTATTAGTTTTTTATTTTCATTATTGCATAATGACAATTTTTTGTTAAGCCTTTTTTTTTAAAGTCGTATGCGTTTGAGATTCGTTTAACTCAAGTTATTTTATGGCTATTTAACTAAATATTACGATGCACGTTTTAATTAGATGCACCATTATATTTATACTTCAACAATTAACACAAACATTACATAATGAACAATTTTATACAAACTGTGTGCATCACACGGGTCTGAATGACTCGTTATAATAATAATAATATTATAGACTAAAAATTTAATAAATTCAAGAATATTGAATCATAAATCAGCGTGAGTAAACCATTCATCTGATAATGTTAATATTCCAGGTTAATATTGACCATATAATTATCAAATTATTTTATTCTTATGTATGCCATGTTTATTGGTTAAATATCCATTTCATTCATTTTAATTTTGTAATACATTCATATTCAACTTATTTTTAATCATCAGCTTTATTAAGAAAACATAGAGCTATCTAAGTTACATATGTAAAAAAAACTACTTTGTTGATGGTATATCATTATTTTTAAATGCAAATTTAAAAGTACAAATTCTATCATCTTAACCAATATTGTCATTTCCAGAGATTTGATCAAATTATAATTTATAGGATGGTACAATGTTACTGTTCAAGAAGCTTGATAATCATGTACCACAAATTTTATCCTAAAATATTACTATGCTCTTACATAATAATAGAGTAACATTACATTTAGAAAGAAGGCATGAGTGTTAGAAATAACTGGGAATGTGTGAGTATGGTTAGGATACAAATTTGAGAGGTTGGATAGTTTATAAGAATTTTGAGGCTTTTCTATCAAAGGTATGCCTTACATGAACTATTACAAAAGTCAAGTATAGTGATTGTCTCATTTTGACTACATTTTTTAACGAGTATCAATGTTGGAATACCAATTAACCTTCATCTCCCAAATCATGTTTGTGTTACAAAGAACGATTTATCGTTGGTGTATGTTTCCTAATGATCACTAACACAATCCAAGAATTGTCATTGGTTACATGTCAATTTATTTTTTTCAACGTTCAATTTTGATACATGAAAATTATATGTTCCAAGACTTAAAAGCAGAAGTGAAAAATCAACAACTTAACTGATGATGTAGTTTATAACAAAGTTTTGAGACACTTGTAACTTTCATAACATATTATTGCAGTTTTTAGACCGTCGTGTATTGTACGGGCTCAAAACCTAGTATATATATATAGAAAAATGATCCATACGGAAGCTCCAAATCTCGGGGACGGAGGGAAGCAAATGTTAGCCCTTGATTTTTTCATAAATATATGTTTTTAACATTCATTTGTGATGAATGTTAAATTTTGAAATTATTTATGATTTTAAAAATTCATTTATGATGAAATCAAAGGTTGAGATTTACTTCCCTCCTTCCCTAATTTTTTTGCTTCCCTCTTAATCCCCACACTATGTATATATAACTATATATATACAATAGGTTTTACTAGTCGGGAACAATAGAAAAAATAATAATATAGTTATGCATGTGGGAGCTGAGAGCAAAACAATGAGTAGGAGGTGTTTAATTAGGTGTTATTACATATAATCGGAGGACGAAAGTAATTTAACGTAGTATAAAAATAACAATTATTTAAAGGTGAGTTTCATGTGACTTTTAAACTAAATTATATTTATTTTATAAATTGTTTATTGGTTATAATATTGTAGTATGTTTAATATGTAGATATGAAAATGTTACTATAAGCTTATCAATTATCCGCTCTTTCAATAATAATGAAATCGAGTAAAAAGAAAATTGTAAAAAGAAAAGTGAAAAATTGTGAAAAAGATGTGTAAAACTATAGTTTGCCATCAATATGTGAAAAAAAAAAATAAAAGCTGGAAATTGAAATTGAAAAGAGATTATTGGATTGAAACTTTGATTGCTTCTATGACAAAATGGCATTGAAAATCATTGGTTAAATGTTTATATTGAAAATCTTTATAAATGTTTTATGTGAAGACTGTGATTCTCACAAGACTTTGTAGTTGACCCAATACGTTTTTAACATTTGTGTAACTCGAGATAAGGAATAAATGATAAAGTGTATAGTATGATAACACAATGATATTGGAGAATGTTAGAAAATAGACGCTTCCACCGATTAAGATAAATAATAAAATTTTGCACTTTAATAAAGTGAGTTGTTTCAATGGATAAATGTAACGTAAGTATACACAGTGAAGTAATTTTAACATTATTGGTCATGCTATATTTCTTTTTATCGAGAAAATAAGCAGATCAAATAAAAATTATGAACCAGAACATCAATATTTTGTAATAATCGTTAACGAAACAAATGAGTATTTGAAAGTTGAAAGAAAGGGAGTATGATGCAATTTATCTTTAGTAACTTGCATTGAAAACATAGGGACCGTTGAAATTCAAATTTAAATTCATATGTAACGGGAGGATATTAATAGTACAAACAATTAACCCACCATTATATTCCCTTCAACCGCCTGTAAATTTAGCATCATCAAGCATTCCCCACCCCCATGCATTCAAACCTAAATTAGTCCAGGTGTTTCCTGCAATCAAATATTATTTTTCTCTCCTGATTCGATCTAATTCGACAACGAGGTACGTTACATATTGTGAATTCTGATCTTAGTTTACACAACAAAACATTCATCTTATATTTGATCTGTCTAATACCTTCATATTATACAATTATTAAAAAGAAGTTATGTGCTTTCTCCGTATGAGCATCTGTACTCTTTTGAATTTCTTCGTTACATATAATTTTATCAATTTAATTTGACTTAGGATGAATGAATTATTGATCTATTCATTAATCCTTTAATTTTCATGAATTTGATGATCAGAGCGTAGTCTATATGTTTGCACGTAGGCCTAGACTGCGCTTTGAGTATCAATACTGCAACAAAAACAGATTGAATTGAAAAGAATGTATTTGTAACTATAATTGATACATTTAATAAATTTGCACAACTTTAATTGATGCGAGGGATAGCAGAAAATGGGGCGAGGTGTAAGTTGTGGCGGAGGCCAGAGTTCGTTAGGGTACTTGTTTGGTGGAGATACTGAAGGCAACACTCAACCGCCACCAGAGAATCAGAGTGGTGGTGAAGAGACAGGTGGTAACACTCAACCACCACCAGAGAACCCAAGTGACAATGCAACCACAGAACCTTCTCAGAACGCTCCAGAACATTCTACTGAAACCGATGAGCCTTCTCAAAAGCCGGCTTCTGAACGCCTGAACATAATTAACCAAAATCCCTGTGCTGAGGGTCATGACAGCATGACAAACAATTACCATAGGGCAGATGGACAGAATTGTGGCAATTTCATCACGGTACGTAGCACCCTTCGAAAAAAAAAAACCGAAGTTGTATTTTTAGAAGTTTGATAGCCCTGATTCTAATTTGTAATTTGTTTCAGAATCGGTCATCGACTAAGGTCCATGCTGCTCCTGGTGGCAGTTCTTCCCTTGGTTATCTCTTTGGTGACGATAAGAAGTGATTGTGTCCCTCGTCAGCAAGTATTTAAGGATGCTATCGAATTTGGTTTATGCTGTTATTATAGTACTACTATAAGAACCCTATTAATGCTATATAATTTGCAAGTAAATGTATCAATGATTTATGCAAGAATTCCTGCAAACATCTATATGCGTATTTTTTCTCTGATGATGCACAACATAGTTTTCGATTAGATAAATGTCACGTTTCATATAATACTTGATTTAACAACAGGGCTAAACGATTTGTATGATTATGAAAATGATGATTTGTGTGTTAAGCAAAAGTTGCTTATTATCTAAACTAAAAAAAGACAAAAATTGAAGACAAATACGTATTTGATATGCACAAATGCGTACATTGTGAGGTCGGATTGTAGATTGAATCTTAGAAGTATGTCATGCCGTCATGGGGTTTGCAATGTGTAAATTTTCAGATACTTGTCCTGAACTAAGCTATCTTTAACCTAGTATGAAGAATCAAGGTGTTAAGCCGTCTCAAATTGTTTAAAGAGATGGAGAACTAAATATGTTGGGTAAGATGTAAAAGTTAATAAGGGCAAATGCTTCATTTGCCAAATAAACTTAAAGGGGCAAAACAGAAAGTCACTTTTTAAGTTACCGAATACGTGACTTGAAGTTAGGCTATTGTGAAAACACAAGCAAAAAAATGAAGAGGTTGATTGATGTGGTTACTTATTTAACTTTGTAGTTACTATTTGTTCATAAATAAAAAACCTCCATATTTGTAAATGATGATTATTCACTAATTCAAAACCATAATAATAGTCCAAAATATCTGTCATCAAATACCATTTCAAGATTTAGAAAAATAGTGGAGAAAATGGTTATGCTTTCAAAATGATAGTTCGTGTATGGTATTGATGTTCATTCATCACATCAAGGTAATATTTAAACTCATATTATGGTTTTCTATAATTAAATGATTATCTGGTTATGAATTTTAGAAGCGAAATCATCATTTCGAAGTGCATACACATGCTTCCCCATGTTGATTTGCATTTGTAAGTCATTTAGTCTAATTGATGTTTACTAACGTAAGTGATTTCAATCTTTTCCAATTTTACGAGGATGGCTAGACCTAAACTTTATAAACGTGTAACTTTGACAACGATCAGGTTAAGAAACAATCGGGAAGTTTTTGAAATTAGAGTTCCTTTCCGTTTTTATTAGAATCGGTGAAAATCATGTTTAATTTCTCGTGTTCACTTATTTGGGTTCGTGTTGAGTTGATTCCAAATCAAAAAGACGACTCGAAGCTAGAATATATTGTTATTATATTAAAAGATTTGTGTTCCAAACATTTGATCACGAAACGCCTTAATAGAAGATTTATAAATACCGAAAATATAAGAAATTGGTATTGTGGTATAAGTTTTATTTTTGTTTAATTTATGTGCTAACTTCAAGTAACAAGAACTCTTTATGGAAGAGTTTATATGTTTATTGGTGACATTTTTCGATGGTATCTATTTCTCGTATTTTTTCTGAAGTTGTTATTCACACATCGTTGTTAAATAAAAGCGTGTATACATTAAATTTTAATTGACCAATCGTTTAGATTTTGGCAATGTACTTCATCCCCTGTGAATAGAGGGAAGTGATCTGTGAAATTACAATATCATTAATTACATGACATAAGTTACTAATTACATGGACATAAGTCTAAAAATGGGTAAATTCTCAAAATTTCATTAAAATTTTAGTTTAACTCTTCAACTTCTTTTCTCATAATTTAATCGATGTTTACTAAATTTTTATTGTTTATTATTTAAAATATAAATTTAAAAGCATTTTATTTTAAAAGAACATACCATTAAGTATTTACGTTTTAAGTTTTAATTAAAGTAATATATATAAATCTCGTTATAAAAAATAATATTGTATATATAATATTATAACATAACATTATGAATATTTAAGTATATACAATATAATGCTTATAATATGTTACAATATATGCTATCACAATTAGTTTTATAATGTTTTATTTAGAAAAAAAAACATTTTTATAATGTTGTCATGTTTAATTATTATGGTTCTATGAAAGTTATTTATAATAAAGGTATGTTGTTACTTTATATAAAATGTCTTAGAGAGAGTTACTTTTTCATATATGATATAATAATTATGTATATATACGGTTTACAATATATACAAGAGTTTGAAGGTAAATCCATTACTTACATGAAACTATATAAATTAAAATTTGTTTATAAATGTTTTTAAAGTATTAATCTGTGATAAAATGTTATAATGGTTTTTCTAACTGGTTATTTACAGTTAAAGGATTATAACAAGAAGAAAAAATGTGAAGGAAAAATAGTTGAAAAATTGATAATTAAACTATTATTAATCCTCAATTATTACATATGATACAACACATGAGTCTCCTCAATGATAGCTTAGTGATGAGAAGATATACATCACAAATGATGAGGTCACTGGTTCAATTTTCATCCCTATATATTTTAATCACGGGTTGTGCTATTTATCCCTCTCCCATTTTGACCGTAAGATCGATCGACGTAAACCACCAAATGTCAGTTTTACTTTGATACGACACATGACAATATATATGCATGATATAGTGTAGTATACGTGATCTTAGTTTTATAAAATCATCTCCGCCCTAAAGAAAAGAAGGTTTTAGGAAATAATTTTGATTTTGATGCAATTGATATAGCATTGGATACGCACACGTGTGAAAGTCTTCCTTGCAAATGTCACGTTTCACTTGTGCATATTTATCATGTGAAAAGTAACTTTGTTAGTGAGAGCCTAATCGGTGCTTTCAAAGAATGTTTGGTGGGTTTATTTGTAAGAGGGAATGAGATTGGAAAAGTGGTAAAAGGTATTTTGTTAGTTACTTTAAGAATAAAACCAAGTAATACTATATTTATTAAAATATATGTTCTGTTAATGGCAATTATGAAAACTCTCATTAAAATGGTTGAATAAGGTGATTGTATTTTCACCAAAATTCATGGGACGGAGAGTTTGTCATTATCTAAATACACATTTTTATGCATGCCTTGATTTATTAATGACAATGCTTATCGATGTCATTATATTTTCTTTAAAAAATGATTAAAAGTTGCATTTATAAAATGATGTCTGCCAATCAAATGAAGATGTAACTAGAAGAAAGAAAGTTCATGATATGGTTTATATCATTTTGTATACTCTGGTTTATGTTTATAAAGAGGAAACCGAATCTCCAATGGCAGGTTGAAGTGAACTTGATGTTTGCTTAAGATTTATTGGAATCTTGTGAAACAAATGGGGAAGAAGAAGCATTTGGATTGGGCAAGCTGGTCGATTATATCATTGGGACGCGATAAGGTCCCTTTCGTCAAGAAAAGTGTAAGGTTTACTACTATTGTTTTCTTGATCGACCATATATGTTTTTGTTATTTTTCGTGGCTTATAGTTCAAATGAGTATAATTAAATGAGCACTGTTATGGTTACAAACAAATTAAACAAATAAAAGTTACAAATTGAGATGTCAATATTTTTGGTTTGTTTTTTCTCACTCATTTTTCTCTCCCTCCATCTAATTGGTAACACATCATTTTGTATCTCAAAATTTGTAAATCGTTTGTATCCGTATCATTTCTCTAACTAAATATTTTTAATTAAAAATAAGTCAAGTCGAATTAACTTTAAAAGTACCACACAAAGTATAATCAATGCTTACAAAATTTTCTTATTTAATGGTATGAGCAATACTGCAATGGATTTTATAATTGAAGGTATTAATGAAATGGAAAGAAAGGCGAATAACGTCGTTTAGTTGATAATAATTAAGGATATTTTTACTTAAAAAAGTACAAGATTAACTAGGCTCTGACATTTTCATAAATTCAATTGATGAGTGAATTAGGTATGTCTTTTACATTATAAATAGACAGTCGATTATAAGTTAATCCAAATTACCGATAATCAACTTTTTATCAAAAAGAAAAAGGATAATAATACATTGGAGAAGCAACATAACTCAAATACAACTAATTTTCCTTTTCTATTTAAATTGGAGTGAGCTTAGGGTCATTTACTGTTACATCCAAATTTTAGTAATTTTTTTTGAGGATGAATAGTACTATATGTTGTATAGGTCTCACCTATACGTGGTATAACTCTTTTATAGGCAAAATTGCACCCGTTTATCCGCTGGTTAGGTCCACCTATCTGCCGGATAGACCCGTGTTGTCCAATTTTCTTGCAGTTTTTCACAAATCAATCATTTTAATAACCAAAGCTAAACCTCTTATTTTCAACATTAAACATACTTTTCAAAACAACTTAATTGGGTCATAAACAACATTTATCATCAAACTTTATACAAAATTACAAGCTTGACCCATTTGGACACTTACAAAATCATGGGTTCAATTTAACAAGTTTGTGTAATCTCGGCTATGATTCAAAGACATTAGCACTTGTAAACTTACAACAAGTGCCCAACATTCCTCGCTAAGCTTTCCCTTCCCGCGAACTTCCTACTTACCCAATTCACTCGCGCCTACAAAATAAATACAACTAAAAGAGTAAACGAAACACTTAGTGAATTCATAGGTAATTAAACAAATGAACAACTTATCAACTTTTGGATCAATTTGATCAACTTCACAACCAACTTAGACAACTTATCATTCACTTGAACACAAAGTGTTCAATCATGCAACATGATATCAACTAGCCATTTAAAGTCAATCATCAACTTGACTTCACTACAACTATTCAAAAGTCAACAACTTGATCACAATTCAACAATTTGAATACGGATAGCAATTAAATTCAAGTACACATCTCAATTAATCAACAACTAAGTCAACTAATTTGACAACAACGAGATCAACTATAATTGAAATCAAATAACAACGGGCATCAGCAATGAACTTGAATAACTAACCATTTGATTTCAATTAACAACTGGAGTCAATATGAATTGACCAACAACTAGCATATACATCATATGCACAACTATACGGATCCGTCATCTATTCCACTTTCACATCTCAACTGAGCTAGCACAAGGCTAGGAAATCTCTACCGTGTAGAGCAACTATCACATGGTTCATTTACAACATGAAACCACCTATTCCACTGTCAATTGGATCCTCTTAAACGGATGTAATCCGGATCCATCTAAACATCTCAACTGTGTTGTCCATATACAACATAAAACCACTTAATTCACCATCAATTAGATCATCTTACATGAATGTAATACATATCCATTTTGCAACTCAACTGTGTGGTTCATATATATCATGAAACCACATATTTCACTATTATATGAATCCTCTTACACGGATGTAATCCGAATTCATTCAATCAACATAACTCATTTAATTACAATATGAACTCACCCTTGGTGGTTTAAGGATGATAACTTGTCACTTGAATGCTCCACTTCTTTAACACTTAACAATGCCACATAATCAATTTAACAATACAATAAACATGTATTAACAATCATACTACTTCTCTTATCACTAATCAACAACTAATTCAATTGTACCAATTTTGACTTTTAAAAGTCAAACTAGCATGATTTCATCATTCTAGCCCATGAATCAAATTGTAGTTCAATTGTTGGAACCATCATTTAAATTACACCTATAGCATCAACTTGACTCTTTTAAACTAACAATTTAGTGGGTTATCATATCACACCCGAATTCAACTTTTCTAAGTTGGATTTCATAAGTTTCTAACCAAATTCTCACAATTTCATGGTTTGAAATCAACAATTACCAATCATAGATAACTACTAGCATCAATTAACACAAATCATGGATTACTTCATCTACTTCTATCAATTCAACTTCTATTTTTTAACTACCCATCTTTTAGGTCAAACAAACAAGAACATATGTTTACCTTGGTTTATGGATGAAGATTAGAGTCTCAATTTAACTTCTCTAGGTTCAATTTGATGTTAGCAAGCTGATGTCCCTTTCTTCCTTCTTATTTCTCACGATTTTGAGCTCACAGGAACTTTTGTGTGTGTGTAAGATCGTACATGTATGTGTGGGTGTATTCTAGAGTTTATTATATAGATGATTTAATTTAGGTATTTACAATTCTAACCTCCTAGTCTCATTTACTCAACATTACACCACGTTCAACTCAATACTTACGCAACTCAAACGTTTCGCGAATGATAATAATACACATAATTTTCAGCACTAAGTCAATAAAATAAAACATTTATGTGTATTAAAGTATTATCTACATTTTTGTGGTGCTACATTTACTACCTAAAACCCAATTGCTACTTGACATTTTGTATGATCTATTTTTAAACCGATTCGTTCTGGTCGGGTTGATTAATGAATTTATTAGAGTTGCTTTTTTAATGTTTAGAGCACTTGCGACTATTTGTTCCAATTAAGGAGTTTGTTGTTTACTGTTTAGAGTTGGCTGTTTCAAAATCACCACTTAAGATTGCTTTAACTTGATGTAACACTTGCTCTTGAACACATTTATATGTTGTTTGAGCAAAGTGACACCAAGAGTCAACACCTTTTTGAGGTTTGTTGATTGATTTTTTATGTCAAATGACTCTTGCAAATAGACTTAAAAAGCATAAACTTTTTATTCAAGTTCAAGTTTTTCGTCTTTAAGACATTTTTTTCAGTTTGTAAAACATTAATTTAAGATTTTAATTCCTCAATTGTTGTTTTAACTTCATCTTCCATTTTGAAAGCCTTATAAAGATCAATTATGAAATAATCAAACATTTCTGCTTTTTCATCATCAGTATATGAACGAAAGTTTTTTACCTTATACAACATTATTGCTTTCTAATCATCTATCTGCATCTTGGTATTAGCTTCCCTCATATCATCTTGAAATGTACTCTCAAACTTCTCATCAATAGAACCTTCTTTAGCCATCAAACACTTTCCATACTGTCTATTCTCAGTACAATCATTATCACTATCATTTGATGATAATGAGGATGATGAACAATAAACATCGTAGTCATAGGACTAAACAATTAAACTCGTTATTTATGATTTCTTCTTTTCATTGGAATCAACTTTCATTTCGTCTTTTATTGCCTTATACTTTGCTTTGTACTTGAAAATTTTGGAATAATTGTCAGGTTGTGTGGATGTCTTGTTGGACTTACAATCAATGGCATAATGTCAAATCTTTTCACAGTTGTAACACTCAACTTTGGAAAACATTCTTGTTTTACTAGCATTCCATGAGCTGGCTCTTTTGTTGAATATGAAACATGACTTTCCTTTTCTTTTGTTAAAGTTTTTGAACTTATGAGCTAACATTTCCATTCCATTAGCAAAGTTCTCAACATTATGTTCATCACAATTTTCATCACTATACTCTTCTTCTTCACTTTCTTTATCTTCTTTTTTACCTACTTTGAGCTTGTACACAACCATAGCCTTTGAATGTTTTTTCTTAGGCTCATCAACAACTATAGTAGCATTTGAATGATTTGGTAGCTTCTAGTTTTCATTAATATTCTTTTTCAAGCATGGCTTTGGATTTCTCATAATTCATGAGAGCACCATACAGTGAAGCAAAATCAAAATTTTTGAGAGTATAAGTAACTTTTAGTGATGTTGTGATTTATTCTCATGATGGTGGAAGTGAGTCAATAAACTTATTTATCACTTTAGAACCATTAGTATGAACCTCCATAGCTGCAAGATCATTTAACAAGACAGTGAATATGATATACATGTCAACGGGAGATTCACCCTTGTAATAAAAGAACAATTAATATTCTCTTTTAAGAGCTATGATGTTGTTTTGCTTGACTTCTTCCTTACCCTCATATTCTACATCAAGAGCATCCCACATTTTCTAAGCAGTGGGTAATATGTATACAGAGTTGTACACGGAGTTTGGGAGTGATATAACAATTTGAGTTCTAGCTTTAACATCAAAACCAATTCTTCTTCTATCTTAATCTGACTATAGATTTGGTGCTTTAACTACATCCCTAGAAGTACTAAGAGTAGTTCCAGAAGTAGGAACATTAATTAAGGATACAAGAACATATGGTCCATTTAGGACAATACTAGACACAGGTGGATCAAGGGATTCAAAATGAAGCACCGTTTTAGATTTCCAAGTTTGAAATTCCTTTAGATCAAACTTAGGTGGTCTAGCTGCAGAACCGTTTTTCAGATAAGCAGAGTTTGAACTACATGTGACCATTTTCACAGATCTAAGATTAGAACAATCTTAATTGCTCTAATACCAGTTGTTGGTCCCAAACTAACAATAGAAAGTTGCAGGGGGTGAATACAGTCTTTTTGATTTAATTTGGTTGCTACAAATTAAATTGGAAGTTTAAGTAAGAACATAGATAGTAATTTTCAGTATAATTCTTTATTTTATTTGAATCAACGAATTATACTTTAGTTATAATGAAATCACTAACTGTTGAAAACAGATGAAACGAAACACTCAATATCAAATTCAGGACACACTCTAAGTTGGTTACAAGGGAAAGTTAAACTGCTAATACTATGCTCTTAAAACTCACACTAATTCATTAATGAATTCACACTTAACTTCAAGGTTGAAATCATGTATTTATAGTCGAGGTAGCTTCTTCTTGGTAACCACTTCATCCAATCAGAATCATCCATGTGTCTTTTTCCTCATTGGATAATTATGGACATGCTTCTTGTATGTTCTTACATGTACTGCCAAACAAAGTATGTTGTATGCACAGTCTGTCATAAGTACACTATTCATGTCTACAATTGGCTGACATTGATAGAGAAAACACTATATGCACAAACGACCATGTTTAGCATGAATTTACATTTGTACAAGTTTGAAGATGTCATTTGAATAAGGATCAATGTTCCAAAGTGTTGATGAATCATCAATGTTCCCAAGTGTGATGGGTCTACATTCTCCATCTTTAACTTCATCTTTGACTTAGTTGATGTGTTACAACATAGCTAGCTCAGGAAGCAACTTTCAATAGGACTTGAAAGCTATCCAAGGCTATTTCTCTGTGCTGGTTGAACGGATGACCAGATCACATAAATCCTTTAGACCGAGCTCACAGAACATACTTGTAAGTTGTGTTCACTATATTTTAAAATCAGGCTACACATATAATCATTTTTGTGTTAAATACAAGTTGTTGTTGTCATAAAATCAATGTAGAAGGATCATCCCTCAATAGGTTTAACTTTTTAAATTTAGTCATTTGGGGTGTTTTTTAGGAAGAAGAAAATTAATATTGGGGTATCATGAGGATCAAGAGAAAAAAGGGCCATGTGAGGAAGAAGATGAAGATATTTTGGTCATTTTAATAAAATTTAATAGAGAAAATTAACATATTTAACAAAGTGGACTGCCAGTGAGCGAATACAACAAATATATGGATGATTGCTGACATTTCATGAACTTAAAAATGAAATGTGATTTTTTTGACAAACACATGAACGATATGGGCAATTTTCTCTTAAATCAACCCATGGCAACAAACTTACAATTAATGTGATAGTATAAAAAAAGTGAAAAATGATTCTAAATCATACATGGATCATGATTAAAGGGTTTACATTAAACACAACAGACACAATATTTTCAATGTAAGTCCACACTCAACAAAACAAACCTAAGACAAATGAGTTGAGTTGGTGGGTTGAATGTATCCCACCCGATACCCACCTAATTTAATAAATGGGTTGATGGGTTGTATCTAACCCAAACACACTTCGTGTAACCTATTTAAGTAAATTTGTCAAATAAGTTAATGGGCTAGTTTTGGATTGATAGTTTGATTTTCGAGTTGACATTAGAAATTTATAGAAAATGAAAGTATTAAAAGGAAATTGGGTTGACATACAAGATGACCCATTAACCCAAACCCAACTATTAAATTTAGTGCATTGAGAATCTTAATCATATCTAGTTGTTTTTTGGGTGGAGTGTTGTGTCAAATAACCAATCGTATCATTTTTCGTCTTTTCCACATTTTCTTTATTCCCCGATCACAGTCACAATCACAAATACAAACACGAATAAAAATATGTTATACCACATTGTTGATCAAATGCTAGATTATTAACTATTATACCACCACGATCCCAATTAAAATCAATCTAGTATGATGGCACCATTTTCTTAATCAAATACTACCAAGCGTCATGTTCATCTTCTTCACCTTCATCGCATCATTTACGTGTACGAAATTAGTAATTAATATTTTGTTTCAGTTTACTTTATATAAAGAAAATCATTTCCATATTTAATTAGATACCCAATTTTATGATAGAAATAGTAGATTATGTATGTATTTAAATAATCGTATTTCGATAACATCATTAAAAAATTTAATATAATCTATCAATTTTAATAGTAATTATAAAATAAAAATATATAATTAATTAGTAATTAAATATTGATTTGATTTTTAAATAAAACTTGAAATTTGAATTAAAAATTTAAATTATAAAAAATGTCAGTTTAACTTTTAATTCAATTATTTTGATTATAATTTAATTTTTCAATTTTTGTGCTCGTCTCTGCCATCAAGACCATCGCTATTACTTTGTTACTTCTTTACAATCCACAGATTTCATGGAACACTTTTCAATAATACATTGATATAAATATAATATTGATGTCTCTAAGATTTTTAAAAGACCCCCTTGAACCCTTGTTCAAGAAGAAAAGGAAATAAAAAAGGGAGAAAAGGACAATCTAATGTCATTACCAATGTAAACAACTTCTCAATTATTCGCTGTTAAAATCTGACCAATAAAAGTCAACATTCCCAAGGAAAAAAAACATTCACTTCGGGTTTCATTGTCATCAATGTGTTCTTGATCAATCAAACTAGTAAATTCTTTTTCTTGATTATAATATTTTAAACAAAGTGTATGTATATGTTTTTAGCGTTTATTGAAATCTTGTGAGATGGGAAAGAAGAAGCATTTGGATTGGACAAGCCGATCAATTATGTCTTCTGGAGGTGACAGAGTTCCCTTAATTAGAAAAGATGTAAACTTTCCTCTTTCTTTATTCATTCTTCATCTTTGCATTTCTTGCTCTAACCCTAAATTAAATATTCACGGGTTTTGTTAATTGTACTTAATTCCCGTCTGTTTTTGAGTTGGGTTCATGTTGAATTGAAGAAACCCTAAGTAGAATCTCAGTTATTAGTGTTTATTTTATGAAATTTAAATTACTGCTGATTATTTAGAATTTAATTTAAGTATATAAGTTCTATGAAGCTGCAAGCGTAGGCCTTTTAATGGTATTAAAAAGATAACACAAAGTATTTCAAGTACCTTTTGTGTTAAATTTTATGTAATGATCAGAAAGTGGACTAGTGAGTTACATTCTGCTAATATGTGTAAATGATCAGCAGTTTGTTCTTAAAGGAAAAAATTTTCTTACAACTAGATTTCAGTTTGTGAACATTTATTAGTATGCTAATGTGAAGTTAGTGTATCATTATGATTGTAGGTAAAGAGAAACGATAACGAAATTGGGCCATCAAATGGTCCAGCGAATGATCTTGAGTATGGAGATGCTGTACAGGTAACTATTGTTTTTGGTATCATGTTTCATTTCTTTTTGTCAATCAACTTCTGATGATGAATGATATTATTTTTGTTATCTAGGCTGCAAATGTTGGATTTTCCAGGGTTCTACTTCTGGTAAGTACACAATTTTGAAAGACGAGGAGAACTATATCTATACGGGCCGCGCTATTAAATCGTTTTGTAAGATTTAATTTCAACTGTTCTTGTTCTTACATTGCAGGCAAAGCCTGATGCAGGGACCCTCATTGTTGCCACCATCGCGTTATTGATCGCTTCCACCTCTAGCCTTCTCATTGTATGCACTTTCTCATTTGGTAGATTCATCTATTGAAAAATAATGGTATTAGTGAATTATATAGCTTATAGAACTTGATATTAATAGATTACTGTTTTGGTTACCAGCCATCGTTTGGTGGGAAAATTATTGACATTGTATCAAGAGATATAAAGACTCCCGAAGAGCAAAGTGATGCTCTGAATGCCATCAAGGACACCATACTAGCCGTTGTGTTGGTGGTGGTTATTGGGTGTGTTTAATATCTTCTTAAGTAAAAACTGTTCTGCGTAGTAGCATTTTATGATTATATATAACCTTTTGGTGATAGTTCATTGTCAACAGCACTCAGGGCATGGTTGTTTTCATCCGCTAGTGAACGGGTTGTCGCTCGTTTGAGAAAGGACTTGTTTGGCCACCTTATGCAGCAGGTAAGTTTCTTCATGGTTGTTGTGTGTGTAATATGACATTTTGATATATTATTCTCTTAATGTTTCAAAAAGAAAAAGGTTGATCAATATTACCCGTTATCAATCAGCCCATTTTGCACCTGTTTGTGCAGGAAATAGCTTTTTATGATGTTACTCGAACAGGGGAATTACTGAGCAGACTATCTGAAGACACCCAAATAATAAAGAATGCTGCAACCACTAATCTCTCTGAGGCACTACGAAACGTGACAACTGCTTTTATTGGTCTTGGCTTTATGTTTTCGTCTTCCTGGAAGCTAACATGTAAGTTTCGTTTGCATTATGATTTACCTAATGATGTACATTAACGTAATTTAACGATTATACGTTTTGTTTTTGGTTCTTGTTTTATGTAGTGCTGGCTTTGGTTGTTGTACCAATAATATCCGTAGCCGTGCGCTATTTTGGAAGGTATCTTCGAGAACTCTCCCATGCAACACAAGCTGCAGCTGCAGTTGCTGCCTCAATTGCAGAGGTCTGTGTCTTTTTTATCAATCTCTTTCTTCTTGTTAAGTCTAGAGATGTTAATATGGGTGGGTTGGGTAACTGGTTGAAACGAGAAGTTCTTATAGTACGGGTCGGAATAAGCCAGGTCAGGTTGACCCGCAAACATATAATTGTCACTTTCTGGAAATCTTTCATAATTATTTAATGTGTTATAATAATTGCAAAAACAATGTTATTCCAGTAACTATCTAAATTTATGATTTAGGAGGTTGTATGCATTTTATATAGACTTTGGGCGACTTTCGCCGTGTTTGACTTATTCAACCCACTTGACCCACATTACTTTTAACTAGGTTTTTTTGTGGAAGTAATTTGACCTAAAGCACAACCCAGTCAATCCGTATATAATTAAATGGGTAGAAGTTGCCACCTTTAGTGATGTCCTTTCTGTTAGGTCTCACTCGATGAGAATTTATTTGCAGGAATCTTTTGGGGCCATTAGAACAGTGAGATCGTTTGCACAAGAATCTTATGCGATTTCGACCTACTCTGAAAAAGTTGATGAGACGTTAAATCTCGGGCTCCGACAAGCAGTGAGTGTTATTTAAGCATATTCCATCTCTTTTTATTTTGTTATTTTATCAAAGTCTGCAATTTTAAATATTTTATGTTTACATGACAGAAACTCACGGGTGTCTTTTCTGGTGGTATGAGTGGTGCATCAACCTTATCTGTGATCACAGTGGTAATTTATGGAGCTTACTTGACTATAACCGGCTCGATGACTGCTGGCTCTCTAACATCTTTCATTCTCTACAGTCTCACTGGTTGGTAGTCCTATAATTATAACTTCCGAGTTGAAATTTTTTTATTTTTCTAAAGTTCCAATGATTACACTGACTGAGCATGTGATTTGCAGTCGGCTCTTCGATATCTTCATTATCGGGATTATATACAACTGCTATGAAAGCTGCGGGTGCAAGTAGGAGAGTTTTTCAGCTTCTAGACCGTGTGTCGAGCATGGCCAAAGCTGGGGACAAATGCCCTGTGGGGTTGGTCTTTCTCCTTTTCTATCTTTTGCATTAACTGATCATATGCTTGGTTTCTCACTCTTTTGAATACGTTTTTTTAATTGCAGCGATCCAGATGGCGATGTTGAACTAGATGATGTTTGGTTTGCTTACCCGTCTCGCCCTAATCATATGGTACTTAAGGTAACAGATTTAGAAAATTTCACCCCTCATATTATATGCTCAGTCAAAGTCAACACAATTGATATATGCTTGTTGACCTAATGAAAGAAATTGTTCTCATGTTCTAGGGGATAACATTGAAACTGAGACCTGGTTCAAAAGTAGCACTGGTTGGTCCAAGTGGTGGTGGAAAGGTAATGCAAAAGCAAAAATCACTACTTTTGTCTTGCTTGATCTTTAAGCCATGAAATGTTGATGACCTATGTGATTTTGCACAGACCACCATAGCAAATTTGATCGAACGGTTTTATGATCCAGTGAACGGAAAGGTTATGCTGAACGGCGTTCCTTTACCAGAAATGTCACATGAGTTTCTACACAAAAAGGTACTCTTCACATATTTCATACATTACTGTACTTTCTCATCATCAAGACTGAGTTAAACTTTGACTTGTCCATTTATATAGATTAGTATCGTGAGCCAGGAGCCCGTTCTGTTCAATTGTTCAATAGAAGATAACATTTCATACGGTTTTGATGGCAAAGCCAGCGTTTCCGATATCGAAAATGTTGCTGTAAGTTTTCTTCCCCCTCCCCCTTCCATTTTATCTGTTCTTAAGCTTACTATTTGAACTTGGTAAAACAGAAAATGGCAAATGCCCACGATTTTGTGTCATCATTTCCCGAAAAGTATCAAACAGTAGTAGGAGAACGTGGACTGAGGTTATCGGGAGGCCAAAAACAGCGAATAGCTATTGCTAGAGCACTCTTGATGAATCCTAAAGTTTTGCTCTTGGATGAAGCCACTAGTGCTTTAGATGCTGAAAGCGAATATCTTGTTCAGGTGCCCCTAAATCAACCAAAAAAGCAGACACACACACACACACACACACACTATGTCACACGTTTATCGAGCCGTGAATTGATTCTGGTATCCATGTTTTTGTATGAATAGGATGCAATGGACTCTTTAATGCGAGGAAGGACGGTTCTTGTGATCGCACACAGGTTATCAACTGTAAAGAGTGCAGACACTGTAGCTGTGATATCTGATGGCCAGATTGCTGAAAGTGGAACTCATGAAGAGCTTCTTAACATGGACGGAATTTACACTTCACTTGTAAGGAGACAGTTACAAGTTCCCCAAAACACTGATTCATAATTTTGATTACAAGAATTAACCCCATTACAACGGTAAGATCCATCAAATGGATCTGTTTATCATAAATGTATCCGAGGGCTCAATGTAATCTCTTGTATTACATACACACACCATATACAAAGATCATATGTATGTATGATGAGAACAACATTTGTATCAATTGGGTTTTGTACAATATACAATTTAATGATTAAAGATTCATCCTATTGATCTCATAAGTTAATTTGATTAAAGTTAAATGTTTTTGGAAACCGAGTTACTATAGTTTGATTTTGCTGATTCTTGCTGTTGTGCTGCAAGTTTAAGGCTTTTAACGACTTCGGCCATGGATGGTCGTTCGGTGGTCTGGTCAGCCAAACAGCGTTCAGCTATCTTGATGAACTCTTTCAAGCTTTCGGTTGCTATTTTCCCCTTTAAAGTTGGATCAATTATCTTTTGTAGTGTTCCTCTCGCAATGTTGCTCTTTACCCAGCTTCTTAAGAACACTTGATCTCTTTGAAGCGTGTGATCTTCGAGTTTTCGACCACATAGTACTTCTAGCAACACTAGACCGAATGAATAGACATCGGATTTGTCTGTCAGGTTGGTGCCATTGGTGAACATGCATTCGGGATCCAAGTACCCTAAGCAATTGCCGAGAACAGTGGTGAGATTATCTGAAACTGCATATAACGGACCAACCTTTGAGAGACCGTAATCAGAAACCTTTGCGACCCATTTTTCGTCCAGAAGAATGTTTCCTGGGTTGACGTCTCTGTGAAGGATGCTTGGCCCGCAGCCTGTTTGAAGAAACTCCAGACCTTGTGCTGCATCGATGCATATTTGCAGCCTCTGTTTCCAAGTGAGCGGATCAGCAGTGTGGCTGTCGTAAAGATGACTGCGTAAACTACCATTCGCCATGTGTTCGTAAACAAGAATGATCTCGGTTTTTTGGTAGCAGTACCCGATTAACGAAACTAAATGGGTATTTCTGAGCTGGGACAACATCTCAATCTCTTTGCAAAAATCAGACGAAAAGTCTGTTTTCTTCGACCAATTCTCTATCATAAACTTCTTAAATCGCTTCATGATCACAATTCTACTCCCGCAGTCGATGTAACCTTTGTACACAATGCTGAAATCACCAGTTCCCACTATTAGATTCTCATCGAAATCATTTGTGGCTGAGTGAATCTCCGAAAGAAGGAACCTGCGACAACAGTCTTCATATGTCTTTGAACTACTTATAGAAACAAACGAGTCCATTTTTGCGGCTTTTACTCCATTCCAAAGCAAATCCCATCTCCAACTTTTCAATCTTTTGGGTTTCAAACTCTTTTTACTGGAATTTGTTGTCCCTTTTGGAGACATTGAATATTGTTGATCTGATATTTGTGAATAAGAAAGTGTAGGTTCTTCAGGTAGTAACCAGTCTCCTTTTTCTTGCAGCTCAAGTGCAAATTCAAGGCCCGAGATTATGCTTGCCATGCTCGGTCTTCTTTTCGGTTGATTTTCCAAACATTTTTCAGCTAATTCAGTGAATACTTTCAGACAACGAGGTGAGATTTCACCTCTTAAACATGGATCGATAATTTGATCAAGTTTGCCCTCTCGAATACTCTGTCTTGCCCACATAGCAAGACTGCGTTGTTCTTCCTCAAGCCCGGGATCAACTGCTGGTCGTCCACATAAAACTTCAAATAACACCACACCAAATGCATAAACATCAGATTTTCTCGACAGTTTACGTGACAAAAAGTAGTCCGGATCCAAATATCCAACTGTGCCTTTTATGTTTGTACTAACATAAGATTTCGCTAACATTTGGGTCGTGTTTTCCACTTTTGATAGTCCAAAATCTGAAATCTTACCAACAAAATTCTCATCCACTAACACGTTAGATGTTTTGACATCACGGTGAATGACTCCATGATTAGTACCTGTGTGTAAATAGTCTAGCCCACGGGCTGCACCAATGCAAATTTTGACCCGTTGGTCCCATGAGAGTGGTGGGAAGTTGCTACTATCGCTTCCACCGAGCGTAAAAAGATGCTCAGCGAGTGTCCCATTGGGCATATACTCATAAACAAGGATCATTTCCAGTCCATCATCACAGTAACCAATTAGAGAAACGAGATGATTATGGCGAAGCCTCCAAATCATTTGAATCTCCATCCAAAACTCAAGAGTGCCTTCTTGTGATCTTGAACTCATTCGTTTTATGGCAACCGTTCTTCTACCATCATCAATCACACCTTTATACACCTTTGCAAATCCTCCCATTCCTATCACCAACGCCTTATCAAAATTGCAGGTTGCTGCAAGGATTTCTGCAATTGAGAAACAACGACACGAATCATCTGATGATGATTGTGATTGTGACGATGATGGTATGTTCTTCTTCTTGCCGAGCTTTTCCTCCCAAAACCATCGTTGAATGTACACAATGATGTTCAATGCAGTGATTAAAACAATCAGTTTTGTTGCAATTGCATTCAGAGTGCCTAAAGCTGGAAACTTTGGCATCCAAGAAGATGACTTTTGTGGTTGAATATAAGGGTTTGAACCCGCAAGAC
Organism: Logfia minima; assembly: GCA_963921325.1. NCBI lineage: Eukaryota > Viridiplantae > Streptophyta > Magnoliopsida > Asterales > Asteraceae > Logfia > Logfia minima. Next base: position 9,842,625 of record OY992774.1, on the reverse strand, counting down.
TATCATCAGGGTTACTTAGTTTAAACACCTCTAATCCGTTCAACTTTCCTTCAATCAACCCGATCTTTGAACAGATAAAGATAGAAAGATCAACTTTACCATTTCTTTTATCGCCTCTCATTGTTGCCACATAATCTTTATAAACAGCAACCCCATACCCGCCAGCCCATTTGGCGATATCAACATTTTTCTCAGCTATCTGATTGTTGAACATAATCTGAAATTTCTCATGACCAATCTTACTTTTCTTCTCGGGTTCGTGTTGACAGAAATGGAGCCTAATTAGGTACCTGAATCCTAAATCCACAGGTAATCTCCAAGTAAATGATGTTGATTTCTTGATGTAAGATGATCTTGTTGACCATGATGTTTGATAAACTTTAAGAGGTGCAGAGAATGTTGGAATGTTTGCGTATTTAATCATACTAGTAGCATGATACACCTGAAAGTTTTTGTATTTCTCCAAATGGTAATCTGAGTCTTTCGACCAACGTCTGTACATACCCGTGTCTTCGATCGGTGAAACAGAACTTCCTCCGATGTTCAACCGATGAACTGTCTCGAGTGCCGTGTTGTTATCAATGTAAAACTTATACTTTTGAGGGTTAACTGCATTAGCTCCTGGCTCGCCTGCAGGTGTGTAATAGAGACTAAACGGCATCGAAATGATTTCAATTCCGTTCACAAAAGCGTATACATTACTATAAGACGGAGAGATCGTTATGGTCAGTTGCTGACCCTCTTCGACACTCACACAGAACTCTTTTGAGAAAGAGATAACGCCTAGTGATCGGGCAGTTATCGAAGCACTGAAGTTGTGTAGGAGTTTATACGGGCCGACTTGTACAGTAAAGAAATCGATAGATGTTTCAAACCCGATGTAAGAAGCTGGGTTGAAGTGTAACCGGATGAATTTCGGGCCTGGCTGGACTTTAAAAGTGTAAGAAAATGGAGAATGAGAAGCTCGAGCCGTTAAGTATGGAACTGGATCACCCGAAAGTGACGTATGGACCGCTCTCGTGCTCATCGAGTTTCCAGCTTGCTTTCTTGATGGGCCAAATTCGGTACCCACATCACCAGTCCATTCTCGTCCGTCGAGTGCAGACGAGTTCCCACTTGAACCACAGTTAACCGCAATGTCGTCGATTGGGTAATAAGGAGCCGGTAAGTTCCCATTAACACTCACTACAAATTGGATGAACACAAAAATGAGAGGATTAAGACACATTTTATTTTGTGTTTGTGTAGGAGGGTGGGATGATTGAAGTTTTTGAGATCATGAAGTAATATTACATTATTGAAACTGGATCAAAAGAGTGAATATAAATTCTAATAAGGTAATTTGAAACTGTCAATAGAATCAAGTGGTCAACAAACTAGTTGAAAGAAACAGACATGTCAAGCACAACTACATAAATAATGATTCACAAATTACACGTTTGTTTGAAAGTTTTGCAAGAAAAATGCTTGTATCTAGAACATGAGAACAACAACAGATATTCTTGTAAATGAGTATACATGAAATTATGTCCGGGTATAACATATATTTAGTGGGGGCAATGTAATGAGGAAAGGGTATGAAAAATACACATATGTATAATTGTATTGATCACACATGTATTATTAAATTACTGAAGGGGTATTGTGGTTTGTACATTCATAATATATAATGTTAACTTTGGCTCGTTCAATTGGAAATATGGAATAATGCCGTTGACTTGTTATGTGTATTTCTTAATTTTAAAAAGAAAAATACAAGGAAAAAAGTCATACCCCTAAAATCCATAAGGAATCAAACACTCCTCCTCTGTTATAATTAATTATTATAAATTATAATAATAATAATAATAATAATAATAATAACAATTATAGTTATAGTTATAAGAATAAGAAAGGGTTATTATAGTAAAGTTTGTTACGATAGTAAATAATTAAAATAAATATTTTTATTTTTAATTTTGACATACTAATAGAAAAATAATATTAAAATTATTATAATTTTATTTTTAATATTATGAGATTAATTTATATTTATATATATATATATAGATATGCAACTTAAATTTGTGTATCACAATTTTTATAACTTTTAAATGTGATACACATTAAAAATTTATATATCATAAAAAAATTAGTTGTATTTCATGTATTTTTTTAAAAACTTATAATTTTATATAAGATAATAATAATTTTGATATAATTTTTTATCAAAAAATTAGATAATCTTAAAGTTAAAAATAAAAATAAAAATATACATTACTACTATTATTAACGTAACAAATTTTATTATTTAAACTTTCCCCTATAATTGATAATAATAATAAAAAAAGTCCAGTGACATATATACGAACTTTTCAGAAGAGAGTAATCCTCCTGTGAATTAATCATTTCTTATTTTCATACCCTCTAAATAGACTCTTATGTATCGTTACTTCTTTGATTTTTTCTTTAAATGCACAAATTCTTTTAAGTTAACTAATTTTGTAAAATGTTAATAACCAGACGTTGATCGTCATATAATTCTACTGGGATAATATACGAAAGTCAATATTTAGTCTGAGTTATCAATCTTCTAAAAACGGTGTCCATCCATACCGTAAATCATGATCAATTTTACGATACATCTCGAAACAAACTGTTCTATGGGTCTAAAAATTTGTATAAATGTTTCATAATTGGTAAATGAATCAAACCGAATGGTGAAAGAAAAAGAACAGGACAGAAAAAAAGGAGTACACAAGGACTTAGAGTGTATAGTGATGATAAGCTTGTTGAGCCTACTTCAACACTTACACTTATAAACCACTCCAAACATTGATCTCAAATCCGATGTGAGACAACTCAAAAACCCGACAATCTCTAGTTTCAACACTTCACTTTGAGCTACGATATCTTATTCATTTCTCATCAACTTTGAACATATAATACGCCGTTACGAAGCTCTCGTCAAGACCTACACAACCAAATAAAGTACTACATATAATTACTACATTTTCATATAGATAATTAGGTCCAAAGTTTGAAAAAAATACACTTTTTCCTTCCCAATGTTTCCCAACACTTTGCTAGGCTACATCCACCGACTCTCAATCATGGTCCACCAAACCAAAACGCCATTAATGAACAGTATCTAGCTTTATAACCAACCACAAGCACACCATCCAAAACAAACCAAAATATTTAATGGACAAAGCTTCACTCGTACCATCTCATCACTAATATTCATCCTCATGATCTTGATCATCAAACACTCGTGTGAAGGATCCATTGACGTTTTCATAGAACAAGAGCAAGAGTTTCTGATGGATACACACGAATATACTCGGATTCTTGCCGCATCATTTTCTGATGGTCTCCGTAGTAATGGTCCCAACCGTCTCGTTTATAAGGGTTTACAGCCTGCGAATCAAGGTTGTGGTAATAACTGCGCGGGAAAAAAGAGATATGATGGCGCTAGGAGATTTAAAAAGGTCAATTATTCATGTAGGTGATTTGTAAGGTGTTTTGTTTTTGTATGTTTGTGATGCTTTGTTTTACTACTTATTGTCAATGTCAATGTCTATTTATAATATTAATATTACAGTTAATTAGTTAATAATAATTAAAAATCAAAATTATAGTTTTTTGATGGTAATAATTAACAATGACAGTTATTTTGTTTTTTTATTTAAACTATGTTATAAATTTGTAATAACGCGAATATTTAATGTTTATAAATGAATAAAATATTATAGTTAATTTGTGACCGATTTTTTTATATAGTTTATAGACCCGCAACAAAGCGCGGTGAATTTAACTTTTATAAATAAATAAAATATTTAGTCGATTTGTTTGTATTGTGACCGACTTTTTTAATTCAATCAAATACATAAAATATTTAAGGGTCGAAAGTGTAATTATACGAAAGAGATGTTGATCGTTGCTAATTTATAGACCCGTGATAATGTCGGACGAATTTAATTTTTCTAAATAAATAAAATATTGTAGCTAATTTTATATAATTTATAGACTCTTTAATTTTTATAAATGAATAAAACATTTGGTCTATTTTTTAATTTAATTAAATACATCAAATATTTAAGGGGCTAAAAGTGTAATTATACGAAAGAAATTAAGATTGTAAGATCGCAAATGAGAAAATAATGAAGAGCTCAAATTCCTCTATCTTATTTTCTTTTAATTATATATTAGGTTATAAACCCGTGGTAACGTTGGACGAATTTAATTTTATAAATAAATAAAATATTGTGGTTGATTGTGGCCGATCTTTTTATATAGTTTATAGAACCGCGATAAGGCGCGACTAATTTTAACTTTTATAAATGAAAAAATATAATTAGTCCATTTTTTATATTGTGATCGATTTTTTTAATTTAAACGTGATGATGCGAGTCGAATTAATTTTTTATTTTGTCAATTTTTTTAATATACTTTATAGATCCGTTATAATACATGATGGATTTAATTTTAATAAAACCAATACAATATTGTAGCCGATTTTTTATATAGTTTATAGACTCTTTAATTTTTATAAATGAATAAAATATTTAGTCTATTGTTTTAATTATAATAAATACATCAAATATTTAAGGGGCTAAAAATGTAATTATACGAAAGAAAATTAAGATCGTTGGATCGCAAATAATAAAAATAATGAAGGGTTCAAATTCTTCTATCATATTTCTTTTTTAACTATATATAAAGATAAAGATAAACAATATGTGACCATGCAAATTAAAATTATAACGTAAGTTTTGAAAATCAACCTAATCCTAGGCCTAAATTATTAATTGCACCCGTGAACGCTAAGGTTCCAACATTTTATCAACTTGCCTCAATTATTGAACCCATGAAAGCAATCTGCGCAGCTCTTTGTTATTGTCCAACGAATCAAATTGCCATCAACAATTAACAATTAACTTCTTTATAATCAAACACAAACACAAACACAAGCACCGTTCAAACCAATATAAGCAAAATGTTAAATTTACGAATCACCCCATTCTTGTTCACCACTACTACCATTTTGTCACTACTGATCTTCTTGACGACGACAATGATCAAAGACTGTGATGGATCATTGGTCGCATGCAACCACAATTCGTCGGTGGAGTGTCAAGTTTTTGACAAAGAAGAGCAAGAGTTTATGATGGATTCCGAAGAACACAGGCGGATTTTGATGAATGGTAAGAATTATCTCGTTTATAACCCTGCACTACAAGCTGGTGATCAATCTTGTGGCACAAATTGTGTTGGAGCAAAGAAATACGACGTGAGTGGTAATCCATGCCTTGTGTACACAAGATGCAAAAGGTAGCATGATGCGGAGGTGTTTTGTTTCTTGTTTGTTTTTTGAATCATTCTGGAGCTAGCTAGCTCTTTAGTTTCTTGTGTAATAGTATTGTTTTGGTTCATCTGCTTTTGTTTCACCACTTAATTGCCAATAAGTGTAATAAATCTAATAATGATGGTAAGTCTTTTGTGTTGATAGTACGTCGTATTTTCTTGTATTTAAACAGTTATTATAGTTATATACTGTTGTGATGATGATCTGAGTATACCCAGTTCGAAAAGGGAAGAAGATGACTTTAAATGTGCTGCTGAAAGCTTTTTAAAAAAAACAAACTCAGAAGGATATATTTTCTTAAAATTGGAGGGTAAAGATGTCTTTACTCTGTATTCATATAGTAATAAATATCTATCATCTCATAATTTTCAGTGGTTAAGTCAATGATAATGATAATTAACCCGGTCTTTAGGTATGATAATGTTTCCGCTTTGTAAGGGAAACAGGCTCGGTATGGAATATTAATTTCATTTTCAATGTATCAATGTTATTAATTGAGATTTCAATAGATAATTTACATCCAAAACCCCACAGACAGTCAATTGATAATATCGAACGATGGAGGTCAGTACATCCCAAAGCCACACAATTGGATTGATTATCCTACATGAATTATTGACTAATTCAAATGGAATTTTCTGCATGTGTACAATGCACTTGAAAACAATTCAAAGCATTTACTTTTTAAAACCTTTCCACCCAAATATCAAATTAGAATGTCACTATTGGTACATTGTACAACCCCCTACTGCATGCACAAACTACAGACTTAATCTTATTTGCCAACTGGAAATCAAACTTACCAAGTCTAACTCTCAGAGCAAAGCAGTCAAGCATTTCATTCTAACTGCTATAACCAGTACTTCTATGAATTATAAAAGACTCTTCTTATAAGAGTTAAGCAAACATATACTACTCAATCTCCAATTAACCATCATGCTCACCTTCATTTCCTTTCTAATCCTCTTGTTGACCACCACAACTGCGCAACCGTACAAACCAACCGATTGATTCTATCTCGACTGCGGTACTTCCTCCACATCAAATACCATCCCGAGATGGGACGGTGATGAAAGTTCCAATTTCGTACCCTCAAATATCGCCACCACTTCCTTCTCATCCACCCTCGACCACATCCCGACAATCCCTTACTCCACAGCTTGAATTATTAACACTTTTTCGTTCACATACGCATTTCCGGTCTCACAAGGCCCGAAATTCCTCCGCCTTCATTTCTATCCTGGCACCTATTCGGGCTTCAACAAAGATATATATAGCATCACATGTATTTCGGTTTATATATATTCCTAATAATCCTAAGTTAGTATATATTTCAAAAAGCATAGTACACGGATCACGATCATGAGATTTTATGAAATTACCAATTTTTACTTTTTTGAAAAGAAATTACATGGATTGACCTTTGTTTTGAAACTTGTAACTACTAATCTTTTATTTAAATTTCGAACCAACGTTAAATAATTCAATTAATCATCACCACGTGCAAAGAATATAAGAGTAAGATTGTACGTCATAAGACATTCTCTAATTTATAATTGATCTGTTCAATAATATCCGTCTTCAAATTCATATTTCGAATATCTAAAAACACGATCTGAATATAATCTAAATTCGAATACCTGAATATTGGATATCCGAACTTTGACTTTTGAATTCGGATTCAGATATCGATTTTCATGAAGCCTGTATAATTCGGAGAGCCGGTATTGTGAAAATCAAAAATTTTCTTTCTAGTTTTTTTAATATATTATAAAAAGTATAAAAGATAAATAGATTATGGTTATTGAATATTGATCGATTAATCTATACTTTCTTATGAATCATTCCATGTTTTGACTTTAAAAAAGTATCAGAAATACCTAAATGACACTTATACCTTTTTATCTTATAAACATGTATAACAACTTTCTCATACAATGTCCAATAAACATTCAAACATTTTATATCTCCATTTAAATTTAAATTTTATTATTATTATATTTTTGTAAAAATAGAGACAACAGTTTATACTTTTATCATACTTCAAAATCATTTCGTTCATAAATTCAGTACGATCCTAACCCTATTTTTTAATTTATAAATGAAAAAAATAATTATATTGTTATTCAAGGATAACATGCTATTTAACGAATATACAGTTATACGTAAATAACATATATAATTTGATGCTCTCCGCCGTATTGCACGGACAAAATGCTATAATGATATTATGTGGTTTAGTATTCTCCATCTCTAATATATAAATGCAATAATTTAACTTTTGATTATATTATGTAAAATTTCGAATTCAGATTTCAGATAGAAATATTCACCACCTAAAATTTCAAATATCAAATTTGGATATTCGACTTAAAACATCTCTTATCTTTATCCTTCGGTATATTTACATTTAAAGACGGTCCATGTAATTTTTAAAATAAAGAACAAAATATGTAGTTCCTTTAAACAATGCGAACACTCCATTTAAATTTTCATACTTTACGGAAAAGAAAATTAAAACTAATAATGACAGTCCTAACAGCTATCTTAACAAGTAATTTTTATATTAAAGTTATTATGTATTACTAGAGAAAAGTTCAAAAAAAATACTGAAAAAATATAGAATGAGAGAACCAATAGGATTGCTTCATTTCAAATACTCATTTTCATCTTTTTCTTTAAAATTAGATATCTCACAAACCGTACATCAATAAATTATAAAAATTACATATTCGGAATCAGTGTTTTTGTATTTTTAATTAGAAATCCCTCAAGCTACACTTTCGACGACTTTTTTTCCCAATTTTTAATGGGTTTTAAAAAGTAGAGAATGGGAGATTACGTGTGATTTAAACACTAAATAATAATCATGCGTGATTATATCTCCAATCACATGTGATTTTAAATAAAATCATATATCGGTAAGTTAATTATCAAAGATCAATTTTTAATTGAAAATCACATGTGATTATATACCAAATCATATATGATTAAATATCAAACTAGCAATCACATGTTATTTTTGCTTAAAATAAACATAATTTTTAAAATTTTATTTATAATATTCATGTGAATAAATATGAAGTTGTAATCATGTGTTAATAAAAGTATACCATGAATAAATAATCGTGTACTAATTTTAACATTTTATCATAAATCACATGTGATTATATTTTTAATACCTGGAAAAAAAAGAAAAAAAAATCGTCGGAAGTATAGCTTGAGGGATCTCAAATTAAATATACAAAAACGCTAATTCCAGATATGGAATTTTTATAATTTATTAATGTACGATTTGTGAGATATTAGATTAAAAAAAAATAAAAGTGAAAATGAGTTTTGTAATTAAATGAAGAGATCTCATTGGTTCTGTCATTCCCTACTTATTCTCTACTTTTTTGTTGTTTTTATTTGAACTCACGTATTTATTATAATTACTGAATTAAGTTCAAATGAGAATGAAATTATTTGTGAGAATGGAGGAATCAATCTCAACCATCCATTGCATCAAAATAATAATACCCCCAACATTTTTAAAAATTGAATATCTCACAAACGGTTAGTTAAAAAAATATAAAAATTGCACAATAAAAATCAGCATTTTTTTTCTCTTCGATTAGACATCTCACAAGGTATAATTTCGACGAACTTTTTTTTTCAATTTTTGGTAAGTTTCGAAAATTGGTAATACCAACCACTAACACATGTGTTACTGGTTTTCAACAAAAAAAAACAATTATTTTTACCTAAAATATGTCATTAGTAATGTCTAATCATAGAGAAAAGAACGCTGATTTCTACAATGCAATTTTTATAATTTTTTGATTAGCCGTTTGTGAGATATTTAACTTTAGGGGAAAATTGGGTTTTGCAAAATAAATGGTCAGGATTTATTTCTTCATTCTCACTTAAATTTTTATTCTCATTTGAACTCAACTCTAAAATTGTTATTAACATAATCTTATCGAATCCGGCTGAATTGCAATTTTATACGGAGTAATACTTATCATCTGGGTCCCACATAAATTGCTCACTTACCAATAGGTTATTTTGCTCAAAGCAAATAAAATTAAACTTTAGCATTGGAACAATGAAAACATTAATATTACGAAGACTTATTAGAACTATTTACACGATACCATTTTCCATTTACAAACAAAATAAATAATCGTTTTATCATTGGTTATTTTTATAATCATCACAATTTGATCGAAATGTGGTGCGTCACTAACGTATATCCTAATGACATCTACACCAAATATTTAGTTAGCACCTCACCTTCGTGCTATCCTACTGCACAAGGTACAAACCATTATTAAAAATTATTCTTGACTAGTGACAAGAGCACACCTTCGTGGTATCCTTCTTCACATAGTACAAACCATTATTAAAAATTATTCATGTTGATTAGTGACAAAGCAGTGAAGACTTTTTAGCAACCAATCCTAACTGTATAACTACCATTTTGATGTATAAAAGACCATTACTAACATTCCTCCCTATGCACACAAGCAAAATTATAAGTTATTACCCATCATGCTTACATTCACATTACCACTCTTTTCTTTGCTTCTCTTGTTAACCACCACAGCCACAACTGTGCAACCGTACAAGGCCACCGATCACTTCCTCTTCAACTGCGGTTCATCCTCCACAATCACTTCGGACCGAATGTGGGACCCAGATGACCGTTCTCAATTTGTACCCTCAAACATCTCCACCACCTCATTTTCATCTGCCCCCAACTTCCTAGATCCTTCTGTCCCTCAAGTCCCTTACTCCACTGCTCGAATCTTTAACACTTCTTCGTTCACCTACTGATTTCAAGTCTCACAAGGCCCCAAATTCGTTCGCTTCTATTTCTATCCTGCCACTTATTCCGGTCTTAAAGCAAACAACTCTTTCTTTTCCGTATCCTCCAATGGCTTTTCTCTCTTAACTAACTTTAGCGCTTTCCTAACCACCTCAACTTTGAGAAGGACCAGTGGTTTCCAGGTTCCTCATCTTGTCAAAGAATTCATCGTATACGTAAAAGATACCCGAATTCTAAACGTTACCTTTACACCCTCACCCAACTCGTATGCTTTCATCAATGGTATTGAAATTGTTTCAATGCCAGAAAATCTGTACTACAAATCTTATAACTTGAAATATGTTGGTCAACATTTGGGACCTGTGATTGACGAAGACATAGCTCTTGATATGTATCGGCTAAATATTGGTGGGAGACGAATATCAGTTAATGACGATACTGGCATGTACAGATCATGGGATCAAGATAATAGTTACATATATGGAGAAACATTTGGGTTAACGCCTGTTAGCATGACTCCAATTACGTACACCGTGGAGACACCAAACTACACTGCACCCGAGCTACTATATGCTACACAAAGGAGTATGGGCAGTCTGTCTGACATGTACAATCTGACTTGGATACTTCCTATTGATTCTGGGTTCTATTACAAGCTCAGACTCCATTTTTGCAACATTATACCACAATACACAAAACGAAATCAGGTGATTTTTACGATTTTCATTAATAATCAAACTGCTGAGGAAGAAATTGATCTATTCTACTTGACTCAAGGTAACGGGTATCCAGTATTCAAGGACTACATTGTGTTTATTAACGATCCAGATGGCCTCCAAAGTAAGCAAGATTTGTGGTTGGCCATGCATCCTAATCCCAAGTCCAAAGCATATTTAGATGCTTATTTGAATGGTTTGGAAGTCTTCAAGTTGAGCATGGATGACAGTCTTGCTAGTCCCAACCTCGAACTTAGTCCTATACCTCCGCTGCCGAGGTCGGCATCTCCCATAAACAAGAGCATGAAGAAAACTCCACCATATGCCGCCATAATCGGAGGTATTGGGGGAGGGTTAGTCTCGGTTTCTCTTTTAGTCGTTATAGTTTTCAGGCAAAGGAAAGTCAAAAGCTTTGGAAAAGCTGGAGACCGTTGTCGTCATTTTTCACTAAAGGAAGTGAGAGTTGCTACAGGTAAATTTAATGATAATTGTGTTATTGACAAAGGAGGGTTTGGTAAGGTGTACATAGGGAAAATTGACAATCCTAATAAAACAGTTGCAATCAAACGACTTGACTCGTCATCCAAACAAGGTCCTCGAGAATTCCTAACAGAATTTGGGTTCCTATCGAAACTTCGTCATGCCCAACTAGTGTCCCTAATTGGATACTGTGATGATGAGGGTGAGATGATACTTGTGTATGATTACATGGCTCACGGGACTCTACAAGAACATCTATACAATAATAACAACCCTCCTTTGTCATGGCAAAGACGTCTCCATATCTGCATTGGTGCAGCCAAAGGGTTGCAATATCTCCATACTAGTGCAAACCGTGTCATAATTCATCGGGATGTCAAGTCCACAAATATCTTACTGGATGAAAATTGGGATGCTAAGGTGTCTGATTTCGGTTTGTCAAAGCTAGGCCCTAAGGACAAAGGAGAAAACCATGTTACCAATACGGTGAAAGGTACTTTCGGGTATTTGGATCCTGAATATTTCAGAACAGGAGAAATCACAGACAAATCTGACGTGTACTCCTTTGGGGTTGTTTTGTTTGAAGTGTTATGTGCAAGACCTGCTCTTATTAAAGATAGAGAGGTGCCCTACCAACAAGAAAATCTAGCAGAATGGGGAAAGTTTCATTATCAAAAGGGGTTGTTGCATGAGATAATTGATCCGAACCTAAGCGACAAGATTGCACCCAAGTGCTTGATGAAATTCGCAGAGGTAGCATATAATTGCTTGAAAAATGATGGAAGTGAACGTCTAGCTATGGGCGATGTAGTTTGGGGATTAGAGTTTGCATTGAAGCTACAAGAAGATGCTGAGAAAAGGGGTTGTGTGGTCGATAGGGCCATATTAGAAGATCAAAAACTTCCATTTCTCATGGAAGAAGAACCAACTATGTAGCCTTGAATCCTGGTAGCGCTTTCATAGTAAATGGATAGTGTTTGTAGGCTTCAGATTTTTATCATCTAGTTGGTATGGAAGGCAGTCTTATTCGTAGCAATGAAAATCAAATGTTGTAGTCTTTAAGTTACATCTCAGTCAGTTTCTTCTATTATGGGAGTTTGTAGATACTGTCCTAGCCAAACATAGTTAACACCAAATGAGACTATCTAAACATATAACACACTTATGAGTGTGAATTCTTAGCGTTACTGTTCTTGTCTCTGTTAGATTGCTAGCAGCCTCACTTGTTGTATATGCATGACTTAACAATTTCTAGGTCTTTTCCTTCAAAGAAATAAAGAATGACCATTAAGTTGTTTTATACTAAATTTAGTTGCCTACTTGTCAAAGCCTGTCTTTCTCGTTTCATTTTCTGGAATTATTGAGCCTACCAACTTTGAAGTTAGTTATAGAAAGGTTGAGATTTTAGGAATCTAACTGGTTACTTGTAATAAGTTGTATTGGCATAATATTTTTATAGTTAATCACAGATGATCTGTTACTCTCTTTTACATTGAGTTCAAGATAATTTTCTATTCAAAGGTTGTCTATATATGAAAGAATCTTATGATGATTTTATTCATCATTCATTCATTCTTTTGAAGATGATTTAAATACCTATTGTGTCTTATTTTATAAGTATTTGTTAAGTTTGACTGCTAGCAATCTACCAGAGACAAGAACAGTAACGCTAAGAATTCACACTCATAAGTGTGTTATATTTTTAGATAGTCTCATTCGGTGTTAACTATGTTTGGCTAGGACATTATCTACAAACTCCCATTATAGAAGAAACTGACTGACATGTAACTTAAAGACTACAACATTTGATTTTCACTTTGCTACGAATAAGACTGCCTTCCATACCAACTAGATGATCAAAATCTGAAGCCTAGAAACACTGTCCATTTACCATGAAAGCGCTACCAGGATTCAAGGCTACATATTTGTAAGACTAATTAGCTTTGATTATTCTATTTGGCTTACAAACTATCATTTGATCGAAAATGGCTGGAAATACACATTTAGCATGCAAGAACAAAAATAATACTGAACAAGTTAATCTTTCAAGTTGCTTTAGTAATGAACAGAAAAATTAAACTGTGACACACATAACTCATCTAAGAGATCATAGAAGCAACAATTCCGTGACACAAAACATCAAACACCTAGAGTGCATACACATTCAAAATGCAAAGATAGTCATGTGACATTATACATTATATTGCCGCTGGTTTGTGAAACCGCCACGACGGTTACAAATTCCGTTGACTTTCGTTCTCAAACCATTGGATCAAGCGGACTTTAAATCTCAGCTGTCTTAAATTAGGACTTTCAGTTATTTTTCTCCGGCAATTGATTTTTGGGAGGGGTACCTACCGCTCCCAAGTTCTCTTCCCTGATTTTTAACAACTGCACATGATCTCCATTCAATCTCATGTCAAGTTCTCTTGGAACTGCTTTCCTTCCCCGACATAACTTTCAAACCCTCCATTGTCCTCGTGAGATCACTTCAATGTTGAGACCTCATTGTGTAACAACTTGTAAAATCAGCCATTCGAAACTTTTATTGTCTGATATTATCTCACATTCTCAGTGCCATATAGTCAATAACCACCCACCCACGTTCTGTATGTTCATCCAACAGAAAAGCAATTACATTTGTTAACATACTCAATATCACTTACGGGATCTGCTAACAATAGTAAGAGAGATAGCTCTGCTCGCCAGGTATTCGAAGAAATGCTTAAATCACAAGTATTGTTTTTTTCTCTTCCTTATATCATGATTTTTGTATTCCATTTGTTGTGTCTATGTGGTATGTATCTACGCATCTTTTGGTCGAATATACCATTGTTTCTTAGCGAAGAAAAAACTTAAATTATATGAGTTTTCTCAATGAATTTATTATGACAATACATGGGACTGACACCTCTTTTTGATTTCTAATTACTTTGATAAAAGGAAAAGTATATGAAAGCAAATGTTCATTATTTAGGTCAATTAATAGTCTTATATGAAATTATTATATTGAATATTTGTGTTTGATTATGTATGTCCTTCTGTCATTCACGTAGCAATATATGAAAAATGTGCAAGTGCTCCTCCAGATCATGTTCAGAAGGATTAAACTTGGCAAAGCTTTAGGTGAAGGTGAAGGGGTGCAGGTCATGTGATTAGTTTGTAAGGTCTATCATTCTTAAATATATATACATTGTTGTATTGTCATTATCTTAGTTTTAAATGGTGCACGAAATTAGCATTTAAAATAAAGTGACTCTAGAGGTGTTATGGATGTGCATTTGAACTAATTAAGATTATGAATTTTTTCCATTTATTTAAGGGTCAAACTATTCAGATGTGAAGGAATGGGTAAGGAGTTACACTATAATTACTTTTTGTTATAATTGCAGCTAATGAGTTGCCACGTTATACTCATGTAGTATGCTAAATGTCATCTTTTTCATGACGGGACTGCCATCCTTCTATAGAAGATTAGCCTGGTGGGTGTTTTGCCTTCCTTCACACTTTGTATGTTATTAATAAATATTCCTTCTTCAGTTACATAATCTTTTAAAAAAAAATGAAATTCGCATGTACACATATTCACTAAATATTTAACTATATTCGATATTACCCATACTTTTTATGTGATTAACTTTATCGTTTATCCTTCTTGTATGCCTTTCTTTCTTCCTACATGCCTTCCTTCATGTCTACTCTTGCATGCCTACATGCATGTCTGCCTTCATACATGCTTGCATGCCTTCTTGCCTATCGGGCGTCATACTTTCCTGCATGCATGTTTGTCTTTCTGCCTTGTGTGCCTGCCTTCGTTTCTTCCTGCATGCATGTCTACCTTCACGTCATCTTGCATCCGTGTCTGCCTTCATGCCTTCTAGCATGCATGTTAGCCTTCTTGCCTGTCTGGCTTCATACCTTCCTCCATGCATTTGTTCCTGTATTTCTGCCTTCACGTGTACCTGCCTTCATACCTTCCTGCATACCTGTCTTTCTGCCTTCTTGCACTTCTTAAGTACTAACATTTTATCAGGGTAATATTGTTTTGAACCAAACAGACATGAAACCTCAATATATATCTGTAAAATGCACATATTTAACTGTTGTGTATATCTTTTAGCAAATTATATAACTGGGCTCCATCTTTGCTCGGAGAAACAAAATCCCAAAGCTTTTGGGAGCAAGATTTTGTTTATACCAGTTTTGCTTTCAAGAGTTATAGTTAATTTTAGCTTTTAGTAGATTCAAGAAGCTCCTGAAATGGGTTGTCTTCAACCATACTTATATAAAATGACAACATAGAAATTATATAATCGTGTATTTCAATTATTAAATATATGATCAACGCCCTGGGTCTATAAAATAACAACATATAAATTGTATGATTATAGAAATTCACTACTACGTATATAATTTAGATAATCATTTAACTGGGAAAAGCCCGGGTATAACACTAGAACGGGTGGTTGCCGCAAAGTTAAAGTACGCCACTTGTATTTGTATAGCACTTGTATTTGTATAGTTGTATGGAATTAAACGAGTGGGCCTAAAATTTTTGGGCCTTTATGCGTTCTGTGACTTTACAGATATATAAAACATGTTTTTAATCATCATGCCATACTTGCTGGTATGGCTTATCCTCCAATCATCAAGTACGGTTTTATTTAATGATTCATGCCTTTATTTCTATCATACAATTAGTTGATTCTTATTTAATTGTTGCACTTATCATACAATTATTTAATTAGGTTTTATACTATATGTTCATCTGTCGTAGTTTTATTCCATTTTGTCATGCTATATATAGGTGGTTTTAATGGAAGCTTCTCTTCAATCTTACCGACGTTATGTCCCCTATTTGTAAGAGACACAATAATAGTTTAACTAGGTAAATATTGTCCGTTTTGCCTTTAAAATAACCGTTTGATTAATAATGCTATTGTAGATATCCATGAGCCCCATTAAACAACCATGCAAAAACATGCTAGTGGATTGTATTACTTACGCGATCGAAACACACTGATCGATTACACGGAATTAAACCCTTTTACCACTACTCCAAAAAAGTTTATTTTTTGTGTAATTTCGTTCGTCTATAAAATGATAGCATATACATTGTATGATAACACAAACTCAACCGTAACATCTATGACTGCCGGTTAATTTGAGCAACGCCCGGATATCACATTAGTTAGCAGTCGGTGAATAACAAAGCCAACTTGATTTACCGGTTGGCAGTTAGGATAGTCAATAGGTCAATATTTTAAAACCCATCTTTATGCGCAATACATAATACTCAAGGGACTTTAATTGAATAAATACAACACTACAAGGTTTAAATCGAAACTTTCATCTAGGGTTTAAGAACGCTTTACATTGTCAACGTTATGCAGGAAAGAAAGCAGGCAAAAAGATGAGTAACAATCCTCGAACTGGACCGCCGAAACACGCAAACAAATACGCATGGAAACCAAAAGCCGGCGTGAAAATCAATGAAACTGAAGTTGGAGGCAGGTTCCGGCCGTTATCAGAGATCACCGGAGTGTGCCCTAAGTGTAGAGATCAAATTGAATGGAAACGTAAATACGGGAAATATAAAGCCCTTTCAGAACCCGCTAAATGGTATAATTTTTTATTTTCTTACGTTGTATTTTGGTCTTTTTGGATATGTGGATTTACGATGATGATTGATTTTTGCTAACGTTTTTGTGACAGTCAGAAATGTACTAAACGTGCTGTTCGACAGGCTTATCATAATCTCTGTACAGGTTAGGGTTTGTTAATTTATATTTTTGTTATTTGTTATGATTCTGTGTGTTTTTTTATTATTATTTGTTTGATTGATAATTGTGAGTTAAAATACAGCGTGTGCTAAGGAGCATCATGTATGTGCTAAATGCTCGTGCCGTGTTGAACGAACCGTTGGAAGGTATGACAATTTTTTGATTTCTGTTTATTTGTAGAACATAATTAGGAAAAGTTATATGGCAAGTTAACATAGCTATTCTTAAAATTAAAAATGAAATCACTGTGTTTACTGTTAATGTACATGCTCTCTTTGAATAAAATGACACTCTGTTATTGAAAAAAAATAATGTTTACAAGTTGTGCTACAGTCGTAACATCATTTTGATGATATAATATGCATATTGTTTGACTGTTCATCAAGATTAATGTGGCCACAAAAAGTGCCTTTGATTAGATTTATTAAATGATAATTTGAGTTTGTTAAGGATGACAAATGTAAGAGTACTTCCTTGCAGAGATATTACTGAAGTGGAGGCTGAGCAGAAGATGCTACAAGAGGTTTTTTCTGACTTCGAAATCTTGTTTACAGTTGTTTATTAGTCATCTTTAGTGTTAAATTGATATATTTTTGGTTTTTCTCTCAGGCTATTAGTAACGCCCGAGAGAGGGAAAAGAGATCCTTGCTTCGTGCCGTAAGTTTCTTTCTACTACTCAGATCAAGTATTATATATATTTCAATAGTCCACATTCTAACTTGATTTAGTTGCCATGCTGATACATTAATGCTTAAACTTGGTAATGTTTCACAGTCTAGATTCCTTTCTTGGTTTGAAACTACAATTGTCATATTTTATGGCTGATGGTGGTATTTTTGAAGGTTAATCTTCTGTTCTACTAGTTACGTGATGTTATAGATGCTCATTCTCATGGTCATGTTACAGATGAATAAAGGAAAAGCTGAAACAAAAGAACAAGACCCAACTGATAATCAAAATAAGGCTGGTGACTTGTTCAAAGCGGAATCACTTGAAACATACGTAGGCGCTTCCAGAGATGATGAAGATGATAGTGAAGACGAGACCCAAGTAGTCAACTGAGAATGATTGTAGTTTGATCAAGTTGGTCATGTTACATTCAGTAAACAGATATATCAGCTTCTTATATTCTATTGGGAGTGAGTGAGATATTGTGATCTAGTATGAATAATTCAATGATAAGGTTCAGTTTTGTCCCTTGTGTTGCATTGTGAGTTTCCTCTTTCTCTGGGTTGTACTTCCTTTCTGAAGTAAATGCAACAATATCATTTTTGAGACATTCAAAATTGATTGCAACATTTCCCTTTTTTATGCTGAAGTATTAAGCTGAAATGATATATTTGATGGATCAAAAAATCACTAACCAGTACACAATATGAATCATTAAGATAACATTGATTATAGGTTTGTCTCATTAAGATTAAACTATAATTGTTATGTTCAATCTGGATCATCCACTGGTTTCCTCTTTTTTTGAGAACCATTGTCATGGGCTGTGATTGTTACAAACTTATAATAGATTGTGATATGTTCAAAAGTGCTGTGGCCGAAAATCTAATATAAATGCTAATTTCAAAGAATTAGAAACTTTAGAAAACTGCCAACTCAGGGATTCATGATAGCTTCTAGTGGGTAGGTTACCCTTTTCAAACCAACAAATAAACTGATAACACTGATTACAGACAATAAAGCTTCAAGAACATTAAAACAAGCCAAAAGACCATAACTATGCCTAAGAAAGCAGAAAATTCTACTTGTATAGTAGTAGCACGATCGAATTGTTTATTTTACTGGGGTCACGGTTCCAAGCTATGAGTGAAGCCCCCCAAAGAGGCGTAACCTCATAGCATTTGAACCAGGGGTAAATTAATAATTGATGTTTTTAAAAGATACTAGAGTATACAGCCTTGAAACTGATTTAATATTAGTAAGTAAAAGAATGGTTAACAGAATGATACACAAATCATACAGTTTCATTCATGTGAACTGTGATGAAGTTCTACCCATTATGTAAACCAAGGGACCGTTACTATTTCAATATGTGTACACGACTACACATGAATCTTAGACGAGTAAGAATGACCAAACTATTTGGTATCAATTGAACAAGAAGGATGTAGATCGCTAGTGGAGTATTCTACTAATCCCGAGCGCAAATCCGCTCTACATAAATCATGAAAAACGGTAAATGTTAGCAAATGAGTACCATATGAAAAAAACATAGAAATCAGCATATTAGTGCTAAGGTAGCCTAAAATGCCCTTTGAATAAAGGAATTATGTGAATAAAAATTTGGAAGACATAGTACGAATGTGAAAAAGGATGAAGTCAAGTAATGATTTCTTTTTCTTGCACTTCTATCATTTTTCATTTTATGTACTAAACAGTTTTTTTCTTCCTCAAGAATACAAAGAATTATGAACTTAAAAGTAGTATGTGACTATGTGTTACTCCCAAAACCATACAAAGAAGTGCTAGATCTTTGAAAGAAGTGTAAAAAAGTGTGAGCACATATTATTGAGAGAATAATATTGTAGATAGATGGTTTCAAATGATTTCAAACAATGGGTTAGTATCTCTAGTTATAGTTATCATGATGCTTATGTTGATATTTACTTCAAGATGAAACCAATATGCAGAAGGAAAACTACTTACTCAAATACTCGTACGAGATTATCATGGATGTTCCAAATGCTGACATGCTAAAAAACCTCGGACCAATCCCTCTATAAAAACCTTTCCAGCCATCATCAGCAATCAATGTTTTGATAACTTGGCGTGTAGAGGGTCTCTTTTCTTGTTCCATTACCTTGTACAAAACATATATGTGCTTAAGCGTAAATAGGAACCAATTCACTTACTATGATCACTTATAACTATATGGTAGTCAAGCTCTCACATAAACCCATTTGTCTTGATTGGATTTAGTCAAAGATCATGTATTTGAGTCATCAATTATAACTACATGGCAGTCAAGGCCTCACATAAACCCATTTTTCTTGATTGAAATTAGTCAAAGATCATGTATTTGAGTCATTAATTGGTAATTTCAGTTTTGTCTTCTTTAAGAGTTAAATGTCTACAGCAGGGAAAGCACAAAACCTTACAGTTTGACTAGGTCGTGGGTGGGCTACTGGGTGCATGGTTTTTAGGATAGAGGTAGCAAGATGGGCGGTTCAGACATGTCGGGTCAAGCTGGCTTGGATTGAAATTGCAAAACACTTTATTTATCAATTTTACAAAAAAACTTGATGCATTAAATATGATTACCAAGACAATTATAAAAATAATTATGAAGTTGTATCCATTTATAATAGATTATGATGCAAATTTAAATCCATTTAACGCGTTGGAATGTTCCCTTTTTACCTACAATTTATTAGTTGGCCCGTTTGAGATAAAACAACACCCAAATCAACACACTTATAAATTAATGGATCAAATTGCCACATCTATTCATGAAGATGTTTGAATATTTGTCGAATATATGATGACAAAGCCAGTGAACCTTCAGAATCAAAATCAATATCCTCAACCTTCATGATGACAATGCGTATATAGGTGATTATAACTTGAAAAGTCACAAAAAATGAAAATCTTGCAAGTTTCAAGAGACATCCTAAAATGGAAAGTGTCGTTGACGGGACGTAGGGAGAATAGAATTCACTTTTCAACCAAACTACCTAGCGAGCAATATATCTATGTGTCATGATGTCGTATATCAACAAATTCATATATATTATTAACCAAGAAATAAATAACTCAACATTCGACTTGGAACGTTATTGATAAAATAACGATTATCAATAACGACAAATATGAAGAAACTTGTGAGCTAAACTCAAAATTATAAATACTTTGTAAGGATTACTAATGATAAATCCATGATTGTACCTGTAGTCGAGTCTTTATAGTGTCCAGTGGAGTTGTAATAACGGATGCTGCAGCGCCAGCACAAATTCCTCCAGCACCTTGAACTAAAACTATTGTTCCTGGGCTTGGAAGAGATCCGTTGCTATCAGCTCCATAACCTAAAAGACTACATTAAACACTAACGTTCACATGATCCAAAGAAGAAATCGAGAAAGACACTGCACAAATTGTCATAAGCAAAGAAAAATCCTCACCTCCATATAACACGTTGACTGGAACCATAGGTAGCCCACCAAACGGCACTAGAAGGGGTAGAGGTCATTAATGATAGACCGAATCCTCTGTAT
Source organism: Logfia minima (assembly GCA_963921325.1). Classification (NCBI taxonomy): domain Eukaryota; kingdom Viridiplantae; phylum Streptophyta; class Magnoliopsida; order Asterales; family Asteraceae; genus Logfia; species Logfia minima. The sequence continues at coordinate 9,821,266 of OY992774.1, read as the reverse complement.
AGCCCTCGAATGCCATCTTGTTTCAGAACTTTACGAGCAACATCCAGACCACCGTTATAGCTCGTATGGCCTAAATATCCTTGAACCATCAATCTTTGACTAATCTGTTGATTTCCATTATTTAGAACATCGACACATACCCACACACACACACACACACTTAAATATACAAATCGAAATGAAAGGGACATAGAAATTATACCACATCAATTGGAACAAATACACTTTGAGATAAAATGGCGGTTGTCATGCCAGCAAATCCATTAGCTAAAGCAGCCTTTGTAGGATCTGAAATTTTTAATGGTTCAACCATCTTGAAAGCAGCCACCTTTGTGGTCTCTAATACAGTAAGAAATAAAACTCTTGCAGGAATTGCTCCTGTGATGACTGTGCCAAAACCTCTGTATAAACCGGGGATGCCTTCTGTTCTCAGTAATCCCCGAACAATAGCATATGCACTTTTCTCCACAGAGTCCTTTGCAGCAACCTGCATCCTGGTCTTTACAACAATAATAGGGTACAGTCCAACCGTAAGGCCTGAGAATATCCCAGCCCCTACCACATAAAACTTAGTTTTATCAAGCCTGCATATATATAATGAAGAAAAAAGAAAAAGAATATTAGAGCTCATAAGTTGTTAGGAATTGCAAGGAAACATCCAACTAACAGCAGCCTATTGTTAGCAAAAAATAAACCAACAACACTCGTGTAATTGAGGTTACACCCACAAACAATAAACGCATAGACAATTGCTAACCAAACAATTAAAAAGAAGCAACAAGATAAAAAAACGAACAATACAACACAAGGATATAACGTGGTTATGTCCGATCTCCAACTTGGAGATCGGTTTAGTCCACCGGGGCAAACCCAGAGAGTTCTATTATTAATTTTCGAGTCCAAGGGTTTACAATACGTAGGGGTTAATATATATAGGAGGAAGTAACTTTGGGAACAAGAAAACTGATGTTGCTGGCCGACCTAGTGATCCCACCGGGATCACTCCCATCCCACCAGGATCGCGCACTTTCCAGCTCAAAATCGTTTTCTTCGTTAAGCTTCACAATCCTAACACAAGTCACAACGATCACAATGTGGAAAAATAGATGATGGATCATCTATTAGTAGCTGTCCTTATTGTATCATGCTTTACTCTAGAACAAGGTTTGCAAACAAAAGCAGTCTACATTTTTGTGACATTAGTTCAAAACCTCTTGCATTAGACCCAATGCAAGTAGGACTGCTATGGCTCCCACATCAATTTTCAATATGTATAGATTCTATAACAATTCTTGAGATCGTTTACGATTACAGCAAAGTACTTTATCTTCTTTTTCTTTTTTTATAAAAGCAACTACTTTTATCTTGTGACTCGAGGGTTACTTTCAATATTGCAGTGCACAACTTCAGCTTATAATAAGCCTGATCCAGCATATAGTAGCAAAATGTCGAGGTTCTATTAACACATCATGAAATGGAAAAGGATGGCTAAAATGTCACTTTACCATGTTCACACAAAAAATACCATACACAACTCATTTATTAAAACCAGTACATACCATAATTCCAAATCAAGTGAAAACCAAAAATCCTATAGCATTTAGCTACCAAAACAATTAGGTCCAATTTGGTACTGGTTATCAAAAGTAACTTAGATAAAAGAGGGGGGAAAAAAAGAAGTCCTCAACTTTGTGGGCAAATGGGAGTTGTTTGGAAAGGGGTCCAATCTTATAGGGCACAGATAAGATGTACCAAACTAATTATATATTCTTCTTAAATCACTTGATGGCAACATAAGATAATGCTAATTTTCAATTTTTCAGTTAACAAGTATAGATCTTGTTCAGCAGAAAAATTGTATTTCTACATAAGGAAAACAAAATCCATATGCATTTGTTGATAGAGATCAAGCTATAAAATCTTAAATTTGCGTAAACAATTCATTAAAAAATATAAAAGATTGAAAGGCTTACTTGTCCCAGTTAATTTCTGTTTGAGAGAAAGATGATGTCCCCATTATCAAAATACAATTCTCTCTGATCAAAGATTCTTCAAACCAAATCGCCTTTTAGTAGACCAGGGTTTTGTGAAATGAATATGAATGGAAATTACGTATCGAATAAATTGATCCCAGTAAAATGGGAAATGAAAAGGGGGAAGAAGCAACAATTAACTGTCAAATCGTTGGATTAGATGACAGTTAGGTTTGTTCGTTGCAATTTGACCCATTTATCAGGGGTGACTAGGTAACTTTCCATTTCGGTTTTATTGCCTACTCCGTATTATAATGTGGAAAATTCAATAAGTTCAAACTTTAATTATATTTCGTCTCAAATTTATTATTTGCGTATAAAAGTTATTATTAAACTGTACTTTTATTCAAAATAACATAATTACTTTTACTTTTTACCTAATTTTTGTAACAAAAATATATATATATGAATGGGTTCAAAGGAGAGAAAAAATTGGTGGAGAAAGGAATAAAAGTTTTTTAACTCTTTAATTCAGTAAAATAACTTTCTGATATAGTTTGAAATCATATTTATTTTTAATTGAATCATACTTGCTTTTTGTTGAATTATAATTTTTAATATATATTTCTCACTTTTCTACCTCAAAATTTATTTCTTTTTAGTTTATGTACTATATATATAAATATATATATATATATAATATGAATTTTAATTAATTATACTTGCCTATTTTTAAAAATAAACAATTAATATAAAATTTACATAAAGTAGACTATAAATGTTAGGATACAGGGAGTAAAATATATAGTAATGAGGAATCTTAAAGTAATAAAAGAATTTTTAATAAGTATTCACATCTTATAAAATAATGTTACGATGGAGATCAAACAATTAAATATTAATATGTTTTTTTCTTTCTTATCGTTCTTTCTCTTTTCATAACAAATCATATCATTTTATTAAAAAAAAATTATTAAATATTTTAGGCCTAACATTTTAAAGATCATTTAAATTGGATGAACAGTTCTTTTTCTTCTTAATTTCGATAAGCTTGTAAGCTCAACCAAACACCATTTCACATTGACCCCCTTGTCCATGGTTGCATATATAAATGAAGTTAAAACTAATTACAACTTTGATAATCTCAATAATACAATTTTTTATTTTAGTATATGGTCACTAAATTTGTTTCGTTCCCAATTTATTAATTAATTAATTATTAAGGGGACATATATAACTCTTCCTAACAAATAAACATTACAAGTTGCATGATGCATATTCCATATGATACGTTGTCGTTTAATATGTCTATCTAACCGACTCAAGCAGGATGAGTGGTTATGTTTTCCGTTAGGCGTAGTTTTTCTTCATTCCTACCTTTTTTATTCTTTATACACATATAATCCCTAACTTAGACGTCGTTAAAAGATCGTTCATTGTGGGTTTGCATGTGCAACACATGTAAACTATAAAAAAAGTAGGATTTTCTACTAGTCCATTTGTGACCATTCAATTGGTTTCCCACCCACTGCCCTATTCTCTCTTTTTCCTTCAAACCATCCCTCCAATTTTAAGAAAGTCAATTTCCATTTATACAAATACACTTAAACATAGGGTTGGATATTTACACCATCAATTTCATAAATACACTATACTCATGCTATTAATGTATATAATACAGCTTATAAATATCACTGCCAAATTTGATCTACTCATTCTCAAATCTTACCTGAATCTTTTTGTCTTCATGATCTGCATCTGCTCCGAAGTACATTTTGCGACTTTTTGATTACTATGATATATTCACCTTTGGTCAAATTAATAATAAGGGTAGAAGAATGAACCACTGCATCTTACCCGCACTATATCCTTTTTATGCGAGATTGAATATTGTTGTTGTTGGTTAAAAGAACAATTTTACCGTGACTTTTTAATTATTGTACAGTTTTGGTCAAACTAACAAGGGTTAAAAGAACAATTTTACCCTCATGCAAGTCAACCTAACTTAACAGGTGCTAACATATTTCGAATACCATCAAACTCTAAATCGTAAATCTAAATTAGACTTTCCTGCACAAACTCTAAATTCGTAAATCTAATCAGACTCTTGCAGACCACCTAACTTAACAGATGATAATATATTTCGAATACCATCAAACTCTAAAACATAAATCTAAATCAGACTTTTTCCAACTACACAATCCCTAAACACGAGTGCAGTTTCTAATTTATACTTTTCTAGACCACCCATCATTATGGACCGCAACTGGTTACAATAGACCATGACTGGTACAACATTGATGTTCTCAGTTGCTTTCTGTGGACATTCTTGAACTCGACCTTTAAAAGTTAGGAACTTCCTAAAAATGGAAAGCTTAACATGCCTTAACCAACCAATAGGCCGAAAAACAGCAGTGATTATTGGCCTCAATGCTTCAAAAACACTAACACTTTAAAACATGCCACAAAGACAAAAAAGGAATAAAAAAATTGACAGAATAAAGCATAAACTGTCTACTTATCATTTCTATTTTATATAGAAGATTACACAGGATACAAGCCTTGAATTGATTCAGTTCAAGCAAAGTCAAAAATGGTTAAATGAATGATATGTATGACTCATACATTTGCTTTTATGTGATCTAGTTCTATAACTCATCATGTAAACTAGGAGAGACTTGTGCCAACCGACACGATATCTGTATGTGTTTAAATGCATCTTAGATGAGTAAGAATGACAAAAGTATCTGGTGTCAAATGAACAAACAACCCTGGATAGAAGCAGGCCGTTGGTGGGTTAATCTACAAATCTTGAGCACAAATCCGCTCTACACAGACAAAAGAATACATGAAGAAACGGTAACTGTTAGCAAACCAACACATTTTAAGTACATATGATATCGTAGTAATCTAATTAAACCATTTTCCTTGTGTGTCCATGAGAATCACAATGACTGATTCAGCATAGAGTTCATCTAAAATATTTTACTAGTATAATATAACCTTCAAATATAAACAAATAAAGGAATATTGTGAACTTAGATCAATACCATCAATTTATCTATGATTTTGACTTCTGGAAAATAGGTGAACTTAACTCCGGATTTTTCCAACAAAAAATCTTTTCCCAAGTGTCATAAAAATATTAACTTCGACTTCTAAAAGGAAAGGGGGAGAGTAGTAGAGGTCAGAAAGAAATTGCACAAATGCAAAAAAGATGAGCTCATATTATGATATCATTGTCTAGCAATTATCATGTATGTCTTGTGTAGTTAAGACATTTTTTTTCTCAAGCATTTGATAAAATGATATATGAACTTGAAAGTAGGTTCTAGGCAAAACAGAGAAAGCGCTAAAGTTTAGATAGATAATGTACGAACGTGGAAAAAAACTTTGAGTCCATGATTAACAATCAATATCATTAAGAGCTTTTGAATGATTTCAAACTTATGAGGTGGTTACTATCTAAGTTTGGTAGTCAGGATGCTTATGTTGACGACTACTTCAACATTAAACAAACAGGCAGCAGAAGAAGAAAGATTACATACTTAAATATTCATATGCGAGGATCATGGATGTTCCCCAAGCTGACATGCTAAAAAACCTCGGTCCAATCCCTCTATAGAAACCTTTCCAGCCATCTTCTGCAATCAATGTTTTGATAACTTGGCGTGCATTGGGTCGCTTATCATGTCCCATTACCTTGTAAAAAAACATATCAATGAGCATCAAAGCTTAAGCCTTAGCAAAATAAAAAAACCACAAACTTATTTGGAGTTTCATAAATTCATAGTATACAAGGCCTCACACTAAGGGGGTGTTTGGCATTGCATTTCAAAAGTGATCATCTAAATATCGCATTTTCAAGCCGCAGGTAACTGGTGTCATTTGCATCAGTTTTAGAAAATTAGTTTACAAGTAGCTAAAACAAAAACAGATTTTGATTATCTGATTATATCAAGTTCGTAGATAATCAGAATTTACCAGGGGCAGAACTAGAATAATATAGAGGGGACACATTTTTTTGTTTTTTGCTTTTCTATTATTTCTTGGGAGCAGAATTTTTAAAATGTCACTAATACCTTAATGAAAATTACATAAATTTATATTTCTTGAGGGGGCAGCTGCCCCCCTGCCCCCATTGTAGATCCACCTCTGTTCCAAACACATAAACAGCTCAATTTCTAACTATTACATCATTAAACAGCATAAGCACCTTGAAGTAAAACTTGTGAAATAAAATCAATAGTATCTCATTTAAGCTTGAAGCTCTACAATTAATTTTGAATGTGCCAAAAAGGGTGTTGCTGCATTTAGTTTAGAGAAAGAAGAATACAATAACCTAGGATAACATTATCACGCCATAAAGGTTGATATATGCGTTGGGGGCCATAAAGATAAATTTAAGTGTACCTGCAGTCGAGTCTTTATAGTGTCGAGTGGAGTTGTGATGCAAGATGCTGCTGCACCAGCAGCTATTCCACCAGCACCTTGAACTAAAACTATTGTCCCTTGAGTTGGACGAGGTCCATCGCTATCAGTTCCATGACCTAATAAACTACATAAAACAAATTAAAGCTCACATTGATATAATGCAAATGAAACTCAAGAGCAAGAGAAAGTATATAGAATTCCTCACCTCCATATAACACGTTGACTGGAACCATAGCTCGCCCACCAAACAGCACTAGAAGGAGAATAAGTCATGACAGATAGACCAAATCCTCTATATAGCCCGCGGATGCCGTCTTGCTTCACAACTTTACGAGCAACATCCAGGCCACCATTATAGCTTGTGTGGCCTGAATATCCTTGAACCATCAATCTTTGACTAATCTGTTAAGTTTCGATATTCAGAATATTAGCCTACCACCTTACAGGCCTACACTAAAACTTATTACTGGATATTATTAACAGTGGTGGATCCAAGATTTCCAACTAAGGTATGCAACTGAACAACATATTTTTTATTGAATCTTTACACTAAAATTCATAATCTAAAACAATTTTGACGATGAGCGAGATGTATAGTAGGTTTTCAAGTTTTAAAATTTTTTATACAAATAAAAAGAATAGCCACCTATAAGCTTTCACAAAACCAGTACACTTCCAGCACATCTAAATATAAAGCTAAATGCATGTAAAGGTAACCGACTTTTGTCCAATTTCAATTTTAGGGAGCAATTCAAAAGTTTTAGACCCAAAACAAAAAACTTCAAGTTTCGAAAGTTTTAATTTAAGGTAACCATCTTTGAGAAATTTCGATCTATTAATCTGATCCGATAACCAGTTAAAATAATGATGTGGCAGCTGATGTATCTGTAACTTTTGACTACATTTACTTTTTCTTGACATGATGCAGTGGGTGATTACCTTGAATCAAATTCTTTAATACTTTCTTTTTCCAGCCTAAAATAAGTTGGTTACCCAAGACCAAATATGGTTACTTTTGATGCAATTAGCCCCACTAACTAATGAGAACATCCACCACACACACAATTCCAATATTTATTGTGCAATAATGACAAGAATTGGATCAAGAAAGTACAATGAAATCATACCACATCAATAGGAACAAAGACACCTTGAGAAAAAAGAGAAGCTGTCATGCCAGCAATTCCATTAGCTATAGCAGCTTTTGTAGGATCTGAAAGTTTAAATGGTTCGACCATCTTAAAAGCAGCCACCTTTGTGGTTTCTAATGCGGTCAAAAATATAATTCTTGCAGGAACTGCCCCTGTGATGACCGTGCCAAAACCTCTGTATAAACCCGGTACCCCTTCTGTTTTAAGTAGCCCGCGGATAACAGCATATGCACTCTTTTCAGTTGATTCTTTTGTAGCAACTTGCATTCTGGTCTTTACAACAGATATAGGGTAAAGTGCAACTGTGAGCCCAGTAAATATCCCAGCACCAGCAACATAAAACTTAGTTTTATCAAGCCTGCATAGAAAACAAAACGTCAATATTACAACTCAAAACAATCACAATACAAAATAACAACAAATCATATAGTGTGGAAACCATGATCGAAAATGACGCCCATAGTGCAATGTATACGACATAGTTAGCACATTGTATGCTATCTTCAACTTCCCAAATAGAAGTACATATCATAACTTCAAACCATGTACATATAAGTATTATAACCGATATAGGTATAATATTTATATTCACTTGGCCCAATCTCGAACTAGGCTATCATCACAGTGAATGTAGTTATAAACTTTTTTAGTCAGGATAAATGTACTACAAGTACCTACCTATCCACTTTCCTATATAGTTAATTTGATAAACCCTAATCATCTGAATTTGTAAAAGCTCATATTTTTCTTTTAAGAGATCAAGATTCATATACAATGTCAAAATTCTCTCCTAACCCATAAAATAATACATATAACCTTTGTTTATAGATGCAAGCAATTAATAGAAAGTTTGTAAGCAAATGAACAAAAAAAGGAAGTATAGAGGATTACTTGTCCCAATTAATTTCTGTTTGAGCAAAAGATGGTGCATCAGAACGAGCTGCCTCCATTTCGGTCAATGAATATCCTATAATCCCAACAATTTAAAACCCAAAATAACAAAAACCCTAAAAAATAGAAAAAGGTTTCTTGCTGATAAGGTTCTTGAAATGAAATAAAAACAACTTTTGATTAGGGTTTTATAATGTGAAAAGAAAGTTATAAAGAAGAAAATGATCCAATGGAATGGGAAAATTATAGAATGTGAAAATGAAAAATGAAAAAAGGGAAGAACAAAAAGAGAAAGAAATTGATCAACTTTTAACAGGGTTCCAACTTCCACGACAGTTAAAGGTTGAGCGGTGCGAATTAGACCCCTACAATATAAAAAGCCCAAAATTATTAGTCCACTTTGTTCAATGTTCACCAAGGTACGTATATTATCGACGGATTGTAATCGTTGCAAATTTCTTTGTAGATGTAGTTATGTCAAATACTTTGTTGTACATATATAGTTAAGGTGCTCTATAATTGAGTATTTAGAAGCTCAACCTATAATCTATCTAATTTAAGTAACTATGAAATAGATGTGCACGCGAAAATTTAAGTTCCAAATAGGTGCATTCTTGGTGATTAATAGGAATTAAACATACATATACATACATATAACTATTAAAATTTTATATTAAATATTAAAAATAAACAAAGCAAAAAAGAAATAAGTCGAGAAAGAATTTCTTTTTGTTCCTTCTAAACATAACCCTTAAAGTTACGTCTACAGTTAACACGTATAAAAATATTCTACATGATAACAAACTTTTTTAGGAGACAATTAATTTTATATACACATTTTTCTGCGTAATAACTATAAATGCTACGTTTAGAAAAATCTAAAAGAAAAAAAGAACATCTTAGACGGCCACAAGCATTAGTGCTGGTTTTGAACTGTATTCCAAGTCAATGCCAAAAGAAGTTCCCATCTCACACGCAAATAAATGTCAACAAAGACTTTTGCATTTTATTTAGTTGAAAAAGAAATATATTTTTTAGAAACGGCAACTTTATTATTAACATATGAAACAAAATACATACAAAATACCCAATTTGGTACATCAATCCATTTACCTCTATACAATGACAACTCAATCAGTTTCTAATATACCGTATATATATATATATATTACTACTATTTACTATATAATATCGAATACTGCGTTACAATTACACTGTATTATATCTTTTCGCAATATATAAAATTAGTACAATCATATAACCCTAAAATACAATAAGCAAAATGATCACACATATTATCACCAAAAATTCAATCAAGAATTAAGAAGTAGTAAAATGTTCAAAATTTGCTAAATTAGTATAACAATAAACCACTACTCTAGGATTTTCATTTTACCGTGTCAATGCTTAAAGTAAAAACCAAAAATATATTAAAAATTATTCAAAACACTAAATAAAAATACTAGCATTCCTTTTTTTATTTTTATTTTTATTTTAATGTATCAAAAGGAAAGGAATGGGTTGGATTGGATAATAAATAATTAAATAATAAAAATAAAAACAAAAAGAATGTTTGGAACCAGGCTAAGTACTACCTCAAAACAACAAAAATATAGTACAGCAATTATCCAGGGAGTTTTGTGACACTTTTATAATTATTTTATTACATATATTAGCATTCCCTTTTTAAAATTCATGAACAAGTGTTTTTTGCTACCATCATCATCACTCATTTTATATAACCAAACATCACCATCCACCGCCCCCACCACCAAAATCTTTCATTCCATAGTTAAGAAACCAACACTTTAGCCAAATTTTGACCGATTAATGGATTATTGCTTCAGATCCTTCACCAAAATCTCAATTTCCACCATTGTTCTTGCAATCTTTTTTCCTTCATTCAGTTTCACATGCACAGGTTTGGGCTTTTATTTTAATTAGTCTTTTTTTTTTCTTTTTTTTTCTTTTTGGATCTTGAAGCTTCTGATTGTCATTCTGATCATTTTTGGGTTCTGGTGTTTGCTTAATTAGATTGATCTGAGGTTTTTTAAGCAAGACTTTTAAAAAAGTAGTGTACTTGAGTGATTGGTGTGAAAGATTTTAACTTTTGGTGAATGGATAGTGATTATGGGTTGCAAAATTAAAAAAGGTTTTATCTTTTGGTGAAGATTGATGGTACCTGTAAAAGGAACTCAAGAATTAACCTCCCAGTGGCTTGTTTTCTAGATAAAAAAAACGTAATGTAATGTTTTCTGGTGTAAAAAGAAAGTAAAAATGTGTTATATTAGTGATTTAGTGCATAACTCTGTGCGTGGGTCGAAATCCTGTATCTGCCACTATCTTGGTGCACCATGGCAATTGATAGTATCCCTGATGGTGATTTTGCTTGTTCTGCATTGTCCATTATGTGACCTTTAAGGCTATTACTTTGGAAACGATGGGGCTTTTGCCGTTTAAGACTTTATGTAATATATCTCTAGGGATTATTTATCAATCTTATCATCTTCTTTCACTTGCAGAAGCCTACGATGCCCTTGACCCAACTGGAAATATCACAATCAAGTGGGACATCATTAGTTGGACTCCAGATGGATATGTTGTAAGTATCATTAACTCAAGATTACTTTTTCCCTTTTAGGGGTAAAATGATTTAATTGAGATTATATACTAAAATTTAGAACACGTCTATTAACTACGAAAGTTAGCTGTGGACAGCTACACCTGCTAACTACTTTAGGACATTGTCTCTGCAAATGGATATGTTTGAAATGTTGCTTGACTTTCTAATTAGTTTTATAATATGTGTAGGCCGTTGTTACTATGTACAACTTCCAGCAATATCGTCACATTTCACCTCCGGGGTGGACTTTAGGGTGGACATGGGCTAAGAAAGAGGTGATATGGAGCATGATGGGTGGTCAAGCAACTGAACAAGGAGATTGTTCAAGGTACAAAACTTCACCTCCACATTGCTGCAAGAAAACGCCTTCCATTGTTGATTTACTACCCGGGACTCCTTACAATCAGCAAATAGCAAATTGCTGTAAAGGTGGAGTTATCAACTCGTGGGCCCAAGAGCCCAACAATTATGCTAGCTCATTTCAGCTCAGTGTTGGTGCAGCCGGAACCACTAATAAGACGGTTAGACTGCCCAAGAATTTCACATTGCTCGCACCAGGTCCCGGGTATACTTGTGGACCAGCTGTAGTTGGTAAACCATCTAAGTTCACAAGTGCTGATGGAAGAAGAGTGACTCAAGCTATGAGTGAGTACTCTTCAATCAAACTTGTGGTAGTAACAGTGTGAAAATTACAATACTACCCTCAAAGATTTATAATCTTTGCTTGTGTTATTGCAGTGACGTGGAATGTTACATGTACGTATTCACAGTTTCTGGCTCAGAAGACGCCTAGTTGTTGTGTTTCGCTGTCAGCGTTCTACAATGATACCATTGTACCATGCCCCACATGCACTTGTGGATGCCAAGACAATGCTACTCACCCGGGAAGTTGTGTGAAGTAAGTTTTTTTTATTCCCATTTCCCAATTTTTTTTCTTTTCGATCTGCACTCTGCTCTCAAGAAAAAATGTGAACTTTTTTTTGTGGGTGTTCTTGATTTGGAATGAGAGGGAACGAAAGCACAATATTTTATTTTTTTCATTATTTTTCTAGCAACACAAATCACTTTTCATTCTCTAGAGATATAGAACTGGAAAATGGAGAAATATTTCTGTAACTAGACACACCCTTATGTTCACTCCGTTTCTTCTAAATCTAAACTTGATTCATTTCCATTAGTTTTCCTTTTGGCATATTTACCATAATGTCCAACTTTGCATAAAATTTCAACTGTTTTGCAGCCCACGCTCACCCTATCTAGCCTCAGTTGTTAATGGTCCTGGTAAGAACAGCTTAACACCCCTGGTTCAATGCACGAAACATATGTGCCCGATTCGTGTTCATTGGCATGTAAAGCTTAACTACAAGGATTACTGGCGAGTGAAGGTCACAATTACAAACTTCAATTACAGGATGAATTACTCACAATGGAATTTAGTAGTCCAACACCCCAACTTTGACAACCTCACTCAAATTTTTAGCTTTAACTACAAGCCGTTAACCCCTTACTCTTCTATAAGTAAGTGATCATTTTCTTGATAATCAAATAAACTTATTTGTTAGAAACACTTCTAATGGTGATTTGTTATTTAATTTTTATCAGATGATACTGCTATGCTATGGGGAGTTAAATTCTACAACGATTTTCTTAACCAAGCTGGACCAATTGGGAATGTTCAATCAGAATTACTCTTTCGAAAGGAAAAATCGACTTTTACTTTTGAAAAGGGTTGGGCCTTTCCACGTAGAGTTTATTTCAATGGCGACAATTGTGTTATGCCACCACCTGACGCCTACCCGCATCTTCCAAATGCTAGTTCTCGTGTAAATTTCTCTATAGTCACTCTCTTGATGATATATTTGGCCTTTTCTTTCTAATTGAGTAAGTAATGCACATCTTAAACATGAAATTGAAGCATGCAGTTTTGTGGGTGAGTTCACCTCTTTTTATAACTGTTCTGTTACATGCATCAATGCATCATTTGTAGAGTTTTCGAATCATTAGTGCTATTTACATCTGTGGTACTATGAAAAATCGATGATCACCTGTTCTCCGCATATAATATAATACTCACATTTAGAACTTCTCTTGGTGACTTTTGCTGAATTAAATTGTATTTCTTGACAATATACAAAATTTGTGTAGTAGAATAGTCTCATGAAATACAATACAATCTCTTGTGTTCTTTCAAAGAAATCACACTTTGTGTACCTCCATTTAACTCCGTGTCACTTGTGTCATTCTTCACCTTCAAAACTCGATATATTTACAAAGTGCAAGGTATCAGGTGTGGAAATTAAATGAGTAAGAACACCAACAACGAAACCAATAATGTTAATGGACCAACTAGGGTTTCATGAGCAGTATTTGGTAGGAATGGGTATGATTCCGGTGGAGGAAGTATGCATTCATCACCATTGAAGTAGACTTTCCTAGGAAACGCCCATCCTTGTTTGAAAGTGAACGTATTTTGGTCCTTTTGTAGTAGTACCTCTGACTGTACATTTCCCGTCGGCCCTGCTTCCATTAATAGGTCATTGAAGAACTTCATTCCGTAGAACATGCCTGTATCATCTGCAATCAAAAGTACAAAAATATTCTTTAGAACCTAGATTCCATCTTGGTACTTGTCATCGACAGAACTTATTATTTGGTCATTGCATATCTTTAACGTTGATATTATTACCACCACTGGGCATTTGCAGTTTGATATAATTGCTTATTTGATGTACACATGACATTAGACATGTATCCTTGTGCTAACACAACAGAGTATAATCACGGCCATTTTATTGTGGCATCAGCACGACTTTCACATGTTAAGCCTCATGTTTGTCAGTGACTAGTTTGTTAACTTTTGGAAGCACGGCAATGATAGAATCGTATGGTTAAGGAAACTAAATCACAGTGAAGAATTTGAGTATGCAATGAATTAGCCACCACTTACTTATTGACTCGTATGGAACAAGGGGCTTGTAGTCAAAGCTAAAAACTTGAGTAACGTTATTGAGATTAGGATGTTGAACCACGAGTGTCCATTGTGTGTAGTTCATCCTATAGTTGAAGTTTGTTATCGCCACCTTTGCTCGCCAATAGTCCTTGTAGTTTTGCTTTACGTGCCAGTGAACTCTCACGGGACACATATGGTGAGTGCATTGAAGCAAAGGTGAATTGTCTTTTTTTGGCGTATTTACTCCAACGACACTTAGAAGCTTAGAGTCACTCCTACAATTGTCACAAAAACCATTAGGTTCTTCCAGAAATGTTACAAAAATCCTAATTTATTCTCAAAAAGTTGTAATCTTACTTGAGGCATCTGTTTTTATTTTCACAACCGCACGCACAAGTAGGACAAGAAGTGATTGTTTCGTTGTAGAATGATGAGAACGACACACAACAAGTTGGGTGTTTTGATGCCAAAAACTTTGAATAAGTGCACGTCACATTCCATGTCACTGTATTATACATGAGCTACACATTAGTATTCAACTTCGAGTCAATGTCGATGACAAAGTAAAACTATATGTTATCCAAAACAAGGAACTCTTACTTAATGCTTGAGTTTTTCTTCGGCGATCAGGAGTGAGAAAAGTAGTTGGAGGAACAATCTTTGCAGGTCCACAAGTATACCCTGGTCCAGGTCCTAAAAGAGTGAAGTTCTTAGGTAGTTTGACTGTCTTGTTTGTTGTTCCAGCAAGCCCAACGCTGACCTGGAAGGCCGAGACGGCAGCCGATGGATCTTGACCCCATGCCGCCACAACCCCGCCTTTGCAACAGTTGGAAAACTGTTGGTTGTAGGGGACACCTGGTAGCAAGTCCACAACCGTGGGGGTCTTCTTACAACAATGTGGCACATTGGCTTTAAACTTGGAACAATCTCCTTGTTCGGTGGTTTGAGCCCCAACCATGGACCAAACCACTTCTTTCTTAGCCCACGTCCACCCTAGGGTCCACCCGGGAGTCTGAATGTGACGGTACATCTGGAAATTGTTCATCGTTACCGTTGCCTACAGACAAACATAAAAATACATCAACTCACTTTAAGAAAGCAAAATCAAGATATAGTGAAGAATTGTAAAAATGATAAATCACATACCACATAACCATCTGCAGTCCAAGACATGATATCCCATTTTATCGTTACATTTCCGTTAGGATCTAGTGGATCAAATGCAGCTGCAAAAATAACAAATTGTTAGAGAGTGTCATGATCGTGCACCTTTATCAATTTCAACGTGTAATACCTGAAAAAGAGCATAACACAAGAAAGACGCAAGCAGAGATGATGATTCTCATCTCAACTATTCGTGTTTCTTGAAACTAAACCTCAAAAAACTTGATCTCGCAACAGATTCAGCCTAAGAGATTTAGCAAGTTCACAACTTCTTCCGGTTGGGAGTGGCAGGTGTTATAGAACTTGAAGATAGCTTACCTACTGGTTGTTAGATTTAGAAGTGTTTGTATATTATATACATTACAATACAACAAATAAATAGACATTCATTGTGTGAATTTATAATGTCTGTTGGGGTTTCCTGTTTCTTGAAGCGAAGACTTTCTGAGATGAGGTGAAATCAAATCAAAGAAAAGATATAAAAGGCAGGAACTATTTAGTCTCAACGACCACATATTCTATCAAGAATGTGACAGTTAAACTGATTTTATTTTATTCTGTACTTCAAGTTTTATTGGACGTTGACATGAAAGAAATGAGAATGGGGTTTAGGGGTTTTGTTGATAATTCTTGGGGTATAATTGTCATTTTATATTATAGTCAAATGAAAATGACATGATAACTTTATGATGTGATTATTAAGTTATAAAGTTTTGAGTAATCAAACATAACTCTTGTGGCTTCTCGATAGGTCTCATAGAAAGTGAGTAGACAACTCGACTAATCTAATATGGACTTTGTAGTTCATTCTAACTGTTTTCTTTGTGATTGGAGCTTGGTGATCAATACTATGTATAAAATTTCAAAATGATTTGGGGAATAATTTGAAAGAGTGGTCAATTGCTTTGCAATCGTGAGAGCGAATTATAGTTTCTTTTAAAAATGATTGTTGTAGCTAGTGTTAGAACTACACAATTACTTATTAAAATTCACGTGTAATGAAATCAAATATTTTGAATGTTCAAATAAAAATCAAAATTATTTGATAATTTGTTACTGTCAAGCATTCATACATGACATATGTGATTGTAGGCGTTTTCTAGATATATTATTAATTATTTAATTCTCATTTGATTCTGAATTAATATTTACATAAGAATAAAATTGATCATATATGAACTTACACGTGTCAGTGGTTTCACAATTTTTAACTTCTGTTTGTTCTTATTCATATTTTCCTTATAACTTAGAACATCTCCGAAGATAACTTTATGAAAGTAAAAAATCCGTGTTAAAAAGTCTTTCAAATACTATACCTTTTTTTTTTGTGTTTTTATCATGGGAAGTCAAATGATTTTGTATAGGTAGGTAATTTAGAGTTCTTCACCAATGATCTTTTTGCTAAATTGCCTTTGTAAGAATGTTGCACTTTTAGTGGGTAGTTATCTTCTAATCAAAAGTTAATGAAATATGACGTGTCAATTAGAAAATATGTTAATAGGTTTTTACATAATGCCCGTACTAATGTATTGAATTAAATACGATTACAATGATTATTAAAACACTTAATATAAAACAGTTTAGGAATTGTAACTTTTAGATAATTTTCTTTTTATTTCTTATAATATAAGTAGATAAATCTTAAATATAATATAAGAAGCGGACGATGACATCATCATTAAATATTTAATTGACCAATAGAATTATTTAATTTAGTTAAATTAAGTAAAATTAGAGATTTGATGACATCATCATTTAATTTAAATTTTTTGTTTATTAAGTTCTTTAAATTTGCTCAATTCAAAATTACAGTTCCAAACTTTTTAAATTATATAACTCTTAACCGAAATATTATATCGTTATCAAAATTTGTAAAATATACTTCATGTATTTGTATATGTACACAAACATAAATATTTTTAAGTAACTTTATTGAAATCACCAATAAATATATTTTTATTTACATTTATATTTATATTATCTCTTTGTGTTACGTTTATGTTACGTCAACAACAATTTTATTTTATCAAATATTCAATTAATCAATAGGATTATCTGATTTTTTCAAATTGATTAAATTTAAGAAAAAAATGACATCATCACAGGTTTAAACAATATGATTTCTTAATTTAATGTTTATTTTGGTAATTTAAACACATGGGTTTAAATGCTAGTTGTTTATATTTAATTCCCTCAACCTATATGAAAAGATAATTCATAACGGAGAATCATCTTTTAAGTATATACTCTAATTCTAATGATTAGGAACAACTCTTTATTGCACCAAGTATCTTACATGATCATCTTTCAGTTTGTACATGGTGGTTATATAAAAAAAGACACCACAACTAATTATATTCTTAAGGCCCAATGTTTTGTATTGGGCTATGAAAAAGACACTACAACTAACCATATTCTTAAGGCCCAATGTTTTGTATTGGGGCTGTGGCGCTAACGCTATGCTACCAATTTGCATTTTTATTAGACCTCTTAAGATTTAACATTATTCCATGGAAATACACGAATGTATCTTACTTGACTACATATCTTCATTCAAGTTCTAGACCTCAATGCAAGTGTGTTCGGTTTGAGAGGTTTGTAAATGATGGAAAATATATTTTCTTCTCTTTACGTTACACATTAATATACTAGATAACTCTTTTAATATCAACAAAAATACTGTTAGTGTAAATTTATTACAGTGTTTTAATTATATCTTATTTAACAAAAATATAATAACAATTAATTATCGTTATGTTTAAGTAATTATGATGAAAAATGATAGATATAATTAAAATAGACATAAAAACGTGAAAATGACATGTGTTAAGTTTAATTTATAAAATTAAAAGAGAAAAAATATATATCAAACTAACAAATAAATTAGATTTATTTTTAGGCCATATAATTTCAAGACTCTTTTCATTTAATTTTTGGGTCCATCTAATTTCGAATCTCTTTCTTTTAATTTTTTGTTATGATTGAAAAGTATATCTTTTATTTTTTCTCTTTTATCCTTTTAACTGTTATCTGTGTATGTGTAGGATTTTGACAAGGTCATTCAAAATAAAACAATAACAAGATGTAGAAAGTAGAAAATATTAATGTACAAAAAGACGTAACGCGTATAAACTCGTTGACCGTGACCTTGGTTGGCACCATTCGTCACGTTAACCTTAACCAAATCAATAGGCTGAAGCACCTGGTTTTCATTTCATTTTATACAACATGTTATTTTCTACAATAAGAAAAATACAGAATACACTAATTTCATTGTTTTCTTTATTTTTTCCTGTATTACTAAATAGACTTAATAATATATATATATATAAAAAACAAGCTTACCACTTGTATATCATTTGACATCTTAAATATATATTTTTCCTATGTTCGTCTCGTATAATCAGTTTTTTATATCCACCAATTATTGTATATCATATTTTTTATTTTAATGTATAATAACACTAGAAAAGAAAATGTAAGAAAGATGACAAGGCTCAAGCATCTAATTTGTACCTGTCTTCTGTTGAAATATGTCATATTTGTATATTCAATCTTATTCCTTATAATATGTATTTGTTGTTGTATATGTATTTGTATGTGTATTCTTGCAGGTATTCTTGAAGGGCTGTTCTGTCATTTCTTCTATCTTAAAGGTCTTGATATAAAGAAGTTCTACAAGTTATTATTTTGTATATGTCTGAAAGTCTGAGGGTATTTTATGTAAATTGATGTATGTATAAGTAAGTCTTGTATCAGCCTTAATTGGGTCAAATCGTTCTAGTTTGTTATTCTTTCTTAGTCTTGTATCTCTGGCTGTATATTGTATGTCTAAGTTTATATTTATCATTATGATGATATAGATTTCTGTATGTCTGTATTTGTATGTAATCATATGTGTATGAGAGTGATTGAGGATTTTGAGTCTGTGATGAGGTATTTTGTCTTGTTCTTGGATCTATTGATCCGGTTTGGTTAATACGAAATTATTCATCTGATTGAAGTCATCTTGGTGTTCTTGTTAGTTTATCAATTTTTACATGGTATCAGAGCACAAGATCAATTGACCTTGTGCTAATCTGAGTTCGAAATTAAAAGCCCTAAAAATTAGGGTTTGGTATTGTGTGCGATCTTTCCTGTATAATCTTGGAAAATCTGTTGGTATAATCTGCTCTATTGGGTTCGATTGTGGATCTGTGAGTGGTAAAATAGTTGCTCAACCCTATTCTTGAAGAAAAAGAAAAAAAAAAAAAAAAAACCCTACTTTTAATAATTAGGGTTTGGGCTCATCTGAGTTGGTTAATCTCTTGGCTGCTCCAGAGAATATTGTAAGTCTTTCGCTGTTCTTGCTCTAGGCTAACCGAGCGTGGAGTACTCTGTAAGAATTCTTGACTCTCTTGTGCTATTGCAAGTTCCTGATTCAGGGAGTTCTTTTGCTTAAAAGAATCAACTGCCCCTTGAATTCAAACTTCGCCAATAACCAAGTATCTTGTGTAATTTTCCTATCTGCATTACGTGAATCTGTTCTTTCAAACTGTGTGCTAGTTGTTTGATTGTTTTGGTGTGGTTTGCTGCTATATTTGTATACAATACTTACTGAAATTGTAGGAAAAAGAACTTTGAGTAAGGCTTGGGTTGGGTTCCTTTTGAGAACCCCTCCAGCTGGTCCCTGCTTGGACTTCTTTAGAACTTTCTGTGTGATTACAAATTGTAAATTGTCTTACTAATAAAATGAGAGATCCTGGACCCTCTAATATCACTCAAATAAGTGATATTGATTTTGGTGACCCCTTGTACCTGCATGCCAGTGATACAAACACTACTGCTTTGATTTCACTAAAGCTTACAGGCACAGAAAACTATAATGTGTGGAGTAGAGCTATGTTTCTTGCACTGCAAACCAAGAACAAAGTTGGTTTTATTGATGGGTCTTTCCAAAAACATAAAACTGATGAAGTTCTTAAAATGCAGTGGGAAAGATGTAACTCAGTTGTCCTTACTTAGCCATTAAATTCTATATCTGCTAAATTGTTTTCTGGTCAGGTTTTTTCTAAATCTGCACATTTGGTATGGGAAGAATTAAAAGAAACCTATGACAAAGTTGATGGCTATGTAACTTTTAACTTGCATCACAAAATTAACACCTTAACTCAAGGTGGTCTGTCTGTGTCTGACTATTATCATAAATTGAATGCTCTATGGAAACAATTTGATTCCCTTGTTAAATTACCTGACTGTGCATGCCATGCTAAAGATAATTTTAAAACACACAATGATCTAATAAAACTTATGCAGTTTTTAATGGGATTGGATGATTCTTATGAATCAATCAGAAGTAATATCCTCACAAGGGATCCCTTACCATCCATTAAAGCTTCATTTGCTATTATTTCCAGAGAGGAATCCCTTAGAGGGACTACCTCTTCTAAACAAAGTACTGCTAAACCTCAGTCTTCATCCTTCCTTGTTTCAAAAACTTTTGACAATAAGAGGGTCATTGGCAGGGGACCAAACCCCAACTTAAAATGTACTAAATGTAATAGACTTGGTCACACTATTGACAGATGCTATGAAATTGTTGGCTACCCTACTGGGTGGGTAAAAAGGGTAAACACAAATGTTAGACCTGCTGTCAATAATAACTATGTATCTGATGGTGCATCTTTTCCTTTTTCAAATGAGCAAATATCAAAACTAATGAGTTTGATTAGTGAGAAATCAGGACCTGGACCCTCTCAGTCTAACATGGCAGGTACCTTTATTAACTGCAGTACATTCTTTAATAACAATTTCTATAAGTTCTTTTGCTCAAATGTGAGTAAAAGGACTATTTGTGAAGGTTGGATAATTGACTCAGGAGCAACCCAACACATGACCCATTCTTGTGATCATATGACCAAAATCATAGATGTTTCTTGGCTAAATTTAACTGTTGGACACCCAAATGGTACTCTTGCTAAGGTTGAAAAAATTGGTAATCTAAAATTAACTGATCATATTGAATTGTTTGATGTGTTGGTTGTTCCTACATATTGTGTAAGTCTCTTATCTGTTCACAAATTATCTAAAAACAGCAGAATGTTTGTCAGTTTTGATGATGCTTACTGCTATATTCAGGATTTGAACTTAAACATGATGGTGGGGACTGGTAATGAAAAAAATGGTTTGTATGTGTTTGACAAGTCTTTAGGTAATTCTATGATGTCTAATTCTATTTGTTCTATATCTGTAAATATGTGGCATAGTAGACTTGGTCACCCTACTAGTCAAATCCTTGATTATCTTAAGGATACTATCAAGGTTGATCAAAGTCATGCTATGGATGTGTGTGATGTCTGCCATAGGGCTAAGCAAACCAGGGAATCTTTTCCCTTGAGTGAGCATAAGTCCTATGGTGTGGGTGACTTGGTGCACCTTGATTTGTGGGGTCCCTATAAAATCACAATTAGACATGGTTTTAGATACTTCCTCACTGTGGTTGATGACTTTTCCAGAGCCACATGGACTTTTCTAGTAAAAACCAAAGATGGAGTATTTGATCAGTTTGAATCATTTGTAAATCTAATTCAAAACCAATTTGATAAAACAGTAAAAGTAATTAGAAGTGACAATGGAACTGAATTCATCAATAATAAAATGGAAACATTATGTAAAAACAAAGGTATTGTGCATCAAACTTCCTGTGCATATACCCCTCAGCAAAATGGCATTGCTGAGAGAAAGCACAGACATCTTCTTAATGTTGCTAGGGCTTTATTATTTCAAAGTATGCTTCCATTAAACATGTGGCATGAGTGTATTTTAACTGCTACTTACTTAATCAATAGGTTGCCTGCTTCTGTCTTATCTGTAAGTCTCCCTTTCAAATGGTCTATGGCTTTGAGCCTAAACTCTCTCATTTAAGGGTGTTTGGTTGCTTATGCTTTGCTACAATCTTAAATAATCATGATAAATTTGGAAGTAAATCAGAAAAGTGTGTTTTTATTGGATACTCAAATGTAAAAAAAGTTTATAAGTTGCTTAGCCTTGACACTAATAGCATTCTATTTTCAAGAGATGTGAAATTTTATGAGTATGTGTTTCCTTTGAAATCAAAAGGTTGTTTAAATGATTCAAGTCTGGTTGAAGAAAATGTAAATCAATTAAATTTTTTTGAAACTCATTATGAAAGCACCAAACATTCAATAAGACCCAATGATGAAGAGGGAGTACATCATGAGGAAAGTGGCAGTGATCTTCATTCTATGAATAACTCTCATGAGAATTCACAGAATCTTGATACCACTTTCTCACAAGATGAGAACATACATACCTCTGAGGGCACTGCTACTGTTCTGGAAAACCCAGGGGACTTACTAAATGAGACAAATGAAGGTAATAATATTAGAAGATCATCCAGGACTCCTGTGTTTCCTCTTAAGCTAAGGGATTATGAGGTTAACAGTAATATCAGATATCCTCTTAGTAATTATGTGAATTATTCTTATCTAAGTAGTTGTAATAAGTCGTTTGCTTCCAGTCTTGATAAATCTGTTGAGCCCCAGACTTATTATGAGGCTATCAAAGACCCTAACTGGGTTGATGCCATGAACAATGAGATGGAGGCTCTTAATAGAAATAACACATGGACACTTACTGACCTACCTATGGACAGGAAGCCTATAGGCTGCAAATGGCTGTTTAAAATCAAGTATAAATCTAATGGAGAGATTGAGAGATATAAGGCTAGACTTGTAGCCAAAGGCTACAGTCAAAGGGAGGGAATTGATTATGAGGAGACTTTTTCTCCTGTTATAAAAATGGTTACTATTAGATGTATTTTAAATCTTGCAGTTCAAAATGATTGGAGTATGTATCAATTAGATGTTAATAATGCATTCTTATATGGAGATCTTGTAGAAGATGTGTATATGTCCCTTCCTCAAGGTTATTTCTCAGGTCATGAGTTAAAAGTGTGTAAATTGAACAAATCCTTGTATGGTTTAAAACAAGCTCCAAGGCAGTGGAATGCTAAGCTGACTACTGCTTTAATTGAATATGGGTTTGTGCAGAGCTTGAATGATTATTCTTTGTATATTCTGTCTGATTGTCATGTGTTGGTTGTTCTATTAGTCTATGTTGATGATATAATTCTAACTGGTAATCAAGTTCATGAGTTAATTAAAGTTAAAGAGTTTCTAAAATCCAAGTTTATGATTAAAGATCTGGGAGAACTTAAGTATTTTCTTGGTATTGAGGTTGTTAAAACTGAAACTGGTATTTGCTTGAATCAAAGAAAATACTGTCTTGAGCTTCTTAATGAGTTTGGAATGCTTGGATGTAAACCAATAAGCACCCCTCTTGAGGCCAATACAGTTCTGAATTCTAGTGAGTCCAGTCAGGATAAAAAAGTCTCAGACATCTCTCAATATCAAAAACTTGATGGAAAATTAATATATCTTACATTAACTAGACCTGATGTGTCATACTCTGTGCAATGCCTAAGTCAATATATGCATTCTCCTCTTGTGTCTCATGTTAAAGCTGCTTTTAGGGTTCTAAGGTATTTGAAATCTGGTCCTGGGCAAGGTTTTCAGATCACTAAAAGCAGTAATGAGGTTAGTTTGCTGGCCTACTCAGATGCTTACTGGGGCAAGTGCCTGGGTTCCAGAAGGTCTGTGTCTGGATATTGTTTGTTTCTGTCTGGTTCTCTCATTGCTTGGAAAAGTAAAAAACAACGTAGTGTGTCAAGATCTTCCACAGAATCTGAATATAGAGCTCTTGCCTCTACTACTTGTGAAGTTTTGTGGGTCTTGAAGTTGTTACATGATCTCAGAATTGATAATCTTCTTCCTGTCAAACTCTTTTGTGATAATAAGTCTGTTTTACTTTTGGCTGCTAATCCTGTATTTCATGAAAGATCTAAACACTTTGAAATTGATGTGCATCTTGTTAGAGAAAAGTGTATTGCAGGGGTAATAAAAACTGAGTATTTAGATACTACTCAGCAATTAGCAGATATATTCACAAAGGGGTTGAGTAAGTCTCAACATCACTATCTATGTAACAAGCTTGGTATGTTGAATGTTTACAGGAATCAGATTGAGGGAGGATGTTGAAATATGTCATATTTGTATATTCAATCTTATTCCTTATAATCTGTAGTTGTTGTTGTGTATGTATTTGTATTTGTATTCTTGCAGGTATTCCTGAAGGGCTGTTTTGTCATTTCTTCTATCTTAAAGGTTTTGATATAAAGAAGTTCTACAAGTTATTATTTTGTATATGTCTGAAAGTCTGAGGGTATTTTATGTAAACTGATGTATGTATAAGTAAGCCTTGTATCAGCCTTAATTGGGTCGAATCGTTCTAGTCTGTTATTCTTTCTTAGTATTGTATCTCTGGCTGTATATTGTATGTCTGAGTTTCTATTCATCATTATGATGATATAGATTTCTGTATGTCTGTATTTGTATGTAATCATATGTGTATGAGAGTGATTGAGGATTTTGAGTCTGTGGTGAGGTATTTTGTCTTGTTCTTGGATCTATTGATCCGGTTTGGTTAATACGAAATTATTCCTCTGATTGAAGTCATCTTGGTGTTCTTGTTAATTTATCAATTTTTACATCTTCCATAAATTGTCACGTACGTTTATCAACTTAATTAATGAAAAAATGTTATTGATTACTTCCTAAACATGGAGATAATTAGTATGACGGATTTATAGTTAAAGTTGTAGGTTTAAGCTCTCTTAAAACGGTGTATATAATATTGTGGTGGTACATAAATGTGCAGAGTTAATTCGATTCAATATGCGTCGTTTAAGATATTACAATGATTTTAATATTGTTATATTTTTCTTAAAATAACAAAAACATATTACTTCGTATGGACAAAAAGTAATAATATTTTAGTTACATTACGTTTTTATGTATGTAACTTAATTTTGTAAATTAACGGGATAATATATTTGATATTAACATCACATAAGTTATAAGAATCAAAAGCTAACAGTTGGTTTTTCTTCTTAACATTATATTAATTAATGGTTCTTTTATTTACACAACTTATAATATAACAAGCCCCTTAATTGTTAAGTTTCTTACCACACCTAATCATCTATACAGTTTGATAATTTTCAAATAAAAGGGTAGGTTTTATTATGACATGAGATGTTATTTAAATGTTTCTACATGTATAAATAATTAAATCTTAACCAATTATAACAGAGGTCACAAAGTTTATAGTTATTGTCTGGGTACGACTATTTATTCATCTTTTAAGGCGTTATAGGTGTTTTTGATAAATATAAATGTATTGCAAACGACTTAAAAAATTAAATATGGTAAACTAAAATCTGTTGGCTTGAATTCAACTTCATACAGTCAAACCCAATGACCCTCTTTATAAATACATGCATGCGGATATATTGATCTTCAATTCATATATTTTTGTAGACTACTTGCGACTCAATCAATTCATTCTACTAAGATTTCTTAACATTTTCGGGTTCTAAAGGTATCGAAATTAGTTGTTCAAAAATGCCCCGTTGGGTGAGACCAGAGGTACGTAATCGTGATCAAATTAATCAATAGTTTACAGAGTTAATTATAAGTAGAACACGTATACCGTGTTCAAATTAATTAGACGTTTACATAGGTAACATAATTATAGAATGCGTATACCATGTTATGGACATATTTTAACTTTTAAATGTTATTTGAAAAATATGCAGGTTTATCCTCTTATGGCTGCAATGACATTTGTGACAACTATGTGTGTTTTCCAGCTTACTAGAAATGTTTTCATGAACCCTGATGTCAGGTAATTATTGCTACTCAATTTATGATTCTTAGTAACTGAACACAAATTATATTCTAACCAAGCTAGCTCTGCTTTTTTTTCTTTTTTTGTTAAAAAAACTTTTTAATTACTCAAGTTATTTATATTAAGAGTTTTATTTGTTAAGGTTTTTATGTCATACAGGGTAAACAAGGCTCATCGTACCACAGCTGTGCTCGAAAATCAGGACGAGGGTCAGAAATATGCTGAACATGGTCTTCGAAGGTTCTTACGTACACGACCACCAGAAGTCATGCCGACTCTCAACTCTTTCTTCTCAAGCACCAAATAGACAGCATTGATACAATACGCCAATACGGCATCCTTTGAAACTACACACTTTCGGGAATTGTTTTGTCACATATTTGTTATTATTAGCTACATACCAATCATGTATTTTTGGTCTAGTACATTGTAAGTCATGAGATTTTGGTTTTGTAGTACTTATGAATGTCTGATGATGTTGCACCACACATTTCACTTGGCTTAAATAAAACAGTACATATTTACAGCATACGAGTCCAATTTATTTATTTTATAATATTATTCTCAACTACTCAAAATTAACGTCTGTAATGTAATTATCTTGTACGCTTGGAAAAAAAAAAAAAAGAGTTATTAGTGGAGTTGTTTTAACATAGACAAAGGTTTTGGTACAAGAAAATATATGTTTGGATCATTCGGGTGGATTGTTGTGGGAAGCAGAATTTATCAGTCCATGAGTTCATTTAAACCAATGGTCATACAATGAGACGTTTTCTTTGGTGTTATTAAAAAAACTGGAACTAAAATTTGTACCGTATCAAGTAAAATAGAGTAAACTATATTTCCGCTCCTTTAATATGTCTATCCATTTCATTTTGGGTCCCGTATCAAGTTTTTTATGGGTTCAGTCTCTTGATCGAAATTTTTGTTTCGCTCCCAATCCCTCAAAAGGTAAAAGAATTTTATATATTTAAGGATAAGTTAATCATCTCATAAGGGATGAGCGACTGAAAGTAAAATGAAAATTTGGATCAAAAGACTTAACCTAAAATCTCAATTCAAAGACAAGAGTGAAATCGATGATTTACACAATAATCGAGAATGTAATTTACTCAATAAAATAACATAATGGCCTATTGTGAATTTTGTGAGATATGAAAGATAGCTTATATATGTTCTATTTACCAAACGGATTTTGGTTAGCCTAGTAACAAACATTTGGTTCACTTATGAAGAACAGTTTCGACGATCTTTCTTTGACAAGTGGTTCAAATCCAGCAATACTACTGCTTTCGGCCGTTGTACTGGGAAATAGAAAGCGAATCTGTTTTAAGTGAGCCGTGTCAAACACGGGTTCAGATTACTCTTTATCAATTGATATCCTTTTTAACTTCTAATCGTTATATTTTGGTCAGTTTTCATTTCGTAGTAGTAACTGCATTCAAATTACTAAAATTGTATTATATAGCTTTTGATTGTATTTAATTTTGTTTCGTTGTCACTGTAAAATTATTTTTGGGCATAGAACTAGTTTTCTACAGGCCCAAGGAAGAACAAGAGTCTTACTTGTGAAAAATGAGTAGTTTCTGGTCATAATCAAAGGGGGTGCACAGGTAAAGCTAGTGGAGTTGGAGGTCAAAAAGCTGGGATCAAGAGGAAGACTGGTGCATCAGGAAGTGGAAGCAATTAGAAAGCTTGTGGATCATGAAGTGGAAGCAAGAAATAATTAGTTGAGTAGTATCGTTGGTTTAATTTTGGGTTAATTTTAATATGTAATGTACTCTGGATATCCTGTTGCATGTTTTGGTAATTTCAACTTAATTGGCATGGCATTTATGTTTTGGTAATTTGAACTAGTTCTACTAGTAATCTGTTTTGAACTTGCGTAACGACCTGCAGTTTACCTTAATGTAATGACTTTTAAATATTGACTTTTAAGTTTATGTGTTTTGAACTTATTTGTGTTTTTCTGCATTTGCAGTTTTGACTTAAAGCAGTTAATTTGTTACCAAAGATACGAGTGCATTTGCAGTTTCTATGAATTTTCAGTTTTTGTGCATATGCAATCTATGTACAAACTTTGTGCATTTGTAACTGCTCTGGTTTTGAACCAAATTTCGAGATGTGTACGCAAGTTGAGTTGGTAGGCTCAGTTTTCAAATAAATGGAATCAGCGGGGTGAGTAAAGTAGAAAAGGGAAGGGGATATTACATTTCTACCCTCACGTGTTCGGTACATGTCAATATTTAACGTACCAATTAATGTCCGTTTCATTAAAAGATGATACATGTAACAAATTGAAATTATAGAGATGACAAATGTTAAAACGAAAAGAATCATAGACGATAGGTGAATTGACGAAGTGTATTGATTCAAATTGAGTGCATATTTTCAAATAATTAGTTATGTATTAATATTGTGTCAATAATTTGATTCGAAAATATATATAAATGTTTACTTGAAATTACTATAAAATTCTCGCATTATGTAGTATAATACAAACTTTAATTCTAAACAATAAATTATGACAGTTGTACATCACGTTTCTTTTCCTTGTTCGTGTGTAAAGTTTGAGATTCAAATATTAATGATAAAAAGAGAAAAGTAAATAAGATAACAAATCATGTATTGAAATAAAATAAAAAATAAAAAAAATATCTAAAATTTAAGATTACTAAAAGTAGAAGTGAAAAATGCATTACACTAGTGCAAGTAGTATAGATAATAGTTTATAAACTAAATTACATTTGTAGTCCCTATGGTATTTCATTATCGAAAATTTTGCGAGTTCAATACTTTGACCTGAATTTTGTTTCACACATGGTCCCTCGTCTACAAAAAAAGCCAAGGAAAAAGATTATTTTATTATTATCTTAATTATAAGATGGATCATAATTGAAACAAAAACCCAGGTCAAAGGAAGACCCCACCAAAAAACTTGACCTAGTGACCAAGAGTAAAATGAGTGACATACCACGTAGACTTGGAATCTAATTTACTCTAGTTTATATACTCATTACCAGTGTTAAATCGTATAATCATATTACTAGTTTATTTGAATTTGAAAATTGGCATAATTGTTTTCACCATATATAAGTAATAATTATTATAATTAATTTAATTAAATTTTATATTTTAACTCTAATAATTACTTATATTACTAGTTTGTAAGGTAATATATTAGATTAAATATTTAATAGCAAACAAATGAGACAAATACACACATCGTCTTTTAAATTTGCTTAAATTTCATTGACAATCATTTACAAACTTTAATTACACCAATAATTATTTATTTTGAAACTTGTTACACCGTATGTCCTTTAAACTTATGATGGTTAACTTATTCCGTTAAATCAAGATATGTGCCAGGCACATGAGAGTTGAAAGTCATTTTATTACTTTACGCACATATTTTCCTAAATTGAAAAACAGACCCTCTCATACTTCAATAAATTTATCTCATTATTCTCTCCCTCAACACAATCATTTTCACCATAACCGAACACATCACTGCCCCATCACTTTCGACGGCAAACATCTCTTTTAAACCACCCAAACCACACTTTCAGCGACTACTTGTTCTTCTGCAACAACAAACCCCAAATACTGACTAGAATTAGCAATTCTTTGTAACCACCCAAATGCATATGACTCCTATTGTCGTTGCTACCACACCATTGTCGGTTATGCTTTATCTCAATCACCGACAGTATCTCCGAAATCTTCAATATTCTAAGGGCGCACCTATACCACACCGACTGAATATCCGATAGCTTTTCCACCTACCGCTCCCGGTGTTACTTTGTCGCTGTCTCTGGCAATCACATCTACTCCTACCATATCTCTGACTTCCTCCTCATTGAACTCCGCTAGTTTGAATAGAATACTGCCAGATCAGTTTGTGGAGAGGTGACAGATGAAGGAAATAAATGAGTTTGAAAAAAGTTACATGAGAAAGAGTAATGGATGACATAAAATTCTAAAATTAACATAACTAAGACAATTATGTAAAACTTTAAAATATTAAATTACATCTATATTTAAAGTGAAAAAGTAATAGATGACTACTAGCAAATAGTATTAAAAAACGAAACTTATGCTTTCATTTCTGTTTGTTATCTTATCCAAGGCACTAACACCAACAAGAATGAAAAAACTAATACAAAAATTGGAAGAGAAGTTCTAATTACACATTTTATTTTGACGCAACATACATTAGTCATTTTTTGACCTATATCAGTTGCAATTATGGAAATTTATACAGATTGGAGACGACGCTTACTATAAATGGAGAATAATTTAATCGGCGAAGATGACTGATATGTTTTTGGAGTTGTTCTCTGTTTTGATGAATGGGTTGAGAGAGAAAGCGTTTGGATAAATATCTACGTTTTACTTTCTTTAAGCCCAACAACTTTTAAAATGAAAAGGTCCATTATATGCTACCATTGTAATTATAAAATCAAAGTTAAAAAATAATTAACTCTCACGCTTATCACACAATTTGTATTTCTCACCCGATCCTGGGTGAGAACCATGATCACTTAGTTGGCTTTGATTTTTAAATAGATGTGATCAAAAATTAAGTGGGCCATTTACAACGCCAGCCATATATCAGTATCTGAATTGTATACGCTCATTATCAGTCACTCGAAGCCCTAATCTCTCTCCACCAAAATCACCAAAAATTGATCGCCTGAAAATTGCCGAATCATCAACACAGCAACAACTATGTCTCTTCAAAGACACAATATTAAATATGAATGTCTCGATTGTAGTCGCCAACTATGATCGCGGTGGTGGTGAAATTGACTAGAAAATTCAACCGTTAAAACAGAAATTAAAGAAGCTACGGTGATTCAGACCTTGTCGATTCTATTTTTTTCTTGTGATTCCAACAGTTAATTCTTAATCTATGGTGCAGTTAGGTTTTTGTGTTTGTAAATTGTTAATTAACATCATTGTTTACACAATTTGTATATGATATGACTTTAAATTTAATATTTTCATTGGATTATTGTTATAGAAGAATGAGAGAATTAACATTAAAGTAAATTATATGTTCTCTTTGCATCTAGTTTTTTAGTCTTTTGTAAATCTGCATCTACTTTCTTATACTTTTATAACTCTGCATCTATTTATTTGTGTTTAGTTTGTTAAAATTAGATGCAACTTTTATTTACATTTAATTGTCTTACAATAATTAGATACAAAACAATTGTATAAGTTTTGATTGCATCTAATTATCAATGTTTAATGAGTTTATGTAAAATTGCATCTAATTACAGTTTTGCATCCAATATACTTTAAAGAAAAATTAAAGCTTGAGCTACTCCAAATTAAAGAGAACAGAAAACTGAATTCAATGATATAACTTGTTTGATTAAATTGTTTTATGCTATTTTAATTTGGAATTAAAAGATCTGGAGGTAGTTTTATTTTTAAATAGGTAGTCTGAAGGAGATAAGTCGTAAAGTCTAGGAAGGAAATATGCAATTTTCACGGTTCTCACAACATTCTAGTTCTAACCTTATCCTCATCATATATATACATATATATTAAAAGCAGTTATTTATCACCTACATCAAAAGTTCTTGGATTTACTTAAAATTTTATGTTATGTTACTTTTTGTATATTAACGAGTTTTTTTTCACCCGTGTGTTGCGGCAGAACATAAAAACTATATATTTTTAGATGTGTGAATGTAATCCTTCTGTAGATTGTGTGCTTATTGGAGGGAACTTAAAACGTAAAAGAACTTTATTCATACATTGTAGTACAGAGATTTTATGGAAGCAGGTTGTTGGGTCAGATACCCCACTAATGTAATTTATAGATGACAAATTACTCCAAGTGTCTATATCTAAAGTTGCATATGTTAGCAGCAAACGTTAAGTACACAATGTATTAATACTCACTGATCAAACTGATCAGTGAGCTTCTTTATACTTAGAATATTTATAAGTCTACTCTATTAATTGCATATGTTAGCAGTGACTCTTACGTTGTAACTTGGAACCTAATAAAGTATCTATCATTCTCCGATAGATACTTAGTCTCTAGAAGTTGCAACTGGCCTAACGCTGTCAAGAACTTAAAGCATTTGTTGAAGTCAAACACTAAAGACGGAGATAGAGAGCAGTTCACTGATGTGGAAATCAACTCTGCTCTATTAACCAGCGGTTCAAGCTTTTATCTAAGAAAGGCACATTTGGTCTGACAAATACCTAATGTACATTTGAAGGTCAACTTATATACAGTACACAATAAAGCGTTCATATCTTCTCAAAAATATGTACGCTCACTTCTTGTTCAATTGCATTTAATTCTTTGTACCTTATCTGTAAACTAGGAATAAAGTAAATATAAACTTTATTTCTAGGATGTAATGTCACATCTAAAACCTTGGAAGTTGTATTACATATCCAACTAATATGGTGTTGACACATGTATGGCTTATATCTCTGTGTGTGAGACTATAAATACCACACTCAACTACCATATTAAATGTTCAGATTTTTGTATTCGCGATCAACTTTTAATTTAAGCACGATCCTGCATATCAGAGAACCAAGTGCCCTCTCTTATCTTTTAAGTGTTGATCACTGAGTATCAACAACGAACTATTCGCTGATGATCTGTTAAGACCAAATTTGTCACAAGTTAGTTTACTTAGACTAGTATGTCTTGTCTATTTCCCCAGTAAACTTTGTAAAGTATTCATTGATTCATATCAATAAAAGAAAACTTTAAACTTGCATTTATTTGTCTACATTTACATTTGTTGTTAGTAGTTCACTAATATTTGACAAAAAAGGATCAACACAGGTTTTGATTTTCTTAAGTCGTTTGAATTAGATTTTTTTTTTTTTTATAGTTAAATATTTGTATACAATTAGATAGCTAATTTGAATATGTATAATATTAATAATCAATTTTTTCTCGAATGCGATCTTATCCAATTTTAACTAATTAAGTTGATTATATAAACTTGATACAGCAAACACTCAACATATCATAGTTCTAAAGTTTTAAGAAGTCAATTTAAAGATATATAAGAATTATATATGTTGGGTTATAATTATGAATATTTTTTAATCGATATAGTCCTTTTAACATATCTTATATTTACATCTATTATGTTAACTTTTCGATAGTATTTTAACTCGTATACCTGATTTATTTGATGAAATATTCACTCATTTTTACGAAGGACTACATTTTATATATTGACTTTATTGATAATGATAATATTTATAGCAATATAATTATGATAACTATAAGTTTTATTTAAGTGCTTTTTGATGAACTTTCAAATTCAAAACTTTCTCTTGTGAAAACCAAGATTATATTTTAAAATGTTGATGTTCTCTCTTAAATGTCATTAGACATTTATGATTATGTATATATTTTAGTTTTTTTTATTTAGTACTATTTTAAATTGTAATTTATATTACATATATAAAAATAAAAAATAAAAAATATCTATATATGTCAATCCCCTTATTTATTTTGCCTTTTGCTTTGAGTTACTATTGTAATAAATGAGTTTGAACATGTTATTGATAATTACTTTGGTAATTGTATGTAGTAGAAATGGTCCAGATGCTATGTGAGAACGCTCCAAACAATATAAGATTCTAGTAATATGATCTTCATTAGCAGTGTACGAAATATCATTCTTGTAATACGAATTAAAGTTCTTATAATAGTAAATTAGCGGTCAAACATGCAGACGAAAAAAAATAACTTTATATAACAGGTAACAGAATAATCATAATACGTTTGCCCTGTTTTTACATAAAAATGTATTTATTAATATAAATTATCAATATAACTCATCATAAATAAATTGTTATGGCCTAATTCAATCTAATTATTCATTTCATCTAAGTTTATAAAAAGTGTACGTCTTATATTATATATACCTTTTAAATAACTATTACTAATACTATTTGGATTTTTCTGAACTAGAAAAAGAGTATATCCCTCCATCTTCCTTCCTACCCATTTGGACTTTAACTCCCTTCCCTATAAATTAGTATCTTCATTTTCATTTTAATATCCAAATTCATAACTTCATCTTCTTGTGCTACTTTGATCAGTTTCATATGGAGTTACGAAAAGTTTCATCGATTCTGTTCGTAACTCCATTTTTATTCATAACCATTGTTTTCGGTTGCTCCAACGGAACATGCAAGGTATGTCGATCATTTTCTCTCCCAAATCCTCAATTTCATTGAGTCAAGTTTGTGTAATTTCCTATAACAATATTATATTTACACGTACGTATGTACGTTAAGTTTTTAATGACACAAATGAATTATGAAATGATCTTGTGAGTGTAGTTACTAGATAATTGCGAAGCGGATGGAGATTGTGAGGCCGGACTATATTGTTTTTCATGTCCTCAAGATTATCCTGGCTCGAGATGTGTTCGATCAAATGCTACGCCCGTATTCAATATTATGGTTCGTCTCTTAATCTGTATTTTATATTTTTATTTTACTAAATCATTTGGAAAATTGAATAAATTCATTGTGTGTTTCAATGTGTATGTGTGTGAAAACAAAATGTTGAATTAGGATGTGAATATGTGATGTTTTTTTTGTTGGCAATGAATTATCGTGTGGACGTAGCATTTGATTTGTCGTTAGGATGAAACGAATGGATAGTAGCGTTTAGACCATGGACGTTAACTACGAGGACAACCATGGTTAATTATTCTTCTATTCCTAGTTACTACATGCTAAGTCAAATTTTACTTTAGAGTATCTTGTAAAATAAATTAATTAAATTTTTAGAAAATTTATTTGGGTATATGTATTATGTGGATGATGAATGTCCTTCAAGAATTTGACAGAGTCCATTGCTTTTTTACTTTTAATATATATATATATATATTTATATTAATTTATTAATTAATAATTAATTAAAAAGGGTAAGTAGTGAGTACTTTTGTTTTTCTGATAAATTGAACGGCATCATTGTATCCAACGTATTTTTAGCCGGATTGATTGATATATAAACGAATCGGGTACATCTTTTGGTGGGTTTTTAACAGCTTTATTAAATGAGAGAGAAGATTGATGAAAAAAGTTGATTGGTGTACAACATATATAGTCTCGATCTCAAATAAAATATATATTTTTACATTTTCTTTTTTCATTAAACTTTTAAAATTTTAGATTGTTGTACATCTGATGTTTAAAAGGCTTATTGTTACTATATGTTCTACACTTTAAAAACTTCTATTGTATGTAATATTTTATATTTTGGTCATTCTGAAAAGAGAAAGTTTCTTTTTTCGTCAAGTTCAAAAAAGGCAAGTCAGCATGCAATAAAGATGTTTTCAAAGTTTAAATCATACAATATATCTTTTATGGTTAGACTCATACAATAGAAAAAAGTTAAAGTAAAAAAGTTACAGTCTTGTTTAAAGCTAATCATATATGTTCGATAGTTAAATCAGAATTGTATCATACTGTAAAAAAGTTGCTTTATGTTATAGTTTTTCCTGACATTAATTCTGTTGTTATGAATAAAAAGACTTATGTTTCGTGTTGTTGTTGGAGACTTTAAAAACCACAAATAGCAGGTATAATGATATCACTATCACCTAAAATTGAAACAAAAGCTGTTTCTAAGGGAAAAAAAAGAAGAAAGTGAAACAAAGTCAACAAGTGGGTTAAGGTGACTTGTTAAAGTTCTTCAACAACCCAACCGCTTCTATAAAAAAACTAAAAATAGTAAAAACTTGGGCTGAGCAAGTGGAATGAGCTTGTTGGGCTGGGCTCAAGATTCTAGCCAACTACTTTTTGATTTTATATTGTTTGCAACTTTGAAAAACAGAATAATTCCCTCCCATTCAACAAGTACTCTTTCTTGACTACACATAATGCCTTTGCAATCGACGATGGGACCACGCAAGTTGCACCCACGAATCAAGAAGACACCGTCACACAACAACTTAACGTATGTTCCTCATTTCGTAATACTAGACGTGTTTTATATCATTTCATTTGTCATAATGTTTCTAGGTCCCAAATGCTACAATATACAACATAGATTACTAACATGTTACTTGTTACTATTATAACCTATAGAATGGGGTTCGCGCTTTGATGCTTGATACGTACGACTATGAAGATACTGTATGGTTATGTCATTCATTTGGTGGAAACTGTCACGAGTACACTAAATTTGTAAGTGTTACTATTACATAGTTTTTGCCTAGTATATGAAATTTTTAACTTAATGCAATGTTTTTACTTGATAGTCCCCAGCCATAGACACTTTGAAAGAAGTTGAAGCTTTTCTATCAGCAAATCCAAACGAAATAGTGACAATAATCCTTGAAGACTACGTACAAGCACCAAATGGTTTGACCAAGGTTTTTACAGACGCAGGGTTGAAGAAGTATTGGTTTCCAGTAATGAGTATGCCTAAAGGTGGTCAAGATTGGCCATTGGTTAAAGATATGGTGGCTAACAATCAAAGATTACTTGTTTTTGGCTCGGTTAAATCCAAAGAACAAAGTGAAGGAATCGCGTACCAGTGGAACTATATGGTCGAAAATCAATGTAAGTCGCCATACACTACATTGTATTAAAAAAATTCCAACAAAAAGACCATATAGTGCTTAAAAAATAGTATTACATTATGCATTTTGTTTTAAA
Organism: Logfia minima; assembly: GCA_963921325.1. NCBI lineage: Eukaryota > Viridiplantae > Streptophyta > Magnoliopsida > Asterales > Asteraceae > Logfia > Logfia minima. Next base: position 9,784,588 of record OY992774.1, on the reverse strand, counting down.
TGTAGATGGGGATGGCGGAATGAAAGCAGGGGAGTGTCCAAATAGAGGCGAATCATCTCCTTTAAACGACAAAACAAAGTCACTTGTTTTAGTGAACTATTTTCGTACAGTTCCTTTGAAGGTGTTGGCATGTGGTCAAAACAACGGGGGCCTCTTGAACACGACCAAGACTTGCTATAGTGCTTCTGGCAATCGTTGGGCCAACTTCCTTGCTGTCGATTTTTACAAGGTACTAAAACAATTTTTTGTGTTTAATATTGATAGTTCTAGATTCCAGTTTCCCTATTGAATTTTGATGATATTTTATTTGGTTTTATAGAGAAGCGCAGGCGGAGGAACATTCCAAGCTGCTGATTTGATAAATGGAGAGCGTTTGTGTGGATGCAACAACATACATTCATGCATGGTACATTGAATACTCGATCGTTAGTATAATTATGTTTAACAATTTATTTACAAAGTTGCAAGAGTATATATATTATATAGTGAGGAAAATTGCATATTTTGCAGCCTGGAGGTGGAAGCTGTACACCTTGAAGATTTTCGGATGACATATTCAAATAAGACCAACTTAAAGGGGTTTTGTGACATTAAATGGCAGAAAATGGTTATAGAAGTTCTAGTTTTCCTAGGTATTTATTGTGATGCATTTTAAGCATGTTTTGTTGGTGGAAACCAGAAAGTTAAAAAAGAAAGAGGATGGTATTCTTGCCAATCCCTTCCAAATGATTGAATTTCTTCTTGTTCACTCCTGATGATCACAAAGTTGTTATTAACAAAAATCGTCGAAGTGCATTCCGTATCAAGGTTTTATATCATAATAATTTGTCAATGAAACTTAACTATAATAGAAATGATATTTCCTATCATAAAAAAGAAAATGAGAATCTTACTGAGTTACTTCCCATAATGTGGTTAAATAAGCCCACAAGCCCAATAAGATTTGTTGTCAAGAGCTGTGATATACGAGTATTTTTTAGGAGGTATGCTAGGTATAAGAATGTAACCCCATAAAGAAAACCTCATAACCTCGATTAAATAGCGAATATTAATCAATTAAGTTGTTATTAATCACTATTCATTAACTACTTATAAATTTTTTCGGTCGTTAAATATAACCCATAGGACTACGTTTAAATCCTATTTTTAATAAGGGAAAATGCAACTAACTTTTCGGATGTTATACACAGTTATTGTAATTGTAATATGTTTTATAGGAAAAACTTCCGTGCAATGTCTGTGTCTGTAATCTTTTAATCTTAATGGAAGCAGTTCTATAATGTGATTATATAAATTAAATTTTAATTTGTATATTAAGTCCTTTTATTTTAGTTAAAAGAGAAACTAGTTATGAATATATTCAAAAGTTGAAGGACTGGATAGGTAAATTTTATTTTCATGTAAAGAATGAACTGTACTATCATATATAAGTAATAATATTAAAAATGGACACATACACATGGTGGGTGCGCTAGGTGGTGTGGGCTCACACCCACCCTTGTCTTCTTTCTTCTTGGAGAAGGGGCACACTAACTAAGATGAAAGATAGCCGTCTGACTAGAGTATACTTGATGATGGAGTTTTATCCACTGGTGTCTACAAAACTTAAAGGGCATTGTCATTATGAAAAGATGTATCATTATTAATTTGTAAATACTTCATAAAACAAAGACAAAAAAATCTTATGAAGTTGATAAACCCTAGGGTCGAAATGGGATTTTATATTTTGTGGTGATCTTAGATACATCAATTATAGAGGTGTAAAAGAGTTAAGCAACTCGCGAGCTACACGATCTCAACTCGTTAAAAACTTGACTCGAGCTAAACTTAAACGATCTCAAGCTTCAACATATTTTAGAGCTCATTTAGTAAACCAGCTCGAGCTTTTTATATCGAGTTCGAACATGAACATGAGTCTAAGAGCTTATTATTTAAAAACATTGATAAATTCGTAAAAATTAATCAAAAGTACATGGTAAATAGAAAGAAAGTACGTGTTAACAAAAGTGAATTTATCAGACCAATTTTTATGGATAAAATGAAAGAAATGTGAATATATACCTACTAGAACTTTATTAAGTATTCGTGTGATGTTAATAGCATGCATGTACTTGACGAACCAAAATTGTAACAATGGATAGCCATTGAGGTTCGAAAATAAGTGGTGGCATCCAACCAGTAAATTAAAGTTCTCGAACAGTGACTATAATTAATTTGATATTGATAATTTTCATTCTACCAAATACATCTAATTAACAGTAGTTATTAATATGTTTTTATTCAATAATATTGCTCGAGTGAAGATTTATTAAATAGACAACGACATATGTAATTATGAATCTATTTTTCATAAATGAAACAAATATTCAATTAATCAGTTCTTGACAATATTTCCTTCAACCAAATAAATCAGATGTAGGAATATTGGAAGCATAAAAAGTTGCTTCCATATTTTCCCCATATTCAATATCATATCAATACTTACCTTGTTAATTAGTTGCATGTGCATGGGCTTAGATTAGTAGCTTTTATTTCCTTGCCACAGGGCCTATATATACACATTTCACCGCAGCAAAAATCTTCATCACCCCCTACCAACCAACCCAAACCGGCCCTTTTCAAGCTCCAAGTGATATTGAAAGAAAGCATTCATGACTGTATTCACTGTGATAATTGGTTGTGTTTTGGGGGTTTGTTTTTTGATCACATCTGTTTTGAGATGGAATGAAATGAAGTACAAGAAGAAAGGGTTACCTCCTGGTACCATGGGTCGACCACTTTTTGGTGAGACCAATGACTTCCTCAAACAAGGCCCAACCTTCATGGTAAATCACAGAGCAAGGTTCTTCTCTATTATCTAGAATAAACTCCTAAAGAAAATATTTTTCTTGTTTATACTTAAAACCCCACTAAAACCCTTTTATGTTGGTAGCAACCAATTGTGTTTGATGTCTCAAATGATCATTTTGATTACATGCGATGGGATATTTCAGTATCCTAAATCAGTGGTGTTTATGCATCAAATGTTCACTTTGATCACGTGTTAAAGTGTTTTCGGTTATTTTACTTCATTATAAATATCAAAAATGATGAAAGAAGCTCTTATCTTGATCAATTTCACAACACCACTAATACCCTTCTATTTTAGAAGAAAGCAATACTTTACGATAATTTAGAGCACAGGGAGTGGGGAGGAACGCGCACGTTCCTCGTCGGGAACGTCGTTCCCCCACTCCCCGTTGGCATTCCGGGCAAAGTTCCGGTCAATGTTCCCGGCACAGCGTCACCCCCGGAACGTTGTGTTCCAACATTTTTCCTTTATTTTTTTTTCTTTTCTTTTGCTCCCCTTCTTTGTTTTGAAGAAGAAAAAATGTGTTGTGCGTGTTGTGTGTGCTGCGTGTGTGTGTGTTGCAAAGAGTGTGTGTGTGCTGCTGCAAAGGAGAAGAAGACACAAGGAGAAGAAGACAAAGGCTTTTTTTAGGTTTAGGTTATATTAAAATTGGGCCCATTTATGTTTAAATGGGCTTTTAAATGAATTATTTTTTAAAATTATTCTAATTGATTTAAACACATTAAAATTAAAATATATTAAATTAAAAATATTTATTTGTTAAATTATCTAAATGGACTTGTAATCGTCATTTTTATTTTTAATGAACTTTTAATTTTTAGGACTTGTAATTTTTTATTTTTATTTTTAATTAAATTAATTATTTTATTTAAATTAATTTGTTATTTATATGTATTTATTACATTATTTGAATTTTCTAACAAATAAAAAAATCAAAAAGAAATTCTTGAACACTATCCTGAACATTGTCCTGAACACTGTTCCCACTCCCCCTGTTTCAGCGACAGTGTTCCCGAACACTGTGACGAGGAGGTCACGACTCCTTGTGCTCTTAACAATAAACTACAATAATAAGTTTTGTTGCAACGACTCCATATCTGCTTCCCCATATTTGTCTAAATTTTTACCCTAAAAGTTATAAACACGAAAAAAGAAATTCTTGAACACTATCCTGAACATTGTCCTGAACACTGTTCCCACTCCCCCTATTTCAGCGACAGTGTTCCCGAACACTGTGACGAGGAGGTCACGACTCCTTATACTCTTAACAATAAACTACAATAATAAGTTTTGTTGCAACGACTCCATATCTGCTTCCCCATATTTGTCTAAATTTTTACCCTAAAAGTTACAAACACGATTAGTTTTACCAAACATTAGTGCATCTAAACACCACCTTGCTGTCTCAAACGACCACTTCCATCATATGGGTTGACATGATTTTCTATAATTTCACATAATCTTGAAATCTTGTTTTTTTATGATGATATAGGTATTCAAGTGTATTTAAATCTCATATATTGGGATGTCCCACGATTGTATCAGTGGATCCAGAGCAGAGGTGAATAGATACATGCTAATGAACGAAAGCAAAGGGTTTGTTCCAGGCTACCCACAATCGATGGTTGACATTTTAGGAAAGACAAACATTGCTTCTGTTCATGGAGTTGATCACAAGAAAATAAGAGGTGCATTGCTACAACTTGTCAATCCCACCAACATCAAACATCAAATCATTCACAAGATTGATTATTTCATGAGAACCTATCTCAGCAATTGGAGTAATCAAGTCATTGATATTCAAGAGAAAACCAAACAGGTCTGTTGATATGCAGTATGTTATAACCTCCTTCAACTAGCTACAAATATAAAACAAACGCACTATCTAGATATGCTTTACTAAACGATATACACATATACCGGAAAAACAAATGTTTGTTTATGGTTGTTAGTAACACATCGAATTCCTTATAAAGTAACATTTCTATATTTGGAACGCGATAATTGTAGGACTACATACTATTAATAAGCATTGTATTAAGCAATTTGCTGTAGAGTCAAGTTATTAGTGTTAGCAATAACATTTCTATCAAATCGCATAAACTTTGGATTAAATAGGAAGGGGCCCATTACTTTGGCAATAAAGTTATTTTTTGTCCTCTCTAAAAACGAGACATGTAATATGAAAGAAAATGACCTTTAAAAATAGAATAGAACCCTTATTTCTAAACTTCCCTGTTTTCATCGGTTTTCTTTATCCCTTGTTTTTCTCTGTTTCTTGATTCTTTAACTTTATTAGCTTTTCCTTTTATCAGATGACACTCCTATCTTCACTCAAACAAATTGCAGTCATTGAATCAACTGCATTATCAAAAAGATTCATGGCTGAATTCCTTAAGATTGTATCCGGAACTATTTCACTACCAAACACAACTTACCATGGTGGTTTACATGTAATTTAATTAGCCATGGCTTTATCTCCTCATATGTGAATCTTGTTTGAGTGAAAAAAATTGAACTTTGGTGGATTATGGCACAGACAAGGAAGAACATTGTCAAAATTCTTGAGCAATTGATTGAGTATAGAAGAGATTCGGATGAAGCCAATGAGGATATGCTTAGTTCACTAATAAATGGAGTCGAACGATACAAATTGAGTGATCAAGAAATCATTAATCAAATTATCACGATTTTGTATTCCGGGTACGAGACTGTTTCAACTACTTCAATGATGGCTGTAAAGTATCTCCATGATCATCCAAGAGTTTTTTGAAGAACTTAAAGTGAGTTCAAGAACTTCTATCTTTTTTACTGATTTTTCTACTAAATTTTAATTCTTGTGAGTGAATTATTTAGTATCTTGAATGACATTCAAAATTCAATGTTGTAGAATGAACATATGGGGATCAGAGTGAGGAAGAAGGCTGATGACCCACTTTATTGGGATGACTACAAGTCCATGAAATTCTCTTGTGCGATGGGTGCTTTAACTAATTTTTAAGAGATTAACTTAGATTATTAACAACTGTTAAATTAATATTACTTATTAAGAAATGTGAATGTCTGTTTAATAAATAATGCAGGTCATATTTGAGACGTTAAGGTTGGCTTCAGTAGTAAATGGGGTTTCGTGGAAAACCACAAAGGAATTGGAACTCAATGATGAGTTTAAATACGTATAGAGTAAATTTCGTTTATGCTAAATCAATTATTGTCTTATGTAATATATTCTTTTTATCTACAATCAACAGCATAAATTTTTATGTTTTATGTGGGCAACGACCTTCTTCTTTTTCGTAAACAACATACATGGATGAAATCCGAAAATTTTACTATTTTAAACGACGAAATGCTTCATTTCTAATGAAAGCTGCAGTCATTTCACCTAACAAGTATTATATTATGTAAAATGTGAATTAATCTAGGGTATGTTTGGTGAAGTAGTTGTAGGATGTAGCTGTAGTTATAGCTTTACGTTTGGAGCTTTTCGCGAAAAGCTACTTCTAGTAGCTTTGAGAATTTGAGCTTTTCGTTGGATTCTAAAGCTACAGCTTGTACATGACAAACAAGACTTTTATTTTCATTGGAGTTTTTCGTTCAAAAACTAAAAGCTAAAGCTCCGAAAAGCTCTTAAAAGCTCCATGCCAAACAGGCTCCTAAAGTGTTATCATGTTAATATAACCATGACAATATAGGATCTTTTATTAATTGCATAGTTTAATATGTTATATATTTTTGGTTTGATAGGGTATATAGATAAATTAATTCCTCAAGGATGGAAAATATATGTATACACATAATTACTCTTTCATATTTGGAGGTGGCACCAGATTATGCCTGGAAAGGAGCTTGGCATTGTTGAAATCTCTATTTTTCTTCATTACTTTATTACTAAGTACAGGAAATTACCACAAACATCTAAATATGATTATCACACTATTTATATCATTTACACAATCTTAATTAATGGTTGGTCAATGTTCGTATATTGATGAGTTTGGTCTGATTTTGATCATGACTATTTGCGTATGGGAATTAGTAGGAGACCACACGATAAAAAAGTTTCCAAGAGTTGAAGCACCAAATGGGCTAAACATAAGAGTTTATAGTCATTGAGATATCGTTGTATATCGTACTAAACTATATGTTTTTTTCAAAAATGTCCCATCAACTATCAAGTAATAATAATGGTGGTTAAATATGCAAACCCTGTGGGGAGGATTAAACCTAATCCTCACGATTCTACCAAGCAAACGTGGATGAAATAATAAACAATCAAATAACCACAAGACAATAGTGAATGATAGAATAAAGAACACGCGATATAATGTGGTTGGTAATGATCGATGTGATCAAAGCTTAATCCATGGCCGAACTAGAGATATTGATCTTTTAGAGCTAAACTGCCTCTTGTAAAACTTATTACAATAAAATATATGTATAGAGAAAAGATTAGGGTTTCTCCAGTCATGGGTCGAGCCAATGGGCTTTTAGCATCAACGATAAACCATCCATACCTGATGACATTCCACCGCCTCTGGCCGGAACGTGTCAGACTTTCCTTGACCCGAACTAACTGCATGAACCATACTTTCTTCTACCGAACTCTGACTACCTGCAACCTGTCAGACTTCCTCTGGCTAGAATAATCTCTGATGTATTGCCTCTCCGCCTGAATGACTACATCAGACTCCAAACCCGACAAACCCATTGGTAGAGGATGAACATGTTTTTCAAACAAGGCACTTTTTGGTTTATTCCTTGGTTTAGAAAGATTTACTTTCATTTCGTACGGTACTACTTAGGACATCTTGTATACTTTTACTTTGTACTAAACATACTTCATTTATTCAGCCCTTTCTGTTTAACTTATAGAACTTTTGCATCGATATAACAATTTTTGACATCTTAAGTAGCTACACAATGGTGTAGTGTCAACCCGAACAAACCAAAGAGTAGAACAAATCAGGGCTAAGCTATCACTTTTAAGAATTTAGGATTTGAATTACAATAAAATGTACTAATATAAGTGCAAAGTTAGGGCCAAAGCCATAATTCTGTTTATTCTTCAACTGCCACCCGTTGTATCCAACGATCCTTCTGGTCATCTGTCTTGACTTGTCTTCATGAACTGGTCCTTCACATAGTGTAGCCTCTGTATTCCATTTTCTATAGACATTAACCCATCTCTTAAGCTTCTCTTTCTTGGGGCCATTGTTTGTGTTAAAATAGTGATGAAATTATTAAATCTTAGCTTTGATAAACTGTGAATATTGTTTGTTATATTTTAACTTGTTTTGGTTAAATGTAGGACCAAAGATGTTATAATTAATTTTGGAAAAGGACTATAGATGTGAGCTTGTAGATGAGTTGGTGTCTATAGTTTGAAGATAGCAAAACCCTATGTACCAGTTGTAAGATTGAAGAAGTTTGAAGGGCCAGAGTGCAATATTGTGTTAGCTAAAATATAAAAGGATTTTCTCATTTCCTTTTATATATTAACTCTCATATTTTCCTCTCAATTGTATCGACTTTCTCCTAGTGTCATATTGTTCCCAGATTAGAGCTTGATGCCTTCTGGTTGATCTTTTAGTTCTCTTTGTATTTCTTATTCTGTAATCATACACAGAACATTGTTCTTGTATTGTATACTGTGAACTCTTGGTAGCATATCTTTATTCTGTGTTGTTGTATACAACTAATAATATCAATCACAACTTGTTGATTGATTGAGTCTGTGTGTTTATAGTTTTTAGGTGTTCATATTGTTTACAGTTTGTTCTCCACACGACTCTATCATACATTACATCTAACATGATCTCCAGTTTAATTTTGATCTCTAGTACATAACACAATATATAACATTGCTCTTAGCCATTTTGGAAATTAAGATAGAACACTTTCATGAAAGATTAGAATTCAAGTTTTGTATAAAACCTTACTTTTGGCTACAATCTAAATTTTGTATAAAACCACATCAAGATGCATCGCAATTCTTTAGTCAAACTTGATTTTTCCCGTTGCAACAAATCCTAAAATGTGTCATTCCAATTGTTCTATGATGTTTCACTTCTTTCGGATCAAGATCTATCCTGGATCTCTAACTTCTAGCAACTAAAACCCTAACCATCAAACCTAATCTTGATCATGCTTACATCTGCTATTGTTCCCGATCTTCAAAACCTTGAAGCTCTGATACCAGTTGTTTGAAATTTTAACGGAACCAAACAACCAACAACAATTAGTTGATCACTCTAATTCATGTTGTTGGTAATTCCTGTGTCGCGATCTAACTACTTCGCATCGCGAAGTCCTCTGACCAGAAATCGATTCACACCACATGAATTCTTCATTCTTGTTCCATTCATCTTCATATGTCAACACTTATATCCTTTAAGAGGTCTGACGTTCAGACTTCACTAGATAAACATCTTTGGATGATAAATGACCATTTTCATCTAACTAAAAAAGAAAAAAAATTCTTGCCAAATAACCTAAATAAAGAATACACCTCTATTTACCAGCTTTATAGATAGTAAGCATAGTTCGTTTCACCAAAATAAAATAGACCTAACTATATAATTGAGCTCGTATCCACTTTGACTGATTTTTTTATCTATGCATGCTTATTTATAAACAAATATACACTTCTTTCAATTAGTATCCACTTAATGAGTACAATACCCCTTTAGTAAATATTACTCCGTACTATATACTTGCACAAATGCAAGGCAAAGCAACAAAATAGAAAACACATTTGCATTGAACAAATCCTAGCCAATGCATCCTCCGATTTCATTGTTATCTCACGTGACCTTGGCTTCCATTTTCTAATAATATAACACACTCTCTCTCTCATTCACTTAAATCATTAACCTTTTTTTTCATTTCTTTTGAAGCATACAATATGGCTGCTTCATCATTCCCTTTGAAAGATGAACTCGATATTGTCATACCCACGATTAGAAACCTCGATTTTCTTGAAATGTGGAGACCATTCTTTCAACCATATCATCTCATAATTGTTCAAGATGGTGATCCATCTAAGACAATTAAGGTCCCTGATGGATTTGATTATGAGCTCTACAATCGTAACGATATTAATAAGATTCTGGGTCCGAAAGCTTCTTGTATTTCATTTAAGGATTCCGCTTGTCGTTGCTTTGGTTACATGGTTTCCAAGAAGAAGTATATCTTCACTATTGATGATGATTGCTTTGTAAGTTTTTTTTTATTTCTTTCTGCTATCTATATTTAATAAATAGATCCATTCATGTGGTTGTCATATGAATACTCATAAGCCTAAAGAGATTTCAAACCACTCAAAAGTATGCATAAATCATCTTTTGATTGTTATTTTAGCAAAAAAAGAAAAAGAAAATAGAATAAAAGGCATGCATTTCAGTTTTATTGATTAAAACATCCATGAATATGCCTGTTGTATGGATACCCTGCATACATAGATGCTTAAAGTTTCTTGAGATCCTTCAAATGACAAAAAGTAATCATCTTTTTTTATTGTTAAGATTTTAAATTGTGGTTTTCTACATTATAAGATGCATTTTCTTTGTATATTTATCTCTTGGGTACTTTTATCTTTTAGTTACGAGTTTGATTTCACATAATTTTGTTTTACATTTTGAAATCACTCTGATTTTGATAATGTCGATAGGTTGCCAAGGACCCAACAGGAAAAGACATCGACGCACTTCGACAACACATCAATAACCTCCTCCACCCTGCGACGCCTTATTTCTTCAACACGCTTTACGACCCTTTCTGCGAAGGTGCGGATTTTGTCCGTGGCTACCCTTTTAGCCTTCGTGAGGGTGTTCCAACCGCCGTGTCTCACGGTCTTTGGCTTAACATCCCGGACTACGATGCACCAACACAACTAGTCAAGCCTCGAGAGAGAAATACAAGGTACATTATTGAATCAATACACACCGTATCCAACTGATTTGTGCTTTTGGTGTATGATGTTGGTTTGAGATCTTGTTAGGTATGTTGATGCAGTCATGACACTTCCAAAGGGCGTTTTGTTCCCAATGTGTGGAATGAACCTGGCATTCAACCGAACACTCATTGGTCCAGCCATGTATTTCGGCCTCATGGGTGACGGTCAGCCCATTGGCCGCTACGACGATATGTGGGCTGGCTGGTGTGTCAAGGTGGGTTACATCTCTATGAGCCCAACTAAACGTTTGATCACTTCAATTTACTAAACTTGTGATGGTTTTGTAGGTGATATGTGACCACTTAGGGCTTGGGATCAAGACAGGGTTACCGTACATTTGGCACAGTAAAGCAAGCAACCCGTTCGTGAACCTCAAAAAAGAATACAAGGGCATATTTTGGCAAGAAGAGATGATCCCTTTCTTCCAAGACGCCATTCTTCCAAAGGAGTGCACCACAGTACAATCTTGCTACAAAGAATTGGCAAAACAAGTGAAGGATAAGCTCAGTAAAATTGACCCGTACTTTGTCAAGCTCAGTGACGCCATGGTTACATGGATCGACGCTTGGGACGAACTCAACCCACCAGCTAAGGCAGCTAACAGCAAGTGAAGAGAGACACATATACAGAGATTATGTAACATCATCTTGGACAACTGGGAGTATAATAAAAAAGCTCGTTTTTATTTATGTTTTTGTTTCTTTGACCCTCTGGTCAGCGGACCGAGTTGTATCAATCAAGACCTGTGTGGTCACATCGAACTACTGACATTAGTGTTTGTGATACTATCAAGTTTTTGACTTGTGAGAAAACACGCGACACAGGGGGCCAATCATTAAGAATGCTAAAACAAAATTGAAACTACAACTAACAAAACTTCAAGATTTCTAAGCTCCAATACAAAGGTTTCACTCGCCCATAAATAAGTATGCAAGAGGTGCATCTAGCTTCCAAATTTCATTATTTTTTTAGGAAATGGAAGTCGGGTCTTCTGTCTTTTTACGCTTTGCTCGAGGCTCTTCGGCTTCTTGTTCATCATTGCTAAGAAGCCCATTGACTGCCTCTGCGCCCAATAAGGACACGTGTTTACTGGTTATTGTGCGACCTGCCCTAAGTTTTGGGCCCCAGTGTCTTTCAGGGTTTGGAAGGAATCGTGCAACTTTCTTGGCTTGTGCTTTGCTAAGTGATGCAACAGCTCTTGCAAAATTAGCCTGTGGACAGACCAAAATATAGAAAAACACAAACATTAATATATATATATATGTATATATATATATGAGACATTAAGACGATTCAATAAAAGAATAAAATTCAAAATGAGGTGCAAGACCTGAAGAACAGGTTCTTTGGCAAGGATCACACTTCCGGACTGATCAGATGACTGCTCTTTCACAGGATGATTTTTAACCTTGATATATAGTAATTAAAAATTAATTAATTGGTGTCAGAATATGCATTCTTTTACGACGATGATTGTAACCAAGCTGGCTATAATAAAAAAGTACTCACCCAACAACGCATGATATCCCATATGACGTCCATAGGAGCATCAGATTTTAACCCCAAAGGGTTTACGTGAGTCCCAGAGATACGATATCCTGCATTAATCACGGCAGACCTGAATATTACTGCAGACGGAGAAGTACACTTAAGGGTTCCACATAGGTTGTGCAGACTCAGGAAAAGAGGAACATCGGGTAATTCCTGAGACAATTAAGTAATTGTCTAAGTATTAGATTCTAATATGGAGTAAATAAGTTAATATTATTGAGATAAAGTTATTACTTTATTACGCAACTAACCCTAATCAACTTATTATCTAATCTTCATCTGATTTTGCATCCTTTTGATACAAAAGACATAAAAATACCCTTTCGAAATTTAGATCAAAGGCCACAACTCTACCTCTGAGATAGTTGTCAGAATAGCAGAAATCCGACCAAAGGCTGGATACCGATTCTTGATAGCTTTCACATCTGCTAAAATGGATGCCACCCAATCTTGATCATGAATGGGAGCAGACCAAATAGGTCCTCCCATATTATATTTTTTACCACAATCACTGCACTCTTGTGGGACAGCTGGGCCAAACCCAGGAAGATATCTTACACTAGTATTCTTCAAAGAAAGGAAAATAATAGTTGATTAAAAACAAATTCAAGATTGTCAAAATTGTTAATTTCTGTGTAAAACTACAGGTTAAAGATGCATACCTTAGAAACAGTCCTACCAATTGGCTGGAGATGAAAGGAATCACAACCAACACATTGATACACGTATGAGAGCTTAAGAGGAGTATTCTTCATTGCACTTGCTGATCTGCATTTATCTCATAACTTGGTAAAATTGCTACAATCATCACAATAACTAAATAGCTAATAGCAGAAAGGATACTTACGTGTAAACACGAACAAATACGCGAACATAAAAGTCCATTTGAACAGATAACACTGGGACAATATATCTCTTGTACCGGTTTGCATGACTCTGCACTCAAGTAAGGTATCAACTGCTTTTAGATACTTTACTACAAACTACGATGGACTAAAATCAAGATTTTATGTTACACAATACAGAGTAACATTTTACCAAAATACGCTGACTTTATTTCTAGTAGAGAAAAGTAATCCCAATTGGTTAGCTACTCTATAAGTTGTATTACATCGTTCATCTTGTATTAAACTCATTTGTACCAAAATATCCAACTATATTAATGACTAAAACAATTTTAAATATGAAACAAAATCTAACAGTTTACCTCTCACCTGCTCTCCCAAACAAAATGTCTAAATAATATACTAACTATTCATAATATAGCATATTAATCAAGTAAAAAGATTTTCTTGAGGAGTACCTCAATGCATGCAAGGACAATCCGCAAAGCCATTTCGTGACAGTATTTTCCTCTCAAAGGGTATGAACCATATCTAGTTCATGATTTAGCATAAGATGAGGACCTCGTCTAATAATTTTATAGAGCTAGATTTGTGAAGTCAAAATTCTTGACAAAGCAAAAGAAATATATAGAATCTTACTTCGAATAGCAGACTTCTCCACTGCTTCCGCATAGAACTGCCATATCTGTTGCTGTACACATTAGCAACCCACCATCAGCAATTGATTGAACTGCAGAGTCCAGGAACACAGAAGGTGAACCATATGGATCAAGATCAACCTGAAAGTGGTTATAATAATATGTTGATAAGTCAATTATAGATCGATAAAGATAAAGATATGTATGTCGGTGCACTTAAAAGAGATAATGACATTATGTGATATTAAATAATCAGTTGCATCAAAAAGTTGTAATAAAACAGAATGTAGGAGACGGTGTATGGGTGGACGTTTGCCTTTTGAAGTTGTAATAAAGGAATAATCAATTGTGTGAGTGTTTGGGAAATTCTGATTATTTGAAAATTTAATACATAAAATGACCAAAAAGGACATTTAAAAAATGTCCAGGCATGGCTTGTGAGATATGAATAGAAGTTCCTCAAAATTAGGTTAACAAAAGTGGTAATTAAGGAGTAGCTTTCTTTTACCCTATGATAATCAATTTTGCTGTAGGTACTAGGCAACTAATTATCATAGACCAGAAATTTATCATATTATTGGGAGGAAATGCTTTTTATCTAAACATTGAAACTAGATTAATGGTCGATATCATAAGTTTCAAAACGGAGATCGAAACACCCATACAGATATAGTAAGCCAGTTGCTACTAAAAATCATACCACATCAAATTCCTTGGGATGAGTAAGCATATAGACTCTAGCATCAACAAGATTTGATTCCACCTTTGCACTCGCGACCGAACCATTAAATTTAATGTTTCTTCGGCAAGCTTCGACAGATGCTGCACAAAAACATAAAGAAAAAAAAACAGTCAATTGTTAATGACCAAGGTGTTTAGAAGTGCATATGAAGCAGGCAAGGAAATGAATATGAAGGAGCTATTTAGAAGGGCATCTAAATTGAGTATTGTGATTTGAAGTCGCAATAATCAGTCTTAAAATGATTCTAATTCTGATTATTAGGGTTCACAATAATCAGGTTCGGAGAATCAGGTAAGGAATTGTCCGTACTATCCCTAACTTTGAGCACCTGACGGACACCCACAAAATGCAAAACACACAAGATATGATATACATAAAGGGTTAACACTCCTACTCTCCTAGTGCTGTAAACCACTGTTACATATATTCCATAAAGATAGAAGTATCTATGTCGCTATGTGTTTCTAGCATAGAACATACAACATATAAATCACAAGTAACATTACCCCGTGATTGGAGTTCAAACATCATTTTGAAAACCAGAACCATGTTCTTCATATTCAAATTTCACTTGGCTATTTAGCTTTCTCAAAATGTATTTGAGTGTCTCCTTTATAGATTGGTGTAATTAACAATTCTTATTTATATTATATTATCTATCATAATAAAGTAAATTACATTCCCCGTCATTAAAGTATGTCACATATTTCACTCCCTGTCCTCCGGTCGGGTTGTGGGTTCAGTCCCTTGACCCAGAATTTTGTTTCACTCCCGGTCCCTCCTCCAATTGAGAAAAAGGTATAATAGTCTTTCTCTATTAATTCATATAAAATGACCGATATACCCCGTCTTCTTTCTCACACACAACCTGCATTCCCAAAAATCTAATTTTACCCCTTTCTTTTATTCCTCCTCAATTCTTAATTTTACACACACAAATACAAAATTACATATATAAATCCGTTGATCAAAGAAGACAACAAAACCCCAATCAAATTCAAAAGATATTCAACATAAGTAAAGAAATAGCCAAAAGAAAGAATTTCACTTTCTTCAAGTTTATAGTGAAACACAAAGGTAGGACATGTGAAGTCAAATTAAAGAAGTCATCACCTCCGGTAGTACCTCACCTCCGACAATGTAATCACGACCATAACTGACACCGGCTTCACCTACCGCGGTGCACTACTCCGCCGTTAAAATGACGGTGGCCAGCGCTTCATCTAGTGTCGGATCTAAGGTTTCTTCCGAGTGATGGATCTGGTTTATGAGCAGCAGTTGCAGCGGCAATGGTGGTGAATGGTGCTACCAGTAAGGTGCTTTTGGTGGGGGTTAAAATGGTGGTGTGAGCCGCAGCAAGGATGGTGGTGGTGCTCTAGGTAGAAGGAGTTGCTAGGGAGATGTAGCCGATTAGATGAAGATAATGGCAGCTGATGGCGACCGGAGGAGACGATGGTGATGCAAATGGTTTATGGGTTGCGGTTGATGCTCCCTTTCTTCAATCTTTATGTCTATGTATATGTATTCATATATTGAATTGCAGCTGGTGAAATTATTTGACTTTAGGATGAAATTAATTTGAGTTGTAATACATGGGATATGGGGAGACGAAGGTCTAAGGGTTATGGTAGATAAGCGGTTTTTAAACAAAATTCATCTTTTGATTGATTGAGGATAGAAAAGCACACATGTTCCAGATTTTGTTTTTTTCTTATATTAAAGTTATTATATGTTAACTGTAAAAAGAAAATAAAAGATAACAAAGACCATACATGGTTTGACACGTGGAGGGATACAAAATAAATATTTTTAAGTAAATATATACAAATCAGGAAAAGGGTATTTTAGTAATCACATGTCGACGAGGGACCAGGAGTGAAACAAAATTCCAGGTCAAGGGACTGAACACGCAAACACCCTACCCAGGGATGGGGAGTGAAACGTGTGACATACTTCAGGGACAGGGAATGTAATTTACTCATCATATTATTAGTTATCAATTTGGAATTTGTAACAGCTTAATTGTTCAGATCTAAAGAGCCAAAGGGGACTCCAATTTGGGGTACGAGGGACTAGGAAGAACGGCAATAGCTCTTCCTATAACACAAAATTAACATATTTTATAATTGTTTATTTTGCAAACTTTAAACTAAAAATGCTTCCATGTAGGTTTTGTCCATGCGTGTATGTTGGTACATATAACAAATACCATGACCCACCTTTATCATTGTCCAGGGCCACAACTTGTCCAATCCCTTCTATTTCTCGTGCATATCTAAGAGCTCTTAATCCACTAGCTGACAGAGCCTATTAAGTCACGCAAATAACTATGTTAATTAACAAGAAAATATAAGATAACTTATCTTGATTTTCATCACAAAACAAAGCAGAGGTTGCATATGTAAATATTTATATATGTATATATATATAAAATAAAAATAAAAAGTGAGAACCTCAAGAACTCTTGGTGGTTTCAGTTCTCCTCGGCCTTTTCCCTCGAATGGTTTCTCTGACTCATGACCATTGCTACATGGTTCACCCTCGAGGATCTCTTCTGCAGGTTCACTTTCGCCATTGGAGCTTCCATTAGTAAGCTTGACTGGTGCTTCTGATTCAGAAGCATAGTTTTCTGATACTTTAAATGCTTTTTTTGCTCTTTTAGATAATAGTGCTTCATGTTCTTCTTTCCGTTTTGAGATGAACGTCCTCAGTACAGCAATTGACATATCTCTGTTGTTAACCTGGTATTCGTAAGAATTGTGATGTTACAACAGTTAAGCCAACACCATATCTTTTTATTCGCTATGAATGTTGAATTCCAAAGCAGAACTTCACATTTACATATAAACTTACAAAGTTCGCATGAACTTGAAGAATTTAAGAAACAACCTTGAAGATAACCAACCACATTGAGCTTTACAACAGATAACACAGATTGAAAAAGGTCTAGGCATTGAATTAGCAAACAATATTTGTATAACCGGGGAGCAGAGAAACGGGTTTCTATATTCAGCATTTTGGAAACAATTAAACTTTGGGTGTGGCATATATGTACGCGTGTGAGAGCATATGTTAAATACGACAAGAAGGAAATAACTTGCTAAAGAAACTTAATCTAAGAAGTTAATATCATACCAAAATTATCCATATAATAGTATGGTTATTGCGACAAAAAGAAAGATCCGATGTATAAAAGATAATTCATTAGAAATTCTTCATATTTTTTTCATGCAAATTGCAACTTTTGGATTTGCACATAATTTGAGTGAAACGTAATGAAGCTTGAACTGCTTGTCAAATATTAGATATATCCTTGATAAAGACAAACAAAGAAATCTGGTACACTCGAATCAAGACCATCTATACCGGACAAATAAGTAATGTTAACTTGAAATCATATCACATGTAAAACTTACTAAAAATATCATAATCATAAGACACTTCAAAAGAAAACAATTGCAACTTCCATGAGGCGGACAAAGTATAATATATATATATATATAGAAACAGTCATCACTCATTCCCGTGATTTATTACTCGTCAATTCAAGTGAGAATTTAGCTGAACAGAACCTCACATATGACCTCACACGTGATGCAGACTTGGAGTAATTTGTGGTGTTTGGATGTGCATTGAAGCAACATAATCAGTTTTCAATATTTAGGTTAAAGTGATTCTGAATCTTACCTTTTGAATCTAAAAAAGCAAAATTTTGTTATAAATGCCAAAAGTACCTACGTATCCCCCTAACTTTAACCAACCTATAATTCGACTATCGATTATAAGTAACTAGATTAACATCAAAATGTATGTCTCTTTCTGAAGTCACATAAACAACAACAAGCTAGTACCAAATTTATATCCTTCAACATTTATAGAAGCAAAAAAAATATCACACTTCTACTTACATAATTTTCAATAAACCCTTCTTAATTTATATGCACACCAACAAAAGCATCAAACTTTAACCATAAAGAAGCAAAATACATCATACCCACAAACTATATTTACAAATGTGATGAATTAAATAAGAGATTGACCTGGGCTTTATTATAAAAGACTTCATTTTTCTTGTGCATTAAAATCTCAGCTTCACCTTCTTTGATAATGGTGTAATCATTAAGATCAAACGG
Organism: Logfia minima; assembly: GCA_963921325.1. Lineage (NCBI taxonomy): Eukaryota > Viridiplantae > Streptophyta > Magnoliopsida > Asterales > Asteraceae > Logfia > Logfia minima. The sequence continues at coordinate 9,765,871 of OY992774.1, read as the reverse complement.
CGCCGTTTTATTAAGCTGCTGCTTATCTTCTTCCCCTGTTTTTCTCTCCTCAACAACACTTCCCATTTATCGGATTTTTGTTTCTTTCCTGCTGGGTTGATCGGCGGCGGCGGCGGAAGGTGGTGGTTTAACGAGTGCCTTGATGATATACGTAATGTAAGGATCGTTGGATAGGCTTACGTTTGTGAAAGAAAACGGAAGTATTCAAGTTGAAAAACCCTACTTTTACAATTCTAAACAAATATTCCCCAAATAAAACCCTATATGTAATGTAAGGATTGTGTGCCATGCCTCTTTAAATCATAATTAATATTAATATTAAATATTAATATATACTAATAAAAAAACTATACTATATGAATAGGTAATGAGTTCAAATTACTAGATATAATCCGTTTAATCATGTTTGAAAATTATTTTTTAGAAATAATATTTCTAACCATATAAATTATTTTGAGTAATCAAATTCATCTTGAGATAATTCAAGAGATATTAAAAGCTTTTTGGCAATAAAATTTATGAATTTGAGTGTTTATATGTATGTAAATGTGCATAAATAATGCATTAATATTTGCCATCAAATAGCAGTACAAAAACAATTAAGTATCATAAAAAAGTTTTTTCAGAGTCACTGAATATAGTCAATTCTGTTGTTGTTTCAGGGCGCTGCCTCAAACCCCACAAGGGCGTTGCCCCTAACCCCCACAAGGGGGCAAATCTCCCTTAACCGCATGTAATTTTGATTGATCCCGGAATGTAGCAACTTAGTCGGGTATGCACTTTGCATCTCCTATCACATGTTCACTGATCCACCAATGCACTAAAATATGCAATATTCCTCCCCCGTTTTAGTGCAATGTCTATTGCATAAAATCGAACACAAACAAACTTACGCATAAATGAAAATGTCACGCATATTGAATTTCCACCTTAGTACATTACATATTCCAAATATTTGAGGATCATGGTGTTTTAAAAATTGAACACTTCAACTCATTTGAATACTTGAAGATAATATACATATAAGTTCAATTTTACAAATAAACTAAATTTTGACACTATACAAGCTATGTGTCCATATCCATTCATGAATGTATACAAAGTTAAAGTCTTAATCTTTTTGAAACGACCAAACTTCACGTTCACATATGTAGCTCTTTTCCTCATGCATCTTCATATGCACTTTTTCAAAAGAAGTATTAAGAAGTTATACTTCAACCTAACCTCATGCAGATCCGAGCAAATACCTTTGGGATGATAGTAATCACAATGTGCTCCAATCTCTAAGTGTAGGCTTTCCGCATTGAATCCAGCTTCTAATGCTACATTAGAAACGAACTGGGTGTCCCACCATTTTAGGAATTAAATGGACTTTAATTCAATCCCTAATGCAGACTTATCAACCAAGTCTAGCTAACCCCTTCGTCAAGTGGTCTGCTAAGTTAGGTTTTAACCTCACAAATTCAACTGATAACACCCCATTGGTAATTAACTCACGAATCACACTGTGTTTAACACCTAAGTGTTTAGAATTTCCATTGTACATATGACTATAGGCTTTAGCTAAAGTAGCAGCACTAGAACAATGAATAGAAATAGGTGATATAGGTTTAGGCCACAATGGAATCTTATAAATCAAGTTCCTTAGCCATTATGTTTCCTTACCAGCAACAGTTAATGTCGCGAACTCAGATTCCATAATTGAGTTCGTTATGTAAGTTTGCTTCTTGGAATCCCATGAAATGACACCTACAACCAGGTTGACCCGGTTTTATATATATGTATATATTTTTTGTTTTTTTTAATTCTTAAAAGTTAAAAAATGGAAACCATTAACCTATCTCAAGTTTAGAAACGAGATTTTCATTTTTGTTCCTAACCCTAAATCTAAAACTACCATCACCCACCACCATCCTTTTGTCCACCACCGCACCCTCCACCCCTCATCTCTTACGGGTCACCACCGCACAACAACGCCCAGCGGCGCCGTCCACCATCGCACAACAGAGGCTCAACCACCATAGGTAATGACTTGTATACATTTCAATTAAAAAATAGATCTGCTGAATCGGTGTGTATATCCGCAGATCTGTTGAAATGTATGTGTTTGGTGATTGGAAAATCTGGAAATTTGTCGCAATCAAATCTGGAACATCAAGTAGCCAAGCAGAACAGTAGCAATAGCAGGCGGCCAAGCAGAAGATAACACAACTGCAGGCATACTACTACTAACATGTTAACCTGATTTAGATATGTGTTAATGGGCCAAAAATATTAGTGTGCCAAAAACTACTAGTAAAACATGTTAATCTGGTGGTTGGTAGTATTTCATCCTGGGGCGTGTGCAATCTGACATTCTGGTTGAACCGGCCGGTTGGACAGGTCCGATCGGAACCGGAGGTCTGACCGGGTCACCTATAAAACCGAGTTTTAAAACATTGGGTAATGGTCATCCTATCTCTGTAACACACACCGGTACTACCTCCATTTCTACTCACTAAATACCACTTCACCTCCACAACGTACTTGTCACCCCAAATATTATAAAAATTCTTATTTCTGTACGTCAATTTGTTCGTGATAATAAATGTATCATTGCGTTTGACGAGTTTGGTTTTTCTGTGAAGGATTCTCGGACTCAACAAACCCTCATCTGATGTGACAACCAAGGCGATCTCTACCCAACTTTCCCTCCAACATCCTCTCCTTCTGCATTTTTAGCTCACACTTCCACCATTTGGCACCAACGATTAGGATATCCTAGCGACAGTGTCTTTAGTGTAGTGGTTTTATTTCATGTAATAAAGAGAAGTCTAATGTTCTATGGCAAGCCTATCAACTTGGCAAGCACGTTAAACTTCCATTTTTTAGTTCTATTTCTAATGTTGAACATGCATTTGATTTAATTCATTCAGATGTATGGACTTCACCTATTTCTAGTAATCCTGGTTATAAATACTATGTTATGTTTCTTGATTACTATTCTCATTTCTTATGGGTGTACCCTTTATGACATAAATCTAACGACTTTAATAAGTTCCTTACTTTCCGTGCGTATGTCAAAACCTAGTTCCTATGCGATATTAAATCATTTCAGTGTGACCACGGGGTGAATTTGATAACACTCGCTTTCATGACTTGTTTCTTGCTAACGTCATTCAATTTCTCTTCGCTTGCCCTCGTACATCTCAGCAAAACGGAAAGAGTGAGCGTATGATCCATAGCATTAATAACATCGTCTGTACGCTTTTACTTCATGCTCACCTTCCACTGCCATATTGGGTTGAGACCCTTCACATGGCAACTCACCTTTTAAACCTATTACCATCCACATTCACAACCACACACATTTCACTCGCCTATTTTAAAAACCTCCCTCCTATTACCATCTTCGTGTTTTTGGATGTTTATGCTACCCATACCTCGATCCTCCTCACAAACTTGCCCCTCCCTCCACCCTGTGTGTTTTTCTTGGGTACCCTACTTAACATCACGGGTTTCGTTGCCTTGATCTATCGACTAATAAGTTTATCATCTCATGTCACGTCACCTTCGATGAGACTGTCTTTCCTTTTGCCTCCATTACACCATCTCAACCCCCTCCTTATGACTTTCTCGATGCTGTATCTATGCCTTCACCTGCTCTACACGCTCATATCCTTCGCCTCTCTACGTCTATGATAGGGGTGTTTTCATCTCCCTTTGCTGCTTCCGCCAGTTCTAACACATCATTACCTACTGATATTCCTCCCACTCTATCGTCATCTGACTATCCCTATCCCTACTTCTCCTTCCCCTTCATCTATAACTGCCCACATCCACACACCTTATGCTCACTCGCGGTCGTTGTGGTATCATAAAACCCGTTCAGAAACTTAAGCTTCACGTCACCACACATTCCCCTATTCCCCGGTCATACCTTCAAGCACTGGCTGATCCTCACTGGCATACTGCCATGTTTGCGGAATATAATGCTCTTATTAAAAACGGTACTTGGGTTCTTGTTCCACGGCCACCTGGGGTAAATGTGGTCCGGTTGATGTGGTTATTTAAGCAGAAATTCCATGTTGACGGTTCACTTGACCAGTACAAAGTGCGATTAGTCGCGAATGGGAGGAGTCAACAGCCGGGTATTGATTGCCATGAGACATTCTCACCGGTTGTTAAACCTGCCACTATTCGCATAGTTCTCAGCCTAGCCGTTTCACGTCATTGGTCGGTTCATCAACTAGATGTTAAGAATGTTTTCTTACATTGCCAGTTGGACAAGACTGTTTATATGCACCAGCTCCCCAGGATTCACACATGTTTCTCATCTGGACTTTGTCGTCTATCACTTGCCCAAGTCTCTCTATGGCCTAAAGCAGGCACCCAGGGCGTGGTATAAGCGTTTTGAGACTTTTGCCTCTCGCATTGGTTTTCGACAGATTCGTTTAGACACTTCTCTGTTTATCTATCGGCAGAATGACTCTCTTGCTTACTTGCTTTTATATGTAGCTGATATTATACTGGCAGCTTCTTCCCAAATTCTTCTTATAGGGATCATATCATCTTTGGGTCGCGAGTTTGCTATGACACATTTGGGTGACCTTAACTACTTTATGGGCATTGCAATTACCCGCACCTCTTCAGGCATGTTTCTATCTCAACAGAAATACGCCACTAAGATTCTCGACCGGACTAACTGCAAGTTGTGTGTTATACTCGTTGACATGTTGACCAAACTTGGTACCGATGGTCCCCCAGTATCTGATTCCTTGCATTATCAAAGTCTTGCCGGGACATTGCACGCATGATCTATTATAGGCTGTCCAGCAGGTGTGCCTCTTCATGCATGACCCTCGCGAGCCCCATTTTATCGCACTGAACCGCATTTTGCGCTATCTTCGCAGCACATTAGCCCATGGCCTCCAATGGTATGCTTCTTCAACAAATGGCCTTACCACCTACTCTAGATGTTGATTGGGGTAGATGTCCTACTACGCGTAGATTGACGTTTGGCTACTGTGTTTTTCTTGGCAATAGTTTGATTTCATGGTCGTCTAAACGCCCCCCACCATATCCCGCTCTAGTGATGAAGCGGAATACTGGGGTTTTGCTAACACGGTTGTTGAGATGATTTGGCTTCGGAATCTTCTTCTCGAGCTTCATTCTCCGGTCACCAAGGCTACCATTGTCTACTATGACAATGTTAGTGTTGTCTTCATGTCGAGCTTCATGTCTTCATGTTAGTTATTGAGATATATCTTCATTTTATTCGTGATCAGGTTGCTATGGGTCGCGTTCGTGTTTTGCATGTTCCATCTAGTTCTCAGTATGCGGATATTTTTACGAAGGGCTTACCGTCTTCTTTGTTTACTGCGTTCAAATCCAGTTTGCACGTTCATTCATTCCCCGCTCAAACTGTGAGGGTGTATTAGTGTATTATTGTATATCCCATTAGTTTAAGGCCCGTATTATACTATGTGTATCTTATTTAATGGGATCCCGAAAGATGGGACAATGATTTGATTATCACCTGTAACATAAAATTCATCAAGTAGGATGCTGAAGCAGAACCGTTTCATCTGGGTCGGTGACTATATTTGCAAAATCTATACGTGTAGTAATAATAATGCATAGATTTCATCATCTTCATATACTTATTATTTTAGCAATTTAAGAAAGACATCAAGAATGTAGTTAACAAAAGTGCATACTGCATATATGAAAATACGTACTTAAATATATATAAATAAAGTAGTACTTCGTATATGCTTAATTTGACTATGGTCATAATAATATAAAGATAATATAAATGGTAGTTAAGGATACTGACTTACTGAGTTTTAATATTTCAAATATTAATGAAAAATTGAATTTGGGGGAGTTGTTTAGGACACCATATCATGCATTTTAACTAATACGTTAAAATGTTCTATTTGTAACAATACTATGGTATTACTTATTTTCATAGGTGCTTCATTAGTTATTGATAATTGAATTAAGTTGGTTGTGTTTTTAGCGAATCAAGAGGTAATATAATGTTTGCAAAAACTGTGTACACAATGAAAAACAAAGTTTCTGAGTTAACTTGTTTTATTAAGTTAAATTTTATTGTGTTTGATTAAATTGTGATTCATGCGGGTACAACAGAAACTATATTTATATACGCGGGATAGGATTATGAGTAGATATACTATGCCATGATTCTATGTGATACTTATATGTCATGATTGATAATAGTCACACTAGATGATGAACCATGATGTTTTAGACACGATGCACGATTAGGGGCTCTAATATTTGATTGCCAGATGAAAAGATGATTTATACCGGATCCTAATCACGAGAATGACTCATGCAGATGTTTACCGTATTCTCTAGACAATGTCCAGATGGGTTGAGCAGTACTTGGCTGTAAGCCAATCACATGTGTTACTTGCTCCGGGGATGGACAAAGATGAGAGAGGACCCATTCCTAAATGATAATGGTGGTTTGAATTTGTTGTACTCCTCTAAGTCGGTATTTCGTCCTTGGCGAACAAATGAGATAGAGGAAAAGATAACAAAATAAATGATTAAGAAGATAAAGATGATAGATGAATAGATGGTAACTAGTTGAGAAAGATGAAATAGGCACGACTTTAGGATTTTGTTTGATGATTCCTTGCTATGCTTTTCCGAGGTGCATGAATCCTTATAATTTATTTGTTATGTTGATTGTAAAGGATTTTATAATTGATGTATTAATTGGACTAGTTTTGTAACTAACTTGTTATCTTACTCGACTTTAATTAGCTACACTTGTTTTCTACTTGCTCTATTATGCATACCATGCAAGTTAGGGACTTCATGATGATATATGAGCGAGATAGGTGGCTAATTAGAATAGACAAGATTGTCTATAATGCTTAACTTATTTTTATTTAGATGGTTTTGCCTATAATACAACTAGTAGATATTTGAGTTCTTTTTTCTTACTATTGCGATAATAAGACAAGTAACACTTCAACGTCGATGAGCCAAATCTTTTGGTTGGTAAATGAGGATATTTTCGCATTTATTATTTTACTTTAAACAAATTTTTTGTAAACTAATATTATGAGATTTAGGGTGTTACATTTTACGACTTATTTGTTAAGTTTAACAAGGTAAAAAGTTATGGGAATTGATAATAATAGCCTTAAAGGCTATCAATAAGAAACACAAAATGTAAATTATGTGTATTTATTAATGTTAATCTTTCATTTTTAATTTAAAATTGTATTTAATAAACTCGTGATTTCCATTCAATTAGCTAAAACTTTTTTTATATTTAAAATGTATTAAATGAAATGTTCGATTATAAAGGAAACTTTGAGTTCAATAGATATTTAGAGTACTCTCTTATCAATTTTTAAAAATTATATGATATAAGAAAAAACTTTAACAATAATTGAATACTCTCTTATCAATTTTTAAAAGTTATATAATGGTGCTACTAGAAGAAATTTTCAAACGACAAAATCGACGAATTGTAAAGACTTTAAAAAGACCGTGGGATGAAAAACACAATTTATCCTACTTTTTAATTAAAAAATTTGTTATTTTTGTCTTTCATGTTTTTTATATAAAATTTCAAGATTTGTTCTGCCAGATAGTTCCTCTTCAAACCAACCTACAAAGCTTATCGGTGATCATGCTAAAGCTTATAGTAAGGTTAAAATTAAAATAACCAATGAAAAAGGGAAATTTCATAGGAAAGTATTGCTTACTGTGTGAGGTGACTTGTGACGAAACAAGTCAATCCACTGGGTTCATTTGGTTATAGTCGTCCTTTTTATAATGTGAAACTCATTTGATTTTTTTGTTGGGAAGGTATTAATAAAATATTGAGAACCAAAACAGACAATACAAGATCCAACCCTCAAAGAGCCATCCACAAGTTGTGAATTGTAAAGCTCTTAAGTAAATAGAAACTTGGTACATGACCTTACAAACCAAACAAAGAAAAAAGAAAATGCAACAAAAAAATCTAGACAATGATTCACTCTTGGAACTTTGCAATTGCCACTTTCGAACTAGTCCCATTAACGGCCACTATTTAGTGAGCAAAACGTATTAGGTGTTAGATGCATCAATTGGAACTCATTTGATTTAATACTAAGATCAAATGTTTTTTGGCATAATAAATTACTTATGAAATCTTAATAGTCACCAGGCTAACACATAGGTCACGTTTAACTAATTTATGGGCTCTTATTAAAAATAAAGAAATATAAAAACCATCTGGCATCGGATGAGGGATATGCATATTTTTTAATACATAATATACATAGAAAAAGCAAAAATTAAATGATCCATGCCGAAACAGAATAGATGGGCCTATCATGCCAACAAATCATCAAACCGGGTCTATGAGTAACTACTTTGTAACCAACCGGCCCACAACCCTCTATTACTTGTCTGGCTTCCTCCATAGCCTCGAGCCACAAGCTCACGGGCTTGAACCTAGCCCGTGAAAATCGAACAGCCCATTTAGCTATTCTTTCGTGCCTTTCAACTCTGTCTAAGCCTTCACATGCTACTATGTTCGAGATTTCTTTCCCAACCATATCCTCTAGCCTAATACGATCTTCACCCGAAAGCTCCCCAACGGTGAAGGCAGTATCAATTGAATCAAAGATCGCACTATAGTAATGTAACCCCTCAACAAAACGGTCTACCAAACGGGCTAAGTTGTGATCAGACTCTTGTTCAACTATTAGTACCAACTTTGGTGACATTGATCTTATCATTCTTAAGAACTCTGCCATCCTTTTACTTTCCTTAATTGGATCGGTCTTCTCGTTGACCCTGAAATGAGTGTCAACACCGTTGTCCTCAGCCAATAATACGTGAAGCTTTAATATTGATACGAACGCTAATGCTTCTCCGGGCACTACTCCAAGCATGTCTTGTGTGAGGTCCATTAAGGTAATATTTAGAGGGTTATATTGGAATGGCATGTCCAAAATTTTAGTCTCTTTTAAGAGTGTGATGCCCAAATTCTCTAACAAGACCTTGTTATCACTAACACAAGTGATCTTCACTTGTGGTGGGCCCATTGGGCCATGAGCAAGTTTGGTTACAAGTGGAACCCATAATTGTGGGTCTCCCGAGCCCAAATCAATGATGTGGATGACACGATCCCAAGACATAGCTCGAACCAAGGTTTCGGTGAAGACAACATAAGTGAAAGCCATGTAAGGAAATGATTTTGAAAACTCATAATGGGCCCGACGGGCCCACCCTAAGTTTGTGTTATCCGACACTGAATGGTTCAGGGCCTTATAAATACCGGGCCAACGCCTAACTACCCGATTTGCCAACGCATTGGCAAATCTAGCTGCCAGTCGTTGCATTGAGTCCCCGTTGACGGATGCCAGTTGTGATATATGATGTAGGCAAGTGTCCGCAAGGTGCAGATCGCCGGAGGATGCATGGTTGGCACAAGTTAGCAAGAGTTGGATGAGTTTAACACCTCTTTCTTCGGGCTTAAATGATTGAGAAAGATTAGTGGATGGTAGGGGTAAGGAAAGGGTCACATCTGGTTTCATTGTTGGAGATGAATAACTCCTAGGGTTCACGAATGGTTAGATACTAATTAATTAGATGATCAATGGAAGGATGACTCTAAGAAACCAAACACAAAGAGTCAAAATCCAAGAGTTAAAGTGAACAATTGGCAAGTAGTTCTTGTAAGCACATTACTTGTCTCAATATTGATATGGCACAAAAGATGGCGGATCAAATTTTCCATGCTTCAGTGACTTGTACATTCCGAAGTGAAGGTAGTATATTAAGGCGACACCAACTAAGCCTTTTGTCGTGAGTCATTAGTGTAAACAATTGAGGGTAATGTTGATAGCATAATACTATTTTTCATTTTTGTAGCATATGTCCTTACCTATAATGTTAAAAGAGTAATGACAAGTGAGTGTACAGAATATGGATTGTTTAAGAGTAGCTAGAATAAACAATCGTTGTGCCAAGACGGCTAATTTAACGTATTTTTATACAAGTTTTGGTCTGAAATAAAAATGGGCTGAAAAATGTAACATCTTTTTTTTTCTTGTGTGTGTGCTTCTGTAAATGAAAGTTCTATTGTGAACACTGAAAACAGAAAGTTGTATAAGGTTAGAAATTTAAAAGAGCAAACAATGTTCTTGAAAATAAAGTTTTCATAAAATTAATACTTTGTAGGACAGTTGTTGGATTTTTACGAGTCACAAATCAACTCTTATCAGTTAAATAAAAAATTTCAAAAAATAAGTCGATTCTCACCCCAACTTTTAAGTGAATTTGATTCATAATGTAACACAAAAATAAAAGGTTAAAATAGAAAAAGAAATAATTATAACATATTTTCAGTTAAACTTTTATGTTGATTGTCAATCAACAACTCCACTATCGACTCTCACCATATTTTATTCTTCTTAATAAAAAATTTTTTAACAATAATATATATATATATATATATATTGTGTAAAATAATAACTCTTATAAATAAAGTCTAAGTCACATAAATTACAAATTAAATATTAAGATTTCGCCACACATGTTAACAACTATATACCATAACAGTTACCTTTGTAGTAAAAACATACACTTGCTTTTGAAAAACTATTTTTACTCTTTTTACACAAATTATTATGAAGAGAATTATTGATCATCATTGATTTACAACATGCGCTAACGATGAAAACAACAGTAAGATGTGACAGGATAAACATCCAAAATGGAATACTTTATATACATTAACTTTAATAATTAAATGTTAAACTAGATGTATATTTACAACTTAAAAGTACATTTCAATGTAATTATTTTACAGTACACACTTTATGCAACCGAAAAGAAGTTTATATATTGTAAAGATCATCAAACGGCATGGACCACTAGATTCACCATATATTATTAGTCCACTCATATTATAGCCCATAGACCATAGCCACCATCCACATCTCGATGCTAGCTGGCTGCCCAGATTTTATTTAAAAACTCGTGGGTTAAAGACTTTAAGTTAAAAACTTGCACTATATTTAGACAAAATACTGAGTCATTGGTACCTTGTAACAATTCAAACTAGTAACTTTTTTTTGACGGTTTAGTTGGATTAGAATGAAGTTAACCAGAAGCATTGTATTTGAAGTTTTATAAATGATTATTATTTGTATTAAATTGGTAACTAACGTTTTATTATTTCAATAAATATCGACATAATAAAATGACCATAAGCCTCCCATGGATTAAACTAATTTAACTCGTTTTATTTTACACGTTATATGTGAAAAACATGGTTATAGGGCATTCGGGTGTGAATATATTATGTGTAGGTTAACAAGTTAAAATGTTAACATTGTATAATTGCAACTGTATTTGCAGCACATAACTTATCTCTACATTTGACTTGCTTTTACATGTAAAATAAAGGGTTTTACTTTCCGAAAGAGGAATGCAAATGAGTCAAGCTAAAGCACAACTTCGACTCTACTAATTAAAACTCTATATTCGTCTTTGGAATCTTGATTTGGGAACTCGAATAACTTGATTTGTTTTCTTAAACAAGCTATCTACCAAAAAGTATTAACAACTACACAAGGTACAAACAACTAATTAACAAAAAAGAAAATTATCAATGGCTCAGAGTTTACTTGATAATGGGTGAATATATATTTGCTTTAAAAAGCATAAGGTTAGGGTTTCAAGTCTTCTCTCTAACATAGTCACAACTACCGAGTGAGTCATGTACGTCCTCACATGATGGATAAACAGGCGATTATGAACCAGTTTGGATAGTCGATTATTAACTTTTTGCCAAAAGTTAACAAGAACTTTTAGTCGATTTGTTATAAACTTAACACTTTGTGGGTCTAGTTTGAAGTGCTAGAAATAGTCACTCCATTATATTGTGATTAATATCAATATTATTAATTTGATTTAACTAAACCTTCAACAACATGGATATATTTTTTTTCTAACTGCATGCATAAGAAATATTCTATCTATGAATACCTTTTTCTACTTCCACGAAGATTTCCCAAATTTCATTCTTTCCTACTTATAGTTTCCATCAACATGAAAAATAACAACTAATTCTAGAAGCCTTTTGAAGCCACAATAATTAACACAACCAATTAATCTAGATTAAGGCTAATTAACCACCTTTTCACAAACGTGTAGTCTTGTGTACCTAGAACACCAAGTGAAAGTTTGAATTGTTTTCAACCGTCGATTAAATCTTTGTATCCGTAACTATCATGATCATCGATATCTTGCAAATCCACGTCGGTACCTTTCAAACGTTTTTAGTTTGAACGGGAACTACCAAGTGTTCTTCAAAAAGAAATAGACCAAATTCATTCCACCTTTGACACAGCATCAAGTAAAGTATTAATTCTACACCATATCATATATAATAATACTAATTCCCTTCTACATCAGGAAACCTTTCTATTAATATATAGTTTAGGTGTTACACATCAGCCTCCAAATTAGCATATAATCACATAAACTAATGTTTAGCAGTACATTTAAAAGATAATTAATTAAGTACCATAACACGTGTCCGCGAGCTGACTCATCGCCTTTTATATATATTCTATCGTTCCACCAAGCGATAATAGTAACCAGAAGCTTCGATCTACGCTCATAAACTCGTGTATTTTTGTTGTATTAACAAATGTTATGCAAGGATTGGACATGGGGCCGTTTTCAAGGAGACACCAACAACCACTATGTTAGTTTTTAAATCCAGATTATTAAGACGGTGCTTTCTTTAAGATTCTGTATTATCATTGAAAATATGACTTAAGCTTTCTAAAGTAGTCATCATATAAGGAATGTTTCTTTGATGTTTAAGTAGTAAAGACACTTGCTTGACTGTAATTGGGTAGAGATTGATTTTTCAACACTTGGGGAGACACCATTTGATAAATTATATTAACTAAATTAATTATTTAAAGTATATGAGATCTTATAACGGTGAGTGTCACTAAGATTGTGAGATCATCATATCTAAAAGGGGCACTAAGTTTGCTGATGCTAGCTAGAGGATATACATATATATATATATAAGGGGTTGTTCCAAGTTAAAGAGCAATTGTGTCACAAAAATTGGAGACAAGATAACAATAAGTGCAAAAAAGAACTAAAATAATGGACGGTATGATGGGGTGGAGAATGGCGGATCAAGGATGGAGGAAGGGGCCTTGGACACCCGCAGAGGATAAGTTACTTGCCGAGTATGTTGCATTACACGGTGAGGGAAGATGGAGCTCCGTAGCCGGTTGCTCAGGTATGTTTTTTTTCGTCTATAAATAAGTTGCATATCAGTTTTTCTAATATGGGTATGTAGTATATACGTACTACTATGAGAAAACAAATTTTGAGAATGCATTAGCATTTACAAAAAAGTTCAATTGTTGCATCAAACACATCTCTAGTTTATTTTCAGTTTTTCCCTAAATCTTGAATTTCATTTTGAATTTTAGGATTGAAGAGAAATGGGAAGAGTTGTAGGTTGAGATGGGTGAACTACTTAAGACCGGGCCTTAAGAAAGGACAATTAACGCCTCAAGAGGAAGGCATCATAATCGAACTTCATGCTTTATGGGGAAACAAGTAGGTTCATATATATATGTCAGTTTAATGTAAATGTTGGCTTATATTTCGATCTATAAACTTAACCATCTTTATATGTGTTTGTTATATAGATGGTCGACGATAGCTAGATACTTGCCCGGAAGAACGGATAATGAAATCAAGAACTACTGGAGAACTCATTTCAAGAAGCAAGAAAAACCAATTAAGAACGAGAAAAAGCGAAAATTTGAAGATCATAATAGTTACAATGAAGACCAAAAGGTTAAACGAACAATGAACAATACAACTATGGATGAATCAGAAGAAAATGCTATAGGTATGATCGTTGAACTACCCCAAGCCATACTACAAGAAACCGCAACTAACTTCACAATCCCAATTACCACCAGCATGCAACAACAACAACAACAACAACAACAAAACCCGTGTGTGTTGGCTCAAGATGTTGCACGCTGGTGGGACACCGTAGCGGATGATGGATTATGGAGTGGATTTATGTGGAATCTAGACCATGATCATCCAAATCAACATATGGTTGAACAACCATTTACTCCATGTTTTTGACTCTTCAGATTTTGTTATCTCTAAGCAAATAGATATCATTTTTTTGGCTTGTATTATGTTATAAATAGAAAAGACATAAGTAGAATAAAATGTTTCTCATTGGAGTATCAATTAAGCTAGCTTGTAACTCAATCTTGAAAGTGAGTGTGACCCTGAGTTAAGTTTCAGAATGCTTTTTGTACCTTACTATCAGTAGTTCTTGTATTAGGTATATTCATTTATAAACAGTTTTAAGACAATGTAACTGCAACACTTTAATCCATCCATATATATGGCATTTAAATTGTCACGTTCATTATTCATATCTAATTTCGTTATTTGTAACATATATGTGCAGAATTGAAGGAATTAAGTTTTGTTTTAAAGTAAGATATTTACACAAGTAGCAACAGTAATTAATCCATACTTTATGAAAATAGGTTTTCAATTTCCTTGTATATATACTTACTTTTTTCTATATAAAATGATATATATGTGAAGGGGAATGATTCAGAGGGAAGCTTCAAATCTCGGGGAAGGAGAGAAACAAATCTCAATTCTTGATTTTATCATAAATGAATGTTAAATTGTAATTTTGAGTAAGCCGTTTCGGCTCCATTTAGAAGCTCAATTTCCAAATGTGTTATCTACAGATCAAGTAGCCGAGTTAGAAAGGGAGGTATCTAATGAAGAATAAATCTCTTGGGCCTGATGGCCATACGTTTAACTTTTTTCGCCCTTATTTGAGTTTCATAGACCAAGATGTTGGGTGCAGTAGTTAAATGCTTTTTTTCTTCTAGTTCGTTCCCAAGGGGATGTAACTCGTCTTTTATCGCTCTTATATCCCGAAGATTGATGATGCTAAACTCGTAAAAGACTTTGTCCAATAACGTTGATAGGTAGTCTGTATAAAATAATCACGAAGCTTTTGGCCAACAGATTAAGTCAAGTAATATCCGATCTTATTAGCAACGTTCAATCTCCTTTTGTTACTAATCGTTAGACTCTCGATGGTCCATTCACTTTAAATTAACTTATCTCGTGGTGTAAAAGCAAAAAAGAATAAGGCTATGGTTTTTAAGGTGGATTTCGAGAAAGGCTTATGACTTGGTTCGGTGGGATTACTTGGATAATATTCTATGTAAGTTTGGTTTTGGTGATCGATAGCATATGTGGATCAACGGTTGTCTCAAATCGTCTATGGGATCGGTGCTCGTTAATGGAAGTCCTTCATCCGAATTTCATTTTAAAGGCTTAAAACAAGGAGATCCGCTATCTCCCTTCTTGTTCATATTGGTTATACAGAGTTTGTATATATCATCTAACCGTGTTTTGTAAGCACGCTTATTTTCGGGTGTAAAGTCTTTTTTCCTTGCGCCAGGCCTTAAGATTAATATATATAAGAGCAAATTGATGGGGATTGGAGTTGGATCGGGTGAAGTGGATAGAGAAGCAAATGTGGTTGGATGTTCTACATAATCCACGCCATTTTCATACTTAGGAGTTACGGTAGGTGGTCGGATGTCAAGAATTCGAACATGGGATGAGGTTGTTCGTAAGCATTCGTCTCGATTGTCTCGATGGAAACTTAAAACTCTCTCAGTTAGAGGGAGATTGACTCTCCTTAAATCAGTACTTGGGTCAATCCTTGTATATCACATGTCCCTTTTTAAAGTTCCTAAGGGCGTGCGTAATAATATGGAAGCCATTCGACGTAATTTTTTCAATGGGACAGATAGTGTGAATAGGAAAATGGGTTGGCTTTCTTGGGATAAAGTGTTGATCTCAAAGCAGAAAGGCGGTCTTGGGGTTTATAGTTATTTTGCATTAAATCGGGCTCTCTTATTAAAATGGGTTTGGCATTTCATATCTCAAGATTCTTCATTGTGGTCAGGTGTATTCAAGCTATTCATGGCATTTGGGGGGCTCTTGATCGTCGTGCAAAAATGCTCGTCAATCTTTATGGCTTGCGTCCTACATTCTCAAGGTATAGATCTTTTGGGTCATTGTTTAAGAAAGGTGGGAAATGGCGAAAATACTCGTTTTTGAGAAGATGTTTAGATAGGTGATTCGTCTTTGAATTGCCAATTCCCGAGATTATACGCACTGGATACGTGTAAACATTTTTCCATTGTAGATAAATTGAGGCATGAATCTGTTGATTCTTCTTTCCGTCGAATGCCAAGGGAGGGATTGAAGTTGAGCAATACGACGAGTTGTATAGTCGTCTAGCTTTGAATGATCCTTGGGTTTGGTCTCTAACGGGGTCTGGTGACTTTTGATGTAAAGTCGGTTCGTAATCTTGTGGACAACTCCTTGCTAACTTCTGATACATTGACTAAAAGATGGGTGTAGGAGATCCCTATGAAAATTAACGTTTTCACTTGGAAAGTTCAAAAGGATAAGCTGCCTAGTAGATTGAATTTGTCTCGGTTAGGCATTGATATTCCTTCTCTTATGTGTCCTATTTGTGAAGAGGGAGTTGAATCATTGGCTCACTTGCTATTTTCATGTTTGTTGGCTCGAGCTATAATGGCTAAGGTTAGATGATGGTGGGTTTTTCTTCTCCAAAGTTCCATTCTTATGAAGATTGGTTTGCATGGCTTGCTAACCTCCGTAAGCGGGAAGACAACGAATGTGCTTAAAGGCATATTTTATGTGATGTGGTAGAAGCTTTGGAATTATCGAAATCAATTATTATTCGGCGCAACCCCTCCTAGAAGGGCAACCATTTTTGATGACATTGTGTCTCAATCTTATATTTGGTGTTATAATCGATGTAAATTCAAGTTTAATTGGATAACTTGGATGCAAGATCCTAATCTTGCTATTATGTAATATGATTTTCTAGCTTTTTGCTAGATTTTTCTAATAATATTTTCCGTTCAAAAATAAAACTTGTAATTTTGAGTAATATTTATCATAGATGAATGTTAACGTTCTGGAAATGAATAGCTTAGATTAATTTCCATACTTTCCTTGTCTTTTGTTCCTCTTTTGATCCCCACCCTATTAATAAATATGTTCTCAAATTAACATGGAAATAAGTTAATTTAAAGTTATATTGTGTTAATTAAGTACGAATAATCAAACGTAACGGGTCGAATAGTCTTACAATTAAGTTATATCGAGCAAATATATGTTCGAGTAATCTTTATGAACAAAAAGACATAAACTCTTTAAAGATAAAACCATTAGTAAGGCCACCTCATAACCAAGAAGCTATATAAATAGTTACGGTATTCAAGTGCTTACAGGTCTACCTCATAACCATAAAGCTATATGATGTAGTATAAAAAAACGAAATAACACAAATCGAATCTGTTGATTCACACGAATATCATGAATAATTCTTTTAACTATTTTTGATTCAAATAATACTAATAATTAGGGTAATTCAACTCAAATGCAAAGCATAAATTTGAGAGAAAACTGAAATTCAATAAAATGATAACTGATTGTTCCAAGTTCTCAATGGAACCCTAAAATACACCCAAAATTTCAAAATAAAATAGCCCATAAACAAAATCCACAAAATGGGGAGAAAAAAACATAAAATAGCCCATAACTCTCAAAAATAAGCGTGCTCTTCGGCCCAAGCTTCGATTCACCGGATCATGGGCCTAAAACTGAGCAACACAGCCCAAGTTAAGGCCTTTTTCGTGAAGGCCCTTTTGTCACGCGATCTTGAACTTCCAGAAACATTAAAGTCCGTTCTTCCACACTTGAGCCTGCATCACTATAGATCATGCTACCATGGTTTGTTTGGATTTTGAGTTCTAGAATGACTTTTATAGTACCTCGTGGGCTCTTGTTTTCACACGAGAAACAATTTCCATTATGTAGTTAATTAAGACACCCAAACAAAAATGAAAATGAGTATTAAAATATTGAGAAAAAGACATCAATATTCAAGTCATTGAAGCATTTTAACCAGCAAATGGGGTGCATCATCAAACCTGGCTTTCTACAATAATCTAACAAATCCCAATGTAATACTAGTTCTTCACTACAACTTAGTGTTTTTGTTCAATCATTCTTCACAACCATTGAAAAATTAAAAAATAAAAGAAATAAATGATAGGAAGCAACCAATATATAGAATCCTTTATATCAGTATTCGTTACAATCATCCTCATGAAACCTACAACGTTTCTACTCCAATTCTTCTTTTTACAACATTTATACCTAATTTTCTCTATAAATAAATAAACCATAAGACAATTCAAAATTTCACATCCAATTACCTTGGATTTAATTTCGAGAAGAAAATAGATGTACAGCGATGACAGAGCAAGTAGGTGCGCAACAAAGAGGTTGATGGCAGTGAGTGGTTGTGGACGGTTTAGACAAGTATTTGAAATTCAGTAAAATAAAAACAAATGAGGAACCAAATGAAGGGTTCGAATAGAACTGAAAACGAAGAAGGGTCTTTGGATGGAGAAGTAAATTTTTTTTGAATTTGGTGGATAAATGAATTTTTTGAGTTTGGAAAAAATATGTTTACGACGGGTTTTAATTTTTTGAGTTTGGAGAATAAGACCTGTTTGTATAGATAACCCGATTTTTATTAATATAAACTGTTTGTTTTACTTAATCAGTCTCTCAAATGTGATATAGAAATCGGTTTGTATCAACCAAAGGGCCTATATTTTTCATATGTGTTTTCAAGAAATAGAAACATGTTTTCTTCCAAGTAATTGATCTCTATAATGTTTTAAAGCCGTTTTTTTATGAAGTACACTAAAATCAATTTCTATCGGAGTTCTCTATTATATTTTTTTAGTAGTGATCATCGTCTTCTTCCTGAGATATCTCAACTACTACCTACAAAGTTATATTCACCTGCAAATAATCTAATTAACACCACTCAAAGAAGTTTAAAACAAGATCTAACATCTACACTTGGATCCAAATGAACAAGAAAACACATACAAATCAAAAATAAAAATGTTCAATCAATTTTGGGTTTTATCACCACCAACAGAACAAACACCATAAACCTCCGACGACACCCTCTCTCTGCAACTTCGTCGCCGGCCATCTCCGTCTCGAATGTTCATTCTAAAGCTCCATCGGAGAAGAAATAGCATAACGTAAATCGTTGATTTACGTATTGTAGATCTGAAAATCAAACTTGATGCCTTTAGATCCTCTGGTAGATCGTAAAGAAATTTCGCCGGTTGTTTGTGATTGTTTAAGGTGATTTGTAGTGATGTCGGTTTTGGTAGTCGTCGGAGTTATAGAGCAGACATCTTCGACCATGGAAGGTCGCCGAAGTTTCACATATGACATCTCCGGCCACGCACGTGGTTGCGGCTAATGTTGATGATCGGTGGTGGTGATAATTTATGAGCTGGTGATGGTGATACAATATGTTGATACTAAGGGCCCGTTTGTTTCACATAATGTTTTTGAAGGAATTAGAATTTATTAAATGAATTAGAATTTGAATGAATTGGATTATGAAGAAATTGGAATTTGTCAAATTTGAAGGAATTGGAATATGAAGGAATTGGAATTTGAAGAAATTTGAATTGTGTTTGGTTGGCATAAATTTATGAATGGAATTGGAATCTCAATAATAATAATGACAAAATTACCCTTATACTATTTTACATACTTTTTATAAATTTTTCATTTTTATAGAATCTTTTATAAAATTATTAACTTTTATAAATTTTTCATTTTTATAGAATCTTTTATAAAATTATTAACTTTAATAAATTTTTCATTTTTATAAAATTATTAATTTTTATAAATTTTTCATTTTTATATAATCTTTTATAAAATTATTAACTTTTATAAATTTTTCATTTTTATAGAATCTTTTATAAAATTATTAACTTTTATAAATTCGTGTTTTGAGGGTTTTTTGGTAAAAATTATATATTCCTTTGAAATTTCAAACTTTACTTCCATTTATGGATGGAATGTTGAATTCCATTAGGTAATGGAATTTGACAAATTCCAATTCCGTTGTATTGTTTAACCAAACAAGAAAATGATGGAATTCAAATTCCAATTCCATTGTACTGTCTAACCAAACAAGAAAACGATAAAATTTGAATTCTAATTTCGGAGAATTGTGTGAAACAAACAGGCCCTAAGGGTGTTTTCAATATAGATATAGACATGTGTTTCTTCATTAAAAAAGGAGCATGTGAGGTGGTCCTGCATATTTTATTAAAAAGAAAAAGAGAGAGAAATAAATGAAATACAAACTAATTGAAAATTAAAAGAAAAATAGAAAGATGATAGAGACAAGGGTATTTTTGACAAATTTAGTGTAAAAGGACTAACTTTGGAAAACACCAAGACCACAAGGACACACATTATAGTAAAAAAAATTAAGATGACAAAATTTGTGAATCTCAATAACCATGAGGACGGAAAATGTAATTTACTCTTGTCATTAGTTTCTGGCATGTATATTCGATCTACTAGTGCTATCTGATTTTCAGACAAATACATGTGCTTATTCAATCTACTAGTACTATCCAACGGATGTCGATATTAATGAAGTGTTTAATGCTTTTTAAAAACATATATTCTTATGTAGTTATCCACGGGTGTACCTACAATACGAATAATCAAATATATGATATTTTATAAACAAGTACCTTGATTAAGAACTTCGCATATAAACAAGCATAATGAAGTAGTAGTAATAATGATACAATAATCGTATCGTTCAAATCAATTCTGTCACATTGTGAATTAATTACTATTCATGTTAGTTGTAAACTAGTAATGAAGTTATTATTTAAGGTATTATTACTTCATAACGAAGTACCTTAATTACTACTGGTTCGTTGTATTATAAGAATTAGGTTATAAACCCACGATAACGCGGATCAAATTTAATATTTATTTGGTCGATTTCTTTATATAATTATAGACCTGTGATAAGGCGCGACGAATTTAACTTTTATAAATTAATAAAATATTTATTCGATTTTTTTATATTGTGACCGACTTTTTAATTTAAACAAATACATCAGATTTTAAGGTGCGAAAGTGTAATTATACGAAAAAATGTTGATCATTGCTAGTTTATAGACCCGCAATAACGCGGGACGAATTTAATTTTTATAAATGAACAAAATATTTGGTCGATTTTTCATATAGTCCATAGACCTGCGATAACACGAGACGAATTTAATATTTATAAATGAATAAAATATTGTGAACGGTTTTTATATAGTTTATAGACCTGCAATGATTGGAGTCGAATTTAATTTTTATTTGGTCGATTTCTTTATGTAGTTTATAGACCTGCTATAATGCAGGAAAAATTTGATTTTAATAAAATGAATAAAATATTGAGACCGATTAACGCGTGACGAATTTAATTTTTATAAATGAACAAAATATTTGGTCGATTTTTTATACAGTCCATAGACCTGCGATAACACGAGACGAACTTAATATTTATAAATGAATAAAATATTGTGAACGGTTTTTTTATATAGTTTATAGACCTGCAATGATTGGAGTCGAATTTAATTTTTATTTGGTCGGTTTCTTTATGTAGTTTATAGACCCGCTATAATGCAGGACAAATTTGATTTTAATAAAATGAATAAAATATTGTGACCGATTTTCTTATATAATTTATAGACTCTTTAATTTTTACAAATGAATAAAATATTTAGTCTAAGTTTTTAATTAAAATAAATATATCAAGTATTTGAGCGGTCAAATGTGTTATTATACAAAAGAAATTAAGATCGTTAGATCGTAAAGGGTAAAAATCAATGAAGGACTAAAATTTCTCCATGATATCTCCTTTTAATTATATATAAAGTTATTCATACGAGTGCTTTAACTAGCAATTCAAGTCCGGTGGCTAATCTTATCATGGCGAACACCTCTAGTACAAATCAACAACCATGGTTGTATGACAACGGGGCTTCTCATCATGTCACTTCAGATCTATCAACTCTTCAAAATCTTTCCAACTACAGGAGTCCGGATGAGATCTTCTTGGGTGTCGGTAACAGTCTTTCTATCTCGCACACTGGAAAAATCACACTAAAAACACCACATAAATCACCAAATTTACCTAATGTTCTTTGTATTCCAAGCTCACGTAGGAACTTAGTATCGATCTATTGCTAAACTTGTAGAACTAACAATGTTTCGGTTGAATTTTTTCCTTCTTATTCTCTTGTAAAGGATCTTTGCAAGGGGGCATCTCAAAGTAATGCGGCGAGAGAACAAAAATGATCTCTATTACGCAACTCTGTCAAGAACTCCTCAAGCCCATCTCAATATCAAGCGGTCAGTGTCTCTTTGGTAGCACAAGCTCGGTGATTCGTCGAAAAAAGTTTTTAGATCAATTCTTAATAGTAGTGTTTTTGCTTCAAGTTCTATGTCAAATTCTGATTTTCATTGTGATTCTTGCTCTATTAATAAAAGTCACAAGTTACCATTCTTCAATAATTCTCTTACAAGTACCAAACCATTAGAACTTATTAATTTTTAATATTTCCCAAATTTAAAAAGTTGGTAGTGACGTACTTCCAAACCCCTCTTATATTAATCTTTTCAAATAATGGTGGCGAATACCAAAAACTAATTCCAGTATTTAATGCTTGTGGTGTTTCTCATTTCACGACCGCTCCACCAAAACATAATGGCACATCTGAAAGGCGCCATAAACATGTTGTGGAAACCGGGCTCGCTTTACTCCATTTTGCAGGACTCCCACTTAGTTATTGGTCTCATGCTTTTCAAACAGCAGTCTATTTAATATATCGTCTTCCCACACCAATCTTGAAATCTCAAACTCCATATCAAATGTTTTTCAATAGATCCCCGGACTATGATAAACTAAAATCATTTGGATGCTTATGCTATCCATGGCTTTGTCCATATTTTGTGTCTAAACTTCACCCAAAATAAAAACCTTGTATTTTCCTTGGACACTCAACATCCCAATCTGCTTATAAATGCCTAGATCCTACACAAATCGTCTTTATCTGTCAAGGCATGTCAAGTTCGTAGAAGATATATTTCCGCTGCAGTTGCATAATAAAAATCATGACTTCACTAGCCTCTTTCGAGAGGCTTGCCTTAAGAGATCTACACAAGTAAAAGTTGAGGGCTCATCTACCTCTAACTCACGTGTGACAACAAAAACTCTGCCACAACCTCAAATTCCAAACCCCACTTTACACACTTATGATCAACCAGATTCTAATGGGGGTCAGTCGAAAAAATGAAAATAATCATTTACCATCCAATACCATATCTCAATCACTCCCAACTAATATATTAGAAACACCATCTTCAATACCCGATCAACCCTCACCACACCCGGTCAGACCAATACACGACCATCATGTTATCCCTCAACGCCTATCTACACCCAAAACACTAAACACTACCCATACACCAAACACCCGCATCACACCTGAATCTCCAAACATTCCTCATCCACAACAATACCGAAGGTGTAACCCAAAATACTAAATCCAAAATTTGTTAACTTGACCAAAAACCACCCAATGCCGAACACTTTAGAACCTTCCACTGTAAACCAAGCTCTCAGGGATCCCCTTTGGAGGAAGGGGATCGATTATGAGTTTAATGCATTACTACATAATGGTACTTGGGAGCTCATTCCAAAGTCCAATCAATTTTCAATCCGTTGTAAATGGGTTTTTCGAATCAAGCGTAAATATGATGGATCCATAGATAAATACAAAGCGCGGCTCATGGAAAAAGGATACTTGCAACAACCAGGTAAGGATTATTTTGAAACATTTAGTCCCGTGACAAAGCTGGAAACTATACCCATTGTCTTATGTCTTGCATTATCGAATATTGGTGTTTACGACAGATGTATGTTAAGTTGTAACAATCCATTTCTTCGTGGCACGTTACATGAGGATGTTTACATGGTACGACCTCCAGGTTATGTCCATCAACAATGTCCAAATAGTAACACCCTAAAAATTTGAAAGGTATTACTTATGTTAAATGTGTCGTGATTTAATTATAAGTATGTAATTATTTATATATTATATTAAATATTAAATACAATTTAGAAGTTTCACGTGCTAGAAGTAAATAGAACTCAAGGTAGTGGGTTAAATGTGTTGAGAAGGAGAAACTAAGGGATTAAAGGTGTCAACTAAGATAAATTAAAGGTGAAGAAAGTAACTTTATCCGAACCAAATATATTTTCTTTCCTTCTATTTCATTTTAATTAAACAATATCAAAAGAAAGAGAGCAGAGAGAGTCTGTTAAGAAGGGAGAAAGAAAATTGGTAAAATTAAAAGGCAAGAACTAAGTAAATTGTGGCTTTTAAACCCTTCATTACAATCTCTAAGATATATATATATTTATTTATTTATATCTTAAATATAATATAAAAACGATTATAACATTATTAAAAATTCAATTGATCAATAACATTGTTCAATTTTATCAAATAGACTAAAATTAAGAATATAATAACATCATAAATAATAATTAAAAAATCAAATTTAAATTTAAATATTTGTTAAAAATAAATTTTAGATAAAATTTATCAATTATGTCACTTTATTTCTCTCGATTTAAAAATAAATATTTGTTAAATAATATATAATATTTAAGCAAAATAATAATTTAACGTACTTGAAGTTTGTAATCTCAAATCTACTCCTTGTAATTTTCTTTCTTTTAACCTTTTAAGTCTTTATATTCTTAACTTGGAAAGGATTTCCAATTTTCTAGATGTACAATAAATTAAGAAAACGACACCTCTACTAAATCCATACGCATGTATGCTTTTTATTTTATTTTAAATTGGGAAGGTGATTAATATATATTAGAATAATAATAGTTTTTTATTTTATTTTCAAATTGGAAAGGTGATTAATATAGGTTAGAATAATCTTATCTTAAATAATATATAAGAATTGTATTTGTGACATCATCATCTTAATTTGAAATTTAATTAATTAATTAGATATCATAATTTAGTTGAAATATACTTTTTATTAAATTTAATTAATTTCATCTAATCTCTCTATTTTTAAATTTTAGTTAGTCAATATCAATTTCATGATTTCTAATAAATGTATCAATTTTATCTTTTTATATTTTTAGTTTAAACTAATTAAAACTATCAATCTTAATTAATAAAAGATAATTCATAATTATTTTTATTATAATTATATTCATACATTTATTTTATTTATTTATATTTATTCTTATTTGGTCGTCAGTGTAGATCGACTCTGATTCATAATAATCATTTTTATTGATATTATAGTTATATTTCTAAATGAGTTTTTGGTAGTCAATTACTAAGATCAGTTTATTGTTTTTTTCTTCCTTTTTCTCTCTTTTCGTTAAACAACATTTAGCAAGTAATTAATGGTTTCTATATTACTTTATTTCATACTTATATTTCTTAATAGACTATTAGACTAAAATACTTATTACATTCTTTTTAAATCTATGTCAATGCACTATCAAAGCAAATAAAGATTTAATTGTTAATATTAATCGTTAACGATCTAAGTAAAAACCCAGAAATTCAATTCAATAATCATTACACAAATCAATCAATGGTAACAACATTAATTATGGCAGGAAAAGGAACTCCAATCTTCAACGGAGCCAATTTTGCCCATTGAAAGTTAAAGGTAAAATGGCATCTTGCTGACATCTATGATGAGATGCTCATAGTGATAAGGGAAGAACTTATTGTTCTTGGTAAATAGGTTAATAAAATCAATGATTCTTAGGGTAAAACTGTTACACCAATAAACTTTGTTGAAACTCCTAAGAGTCAATGGATAGACTAAGATAAAACCTTATACAATCTAGATGCTAAAGCCAAGAGCATTCTTGGTAATGCAATATCTGAAAGAATCTTTGCCAAGATTGTTGGTTGTAAAACTGTTAAGGAAACATGGGATTCCTTGATGCTAATATGAAGGTCTCACAACTTTTGAAAGTTAGAAAAGGAAAATCGATAAGGTACGAAAATTTCTTTGCAACATCAAAAGAATCCTTAAGTGACATGCACACCATATTTCATATCCTGATCAATGACTTGAAAAGAGTAGAGGTTGTCAAAATTCAAGCAAAGATTTGTGAGGATTTTCAAGATATTCTTCAGAATTCATTCTCTGAGGTTATCACATCTTTGGTGGTAAGTTATAAACAGGATGACTATAATCTTCTTGATTTATATGGATTACTCATGAATTTTGAGGAATCCAAGGAGGGAAAAGACTAAATGCTAAGAGGATTGCTTAGGATCCAAAGACTGCTCTAATTTCTACTAGATGGAGGAATATGGAGCTATACTCAAGGGCAGACTATCAACAACCAATGGCAGACTCAGAAAGTGATGAGTTTGGTGATGAAGAAATCAGGGCACTATATACGGAACTAGCTTTGATTACTGAAAGGCTAGAAAAGAAAAAGTTTGGTGCATTGAAAAGAAGTATCTTTGGTCCAAAGAAGGCTACTTGTTATAGATGTGACAACATAGGTCATATAGCTGCATATGGTAAAGTTAAGTCTGGTGAAACTTCACAGATTGACAAAGTTGTAGACAGAGCCAAGAAGTACAGACTAAAGTAAATGAACCAAATAAAGGGTGGAAACAAGTTGTATACGGCTGGGTACATGTTGTATGTGGTCAAACCCAAGCCGTATACGACCAATTTTGTCGGTATCAACGTAAATTTCATGTCTTGGGACGGTTGTGTCTATACAACTGTGTTTTCGCATTTTCTTGGACAATTTGACTAGTCAAAATACGGGCTCCAGCATACTCTATATATATCCAACTCCATCAACAACCAAAACTCTTCATTTTTCTTACTTTAATTATTTTATTTACTTTGTCACTATAATTTATCTCTCTAAAGTAATTATTAATCACCATTAGATTAAGGGTTAATTGTTTCGTTATGTATCGAATTTTACACTTTTTACTATTGTATGTAACAACCTTTCAAAAGTGTTATTGTATGTATCGAACTTGTAATTTTCGAATATTATTCAATACTCAAACTCAAAAGTTTAAAAACTAGAATTTCAGATACCTGAAAATTTGAATATCCAAATTTTTAAATAATTCCTAACCAAATGTTTCAGATATTTGAATATCATATTCAAATACACATAATTTGAAAATCCTAGATACTACTCTCAATTCTTAAATACAAGAGTCACAACACCATGAACCAACATAACTACTAATTGGAAATTAGAACAGTATACTTCTTTTTGGTAGATCTACAACTACAACTACTAATTAGGAATGAAAATATAAAATGTTTGACAACCTAAAAATTACATACAAGTGGTTAATCTGAACATAGAGATAGCAAGGAAAGGAGGAATAAATGAAAACAACAAAATCTGTCAAGGGGGGTAAAAGTATAATTTAAAGCAAAGAAAGATTTATTATTGTTCTCTTGTCATATCAACACGTGGTACTGGAGTAAATGGATATTAACGTCCACTAGTTCATTCCCAATAATATTTCGACACGTAGCTATATTATTACAACCTTTAAAGTTTCTAAAAATACCACCGGGAAAGACAAATAAAGGTGCGGTCATTTCGGCCCAGTATTCTATTCTTTTCACTTAAGTTTATTATTATTATATTTTTAATGAATGAACAA
The DNA here is from genome assembly GCA_963921325.1 of Logfia minima. Taxonomy (NCBI): domain Eukaryota; kingdom Viridiplantae; phylum Streptophyta; class Magnoliopsida; order Asterales; family Asteraceae; genus Logfia; species Logfia minima. The sequence continues at coordinate 9,738,068 of OY992774.1, read as the reverse complement.
GACAAATAAGTTTGAGTCATTGCCGTACACTTTCTCATTGAATGTTTGTAAGAATTAAGATACAAAGAAAATGTTACTTTCTCCATTAAAAACAGTCTATATCAACAAATGACGGTTATAGTTTGTTAAACGAAACTAGTATGAGTTAGCGTAAATTACGAAAATTGTTTTCTTCCTGTGTTAGTCTTTAGGACTCGTATTGTGCGAGTTCAATCTTTTCATTTAACTTTGGTTTTATTGCAAGTTCATAATCTTTAACAAGTACTAATTTTGTTCGTTATTTCCAAACTGTCGTGTGCCATACAAATGTGCTAAGATAATGTGAAAAATTAATATTTCTTAGAATTAGGTAGTTGCAATAAAACAAAAATCCGAATTGATGAACCACGTAATATTCAACTCGAAGACGGAGACTGTAATACAGAGACAATTATAAAATCATAAAAATTTGAAATGTAATTTACTATGATATAAAACTTATTGTGAGCTTGAAGTTTAAAACTTAAACATAAGACATAAGTTGTTTTTCGTATTATTATGGGGTTTTCATAAACTCTAAGAGTGTTATAAAAAAATTAGACATAAATAAATTAGTTGTACTAGACTAATATTGAAGGTGTCAAATTAACCTTTTTTGAGGTATGAGAATTTCTAATCTATGCACCGAAGACACAATATATAAATTAATTGAAGACTTTTTATTACCATTTATATTTGATACAAATTTAATGCTAAAATAATTCTTTCATAATCTTAATTTTACCATTTTAATTTGTGATCTTCTAACTTATGACCAAATTGTTATTGTTTCTTCTAGTTATGTTTTGCATTTTTTTCTCTTACGCTGTATTTTTCAGTTTTTTTAATGAAAAAGAATGTGATGGAAATGAAAAGAGAAGGAAATAATGGAAAAGAAATGTAATATAAGATAGCTCACATGTATTTTTAAGTCATAATGAAAATAAAAAAAAAATTAATGTATGAGTAAGAATAAAATTAATTATTTTCCTTATTGTGAAAGTGTTTAACACTAAATTAATTATTTTCCTTTTTTTCTGATTCAGGGTTACAAAATACTCTTAAATCTTTTGTTTTTTTTTTTCAATTTTCTCCGACATTTATGTTCTACCTTTTACAAATTTACTAGTGCATTACAAATCAAAATTCATTATGATAACATAATTTATTCTACAACCAAGTATTATAAATTACATTAATATTAAAAGAAAATATATGAGTAATCATAAAATTAATTTCAATGAAAAACTTTTACATGACTACACTTAATACTTAATAGAAAGAACATGATTTAAATTTTAGTATTTAGGGGTATTTTTTATTTTCTTAGTATCACGTATGAAAGAAGCATTGACCTTGTCAAGTTTTTCCCTTTTCCGAACATGTGTTAACATCATGGCCAAACGGCTCTAAAAAGTTTGCAATGTCTTCCTTTTTTGAAGTAGGACAACATTGAATCATATCTACAAAATCATTCACAAGCTCACTATTTCTCGTGGATGTTGAATCCGCAAGTGATATGTCATGTGACACAAAAACTTCTGTTCGTCTCCACTTTGATGCCCACTAAGTAAGAGGAATTTTGAAGCAATCCTTTTAAATTAAAACTCTCAAAATATGACGACATATATAATATACTAACAAACTCAAATTTTTTGCAACTACACATATCAACCGTACCATTCCACCTAGCCTTTTATTTTGTTTAGCTTTATGATGGCTACCGGTGAAATTAGTATACGTTTCTTCGTGAACCATTTATTGAAGAGCTACTTCAAACTCCCCTTGAAATTTTCCTGAATGCATACTCGGTCAAAAAATGATGACTTTGTTTTTCTAATGGCGATTATGTCCTCATGTATGACCCTTTATGCTTTTCCAACATTGTATTATGGAGTTGTTTTTGTCCAACATCTTCTATTGCAATATCAATCTAAATTTAAGGATTAAGATAGAAAAGAAATTATGAATAAAAATACATGTAATATAAATAAAACAAGTTATATAAAAGTAATTACATATAAAACTAACATGTCTAATAAATTGAGTTAGACAAGTCTTACTGGATATATTTTTTCTATATAAATGGATTTATGCTTTCTGATCTTCTGGTTGTTGTCATGCCACCAAAATGGAAACCGCGAAGAAAAGTTGGCACTCAAAATCTTATAATTTGATACAACACATTTACATGTTTATTTCCTACCAAATTGAACTTTTTTTAACCACAAAAGACAATTGTTGCTCAAATTCTTCAATCGTCTCCAATCTATACAAAGAATAAAACTATGAACTCCAACTTGAGTACACTTCTCAAGATTGAAGTTAACCAACCGCTAAATTTAGCGATGATGTGTCATATGTAGAATGCATGTTTCGTGAAAAGGCATCTCATTTGCTATTGCCTTTGTGATGCATAGATCTTTATCTGTTAATATCGTCTTTGGGGCGTGCATCATAAGCAAAACAAATTTCTACAAAATTTAAAACAATTAACTTTACATTAAAACTAGGCTTAGATGCTATCAAATAGATGAAACAAAGCTTCCATTACCCGTAAAAGCCATTATAATGTGTATGTTGTTTCATTGCGTAGTAGTGCACATCCAAATAATATGGTTGTTCCATGATTGCCAACACCAATAAAGAAACCAAAAGACATGTCATAAGAATTCACTTTGTATGTAGTGTCGAACACCACAACATCTCCATGTTTTTGGTACCAACAAAACATTGAGAATTAGACCAAAAAATACCCAAGTGTATATACATATTGAAAAATTAGGATGTGACCTTTTACTTTGCTTGCAAAATTCCAAAAGTTCTTTTGCGTCATTTTGTAATTGCATTTGACGAATTTTAGCAAGGAAGTCATAAACATCTTTAGCGAGAAAAGAAAGTTCTCCATGTGGTACATTTTTTTTTCAAGTTCCATGACACGCATAATTTGTCTTACCAACAAACCACATTCTTTGAACATAAGTACCTATGTTTCATCGTTCGTCGTAATTCTACGATAAGATGGACGAAAATGTACCTCTTTTATAGATAACAATTAATGATTATGCTTTAAATGAGATTAGTAACATGCCACTCTTTCGGAAATATCTCATTCGCTTTTTTCTATGTTATACGCATTTGAGCCTTACATTCACATCTTGCCAAACTTCGATTTCTTTGTTCTTTTGAGGGATCCACCAATTTAACATCTGGTCTTCCTTGTCGGTGACAAAAGAAATCTTGCCGACTCTTTTCTCCATTCTTATTGCTAAACCTTTCTTTACAAATTGAAAATCTATTTAACTTTTCAAAATTTTAATAAAAAGCAAAAGCTTCTTCTTCGATAGGAAAAGATTGACCTACAAAAGGTTTATCATAAACTTCTTTCTTTTGTCCATCATCTATGGTAATAATTTCATCTTTGTAAATATTTTCTAAATTTTTCTCGATATAAGTTTGATTTAAATAAAAACGAACTTGTTTATGTATTTTTCTAATAAAAAAAGAAAGAAAAAACAGAAAATGTAAACTAACTTGTGGGTGTATGTGTTTTTTGGTATTGTTAATTATTAATATAAGCTAACTTTTTTATGGTTTAAAAGAAAGTGGAAAAAAATTAGAGAGAAAACTCTTAGTATTAATTATGAAAATTAATATGTAATCGAAAAATTAAAAGAGGTAAAATCAACTATAATATAACTAAATCAATTATAATAAAAAAAAAAATTGAGGTGGTGAATCACTTGAAATCTGATCATATCTATGAAATTATTTACATAAAATCAAACATATGTTAAGATTTGAGTACTTTTTATATTAAAAACATTGCACAAGGTTAGAACACATTTATTTATGAATAAAGAAAAGAAAAAAGATTTACTCAAAACATAAGTGAGACTTATGATCACAATCTGTCATGATTTTGTTTTGTAATAATGTAATAGGTGAAATGAGTTAGAGGATAACAAATGAAAAGGGTAAAGGGTAAGATTGGTACTATGTAAGAGTTGTTCTATCATTAAACTTATGTCATATATAAATGGTAATAAGAAGTCCTCAGTTAATTGCTATAATGTGCCTTGGTTGCACATGTTAGAAATTTCCTTTGAAATATTGACTTTATTTTAATATATATACAAAATATAAATACAAATACAAATATTAATACATGTTTAAAAGTTTTACTAACAACACTTCAGATTTTTAATACCATTTTTTTATTATAATATAAAAATACTTTTTTTTATGATAAGTTAATGTTTTACGGAGTTTGTTGGCAGACCAAAATGGGGGCAAGAAATCATAGGTTATTTACTTATCTAGTTATTTAGAGTAACATCGTAGAGATTTTTTCATCCTAAACCAATAGCAAGAAATCATAGGTCGTTGTGACAAAAGTCATCATATAAGACTTTAAAAGTCTCTTCAATTTTAGTCGTCACAAAATCATCTATCATAGAATACTACAAAAATTAGTAATTGTGCTGCCGACGAGAGCGTTTTAATTTCCTTTATTTTTCCATCCTTCTCGTCTTCCGTTGAAAGGCAATGGCCTCCCCCGTCCTTCGTTCTTTATTATTCATTTCCATTTTCATCATGATGAAGAAATCTAAAGACGGGCGTGTATGGGCCATTTTACTATTTTTTTTGTTTTTTGTTTTTTGTGTATAGTAAATATATTATTGGTAAATTGATGGGTTGAGTATTTCTGAAGAAGCTTATTCTGTTAGCACAGTTCAGTCTTTGTTTATTATTTCTGAAGAAGTACTAACATGACGCTGATGTGGTAGAGAAGAAGTTTGAAAGAAACTTTTTCCATTAAAAGAGGTTTAATCGTACAAGACTATAGTAGCATCTTTACTCTCACTAGTAAATGTTTTCACATTGAATGACGTAACACATTTCCAATATATATACAAAACACCATGTCATGAATGGGTAATTCATGGAGTAAGTTACGAGAGTATGAAATTTGATGTAAAATATTTATCACATTAAGATTTTTTAAATATTTTATTTTTTAACCATTATTTTTTTTTCTTGAACAACATTCTATATTTTAATTAACTTGTGTATATACAGCATTTACAACCTAACAACTAATCTATATCAATGTCATTAGTTATAAATTTCTTATCAATAACTAAAAATATATCATTATATATTGTAGTGTCATCGTATATTCACCCACATTTATCTATATTTACGTACATATAATGCATTTAAACTTTATATTTTAATCCTTAAGTATGAAAAATCCTTCATATAGAAAAAAAAAAAGAAAACGAATGTTTGGCTCTAAGTATCGTGGGAACAAGTGAACAATTCAAAACTTAGTGAGAAAATATTTTGGGCCTAACCTCAGTCGGCCTCACGATCGCGATCGAGCTAATTTTAATGATAAAATACCTCTGATTATGTAATATATTTATAGTTGGTTTGTTCACGTCTGTAAAAATGATAACTAAGTAAGTTAGGTATTTTAAAAGATATTTTCTGTTTAAACTACAATGAACATGTACCCTTTCATGACTACTCTTTATAATTTTATAGAAAAGCCATCCTCTAGACACATTTTTTAGGCACACATTTTAAGCCTATCAAATATTTTTTCAAGAGTTTATTGATTCATAATGCGGTAAAATATAACGTTTTTTTTATAATATAGGATTAATTTTGAAAATTTTTGTTATAAAATAAACTTTTAAAAATTCTTTATTGAATGTCGAGTTGCCTTTTTTCATCCAGATAAAAAAGGAAACTTTTCTTTTTCAAAATGACCAGAAAAAGAAATATTACATACAATAGAGAAGTTTAAAAAGTTTACCTCATACAATAAAAATTTTCAAAATTAACTTCATACAATGAAAAAATGTAAAAGTTTACCACATCACGAATCAATAAAACTTTTTTTTCAAATCTTTTTTTTCAAATAACATACATCATAAAATCATAATACCCGTTGATCCTATCAATATCTTCAACCCGGATATATGAGAGATAGTTGACACAAGTAGCGTAAAGACCGGCCGCTACTACATAAACGTAATGCATGTTATCTTTGATATTTGCAGCTTAACTTCAAACTTGGAACGATGAAGAGCGGCATGTTTGAATCTTCAAGATCAACTCGGAATAAGAAACCTATGATATCAACCTCTCATGAACCGACACGTGTGATACCCATATAAGGTTGGTGACATATGTTGGTGTCTTTTATCTGTAAAAACTAATAATTCACATTTGACTCCTCAAATAAACATCCACGCGCTCACCTTCATCATCAACTCACACATTCTTAGTCAACACGCGCTTTATCGCGAGTGGGTATTACTCATCATGAGATGATGCTTGCTTGTGTTTCATAAATAGGTTAAAAAGCATCAAGCTCTGAAGATGGAAACAACACCAACCCTAAATTTCATATCTGGGTATGAAATATGAAAGATTGAAAACCCTAAAAAAAGAGTGTGTCCACTTTATCTCCGTTTCTATATGTTCCTGCTATTTTTTCAAGATTTAGTTTCTTGAATGATCTTGATACAATAATTATCATCACTTCAGTTCCAGAAAAAAATTATTATATTTCAACCATTGATTTTGATCCAATTGGGTGTTGGAAAATTTTAAACTTCCTGCTTTTTGTTAAGAAACTGAAGAATTATGGGTAGGGGAAGAGTGGAATTGAAAAGAATTGAAAATAAAATAAATAGGCAGGTGACTTTTGCTAAAAGAAGAAATGGGCTTCTGAAGAAAGCTTACGAACTCTCTGTTCTTTGTGATGCTGAAGTTGCTCTTATCATCTTCTCAAATAGGGGAAAGCTTTATGAGTTCTGCAGTACCTCCAAGTAAGTTATTAACACCTTTACTGTGTGTGTGTTTTTATAGATCTGTGATGGGTTCTGTATTTCTTGATGATCTTGTGCTTGGAATTAAATAAAGTTTTGTGCTTTGTCAGAAATTTGAATACCCACAAGTTAAATGAGCTAGCTCAATGGTTTTTGTTGTTTTTTTTTTTAAGATTTCATTTTTAAAGGTTAAAATAAGGTTTAGTGATTTGAGACTTAACTAGATCTTGTCTTTTAAAGAAGGTAACATTACATAACTGAAATAAATTAGAACTTGAGAAGATTTTTATTTTAGTTTATTTTACTTGAATTTAGTTTAAAGGGAATGAATTAACTAAATTTAAAGTCACCCAATTTTTCTTACAACATTTTTCTTTGAGAAATCAATCCATGTTCTTGTTTTAGGATCCTAAAAATGTTTAGAAAGTTGATGTATACCAATCTTTACATTTCTTAACGATTTCTTCTAGTACTGTTTGAAGTCTTTTATTGTTCTATTTTTGTTTAATTTTATTCAAGTTAACTTTATAGTATTAAGAATTAAGATGTGGTTATTTATTTTGTTAAGATCTTGGTGGGGATTGGAGCTACAAGCTCATTGAATTCCTAGTCTGAAGAACAAATATTATTTTATTGGTCTCTTGGAACCCTAATTGTCAGCACAATTTTCATTTATCAAAGACAAAAATGTTTCTATAGATTTCTTTTGTACTTTTTTATTTCAAATCAATACATGCTTTTTGAATCAGTAATTCAATCAGATAATAAGAAGACAAAATTCATTAGTTATTGCAATATTAGACCCTAGCTATTCACTCCTCATTTTGTCTTGTTCATGATCATGGTTATTATGGGGTCTTCAATTTTTTTATTCTAAAAGTCACTAGTTGTATATGTAGAAGCTAGTTGTGTATTGTCCAAAATCAGGCTCATTGAAACATGGGATCTAATATGTACTTTATATGTATGGCTTCTTTGTATGTTCCATTACCTGTAGATAGTTAAAATTATTAACATACTATCCTTTCATAGCTGCGCGGTGAACGTTTGAGATTTAACAATGAACTTTAATGGACACGTATTCCAATCTTGGCTTTTAACCATGAAAGTAGTTCAATACGAATAATTCTGAATCCGGCATGCTCACCTTTCAATTAGAAACCAAATTTCAAGATAATTTAGACATGTTTACCTTTGTTCTGACTTGTCGTATCTCAGCATGCTCAAGATGCTCGAAAGGTATCAAAATTGCACTTATAGTTCAATGGAAGTGAATCGATCGGCCAATGATGCCGAGGTATAACTTACATTAAGTATCATTTCTCCTTTTTTTTTTTTTTTATTATTCATGTGTCAAAGCGATTGTCAAATCATTGTACCCATGCATAGATTAGTTTTCAATTTGCTACTTCCGACGTTTTCTAACCAATTTATTGTTTTGATCGTTTAGCAAAGTAGCTACAAGGAGTACATGAAACTGAAAGCTAAATACGAGTCTTTACAACAATACCAAAGGTAAGAGGTGTAGGTTTGTGTAAGAAAGATCAAATTTTGACAAAAGTCTAATTAACAAGACTAATAAGAGTTGTATCTTTGAATGTTGAATGTTGATATCGCAGACAACTATTCGGGGAAGATTTGGGGCCACTGAACCTGAAAGAACTTGAGCAACTCGAGCGCCAACTAGACTCCACTCTAAGGCAGATCCGCTCCATAAGGGTAACAGATACCAAATCTTGTTTTGTGTAATACGAAACTTCATAACAAGAAGCCATAAATCTCACATGTGTTTGAAACTTTCGTTATATCTTAACTTGGATCGTTATTCTATACGTGTAAATGGTACATTATTTTTTGAAACGTGTCAACTTACATATGTAAGATCATATGCTTAATATATATGCAGACTCAATCAATGCTTGATCGGCTCTCTGATCTTCAAGTTAAGGTATCATACTTCTAATTCTCAAGATTTGCATTGTGTTTAAGTATCAACATATTGCTCAAGTAATCACAAATTAACAAATCCATGAAACTTAATTACAGGAAAGGATGTGGCTTGAAGCTAATAAAGCTTTACACACTAAGGTAAGAACACACATACTAACATACATACATACATACATACGTACATATGTACATACATACATATATACATCATAGTCACATGGAACGCTGATCGCTCCGGTACACAATCACGGTTCGGGATCGCACTTCGCTACGTCACTAAAAATTTGGTACGGAGGAGGGTAGACTCATTTTGGATTGCCGCGGTACAGTATACCATATGATGTGTCACCACTTTATCCTATAACTAATCATTTATATTTATATGGTAGAAATCCAAACTTTTAAATAATTCTATAGAGTAAATATTTAACAAAGTTTCAACCGATATTCCAATACGGAACTAAAAGTTAAGGCTCGTGTGTTCAAAATCAATTCGGAACGTCTATTTTCCTTCCAGGAACGAAATTGTACTGTGACTCGGTACAAAACGCTCCGGTAAGCGGATCGTGGGGGTTTTGGCGTCCTATGTGACTATGATATACATACATACATACATATATGAATGCACATAATTCATTCAATTTAATCCAGAGATAATATTTGAAAAAATATATTAAATGAAATTCTTGTTATTGTTGTTGCAGCTAGAAGAATTTTATGCTGAAAACCAAGCAGGGCCATCATGGGCAGGAGGAGGTGAAAATGGTAATTCATTTGCACAACATCATCAACAACAGGAACATCATCCTCAACATGAAGGCTTCTTCCAGCCTCTAGACTGCAACTCCAATTTGCAAATCGGGTAACTTTTTACACCAAATAACCAATTAATCTCCATCGTGATTTAATTTGACATTTATGTTTTTTTAGTGCTAGTTACTAAAAAGACTTGCCTATACTGAACTGTTTGTTATTTTGTCAATCAATGTGTCAGGTTGATAAAGCTTCAGTTACATGATCTATCTATCTTTTTGGTTATTAACTAGGACTCTATTTTTTATGGAAACCTGCTAAATTTTTTATATATTGGTCCAACTTCATGTGGCATTATTTAGTCAAAAAGTACAATTTGTAAACTTTATGATAAATTGACAAGGGTTAAATATCTTAAGAATGCCACATGAACTTGGACAAGTCAAAACTTGAAACTTTGTATGATAATGAGTAGCTAAGTTGTTTTTCTTCTATTGAAATTTGAACTGTAAGTTTATAACTCAAATTAAATTTCAAAATCCAAATTTACCTGCAGGTATAACACAATAGGTTCAAGCCAAATAACAGCATCAACAAGTGGACAGAATGTGAATGGAATAGTCCCTGGATGGATGCTTTGATTTAAAGTTGTCTAGAAAAGGTCAATGAAGCTTCAAACTGGTCAACCCTACCCTTTTTTGGTGATCTAAGATCTACAATAAACATCCTGATTAATAATTTTGGCTGAATTCTGGGGACATGTAAGAACCTACCATTGAAAGACAAACATGAACAACTTTTCCCAATTTACAAAGTTCAAAACTTGTTTTTTGTGTGCACATTTTGTTACCTTTATTTTGCTTAAATGTTGGACCTTTTTCATTGTTTTTGGTTTTCCAATTTGTTTTTCCTAAATATTTACTCATAACAGACAACGTTGACGCATAATAATAGAGTATTTTCTGAATCTTAACTATCGTTAGGCAGTTATAGAGAACCGTATAATATTTACTGCTTAACTAAGGGGCCGATAGACGAATAAAATGGTTCATGACTTCATTCTAACATAAACTTATAAGTAACTTGTGTTGTAAGTATATATATGATACGATGATCAAATTAAATTTGAATTTGAATCACATTATATGTTGGAATTATGTATTATTTTCTATGTATCTATTAATTAATTACTTGTTTAAAAAGAAGAGATTCTGATTAACGTTATATATTATAAATATAAGATATTTTATTACTAATCAAACACTTTCACGTACATATAAAGGATCAAACATTGCTATTGCTATGCTATATTTATAGGAACTCATTAATCATGTGATGTTTTTTGGGCATAAAAGGAATTGTATTAAGCAAGCAAGATCAAGTGTTTAGTTATAAAAGGTTGAGATTTCATACTTTTTAGCATATAACGAATTAGTATCACAAATACAACACGCCATAAACATCAATACCATAAAAGTTATATGAGTTTTTGGTTTCGAAATTGGAAGCAACTATTTTCCCTTTTTCATAAAAACATTGTGTAACAACTATCTAAACAAAACGTCAATAATAAGCAAATGATCTTTAATTATTTGAGTATCTAAAAGCTAAGCTAAGAGCATTTTTAATAAGAAAAAGGCTTTAAAAGGCCTTTTTTACATGGCACAAAACTTTACGTCAAAAAACTGTTATTACAATGTAAAATAGCTTTTCAAGAGCTTTTTTTACGCAAAGAAGAGGATTAAAATGAATTTTAATTTATTAAAAAGATCTTACACTTAAAGCTTGATAAACCTCGATCATTTACTTAAAAAGTTTTTTTATCCAATGGTAAAACTTTTGCGAAAGTATTAGAAACAAAATAATTTTTTTTACTGGAGATACTGTAACTTATACAAAAATTCAATTTCAAGTAGTATTGTAGTAGTAGAAGGTTTATTACATGCTAAATGTGCTAAGTATAATCATTATATTGATACTTTAGGCTTAGCATAGTATTTCTCTTTGACTATCATTATCTTAGCATAGTATTTCTCTTAGACTTCTAGTTTAATTTAAATTTAGATTAGATGAGAACCATTCTTGTTTGCTATGAGAAAAAAATAATTACAAATTAAAAGTAAAAAAAGGAACAAATTAAGTACAATTGTTTCAGATAGAATTGTCACACCAATCCATGCCACTCAACATAGACTATATATATAGTCCTCAATTGACCAATGTACTACGAAATACGAAAGATATAAGATTATACGATATTGCATTGTTATTGTTGTATCTATTATTGTATTATATCGTGTTGTATTGTATATTTGTATGTATGTATTCTATTGTGCTAAACTATACATTATACTTTTTATAGTATCACATTATATACTATAATAAAGAATTAGAATTATATCATGTATAATAATATATTTTTATGTATGTATATATACACACACATGGTCATTGGGTTTAAGATAATAAGCTGTATAATTGAAATAGCCATTGCCATTCCAAGAGGCCTATCAGCAATCAAAACATTGTATTAATGGCTTTTGGTTCCATAACTCAATCTCTAGCTCCCGCACACTTCAAAATTTTCGGTCGAAGACATCTGCTCCATAAGAATAGGCAACTTGACAGGCCAGGCTAGAATAGAGAGAGCGTGGTCACACTGGAAGAAACTCGGTGAGCCTAAGCTGATTGTAGCACCAATGGTCGATAATTCAGACACTACTACACAAATATAAGTAGGGATTTGTGACAGAAAGCGCTTTTATATGCCTTAAAAACAAGTTAGACTCTAAAAAGAATAGAGTACGATTAGTAAAAAAAGATGTGGTCTCTTTTTATAAACCCGATTACTTATATTTAACTCGACACTTTATATGTTTTAGAGTCCGGTCCTTTATTATAACATGACTCTCCTAAACAGTTCGGTTATTTATAAGTTAGCCGGACTTTTTTCTCCCAATTAGAGTCCAGTCCTTTATTATAACTGGACTCTCCAAAAGAGTCCGGTTATTTACAAGTTAGCCGGAGTTTTTTCTCACAGTTTGAACCTTTATTATAAATGGACTCTATTCAGGAAAATTTTGACAGACTAGGTTGAGTAAATATTTGACGTTCCATAAAAAGATGAAATAAAAAATAAAACTCCCCATTTTAGGGATTGATTTTTAGCTTTCACCGCCACAGAACTCCTTTTCACCTCCAGGTACAATTTTTTCGATTATATAATTATCTACACAATTGGGGGTGGTTGTTTATCTTCTGGGTTTCTTATAGGTAAACTTCAAGAATAAGTTTTGGTTTTTGTGATTTTCAAGATTCTATAGGATAGAACCAAACATTTTATAGGGTAACTATCGGGTATTCACTAATTTATTCTAAATTGGGCTGACTAATTGGCAGGATGTTGAGGACTGGATGCCATTTGTGTTGTCTTGAGGGATGAAAAAAGAGTTGCTTTAGCACGATTTATATTATATGATACAACAAATAATGCAATAGAACTCGAGGTAAGTGATACGGTGTTTACTATCTGATATCACCCTTCTGTTTTTCTTATCTAATATTTTTAAAATGTTGCAATAGAACCTAGAGGTAAGTGATACATGTTGTGACCATTGCAAGTTTAGGGGCATGTACTAGCTTCAATTATATCGACCACAAGAAATAGTCATGTAAGAAAAGACTTTGTTCAAAATAGTTGTAATTGAGTCCTTTTTTGTGAACAAAGATACTACAGAAGATTGGTGGGTTAATTACATTGTGAGATCAAAATGATGCATGACCATTAATTTAAAGCAAATAGATTCCCTATGTATGAATTGCCTTGTTTCCATCGGGGTATTCTAGTTATTTGGCTTTATAAAAAGATTCGGGTTAAATGTGTTATGTGCATTTTTGTAGTTGAGTTATATATATATATACATATATACATATATATATATATATGGCTGTTGCATTTGGGTATTTATGTTTCTATCTACATGTTACTTAAATTTAGTGCAATCAACAAGAAGGCTCTTGGAAGTGTGGATTTTATGTGATGAGATGAATGCATGATTTTATCTCCTTTCGACAAGCTAATTTCTCAAAGACAGTGAGTATCTTTTTAATTATTTTTGTATTTTAACTATTACACTAAGTTAACCCTTTAATTATTAGAATAAGCATTGTTGTTTACTAGTTTTCACATAGAGCCCTTGGACGAAAACAGATTGCATTCCTGCAAATGATTTGGACCTTATGGCTGGTGTGTGGATTGAAAATTTCATAAACAAAATTTAGATAATTATGTAAAAAATTATTTGTAAATTTGTGAACTTCATAAAAACTTTGTTTACATTCATTTGGTTTACTTAACTTCGGTATGTGTATTGATTTTTGACTGCATCTTTTTAATTTGGTAGGTAAGAGAGATGTATGCACTAAGCTAAATTGGGTATTACAAAGTCAAGAAACTTGGTGTTGAGGTTGTAGGATGTGATTGGTGTCAAGGTACTTAGGAGTTCAAGATGCTTATATGTATATGTACACTTGTAGAAAACTATGTACTTCTATGTTGAATCATTCCAAATGCTTGGTTGATACTATTTTATATGTAATGAGCATATTTGAGTTTTATTGGTTGTATTTTGATTATATAATAGAAATTTTTATATTTTGATTATATAATACAAATGATTTGGAGAATATCATTCTGTATGCAGCAGGTTGAGAATCCTCAAAAGAGTCCAGTTACATTAGAATAGAATCCTCAAAAGAGTCCAGTCAAATGTAACTCTAATAAATTAATAGAGTCGAGTTGGAAATAGAAAAAATGTCCCTTTACAAATGAATAGAGTCGGAAAAATGATCCACCCGAACCTGTTATGAAGGAATAGAGTCCGGTCATTTGACCAGACTCTCCCCTATAGAGTTCGGCTAAATAACTGGACTCTAAAGGCCCATTTGACCGGACTTTATCCTTCCATGTGTAGTAGTGAGAGCTTCCTTTTCGATTGCTATGTCGAAAATATGGTGCTGGCTCTGCCTACACCCCCATGCTTTACTCTCAAATCTTTTCAGAGAACGAGAAGTATCACTATGAAGAATTCACTACCTCCAAGGTAAGGATGTTATGCCCATAGGCGCATCTGACTGCTACTGTAGTTGTATGCAAATTGGGTGGATGTTATGCCCATACGCGCATCTCACTACCTAAGCTATAATGTACCGTGCTGAATCTGCATTCATCCCTGTCATGCCACCGTTCTTTTATCGACTCAGACTGCACAAACATAACACAAATTATTCTATAAAATTTAAAGCTTCCAACAAAAGTGGTGTTTGATCCATCGAAGAGGAACATAACATTCCTTTTTTTATGTAATATTTTCAAGATCCGTTTGACCATAATTATCGTTATAGAAATTGATGGTACCAAACATACTTTTAGTCTTATGCTGTTACAAAATAATCAAGTTACCCTCAAACAGTTTAAGAATTCTAGAAACTACGTCTCAAGTCAAAGGATTCAGCTTGCTGAGGATGTTTCGATATAGTCAACTCTCGTTAAAATAATTTTCTATAGTAGTTGACTGGGAGGCCAAAATTTATTTTACTCGATAGTTCAGTAGCAAAGTAGCTAATCTAATCATAAACTTTTTAGATTCTTACGAATAATCTAGTTGTATTCTATGTAACACATATATAACAAATGTTTCATCCTAACTTATACAGCTAAAGGGCTTTTAAATTTGTCCCGTGATGTTCTTTAACCATTTAATAGAGACTCAACGATCGTGATGTTCTTGAATATAATTTGCTAACACAGTAGATAAACAAATGCTCTATTTCTTTAAAAAGCAAACTAAAAATGAAGAAAAGAAGTAGCTAACTTCGTCATCAAATATATATTTCAACACAGCATTATTAATTGTTGAGCTTAATTTCTGCAACAAGACCAAAATAAGAAGTCGATTATGAAACATCGGAACAATGATTTTATTTGTTTTCAGATACACATGCCATCAATTTACTTCATCTCCCGATGCTGGAAATACAGGAAATATTTTTTGAAGTCATAGTAATAAATGAGTATTATCAATTGAATATATCCTGATATCTGGTGCAAGGATGTATGTATTTATAATCTGGGAACAAACCTTCTTTGTGAACAGTTTGACCAGCAACTTCTGCAGCAGTTGGTACAGGCTTAGTGTTCATAGCCTCCAATGCTCCCTTCTTTTTTTTAGAACGGCAATTTTATTAAAACGAAACTAGAAAGGAGCTAGCAATTACAATATATGAATATGCAAAGGATTTTGGAACCAAGAGTTCCAATAAACCTTAGATTTTCTATTTCTATTAGAAAACCAAAGAAAAGAGAATTCGACTATATGATCAAAAAGATCTAAAGTTCGAAGTTTATCATCGAACAATTTAGCATGAGATGCTCATTGAGTTTAACTAAATGGGCATAAAACAATCTAGCACAAGTTCTTTAAAATAATTTTGAAGAATTAGATGTGATAGTGGATCTGATAAAACAAAGAAGTCACTAGAATTTTGAGTTCGAAGACAGTAATTCTAGGTGGCAATTCGACCCATTTACTTATGAACGGGTCGATACAAAAATTTATCTGTCTGTCTATCTATCTGCTATCCAATATATCAAAATAGGATATTTGGAAGAGACCAGTCAGTAGTTTAGGACAGCCACGTCATCACCTGGGCTGCCTTTTCCCGCCAAAATCCTCCATTAATTAAATTCATCAAAATTATCACATTAAAATTTATAACTCTAACTTCCTTACTGTTCTATAACTGATATCTTTAGCGGTAATCTTTGTTTTTGGGTATTCATTTGGGGTATTCAATCTTAACAAATTAACATAATAATTGTGTGGCTCTTCAAATTGGCTAAGTGGTAAATTGGAAATGAGGATGACTCTCTCATATTTGGGGAGGTCCAAGGTTCAAATCCCACTTAGGGCAAATGATTTCTAGGGGCCACCCCAATCTCCCTAGCGTTACCTGGACCAAGTTTGTATGACGGTCGGTTTGGTCCCCGTGGAATAGTGGCCCACCAGAAGGTGGTGTCGAAAACATAGCTAAAAATAAATAAATTTGGATCAACGTTTGGGTTCCCTTTTCACTCCTAATTGGAAACATGAAAGTAATTCGATTCTCCGTGTTTGTGTTCCTGATCGATCTACTCACCAACACTTGAATCATTTTAATTGGTCCTGTGTAACTCCCTTTAGCGATTTCTCTCCTCCAATCAAGGTTAGTTCGTTTCATACCTATATTTTATTGTTTTCCGTGTCGATTATATAAATTTTTTCTTATATGTTTCTTACTTCAATTGGTTTAGTATTCTGAATCTTAATTCGTTTTTTGTTTTCATGTTTGGTTTGCTTCTAATTCTATATTCTGAATTACATATACAACATTAGTCTTATGTTTCCCTTTGCAATGTTAACTTGAAATATGGGTTTTTATGTTTTATATTTGTCTATTAGATTGATTAGACATGTCAGACGATTAGTGAAGTTAGGATTAGAAAATGGATGTTTCTTCTCTGGAAGTAAAATATTCCTGTGTGTTTATCATTTCAAATACCTTATCTTTGTGTTGGTTCTTTCGTATGTTACCAACGAACTACTTTTAATGCTGTTGATTGATCCTACATTATCCTACTAGACTTACTAGAGTCTTTAAAATGATTTAGGTTCTTTTGATGCAATAACCGAATTCGTATAAATTTCAACACGCTTGACGTATTTCCTTTTTAACTCTTTTACATTTTCTGATTTTACCATTTAGAGAAAAAATATAGCCCGTACCGAACTATTATTGCGCAGTGTGCTGAAATCGCCAATGCCTATGATCCAACGTAACTGAACAAAAAGGTTTATACACTGAATGTGTTAGCTTCGAAGTTTTCAGCCCAATGTTCCAACGTAACTCTTTCAGACAACATAAGGCATTTTCTTCTTGATCTTAATAGGTGATAATTATAATTATATTAGGCTATGTTATGTGATCTAATGTTATCACATATGCCTATATACTAAATCATCAATCATACGGTTTCCAATGCAGCTATGCTGCTCCAAGAATCAATCAACAGCATTAATGCGTCGAATAACTTACGAGGAGATAAAGTACTAATCTTCTACACCTAACTGGCTGGACTAATTTACTGGTATCGAATAAAGTGTATTTTAGTGGTTTATTTATACAATAACCTTTCAAACTCACATTTTAATAGTGGTAAATTAGTTATTCGTAATACCAGATCTATATAATACAACATATCATTTCTATGTTTTTTACCAACTTTATTATGACATCAATACTTCACAAAACTTTCACATATTCTTGACTTTCACATACTCTTTTAGCATAGGTAATGAGCTAGTAAAGAAAAAATTTGGATAAAAAAATTCCACCCTATTAATCCTTATTCGATAGCTAAGGATTTGACTTATGTTTGATTAGTAACATGTGAGATGGGTGGAATCAAAAAATTTAATAAGGAAACAAGTAGAGTTTGTTTAACCAGTGTCTGAGTCTCCAAGAGCATTTTAGTAAACCTCCTAAACCATTTTATTTAAAAAATTATATTACTATCAAAATAATAAACATAGGATATATTTGACAAACTAATTATCTAACAAATTTTAGTTACGTCGTATTATTGATATTTTTGTTTAAGTCGTATCAAATAATTGATTTAATATTTATCATAACCGTTGAAACATATATTTTATAGAGATGCATTTATAAAAAATAACCTTTTAAACTTAAAAAGTTGTTAAAATATTAACAAGTTTATTTAACAAATGTTTTCTTCAAATAATTTATTTTTATAAAAATAAAAGGTAAATGTGAAACACAAGATTAAACGTGTAGAGGCGGTGAGAAATAGAAAATGAAAAGTGAGAGACAAGATTTGATGTGTAAAAGAGGTTGTGAGGTAAAAAGTGAAAACAATATTTAGTTGATTTGAAGGGTAGTATGAGGTGAGAATGGGGTTATGTATAATAGGACCCGTAAAAGAATTGAAATTTACAAATATGATTATGTGTTTGATTAATAAAATTTATCAAAAGAATTGATATGTAAATAATTAAAAATGACAAAATTAGTCTTTCTACTTTTTTATTAATTATTTTTAACAAAAACTATTTACAAAACTTTTAATACAAATACCTTATATTATTTCTTTCAACCTAATCATATTTTTATTAAAGTTATGAAACATATTTTCATCTCATCATTGTCATTTCATAAATTGAAACTTATTCCATTTTTTATGTAAACAGGAACATTTTCTATCAATAATTAATCATCAAATCCATCACCTACTACCACCATACACCCATCACTAAACATAAACTCTCTTATCATATACTAACACAAAAAAACTAAAAAAATAAATAATATAACTATAAAATCAGATCTATGAAAGATTATAACTACCACCATCACAAACATATCGGAGAACATAGAAGATGAAGACAAATATAAAGAACAAAAAACACCATAGAAACCTAAAATTAAAAAAAAATGACGAAAAGGACGAGAAAACGAAGAAGTCGCCTAAGGTGGTTAGGGAATTAGCCAACGGTGACGATGTTGAACGGCGGCAACAATGATGCAGTTGATCGGCGGTGACGGGGACACAGTTGACCAACGATAGCGACAACAACAACGCATTTGACCGGCGGTAGTGGTGGAACACTTGGTTGGTGGTGATGGTGTTGGGGTGTGGAATATGTGTGATGAAGAAGAAGAGATGAATGAGAATCAAAAATGTAGTTTACTGAAATATAGTGGATGAGGTTAAGATTTTATTTATTTGAGTGGCTTATTAAGTAAAGTGCATACATTCCAATGGAATTGTAAATTTCCTTTGCATTATTAGAAAGAATGTTCAATTCCTTCATGTAAAGCAATTAAAAGGAATTCAGACAATTCAAGTTCCATGTATTTCATCAACCAAACACTTTAACCATGGAATTTAAATTTCAATTTCGAGGAATTCCAAAGAATTCCGTAAAACAAACACGGCCTACTTTAACCATGGAATTTAAATTTCAATTTCGAGGAATTCTAAAGAATTCTGTAAAACAAACACGGCCTAAGGGTACGTTTGTTTCACGGAATTATTCTAAAGGAATTGAAATTCATTAAAAGAAAAGGAATTTTAATTCCTTTAGCCAAAAGAATTAATGATTCTAACGTTATCAATTACTCAATCAAACAAACTAAATAATAGAATTTCAATTCCATTTCTATCGAATTTGAATCAATTCCATGAACCAAACACAACTTAAAAATATAATTGTCAATGTAATTATTTTTTTAAGGTAGGAAGTAAAAAATTTCTTCTAAAAATCACTTCCCCAGGAATAGACGCTTTTTTTCTATCTTGACCCATATAAAGCAAAACTAATGTCTAACAAAACTATAAATAGTTTGTTAAACGTAATATTGCAAACCTACAATTCAAATTAAAAGAATATCTATATATTAATATGAGTTAATTGTTTCGTTATGTACTTAACTTTAAATTTTTACTATTATATGCTTCCAATTTTAAAATCTTCTATTGTTTGAGGTAAACTTTCAAAGATTTTCTATTGTATGTTAACTTGCATTTTTTTACCTTGACGAAAAAGGAAACTTTCCTTTTTTGAAAGTGCCAAAAAAGATAATAGGGATAATTGATTCGTAATACGCTAAACTTTAACATTTTTCTATTGTATGGGGTATACTTTTAAAACCTCAATTATATTATGTAAACCTACTAAAATCTCTATTGTATGTTGTGTGTCATTTGAAATCGGGAATTAGATTATGTGTAACCGGTTATGCTTATTTGATAGGCAAGTCAGGGTCCATGTAGACTGCCACGTGATATTCTGATCCGAAATTAAAATGTCCATACCCAAACGTGTTTTTTTTTAAACCCTAAAGCTTTCCCCCTTTCAATATCTTTGAAACCCTAAACTAAAAAACCCAGGTCACCACTTCTTCATTCACCAAAACACACAGATCTGGATTTCAATTCAAAATACACACAAAAACAAATAATCACTACTCTATTTAATAATTAATTTGTTGTTTGTATATATGAGTCAAATCCCTTTCTTCTCCATTTATTTTGTCCATATATGTACCTAAAGATCGATGTCGGTGACAACCACCAGGCACCACCGTTGGCAATCAACAAATATCTTATTATAAACCACAAACTAACCTCATAACCAACAAATTAACCACATAAATACATAGACATCAACGGTTGCGGTGTCTAACGATAACTCTGAGGCACAAATGTGGCACCAACTAGACCGGAACAAAATTCCGATGGAACCTACAGAGTTTCAGCTCTCGCAAAGCACCGACGTGTAGCCACACACTTGCCGGAATTCTCACCGGAGTTTCTATTGTGGCCATATTTTGGTTATTCCAGCGAGTACATGTGGTATTACTTTCAGAAAATATATGACCAAATCTGTGATGGTTCATGGATGGTGGTAGTGTACGGACGATGTATTTTATGGTTGTAATGATGGTCTCACTGTTAGTATTATCGCCTCCACCTATGCTAGCATATGGTGATGTATTGATTTCTTGTGTTTTAATTTTGAATTTACATGTGTTGATTGCTATAGCTTCAAAGAGCATTTGCTCAGAAGAGCTTAATGCCCTAACAAATTTGTTCTCTTGTATGAAATTGATTTTGTCTGAAGTTTTAGTTTGGGTTTTCAATATGGGTCGGGTTTAATGAGTCCAAAACTGGGTTAAATAGGTATATGAAATGGCCACGTATTGCAAAAAGATATTGTGTTAAAAAATTTACCGGATAGCTATACTCCAAGTGACACACAACATATAATAGAGGTTTTAGGAAGGTTTACTTTATACAATAGAGGTTTAAAAGTTTATCACATACAATAGAAAAAAAATTAAAATTTAGCGCATTACGAATCAATTATCCCAAGATAATATTACATACAATAGAAATGTATTAAAAGTTTATCTCCTACAAGAGAAGATCTTAAAGTTGGGAACATACAATAGTAAAAAGTTAAAGTTAAGTGAATAACGAAACAATTAACCCTATTAATATTAAACCGATTATTTCATTAAAATAAAATGAGACTATTACTCCCTACTTTGCGCGACAGTCTTATAAATTCTTTTAAAAATAAAGTATATTAAAGGTTGGTAAAATCGACCTATTAATCGTTGATCGGACCTAGCCCGATGCACCTAGTTTTGAATTGGACTAAAAATTCGGTCAACGATCAAAGATGGTCAAAGTTTCAGCGGGGGAGGGATTTCGGCGAGGCGCGGTAGTAGTAACGATGCCGATCAAGGTATTCCGACGAGTTGACTGAAAATTCCGTTGGTGTCAGGAATTGAGAAGATGTATGTGGGAGATTAGGTTTTCTTGGGGAAAGATAAAAATCTAATGAAATAGAGGAGAGAGACAATGTCCTTCATTTTTATACTATATCACATATATCTCTTTAAGTAGTTTTTAAATGTGTTTTCAAGTTCCTACTTAGTTAAAATGTAATCAAATTGTATGTATTTTTTAGATATTATATACTACTTTGTTGAGATATTATATAATTTTGAAATTTATATATAGGATATTCTTATCCGATCACTCTCCGAGTACTCCCCGACTAAGGGCTGATTGCTCGCTACAAGGTCTAGCCGATTACTCCCCACTTAACGAGTTTTACAACATTGATGTAATAACAAACTGTTAATAATTTTTTTTATTTTCTACGTAAACTTTATTTAATAATTATTTTGGAAGAAATTAATTTAGAATCGATTCTTTTTATAATAAAAGGTTCTTCTAATAATAAAAAGTGAAGGATCTTAAAGGGAGCATCAGGGCCAGTCCATTAATTTTTAGGACCTTGTGCGAAAAATAAAATTGGGCCCCTAAATTTTTTTTCTATATAAACAAAATCCATTAAAACTACGATATATCGATAATTGTTATAAAAATAATCAAAACAAAAGAGCGATAATACAATAAATCTCCTCAAAGTTTATGTTACATTTTACATTAAGTGATATATCTTAACATTTATTAACATATATCATATATAGTGACTAAATTTCGGGCCCTATTTTTTTCGGGACCCTGTGCGGTCGCACGACCTGCACACTCTCAGAACCAGCCCTGAAGAGCATAATGACCCTGCTCAACCCTTTTGATTAGTGACGAGTCTAGCTAGTATTTTTATCATTTTGACTTTCCTTATTGATGACCCATCTTGATCCATAATCCAATTACATTCGGCTCGCGTAAGTTCACGAAGTAAATAAGAGTATGTTTATTAAAAAATATTGTCTTTTAAAAAGTGATGTCATTGATAGCATACGACTTATATCTCATTGATATAAGTCAATAGCAATATTGATACTCAAATTTAGTTTGTTGCCGGCAAATCATCACTATTAAACTAGTCTCTTACAAGAACGCAACTACACACCATATTCTGTATGTTGAAGTCCCATGTACTTTGCCATTTACATATTCTACCAAACTTGCACCCCATTAATCTTGCATTCCTTTTAACTCTTCTTGAAGAGATATCTCTAATCAAGTTGAGCCGGATACTTCTTGTGATCTCGACAAATCATGTTAATAAACGATGTAAGGACAAAGATGTCATTTTTTATGTGCTTTATTTAGAAAGAATGTCTAAAAAATATAAAGATAAAAAAGTCAAATGGAGAAACAAAAACAAGTATCCTGATGGTAGTAACCGCCTTCGAACTCAAAAGAAAAGTAAAGTGAAGACATGAAGTACAAATGGATGTTGCCTGATGCAATACATGATGATTTCGAAGATTTTATCATGCATTGTAACGCTTTAGTCCAAGTTCTTGTAATCCCTACCTAACAATTGGCAAATTCAATAATATCAAGTCGACAAACAATGATATTTAGCAAGTTGTATTTTGTTAAATAAATCATTTTACTTATACATTACTGTCTTTTATTTCTTAAATAATCAAATAATGAATGAAATTTAAAAGAATAAGTGTTTCGCTTCTTTGCGTAATATTTATTTAATTCATTTGATATTTGAGATATCGATCAAATAATTTATCTTTATATGTTCGTCATCAATTTCAACTGTTACAATGTGTCCATCTTAAACTTTAGATTGATTTTTAAATGTGAATCATATCTATTTCAAGTTTTAATTCCATCTCGTGAATACAAATTCCCGTGAATACAAAAATTAAGTCTCTTTTTGTTGACAAAAACGTTCCTTTCATGTCGTGACAAAAACAATATGCCGTATGTGATATATTGAGTATGTTTACCCTCGCGTTGCGGCGAAACATTTTAAATAATATTTTTTATTAAATAAAAAAATAAAATATTTATATTAAATTTGAATATTTAATTTATTTCATACAAGTTTACTTTAATTATTTGTAAACTTTGATACATGTTAATATTTAACATAATGAATAAGTTATAACTTTTGATTATAGGGTTAATTCACCAAAAGTGCAACGAACTGCCACCATTTGTTCCATATATACAAGCTACCCATTTTATGTTCTGGGTATGTAACCAACCGAAAGAAACCGTTTACGTATCTTTACATACTTGATTCTGACCTAATGGAAAATGACTTTGCTGACAATGCAGCCACGTGGGATGCCACGTTGAGTATTTTGATACGTCAGCTGTATATGTGTCATTGCCACGTCAGAAAACGAGACTTTAATTGTATATACACGTCAGATTTAAAAAAAAAATAATGCTGACACTTACATGTTTACCAGTTCTCCTGGTAGTAAGTTACCAAGTTACATATATAGGTACAAAATTTTTCGGTTGGTTACATACCCAGAACATAAAATGAGTAGCTTGTATATATGGAACAAATGGTGGCAGTTCGTTGCACTTTTGGTGAATTAACCCATGATTATAACAAAACTAAAAATATTATAATGACACATATTAATTTTACTATGTAAAGAACAAAATATATTACAATTTTAATAAAATATTTAAGGCCAACATGTAGATAGAAAAGATTGATTTTTTTTATTCAAATAGATATGTTACCCAATATAAATTATATATACAATAATAAATACATATTACATGTGCTTTATATCAACAACTTTATGTAATACTAAGTAAAATATATATTATTTCAAAATAAGGAAAAATGATTTATTTTCAAGTTAGAAGTATATAATTTTTAGCTAAATTTTTCTGAAAGACCGTAATGCATCTCTTTTTATTTGTTATGTCACATTTTCTTTTATGTTGAAAACCTCTTCTGAATTTGTTATGTGAATATTTATATTTTCATAAAGTTTATGTAAAGTTATTGAAATAAAGCTACAACCATTTATGTAAAAGTTCTTACATATATAGTTGTACAATATGTATTTTATTTAACGATATCTTAAAATATTAATACTTAAAGTTTACCGTCAAAATATTATTTCTCTAGCTTCATCAACTAACTTATTAACTTCAAAATCCTATTTTCAAATACAATATATCCAATCTTCAACCATTTTTTTCATTTACGTCGTGTAATTTAATCAATTTGTATTTCATACCAAATCTTACAACTCTAGATATTTGACATACGAGATAAAAACGAAATCACTCCCTAACTCTAATTAAAATCTATTAATTATGTATATCGGACAATTCAAATGAAACTCAGGGTATTAGTTTCGACCAATACTAAAAATAAATCTTACTAAAAAAGATAGTGTCAAAATACGAAGTAATTTTTATTAAACTTATAAAATATTTCAACTATTTAAAGAATACATTTATAAAAATATGTAAAAAAAAATAAAATAAAATAATTTCAATCGATACTAAAAATTAACCTTACTAAAAAGAATAGTGTCAAAATACAAAGTGATTTTATTGAACTTATAAAATATTTCAACTATTTAAAAAAAATACAAAAAGAAAAAGAAAAAAAAAACCTACTATTCATTGAATAGTCATATTTACTCTTAGTAAATATAGAGTTTTTCAATGGCGGAGCTAGGGGTACTGGGTGGCCTCCTAACTAGTCCAACTTCTCCATTACTAATTTAATCCAAACTCATAATTTCAAAGAAGCTTTATAAATAAGCTACCCCCAATACTTTAATCTGTAGTCGGTAACTATTAAACTATTAATTCCTATTCTCGAGAATATTAGAGGTGATATTATGACTCCGTCATATTTTGCGTCTATCAAAGATGTCAAAAATTGGCGTCTTTATTCTTTTTTCAAATAACTATAAAAGATTTATTTGCTACCATTTACTATTCGTCATCCAATGCTATGGATTATACTATGTTCGTATTAAATCCATGTGATCATATTCTTGATGTTACCAATATTTATTTTTTCTTGGTTTAAACTTTCATTTGCTTAAATTTAAAAGTAAAGGTTGTATTGGATTTAGAATTTTATGTTATATTAATTATGGTGTCAATCAAATACTTAGACCTACTACCGTTAATACTCTTAATAAATGTATGAGCACAAGGAGTGCTACGTTGTTAAGTTAGATGTGAACATCGAGTCTAACATTAAGGTTAACACAAGTAAAAAATTTAGGGTTTGTTATTTGATTATGTATCGAACTTTACATATTTTACTATTGTATGTAACCATCTTTAAAAGTGCTATTGTATGTATTGGACTTTACAATTTCGTATGTTGTATGTAACGGGTGACCGGATGAGCAGGTTCCCGGTTTTTCCCTTGGAAAAAATGTATGTTGTATGTAACGAACTTTGTAAAAAATGTTTGTTGTATGTGTCGAACTTTGTAAAAATGTCTATTGTACGTATCGAAACCGGTGGTTTTCAGTCATCCGGTCAACCGTTACATACAATATACAAAATTATAAAGTTCGATACATACAATAACAATTTTGAAAGGTGGTTACATACATTAGTAAAATATATAAAGTTCAATACATAACCAAAGAATAAACCCAAAATTTAAAAGTTCACCGCTCCGCATGCATTAATTGAACATTATTTCAACTTTAAGCATATTTTTTAAACTTATATATAATTATTCATAATGTTAATATGACTTTCATATCATGTAATAGAATAAAAATTGATAATCTTCAAGCGATCACAATTTTAATCCCTTTAACTTAAGATTCTAGCTCCTCCGCTGATGTGATAGTTAATTAGAATACTTCCAATGAAAACTCAAAGTTGGCGCTTGTTGTGTAGGCGGTCTAGCCTTTGATGGAGAACAAGTTATTATTATTTCCTTGTTTCTCACTTGAAGACAGGGTACTACGGGCTACAAATGCGTTTGGTCCATGAAGCGTATAGTTTTTTTCCCAAGCTTTATGGACCAAAATCGTATAATTTAAGTATTTTTGTATTGATTTAGAGTAAATCGAAATGCTTACATTCGTCCCGTTGATTCAAATTTTGCCTCCAACTTTGAAAGTGGAATTCAAAGATAAGTAACAATAAAAAAACATGTGTAGTTAACCAATACACCTAGCGATTACAAATTCACATTTGTCAGAACCTATGTTTTACTTGTATTATAACAAACTACGCTCTATTGACAATGGTTAGGTGTTTTGTGACACAACTTTCTTTTATTATGCTAAATTTCTATTCTTTACAAATAGATATATATATTTTAATTTCATTACAGAGTATTAAAATTTTTAACATTTTTTGAACATCCGAGAGTAATCTGTTAACTCGTTTAATCTGGCGGATATGTAGACAGTGACATAGCAAAGAATTTAGTCTTTGGGGCTGAATTTTAATGAGACGTTGAAAATTCCATATATTCAACTAAGGGTAATTTTAAAGGATTTACCTTTAAACTAGGTTCAATATCCTACTGTAGGAAGATACTTCTTTCTACACAAAATAAGTAAATAAGCATTTATTATCAAAACAGTTAAAGGTATATACGCGTTTAAAAAAAATCTAATAAGTATTAGATTTTCATGCAATTAACACAATTTAATATGGCAGCGGAAACAAATTATTGTCTAGTTAACTCATGATTAAAACCTAGCCAAGAATCAATTGTTTATAAAACTTAATGTAACTAACTAATCGAATAGAAGACATACCTTGTTTGATATTGGAGACAATCCTTGTGATCTTGTTCTTGCCACAATGTTGGATGAAAGAGGATCCAAAGAAGAATCCCTATAATGGAATCACACTCAAAACAACAACCTTTAGATTACGGGTATAACCTCTAACCTTGATTGATTAAACCAAACCCTAGAGAAGGATGTAATAAATCAAACCAAGAGAGGGGAGGGAGAGACAACAGTCTCAATGGGAGAAAGAAAATAATGAATGAGCAATTAGGGTTTTCACCCTAAGCCTCTATTTATAGAGAATAAAATTAGAATCCTAGTTGGGATGGAATTCATATTCTATTATTTCTATATTAACCCCTTGTACTTTGTTCCAATTTAAATTAAACTATTATTTAATGACAAAATAGTCCCTTAAATAATCACTAGGTTGTATTTTAAGGGCAACCCAAAAGAATTTTATTATTATATCCATTATTAGCAACTTATCTGATGAACTTGAACACTATATTCAACAATAAGGTTTGTTGAAAATGCAATTTCCTACTTCTTTTGAGAAATACCTAGAAACTTCCAGGTGGTCGACGTTGAAGTTCCATGACAGTACATCAGGGATCAAGTAAGTTCGCATGTGCTACAAGATAGCATTTTTCTTTAATTTTGGCATCAAGGACCTCATTCTGGTAGGTGCTAAAGAATTGCATAAATGGTGTATATGTTGTTCACATGACTATTCGGTGTATATGTTGTTGATAAGGGGCAAGTGGAAGAATTCCGTTTCTAAGACTCTTTTAGAAATTTCGTCCCGGTTGCATCTCTTAAAAATGACAATTTAAGTTCAGTATAAATTTTTATTCCACCGTGTGACTAAAACTTTTGAGTTGACATTCTCTAGCAGGTCTCAAAGAATTGCATAATTGCATTTATTGATTTATGATTTATGTGGCATTATCTAAATATCATTATCAAGGATGTAATTTCATATGTACTTGCTTATTACACGGTACCTTTGTTCAATTATCGTGTTATCGTTGTAGGCGGATTGCTTAGATGATTTGGCTTTTGCAATCATGCAAGAGATGAATAAATTGGGTTATCGAATTGGGGATGATAATATCATTCGTTCTCATAATTTGGGTGTTTCATGTCCATTTTCAGTATATGTGGAGCGGGCAATTTTAACCCATTTACTTATAAATAGTTCAGTTGTGTCTAATGGACCAAAGCGGTTTAGAGTCACGGCGGCTATTTTGTATTGCACACTACGTTTTAAATTGTTTTAGTTAGTAATTTAGATTGTTCGGTATCATATTTTATACATCTTATATTATATGCTTACGACTTCTATTTTTATCGTTATTGGTAGTTGATTGAATATGATATGTTGATCTTCCAAGTTGAAATCTTCCTCGAGAATTTATTGGGTCAAATGAATCTCTAATTTTATGACAGTATGACTTAATATGATGGACCAAAGTACATAGGCATCCGTTTTTTATATCTCTCTGGGGCATGCATATTGATTATGTTTTTTTTGCTATTAAGTATATTCTTTTCTCAATAGATCCATTTTTTCGTATTTTCCATGGAATATACATATATCAACTAAATGTTTTACTACCTATTTATATATGGTATTGGTATTGGTATTGTTTTTTTTGGTTAATTTAACTGTTTATCTATTTTAAACCAGACCTATATAAAATTGAAAAATATAAATTGTATGATAATAAAAATTCAATCACACAGGTATTTAATTTTGATAGCAGCCAAGGTAGCTGGGCAACGCTTTGGTAAAAAACTAGCTCCGATTGTTTACCGGGTGTTAGCGTTTAATTGAATCTCGCCGCGGATGTTTCCATTCAATCCCTTTCGGTCGGTTCCAACTTCCAGTTTTTTTTTTCTTTCTTTCATCGGCCATTGCTATGTTATTCCTTTGCTAGTTGAAATCATACTCCATCTTTCGATTTGTGTTAAAGAACGAAAAAAAAAAAAAAAACAGAGAAGATGTTTCTTAACATTAGTTTTTAATACGCTCAAGTTTTTATTACTTTCCTTTTATTCGATTTTAAGGGTGTGTTTAGTTGTAGAAATTTTTTTATATTTTTCTATCTCCAATTTTCTTGAAAAAGAAAGGAGTTTTTTATCTCTAGAAAAGTATTGAAAATGTAGAAAACATGTTCAAAAGATGTTACAATTTTCATTTTGGAAAACTGAAAATCATGTTTAGATGCATCACTTTTCTTGTTCACTTTTCTTTTATATCACTCTTTAAAAAATAATTGTATGTAACTTTATATTAAAATCAAAAATCATATTAGTATTTGGTTGTCAACTCATATTAAAATGACAATTCTTAACAAATAATATAATAAGAGAATAAAAAAGTTGTGTCACTCAAAATGCAATCAAGATTCCCTGTGAAATCGACCACGACGACTCCTATACTTATTCCATAATGCATTCGCTATTTGACCTCTCACTTGAAGCATTTCCTCATTGTCAGTCATGTTCAAAAAGGAAAGCCTTCTTGGACCATATTCGAACGTTCATCCGGGACTTCAAGATATTCTTGACCATATATAGTGAATAAGTTGCCAGCCATATCTTCCATCCTTATTTAATTGCAACATGCATGCGGAATCAACATTTGGTGTCTTAGCGGGTAGTTTGGTATATCAGTCAAAATATACAATCTTACTTTAAGTACACCAAATGCACGTTCTATGACGTTACGAACCGATGAATGCATAAAGTTGAACATTTCTTCTTTTCCTCTTACTCCTATTACTCCTCCAGCACGTTGCCAATCAGAACGATGATACCACTAGCCACGATATGGAGCCAAAAATCCTTTCAGATTTGGATAAGCGTTATCAACAACATAATAATAATCTACACACCACAACGAAAAAAACATTATCTTGGTCAGAAAGTTGTTATATTTTATGTTAAACAAAAAGATAAAATGAATAATTTGAACATATACATATCCTACCACCAGCCGGTATAGGAAATTTATTTTCAGG
Organism: Logfia minima; assembly: GCA_963921325.1. Lineage (NCBI taxonomy): Eukaryota > Viridiplantae > Streptophyta > Magnoliopsida > Asterales > Asteraceae > Logfia > Logfia minima. Next base: position 9,707,350 of record OY992774.1, on the reverse strand, counting down.
TTTTATGACTGCGTCATAAAAACACGAGAGTCATTAGCTGTTCCCTCCCAACCAGTATACACAAAGTGAACATCATATCATGTGAGCAAATAGCCATGACATTTTGAGTGACAAGTACCGCTTTTCTACCACGAAATGACTTTTGTTTTAATGTTGGTGCCCAAGCTGCTACATGAGTTCATCTATAGCCCCAATACAATTCTACATGAAAATCATGAATATGAATGCATACTTTAGTATGAAAGATAATAGGAAAAAAAAGGCAATAAGGATATTTTAAATCTACTTAAATACCTTGAAAAATGGATACCATCTTGAATCAACTTGTATTTCTGGTTGAACTTCACCCCTGTTAACCGATTTATCAATCGTAAGTGCAAAAGCCTTCAATGCCCTTAACACAGTCTTGAACCAGTAATGAACATTCCCTGTAGAGTTTTGAAACCGATCAGAAATTTCTCTTTATGTGTTGCCATGGCATAGTATTCGCAAGCTCATTGTCAAACCTTCTTCCACACTAACATCCCTTGAATCTTGCAATAAATTCAACATCTTTAATTTATCACACAAATTCAAGAACACGTGTGGCTTCATCCTAAATAACTCATAACATTGGATAGAATGTCCACACAGTATTTCTCTTATGTATTCTTTCCCACTAAGCATAGATGTCCTACAAGGAATCCTATCAATTAAAAACTTCGTGTTCTCCTCTAAAAACATATGTATTATCATATCATCTTGATCATCATCTTCATCCGAGCTATAGCTAGAGCTGCTACCTGATGAAATCGACATTATATCTTTTTGTCTGCACATCAATAACATAAGTCTTAATGACATTAGAATAAGATCATAAATAGAAGATAAAATACGACAATAGAATAAGATCATATATAGAAGATAAAATACAACACATCAAGTTGCACACATAGAAATAACGAAAATTAATCAAAAAGTTGCATACACATCAATAACATAAGTCTTGATGACATCAAGTTTTTAACCAAAGAAACAATAATAATAAATACGACACATCAAGTTCTAAATAAGAAGACCCAAATTGTTATACGACACAAGTGCATTTAAATCAAGTTTTGAAGCCAACTCTTCCTACTATCTTCAGACATTAGCATAAACATTTTTCTCCAGTTAGGTTCAAGGAAGTATTGTAGTGCTTTGTTGTAGGAAGTAGTGGAAACATCACGTGTAGATTCTAAGACACTCATGCAAACATCAATGGTGAACTCCTCTCCAGTCGAACTTGTAGCTTCACTAGACTTTGTCTTATATCTCTCAGCTTTTGCTAAATCCCTTTCCTTCTTAGCAATCATCGATTGTGACCACACTTCCATGAATGCCTCATATTTTTCTTTCCCAGAATCCCTTTTCATTCTTCTCATTCTGGGCATATCACCATCGAACTTACGTACTTTACTTTCATTTTGGGTGCACTCACTGTCACCTACAAACTCTTCCTCAAGCCTATGTTATTCCTCTGAAGTTTGAGGAGCATTAGTCGAAGCATTATGAAATGTACCAGAAGCCGTAGAGTTACTGAAGACTTGGGATAACAATGAATATATCTTGCAACCCTTTTTTTTTTAAGTTTTGAAGATTTTATCTCGCTGCAATAAATTACAAATCAGTATAGTTCGCTAATTACATAATCAATTAAACACAAATAATTAATATTAGGCCTAATAAAAACCATACCTTAAAATATTCATCCCATATAGTGTCGTTAGCAAACACTTTACCAGATAAGGAGTCCCATGTAACACCGGTGTTATTAATCAATTCTCTAAACTTGGTATGCATAATTCTCATTCGGTGATATTTTCCCTTTAACTTATCCGATCCATATCTTGATGCATACTTCAAAAACATTTGTTCATCCATTTAAATCCAATCAGTTCCTTTGAAAATTGGCGACCCATTAGGACTCTCTTAACTCTCTCTGCAGAATTTCCAAAAAATACTTTTCACATTTCTCGGTCCACTCCATAGCATCTGCAAGAGTCCCATTGTTTCCACCAATCTATATCTCACCCAAATTTAAAATTACCAGATATTAATGTAAAGAGGTTTTAAGAATGTTACACATAGTTAGCCATTAAAAAACAAAGAATGAGATTAACCAAAGACCATCACAAAGAAATTAACACATACTTAAGGCCATTAAGATGTTTTTTAAGAATTTTAAAAACTTGTTTGTTCTTCTAAGATGAGAGTTACTTAACAAGAATTCTCATAGAGGCTTGTACTTTGTGTACAATATATACCGTTACTAGTTTACAACGACTCAAGGCCCTCCTAACTAAAATCATGAGTCCGCCAGTGCTCATGGTAACGATAATATTTACTTTTACACAATAATTAACGACTAAAAGTCTAAACACAAAAGGTCGATCAGTATCAAACTTGCAAAATCACTTTCTTTGTCCTTTTTGCTATTTAGACCTTATCATGCAAAATTTAATATCATGTTGCATTGACACGTGTCGAGATAATAGTTGGGTGGATGGTTCTGTTATCCAAGAATGTTTATAGGATAGCCATGACCATGAACCATGGATCCAACCCTTAGCCTGACACCCTCATGCTTTCTGTGGCCAACATAGCAATCCCGTGAACCATTTGGGTCCCCTTTTTGGCTCTACCCTCATTTCCAATCAACATGTTACCAAAATAACATCATTATTAGAGTGGCAAAATTCACCTACATAGGTAAAAATGTGTTAATTTGGTTAAGGTGTTAATTTTCCACTAAATCACTCAAGAAGTCGATTTATTATTGATTTAGATTTACTTTTATCCGAAAAAAATACATAAAAATCTAGCTACTCAAGGAACGGACCAAAAATCACGTATAAGTTATTTTTAATTGCATATTACATACAATCTTTTAAAGTGTTATTATAATATTATAATTATAATCTAAACCCTATATTGATTAAGATATGATATTCTTAAAAAAGGGTGCATGACTTTTTAGTTTTTCACCCATGTTATTACTATTCTCGTTCAACTACAAAAGTTTTAATAGAATTTGATGCGTTAGTGGATTTTACATTATCAACCCAATCCGAGCTATATTAAGAAATATTCGTTAAGACCAAAAGTTGTTATAAACACGTCAAGACTACCCATTTTACCATGTCTAACTTTGAGTATATCATCTTTATCGGATCAAATTATAACAAAAAAAGTTAACAATAGATTTTTGAGTATATTCTACTTTCTAATATTCATATAAAAAAGTACTCGTAACAAAACCTTTTGACCATACCACAATCAATTCACTACTAGTTTGGTTTGGAGTTATACTAGTTTTTGCATGATTGACATAATGAAACCAAAATCTCGTGAGTATCATATCCCCTATAAAATCAACCTCACAAGATCCAATTATACACAATTTCCAAAATGTCTTCATGGGTTTCATTCTTTGTGCTGGTTCTGTGTTTCTCCTTCAATGGTGTTTCCGATGCAAGACATCGGAAACAATCGGCCGTTATTGTTGGAACGGTCTATTGTGACACTTGCTTCCGTCAACAAGTATCCAAATCCCCCCACCACTTCATCTCAGGTTCTTGTAGTTGATTTTTATGTTCTTTTAGTTGTATTTCCAATTAAGAAGCATGTAATATCATAAGATAACAACACATTTATTTCAATGGTTTACATATAGTATGTCCTGTTTTGATCGTTGCACGGTTTTAATGTGAGCAAATACTAACAACTTTTTTTTTTTCAAAATTCTATAATTAGTACGTAAATGAAACTCTTGCTTAATTCAATCAATGTTTATTTTCGACTTAAATACATTTACATATTAAATATATAAAAGAAAAAGAGAAATTAGTTCAGTAAATGATTCTTAACCTGTTAGAGACGTATCCTGAACATAATTAAGTTGTTATTAACCTTTTGTATTACCATATTAATGTTAATAATCGTTTGTTTAGGAGCTACAGTTGCGGTGAAATGCAGCGGCAAAGGTCGGAAACCAAGTTTCCGACAAGAAGTGAAAACAAACGAAAATGGCGAGTTTAAAGTAAAACTTCCTTTGGCCATCACTAAAAATTTGGACACGATCAAGCAATGTTCGGTTAAATTAATTCGCAGCAGCGAGCCATATTGTGCGGTGGCAGCCACCGCCACTTCATCAAACATCCATTTCCTATCTAAAAGGGCGGGAACCCATATTTTCTCAGCCGGGTTCTTTACATTCAAACCCGAATTATGCAGCCAAAAAGACTTCACCGGAAAAGATTTCCCACCATCACTCCCTGACCCTCCGGCACCGTTCTTGCCACCAATCGGTGAAGGGTTACTACCTCCACTTCCGGTACCGGACATGCCCGTTCCGCCGTTGGTTCCACCGCTACCACGGCTTCCAGGAGTTCCACTACTTCCACCCATTACAAACCAAAAACCAACACTAAAGTCTAATGATAATAATAATGATGTTTCGGATCAAAAAGCATTTGGGTTTCCTCCAAACCCATTCCAACCGCCGTCACTATTCCCACCACCGTCGTTACTTCCACCGTTGCCATTCCAACCATCACCACCGTCATTAATTCCACCTCTAGTTCCATCACCATCGCCACCGGCATTGATTCCACCACTTATTCCATCACCGCCACCGGCATCTTTGTTCCCACCGTTGCCGGGATTTCCACCGGTACCAGGTTTGTTTCCGTCACCACCGCCGCCGCCGCCGCCGGCGTTTCCGATTCCTTTACCGCCAATACCTCTGGTACCTGGATTCCCTCCGGTCCCACCAGCATCCGGAAAAAACACCCCTTGATTATCGTATATATTTTTTAAGTTATCACCTTTCCACACATATATATCTTGTTCTCTTATCAATATTACTTTTATTATTAAGGGTTTCGTACGTAATTTTAGAATGAATAAAAATGACATTGGAAGACGATATGTACGTATTATCATTACAATTCACAGAATTTAGTTTGAATTCTTAGGTGTACAAATGTCTTTAAATAATTGTGAAAAGCATCATATTTCACGTTATCGGTGAAATATGGGTTGTCGAAAACGAGTGCATAACGAGCATATGATGTCGTATTGATTAATTGAGTTAAAACTTGGGAACTGATATGAAAACATGCAGTATGTGACATGGATGGCTATATGAAAAAGGAATTAATCAATTATGGGTTGATTAACATATTTTCAATTTTATTCTTTTTCATGTTATGTTTATATATATATATATGTGTGTCATTCTCCACTGTATTTTAAGCTTTTATTTTATATTTATCCATTATGTAATTTAAAAATTGAATCCATTGTTAGATTAATAAAATATAATTAGACATGTTGCACAATGATCTAATTAATTTATCACTTAAGTTGTTAGACATACTCTTAGATCAAGGATAAAACAGAGATTGTGAGAATGACATAAGTTGTCAAATAATCTAAGTGCGAAAATTTCAAGTAAATGTGAGAGTTCTCGGATACGAAGTATTCAGTTCAATTTTCAGGTTACATTAGGGGTGAGCATGGGTCAGATTGGTTCGGTTTTTGGCTAAAACTGAAAATCAAACCGAAATTTCGGTTTTTGGATTTTTTAAAACCAAACGGTTCGGTTATTTCGGTTTCATTCGGGTTTTTTCGGTTTTTCAGTTTTTTCGGTTTTTCCAATTAAACTTATTTGTCAAATACTTTTATAAATATACATTTTATATGCATATATTTATATATATTATCCACATATATTCTATATATATTATAAATGAGTCCAAAATTTTACTTTAAAGAGTTAAATATACATACATACATATACATGTTGTATACATATATGTATATATGTATTTATATATATATATATATGATATTTTAATAGTTCGGTTCGGTCCAGTTCGGTTATTTTGGTCGGTTTTTAGAGCGAAAACCATAACCAAACCGATCGGTTCGGTTTTTAGAAAGTCGAAAACCAAACTGTTGGTTTTTGAATTGGTTCGATTTTTGCTCACCCCTAGGTTACGTAATGGTTAAATAAGAATAAAAATGAAAATACAATAGGAAAATGAGACATAAAAAAGCACATATGAAATAAATGAACAAAACTAAAAGTATATTATATCTACACTTGAAGGTCCAATTGAGCTATTGTTGGTGCTCACTAGCTTTTTAAAATAATCAACAAACTTGGTGTTTTGAGCATATATAAGAGGGTTACATTATTGAGCTTGTTCAACCGGTGGCGGATCTTGAACATTTTTATTAGGGGGAGGGAGACCATTAGTTTGTTATATATAAAATGAGTTCATACATGTTCCATAAAATAAAACAAGAAACAGACACTAGAAAAAAGAAATTTACAACTCGGCTCGACGACCTTTAAAGGCTTTAAAATCATGTATGACAAATTCTGAATCGAATGTTTCAGCAATCTATTTTTCTATGTAAACCACCAAGTTAGACGCAAGAAAATCATCTGACATCCTGTTGTGAAGTTGATTCTTGAATATTTTCATTCCTGAAAATCCCCTCTCAGTTTTAGCTGTTGAAACAAGAAGTGTCAATATGAGTCGGATCAATCTATTAATTAAATAATATGGCTCACACTTGTTATTTTTCACAAGACTGGTGCATAGTTCAGCGATAGTAGAAACACCATTTAGCTTTGGGTTCTTTGGCATCTATAACACCTCTCATTCTATTTAAGAATATTATATTAATAAACTCGGAAGCATGAACTTAAAATACATTACCTTAATATATATTAAACATTATACATAAACAGTTTACATTTTTTCAATATTTACACAATATTTAAACTATTTAAAACTACAAAAGACGGGGTATTATAAAATTTACAGAACAAGGTTTATTACAAAAACCATATCAGAGACCAAGAGCGCAGTCAAACATTCCCTGTTCAACCAATCACCTCCTGCACCCACAATTAATCAAAACATATCCTGCAGGAATTAAATGAGGGGTTAGCACGAAGCTAAGTGAATAGATTCATTACACTCCATTCAACTTAGCATAACTAGATGTTTGCACCAAATAATCGTAAACACACATATTTCAATGAGGATCGGTGGCTCTGGGGATATCATAATACCCGGGGATTCCCCCAAGAACACTTACCGTCAATCCGTATGGCCAATACAGAATAGACCGATAACTACTGGTTATTAAACACATACACAGGTCTCAAACACAACAAATGAATCAAAACCTATGTAAAACACATAATAATCAGAAGTCCAACTACACGTTGACCTCAATAAGATAGTACACATTGGTTCACATAACACGTAGATCAATAATCAATAATCAAGACTAAACAGTCTAATACACATCTACGTTTACTTGTTGTAACCAATTAGTTACAACTAAATCAAATGATAAGTTCCGAATCCACTCACCGATACCTCTGACGTCTCCACACTCAGGATTCTTATATCACTGAGTCTTACGTTGATCTGAAACAGAAAATCAAATACAAGTCAGAAGTTCGTTCCATAAATATCATTATAGTCTAATTATCCAATCAGGTAATCCCTGAAGTCTAGGCAAACAAAAGTTCAATCAGAAATAAACTCAGAAAAAGTCCGCAATGCCGCTTAAAACTGAAAAATGCCATTTTCGGGTCCTAGATGACCCCGGATGGCCAAAAATTGCCTAGACTATTAGAATATAGCCTTGATTACTAGGTCGTTTCCGAATGACCATGCAAATTTCAACTAAATCCGAGTTAAGAATATTTTCTCAAAACCGCGTCTCAAAAGCACTTGCGCATTTTCAAAATTTGCAAAACAAAATCTCTTTTATAAACTTAGCGACACATCCATTGTGTCGCACCACAAAATCCTGCGAGACTATCACTGTGTCGCATAACAACATCCTGCGACACAAACATTGTGTCGCAATACCCAATATGGCCGCCTTAAGCGACATAACCAACTGTGTCGCAGAACATTCATGCGACACAACCTGCGACACAACCCTTGTGTCGCAATGAAGAACAGACCAGTTCCCATATTCGAAATTCACGAATTCAAACATGTAATACTTAAATTAACTTATTACAATCGGTGTAATTTACTTATAAGCAACAACAACACATAACAATCAAATTTTTACCTTGAATTCACGGATCAAAAGCTTCAATTATGAGATTAAAGTTACTTTTCACTTTCTCTCTCAATTCTCTCTAATTCTCTCTCTAAAAACGATTTTAAGGGTTTGGAAATGTTTTGGAAATGATCTGGAAGACTTAGACGATGTGTATATATATTTAATCTCGCAATTACACTTAAGCTCCTTAGTTAATTTCAGTTCAGCCTGTTTTGCGACACAGTCCTGCGACACAACCATTGTGTCGCACAGACAACCTGCGACACTATCCTTGTGTCGCAGAAAATCAAAAACTTACAAATTTTGAATCTACTAATATTTCACTAGTCTCAATAAGTCAAAAGGATTGTTTATCTACGTTTCACAATGAAACACATAATATTTAATAATTTCTAAAACAATTAGATAATCGATTATAATAATAGAAATTATCAGACTGTAGAATAGGATGTTACAGCATCTCAACTTTAAAAAGCTCTAACTGATATCTCAACTGATTCATCTCTTGTTCTCTGAAATCTGAAGAATAATACTTCTCAACAAGGAGACAAAACTTATTAATATCAAACAATTCAGCATCTTTTGTAGGAAGTAAAGAAGATCCAAGTGTTAACAATTCCATAACATGACCATTGAATCTATTTTCAAGCTCAAGCAATTGCTCGTTGAGCATGCAAATAAATAAATCTACACGATAATAATGCTCAATAGTAACCTGATTATCTTAGATACGAGGATGATATCGACTGGACTTATAAAGTGCATTCATATCAGGTATATCTGTTTGATGTTTTATTGAGAACAACAGTACTTATTCAAGGAAACGATCCCATCCATTATTTCTTATATCATTGAGACTTCTCTTTGTTGTTGAAACTAGCTCGATGGTATTGACAATATCTTGAGTTTTCTTTTGAAGAGCCTGAGAAAGAATATGAGTCATTCCCATTACTTCCTTAACCAAGTGCAAAATAAATACGAACTCAGACGCTTCCGAATACACGTAAGCTGAATCAGCATCACCAAGCTGAGAAGGGTAAGATCCATCTTCGATTATACTCTCAAGAACTACACGTGTAGCATCAAACATCTTAAGCAAGTTACAAACTGAATAAAAATGAGAACCCGAACGTGTATCAAATACTCTTTTTAAAGTCCCAACTTGATTTGCTCATTTGCCCGTTTCAATTTCACTAAATTCCAACAAACGTTCAATCCCGATTGACTTAGCTTTTTGCAACTCGTTATGGCGCTTACTAGAAGCACAAATGACATTGATAATGAATGTCAAATTTGAGAAAAATTGGTAAACCGGTATAACTTCCCATGAAGTGGCAACCAAGGCTAGTTGCAACCTATGAGCAAAGCAATGAATATAGTATGCAAAAGGACAATCTTTAAGAAGAAGTGCTTGTATCCCATTCCATTCCCCTCTCATGTTACTAGCACCATAATAACCTTGTCCACTAATTTTACTAGTATCAAACTCATATTTCAACAATCGTGTCCACAAACTTGTTTTAAGGGTTAATGATGTAGTATCACTAACATGTACCAAATCTAGGAATCTTTCCTTAATGACACCCTCTTTATCAACAAATCTCATAACTATAGCATTTGCTCCTTTTTAGACTAATCTCGAGGATTCATCAACCATGACACAGAAGTATGAATCACCCACTTCACTATGGATTCGAAACTTGTTTGCAATAATACCTTAGATTTCCCTTTGAATCAAACTTGCTGTATATTTAGAATTATATGGAGCGTTCTCTGACACAACCTTGGCAAGCTCATCATTATATAAAGTTAAAAGTTTTAACATTTCTAGAAAATTACCTCGATATTTTGAGTTCTGAGTTCATCCTGCTCTCGAAAAGCACATGCTTGGAATGTCAACTAACGAACAATGTCAACTGTTGCTTTTAGCCGTATACGGTTCTTCACAACTTTCTTTTACTTCGTTTCTCTATGATATTTTCAATATGTGTGTTGATTGGTTTAATAGATTCTCACTAAATACCACATCATCTTTATGGTGTGAACAACTATTATGTTTAAGGAATGCACATTTTCTCCCATCAGTAACCTTTTTCTAGTTTTTAAATCCTTTGACTGTAAATGCATCATCCCCATTACGCATATTCGGTTTATCACCAAATAAATAACAAAGAAAGCAATATGCGACATCTGTTGTAGGAGAATACCCTAAGCCAAATAGGAAAAATGCTAAACCATGAATATTGGAACCTACGAAGATGTGTCTTTGGACCATTACTAGGGTATTCTATTAAATGAATTTGGTATGGACCCAAACTTAGATAATTTCGTCTAACTTGTTCCCGTTAATTAACTGGATAATCACACATATGTTTCCTCATCTTGGGATCCATTTCCAAGGTACTAAAATCAACTGCTCCAACATTCGAACTGAGTGTTCCATGAATATTCTCCTCTGGTTGATTTTGGTGTTATTGGGGATTATTTGTTGAAGCTTTGACACGTTTACTCTCTTGATTCTTATTATCTATTGTATCATCGGTCTTTCTCTTGTAAAATGAAAATATTGTTTTTTGGTTTGACATGGTAGTTCCTGTGAAACAAAAAAAAAAAAAAACAATTAAACTACAAATAAAAGCCTTAACACTATCAATCACATATCCACATTATCACCATTAAACAAATATACATAATACATGATTCACATTTTATAGATTATATCAATGACATTATCACACCAACAACTATTCAATAATTCAACCCATAAAAAGGAATTAATAAAAAATAGAGTTATTAACTACTGAGTACGAAATATTCACAGTTATACATTAATTTGATATGTTTCTAGAATTCTAGTAGTATAAACTGAAACCAAAAATAACACAAATATAATATTTGATTTACCATATGAAATTCAATAATATGTATCATGTATGTATATTATTTATATTTCTAAAATTCAAGACTAGTTGTCTAGCTCTTAGGAATTAGCATGGCCTGATGGGTACTTACATGTCAATTTGTTATCAATTTCTCAAATTACATAAAGTGAGATCAGCCCTCATAGGGATGCAGGTGCAGCCGTGCAAGGTGCTTCACAAGTTCACAAAATTGAAAGCGACAGAAGATTTTTAAGTTTTAAGAATTGATTACTAATTAGGTTTTTTTTTCTTGATATTTTGAGGGAGCCAAAAAACATATATTTTTTAATCTCTAATAATAAAATTTTTACATTAACGACACAAAAAGTTTGGAGGGGCCGAGACCCCCTGCCCTATGAAAGATCTGCCAATGTCTTCTAACAATGTGTGTTCCTTATTTCGGAATAGGGAGTGACCTTTTTTGTAAAGGACATCTCCCAGGATCACAAATCGTCAAGAAAATTCCCTCCGGGCTCTCCTCTGACGATGAGTGGCATATTCCGGCCTGAACATGTTTTGAGGTAATTGTAGAAAGAATAATACCATTATTTTCATCCTCCTCATAATTTTTCTCGTCTTAACTAGTGATAGTTTATCAAGTTTCAACTTTCGATAGTCTTCATCTTTTTAACTAGTAACATTGAAAATAACGTAATTATTTTTAAAACCTAATACACTGTGAAAACACCAACTGAATAAGTGATTGTAACATATTCATTTGACGCGTTTGGAAACTACTAGTGTCAAAATATTGTTTAGTTTCACATAGTTAACGTTACAATTCTTTTAGTAATTACTTTCTTTGCAATGCTTGGATTCTAAAGTACATATATGAGTTTCTGTAGTTGGTAGTGAATAAAAGTATGAAGTATTCTGGTGGCTTTTGAATGTGAAAGATACATAATGTGTATGCAAAGTTAGTAAGGGTAGAATAGTAGGTTTAAATACTTACAAACTAAATAAGAAAAAACATATTTATTGGTGTTATTTGATGAGGTATGTTACCGTTCATTAACATTCAAATATTAATCTAACATTAATTATGGATATGATAAATACAAGACGAAAAGAGAGAGAAACTAAATTAATATAATGTTTAAATTTTTAATTTATTTGTGTACGCAATTAGTTACTTGTTTTTTTAAGGTTAAATTTTATTAAAGAAGCTCAACACCCACAAAAATAGAGTAGCATCACCTACCCACACCAGTAATAGCCTCTAAGGCAGAGGCTAAAATCAATTACAGAAAAAAGAAATTATATTCTCAATGATAAATGATAGTACCATTTATTGAAATTTTTAGTAATATATAAGCCGCATGTTTGGTAGTAGATAAATCTTATCTTAATTTTAATCTTAATTATATATAAACTATCTCTATCTCTTTTTTTAAAATTAGACTCAATAATGATTAATGTTTAAATTATCCTTAAAAATCATTAATTACTTTCCAAATGAACTACTAATTGTAACCCTTTAGTTTTAAACTTTACATATGCTTAAATTAAACTTTTAACAATATAATGTAAACAATAAAATTTGTAAATATCATATTAACTATTTGTTCATGCAAACTATGCGCAGACACACTGCTAGTATATATATAGGGAAATGATTCATAGGAAAGCTTCAATCTTGAGAGAAGGGGGAAGTAAATCTGGATGAATGTTAACTGCCCGTAAAAAATGTTAACGGACGGCTCAAATTTATTTTCCTCTTCCCTATTGATCTCTCCCATATATATATATATATATATATGTTAGAGCGGTTTAATATAGCACAATATCACCAAAAAAAATCCCCTATCACAATTTACAGGTGCAGAATAAAGTTATACTATTTGCAAATATACGTAAGAATATGTGACAGCATGACTGACTTTAATATAGATGCACAACTTGCCATTATAGACACACGCATCTCATGCTTTGTGCCGAATGTACGGAGATCATCTAACGTCACACATATTGATGTCCAAGCCCTCTTTAACACATCATTTCATCATTGAATTAAATGCTTTGTTAATCTTCGATCAATATAGCTAAAATACACTAAATCCTCAAAGACCTAGTAATTCTATTAAAGAATAAATAATACAAATCGTTTGTATATATATATATATATATTTTTTTTTTTTTTTCAAACAACTGACTTTTAATTAAAAAGAGAGAACTAACTAGATGCAAGACAATAATTACGAGTAATGTATTGAGTTTTAAGCCGATCAACCCAACTCTTTACATAATTTTTCCTACGATTAGATACCCAAATGAAAGAATACTCTTCAATGGACTCAACTATTCTATCATTTCTAGCGAAGGTATTCCCAAAAACCGTGTCATTTATGAATTTCCAGAACTTTAATTTTATCTTTCACACAGATGATCGTCATTTAACAAAATTTTAATAATCACTATGTCAAATAATAAACTCACAAAACACACTTAGGTATTCACAACGGATTGAGCTTTGCTAACACTTTTTTTAACACTACTTCATACTTCACTTGCTTTAAAAAAATATAAAACTTGCATTATACTGGATTGAGTCTTCGCAAAACTCTTTTTTCTAAGGTCAAATTGAACTATTAATTCCAACGGGGTTGAACTTTTCAAAATAATTCTATAAAACACATTAATTTATATATCATTTGATTAGATTGTTTGCCTACTAATTTAGTTAAATTTATTGTTTCAACATTTTATTAAAATTTACACATATGTATAAGACAAAATTCAAGAATTTATATAATATGTATATATGTATTTATGTTCTATAAACGTCAGTAACATTTTGTTCCAAAGTTTTACTTAGAATGAAAATAAAATAAGGGAAATTAAAGTATGAGAAAGAAGAGAAGATGACCGATTACAAATTAGTTTTGGGGTTCCCAAATTGAAAAAAAGAGAAAGAAATTAAATTAAAAAACTATCTTATATAACACCATCCATTCCAAATCAGTAAAACTTAAAAAGAAAGTTAAAAAGAAAATCTCAGACAATTTTATCTCAATTTTTTTCTCAAAAATGAATTTCGTAACCCAATCATTTAGCATTTACGCTCTCGGTATGAAATTTTCGAGTTTAAAGGAAGGGTCAATTTCATTTTCTATTTTATCGTTTCTTCACGTAGAAATTTCAAATCTCAAAGCTTGGACATCAAGTAAATGACTTATTGTCGTCTTTTTTCTTTTTTCTTTTTTATAATTTCATTTCTAATCAAAAAGTCCCAGCGCGTCTTATTTCATCATTTTTTCTTACACAAATAAACCCCTCCACTAATAAACTCACTCTTCATTACACACAAAATTAATCAAATTTAGAGCTTTATGCTCTGTCTCCCTAATCTCGATCACGTAAAGTAATATTACCACTTATCGATCGATCACAAACACGTTCATCATCGGTTCTGCGATCAGTTTATCCGGCGATGGCTGAAGAAATCGCCAAACTCGTCGGAGTTTTATTCTCCGACGACAAGGCAACGTCATCTTCATCCAACGATATTAGACTCCGTTCACAAAAATTAGGACTCGAAAGGCTCTATTTGATTCTTAAACAAGGCGTTCAAATAAATAGTGATGGTAAATTAGGGCTTCAACTCTGGGACCTTGCTCAGATTCAAGCCGTTATTTCGGTAGCTTACTCGATTGTTTCCTCAATCCGATCCATTTCTGGTAATGATTTGTTTAAAGTTTGAATTCTGTTTCAATTTCAACTATTTAATGTGTATATAACTGTATATATTATATATGTTCTATTTGACAGTGGAGCAAGTGGAACCGATAATTGTTGCCGTGATGGAGCAGTCGTTGGAATTTGCCGTTTGTTGTTTGGAGAAAACAGTTGCTAGTAGTGATGATTTAAGCTTCATTCAGGTTTGTGATTGTTTTCTATGCTTTATGCAATTTTTGTTGAGTTAACTTATTTGGGTACATGTTTGGAAGATAATTTACATGCTTTCATTTCACTTTAGGTTATCCATATTACAAGAGATATATGTTCATAACAACTATGGTCTTGTATCTCTATTTTCTATATTAGTAGCCTTGATTCCTGGTAGTGTTATACTGTTATAGACGTTAATCAGGCAGATGTTTTAGTATTCTTATTTTGCACACATTTAGTATTTCCTTACTTGGTTACTGATGAGCTCACAAAGTACTCGAAGATGGTAACACTGGGTTCTGCTGGGAAAATGCTTTTTTTACTATGACTTGGCTAGGTTAGAAGTAGAACCTCTTCCAGAGCCTATATACTTGTAACTAACTCTGGATCTAGGGGCATGTGTTATGTACTTGGTTATACATACTGCTAAACTGATTATTTTCCCAGTAACTGAATAATAATACCAGTCACAATATAAATACATAATAAGAGATGATTGGGCTAAGCCCAATATAAATAAAGCCTATCTAGATAATGGTTCAATATAAACCCGCTAACAGCCCCTACAGTTGGAGCGGGAGGTGGGCGGACGCTTAAACTGACTTGAAACTCGTCAAAGAACATACGGAATTCCCTTGGTGAAGATATCGGTAAAGTGATAGCGAGAAGGAACATGCAAAATGCGAACCTGATCGTAACAACCTGATCTCGAACAAAATGCATGTTAATCTCGATAAGCTTCATGCGTTGATGCTGCATAGGATTAGAAGAGAGGTAAACAACACTCACATTATCACAATATACCAAAGTAGCAGTGAAAAGTGGAGTGTGAAGCTCGTGAAGAAGGTTCCGCTACCAGGACGTTTTCAGTGACAACATTGGCAACAACTCAAAACTTTGCTAGTCTTCTTTCGCATTGGAATGAGAAATAGTAAACTGCCTCTTAGAAGAGCAGCATAGTAGGTTGTTGCCAAGGAAGACGCAATACCCAGAGGTAAACCGGCGGGTGGTAGGGCAACCAGTCCAGTCGCAACGAGCAACGATAGTTTTTACCCACTTCAATTGAAACTTTGTTGTCACGAGTAAATTTACGAACGGAAATTAAATTTTTGACAATATTAGGGGTTACAGGTACATTATGTAAGTGAAGTGGACAATGGAGATTAGGCAAGGTGCTATGGCCCGTGTTAGTGACGAGTATGGAAGCACCGCCACTAACAAAGATAGGGACAAATGCATTTATTAAATAAAGTTCTAAGATTATTTGCATTGGAATTTAGATAGGAGGACACACCTATATCCATATTCCTACCCGTGTCAACAAATTCTTGAGGATTCAATGCGCTAAAAGCTTGTGAAAGAATCGTCTCTTGTATACTGTATGCCATAAGAGGATTTTGGGACACTTGTTAAGCCTGTGGAGTACTCGATTGGGATGGATTGGCCATATGGGCCAAACTGACCATGTGGGGGCCTGCTGAAGCTGTTGTGGGCTGACAAGCTGAGAATTGGGCCTGGATTGAGCATAGTAATTCTGTTGGGCCTTAAAAACGCGTTGAGCTTGTGACAGTTTTTGCAAGAGCTCATATTGGGCTAATAATTGTTGTTGTAAGTCCATTTAAATGATTCATCTTTTGTGTGTGTGAAGTTGATTAATATATAGCAGGGTCGATGTACCCAAAATACGTAAAACTAAAATGTTGATCTTGTGAATAATTGGATTGAATAATAAACACCTCCCTTCGTAACCTTTTTCACACTAATATAGTAATATTCAATCAAGTGAGTTTGATGATCAAAGGAGACTGACAGCTCGTGTATCAAACAGTATTGAGATAGAAAACAATATAATAATGAAGAGGTATGAGCAGAGTATAATATTGAAGCAAACGACGGCTGTGGGTTTTTTTTGGTTTGTTTTTTGTTTTGAAATTCGTAGTCGGCTATTGTAGAAGAAAAATAATATTAAGGTTTAGGCTCCATGCTAAACTGATTATTTTCCCATTAACTGAATAATTATGCCAGTTACAATATAAACACATAATAAGAGATGAATGGGTTAAGCCCAACATAAATAAAGCCTATCTAGATAATGGTCCATATTAAGGTTTCAAATTCAGTTATAACTGGGAAGGAAGGAGTGGGTAAAAACTATGGTTGCTCGGAGATTCTTTTATCTTCTATAAAAAACACTGAATGTTCTATGCAGTTCTGAACCATTGAAGGGGATACTGTCGGGAACATGCACGGTGATTGGTGAACCAGGAAATTATTGTTACTTTAACTAATGAGTAGGTTCTAGTTGATGTGATTCAAATCCTTCTCCCCAGCCCCAGCCCCAGCCCCAGCCTCCCTATTATTATGTCAAAAAACGAATTTGAACAAACACATATGTGGTTTGGGTTTAAGGTTAAGCGAGGTCAGTGACTCAACATTGTATGTTAATTTTTTCTCTTCTCAAGAGCTCCTCTTACTAATTAAGGCAGTAGGTTAAATTTGTTCATCAAAAACTTGATGGAACTGTGAATGAACATCCCTAATCATCATTCCACCGAATTGGTGCTGTGCACATACAGCATTTGATAGAAGTCTAAAGCATGCCATTAATTGCTATAATAGCGATTAATAAGGAAGTGGTATTGACTGTTAGAATCATTACTCTCTTTCTCCCCCCCACCAATACTAAAATATCACAGGTTTGATGTAGCTGCAAATGCGTTGTTCCAAAGTGAGCATTGTTGTGTGTATATGCATCCGTATGGATATAATTATGTTCTTTCAATACATTATACAGTTATTGGAGATTGCACTAGTTGATGGAACAATTAAAGAGGCTGATGTTTTACATCCTTCTTCTATGAATCTGCTGATTGACTCGCTGAAATCAATCACACTAAGAACTGAAAATGTTGAACTGCAAGATCATATTGAGTGTATTGTTCAAGGTATTCATCTTTTTTCTTTCTTTACATATGTTTGTTCAAAAGACTTTGTTTCGAGGTCTCCTAAAGCTTTGTTTTTTTATGTCATGGTAAGGGAATAGTTGCTCGAAGGAAAAGAAGCCCGTGGATCGTCTTCTAATGACATTAGCGTCCGAGTGGACGCAACATGATAATATGAACCCATGGACAATGGGAAGGAGTTCTCATGATTTCAATAAACTGGTTCCACTGTTGCAGCATTGGGCAGTTGTTCATGTGGGATGCATACAGCGTCTTGTTTCATATTGCATGGGACTGGTTGAGAATCTGGATAAGTGTGATGAGAAGATAGATGGCATCAATTTGCGGAAGCGCTTGTCATTTTGTACGAGAATTTTTAAGTTACTTTCAACTGTTACCAAAGACGTTCCATATGTTGAATATGATGCAAAACTGTTGGGATCTTTTGCATCATTTACTAATGGGCTGCCTACTTTGTTCAGAAGTGGATATGAGTTTGCCCCAAGCATTGCATCTGTTGAGTTCAGTATTGAAAGTCTTATGTTTTTGCTGTTGGAGGCGTTTCTCCACCTTGTTCATACAATTTTCTGCAACAGCAATGTGTTCCAGAACATCTTGGTGTGTGTAGTAGTTTCTGTATTTGAAAATTTTGATGTTGATGTGTGGAGGTACGATAAGTCTTTTACAAACATAAAACTGCCAGTGGCTTACTTCCCTCGAATTGTTCTTTACACTCTGAAGTTAGTTGACGATGTAAAGAAACAACAGTACCAGTCTCTTGAATTGAAGGGCTTATATACAGGAAATAGTGGCAATGTTTCTGATGTTCCTGTTGATTCATATTTATGTGGTGTTGGTTCCGAAAGGATCTCTTTGGTGAAGAAATACACAGTTGAGCAATTGCTAAAAGTAATATTCCCAACCTCAAAGCGATGGGTAGACAATTTGATGCACCTTGCTTCTTTTCTCCACTCTGAGGGAGTCAAGATGCTACCAAAGCTGGATCGATCATATTCCAGTTGTACAAAGGCCTCTTCCCTGGAACCTGAAAGCACAGTTTGCCATGAGGATGAAGCGCTGTTTGGTGACCTTTTCTCTGAGGGTGGGCGCTCGGTAGCATCAACGGATGGATATGATCAATCGGTTATTGCCGCTAGTTCTGTTAGCAATGTGAATATGCCTCTCCATGCTGCCACGGAACTCTTTATCTTTTTGAAGACATGTGCCTTTTCACCTGAATGGAATTCTTCAATATACAAGGATGCATGCAAGAAGCTCACTTCATATCACATCGATATCATGCTTTCTGTTCTCAGTTGTCAAGGGTGTTATGTGGGGGACAGAACTTCTGATACTGGTGTATCTTTGTCTGAGCACAGGAAGTTTGTGCATGCTCATGAGGTTTGCTATGAGTTGTTGCACAACTTGATCTCATTTCATGCTTTAGCTGATTCCCTCGAAGAGTACTTCGTCTGCAAAATATTGACAGTAGAGAATGGTTCTTTTGTATACAACCATCAGACCCTTGCCTTATTAGCCCATACACTTATATGTCGGGTTGGGTTATCTGGAAATCATTTGAGAACAGAAGTCCAGAAGGTGTTTGTGGATTTTGTTTTTGAGAAGGTAAAATCAGTCTGTGCACGTTGCCCCAATCTCAAAGACCTTATTGAGACTCTTCCCTCGGTCTTCCATATTGAGATTCTTCTGATGTCATTTCATTTATCATCTGAAGAAGAAAAGGCAGTACAAGCAAACTTCATTTTCTCCTCCATCAAAACAATTGAGGCTCTCTCTGATGATTCTAACAGCATCCAATTATCATGCTGGGGATTGCTAGTATCACTATTGGTTTTAATTCTTAGACACATGATATTTTATCCCAATGTTTGTCCTCCAACGTTACTTTCGGAGCTGAAATCCAAGTTAAGGGAAGCTCCACTTTCTAGGTCAGTTCCTATAGGCAATGCAAGTGACTGTACGTTTTGGGCATCAACTTCCGTGGAAAATGTGATGCGGATTTTAAGCATAGAAGGCGAAGTCAGCAACAATTTTTTGAATCAACTGATTGATGTTACATCCTTTACTGCTTCAGCATGCAAGGAGGATATTGTGGTTGAACGCTTAGGTTTGACATGGGCTGATGTGTGTTCTTCCTTTGCTTCGATTTTAGGGTTTTGGAGAGGCAAAGGAGCATTGACAATGGAGGACTTGCTTCTTGAAAGATACATTTTTATGCTTTGTTGGGATATCCCACCTAAGCGGACCACCTTGGATTTGCTTCCTTCTTGTAGTGACCTCCAGACTCTTGACATCACTAGCATAGAACATCTTTTGTACTTTGGTCATTCGATCTTGGGCAGTTGTGGAGTTGCAGCAGATGTTAATTTTTCGAATTTAGTGTTTTGTGTGCTAGAACAGTTGCAATCAATGCCAATATCTGACGAAACTGAAGAACTTGGCTGGGACTTTCTGAGGAGTGGTTCATGGTTATCACTGGTGCTGTCATTACTTGGAGCTGGAAATCATAGGTATTGCATCAATAATGACATCGCGTCAGTGGGTTTAATCTTACTGGAGCACACGTCCAGAGATGCTGAGTTT
Organism: Logfia minima; assembly: GCA_963921325.1. Lineage (NCBI taxonomy): Eukaryota > Viridiplantae > Streptophyta > Magnoliopsida > Asterales > Asteraceae > Logfia > Logfia minima. The sequence goes on along the minus strand of OY992774.1, from coordinate 9,686,862 downwards.
CTCACACTTGCTGAAAAGCTAGTCATCAGTTCACTTGATGCAGAGACAGTTACAGGGTTGTTGCAAGTGTTGTCAGTGATATTACAGAGGTACAGAAATGTTTACCAGAAAGCCTTGCTGTCTACTTTCGGTGACGGCCAGAGCTCTGCTAACAAGTTTTCACCTCTATTGCTTCTCAAACATACTGGATTTGATAAGTCTCTACATGATGTGCTTCTCGAGAAATGCGCCTTCAGCCCTGGCCAACTGGAGTCTATTTGTGAACTTCTATCAAAGCTAGGGACTGCTGTTGATAAGATGGCACCAGGAATCTGGAATAAGGTCTATCTGGAACTTATAATGCATGGTTTCCCATGTAGCAATCAAGTTCCCAGTGGGGTTCTCCTTTCTTGCATTCTTAGCATTAAAGGTATAATTTCTGTTCTGGATGGACTTCTGAAGGTGATAAAGGCGAAGGAAATTACTCCAATTACGGTTGCAGTATGCCGTCAGATTCTCGAGTCAACAGTGTCAATCAGAACTGATAGGATATTTAGTAGTCTCCATGGTCAGTGTGATGCAATTTATGAAAACCTGAGTGATGTCTTGGAAGGGTTTGATTTCAGAAGTTTCTTTACAATGAATAACATGTTTGAGTTTTTGAGGGATATCAATGCTAGAGAAGTTGTTGATAGCTCTGTTAATGAATGTGTAGTGTCCAAGGCTATTGATATCATAGACAGCATCATGAAGGATCCTTCAATGGCATCCGTGTTAAAATATTTTATTTCTGATGATGATGTTGCTGAAAAGATGGAATATGCATTTAGCTCTCAACATGGGAATCTTTTGGTCCTCATTGATGCATTGGATAGTTGCAACTCTGAATCAGTTAATGTGAAGGTTCTTATTTTCTTTGTTGAACTTTTATCTGGAGATATAGGTCCTAACATCAAACCAAAATTGCAGAAGAAATTCATTGACATGAATTTGCTTCAGCTTTCCAAATGGCTGGAGAAGAGGCTGTTAAGGTCCACAAGTGAACCTTCTGGCAGTCTTACCTGTGTAGATGGTAGCTCATCTTCCCTAAGAGAGTCAACTATGAAATTGATTGCATCACTAATATCCCCTCCTGAATTGCAATCTGAAGAACTGCATCATCATATATATGAAGCTCTGCTAGTCTCACTTGATAACGCCTTTATGCTGTATGACGTCAATACAGCAAAATCGTATCTAAATTTTGTCGTTCAACTTTCAAGTGGAGAGGCCTCAATGAAACCCCTTTTGGAGCGCACAGTGATGTTGATGAAGAAGCTGGCTGGTGATGAGCAGCTGCTTCAGGGCCTAAAATTTCTCTTTGGTTTTCTTGGATCCGTGGTAAGTGATGCTGGGTCTAATAAGAACACTGCTGCAAAGTTAACTGAGAAGTCTTCACTTAGGGTTGGTTCCGGGATTGGATCAGTGGCCTCAAGGTCTCTGGGTTCAAGGAAACATCCTGATGCGTTGGTTCTTTCTTCTAATCAAGAAGGTGGTTCCGCATCTCTTGATTGTGATGCAACTTCAGCTGATGAAGATGAGGATGATGGAACATCGGATGGTGAAGTGGGTAGCATGGATAAGGATGAGTTTGATGATAGTAACAGTGAAAGGGCCCTTGCTTCTAAAGTTTGTACATTTACATCCAGTGGCAGTAATTTTATGGAACAACACTGGTATTTCTGTTATACATGTGACCTCACCGTGTCAAAAGGCTGTTGTTCTGTGTGTGCAAAAGTTTGTCATCGTGGACACCGTGTCGTGTACTCCCGATCAAGTCGTTTTTTTTGTGACTGTGGGGCAGGGGGCGTTCGAGGTAGCAGTTGCCAGTGCCTCAAGGCTAGGAAATTCACCGGAGGTAACAGTGTTCCCACCCGTAGTGCTGGGAATCTTCATGCATTTCTACCATTCACTGAGGAGGGGGATCAGCTGCCTGACAGTGAGTCAGATGTTGATGAAGATGGTTCTGTGGACATGGATAACTCTTTCAAGTTATCATTTTCAAGGGAAATACAAGAGGCAGTTCCATCATTAATAGAAAGACTTGATGTTGAAGATCAGGTGCTTGAACTTTGTTCCTCTTTATTGCCATCTGTCACTAGCCGAAGAGATTCTAACCTTTCAAAGGATAAGAACATATCAATAGGTGAAGACAAAGTTCTGAGTTTCAGTTCTGATCTTCTACAGTTAAAGAAGGCATATAAGAGTGGTTCCTTGGATCTAAAGATAAAGGCTGATTATTCAAATGCAAAGGAACTTAAATCCCATTTAGCTAGTGGTTCCCTTGTCAAATCATTGCTTAGTGTCAGTACTCGAGGTCGGCTTGCTGTTGGGGAGGGTGATAAAGTAGCAATATTTGATGTTGGCCTGCTGATTGGACAGACCACTATTGCACCTGTCACTGCCGACAAGGCTAATGTGAAGCCTCTGTCAAAGAATGTTGTTCGTTTTGAGATTGTACATCTTGCTTTTAACCCATTGGTTGAGAGTTATTTGGCTGTGGCAGGCTATGAAGATTGCCAGGTTCTTACCTTAAGTCATCGTGGAGAGGTCACAGATCGTTTGGCAATTGAACTTTCCCTACAGGGTGCGTATATAAGGCGTGTAGAATGGGTTCCTGGGTCTCAAGTGCAGCTTATGGTGGTCACGAACAAATTTGTTAAGATATATGATCTCTCTCAAGACAATATAAGTCCCATGCACTACATCACCTTGCCTGATGACACAATTGTAGATGCTACACTTGCTGTGGTTTCCCAAGCAAAAGTTTTCCTTCTCGTATTTTCCGAACTTGGTTGCTTATTCAGGTTAGAATTGTCAAATGAAGGAAACTCCGGTGCAAAAACTTTAAAAGAAATTGTGGAAACCCCAGGTAGGATAACACATGCAAAGGGTTCCTCTTTGTACTTCTCATCAACTTACAAGCTGCTATTTGCATCATATCAAGATGGGACAACCTTAGTAGGTAGGCTTAATCATGGTGCATTATCTCTATCAGAGTCATCTGCTGTTTATGAGGATGAACAAGATGGTAAGCATCATCCGGCTGGATTGCATCGTTTCAAGGAGTTGCTTTCTGGCAGTGGGTTATTCGTTTGCTTCTCAAGTGTGAAATCCAATGCTGCTCTGACCATTTCAATCGGAGAGCATGAATTCCTTGCACAGAACATGCGGAATGGAGTGTATTCAACCTCACTTTTGGTGGGTATAACGGCATATAAGCCTTTGTCGAAAGATAAAATTCACTGTCTCGTATTGCATGATGATGGTAGTCTTCAGATATATACCCATGTTCCTGTTGGGGTTGAAGCTGGTGCAAATGTGATCCCTGAAAAAGTTAAGAAGTTAGGATCTGACATACTCAACAGTAAAGCTTATGCTAGTTTGAAGCCAGAGTTCCCACTTGATTTTTTTGAGAAAGCTGTATGCATAACGGCTGATGTCAAGTTAGCTGGTGATGCCATCAGGAATGGGGATTCTGAAGGTGCAAAGCAAAGCTTAGCATCAGAAGATGGATTTCTTGAGAGTCCTACACCTGCAGGATTTAAGGTGCTGTTGGTTACATAAAAAATCTCATTACATTGGATTGATTTATACGTCATAATTACTAAGGCATCAGCTGTATATACTGATGCCCCTTAGTCAATGAAATAACCCTAAATTGATAGGTAGAAAACATCAACCTTGAACTATTCAAGCCCTGAAAGTAAAAAATGAAGTGGTAATTAGCGAATGAGGAAACAATCCATCCTTTAACAGATCATCACTCTCTCCTCCTAAGAAAAACATTGTCAAACAATCTACTGTCTTAATATATTAATTAACCTTGAGTTGACATTTGACACTGCCTTCTCTATTTTCAGGTTACAATTTCCAATTCGAATCCTGACATAGTTATGGTTGGATTTCGCGTTCATGTGGGGAATACTTCAGCTAATCATATACCATCTGATATAACCATATTCCAGAGGGTGATAAAACTAGATGAGGGCATGAGGTCTTGGTATGACATTCCATTTACTGTTGCAGAATCACTTCTGGCTGATGAAGAAATTACAATATCTGTAGGACCAACCTTTAATAGGTCAACTTTGCCCAGAATAGATACCCTGGAAATTTATGGTCGAGCAAAGGATGAATTTGGTTGGAAAGAGAAGATGGATGCAGTACTGGACATGGAGGCTCGTGTGCTTGGGAGCAGTTCCTGGGTTGCAGGTTCTGGGAAGAAGCACCTTACTGGTCAAGCAGCACCTATTGATGAGCAGGTTGTTGCAGATGGACTCAACCTTCTGTCAAAGTTATATGCGTCTTGTAAGCCGCATGGAATTTCAAATGTGGAGGAAGTAAAAACAGAGCTCAGCAAATTGAAGTGCAAGCAGTTGTTGGAAACAATTTTTGAAAGCGACAGAGAACCTTTGTTGCAGGCTGGTGCATGCCGTGTTCTTCAGGCCGTTTTCCCTAGAAAAGAAATTTATTATCAAGTACATACCAAGTCACTTGCTTTTATGAATGTCCTTCCGTTCTCATGCCTCTGATTGTTTGTTTACTTAAAAAAAAAAATCGTATTCTCTTATATAGGAGCATGTTTTTGATCATTTCAGCTTGTATGTGTAGGTTAAGGATACCATGCGGCTTCTGGGGGTGATGAAATCAACTTCCATGCTGTTATCGATGCTGGGAATTGGGGGAAGTACATCAGGGTGGATAATTGAAGAGTTTACAGCCCAGATGCATGCAGTTTCTAAAATTGCACTTCATCGTCGTTCTAACTTGGCTACCTTCCTCAAAACATATGGTATAGTTTGAGTTTCATGTTATATTTGAATTGTCCCCGTAGATGCTGCATGGATTGCTGCCAGGGTTAGGTTTGTAGTTGCATATGATCCTGTCTGTTAATCTTGTTTTAGAACATCCCCTTTTCTGTTGTTTGTGCCTCTGAACTCAGCTGGTTACGGGGATGTGTTTCCTTGACTTTAAGCATGTCTCTTTGGTCTTCTTCTTAATGTTTAAAACACTTGGTGAGGTTTCTTCACATTGCATTGATTTTCGATCTTTTGTAGGTTCCGAGGTGATTGATGGGCTTATGCAGGTCCTATGGGGAATTTTGGACATAGAACAACCTGAAACACAGACCATGAACAACATTGTAGTAGCATCCGTGGACCTCATTTACTCTTATGCTGAGTGTTTGGTTTCACATGACAAAGATGCAGGGGGAGATACTGTTGCACCAGCTGTTTCTCTTTTTAAGAAGCTTCTGTTCTCTCAAAATGAGGCTGTTCAGACTTCTAGCAGGTGTTTATCTATCTTTAGAAGGATCAGTTTATACGTCATATGTTAAATACCTACTGTTTAACATTTTTCTCTGCAGTCTGGCGATATCTTCAAGGTTGCTGCAAGTTCCATTTCCGAAGCAAACAATGTTAGGTGCAGATGATTCTGTGGACAGTGCAACCTCTGTTCCGGCAAGGGCTGATGTTGCAAGCCACACAGGTGGAAATGCTCGGATTATGGTTGAAGAGGACTCCATCACTTCATCTGTTCAATACTGTTGTGATGGCTGCTCCACCGTTCCTATCCTCAGGAGGAGATGGCATTGCACAGTCTGCCCTGATTTTGATTTATGTGAAGCCTGCTATGAAATGCTTGATGCAGACCGTCTTCCTCCACCTCATTCGCGAGACCATCCGATGTCAGCAATTCCAATCGAAGTTGAAACATATGGTGGAGAGGGGAATGCAATGCAATTCTCCACTGATGATCTAAATGATCCGATGTTGCTGCCAGTTGCATCTGATGTTGGCATGTCTACTTCTGCTCCTGAAGTTCATGTATTAGAAACCAATGAATCTGGAGAGTTTCCATCATCAATCACTGACCCTGTTACAATTTCTGCATCAAAAAGGGCTATAAATTCCTCAATTCTTTCTGAGTTTCTTAAACAGCTAAAAGGATGGATGGAGAGTACCTCTGGTGTTCGGGCTGTCCCTGTTATGCAGCTCTTCTACAGGTTATCTTCTGCAGTAGGTGGACCCTTTGTTGATAGCTCAAGGCCTGAGAGTTTAGATCTGGAGAAGTTAATAAAATGGTTTCTAGATGAAATTTCACTCAACAAACCATTTGTAGCCAAATCTCGTTCTTCTTTTGTGGAGGTGTCTATCTTGGTCTTCATGTTCTTCACATTAATGTTGCGAAACTGGCACCAGCCCAGTAGTGATGGTTCGATGCCAAAACTAGGTGGGTCAGCTGACTCACATGAAAAAAACAGTAACCAGATTTCGACTTCTACTCCAGTTACTTCTTCCTCCGGGATGGATGACCAAGAGAAAGATAGTTCTCATTCTCAGCTGCTTCGAGCTTGCGGATCTCTTCGCCAACAAGATTTTGTTAATTACCTTATGGATATTCTACAACAGCTGATGCATGTTTTTAAATCCCCGTCTGTTGGTCTTGATTCTTCGCATGGTACTAACTCCGGATCAGGATGTGGGGCTCTATTAACTGTCCGCAGAGAGATACCAGCGGGTAATTTCTCTCCATTCTTCTCTGACTCCTATGCAAAATCTCATCGTTCAGATATGTTTGCGGACTACCATAGGTTATTGTTAGAGAACACCTTCCGACTAGTCTACAGTTTGGTTCGCCCTGAAAAGCTTGACAAGGCTGTTGAGAAAGAGAAGTTCTTCAAAATTCCATCTGGGAAGGATCTGAAGCTTGATGGATATCAGGATGTTCTTTGCAGTTATATCAATAATCCCAATACGAGTTTCGTAAGAAGGTATGCTAGGAGGCTTTTCTTGCATCTTTGTGGTAGCAAAACCCACTATTACAGCATTCGTGACTCCTGGCAGTTTTCAACTGAAGTTAAGAAGCTGTATAGACATGTAAACAAGTCTGGGGGATTTCAAAGTACTCTCTCCTATGAGAGGAGTGTCAAGATAGTGAAATGCTTGTCAACTATGGCTGAAGTAGCTTCTTCACGTCCAAGAAACTGGCAGAAACATTGTTTAAGGCATGGTGATGTTTTGCGTTTTCTTGTTAATGGGGTCTTCTACTTTCCTGAAGAATGTGTATCTCAGGCTCTCAAACTTCTGAATTTGTCCTTTTATAATGGGAAGGACATCAGCCTGTCACTACAGAAAATTGATGCAGGTGATAACGTCACTGGAACGAGTTCGGGCAAATCAGGGTCACAATCTCTTGATTCAAAGAAGAAAAAGAAGGGAGATGATGGTATGGAATCTGGTTTGGATAAGTCGTATATGGATATGGAACCAATGGTAGATATTTTTGCTGACAAAGGGTACGACGTCTTGAGGCAGTTTGTTGATTGTTTTTTACTTGAGTGGAACTCTAGCTCTGTCCGGGTGGAAGCTAAATGTGTACTTTTTGGAGCCTGGCATCATGGAAAGCAATCATTTAAGGAGACAATGTTGATGATTCTTTTGGAGCAAATAAAATTCTTACCTATGTATGGTCAAAATATTATGGAGTACACAGAGCTTGTCACTTGTTTGTTAGGGAAGGTGCCTGATAGCAATACAAAGCAACAGAGCAATGAAATTGTAGATCGATGCTTAACTTCTGATGTGATCAAGTGCATTTTTGATACACTTCACTTGCAAAATGAGCTCTTGGCCAACCATCCCAACTCACGTATCTATAACACTCTGAGTGGGTTGGTAGAGTTTGATGGTTACTATCTTGAGAGCGAGCCTTGTGTTGCCTGCAGCTGCCCTGAGCTTCCTTACAGTAGGATGAAGTTAGAGAGTCTGAAATCCGAGACAAAGTTCACTGACAACCGCATAATAGTGAAGTGCACAGGAAGCTACACCATTCAGAGTGTGACCATGAATGTACATGATGCCCGGAAGTCTAAGTCGGTGAAGGTATTGAACCTGTATTACAACAACAGACCTGTGGCTGATTTAGCTGAGCTAAAAAATAATTGGTCCTTGTGGAAGCGTGCAAAGATATGTCATCTTGCTTTCAATCAGACTGAGCTGAAAGTGGATTTTCCTATTCCCATCACTGCATGTAACTTCATGATCGAACTTGATTCTTTTTACGAGAATCTTCAGGCTCTATCTCTTGAACCACTACAATGCCCACGGTGCAGTCGTCCTGTCACTGATAGGCATGGAATCTGTAGTAATTGTCACGAGAATGCTTATCAGTGTAGGCAATGCCGCAACATCAATTATGAAAACTTAGATTCTTTTCTATGTAATGAGTGTGGTTATAGCAAGTATGGACGTTTTGAATTCAATTTTATGGCAAAACCAAGTTTCACATTTGATAACATGGAGAATGATGATGATATGAAGAAGGGTTTGGCTGCTATAGAATCTGAATCTGAAAATGCTCACAGGAGGTATCAGCAGCTCTTAGGCTTTAAAAAACCTCTACTGAAGATTGTATCAAGCATCGGTGAGAATGACATGGACTCTCAACAGAAGGATTCTGTTCAGCAGATGATGGTATCTTTGCCTGGTCCTTCATGTAAGATAAACCGTAAAATTGCACTTCTTGGTGTTCTCTATGGTGAAAAATGTAAAGCTGCTTTCGATTCGGTTAGCAAAAGTGTTCAGACCCTTCAAGGGCTTCGACGGGTTTTAATGAATTACTTGCACCAAAAACAGTCTGATAACTCTGTTGCCTCCTCCAGACTAGTTGTTTCCAGGTCACCAAACAGCTGTTACGGTTGTGCCACTGTATTTGTTACACAGTGTCTTGAGATGCTACAGGTGTTGTCAAAGCACCCAAGTTCGAAAAGGCAGCTTGTGGCTGCTGGAATTTTATCCGAGTTGTTTGAGAATAATATTCATCAAGGTCCCAAGACTGCTCGTGTCCAAGCCAGAGTAGCACTTTGTGCCTTCTCTGAAGGTGATAGGGATGCAGTGACTGAGTTGAATGCTCTTATACAGAAGAAGGTAATGTATTGTCTTGAACATCATCGTTCTATGGATATTGCACTTGCAACACGCGAAGAGCTGCTCTTGCTTTCAGAGGTTTGCTCTTTGGCTGATGAATTTTGGGAGTCAAGATTACGGGTTGTCTTCCAGCTATTATTCTCTTCAATAAAATTGGGTGCCAAACATCCTTCTATATCTGAGCATGTTATTCTTCCTTGCCTGAGGATTATATCCCAGGCATGCACTCCTCCAAAGCCTGATTCATCAGACAAAGAGCAAGGAGTGAAAGCGGGCCCAGCTCCACTACAAAAGGATGAACACACCTTAAGCACATCCAGGTCGTCCAGTGTTGTCAGTGGTAGCAAGTCTGTGCCTGAGGCATCAGAGAAGAACTGGGACGGTTCTCAGAAGACTCATGATATTCAGTTGTTAAGCTATTCAGAGTGGGAAAAAGGTGCTTCTTATCTTGATTTTGTTAGGCGGCATAAAGTGTCACAGGTAACTAGACCTGGGCAGAGGTCACGACCTCAGAGGTACGAGTTTCTCGCCTTAAAGTATGCTCTTAGATGGAAACGTCGTGCTTGTAGGACAGGTGAAAGTGAAATAGCATCCTTTGAACTGGGTTCATGGGTTACAGAACTGGTTTTGAGTGCTTGTTCTCAATCTATAAGATCTGAAATGTGCATTCTGATCAGTCTGCTTTGTGCCCAAAGTTCATCCAGACGGTTTCGGCTACTAAATTTACTGATGTCTTTGTTGCCGGCAACTCTTTCTGCTGGTGAAAATGCTGCCGAGTATTTCGAGTTGCTCTTCAAGATGATAGAAGCCGAAGATGCACGTCTTTTCTTGACTGTACGTGGATGTTTGACTACAATATGTAAGTTGATTACTCAAGAGGTAAGTAATGTTGAATCTCTGGAGAGGAGCCTCCGTATTGACATCTCACAGGGATTCATTCTTCACAAGCTTATTGAGCTCTTAGGAAAATTTTTGGAGGTCCCCAATATCAGATCCAGGTATTGTTGTCTATTTTCTAGTGAGGCTTGATATTCTGTTCATCTTTTATGTTAATTTCCTTCTGGATGCCAGGTTCATGAGAGAGCAGCTGCTCTCTGAAGTTCTTGAGGCCCTTATTGTTATCAGGGGTCTGATAGTGCAAAAAACAAAGTTGATAGGCGATTGCAGCCGACTATTGAAGGATCTTCTGGACAGTCTTTTGCTGGAGAGTGCTGAAAATAAAAAGCATTTCATCCAGGCATGCATTGGCGGTCTACAGATTAATGGGGATGATAAAAGACGGTCAAATATGGTATGTCGGTAATTCTGGTCAAATATCTTCTCTCAACTGGTCGTTAATTCTAGGATAGCAGATATGGGTTTAAATAAGCATCCTGGCCTTAATGGAACCAAATTCTATGTGTTTCATCTTGATCAAGTTGATTGATTTGTTTTTTTAGACTATCGGTTTCTAGAAAACATTGAAGTTTATACCAGCCAATTGTAATACCTAATAATAAAAATTATGATAAAAGTAAAACAACATAGAATTAGATTAGGGAGATCTCAACATTCGATTCTGACTAGAAACCTAGTTTAATGGGAAAAAACGTGTGGGATTGGTTGATAGAGGGATGAGAAATGTTACTATGTGGTCTGAAGAAGTTTCAACTTCCTTAATTGTATATTTTCACTAAGCAATGTAGTCAAAATTAAAGACAAATTTTTGTTGATAGTTACTCATCTTTAATGTGAACATAATAGTTTTGATAGGTGTGAAATGTATTACATATGAAGGTATAGAAATGTATTCATTCCTTTTATCTGAAAGCCCAAGAAAAAACTGAAAACAATCTGAAACACCTGTTATCAGTTGCACTCAGGCATTCATCCATTTCATATAGATGGCCTGCAAACCTTTTTTATGCTGACATTTATTTTATAGCATGTATTTTCTTGTTCCCTTGAAGTAAGTTGTATGATGATTTGATTGCTCATTTACAACTAAAGTAATATATGTTCTGCAGTTCATCTTGGAGCAACTCTGTAACCTGATCTGCCCATCAAAACCCGAAGCTGTGTATCATCTGATACTGAACAAGGCACATACCCAAGAGGAGTTCATCCGGGGCTCAATGACCAGAAATCCTTATTCCAGTGCCGAGATAGGTCCATTGATGCGCGATGTCAAAAACAAAATTTGTAATCAGTTGGATCTTTTAGGGCTTATCGAGGATGATTATGGTATGGAACTACTAGTAGCTGGGAATATAATCTCCCTCGATTTGAGCATTGCCCAAGTCTACGAGCAAGTTTGGAAAAAGTCAAGTAGTCAGTCCACAAATGCAGTTGCTGCTGCCACATTACTTTCTTCCGCCGCTGCCACGTCTGCAAGAGATTTCCCCCCTATGACCGTAACCTACAGGCTTCAGGTTTCTTTACGCTGTTTCTAAACATGATATTGTATTTTGCTCTATTTGTTTTGACCGTTACTCATTATTCATATCATTGTCCACATCTTACAGGGGTTGGATGGTGAAGCTACCGAGCCCATGATCAAAGAATTGGATGAGGATAGAGAAGAGTCCCAGGATCCTGAGGTGGAGTTTGCAATAGCAGGTGCAGTTCGGGAGTGTGGTGGGCTGGAAAATTTGTTGCAAATTGTTCAGGTGTGTAGATCGTCTTCTACATTGCTGCATGTTTAATTGGACTAGTTTTCAGTTCAAGAATGTTTGATGCTTCAAGTTTCATTTTCTAATGTTAAATGATTTTTTTAATTGTGTTGTCTTGTGGTTGTCAATGCAGCGTTTGCGAGATGATCTGAAGTCTAACCAGGAGCAACTTGTGGCTGTTCTGAATCTTTTAATGCACTGCTGCAAAATAAGGGAAAACAGGAGGGCCTTGTTGAGGCTTGGAGCTTTAAGTTTACTCCTAGAAATTGCACGGCGTGCATTCTCTGTTGATGCCATCGAGCCAGCTGAAGGCATTCTTCTAATTGTGGAGAGTTTGACTATGGAAGCTAACGAAAGTGATAATATTGACATCACTCAGAATGCTCTTACTGTCTCCAATGAAGAAGCTGGTGCCGGGGAACAGGCCAAGAAAATAGTCCTCATGTTCCTGGAGAGGCTTTCTCACCCAGTAGGGCTTAAAAAGTCGAGCAAACAGCAGAGAAATACTGAGATGGTAGCTAGAATTTTGCCTTATTTGACCTATGGTGAGCCTGCTGCAATGGAAGCACTCGTTCAATACTTTGACCCTTACCTAAAGAATTGGGTTGAGTTTGACCAGCTACAGAAACAGCATCTAGAAAACCCAAAGGATGAGAGTGTCTCTCTGCAAGCATCCAAACAGAGGTTGGCAGTCGAGAACTTTGTTAGGGTTTCAGAGTCGATGAAGACAAGTTCTTGTGGAGAAAGACTAAAGGATATCATATTGGAAACTGGGATTACTGAAGTTGCGGTTAGACATCTTAGGGAGAGTTTTGTGTTTACTGGTGAAGCTGGATTTAAATCTAGTCCTGAGTGGATTTTTGGCTTAAAACTTCCATCTGTTCCGCTTATACTGTCGATGCTCAGAGGGTTGTCAATGGGGCACTTGGCAACACAAAAATGTTTGGATGAAGGAGGGATATTACCCTTGCTCCATGCCTTGGAAGGCGTCTCTGGAGAAAATGATATTGGAGCAAGAGCTGAAAACTTGTTGGATACCCTCTCGGATAAAGAGGGAAAAGGTGATGGGTTCCTAGCTGATAGGATTCGTGGGTTGCGCCATGCCACACGGGATGAAATGAGACGCTTGGCATTAATGAAGAGAAAGGAGTTGCTTCAGGTAATTTTCGAGGACTATAGTTATGGGCTTTCTGGATGTATCGTTTTTTTTACTATTAGTATATCTGATAGATTTTGTTTGATGAACAGGGGCTTGGGATGCGGCAAGAAATGGCTTCTGATGGTGGGAAGCGAATCGTTGTTGCTCAACCAATCCTTGAAGGTTTGGAAGAGATGGAAGAAGAGGAAGAGGGGTTGGCTTGCATGGTATGTCGTGAGGGATATAGTCTTAGACCAAACGACTTACTTGGCATCTACACGTTCAGTAAAAGGGTTAATCTGGGTGTTGGGACTTCAGGAAGTACTCGTGGAGATTGTGTTTACACAACCGTTAGCCATTTCAACATCATACATTTCCAGTGCCACCAGGAGGCCAAGAGAGCAGATGCTGCACTAAAGAATCCCAAAAAGGAATGGGATGGAGCTGCCCTCAGAAACAACGAGACACTTTGCAATAATTTGTATCCCATAAGAGGTCCCGCTGTTCCACTATCTCAATATACACGCTATGTTGATCAGTACTGGGATTACCTTAATGCCCTTGGACGTGCTGATGGAAGTCGACTCCGCTTGTTGACTTACGATATAGTTCTGGTATGCAACATTTTCCCTTCATTTTAATTGTTTGCTGCCTTCTAATTTTGCCTGTATTTGTTTAACGTTGAACAAATATTGTTACAGATGCTTGCACGATTTGCAACAGGTGCATCGTTCAGCACCGACTGCAGAGGGGGAGGAAAGGAGAGCAATGCAAAATTTCTTCCGTTTATGGTCCAGATGGCCCGTTATTTTTTCGATCACGATTCTTCTCAACGACATAATCTAGCCAAGTCTGTGGGAGCATATCTTGCCTCATCTACCACATCCACACCAGATTCTAAATCCCCAACTTCTTCCTCTGTGGGAACAGAGGAAACGGTTCAGTTTATGATGGTCAGTTCCCTTCTTTCGGAGTCATACGAGTCTTGGTTACTACACCGTCGCGCTTTCTTGCAGCGAGGTATATACCATGCATATATGCAGCGGACTCATGCCAGGTCATCTCACCGCTCATCAACATCATCCTCACCATCCACTCCCTCTAAGTCAGAAGCAAAACCAGAGGAACTGCTGACCATAATCCAGCCAATGCTCGTCTACACTGGTTTAATCGAGCAACTTCAACGCTATTTTAAGGTGCAAAAGAAAGGGGTAGGTAGTTCAGGTCAAACAGGAGATAAGGATGAGAAAAACTTGGAAGGTTGGGAGTTGGTGATGAAGGAGAAACTACTGAATGTGAAAGACATGGTGGGATTCTCGAAAGAGATGTTATCATGGCTTGACGATATGATTTCTGCCACCCATTTACAGGAGGCATTTGACGTTATTGGTGTTTTGGCTGATGTGATGTCGAGCCCATCGAGTAAGTGTGAGGATTTTGTGTACGCTGCAATTGAAGCTGGGAAAGGCTAAAGGTTCTGATACATACTTGGGTTCGAGTTCATACATGGTTTATATGTAAATGCGACCGAAATTTTGACTCTATGTAAATTGCTCATATTCGATGTAATACTTTCTACTAGGAGACTTGAATGGGATTTGAATATTCTATTGCCAGCTTCAATTTACATCTACAGGTTGCGCTCATATTTACTAGATATGTTTTAGACTTTTACACTACATTCTCGGGGTTTTTTAGTGAAAAGGAAAAGAAAGCAGAAAAGATAAAAAATTGTCATTTTTGAGTTTTTTTAGGAAGGAAAATAACGGAGAGAAATGAATTATGGTAGACTTTTTAATGTGAAAGAGAAGAATTCATCCAATTATTTTTCGTTCATTTCTTTTACTTTTCTTTCATCTTGAGGATATGTGTAAGCTATCATACGTTATATTCCTCTCCAAAAATTTCTCTTTCCTTTTCCATCTCATTCATTTTCACTAAAAAAACTCAAGAATGTAGTATTAGGGTTAAGCTAATTTAAATATATGTGGTACTTATTACATGTTGAAAAATAATGTAGTTAGGCGGATTGTGTAGTAGTTGAACTTTCAACTAAATTTAAATGGTAATTAGCGTATATAAATGTATCCAATTTCATCAAAATATTCATTATAGATAAAAAAATTCAAAGGTATTGTGTGAGGTGATGTTAGTAGAGGGCAAACTTACGAGTGAAAAGGCATACATTAGAGACAATGAGATGGTAATTATGTTTAATAACTTATAATAATTAATATATGGATTAAAATGATAAATATGTCTAAAAAGTAGAAACATATTCTATTTATTATTTACCGCATAACATAAAAAACTTTTCAACATGATTACATGAGTTTAATGAAGAACGATTAGAAAAATGAAGAATAAAAAAACTAATAGAAGTGTTTCATTTCATTCGAAATTCCACTGTTACTCAAAAATTTAAAATTAAATATCTCATAAACGGTGTGTAAAAGTTAGAAAAATTAGATATTCGGAATCAACATATATTTATCTTCTATAAGGGATCGAACGAGCTATACTTTCGAAAGATTTTTTTTTTCCTTGTTTGTTAGGTCATAAAAAGTGCACTGCATATAATCACATGTTATTATGTATATAACCACATATTATTTGCTACAAATTTCAAATTGGTAGATGATTATATATTAATGTTATATGTTAATTCACAAGTGATAATAATCTAATATATATTCAAATGAATAATTATAAATAAGATTTGAAAGATTACATTTTTTTCACTCAAAATCACATATGATTAGTGGATTTGATATTTAATGACATATTCACATATGATTTTGTATATAATCACAAGAGATTACAATATGATGAGTAATTACCGATAGATAATAATTCACATTCGGTTCAACTTGATATTTATTTTATATGTACAATTACTCTTAATCACACATGAATACTACTTTAATATTTAATCATATGTGAATACAATTGTAATCTCGGGTGATTACGATTTTAATTTATCAAATAAAATTATTTCATGTAATTTTGAAATTTATAGTTGATAATGTGATTATTAACATCAAGTGTGATTACAATTTTTATTTGTCAAAAAAAATTATTTCATGTAGTTTTTAAACTTATAATTGTTAATAAACTACTAACAAAAAATGTAAATGTAGACAAATAAATCCAAGTTTAAAGTTTTCTTTTATTGATATGAATCAATGAATAATTTACAAAGTTTAATGTGGAAATAGACAAGACAAACTAGTCTAAATAAACTAACTTGTGACAAATTTGGCTTCAACAGATCATCAACAAATAACTTGTTGTTGATACTCAGTGATCAACACTTAACAGATAAGTGATGGCACTTGGTTCACTGATATGCAGGAACGTTCTTAAATCAAATGTTGATCGCGAATACAAAATTCTGGACATTAAATATGGTTGTTGACTGTGGTATTTATAGTCACATAAAAGTAACTCTAAACCCTATACGTGTCAACACCATATTCGTTGGGTACATAATGAAACTTCCAATGCAATAGATGTGACATTACATCTTAGGAATAAGTGAGCGCACATATCTTTTGAAAGATATGCACACTTTATATGTTACAGCATATAAGTTGATCTTCTATTGTACATAAGGTATTTGTCAGACCTAATGTCTTCTTGGATAAAGGCTTGGACCGCTAATTAATAGAGCAGAGTTGATTTCCACATCAGTGAACTGTTCTCTATCTCAGTCTTCAGTCTTCGATTTTAACAGATGCTTCAAGTTCTTGACAGCGTCAGGCCTGTGTAACTTCTTCAGAAACTAAGCGTCTATCAGTGAATGATAGATGCTTCATTAAGTTTTAAGTTACAAAGAGAAAGTCACTGCTGATAGATGCAGTGACTAGAGTAAGCTCATAAATATTCTAAGTATTAGGAAGCTCACTGATTAGTGAGTATTTGCACCTGTTTACTCTTTAGTTCATTGCTGACAGATCCAGCGATAGATAAAACACTTAGATAAAATTTATCATCTATAAATTACATTAGTGGGATCGCTGACCCAACAAAGTTTAAGACAATTTTTTTTTGTAATTCATTGTGTTTGGTATATGTGAATGTAGTAAGTGGCTCAAATCTGACCAGATAATGTTGAGGAATTTTTTTGTTTATCATCTATATCTTTTATCTTTATCCTTTCATTTTGCAGATGCACAATTAAAACTTATGTTGGTGTTTGAGCGAGTAAAGGAGCTTGATGTCTTGAAAGCACAAGTATAAGCCCAGGAATGGACTTTCTTAAGAGTTGTTGCCATGCGAACAAAGCTACAAATAATCATAGCTATAGTTCAAAGTACTTCTGGAGGTTTTGGGAACGATAAGCTCAACAACTAGTCTAATGTTGTCGGTGCTAATGATGATGCAGGAGACCCATCTGGTGCTAGTCCTGGTGCTTTTTGTTAATGTGGGGGTTTTGCAACCGAATTGTTGCTTTGCAATTATCGCTAAATGTATATATAAAAAAAAAAGGCAAGTGGATATTGAAGTATCAGGTATAAAGAGAAACACTCATCTAGACTAGCTTACTGACGATTTCGGGGTGTTTGTTAAAACCAGTTTGTATGTTATTGTTCATTAAACTCAATCGAGTATGGAATTCGTGTTCACTCATTCCAAAAGATTAAATAGAATTACCCTTTCTTGTTCACTACGGGTTTCTAACTAAACTAGTCTCCATTCAATTTAGTAACTAATGTTTTAATCATGTAAACCTACGTGTGCAAGAATACTAAATCAAAGTCGAGTTGTCTTCTTAGATTTAATACAACCGCAATCAAGTTAAATCAATAAATCTATTTTAATCTTGCGTTCGCGTAGATTTAGTAATTATTCATAGACAAATAATTACAACAAACCAAAATAATGTAATAATGGTCACTAAAACATTAAATGCTTCATTAATAGATAAATTAAGCCAAGTAAAACTAAATCACAATTGAATTTCTAATTAAACATTAGGTGAACAATAATAAACATCAAAAGTTAACACCCATAACCAAGAGTTTGCATCATCTAAATGAGTGTTAAAGAACTTAGCTCATAACTACACAAGAATCAACAAAAGAGGTAATAATAATCAAAGCAAACATCGTAATCAAAGGAAAAGATATAAACCGAATGATGTAAATGTCTACAAATGTTGGATCCTCAATCTTGGGTGAAGAATAAGAGCAAAACAAGAAAAATTTCCAAAAAGCTCCAAAAATCGCCCCCAAGTCGGCTGTGAAAAAGTTGGGTTCCAAGTTAATTTCTCTATCTCATTAATTAGGGTTTTAGTGCAGAACTGTCAGAAATGCAAGCCACGCGTACGCGTGACACAACTACCCGAACGCGTGAAAGGTATTTGGCTCCCGGCTGAACAAAGGCCACCCGTTCGGGCTAATCAGCAGCAAACATCACCCGGACGCGTTAGGTGTCACCCGGACAGGTGATTTGAGTGGTGAGACTTTCTGTTGAACTTCACACGGGCTGCTCAAGTTCACCCGTTCTGACCAAGTCTACCTGGACGCGTGAACGATTCACCCGGACGCGTGAAGTGTTATTCAGCAGTTTTCACAATTTTCCACTTTTTGCTCGTTCATCCTCGCAATTGACTTTCATTCCCTGAAAATATAATTTTATCCTTTTAAGTACCGCAAGTCCACTAAATTAACAGGAATAATTATCAAAATGAGGGTTATTGCTATTAGTAAACATGTGTAAATCGGGCAATATCATCCTCTTACTGAAAGTCGGACTGAATTAGGACTGTCAGGCAGTCATTGGAGCAATCCATTCTTTTTCCAATCAAGTCTAGTTTTAGTCCAGTTTAGAATCGGTTTCAGTTTTAGACTATTTTGCTCATCTCTACTCACCAGTGTAAAGAAACTATGGGATGCTAGGCAAAAAGACTAATTTTCTTATACGGATTCTAGATAACCGTGTCTACTGAAAGCCGCAAAGTATTCAGTATGTCATAGACTCACAGTAGCTGTAGAAAGATACGATACATATATGCATTGATGTATAATATTCGGTAAGGTATTCAACACAAGATATAGTGCTTAAGGAAGAGACATCTCTAAACACAAGTTCATCGTATGTCCACCGTCCACTCTATAGGTGGCAATATAGGTGAGTCGAATAACAAGCTATAACATGTTACAGTATAATCGGTTATATCTTTAGTATGTGCAAAAGCATGTAAATTGTTTAAACCAGTCAAAATAAGGTAGGTTGACCCATTAACAATTCAAACTTTGTCCATTTTTTGGTTTAAAATTAGTAAATATGATAATGAAATAATCTATAAATATTATCATCTAATATTGTTTGATAAGCAATCTAAGCAATTGTAAACACTAAACACTCGGAGTATACTTCCGGGTAACTTCAAACCTTTTGACATGTTTTTTTGCTATAATAAACATAATTGACCTATGATAAAGATTAGGTTGTTGTCTAGCTCGCACAAATAATGAGAACTATAAACAGATTAAATAACTATACATTAACAGAAGATGACATTGAATTGAGTTAGATTAGTAGTAAAGCATAGCAAATTGAACTAATAATTTCTACCATAAGTAAAAAATGGCAATCAACAAAGTTGCGTAGATTCAATCAAAAGACAATGAAAGATCAAGTAGAGGCACCTAACAAAATCTCCTTCTAAAGCAGGTTTACCAGAATACTGAATGCTTATGTCATCCCCATGATTTGCCTAGAACATTAAAATAATTGTGCCACAAGTTTATGGTTTAGGAGGTTTGCATTTAAAAATAAAAGCAAATATAAAAATTCAAGTAATCAAATGACGAAAAACCCAGCCGATGATACGTAGATTCACAGGTACGGATTATGGGTATAGATTTTTGAATTAGTATGGAGTACGTGTATCTGCTAACCAGTATCACTAAGTAAAATAGATGCTTTATCGAATAACAAAAATGTGATCTTTTAAACACCCTTATAATAAGATACGCAAGAAGAGCGATTCTTGGGTGGCAATTCTCAATTTGGTAACTTATATATATATACATATATAATTTTAAGCAACATATCTCAAACCAAAACCGAGCTTTGTAAAAGTTGATGGTAGATAAGAAAGATAAGAAACCTATCACTGTATGTATATTCTAACACATGTACGAGTATTCAGTTTTTAAAGAAAGAAAAAAGATTCCTCCTTTTGTCCCGTGAAACTGTTTTATTTATAGATCGGGAGAAAGATTCATTTTTACATATTCATTGTATGTATCTCTAAGCAAAATGATGTATTTACTTCATTCATGAATCGTAATATAGTTTTTTGATTCATGAATCGAAAGATTCTTTAACATGACCGATATCATATTTAATTTTAAAAACTCAATTATTATTTTTTTACTTTTTTTTTAATAACTTGTTTATAAGTTATCCTATCGCCTAACAGAACAAAACAAACACATTAAGTGAAAAAATGAAAACCACAACCCTTATTCACAAAACCATAGACCTTATTCCTTAAAATTGACTGCAGACAACTAGTACACCCAATATCTGCAGTAGCAGTTGTATTTGGTTGAATCACTTTGATTCACAAAACCCAAAGTCAATTGAAATTTTGATTGTTATTTGTAAATCCTGCTACACCCTTTAAGTAAAGTTATATCATTTTCCACCAAAACCACTCGACTCAGTCTTATTTCTTGATCAATTTATTGCCTCTATATTCACTCTATAACCCATTCTTTCTTGATAAAAAAAGAAGGTAAAGATCTGAACTTTATGGTGTTTAAGTACTTTGTTTGACTGTTGAATTTTTTGTGTGTCAACTTTTATATGATCTGTTTAGTTCATGTTACTTTGAAGTGTTGAGTAGCTTATTTCTGATGATAAGAGTTCCATTCATAGGTGGGATTTTAATTGTCCCTGTTATTCATAAGCATTTGAATTCCATTCAGCAGGCAGTTCCACCTGTCATACATCGAGACTTGAAGTCTGCCAATATATTGCTCGACCACTTGATGAGAGCTAAGGTAAACTTCTGTTTAAAGGGATTAACTTTTTGAACATTCTATTTGGGCTTCTGTTATAGTTAAGTCATTTTCTTATAAAAAGACTACACCTTGCAAGAATAAACTATATTTACGTAGAAAAAGAAAGGGATAATTGTTTCGTTATGTATCGAACTTTACACTTTTTACTATTGTATGTAACCACATTTCAAAAGTGATATTGTAAGTATCAAACTTGTGATTTTCATATATTGTATGCAATATTTCCTTTTTTGACCATTACAAAAAAGGAAAGTTTTCTTTTTTGTCAAGTCTAAAAAAGGCAAGTCAACATGCACTATGCGAAAATCACAAGTTCGATACATACAATAACACTTTTGAAAGGTGGTTACATACAATAGTAAAAATGTAAAGTTCAATACATAACGAAACAATTAACTTAAAAGGAAAAGAACTTATCGGATACCCTTTACACAATGTAATGATTTTATGTTCTTACTTCTTAACAACAAAATCCAAGTACATTGGTTGGGAAAGTTAATTGATTGACTTTTTGGGGCATGTATTTGACATGTTAACATTAATAGTTGCTGACTTTGGTCTATCATAAGAAGAGGTGTACGATGGGCGAAACTCAAGCCTCTGTTAGAAATCGGATTTATTGATTACTCGGATGATACTGAAAGTCGTGATTCACTTTCAGATTGAAATATTTCGTTGGTACACACGAAATTCCAATCGGATAAAATTCAGTATACTTGCAGAAACTAGTATGTGAAAATGTTATGATTTTCTGTACCAAAAATGATGAATAAAACTGATCCCAGCCAGGGGCTGCCGCCCCTTGGACCCCGCTACCGGGGGCGCTGCCCCCGGACCACCGTTGGACCCAAACGAATTAAAACAAGCATGCACCCCGCACCACCAAACTTGTTTAATATTCATTTAGATCAAATTGGTCAAATAAGTTTAATCCCATCACATTTAAATCATATTGGTGATAAATCACCAACAGCCTCAAAGGTACTTACTGGTACATTGATCCTGTGTATATATCCACAAACAAGTGCACGATGAAAAGTGACATCTACAGTTTTGGGGTCATCCTGTTTGAACTTATTACGGCCATTCACCCACAAAAAAATCTCATGGAATATGTCAATCTAGTAAGCTAATACCATCCATTTCTTCCTCTTTACAAGTTTTTGGTAGACCTGGCAAAACGGGTAATGGATTAATATAGGTCCGGGCAAAACTGATATAATTTCTAGTTTTTGTCCATAAACGGATTTTATCACACTGGGTTGACCTGTTAAGACTTTGCGTTATCTAATTAAATGATATTTTAACTATGATTAGAAAACTACTTTAATAAATAAATATATAAATTTTATAAATAAAAGCGATGGTAAGCTTTTAAAAATACTTGAGAAGATATTCAACATTTCAACCCATTTGACATATTTTCTTTTCTATATCCATTTTTAATTCACTTTGATCTGTTAGGGATAAAATATGTAAACAAGTAGTTTGACTTGTCAGCTCTAGCTTTACCGTATATCTTGGGATTAAAAAGTCGTTTTTTTCTTTTGAAATAAATAGGCAGCAATGAGTTCAGATGGGATCGATGAAATTCTGGACAAGGAGCTTGTGGGTGTGTGATCCAGAAGATGTGAGAAGCTTAGCTCGAATAGCACACAGATGCTTGCATAAGACACCAAGAAAGTGCCCTTCAATTGCGGAGGTTTCACAGGCTATTATGAAGCTGAAACAGAGACGGCTAGTTAGGGAAGATAGTACAATGTCGTTTGCAGGTGAAGAGTTCTCGGGGGTAGTAGGGTGCATTGAACTCCAGCAAAATCAGTTGAGGAAAATGACCAGCATAGCTGAATCCTGAATTGTTAAAATCTGTTATGGTTGTTGCAGTATTTTTGGTGGAAAGACGTATACATTTTACATAGAGAAATGAATGAAATACCAGTTGGCCCTTTCTGGCTACTATATTGTTGGGAACTTTATATATTTTGTGTATCAGATAAATAAGGATCAATGAGGTCAAAACTTTCGATACTAGAAAACATCCGAGGCCCTACTAATTTAGATATTTTTGGTGGTTTTAACATAACATTATACATACATGGATAACATATGCGGTATGTGTAGATCATCTATTTAATTATATTATTACTAAACACTTAGCTTGTAATCTGCAAGTATACTAATGCCTTTATAAGGATGATATAAACTTTGTATGTTAACATTCTTTGCATCATCTATAGTGAAACAAAATTTTTCTTGTAATGTTTACCTGCCTCATTATCTATTTATTTCAATACATAAAATTCAATGTACAGAACATATAGTAGTGCTACATGATCTCTCAGAACTAGCAACGATTTATGGATGAAAACAAAGCACGCATATATAATTTACAACGTATAAGCAAGACATTTATGACCCTTCTATTTAAAAAACAAAAAATACAAACACCCAAAAAGAAAAATAATACCATCTCGGGTTTTGCTAGTTGTTAAAACTATTACTATCTATCTATATATGTTAGGGGACTTCACTTGTATAGGGGAGCAAAATTGTGAGCCTAAACCTAACCTATTTTTGTGCTTATTATTTCATTTCTAAAGTTCAATTCACGGGGCCTAAATACTAAACTAAATAGTAATTTGGTTTAGTAATTAGTTTCCAGGCTCGTGGTTGTTGATTGGAGGTTTTCGACGAGGCTTCTTCATGCCACCGTAATCCCTTTTCATCATCTGCATGACCTTTTTGTCAGCGTCTTCAAGTATTTTCTTCCATTCATCGCTCTGATCATCATGAGAAACGATCGTCGTCTCTCCATTCGTGGTCTCCAACATTCTTCTTTCTTGTCCCTACAGAGAGCACAATAATATGTCTTAATAATCTAGTAAAACATCGTTAATGTATATTAAGAAATGTTATAAGACTACTCGTCTTAATTCTCATGTTCATGTAAGTTAAAAGAGAGATGAAACAATAGATTACTTGGCTATTCAAGAAGTCTTGTGGTCCTTCCTTTAGATCATTCTTATCTGTTCATCAAAATTAACAAAAGTTTGTCACTTTTCCATATAATATTACACCACAAGCTTATAACTAAACCATAACTCATGTTCTTAGTCCAGAAAGAGTTAAATACTACTTACATAAGTAGGTATAGTATATGGATTCATGGTACTTTCTTCTTAAACAAAAAGTAATTACTTTGAAGGTCAAATAACTATATTTGCAGCTTTCTGATTAAAAAAAAAGATGTTAAATATAAGTATTATGAAATAGAAATAAAAACTAAACTAAACTAAACTAAACTAAACTCAAGAGAATATTTAAAATCAAAAAAAAATTATATGGAAGAACCAAGCAATAATTTTTTAACTAAAAGTGTGATTGCATGTATATTCAAATTGATTAGAAAAGTACATATTCTCCAAAATATCTTATATTATGTATAATTGGGATCTAATTATAACTAATTAAACTAAATTAAGAAATACAAGCAGTAGTTAGTAACATGTTATTGCCTGTTATCAGTTATTCCTAGGAGGGTGGTGTTTTGCAGAATGATAATCAGCAGTGAAAGCAACAAAACCTGCTTCCACATTCAACTTCTGGGCATCACCTGTTCTTGATCTTGAACCCATTTCTTCATCTTCTTTCTTCAACATCATTCCGATTTTCCTTCCTCCGATTCTCACGTCCTTATTTGATCCACTACCGATCCCCAAAGTTGCAGCAACGAGTTCCTGTTCAAACAATAACACCCTTCTAATTAAATACACCATATATTTCAAGTATATATAACTCTAACTTTTAAATATCAATATTAAAAAAGAAACTATATAAACATGGTAGTTTCTATAGCAATAATAATACTTTCATTAGATTTCTTATAGATACCCTTTTCTCTTTAGTCTTTGATTCGCAGAAAGTACATCCTATTAGATGGAGTATTACTAAAGGTAATGTCGAAACTACACTCTCTTAGAAATAAAAGGTAGCAAAAAGAGTACATGCGATGATGATAAGTTTATCAAACTAAAAATACTACCTTGTTAAGAGATGCATCACTTTCTTGACTTTCTTTGATTAAATTTGCTTCAAGTAATCTCCTTTCTAGCAAAGAGACAAGTGAGAAAGATACATTCATTTCTTAGTAAACAAAGAGAATATATAGTCATTAAGAAAGCTAGAAAAGTATATAGGGAAGGTATGAAGTACCTTGATAAAGAACACCGTCTACATGAACACTTTGAAGTGAAAATGAAACAAGGAGAAGAGCAAGTATATATCCCTCAAACTTTTTCAACACCATTTTTAACAATTTCTAGGGTTTCTGTTTTTCCTTTTTAAACTAATTAATAGCTAAGAGTTCAGAGTTTGTTGTAAGAGAGAACAGAAGAGATTCTATGAAGAAGAGCATGTGAAGCTTTATAGACATTTTAACCCGTTCCACCTCCTCCTATTATTAACCGGCTAACCTGGGTCAAAACTAGGGTTCCAACATGTGTTGAGTTAAATATATTTATGTTTTCTCGAAATATGCATAACTTTGATCAGAGACTTTGTATTCACAAACTATATATATATATATATGTTTTCATAGGTTCATGAGATGAAGAAGGAAAGATCAAATAAAAATCTTCTTTTTCCCACTTGTTAGTGCATCTTTTCATATCAACTTCAACTTTTGTATATATAAAACTACTAAAGCAAATAGTTCAGTACGTTTTCACAACTTACGAAACCGTGAATAACAATTCTTGACTATTAATTAATGTATTATAAACTTCTGTCACATTACTTTAAAAATGTGTAACACTTAACTATCTACATTCAATTAGAAAATACAAAAGTGTTAAAGCTAGTCTTACGCGTGTAATTGTATAAAAGAAGATTTGCACTTTTAAGCGTACAAAAATATTTTAATTATTCATACTTGGAAGAAAGGTGACAAATCACACGACATTTCTGCATTCAATTGATTAATTATACATTTTCAAGTGTATTAATACGTCAGAGATAAACTATACTCATATAATCAACTAAGTTGTAATGTAATTAATTACTTTTTGGCCAATCATGGAATATATACAAATACAAATATATAAAGACTGTTTAACAATTAAAGGTTAATAATTAATCTCAAGGTCTAGGGGCAGGTGTTTAAAAATCTTCAAATTAAAGGTGATTTAAATTCAATTCTCACTAGTTGCAATTTTATAGTCATCCTGTGTGTACAAAGTGGACTAACACTCTCCTTATGGAAGTGATATGATGGGTCAGTCTAGAGCCTATGATCGACATTGTCTTTCACGTATTGTTCTCGGGTGGGGTCAAGCCAATCCTCTGTTCTCAAAGTGGACTTAACACTCTCCTTAAGGAACCGATGGATCAGTCTAGTGCATATGCTCGGCATAATGTTCGAGGAGTAGTTTGTGGGTTGGTCAGTGTTACCGATTTTCAATGTTCTACGAGAAAGTTAATTAGTTTAACAGCTTTCATGATCTAGATTGTAGCTAATGATATGACTAATTAACCAAACTAACTCTATCGGATGTTATAACTAAACAATATTATTAAAAGGTGCCACCTTAAACTTTTGGGTGATTTACGAACTTATTTGGAGATATACTTACATTTATTATATTGTGAGCCTGGTTAAAACATAGTCTAATTTTGAATTATAAGCCAAATGATAGTAGAGTTTGCATAAAACTCCTGTGCTAATGCGACTTATCAAAAATGATGTTATACAACAGTAGTTAAAAAAAGAAAAAAATTAAGCATGACAAGTTAAAAACACATGGAAAGTACGAAAGGGTTGAATAAGAAATAAGGTCAATCAGTTGAAGCATTGGTCATTAGTCAGAGATTCGATTAGTAATCTTGAGTCATGATACCCTTCTTTGGATACTTATATTTCGCTTAGCCTGGTCATTAGTCAGAGATTCAATTAGTAATCTTGAGTCATGCCGTTCTTTGGAAACTAATATTTTGCTTAGCCTTCTCGTCTCTCAGTCTCATATTTATAATCTACGTTTTTTTTTAATGTTTAAAATTAATTGTACACTTTCAAAAATAGATAGATATAATTAACTGAAACTTTTATATAACTTTATTTTATATGTATATCATAAAAAGTGTGTCAAAAGTAAAAGTAAAATTTTATCTTATATAAAAGTATAATATAATAACTATATATTTTTAAATCAAAATATTTTATTTTTATCTATAAATAATAAATTTGAAAAAGAAAGAGTATCTTATTTCAATTTAATTTTTGAAAACAAAACAATATTCTACTCATTTCTGACAACATTGAATTTACATTTTAGTTTTCCCATGCATGATTTGTTTGGTAAGATTATTAATTTCATCATATACATATATATGTACGGCTGGCTTTACTCGATATGATCAAAAGGTGAGTTGAATTGGCCCAATGTTGTCTTCTGAATCAAAACATATAAATAGAGTTCTTGATTTACTTTTCTTTTCTTTTCTTTTTTATAAAAAACAAAAAAAATCACTATATGTATAATATAAAACATATATAAAATCCCTTAATAGTTAAAACACCATCATGCTTCTAGTTGTAATTAGTCAAACTTATGATAAATGACATTATGTACATCATACGGTATTTTTTTAAGGGTTTAGTCTTGTATTCAATTACAGTCAATTTTTTTAAAAATTTAATCATGTAGGCAACTTTTAAAAACACCTATTTAATATAACGGGTAACCTAATAAACTTTTAACTGATCATTTTAGTTACTGATCATGTTCTCTGACGATTTTTCAATCACCTAACATTTTTTTTCAAAGATCTTTCATATTCTTAGGACGATCTCTACTCCTTTCTACCTACATCTTCTACCACCACACTAATAATCAAAATCTGAAATCAATAAAATCCACAAACAGAATTTCAAGATCTGAAAACTTGTACCTTTGAAATTGATCAAACTAAAAATGGAACTCGCTAAGAAAAAAAATTGAAATACGGATGAATACAAGCGAGCTCCCATGAATTAGAGCTCATTGGAAATGGAGTTTGTTGGAAATTTTGTCCATTTCTTACACACACATAAAAAGCATATGTACATACATATTAAAAATGACCATAACACATGATCTCGTTGGAGAGGACAACCAGAAAATTAGTCTCATCAGAGAATATGATTGGAAATTTTATCTCGCTAGAGAAGATGCCCAGTTAAAAATCCATGTTTACCTGTTATATTCGGTTTGATAGAGTAATTGTGATTTTTTAGAATTTATTTACATTTAATAAAGACGATTAAAGGTGAATACATATAATATAAATTCGTTCATAATTAAATACATTTCACAATACTAAGTTCTTTTCTTTAATGCGTGTTATAATGTTATCATAACCTCTGATAATACGTCTAATATAATATATATATATATAGGGAAATGATCCATAGGGAAGCTTCAAATTTTGAGAAATGAGGGAAGCAAATCTTAGCCTTTGATTTTTTCATAAATAAATGTTTTTAACATTCATTTGTGATGAAAGTTAAATTTTGAAATTATTTGTAATTTTTAAAATTCATTTATGATGAAATCAAGAGTTGAGATTTGTTTCTCTTCTTCCTTAATTTTTTTGCTTCCCTCTTGATCCCCGGTCTATATATATATATATATATATAAATTAATTATAAATCGATAGAGTTAAATATAGGCGTATATTTCAAGTGAAAGCAAGTGGGTATGTTTAATTAGGCCAGCTTAATTTGGACGACAATTAGCATAACTATGTACCCACTCACCTTGATAAATGTGTGTTTTTGTGTGTAAATAGTAAATACTACTGTAATACGTCGGTACGTAACCTATGCATATTCATCAAACAACGCAAACCACATGAAGAGGTTTAATGAACGTAACTCTCTTCATATATTCATATATACATACATGCATACATGTATTACCTTATTTATTTATTATTTACACTTAAATAAAAATATGTTTTGTCTGTTAAAGTACAAGTTGACTCGTGGTTGGGTTGCCATTACCAAGGCTCATATATCATGCTTTTTGTTTTCCCAGTTATTTGTTAACTATAGTACCTGGTATCCTCTATTTAATCCATAAATTCGCATGCTTCTTAACTTTAATTTATTTATTACATAAATTAAAGCAAATAGATATGTAAGATACAAGCCTTTTAATCGTTAATCATATGATCAAACAACAATAAAACCCGATATCTTATAAAGTTATAATAGTTGCAAAATCTTTGAAGGGTAACCGCTAATATATCATCCAAATTAATACTGTGTATACCTCCATGGCTTCACCTTTGTAAACGTTTTTTGGAAAAAATGATATACTGACTACCGAGTGTCGCAATTTCTTTCGTCATACTCATTTACAGGGTGTTTGGAACTACGTATTTATACTAGATTTTTAATTTTCAAAGTCACGCTGTAAAAAGTGTAATTTGTGTTTTCTCACTAATAAACGTGAATAATCATTTTTTCTGCTAAATGTTTCTTATTATTATTTACATTTTACAAGTACAGTTATCAAATAATCTCTGTAAACACTATCTTAAATGCCCTCTTAGCATAACCTATATCTATTGAATTATATTCTTTTATTGACTTATAGTTTTGAAGAATTTGTTTATAATATTCAAGCTACATGTCCAAGTAGAATTTCAGGCCCATGGTTTAGGCCCAAGACAATTTAATATACATTACGCACATATGAATTTAGAACAGAACACGCTTTGAGATCCATGATGCGGCGTGTAAAATAGTAGAGTAGAAGATTAATACATTGACTGTGATCTTAATTGTGATCAGATAGGTTGAATTGCATATATGTTTATAATAGAATATAGCTTAGATAACAAATAATATAAACTTTTATACCGAATGGACCTTAAACGTACGATTAAGATTGAGCAAATCTTATCATCTAACCCATTTGAACGAGACGCTTTCAAACGTACAAACTAAAATGAACGTTGATAGCTTCGATAATCCTCTGCTTTGAATATTGAAAGTCACTTCTTTTATCTTTTGTCTCTTCTTTATTGTTTATTTGCACAGAGGTAGACTTACATTCAGCGATATAGTTGCATTGTTTTCTCCTTTCTTTGTGACGTTCTTTTACGTCTGGCTTGCTTTTGCCTTATGATGGAGCAGCAATTTGGTAGGCAACTTTTGTTGATGATGACAATGATCTCCAACGACGAAAAAAGAGTTTTGACAAGGAAGAAAAAATCTTATTTGACTGATGGTCACTCAACATACTTTGATTGTAGTATGACGGCTAGGGTTTGTGTGATAGGGTTTATGATTTTGATAAAAAAAAATGATTAATTAAAAGAAAATAATAAAGCGGAAACAAATAAAGTGGAATCCCTATGAATCACTGGCGAGTAGCCGATGACCGGAGAATACTAATTTTCCGATAGTTTGTACCTAAAACTCTGATACTATGTAAAATAGTAATAAAGTGTAATTACATATCTATTTATAATAAAACATATCCTAAATAACAAGTAACTTAAATCCTAAATCTAATGGACCCTAAATTTACAATTAGAATTAGGCTAACCTATCATCTAACACGGCGATGGTGATAAATTTACAGTAAGGTTTGTGATTTCTCTCCAAGTTACAATTCACTCATGTTACATGTTAAGATTCACTATCAGTGTACGTTCCATGCACTGTTTTTCACTCATAATTTAACAATTTGAAAGAGTCTAAGTTGAGAATATCTTAATAAATATATTAATGTTACTTCTATATTATGTATGTGAACAATAAGAAAATGATTGAAAGATCTAAAACATATGTCTAAACAAGAACAAAGAACATAAATGAGACACTTAAAAAATTAAAAATAACAATGAAAAAAGATAAAATGCAAGAACTACGTATTGTTCTATAATTATTAAATGAAGTATTTATAAATGGTATTAGTTCAAATAAGAAAAAGAGTTTTCACGACAAGTGAAATAAATTAATAAGAAGGGGATAATTGTCATTCTCACTTCTCCATTTCTCTCAATTTTTTTCCCTCCTCATTTCTCCACCCTCCATTTTTTATTTCCCTTTTCATTTCCCATCATTTTTTACTTTTCATTTTCTTTTATTTTTGTTTCTTTTCATTTTTTTTCCCTTTTTTAAAAATTTTTCACTATATTTTTTTAACAAAATAACTTTTTATTGGATTATATTTTTGTAATATACGTTATATATGTACCCAATTTAACATTATGATAAACTAGATTTTGAAATAACAAAGTTTATAACTACGATGCATGATAAAAGTATAAGTTACTGCATCATATTTTATAACTATGATGCATTTAGACTTATATGATAATGATATTTATTATATATTTAGTAGTTAGAATGTCATATTTTATAACCATAATGCACCATATCTTATAAATACGATGCACTGAATTTTCAAAGTTTACAGTGTCATATTTGATAACTAAGTTTACAGTGTCATATTTTCAAAGTTTTCAATGTTTATCGTATATCTAGAAATTATAGTATCATATTTTTATAACCATGATGCACAATATCTTATAATATGATGCATGATTATTTTATTGTTTAACCATACTTCATTGTGTATTTTGAATAATCAGTGCATCATATAAGTCTTGGTGCATCATACTTATAAACGAAAAAAAATGAAAAAGAAAACGTAAAAAGGCAAAAACATGAAAAATAACCGAAAAGAATGAAAAAAAAACGTTAGAAAAAGAAAAAAAAACGTAAAAAACAAACAAAAAAAAAACAAAAATTAATTAAAACGAAATTGAAAAAAAGAAAGATAAAAAACGTAGAGAAATTGAGAGAAATAGGGAAGACACTTATCCTTTCCTCATTGGCTTCTCACACATCCTATAAAAATACCCCTTCTCTCATGAACCACATTGTTATAAATTTATAAGAGTGTGTTAAGAGTGGGTTAAACGGAGAAGGAAAAATTGGTGAAAAGGGGAAGAAAAGTTTTTTAACCCTTTGATTTAGCTTGAAATCATATTTATTTTTTGTAAAATCTTATTTGCTTTTTGCTTAATCATAATTTTAAATATATATTTCTCCCTTCTCTCCAATAATTTTCTTCTTTTTAAATCCTAATTATATATATATATTAAACTTAACATAGTGACATAGAGACACTTCTCTTGTTTGACATAAAGTATTAAAATCAAGTGCCCAAGTTATTTTAATTGCAAGAATTATAACATGATGCAACATTATTCTATTTAATAACCATACTTTATTGTGTATTTTGAATAATTAGTGCATCATATTTATGTCTTGGTGCATCATAACTATAAACAGAAAAAAGGAAAAAAAAATGAAAATTAACCGAAAAAAAAAAACAAAAAACAACGTAAAGAAAATGAAAAAAACGTAAAATCAATGAAAAAATGAAATGAAAAAAATAAAAAAATATAAAGAAATTAATAAAAAGATAAAAAGGTAGAGAGATAAAAAGGAAAGAAAAATGGAGAGAGAATTGGGATGATAGTTATCCATTCCTTATTGACTTCTTTCACTTCCTACAAAATTATCTTTCTCTCCTAGACCCATCCTTTTATTAAGAAATCAATATTTGTTTAAAAGTTCATTAGGAATTAATTATGATAAATATATTATTTGTATAGACATGTAATTCCAAAATTTGAGTGGATATATATATATGTAATTTTATTGATTAAATAGGATATGTATGTAATTTTTTCTTTTTACAAAATATGATTCTGTCATGATTATTTATTAATTTTAGTGATGATAGTGAGAAATTCCTTCATACATTATTGTTCGAGTAATGATAAATGTGTTTAATGTATATATCTAAATTTATAAATACTTCACTTATTAATTATAGAATAATACGTAAATCTGATTTTTTATGTCCATTATTTATTAATTTTCGTGACGATAGTAAGAAATTCCTTCATAACATTATTGTTGGGGAAATGACAAATGTGTTTAATATATATATATATACATATAGTAACAGGATCTAAAAAGAATAAAATTTTGGGGCATAAAGGGGAGAAAGAAAAATTTTAAATAAAATCAAGTATGATTCAACATTTTATTTAACTTATAATTATATCTTAAATATCTATGCCGTTTCTAAAATTAGGTAAGTGTAGATTGGTCTATTTTGTTGAAGATAAAAGCATTCGTGTCATTTTCATTCTTTTAATATTTAACTTATTTAAGAAAATGGTTAAACCATTTATAAGGGAGTAAGATAGAACATTTAAATCACATGATGTAAAAGATGATGAAGTGTAAATGCCTAAAATTTGAGAGCTACATGCTAGTAAGATCGTTCCCAATGCCTAAGTCGGTGAGGGAATCAATGTGCATCGGTTAACCGACAACGTTGGTATTACCGCGTCAGTGGGTTTCCGCCGGTTTGGAGACGCAAGGAGAGAGGTTGTCAGTTTCGAGTGTGGGGCCCGAAAGTGCACTTCTGCCATACGTCAATTAGCGTACGGTATCGCACCCGATTTGTTTGATCAATACTTACACAGGGGTCAACAAACATCATATGATTGTTTGGACAACTTTACAAAGTGTGTATTTCATCTATATTCTACTGAGTACCTTAGAAATCAACACTTCAAGATGTTCAACGGTTACATGCAAAACATCAAGAGTTACATGGTTTTCTGAATATGCTCGGTAGCATCGATTGTATGCATTGGCTTTGGAAAAATTTTCCAGTTGATGGAAAGGTCAATACACGCGAGGTGATAAAGGGTGTCCAATGATCATGCTCGAAGTAGTTGCCTCTCACGATTTGTGGATTTGACACGCTTATTTTGGTTCGACAAGTTCAAACAACAACATCAATGTCCTTAATGAATCAGATTTTTTCAACGATTTACTCCAAGATAGGGCTCCCGAAGTATTGTATTATATTGCGGGGACTCAATTTACAAAAGGATATTATCTTGCCGACGAAATTTATTCAGAATTGGCAACGCTTATAAAGTCGTTTAAATGTTCGATTGAGGAAAGAAATATGAAGTTCAAGAGTTTCCAAGAATCTGCAAGAAAAGATGTAGAACGAGCATTCAAAGTGCTTCAAGGATGTTGGGCAATCATTAAAAACCCGGCAAGACCATATAGCATCAACAAAATACGTTGCATTATGTACACTCGTGTTCTTTTACAGAAAATGATAACCGAGGACAACAAACACAGTATATGTCAACTTGAGGAAGACTATATGTCAAACCTGTCAAATATTCCAAGACGTTCGTGGACAGAGAGGGTTGAAATACAAATTTATGGACAAAGAATTACGCGACTCAAGGGTTCATCATCAACTTCGCAACGCTCTTATCGAATACATTTGACATCTCCCTCCAAATTTCCGTCGTCGTAACGTATAGTATTTTAAATTGAGTTTTTTATTTTAATTATTGTAATGTTTTATTTAAATTAATGTAATGCTTTATTTTAATTAATTAGTATAAGATTTTTAATTTTAATGAAATTATTTTATTTAAATATGTGTGGGGTCCAAAGTGACACACCCAGAGTTGACATGAGTGTTTCAGTTGTGTGTCAGTTTTAAAGGTGCTGATGTAGAACTGAGATGACATAACTAACACAATATTAATACGCCCAGGATTGAAAGTAGTCTAATAAGTTTGAACAAAAATCCTACTTACAATCAAAATTTAACCTAATTCTAGGTCTTAGAATCTGTATAATAACACTCCATGGCGAGCATGTGTAGGCATTATCAACAAACTTTTGAAGTTGTTAAAGTTTGTACATTATACCTTTTGAAGTAAACAAATGAATCCTATACCCCTATAACTAGATTAGAAATGTAAGTTGTCTCATAAACTATTGTTCTTACGAGTTCAAGTATAAATAAAATTTCATTTTATGCAACATGCTAAAAGGTATTTTACCATCTAATTCTAATATATTTACGTTTTTAACATCATAGTTATCTTATTTTTTATATGGGAAGAAAGCTAATGTTGTAGAGTTATTTTTCAATTTTGGTTCTCATGATTGTATTTTTCTAAACTCGTGTAATCTATTAAAGTACATAAAAGCATTAAAAGACATAAATATATAAGTAAAATATGGAAAAAAAAGTTATAAATCAATATTACATATTCTTTAGTATTATTACTTTAATAAATATTATAATATAACATTTAATAATGTATATTTCTTAAAACTCGCTGTAACAAATGACTAAAAAACTCGTTATTTACAAATCATCACTTTAAAGAAAATAAATAAATCACACGATCAAATCAAGTAGCAAAATGTTTGACCATCCAAACCTCATGTCACTTCACGACTTTAATCAAACACGTGCTGCCCTACCTCTTTCATATTTTTCTTATTTTTTTATTTTTTTATTTTGTCATTGTTTGTTTTTTTATCAAAATCAAACACACTCATTACGTTTTCATTATTCCTTCCGATTAAACCCCATTGCTAATTTCTTTCCTTTTTCTTCCCCGTCAACAGATCTATATCATTATCAATTCCATGTATTAGCCCTGCCCAATATTTCTCCATCTTATTAATTTATTATTTCAAATAATATCCCTTAAAACGTTCACACAAATCTCTTATTCAACCTTCAATAGCACCACCACCACTGCACCAGTATTACTAAAAAGCTGTTTTTTATGGAGTATTTATTATAAATTCTGAATTAATTACTTATTTTGATTGAACCTTTTAATTGATTTGATTTTGATAAAGAGATTAAAGATGGGTGCGATGACGTCGTCGGTGGCGGCAAAGTTTGCGTTTTTCCCACCGAATCCGCCGTCGTACAGGGTGGTGGTGGGTGACGGTGAGAGAATTAGGATGACAGATGTATCTGAGAGACAAAACGTCGACGTTTTGAAGCTGAAAACGAAAAAAGGGACGGAGATTGTGGCGACGTATGTAAAGAATCCGGTGGCGTCATTAACTGTGTTGTATTCTCATGGAAACGCAGCTGATTTGGGTCAGATGTATGATTTGTTTTGTGAACTTAGTCTTCATCTGAAAGTTAATCTGATGGGGTCAGTTTTAACTTTTTATTGCCCTTTAACTGTTTGATTAAAGTTTTCAACTTTACAGTTTTGATTTTTTAAACTTTTATTATTGTTGTAAGAATACCCATAGTAATTTTATGACTTATTTGATTGGATTATGTAAGGTGGAGGAGATCCGAGTCTTTTGGATATATATGTATGTATACATATGTACGTAACATACAGTGCAAGGTTCAAATGATAACCATATAAAACTGGAAACTACGAAAACTTTTAAACTACATGTTTTTTCACATGTAGTTAAGTTTGTTCACATGTGAATGAGTAGTTGTTGTATCTTATAACAACTAGTCCACTAGTAGGTATTTTCATAAGAAGTTCATATAAGTGGAATTTAGGTTGTTTGAAGCAGATTACTAGTGATATATAGATTATGTATTGTTTTGGTACAACTACTTAGTAAACGAATAGCTTTGTTGTACACTTGAGGAACTTGATAGATGTAAAGTAAGTTGAGATGAGTGGATTTGGTGATCAGTTGATAAATGAAGAGGATGGGGTGAATAATGCCTATGGAGAAATTGAAGTATCGGAGATGCTTAAGTGGCTCTAAGCGTGTACATATTTTTATTAAGAGTATTAGAGATGATCTCAATTTTGAAAGATGATAGAGATACCAAGTGATTCTTAGTTATATGAATTTAACGAGTTACTGGATCAAGGTGATCAATTTTCTTACTAGTCTTCATATCTTTTTTGTTGTAACTATCTAGACCCTAATTAATCATAAAATCATAAAATCATAATTGTAATCACTTTCTGCCTAACACATCAAACTGAAGTTGCAATAATCACTTTAGTTACATATTCAAATATCTCCTAAGCTACATAGGAATCTACGAGGCATCGAATGAAATACATGCAGAATTCTTCTTAGCGTAGTTGAAGTGTGATTCTTAGAAAGCTTAGTTGTCTTCTATTAAAAAAGAGGAAAATATTTATATTTATGAAGTATCTGAAGTCTGAATTGTGGGTTTGCTAGACTTGCGGGATGGTATTTTTAAGCAAGAATTTGAAAAGTGATGATTAAAGTTCTACCAAATAACCATTTTCCTCCTCTTGTTTATTTGCCTTCATAGTGTTATCTCTTTTCCTATAAGCACGATATTGCAGTTTAACTTTATGTAATAAGTAACAGAATGTCCATTATGAGCAGGTACGATTACACTGGATATGGGCAGTCTTCTGGAAAGGTGCATTTTCTGAAATATATCATATATCTTCTGGATTTTAGATTGATTTGCTAAATCGTACATGTTGATTATCTGTATAGCCAAGTGAACAGAATACATATGCTGACATAGAAGCTGTATATAGATGCCTTGAAGAGAGTTACGGTGTAAAAGAAGAAGATGTCATTTTATACGGTCAATCTGTTGGCAGCGGACCTACTCTAGATCTAGCATCACGTTTATCAAGATTAAGGGCCGTTGTTCTTCACAGCCCAATCCTATCAGGACTTAGAGTCATGTATCCCGTGAAACGAACATATTGGTTTGATATTTATAAGGTTAACAAATTACTTGTCAATATAATGGTTAAAGTTTACTATTAGAGTAAGTCTACTGATAAGTCTTTGTTTTTTTAAATCTTACTTTTAATCATTTTTAATCTTTTTCGTGATGCAGAATATTGACAAAATACCGTTGGTCAAGTGTCCTGTTCTGGTTATTCACGTACGTGTTCAGATCCCAACATGCTATAACAATCATCTTACAATGTGATTTGATTCAATCTTAGGCCAAATTATATATGTTTTGCAGGGAACTGATGATGATGTTGTAGATTATTCTCATGGTAAGCAGCTTTGGGAGCTATGTGTAGAGAAGTATGAACCGTTATGGATCAAAGGTGGGAA
This sequence comes from Logfia minima, assembly GCA_963921325.1. Classification (NCBI taxonomy): domain Eukaryota; kingdom Viridiplantae; phylum Streptophyta; class Magnoliopsida; order Asterales; family Asteraceae; genus Logfia; species Logfia minima. The sequence continues at coordinate 9,649,105 of OY992774.1, read as the reverse complement.
CCATTGTGATTTGGAGTTGTACCCGGAGTACATAAGGCACTTAAAGAAGTTCATATCGGCTGTTGAGAAGTCAGCACATTTGAAAAACTTACCGGGATCTTTAATAGATAATGATTCAAAACCCCGAAATAGTACAGATTTTAGAGAGAAATTGAGGCCGAGTATCGACCTGCCAAGGCCAAGCACAATCACTGAAAAGTCAAGATCGAGCGTTGATAAACGAGAAAAGTCAAAGAAGAATTCGGAACACGTGGATAAGATAACCAACTCCAGTGCCACGGACCAGCCTGAGAAACCAAGAAACAGCATTGATCGGTCTGGTTAGCTTTAGCTGATTAATCTTTTTATATGAATACCTACATTCCCTCTGTTTTTAACTATGTAAATTGTGACAGATTTGGAGATATGATGCGATCGGCTGTGTTGTGCAATATCGATTGTTTCAAGCCCACAGGTGCTACGGAGGTTGAAGGATCTTAAAGGTCAATCAAGTCAGGTTGTCTGTGTACTTATATTCTTTAATTTGGTTGCTTGGATGTGGTCTTGTTTCCTTCCAGGTTACCAAAACGAATTGATTTTGGCAGATGTATCTTATAGATTCTGTCGAAACTAATAATTTTTATCAGTTGGAATTATATTCATCTCTGTGATTAAAGTTATTTTGAATGAAGTGTTCTTAGAATTAGATACAACACTGTATCAGTTTGTTTACTGTTTCAAGAGATAAAAACTTGGTTAATTGGTTGTTGACTTGAGTAGTAGTCATATGCACTTTTGAAGCATAACCAAACACAATCTGCAAATGATTTGAATCAAGCAAGGGAACTCGAGGTTTATGGTAACACAATGTTTTCCTCGGTGATCTCCTTTTGTTGGTACTTGATTGTATTGTACAGATATAGAACAAATGGCAGGTCTTGTGAGTGAGCTACAAGATCTTTTACGCTTGACAATATATAGCTACTGCAGTTGTGGTTGTTCTTGTGTTTGGTTATACCTCGCTATTCTAAGATCATCGATCACATTTGTTGCATGTTTGATTGTTATGTCTTGTACTCTCATTGTATAGGATGAACGTGGAGAAAATATAGTTAGGTGATAGATTCGTACACTACTATTTTTTCTATGTACACCACTAATTGTGCTTTATAGTGTAATATTATACAACATTGTAAAGCGGTTATGTATAATACTGTAGAACATAATTAGGGGTGTATGAAAAAAAATTCCTGTAGAGACGACTAATAATTGAAAGTAGATGTTACATAAAAAGAGGTCATGACTAATAACTATATGTAGTGATGATTAAGTGTGACATAAAAGGATAGTCAACCTAGCTGCACATGCAATGAACAAACATAAGTTGTAAGGCCACGTAAGAGATAGAATTAGAGCACACACTTTCATTCGAAGAACATGTGAGGTTATTAAGATTGGGATTTTACCCTATATCATATCATTTCATCATTAAAAGATTGGAATTGCGAGATTGAATTGAGATTTCACCCTATATTGTTTTCATCATTACAATTACAAAATTTGAATTACAAGATCGAATTGATATCATAAAATCTTAATAAAATGGTTTAGTATATTTTATGTACGTTACAATATATATTAAAGGCCAAATGCATATTAATATTATTAATACATATTAAAGACCAAATATTAGATAAAATAAAATAAAAATTAGTTTAAACATAATTACAATAATACAATCCAACTCATTCTATGTTGTTTAACTATCAAAGTAATCAAATCCATTGAATATTCTCATACAACTAGTTAAAACCCTTAATCCGCTGGATTTTTATCAATAGAAAGTCAACACTTCATAGTTTCTAATTCATTAACCCAAGTGAAGCAAGATCGAACTGGAATGAGATCTTATCGTCAAGACGAGATCCTATATAGATCATATGATTCCGAAGATCCTACGTTGATCGGATCATTTTCGTTTATCAAGATCGTAAAATCTTAAAATTTTAAAATCAAGATCAGAATCTTAACTACTTGCTCTCAACCACTTTTGATATATCAGTGCAACTAAAACTTTCAACTGCTTTTTCGCTTAAACATTTTATATTCACTATGAAATCACTTTCAACACCATCCTTTTATAATTATTAACTATTTTTTAATAAACCAAATTAATAAACTATACAAATTTACATATCATTAATTTAAATTTTATTTCATTAAAGTTAAATAATACATAACATAATTTTAAAAGATGTCCAACTATTTTCAACAATAAAAGGGTTTTATAATTTTTCTCTATTGCATGTGTTAATATTTTAGAAGTTCTATTGTATGTATGAAGTATTTTGAAGTGTCTAGTGTATGTATTTAGTTGAGTTTTTGATACAAACAAAGAGAGTTTTTAGAAACTATAATACATATATAAGTTTCATCATATATCTATATCATCTCATTCTTCAATCAAATATACACAAACACTCAAATAAAACGCAAACATAAAAATAAAAAATAAAAAAATCCTACATTTTATTAGCAACATCACCATCTTCAACACTCAAATCAGACGCAAACATAAAAATAGAAAAAAATAAAAAAATCCTACATTTTATTAGCAACATCACCATCTTCAACCATCAACACCATTTACCACTAAACCGTGCAATACCATCAGTGACCACATCAACCCACTGGAAACCCCCTTTTACTTCAACCCCTTTCGGTGACGTCACCGTCTCTTTGCTTAAAGACTATTTGGTTTTCAAGCATAGATGGTGTTCGGATTGAGATGATAGTTCGTATTTTTGTGATTCTGCTTTGAATAAAACTTAATTGAGAACATGATTCCGTGATGGGTCAGGGCCGTTATCAAAGATCACCGGAGGTAGGCCACAATCGTTTTCCCGGCCTTCGTTTTCCAGCCAATAAACCGGCAGTGGTGACGTGATTTATAATGAGACGTGGGCTGTGTGTATGGCCAGGAAACCTGATCTTCGTTTTCCAGGTAGTAATGGTGACGCGATTTCCAAGATTGGTTGTAGTGATTTGAAGTAGTGAAGATGGGTTCGATCTCAGACCACTGTGAAACTGCCATTAGATTCCCCGGAAATTGTCACTGCTCAGGTAAGTGTATGTGATTTTGCAAGTAGGTGAGTGCGTATGTATGTTCTTGAGGGTTTCATAAAATTGTGTAATTTTTGTGTGTATAAGTGAGGTTGAGGGTGTGGATGTTAAGGTCTTGAACATAGGTAAGAAGAAAAGAGAGAGAGGAAGAAGTGATGGATTCATAAGCTAAAAATGATAAGTTAAAGATAAGTGGTGTGTTGTTGAAGAAGAATAAGAAGTAGAAGGGTATTATAGTCATTTCACTACGAGTTAACGGAGAAATTAATAAAATTTGTTAAGTGGGACGACTAGTGAGTGAAAGTAGCGAATACGGAGATTACTAGTGAGATTTTATGATCTTAAAGACAAATTGTTATTTGTTTGACAAATACTGGGACAATTTGGACAATTTTCTTTATAATTTAGCTTGAGTTTCATGAAATAAATGTCAGTAGTTAATTAGATGATAATAGAATTAACTTATTTATCGATTGAGTTTCATAAAATAAATGTTGTTAATTAATAAAATAAGTGGTTTTCTTAAAATAATTAAATATTTAAAGTGTAACTATTAGAGTTATAAATCTTAATTTTAATCTTATCGTAATCTTAATATCTAAATTACCATAAAGATTGAGTTCTTTGATAATAATTAGTAATATTAAATACTTATTTAAACTTAATATAGATCGTAGTGTTCTTATTGTAACTATGATGTTAATAAAAGGTTATTTAATTAATAAAATTTATAATATTATAAAAATTATTCTTTTATAATAAGTTAACCTAAGTCTCGCGCTATGAGTGGAGTACAACTTATTATTAGTGGTAAATTAACGATTTGTTATATTTTTTTTTTATTTTACCAAATTGATTAATTATGGTGGTAGATTAGTAATGGTCTGGATTACTATGGTGATAGATTAATAAAAGTTAAATTAAATTCAAGAATGAGAATCACATATGTATAATTATAGAAATTTTGAATCTTAAATTGTGATAAAAGCTTCTAAAAATATAAAGCTTAAATTCTTTACATTATTGTATGAATATATCCAAATCTTCTAAGTTGACTTTATATTAAGGGTATAATGGGATTTTCTCATATCCCTTTTTAAATTGTAAAGAAAAATGATAAATGTTTAATAAGAGATTTTAGATAATAATGTTAAATACTCCTTTAAAACATAATATAGATATAGATCATATTTTTACTATTGTAACTATGAAGTTAACAAAAGAGTATATAATCTAATAAATAAATACTATTCTTTATCTCAATTTTAATGTACACGTGTTCCTTTTGGAATGTTCCTAAATAATTGTTTACTTTCAATTTCAGCCAATCAGAAAGTGTTTAATATTGATTTGTAGTACAATTATTGTACTTTTTCAAAAAGAGTGTGTAAAATTTGTAGTGAACAATTAATTTGTAACGAAGGAAGTATAATAAATAATACTGAGTGATAAAGAAGATAATGAAATAATAGTAATAACAATAAGTATCCCCATTACTGATGGACAAATCTGTTTGGAAACAGAGCTCTTTTATCGTGGAATTAGACCTGCTATTAACGTCGGCTTATCTGTCAGTCGTGTTGGGTCTGCCGCTCAATTGAAAACTATGAAACAAGTCTGCGGTAGTTCAAAACTGGCTTACAGAAGTACCGAAACAACCACAATATGCACCACTTCCAATTGAAAAACAAATTTTAGTCATTTATGCAGCTGTCAATGGATTCTGTGATCGAATGCCACACGCTGGTTCGACGCGTAGCGGCTCACTTTGATCAAGTGGAGCATCTCCCACCCACCAGTCCCTTCGATTCCTCATGCGACAACTAGACTCCCTGAAGTGTCCGGATAACGCCGCGATCATGACAGGACTCGAGGAGGAAGGTGAGTAGGGTTGGTGAAATGATGCAACATGATGAGATCTGAACCCCTATCTTGACTAAGAAGGTTATTCTTTTGCAGTTGGTCTTTGGTGCCTATCCATCCTATGCCTCGTACGTAGTATAAATCAGAACTGAAACCTCTTTTATACCCGGAAAAAACTTTGATTCATTCCCTTGATTTGGCTATTCATTCTAGCAACAAGCCCCTGAGGGGTGGGGAATTTAGCTATCCGAAACCTACTTGATTTTCTCTGTTTAAGGCCCTTCCCCCTCTTAGTCATGTGCTCGTGAATCTGGCTTTCCGTGCCTTTCCTTGGAGGACCTTACCAGGCATGAGGGCAAGCGCTTGGAATAAAGTAATAATTTTATTTTAATTACGTTTTGTAATATGTATATTGAGTTTTATTACACATAGTAGCAACGACACTTCCACACTTATAGTAACAAATGAGACTAAAGTTTGATTTTTTCATTTCTTAACTGAATATTAGTAATGTATTCAATAAATAGTAGTAAATGAAATCATAAGTTTGTTCTTTCGTTTGTTTAGGCTTGCAATCGGTTACAAATTTAGATGAAAAATAAGCGACGTTTTAGAAAGAGACGTTGGCATTCCTTAATATACCATATTATCCGCTTTTAATTGAAATACAACGAGGTTTAAAAGTGTCTCCCTTGTTGCGAGGGGAATATGTCTGAAGTATCAAATCAAAAATAATCGTGAGAAACATAATACACTCATGACCTAATGCTATTTTCGTTAGCTATTTTAGCATTAATGGATAATTCATGTAAAGAAAATAACTTTTACTAATTATTATTTTTATCAAAGCAAAAAATTTAGTCAAATTACTTTTTATAATATCAATCACTATATATTAACATTAGACCACTCTCTATTCTGACGCTTCAGAACTAAAAATTGGACGTCACATCAACATGAGGCATGAACAACTGACCCTGAACTGAACCATGCTTATCCTGATGCCAGAATTGAACTTTTCAGTGTCAAGGCAGTGTCACGTCATTTCTTAAATATGAATACAAATACATTTATATATTTTAAACAAAATTACAATCATTAAAAAAAATAAGTCACATTAATAATAAAAATTACAATAATTAAAGAAGTACATGACATTTAATAATAAAAATTACAATAAAAAAAAGTACATTACATTACTAAAAATATAAAACTATCAATCATTATTCCAAACACATAAATTTAACGGGAGGCTCCAAATGCGCTCGATAAGATTAATTCGAAGTGAATGATGCGTTTACCTATTGCATAATTCTTTGTCCATACGATCATGAACTGCCATCATGTCTGACCAAGAACGTCACAGAAGATTATTCGGGTTTCGGAGGTAGTCTTCCTCAAGTTGACATATATTGCGTATGTTGTATTCGGTTATCATGTTGTGTAAAATCACACAAGTGTACATGATTCTTCTTATCTTGTTGATGCTATATGGTATTGCCAAATTTTTAAGTATTGCCTAATGATCTTGAAGCATACCAAATGCTCGTTCCACGTTCTTTCTTGCAACTTCTTGGAATCTCTTGTATTTGATATTCTTTTTCCCAATTAGATATTTAAACGATTTAACAAGAGTCGCCCATTCCGAATAAATTCTGTCAGCGAGGTAATATCATTTATTGTATTCAACCCCGTTCACAGTAAACCTTACCTCGGGAGCTCGATCTTGGAGTTAATGGCTAAACAAATCCAATTCATTAAGAACATTGATGTCGTTGTTTGAACCTGCAGGACCAAAGTAAGCATGCCTAATCCACATATCGTACGAGGCCACCTCTTCGAGCATGATTGTTGGATGCACGTGATCACCTCGTGTGTATTGACCTTTCCATGCTAATTAACAATTTTTCCAAGGCCAATGTATACAATCGATGCTTCCGGGGCATCCTCGGAAAATCGTCCAACTCTGCATGTTTAGCATGTAAACATTGGACATCTTGTAGTATAGGTTTTCTTAAGTACTCGGTCGAGTATAAATGAAATACACATTTACAGGAGTAGTCCAAACAATCGTATGAAGTTTATTGACTCATGTGTAAGTATTCATCAAACGCATCGGCGACACAACCGTATGCCAATTGTCGTATGGCGGAAGTGCACTTTTGGTAAACGTTAAAACCAAGTGTACCTACAACATCACGCGCTGGTGAAAAAAACTTAAATACGGAGGTAGCAGTAGTTGAGAGTAAGACGTTATAGCTTGACATATACGGAGAAATAATGACTTGCTCATCCGAAATCATCTTTGAAAGTAATCTTCAGGGAATGTTGGATTTTCGGAAAACGTAGTCGTGCCACAAACGTTCGCGGGCACCAAGACGATCTCTATGTAAATGCCTTCTATGTAAATGTGCCCGAGAACTTTCAGCTTCATCTTCTTCATTTTCCTCTAACGTTTCAAGAATATCGAGCATAACTTTCGGATCGTAACAACCAACACATGATTTGAGATCTTCTAGATCGGAATCTTCGTCTGAATTTTGGAAGTGATCCATTTAACAATTTGATAAAAAAAGAAAGTGTTTGAATTATATAGAATTTAAAATAAATAGAAATGGTGAAAATTGTGTGTAATAATTGTTTGATATAATTTGTGAGAAACTAAGTAGGAATGATAAAAAATTGTGTGTGAAAAAGAGTGGTATAAGTATATGTATATATATAAGTTGTTTGAGATTTTGAAAAAGTATTATTTTTTCTTTTGTTTTGGAGCCGTTGCTTATTTACCGTTGTTATTGGTCCCACTTACTTTCGTTCTCGTTCCGTTTTACAGAGCACGAAGACACTAGGGCGGTCCTCGAAGACAAGACCGTGCTTGCGGTAAGGGCAGATGACATAATACCAGCTAGACAAAGGACCGAAGACAGAGAATGAAACTCCCATAAAGAGTAATCTTACTCTATTATTTATATGCATTGTGATTAAAAGTTATGATAGATGAGTACTTATTTTGACTAAACAAAATATTTCCATTTTGGTTTAAGATATAATCCGTATAAAAGCATTATTCATGTTAACGTTGTATAAAATGTTCATAAGTAAGAAGCTTTAATAATTTTGATTACTATAATAATAGTAATAGTAGCAATAATAATAACAACAACAATTATGATAATAATAATTAATAATAATAATAATAATTATTATTATTATAGTATAATATTAGTAGTATTCAAAAGTGATAATTAAACCATAAAATATCAAGATAATAGGATATTCATAATAATAAAAGTTTTGGTGAATAATAATTTGGATGAATAAAGTTAGCTTATTAATAATAATTATAGCTATGTGGAGATATCATGAGAATACAACAAAATGATATATAAAGATAAGTTGGTCAAAATAAAGCTAATGAGTTATCATGAGAATATTTGTAAAATCTCATGAGAAAATGGTACTAAAGCAACGAGTTGAAATTCTTCACACAAAAGAATAAGGTGTTTTTAGAAAGTCATTGTTATCGGTAGAAAGTTAAAACTATTAAGGAGTTCGAAATCAATCTTATTTGGTTAAAGAAAAAACGGAGACTTCAAGCTTCATGTAGCATAATCTCGAATATCAATAGTCAAGACTACTAACTTCCACGACTAAAATACGTTTTTCTATCAACATCTCAAAGTATCTTCCATCAATAATAATTTTAAAGGTTAATACATAATGATCTAATTTTTTGTAGTGTTACAGAGTGAAATATTTTTAAAGGGGTAATTACAAATTTGATCCATTGACCAAGTCTAATTAACAAAGTAATCCTATGACCAACACATTTACAAAACTATTCCACCTTTGATCGACAAAGCCTTTGATCACTTCGATCGACAAGTAAAATTCGAAATCATGCCGTTACCAACTTAGTCAAATACTTTTGTCAAACTAAACAATGAAAAGAAAATAATAATAATAATAATAATAATAATAATAATAATAATAATAATAATAATAATGAGATCAAAAGAGCCCTACCTCGATCACCAATCACATTCTAACACGTCAACATACATGTTCGCAATTGATCAAATTTGTGATTATCCCATATTTAAAACACACATAGACCAAATTTGAAGGCAACTTTTCTTCAAGTATTGGTTAACATTTATAAGTTCCTCACAAATTTGAACATAGTTATGCCCAATTAGTTTCTAACTCTTAAAAAGTTTAAATGAATTTCTTAAATTCAAAGTTACAACTAATGGCAAAATGGGCTCGACCTGCTTTGTCACGGGAACAACAACAATGATTGGATTTAACCAGTTATCACATAAGATGTAAATAGATAACGATTATAGTTAGATGTTACTTAAAGTTATAATTATCATTACTCAAATTTTGTTAAACTGTAAAATATCATATTTATATAACTACAAGATATCAAATAGTAAAGAAACAGACAAAATAACAATACGTGTTAAGCGCTTTCCAATAAAATGATTATAGGGTTATACGTAGAACAAATAGTAAAATTCAGAATTCGAAGGACATGAATATCTAATTCTAATATATATATATATATGACTGATTCATAGGGAAGTTTTAATTTTGGGAGAAGGGGGAAGTAAATATGGGCCGTCCGTTAATATTTTTTAGAGGCAGTTAATATTAACTACCCTTAAAAAATGTTAACGAACGGCCCAGATTTACTTCCCCATTCCCTCAAAATTACCCCTTCCTCATTAATCGAAGAGAAAAAAAACTCTGATTTTTATAGTGTAATTTTTATAATTTTTCGACTAACTGTTTTTGCGGTATTTAATTTGAAAGAACGTGAAGAAAAATGTGTAGGTGATATAAAGTTTGAAGATTGAAAATATACAATGTTTGAATAAATCTAAAGGTAACTTAGACATTTCTAATATATTTTTTAAAATTAAAGATCATAATTATAATGTATAATAAAAAAATATAAATAAATATAAAACTAATATTTAACCCATAGTATGTTTAACGTATTATTAAATTCTTTTCATTGTGTTGTCCTCGTAACCCAACTTCATTACCTTAATATCAATTGTTCAATTCGCTCTTTAATACCTATATGTGTCAAAAGGATATTAAATGTGCTTATCATTCTTTGAACTTCAAAAGGTAGATGATTTAAATTTGAGTAAATTATACTTTTTGTTTTTGTGATTCTTTAATTTCACACGTCTCATCTTTAAAATGTTATTTTGTAGTCACTACTTTTATAGTTGTTATTTATGTAACAAATCTATCCCTCATTCGTTAAATCTAATAAAATAATCGTTAAGTCATATAAAATTACTAAAATACCTTCATATTCTTCAATAATAAGAAAATAATAAAGGAGTGAAATTAGAGCATCAATTTTCCTTTACACAATTCCATGAGAATCATCTTTCAATTTTATCAAACACATAAGGAAAATCAAAAACATAATCAACATGTCTAACACAAACATAATCAAATGTCCAACACAAAATCAAACTAAAAAAAAATCAACACAATCAAAATATATCCTAAAACCTAATCAACTAACCCAAAGTTCATACACAAAACGTGGCTCGTATATTCGTCTGTGGCATTAACCGAATCAAGGTATTGGACAACTAACACCTGCAAATCAAGGTATTGGACAACCTATGTCTTTTCCCATTCTTCTCCAGTAATGTATTCCACTGGCATCTCTTTTCTTCTCCAACAATATATTCCAGCAACTCTTTCTACTCCGATGAACACAACAACAACCATAAAATGCAAAACACACATAAATCCATCAACAAATACACACACAAATCGTTTTTGAAATCATGACTGGGATACAGTTACATACATGATACATTACAGCGCCATAGTTTTGAAATCATATATCCACCATAAAATACATACAAATCTATCAACAAACTTGTAACAACATATATTCACATAAATCAATCTATCCCACAAATTGAAGCCTTATTTACCAATATAATAAGATAAAAACAATCTAGAAATCGAGTATCGTCGAAAGGAAAAAAAATATATATCTAGTATTCGACTCGCCTAACCACCATGGTTTTCTTCCAAAACACATACATTTAGATCTGTTCCTCCATCCACCAATCTCAGTCCAGATCCAACACACGCACTCGATTTTTATGCTACTCGATCATCCAGATTCGTTGAGATTCGTCTAAATCTAGGGTTTCTTTTTGTCTTTTGTGTGTTCTTAGATCTTTGGGGATTTAGATCTATTTTAGGGCTTGGGTTTTCGTAAGGATCATAGATTTTCAGATTTGTGTTTGTAAGTTTGATTTCAAGAGTGTTTAGTGTTTTTTTGTTTATGATTGAAGTTCATCCTCAATCTGTTGTATTATGTATGTTTGATTCAGATATGAAAATAAATGGAGAGATTGAAGTTATATGAGATATGAAAGAGAAGATGAGAAGTTTTTAGAAAATGAAAGAGATGAAGTTGGGATCGTAGATGGATGGGAGATCTGGGGAAGAAAGAAAGAGAGAGTTGGTTGGAAAATTTGTTGGATTTAGGGGTTTTAAGGAAGATGAGGGTATTTTAGTCATTTTTATGACTTAAAGATTATTTCGTTAGGTTTAACGAGGGAGTGGTTGATTTGTTACAGAAACAGCAACCATGGGGGTAGGGACTGCAAAAAAAAAAGGTTGCAGGGGACGAGGCGTGTGACTGTAATTTACCCTATGAATTTTATTCATCGAAATCTCTTTCTTAATAGGAGTGGTTGCGTCACATATTATAACTTACAATAATTTTTATTGTGTTATTGTTGAAAGATAAGTGAAAAACTTATATATCTAGCTACGAGGTAAATTCAGATGAGTAAACTTTTTTTTTTTTTTTTTTTTGGAGAATGAGAGAACCAATAAGAGAATCTACTTAACAAAAACTCTATTTCCCCCTTATATTGTTTAAAGTTAAATATCTTAAAAATGACTAGTCAAACAATTATAAAAATTACACTACAAAAATCAACATTTTTTTCTTTTCAATCAGACATCTCACATGATATACTTTTAACTAACATTTTTTTTTTTTTTGCATTTTTTGGTTGGTTATGAAAATGACTATCATATGTGATACCAATGACTATCACATGTGAAAGTCATTTTTAAAACTTACCAAAAAATAAAAAAGAAGGTTCGTCAAAATTATACCACGCGAGATGTCTAATTATAAACACTGATTTTTATTATACAATTTTCTAAAAAGTAAGAATTTTATTATCTTGATAAATACAAATGATTGAGATTGATTATTCAATTCTTAGAATTATTCTCATTGAATTTTTCCCGTTATAACTATACAACAAATGAAAAGATTGAAATGATAAGATACGTGTATCTTAATGGTTTTTCAATAAAGTAGTTGTAAATTCACTAGCAATAATCAAAAGTTCTACATCGTCTTTAATGTGAATTTAAATCCACTAATTATTGGTTGACGATGTCCATATGTTGCCCAAAAATAGAAAACAGTATGTATTAACGTGGTTAACCGATTTTCAAGTTGGTTAAATGAAATTTTTCATTTATGAATTTTTATAAAACAAAAGAAATCGTTTTAAAAAGTAAAAAAATGCTAATCCTACCAATAATCAATGTTTAGAAAAAAAGTCGGTTCGATACTAACGCCCGGCTTCTACAAGGTTTATGCAGGGTTTTAACCTCGTCTTCCCCAACAAAACACACACATATACACATAATTGGTGTTCTTTTCATCTTATGAACATATAATTACTAATTACCACTTAATTTACTTCTTTCTTTCTTAATTCTTTCCCACAAAATCATCCCAAATTTAATGTTCAATACCCAATCCCATACTCCCATCAGTTTTTTAGTCGCTCAATCACATTTTCCCCAAACTCATATTTCGAACCCCACCAAAGAATTCAACTTAAATTCATCAAATATTATGTGGAAAAGCATCTCTTTAAGAATCCCAGTAAGTATATCTTCTCTAAAGTCACAATCTTTTCATCGTAATGTTTGGGGGTGTTCTGGACCTTCAAGTATTTATGGAAAAAGACTGTTTGGGTGTATAGAATTCGATTGTTTTTCTTCAATTAAAACATACCCAGAAAGAAATTTATTGGAAATTAGTCAACTTGGTCTAAAAGATGAAGGCTTTGGGATTGGAAATTATGTAGGGTTAAATGTAAAAAGGTTTGCTAGTGTTACAGAAGCTGTTGTTGTTTCACCATTATTATCATTTTCATCATCATCATCAACTGATGTTGATGATGAAATTAATGGCGGTGATGAGGTTGAACAACTGTTGAACGAAATGACAAAACAAGAACAAAAGCAGGCAATTCGGGGGTGGTGGAGGTCGAAACGGGAGAAAATGGGTAGTAGTTGGAATTATACGAAACTTAAACGTAGGCAAGTTAAGATCGAAACAGAAGCATGGGAACAAGCTGCCAAAGAGTATAGAGAACTTTTGAGTGACATGTGTGAACAGAAATTAGCACCTAATTTGCCTTATATGAAGTCATTGTTTCTTGGGTGGTTTGAGCCGTTATGTAAAAGGATTGCTCAAGATCAAGAATTGTGTAGGCAGGGGAACCATAGGGCTCCTTATGCACTTTATTTTGATTTGCTTCCGGCTGATAAAATGGCGGTTATTACGATGCATAAGATTATGGCGTTGATTATGATGGGAGGGGAGAATGGTTGTGCGAGAGTTGTATCGGCTTCTTGTAGTGTCGGTGAAGCGATTGAACAGGAGGTGCGAGTACTTTTTTATTTGGTTTTAACTTTTTGATTTTGTTTTTAGTTTTTGATGTTGTACAGGTTTTGGTATGTATTAGATTAAGATACATAAATTCTTGGAGAAAACAAGGAGGAAGAAAGCTATGAAAGATGAGAAAATTGAAGTAAAAGAAAACAAGATTGTTAGCAAGGAAAAAGAGGGGTTACATAAGAAAGTGACCAACTTGATAAAAAAACAGAAGTTGCAGGTTGTAGGGCACATCGTGAAGGGACATGATGATTCAAAGCCATGGACACAGCCTGTTAAAGCTCAGGTTTGCTTTACTTAAAAGTAGCCTTTGGCCTGATGGTGCTAAAACTGACATCGGATAGAAGCCTTGAGGTCAAAGGTTCATTTTGACACATTTTAACTGATCATACATACATACATACATACATACATGCATGCATGCATACAATAATACACCTATATGTTGATGTGTCTTAGTTATTTTCAGGTGGGAAGTCGTCTGATTGAATTGCTATTGCAGTCTGCTTATATACAGCCTCCACCTGATCAATTGGGTGGTGATATGCCACCTGAGATTAGACCTGCATTTGTTCATACGTTAAGAACTTCAGTGAAAGAAGGACAGTAAGGGTTCATTCTCTGTAGGTTAAATGAGTGGTTGAGTAACGGTGGAGGTGGTAAATGGGTAGGGTAGGGAAGGTCGTGTTGGGTCGACCAAGCTGTCCACAAAGATTTCAATTAATAAATAGATGATGTGCCAAAATATGGTTATATAAACTACGCTAGTACAAAAAAAAAGTGATTTATGAAATTTTGATACATGTAAGTACATTATGGATGACTTTTCACGACTTCAACCCATTTGGCCTATTTCCTTTATATTTAAGCCGTTTCGAGTAACTGATTTGGCCTGCTAGAGATAGAACGTGACCCAAATCGGCCCGTTTAGATACACGGGCCTAATTTATGAATTTATGAATAATTTACATATTAAATATAATAATCACAACAACTACTGTAATATTAGAGATCCCTTTTTTGAATAATAAACTTACGGGAGTGTAAACACATAAGTATACTTTGGGTGACTTTTAAATATTTTGACTCTTTTGAATTGTTTCTTTATTTTGTGAAGTTCTTTAATTATATGTGGATCAGTGGATGACCTTTTGTCATTTAAATATAACCCAAGTTGTGACTTTTTCTTACATAAATGGTTTTTCTCTTCTTCAAATAATGGCTTTTATTGAACAGGAAGACCGGAAGAAGATATGGTGTTATCGAGTGCGACCCATCAGTTCGCAAAGGATTAGAGCGAGCGGTACACATGCATATTTCTTCCATTTCAAGAATTTCCTTCTTTAGTCAACTGTTAGAGTGAAGTTACATGTGAATGGAAAAATTTCTGAACTTTGGAAAAGCATACGTTTTTATCTTCTGGTATAATGCATCTAGTTCAGAGCTTTAACCAATTTTATTTTATCTTAAATGCTGATACAGTCCAAGCATGTGATTATGCCTTATATGCCAATGCTGATACCTCCTGTCAAGTGGACAGGGTATGTATTTAACTTCCTGAAGAAATTTTCTCTTTTATATTGACATGGTGTTACTTTCTCCATCCTATCAAGTTGTTCCTTTTAAGCGTATCCCTTGAAAATTCCTGCATTTACTTTATTTTTCAAGCTTTTGATATAAAATTACTTGTTTGTTGTATCCTTATAAAAGTCAATGATCTTGATTTGGGTCCACAAAATACCCTATTTTTGTCATTATTGAAGGGTTTCTGACACATATTTCTAATTGTCGAAAAAATATTTTATAAACCACGAATCCGATCATTAGTTGGAATTTTCATGGCTCAAAGAGTAAATGAGTGCCTTTTAAGCTTCAATTTTTATTCCTTGATAACGTGTCTTTTCTGTGGTCTCCAGTTATGACAAAGGAGCTTACCTTTTCTTACCATCCTTTATAATGCGCATTCATGGAGCTAAGCAACAGCGCGAAGTGCTTAAAAGGACCCCTAAGGAGAATCTGCAGCCAGTTTTTGACGTTAGCATCGATTCATTACTCAAAAAATTTATTCCTCCTTTTGTTTCTATTTTTTATGTATTGGGTGTTTGGATGTGCACTTACACTGAGGTCGCAATAATAATCTTAAGGTGTTATAGCTAAATATAATTGCGGTTACAAAATTTTAGAGTCAAAATAATGAATTTGGAGAAGCAGATAATGAGTTATAAGGAATTTGTTTATTGATAGAAAATGTAAATACGGACCTTTTTTAGGCTTTAAGCAAGTGACATTATGTGTTGACATTGAAAAACCATTTCTTTTGTGGGACAGGCCTTGGACACCCTCGGAAACACTAAATGGAGGGTGAATAAGAGGGTTCTAGCTGTGGTTGATCGAATATGGTATAGTGGTGGCTGCCTTGCTGGTCTTGTTGACCGTCATGATGTGAGTTACCTTACAATGTCATCGCAAACAGTTCAACATAACTTATAATTTTCAGAAAGGTAATCTATGAATTTTCATATCCAGATTCCTTTGTCAGAAAAACCAGATACAGAAGATGAAGAACAACTAACAAAGTGGAAATGGAAAATTAAAAAGGTAAAAAAGGAGAACCGAGAGAGACATTCCCAACGGTGTGACGTCGAACTCAAACTAACCGTAAGATCACATCTTTACAAAGAAAATTTTTACAATAATTATAATTATAAGTAGTTTGTAAAAGATGAAGTACTATTATTGCCGGCCAGGTGGCACGAAAGATGAAAGATGAAGCAGGTTTTTTCTACCCACACAATTTGGATTTTCGGGGTCGGGCGTACCCGATGCATCCACACTTGAACCATCTTGGTTCGGATCTATGCCGGGGTATATTGGAGTTTGCAGAGGGCAGGGCTCTTGGGAGTTCGGGCCTTCGATGGCTTAAGATACATGTGGCGAATCTATTTGCTGGCGGTGTTGATAAATTATCTCTTGAGGGTAGAGTTGCATTTACAGAAAGTCACTTAGATGATGTATTTGATTCTGCCGATAGACCGCTTGATGGTGACCGGTGGTGGTTGAATGCTGAAGATCCATTTCAGTGTTTGGCTGTTTGTATTAGTCTTGCTGAAGCTTTACGAAGTCCGTGTCCAGAAACAGTTGTTTCATATATTCCGGTGCACCAGGTATGACATTAAATACGTGTACCAGGCAGGCACCCTGTTCTTGCCTCTGTTTAGATCTTATTTATATGTTTGTTCTTCACAGGATGGTTCCTGCAACGGTTTACAGCACTATGCTGCCCTTGGTAGAGACAAAGTAATGGCCCTTTGAAACTTAGCGTGTGTATAAAGAAATGATATTGAAAATCTGGTTTGATTGTTTTATTTGGAACTGTGTTTATTCAGCTAGGAGCATCTGCTGTCAATTTGGTTGAAGGGGAACGCCCTGCTGATGTGTATTCAGAAATCGCTGCAAGGTGTGTTGCTTGTGTCTTAATGACAAAAGCTTGATGACATGGCATGTGAGTGTAATTATTTCTTTTGTTATTTGTGGCATGTGATTGTAATTTGAAATGCAGAGTTCTTGATATTGTGAGGAGAGATGCAGAATTGGATCCTGCTTCATTTCCAGATGCAAAACATGCACGACTCTTGATCAATCAGGTTTGATGCCAACGAACATCTACTATTTGTACAATAAGTTGCACAACTTATATTTTTTTTATCAACTCAGGTGGACAGGAAGCTGGTGAAGCAGACGGTAATGACATCAGTTTATGGTGTCACTTACATCGGTGCTCGAGATCAGATAAAGAGGAGGTTGCAGGAACGTAGTATTATTGCAGATGATGCGGAGCTCTTTGGTGCAGCTTGTTATGCTGCAAAAGTAAGCATTTTGTTCATTGCTAATTGGAAGGGTATGGTATTCGAAAATAAGTGATATTTCCAGTATGCATGCTAAAAGAAAAGCAACTACTTTTATTTAATGAATATATTATTCGGTTTTAAAAGGAGTTACACATAGTCATGTCTCCTGGGTAGTTCTAATGACCCCCCTTTTTTTCATTTCGCCTTATTAACATGCTTCAACAGATAACTTTAGCTGCACTGGGGGAAATGTTTGAAGGTGCACGTAATATTATGAACTGGCTTGGCGACTGTGCAAAGGTTTGTTTTATTTTTAGTCATTTGTATATTCCATTAAATTTACATGGTGAAGTTCCTTTCTCAAACAATCGATTATTTTGGCTCTAAAATTCACAAAATTGGAATCAGAACTGAAAAGATACTTAAATACTGATTATTATTGCTTATAGACGGATACCCGCATGCCCTTGAGTTTCCATTATTTTCTATTAGTAATTTGTAATTTGTTCACCCATTGGTGCTTATGAGCTGCAAATTGTGGACAGTTAATTGCCTCTGAAAACCAGCCAGTGAGGTGGACTACTCCACTTGGTCTTCCTGTTGTGCAACCTTACCGCATGTATGGAAGACATCTTGTAAGTACCAAATATTTCACAATTTTAAGGCTTTATGTCAATTTTCTAGTGACAATATAGCTCATATTCAAAGCTTTCTTTTGTCGTTTTTTGCAGGTTTCGACTTCTCTTCAAGTACTGACCTTGCAGCGTGAAACTGAAAAGGTATTTTCTTTGCTCAATTTTACTCTTAAAAATATAAATTTGGTATTGGAAGCACCCTAAATCCCTAATGATGTTCTGATAATGATGATTTCAACTTGAAATATCAGAATATCAAATAATCAAATAATAAGAAGGTGCTTTAAGCTAGGGATGCTTACTTAATTTTTATTTATCTCCATAACTAATTTTCTTACCGCAACTCCTTACTCCTTCTCCAAATTTAATAATTTCAACCCTAGATAATCAGACTTTGAGTCATTATGACATTTTCAGTTTTTGCCAATCAGTTCCATTGATCTTGGTTTGCTGCACATCCAAGTACTCCCTACTAGAATCAATTAACCCCCTAATGATTCATTATTGCTCATAGGTGTTTCTAAAGTTGGAATATTTTTTATATAGGTGATGGTGAGGCGGCAAAGAACAGCGTTCCCACCAAATTTTGTTCACTCGCTTGATGGTTCACATATGATGATGACTGCAATTGCTAGTAAACGGGCAGGCTTAAACTTTGCAGGTCCATTTTGTTTCAAGCTGATACCGAGACTTAGTGTTGTACAATCTTTTTATATAGGTTCCAAAGGGGTTTGTTCACATGATTACATATATGGTTAAAATTTTCCTTTTCTAATGAAGCATATACTTACAGGTGTTCATGATTCATATTGGACGCATGCTTGTGATGTGGACAAAATGAACCGAATTTTGAGGGAAAAGTTCGTTGAACTTTACCAAGCCCCTATACTTGAAAATGTATGACATCCTCCTGCTTTTTAATGGTTTTCACATATGTTGATTAACCTTGTACCATTTTATCCAACTGTTTTTGGTTATGACAGTTATTGGAGAGCTTTCAAAAGTCCTTCCCTGCATTGGCATTCCCGCCATTGCCAAATAGGGGAGATTTTGATCTTTCAGATGTCCTAGAGTCTTCATATTTTTTCAACTGAGTGTCGCTCAGAAAAAAGCACCATCCTTTCATTTGTTCCATCGGAGGAGACCACTTTTGTACGATTGCCAGAAAGTAACAAATGATACCGATCTAGCAAAGGTTGATCATTTCTGTTAGATAGAGATGTAGCTACATAGCACGAGTTAATTCAAGATTGCTCAATTTGTATACATGTGCAAAGTTCTTTGATGTATAGTTTGGGTACTCAATGAAATTATGTAAAGAAAATTATAAGACATGCAAAACTGGATATTAGGTTTTGTTTAGGTATCCATTGGATTTTTTTTGCGACCGTCTCAAAAAAGCAAATCAACAATCCAAAGAAACTGCAAATTGGTACATTTGATGTTCCGAGTCACTGCGGGTTACAAAGATGGTGTTCACTGTGAAACATTCAGTGAACTTACATTTTAACAAATCGAAAAGTAATACTGTCTGTACATACACCAAGAAAATTAGAGACATAAATGCATCAATGCCCATGTTAACTTTCATAAAAAATGTGGATAAGTAGAATGTGCAGATATGTTGTCTTTGATATACAACAACCAACGTCATCCCTATCAGATGGAACTCGTTTGAACTGTAAAAGTCTGATTAAAAACTAATTTGACTCAGTAGAGTTGATCAGATACTCGATCCATCTGACGGGTCCATTTTGCCTCATGTAAAATTTCAATCAGTATTCATGTTACATAAAATCATCCAGATTAGGGACAAATATGGGGGTATCATCTTCAGGCCTTAACCATTAGAGGGCACCTGATAGCAATTAAATGATATATATTGCTTAACACATATCATGTCATTCCATCCAAAACATATATCTGATATTGTTAAACAGGTCAACAAGAAAATCTTTTCATTGTTTACAATTTTACAACCTAGATCACAACGCAGTTTTGCAAGTGCATAATTGCATTTCAAACGAGTTGGCAAAAATATTGGAGAACCACCCAATTGAATATCCAAATTGGACAGATAATGAGTCAACCATGATAGACTAATGTGACTCTCCATTTAAGAACATGCACTATTACACGTGAGACAAAAATTTTAATCTAAAGTCAGAGCAAATATGGGAATAGTGACTTTAAAGAATGCAATAACATGAGCAAAGACACATGAAATACTTTCATACGAAACACATAATGTTATCATTAAATCAAAATTGAGCGGCTAAAGATTTGAGAACCAGATATTTGTGTACTTCTAAAAGCAAACACTATCAAAAAGTTGTAATGATCTAACTCTGTGGTCTTAGTTTCAAATTTCAAAGAATCCATGAAAATTGACATAAACTGTGCACAGCTGTGCATCCGATCAGCAGAGCCAGAAACTTGTGTCTGCTGAACCTTTTTGTCATAAACAGATCTACAAAACTATGTGCAGATTATTATGATGAAGTTGGAATCTGGTACACAGACTTAACTTTGGATTCGAGCATAGAGACATATTTATCGAGCATAGAAATTACAACTTCTAGATCAGTCACTTGCTGTTCTATAGCATCAATTTGCTGAACATACTGATCAAAATTCTCACTTTTGGCCTTCAATCGTTCCACAAAAACCCTCAAACCGGCGGCAACATCACCAAAGCCATTGTACTCTTCCGCAACTTTAAGATTCATACTTTCCAACAATTTGAGAACATTATTTGTACCCTAGAGAAACATATAACCAGCCACAATTTGTCAATTCTACTGTACATCTTCTTAATACTAATTCTAATAATCATAATATGCAATTCAACTTTTGACATCAAAATTGATACAAATTCATGCTTTTAAGAGTATTCACAATTCAGAATTATATTAGCAATATATCTTAATAGATATTAGTGCAGCTATAAGTCATATCTAAGAAGTCCAACATCTGACCTCAAAAATGACGACTATTGTTCATTTTAAACAAGACTATTCTCACAATAACATCCAAGATCATCTATTCATCACTGATAACAATATCAGATACTTTCTTAGAAGAAAAAGAACACGAGGAGACTGTCATTTGACCAATTTACTTTATAAGAAGTCCATCTATAACGAGTAGGCTCAACACGGCCTATGAAGATACTTAATGCATTAAACCTCCTAAAGGGGGATAACTATCATTGCAAAAAAATATAATTTCGTAATCATATATGAGTATGCAACTCACAATTTCTAAAGAAGCAAGTTAAGAAAGAACCTGAAGATCGCCTTTGATCATGGAAGAAACATTCGTAAAAAGATTGTTGAAAGCTTCAGTGAGTTCATCACGCTCCTCGTGTGTCACCACCATATTTTCATCCATTGTAATGAACTCCTAAAAATACAGTGTAACCACAGTAATCAGCCGTAACATAATATTATGTAATTCATCTAAACAATATGTTCATCGTCAACGTATTCACATTTCATTTTCACAAAATTCAAGTATTAAGAATAAACCCTAGCTGTGGAGCTAGTCTGTGAAAATAGATAAAGAAGATCGAGGGTAGCCAACACAGCAAGTATTTCAGTGAATTCTGTGGGAAGTATACAAGTGTTGGTTATTTTTGGAGTTAGCAGAATGATAATCATATCTTAATGCTAAGGTCTTCTCTTTACTCAAGTTCTGTGTTAGGGATCTTAATATTTTTGTTGAATCAGTGGTGAATTATTCGGAGAACCTGTATTTTATTTTAAATCCTTTGATTATTTTTAAAAAAATTAAAAAAAATAAACCCTGGCAATTGACGGTATCTAAATTTCACTATCTATATATGATTTTTTTGTTTTACTGATAAATTACTTTGATACATAAAACAATAAATTGTATTTTTACCGGTAGAAGGAGACGTCAGAGCTGCTGCCCGATATAGTCGCCGGCGTAAATATAGAGATCCGGTGAAGTGAGGGTTACATTGGAAAAGAGGGGATTTTTTTACAGTGAGGTACAAATTTAGTCCCTTAACTTATCATTAATGTCAATTATCGTCCTTTGGGTATATATGTTTATTTTATTTTATTAATTTAAAAATATCTAAATGGTACAGACAGGACCTAGTTGGATTGGAACCCAACAGAAACACTAAGCGCATTTTCGGTAATTTAACAGTACACGCTTTGCAAATGAATGAGATAGTACAGCTCCTGACGTCATCAATGTTGAAAACAATGCTTACAAAATTTTCATATAATTTATTAATGTTTAATCTTGATTGATTTTAAGTTTTCAAGATCACATGGACAAAAAGGAAGAAGAAGCAGAAGTTGCAGCAAAAGTCTTTGGTACAAACAACAACAATTTGTAGTCAACAAATTTTGAAGTTTTACTTTTAGGGTTTTTTAGAGGTACTTCAGATTTATAAATTAACTAAGGTTTTTACTTCGTTTTATGTAATTGATCTTTTAACGTCCAATTTTAAACAATGATTGAATATATTTCAGGATCATAAGTTTGATTATGAAGTGAAAGGAGCTGAAATTAGTTATTATATTGGGGGTTTATGTGAAGATGAAGGCCGGAAGTGCGGCAAAGCTAATTGTAGATGCACTGTTGCAGAGATTTCTTCCGCTTGCGAGACGTCGAATCGAAACAGCACAAGCTCAGGTAAGAGTTATCTGATTTAGTAATTAGCATCTGTAGTTATATGTTTGATATTGGGTTCTGAGTTGAGAATTTTGATTTCAATGAAGATTGTAGTGGATATAGGGTTTGCTGTGTAGCTGGTTATATGTTAAAGTTGGTATGTAGTTTTTGTAATCGGTTTACGGGTTTGGGTGAAGTTGGCCGTTGGTGGTAAGGGTGTATGTATTTTGAGGACATGCCGAGTGCTTGCAGGCTTAATCCAGGAAGAAGAACGTATTAGCTCAATAAAGTTTAATACTATTCCGTTAGCCTAGGTTCTCCATTGGTGTCATGAGTTGTTTTCTGGTTCACTGGACAAACAAAAGATTAGGCTTTTGGTTGTTGGATAATCTTATACAATTTTTGGGCTTCGATGAATTGATGGTTCTAGTTTACAAATCTAATGAAAGGAAGACTTGTTATAGTTGATATGATTTGATTGCAATTCCGTCGAGTGTTATTTTGGGATTTTTCTTAGGGAAGATCTGGCAAATGCTTTATTTTTTTGAAGTATGGTAATATTGACTGTTCAAGTGGTCAGGAATTTGACTTAATTACTCTTCAGGTCAATTTCAATATATTTAATTAATATACAGATTGAACGTCTTCTGGAACCACCCGATGTACTGTCTATCTTACGTACTATAACAAAATTTCCTCTTACCAAAAAAAAAATAGAAAGAAACTTTTCACTCGTATTGCAGACCATTGGTGCATAAAAACATTTAATGTTACGTGCGAAATGTAGTGCATAACACATTCACAAGTTTTTTGGGGAGGGTATGCATGGGTAACACATTCACATCTTTGTATGGGAAGTTTGTTGTTTGTTAATCAAGTTTTGGTTTCTATGAACAATTTTCTCATGTATTCTTCTTCAATTAAATTTGGGAAATTACAGGATGGACAATACCTTAGGCCATCAGACCCTGCCTACGAGCAAGTATTGGATTCCTTAGCTATGGTGGCACGCCACACACCTGTACCTCTTCTTGAAGCGCTTCTTCGGTGGAGAGAAACGTGGGTTCCTAAACTCTTTTGTTAATATGCATATGCATGGATCTTTCCCACGTGTTTTCATTTATGCACATATGTGATTTATGAGTGTTTTTTCGTCTACCTTTTCATTGACTTAAGTTTCAAAGACTTTTATTGCATGTGATTGTTTGATGTACTATGATACAGAAAGTTGTATATATATGGTTATAAGGAAAGTAAAAGTAATATATGTGTTGGAATAGATTTTGGAAAGGATCACATGAGAAAATTGCAATGAATGAACTTTTATATCCCTTCATGGATTATTGTTTACAGAAAACTTTTTAAAGGTCACCTAATCTGCCAGAGAAAACTTGTGGATTCAATAAGTACATTATGATAATATGCTTCATTAGTCCATTTGTAAAGAGTTTGACCATGCTATATCTTGCTTCTTTGCAGTGAATCCCCAAAAGGTGCAAATGATGCATCTACATTCCAAAGAAAGGTTTGTGTGACTTGATATATATTTGTCAACATTATCTGTCAGTAAGAAAGTTAACTTATCTGTATCCCCAACTGAACAGCTTGCAGTGGAGTGCATTTTTTGCTCAGCATGTATTCGCTTTGTGGAGTGTTGTCCACAAGAAGGACTTACAGGTTCAGCATCTACATAATTAAATCCATCGTCCCTGTAAATTAGGTTGTGGCATTCTGATATAGAATATGTGTTCCCATCACTGCAGAAAAACTCTGGATTGGACTTGAAAACTTCGTGTTTGATTGGCTGATAAATGCTGACAGGTAACACCCAATTGGCTGTAGAATCTATATCTTTTTCCAGTGTCTAAATGCATTGTGTTCAAGCAATCATTGAGGACTTATGTAATCAGTATACCTTCTTTTTTATCTCAAGTCTTCTATTTGCACTGGTGTCATCAATTCATCATAGATCGACAATAAAGCTGAGAAGTTGTTCACGTGCAGGGTCGTTAGTCAGGTTGAATATCCTTCATTGGTCGATTTGCGCGGTCTCCTTTTAGACCTAGTTGCACAACTTCTTGGTGCTCTATCAAGAATCAGGTTCAGTTCTGTAACTGAACGCTTTTTCATGGAACTCAATACGCGCCGGATTGATACTAGTGGTGCTCGAAGTGAAACACTCAGTATCATTAATGGAATGCGCTACCTAAAGCTCGGGGTACATGCTACCAACATTTTCTCTATTAGTTGTTTTCTTTTGAGGGAAGCATATAGTTATAATACAGGGTGATTACCTGTTTGGCAGGTGAAGACGGAGGGTGGTTTAAATGCGTCAGCTTCTTTTGTGGCAAAAGCCAATCCTCTTAATCGAAATCCCCATAAACGAAAGAGTGAACTTCACCATGCACTTTGCAATATGCTGTCAAACATCTTAGCACCACTTGCAGATGGTGGTAAAGGTAACTGGCCTCCTCCTGGTGTAGACCCTGCACTTACTCTCTGGTATGAAGCTGTTGCACGGATAAGAGTGCAACTCATGCACTGGACCGACAAACAGAGCAAACATATAGCTGTAAGTTGATCACTTTGTATTTTTTCTATTAGTGGCTTTGTTACTTCCCTTACTATGTTCTCTTTCTTTGCATAACTGTTAATTAATTACCCTCTTATATTAGTTTTATTCATAACCATGCTGCTTCTCCTTTGTTTATGTTAGGTCGCTTATCCTTTGGTGACCTTGCTTCTCTGTCTTGGTGATCCTGTCGTTTTTCTTAATAACTTTGGTCCTCATAAGGAGCAATTGTACAAGCATCTTAGGGTAACTTTTCCTTAACTCGACATCTAGAGCTGTTTGGATTTGAGTTTTGGAACTGATTATGTCATTATTACTTCGCAATGATCCGTTTGCAATGTTTGATTAAACAACTGCATTTTATTATCTTGTTTTTAAGGTCAATTAATCAATTCCAATTAATTGCATATAAATGATTACCTAATGTAAGCTAAAGTTACCTATATAACCTTTCTTTATCCAATTTTGGAAGACTTACTCGCATCACTAATGTCCTTTTTAGCATTTGATCTGTGAATTCTTTTAAATAACAGAATTTTCTGAAGGGGTTTAACATCTTATTATCACAACTTCTAGCAACAGAAGCACATCCAAACATCATCTTCTGCAATTCGTTTTTTTACAGCTAATTATCTAATTCTGATTATTTTGTATTACATAATCACTACTATAACACACATCCAAATATCACCCAAGACAATTGAACAACATTTAAATTTCATTTAGTTTCTTTTCAGTGGCAATGAAAAGGGTCCCTTTTCAGGAAATCTCCATTTTCTTTGCTAGATTACATGATTCATGCTTATCTTACAGGACAAGAACAACCGGTTTATGGCTCTGGACTGTCTTCACCGTGTTTTAAGATTCTATTTAAGTGTTCATGGAAATTCACAACCACCAAATCGTGTATGGGATTACCTGGACAGTGTGACAGCTCAACTTCTGACAATTCTCAGGAAAGGGATGCTTACACAAGATGTGCAACACGATAAAGTTGTTGAATTTTGTGTTACTATAGCCGAACACAACCTTGATTTCTCTATGAACCATGTGATCTTAGAATTATTGAAGCAAGATAGTCCAAGTGAGGCAAAAGTTATTGGCCTTCGTGCGTTACTTGCCATCGCTATGTCTCCCACAAGCCAACATGTTGGCTTGGAAATCCTTCACGGTAATTACTGAATCCTTTTATATTTTAAACGCTATTTGTGAAATTTGCATCGTATCTAAGATCTTGTCGCTTTGACAGCTCATGACATAGGCCATTATGTTCCAAAAGTTAAAGCTGCAATTGAGTCTATCTTGAGGTCATGCAATCGAGCTTATAGTCAGGCTCTTCTCACTTCTTCCAAGACAACCATAGGTAATCATTGTGTAACCATAAATCTCTAGGTTTCATTACCTGCCTTTCTAATAAACTGTAACTTATCCAGATGCTGTAACCAAGGAAAAATCGCAAGGATATCTATTTCGCTCGGTTCTAAAGTGCATACCTTACTTGATTGAAGAAGTTGGTAGGACTGATAAAATCACCGAAATAATACCGCAACATGGAATAAGCATCGATCCCGGTGTTCGTGAGGAAGCAGTACAAGTACTGAATCGGATTGTACGATACCTTCCCCACCGTCGATTTGCAGTTATGAGAGGTATGGCAAACTTCATCTTACGTTTGCCGGATGAGTTCCCTCTTCTCATCCAAACATCATTAGGGCGCCTTTTGGAACTCCTGCGTTTTTGGAGAGCGTGTCTCTCTGATGATAGCATTGAAAACGATGTTTTGGATGCAAAGAACGCGCAGAAAAAACAAGGGTTTAAGAGATCTTCGTTTCATCAAGGAGAACCAATAGAATATCGGGCTTCAGAGATCGATGCAGTTGGTCTTATTTTCCTTAGTTCTGCTGACAGTCAGATCAGGCACACAGCTTTGGAGTTACTTCGGTGCGTGCGGGCCCTACGCAATGATATACGGAACCTCTCATTGTATGAACGATCAGATCTCATAAAGGATGAAGCCGAACCAATATTTATAATCGATGTTTTAGAAGAAAACGGGGTCTGAATTACTTATTCCCTATATTATTTTCTCCATTTTCTTTTTTGCTCGTTCTTATTAATCTGACCTGTAATATAACAGGATGACATCGTTCAAAGCTGCTATTGGGATTCCGGCCGTCCTTTTGATCTTAGACGAGAATCGGATATAGTACCTCCTGATGCAACATTACAGTCTATACTGTTTGAAAGCCCTGATAAGAACAGATGGGCTCGGTGTCTTAGTGAGCTTGTCAAGTACGGTGCAGTCCTGTGTCCACAATCTGTTCAGGAAGCAAAGTAATCAAACTTCCTACCTTAACTACGTTCCACTTTTCTTGCTACTTCTAAAAAATTTACTCAAAATTTGAAATATTCGTCTTATTGTCAGGTCCGAGGTTATTCAGCGTCTTGCACACATTACACCTTTTGAATTGGGGGGAAAGGCTCATCAATTTCAAGAAGCAGACAGTAAACTAGATCAATGGCTGATGTATGCTATCTTTGCTTGTTCATGTCCACCTGGACGGGAAGGAGCCGGTGCAGCAACAACACGTGATCTGTTCCATCTTATCTTCCCGTCACTAAAATCTGGTTCTGAAGCACATGTTGTAAGTACTAGCCACCAACTTAGTATGAACAAAAATTTCAAATGCATATCTTTTGTCATGGAAATTTACTCATATTATTCTTCTTGTTGGATTTCAGCATGCAGCAACAATGGCTCTTGGGCACTCACATTTGGAAGTTTGTGAAATAATGTTCAGTGAGCTTGCATCTTTTATGGATGAGATTTCATTGGAAACAGATGGAAAACCAAAATGGAAGGTATGAGTAACATTGTTGATTAGATATTTTGTTTGGATTTTTGTTTACAATAAAAATCTCCTGTTTGTTTGACAGAGTCAAAAGCCTCGCCGTGAGGAACTCCGAATCCGCATTGCAAATATATATAGAACCGTTGCTGAGAACATTTGGCCCGGTATGCTAGGACGTAAGCCGGTTTTCCGCCTTCATTATTTGAAATATATTGATGAAACTACGAGATTAATCTCAAGTTCACCTCTTGAGAGCTTTCAAGAGATGCAACCTCTTCGTTATTCACTTGCATGTGTACTACGATCACTAGCTCCTGAGTTTGTGGAGTCAAAATCAGAGAAATTCGATCCTAAAACCAGAAAACGATTGTTTGATCTTCTACTCTCATGGTGTGATGAATCTGGCAGTACATGGAGTCAAGATAGTGCAAGTGATTATCGACGTGAAGTTGAACGTTACAAGTCCAGTCAGCATTCTCGATCAAAAGATTCGGTTGACAAAATTTCATTTGATAAAGAAGTGACCGAACAAGTTGAGGCCATTCAATGGGCTTCTATGAATGCTATGGCTTCCCTGTTGTATGGTCCGTGCTTTGACGACAATGCAAGAAAAATGAGTGGTCGGGTTATATCTTGGATTAACAGTCTCTTCATCGAGCCTGCACCCCGGGCCCCATTTGGTTATTCACCCGTCGACCCAAGAACCCCATCTTACACCAAGTACACAGGAGAAGGTGGTCGAGGAGCTACTGGACGTGATAGGAACCGCGGTGGTCACCTGCGCGTTTCACTTGCTAAAATGGCTTTAAAGAATCTTCTTCTTACAAACTTAGACTTATTCCCTGCTTGCATTGACCAGGTCAGATATCTTCTCTTGTATTAGTAAAATAATACATTATACACTTAGGTTAATTACCTTTAGGCTATTTGCTAGTATAAGATGGGTAGGTAATTAACCTTCTGCAATGTAGACTTCTCTAAAAATGTGTGTTCTTATACTTGAGTTAGTATCTTATATCTGTCACTTCTTGTTGGTCTTCAGTGCTACTATTCTGATGCTGCCATAGCAGATGGCTATTTCAGTGTATTGGCGGAAGTCTACATGCGTCAAGAGATACCTAAATGTGAAATTCAGAGACTTCTGAGTCTAATCCTCTACAAAGTGGTCGACCCATCTAGACAGATTCGTGATGATGCCCTACAAATGCTCGAGACGCTATCTGTTAGGGAGTGGGCTGAAGATAAAATCGAGGGATCTGGAAGTTACCGGGCAGCAGTTGTCGGCAATCTTCCCGACTCTTACCAACAATTCCAGTACAAACTGTCTTGTAAACTTGCAAAAGATCATCCTGAGCTTAGCCAGCTTCTTTGTGAGGAAATCATGCAGAGACAACTCGATGCCGTTGATATAATTGCTCAACATCAGGTCCTAACATGCATGGCTCCATGGATTGAAAACCTTAATTTCTGGAAACTGAAAGATTCGGGGTGGAGCGAACGGTTATTGAAAAGTCTTTATTATGTAACATGGCGACACGGCGACCAGTTTCCCGATGAAATCGAGAAGCTCTGGAGTACTATCGCTAGTAAGGCCCGTAATATACGCCCGGTTTTGGATTTCTTGATCACTAAAGGCATTGAAGATTGTGATTCAAATGCATCTGCTGAAATAAGTGGCGCGTTCGCTACATATTTCTCGGTTGCTAAACGAGTGAGCTTATATCTAGCTCGGATATGTCCACAGGGCACAATAGACCACTTGGTTTACCAATTGGCTCAACGTATGCTCGAGGATAGCTTGGAACCACTCCGACCAATGGCTACCAAGGCTGAAGCTAACGGAAATTATGTTTTGGAATTTTCTCAGAGTTCAGCAGTTGCCCAAATTTCAGCAGTTTTAGAAAACCAGCCTCCTCATATGTCACCGTTACTCGTTCGTGGATCACTCGATGGCCCATTACGTAATACAAGCGGTAGCTTAAGCTGGAGAACTGCGGGCGTAGGCGGGCGGAGTGCTTCGGGTCCGTTGACTCCAATGGCTCCTGAAATGAATGTTGTTCCTGTAACCGCTGGGCGGTCAGGTCAACTTATTCCAGCTTTAGTTAACATGTCAGGACCTTTAATGGGGGTTCGGAGCTCAACTGGAAGTATGAGAAGCCGACATGTTTCTCGAGACAGCGGAGACTACCTCATCGACACCCCGAATTCTGAGATAGATGGTTTGCATCCTGCTGGTGGGACCCACGGTGTGAACGCTAAAGAACTTCACTCAGCCCTACAAGGGCATCAGCAGCATTCGTTAACCCATGCTGATATAGCACTGATTTTACTTGCGGAAATTGCTTATGAGAATGATGAAGATTTTCGGGAGCATTTACCACTACTTTTTCATGTCACTTTTGTTTCAATGGATAGCTCAGAAGACATCGTGTTGGAACATTGCCAGCACTTGCTTGTTAATTTACTATATTCTCTTGCGGGGCGTCATCTGGAGCTTTATGATGTTGAAAATAGTGATGGTGAGAACAAGCAACAGGTTGTAAGTTTGATTAAATATGTCCAATCTAAACGTGGGAGCATGATGTGGGAAAACGAAGACCCAACACTTGTCAAAATCGAGCTCCCAAGTGCAGCACTGTTGTCGGCACTCGTGCAGAGCATGGTGGATGCTATCTTCTTTCAAGGTGACCTTAGAGAGACTTGGGGTGCCGAGGCACTCAAATGGGCCATGGAATGCACATCCAGACACCTCTCATGTCGGTCCCACCAGATCTACCGTGCGTTACGACCCCGTGTCACAAACGATGCTTGTGTCTCACTTCTTCGGTGCCTCCATAGATGCCTAGCAAATCCCGTACCTTCGGTTTTAGGTTTTGTTATGGAGATTCTTTTAACGCTGCAAGTAATGGTGGAAAATATGGAGCCCGAGAAGGTGATACTTTACCCCCAGCTTTTCTGGGGATGTGTAGCCATGATGCACACCGATTTCGTTCATGTTTATTGTCAGGTACTTGAGCTGTTTTCTCGAGTCATTGACCGTTTATCATTTCGGGACCGAACCACTGAGAATGTTCTCCTCTCAAGCATGCCAAGAGACGAGCTTGATCATAGTGTCACCGACACTGACTTCCAGAGAATGGAATCGCAAAATGCGGGTGTAAACTCGCCATCCAGCGGGAAAGTTCCGGCTTTTGAAGGTGTGCAACCACTCGTACTAAAGGGACTCATGTCAACCGTGAGCCATGGTGCGTCAATTGAGGTTCTCTCACGGATCACGGTCCACTCCTGTGACTCAATATTCGGGGACCCAGAAACGAGACTTTTAATGCACATCATAGGCTTACTTCCGTGGCTTTGCTTACAACTAAACCAAGAAGCTGTTGTAGGGCATGGTTCACCCTTATTACACCATTACCAAAAAGCTTGCGGGGTTTCAACAAACTTGGCTATTTGGTGTCGTGCAAAATCGTTAGATGAACTAGCCACGGTTTTCATGGCTTATTCACAAGGTGAAATCAAAGCAATAGACAATCTACTTGCTTGTGTGTCACCGTTATTATGCAATGAGTGGCTACCGAAACACTCGGCACTAGCATTTGGACATCTACTGAAGCTTCTAGAACGAGGACCCGTGGAATATCAACGGGTTATTCTCTTGATGATGAAGGCATTGCTTCAGCATACTCCGATGGATGCTGCTCAAAGCCCACATATGTATGCAATCGTTTCCCAATTAGTTGAAAGCACTTTATGTTGGGAGGCACTTAGTGTACTTGAAGCCCTTTTACAAAGCTGCAGCTCCCTGACTGGGACCCACAACCACGAGCCAGGATCATACGAGAATGGGCTTACTGGCACCGATGATAAGGTACTATTTCCTCAATCATCTTTCAAGGCTCGCAGTGGCCCCTTGCAACAGGCTATGGGTTTAGGGTTTGGGTCTATGCTGACTGCACAAGCGAACCTATCTGAATCGGGTGTTTCACCTAGAGAGTTGGCTTCGCAGAACACCCGTTTGATTCTTGGGCGGGTGCTTGATAATTGTGCACTTGGAAGAAGAAGGGACTATAAACGATTGGTACCTTTTGTAACCACCAATGGTAACCCTTAAACCTTATTAGTTCTCTGTTAGTTGTTATGTACATTGGTGTATGGAATTTGGCTGGATGTTGTATATAATTGAACTAGAGAGTTATTTATCAGCATGTAACATGCCCATTTTGACTTGAGTTTTATAACGTATTAATGTCTAGTCTCATTGTATTCCTTGTGACATTACTCCCATTTTTCTTTTTTGTGTAATTAGTATGTAGTTTGTCCATCAATTGCTTTCTTTTGTAATATTTCCATTGTTAACTACTATTCATATTGGCATAAGGTTACTCATATTTCTTTACGTTGAATAACAATGACTATGTTTCTTAGTACAAGGGGGCGTTTGAATGCAAGTTACAATAATCAGTTTTCTGTGTGTCAGAAATTAAGACACTTGTCCTTGTTTATTTCCTTCATCAGTGGTTACTCATTCTTCTCCTTGGGATCTAGTCTTCTATTGCAATTTCCACCTCTTGTTTTGTACCTATCATATGCTTTTTTGCATCTGAAACCTGTTGCTAATATCATAGTCATCTGTATCTAGAATCTTAATGTCTGTATCAAAAGCAAGGAGAACAATAGTAGAAAGCAGTTACGAGTACGAAGGGTTCGAAAGGGTGAAGACAAATAGAAGAAATCATCATTCCACAAGTTTTCTTTTTGAACGACGAGGCTCATGTTAGCAATTCTTCTTGATTATCAGAACCTTGTTGTGTTAGACACAAATCTAAGGATTTCTTTATCCGGGTCAGATCTCCCAAACCAATGCAATACTTTTAACAATTTAATTTGCTACTTATAGCTATCTCCAATTTTTACTCGACCCTTTGATATAATTTTATAATTATCACAATCAGTATAAGATATTAACGACATTTATCTTGGTTAGCATGGGTGCATTTGTTCTCAGGTCTTGGTTTTTTCAAGGCCACTGTGGGTCTTCGGGTTAATCTGCTTTTTGTTAAGCTCGCCTGCTTGGCTTTTTGGTCTGTTTTCTTCATAATGACATAATGTGTATTTGAGAATGGCAGAATCCATATACTGTGCGAGGGATTTTTGAGATTCTGGAAGCCTAGACTATCATTTAAGATGTGTACTTACATTTCTGAAAGTAACACAATGTAATAATTTATCAACAAAGAAAGAAAATGTTCATAATATCAATTTAAACTGATATGCAAGTGTATTCGATTGAACACACAATACAAAGACAAATTAAACAAAATGACAACAACAATCAAAAAATACAAGCACACCTCTATACAACTCATCCCTCGAGCTCTATCACCATAAAAACTAGCTTCATTAAAGAAAGCCATGTGACAGCCATCATTCGCTTGATGATCCATTCTTCTTGAACAAAGCTAAAGCATCACTATAAACAGCCACCACGTTCGAGAAAACTGCAAGAACGATCATGAAAACACACAAGATCTTGTCCTTCTTACTTGCTATTCCATAACGATCCCTGATATTCCAAACCATAATTTATAAAAATTTCAGATTCCTGCTTCGGAGCCCAATTAAAAAAAGGTTGGAATAAATAGATGAAAAAATACGAAACTTACCCAAGAGTGATGGCAGATGGAAAGATGAAACCGATACAAACAGCAGCAGTCGCTCCAGTGAACTGAAAAGCATCCCAGATGCTTGGAATGAAATTCGCACCCAAAAAGATGACACCAATGAGACCAACCGTGATCGATGCAAACCTCAAATTATCCGACACTAAAGGCCCTTTACTAGGAAAAAGTAATCCGTCCAAATTCAGTCTTAATGGGAAGAAAACAATAGGGAAAACAAGCATCAAATGGGCAGCATAACTAACACGAACAGCGTCATTAAGAAACGAGCTATACGGGATACCAAGATTAGTGTCGAAGTTTGCAAGCACATCATCAAGTGTCTCGTTACCGAATAGTAAAAACCCAAAGATGCTGGTCATTACATATACTGATGAGCAGAGAATAAGTGACGTTCGCACAACTGCTTTTATCTGAGTACTGTCTTCAAGTTCGTTATCGATTGTGTGAACTGCAAAAAAAATTAGAAATAAAATAAATCATAAGCACCAACTTCAGCATCTTAATATTAATCCTGAAATCATTAACTGTGAGCAAAACTTAGTTTGCCTACCATTGTAGTGGCAAATGTAAGCAGTCACAAGTACAGGGACAACAGTAAAGAGATTAAACGCTGATGTGAGATCCACAATATCAGGAAACAATTTAGGCATGATAATACTTCCGGTTGCCAATTTGAAGATTGTAATTCCTGCAGTGATCACAAGAAAGACGACCGCAAGCGCTACTGATAAAGCAGATGTGTAGCTCAGTGAATCTGCACGCCAATTGAACAGCACAACAAACGTATTTTCACAAATAAGATAAAATAATACATAACAGCAAAAAGAGGCTGTTGTGCCAAGAATCCCAAAAACTTGACAATAAATGAAAAAAGACTAACCAATGCGCTTTAGACTTGCCAACGGTGCAAACACACCAAGGGTAGAAACAAGAAGCACAAAAAACCGCCCATTCCACCAGTGTACACCAAACCAACCTTGTAGCACACCAGTATGACGAACACCATCTGAAGTTGTTCCAGAAAGCACATCGCCTAAAAAACACAATTCAAATCAGAACCAATATCAATATCTAGTTCTCTACACATATCATAGATCCAACACAATTCAAAAGTTAATTGAAGTTGAGGCGTACCAATAATAATCATGTAGACGACAAGCACACCGATGTTATTAACCAAAACACAAGCTTGCAACAATATTCTACCAATACTTCCAAAAGCATCATCCATAACACCTCCATAAGAAACCGATTTCCCGGCCCTGCTAAATCGCAGTAACAAATCGATCGAAGCATTTGTTAAGAATGCCATAAATACAATTATAGCAATCCCAGGTATAAGTCCCAAAACTTTCATAGTTGCAGGTAAAGCCATAATTCCAGCACCAACAATTGTTGTTGATAAATTAAACACTGCCCCAGTAAAAGAAGCCCCATTAAATTCATCAAAACCTGCTTCTTCACCTTTCTGGGTGGGCAACAATGGTGATTTCTCATCAACAAGTTCTTGTTTATTCTTTCTTGATCTTCTTTCTTTCACCGGCTTGCCATTCACAATTGTCATCTTCTAATTAAAAATTTCTAAAGAAAACGCCAACTTTATGCAGTCAAAACCCTACAATTGAATCCAAGATATAAACTTTAGAATCAAAATCCAAACATTATGCAATAGAAACCTAATAATTTAATCCAAGATGCAAACTTTAAAATCAAAACACCAACTTTATGAATCATGCAATCAAAACTCTATAATTATATCCAAGATATAATCCTAGCATAAAAATCCCATTTTATGCAATCAAATATTCAAATCCATATAATTGAATAAACTTTAGAATAAAACTCCCAAGTTTATTGCAATAAAAACCCTATGATTGAATCCAAGATACAAACATACAAATCAATACACCAACGTTATGCAATCAAAACCCTGAGATAGAATCCAAGATACAAACTTTAGGAATAAAAACAGCCACAGTATACAATAAAACCCCTATAAATGATCCAAGATACAAACTTTAGGATCAAATTCCAACTGTATTGCAATAAAAACCCTATAAATGAATCCAAATGCAAAATTTTGGATAAAAGTACGCGTGCTTTATGCAATTGAAAACCTATAATTGAAACCAAGGTACAAACTTGAGAACCAATTGAAGATATTATCACATAAATATACTCAATTAATTGCACAATTGCATGAATTTCAAAAACCCTGTATGCAATAAAAACCCTATAATTGAATTCAAGATACAAACTTGATAATCAAATTAATATTAAAGAACAAAGAAACCTACACATTTTCTTGAATTACAAAGAACCCATTTCAAGATTAGAATAAAAGAAGTCAAAAATGGTACCTTGACGGTCAAAATTGGATTATAGGCAATTGATTGAGGAAAATTTGGGAGGCTGGGATTTATTTCGAAACGATAAATGAAGTGGATTTATATATAGATACAATGAAGTAACAGTGATTTACGCAATGTTTTATACAGACAGTAATTTAATACATAAAAATTGGTGGAATTACTGTGTGTGAAATATGAATATGGTTGACATAAAGGGGATAATGCCGTCCACCGATGTCCCTATCGATCGTGGGTTTTGTCGTGAGTGAGGATGATGACGGTGAAGATACCCAAAACCCCATTTTCATTTTTCATGTGATTTTTGAGAAAACATTAAAAATACAGCTATGATTTACCTTATTTTACGAAACGAATATTTGTTTGGTTGCGTGTGTAATGACTATTGACTAATGAGACAAATTGTATTTTACGTTATAGGTTTACTTATTTACTTAAGGTCGATAATTTAATATATTGTTGTCAATATTCTCGTCTTTTAAATATTTAACATTTCTTTGTTAAGCTCATCTTTACATGATAACTGATAGGGTAGCTCTATTATGCAACACAAATAAATACAAGAATATTGATTGCCGATCACATGTTATCTTTTTTAAAATTATATAGTTAATGCAATTTAATATGAATAGTCAAATAATAATATATTTATTTATTTTATGTAAATGTTCAGAAGATGTAGTACCATTACAAAATATTTGATAATTTGAACTGTATTAGAAAATTTAAAGATGTAATTTTTTCGTCTAATTATATTTTAACAATAGTATTAAAAATTAAAATTCGAAGTGAAAGAAAACTAAACTGTCATTGGCTCATATATATTATCACATTAATATAAGGTAATTCCCTATTAATAATATAAGGAGTGGTACATATAAATTCAATTTTTCTATATTTTATCATATTAAATAATACATAACTGTAAAAATTAAGAAAAAGAGAGAGGATGTGTGCATTAATCAATTTTTCATATTTATTATTTCAAGTTTTTAAAAGAATAAATGTGAAATGGTTTATAAGTGATTAGCACACACTCACACTAAGTAGCAGAATCTGAAGTTTATTTTAAATGATATTGGTATTTTGTCGATTATAGTATACTTATCTGACAAATTTTGTGATAATAAAAAATTCTGTAATAGTTAATGTGTGATAGTAAAGAAATGAAACTATTAAAGGTATGTTTGACTTTTCATAATTTTAATATGGAAGATATTTTAATTTGTTGATAAAAAAGATAATATGAGAATTTTGCATCTTTAAACTTTAAATTTTATAAAAAAAATATATAAATCCTTTATGAGGGTATTAAACTATAAATGTTTGCACTTTAAAAAATAGAGTTATTTATCTTAAATGTGTCGTGTAATACAATTAATTGATAGATGATAATATGAATCTTTAGATGTTGTTAACGAAATTGTGGATTCTAACATGTAGATTTTCGAAGTATGTATGGAAAATTAAATAGAATGGAAATGTAAATGTCATTTATGTAGAAAGAAACTTAATTAATTTACTTTTTATCATGAAAAAGTAACTGTTTAAAATATACTTTGAAATATCATGATAAAAGGGAAGAATAAAAGAAGAATGTTCTTATATAACTATTCATTCAGCTTTTTAATTAAAAAGTAATTTTTGTTTACATTCTAACACATCACAACAAGAATGCAAAAAAAGCACTTGTTTTATGATATATCTTATAAATTAGGCTTTGAGCCCGTGCGATGCACGATCGTTTAAAGAATACAGTTTCAGACAGTTTAATAAATAACTAATTTGTCAAATATGGTTTTAACATGTTAAGGTCGATAATGATTTAGGTGGTTTTAAGCATTATAATATCATGTAAACATACAAACTTTATACATTTACAACCTTTAAACTTCAAAAATCACAATTAATCTAACATGCTAAAATAATGACACATTAGTACTATTACTTTTAAAACTAATAATTTACGCTTCTTAAACAAATTGCGAAAAAGAAAAATCACTTAGTATTGAAATAGTTTAACAATGTAGAACTTATACCTTACGATCAACCAAAATTTTGCATAAATCAAGACATATAAAATTTCATCTCAAAACTGATTTTCTCATTTTCAATAAAAACGATTACTCGTTCTCGACTGTATACAACATGTATGTCAATAAAAGTAGGCGTTTGTGACCATGCCAAGCAAGATATTCAAAAGGTGAATCTTATTACCAATAGACTATTCCCAACATCAACATAAAAATATGATGTAATTACATAGCTACTAACAGTAAAACTCAGGCCTTGAAATTATTGACGTAGTAAATCAAACATAGGTTGCAAGAGTTCAAAAGTCACATGTAGACAATGGCTGACAACATTTAAAAAACCAAATAACCAAATTTATTCAAAACTCTTCATCATCAGTTTGGGTTAAATCATAAGGGGTGAGTTAAAATAAGAATGACAAAAAAGTAGAGAATTAGAGAACCAATAGGATCGCTCCATTTTAATTAGACATCCCACAAGCTATACTTTTGAAGTTCTTTTTGCCGGGTATTAAAAATATAATCACATGTGATTTATGATAAAAAGTTAAAATGATACACGATTATTTATTCATGGTATACTTTTATTAATTATGTGATTACAACTTAATATTAATCACATGAATAATATAAATATAATTTTAAAAGTTACGTTTGTTTTCATCAAAAATCACATGTGATTGCTAGTTTGATATTTAATCAGATATGATTTGACATATAATCACATATGATTTGGTATATAATCACATGTGATTTTCAACTAAAAAGTGATATTTGATGATTAACTTACCGATATATGATACTTCATATATTTCAAATCACATGTGATTGGAGATATAATTGCGCGTGATTATTATTTATTGTTTAAATCACATGTGTTATAATATTACGAACTTTTAAAACCCATTAAAAAATAGGGAAAAAAATTTCGTCAAAAGTATATCATGTGAGATCTCTAATAAAGATAAAATGACGTTGATTTTAATAATGTAATTTTTATAATTTATTGATGTACGGTTTGTAAGATATTTAAATTTAAAGAAAAATGTGAAAATGAGTATTTGAAATTAATATTAAAGTAAGTTTAGGTGGCATAGAGGTTTAGATGACAAATAATCACTTAATTAGTACGAGATTACCACATAAACTTAGTTACTAAGAAATTGCCACATAAGCTTATTAAAACCTTGTTTTATATATATAGATAGATAGATGCTTTAAATTATGTAGAAGAAACTATCAAAATTAAGTCTTACTTTGTCTTAAAATGAGATATTGTTTTTCACCATAGTTATATTCCATAACTTAAAATGTTAAAATAATTTTTTTAATATAATTAAAGACGAGTGGAAAACTTAAGAAGTACGTATAAACTTAGAATCTGAATTCATAATATTTAAATATATATAACTTTGGAAATTAAAAAGTCTTCATATAATCATATTTTTTATATGTGAGGGAGGACCTCTCATATCATATTAATATTGGAGAATCTCATGTGTTATTTCTTTTTTATTTTGTAGACCATATTAGCTCTTATGTTTGTGGGAGGGTAAACGTTTTCACTTCAGCCCGGTTTATTTTTATGAAGACATAAGACAAAATAAGATCTTTATTTGTTTGCGGGCAGATAAACTTAGAATATTGTGTTTTTTTTATCCGCGAAAGCAACATTTATATAGAGGAAAAGGAAAAGGAAAAGTAACCATTTTTATATATATTTAATTATACTAATCTAATATTTAGAAACTTAATCAATAATTAAGTTAATCAATAACTAATAGTTTATAAACTTTTCATTGTGTGTGACCTTATAGATTCATACATAATTAGTAGTATAGTTACAAACGTTATACTATGCACATAAATCCAACATTGGTTACCTAACAAAATGTTACTATTGCATGTTTTGCGCTTCATAATTATACTAGCGTTCAAACCCGTGTATACGTTTAAGCTACTAAAATAAATATTAAATTAAAAGAATTGTAAATGACACAGTTAGATTATTTTGTCCATGCAATTGTCTAAATTCTCAAATCAACACTTATTGAGTAGAGATTTTGGTAATCATCTTAGGACATCGATTAATTAAGAATTTAAGATGATAAATATAATCACATTGAAATTGACAGTTTTAAATAATAATCCGCCTTTTAGATGATAGAGTGATAAATTATATTTATTCTTATTACTAATTTAAATATTTAAGATTATATGTTTGTTGAAACGTTGTAAATTTTTTGACACCGCAAATCCTATCCTAAACCTATAACTTGTAAATTGAAAAGGTTGAATAAAATTACTTGTGAAATTTGAAACGTACGTGGAAGTATTTGAAGTTATTTTATTTATCTAAACGTATTTAAAATAATAAATTAGTATATTAAAAGTATGTTATATTATTTAACTGAATTGAATGAATGGAGATATATTTTTCCTTAATCTATAGGTATTATATAATGCGTATATAGTTTCTCTAATGATAGTTTTATGTAATATTGTGATAGCAGTGGAACAAATAGGTAACATTAATAAATTAAAACCTATTATTTCATTACTAATTACGGGTAGTACAACTTTATTATATGATTCATACTATTAAAGTGTTAGTTAATAATTCTTTTTATAGGATTTAAAATTTTAAATTAATTAAAATAAGGGATCTGATTGTTTAATTTAAATCTTTTGAAAATTGATGATGTCATTTTTTCTTTAATTTTCATCAATTTGAAAAATCAAATAATCCTATCGATTAATTGAATATTTGATAAAATAAGATTTTTGTTGACATATATCTTAATTTAATAAAAGTTAATTTAAATAAAAGATCATACTGCATGCTTTTTACTATCTATTTAAGTTTTTGTAATTATGTATACTAAAATTTGTTTACGTTGATAGACGAGGGCGCAAACTGCTCCCCAAATAGCAGCCGCCGCCACAGTTGCCGACGAGGAGTAGCATGCCTGATTTCTGCCGATGAGGAGTAGCATTGCTTGATTCCTATTACAAGTTTATTCAAGTATAATGCATTCTCTATTGTACTTTAAAGAAAACGAACATCTTATGAAAAGATGAAATCTAGATAGTCTACTCTCTGTTTTTAAATTAGAAGTACAAACGTTATGATTGTAGTTGTAGTCTACTTTCAATTTTTAAATTATATATCATTGTTGCTTTTAATCCTTCTTTTTTTTTTTTAATTCTTATTTGTTTTTCTTTTTTTATTATCTTGATATAATTTATTTTTAACTTCTAACATAAACACAACATTTCTAGTTATCGGACTCATTGCTGTTTATAAACATTAAT
Source organism: Logfia minima (assembly GCA_963921325.1). Lineage (NCBI taxonomy): Eukaryota > Viridiplantae > Streptophyta > Magnoliopsida > Asterales > Asteraceae > Logfia > Logfia minima. The sequence continues at coordinate 9,607,406 of OY992774.1, read as the reverse complement.
TTCATGGTTTTAAAAAATTAATTAATAAAGGAAAGATGTTAAATATGATACGGAGTAAGACTTTTGGTGAACAATTGTTAAAACGATATTATTAAAATCTCAAGATGCCATAATATAAAATCAATATAGTATTACATGTTTAAACTGTAAATAGTTTGAAAACTTTAATGAAGCGTGAAATTCTCATTTAAATATATTTTGAACTTTTTAGTTATGTAATTAAAAATAAATATGTGATTTTACATCTCTTGATTGATTATATACAAAGAAAAGTTTAAAAAAATACTAAAAAAGTAGAGAATGAAATAATCAATAGGATTGTTTCATTTCACATGTGATTTTTGCTTAAAACAAACATAATTTTTAAAATTTTATTTATAATATTCATGTGAATAAATATTAATTTGTAATCATGTGTTAATAAAAGTTTACCATGAATAAATAATCGTGTACTAATTTTAACTTTTTATCATAAATCACATGTAATTATATTTTTAATATCCGGCAAAAAAAAAAAAGAAAAAAAAAATTTCGTCAGAAGTATAGCTTTGGGGATCTCTAATTAAAGATACAAAAATGTTGATTCCGAATATGTAATTTTTATAATTTATTGATGTTCGGTTTGTGAGATATTTTTTTTCAAAAAAAAGAAGAAGTGAAAATGGGTTTTGTAATTAAATGGAGAAATTTTATTGATTCTTTCATTCTCTATTTTTTTTGTCATTCTTATTTAAATTCACCTCTTATATATAATACTTTATATTTGATGAGTCGCATAATTTAGATGATCAAAATTTTCCTAAAAAAAATTATAAATTAGATTAAATTTGAACTTGTTAATTTGTGTATATTAAAAAAGGAATATCGTGGTCTTAGACTTAATAATAAGAAATCTTTAATTTATAAAATAACGATAAGATCAAGATTCATGTTAATAAATACTCCACTTTTGTTATAATTTTTTTGTCGTAACGAACTAAATGATCAAAAAGTAAAATGACAACACATCAACTAATGAGGTGTTAGAAACTTATACTAAGTAAATGTATATCCATTTTAAAATTATACAATTTCACATCTATACCTAGAGTCTACTAAGTATCATAGTTATAATGAATACTAGAATAAAAAATCAAATCTAATTAAAATGAGAAATTCAGTGTTAAGAGAAAGAGAATTTATTGAAATAACTAATAAAAAAAATTAATCGTCAAATGATCATTTAACTCTTGCTATATGTAAGATTTTACAATGTATTCACTTGCAATCGATTTATATATTTTTACCATTTAAATAATACATTATAATTATATCTAGTTTGTTGATAGAAAAAAAAGAAAGAGAAAGAATTTATCAAAAAAAAATAGAAATAAAAAAATTTATTCATTAAATAGTCATAAGAGTTTAAAATCTATTTGCTTATGATTAGATTTCTATATTTTTACTATTTAAATGATTCACTTTATAAAAGTATGACAAAAGTTTATTTGAATATGCATTTTTTTTTAAAATGGGATAAGAAATCTCAACCGTACTGTTTCATCAAAATAACAAAATTCTCAAATTTCTTAAAATTGAATATCTCAAAAACGATTAGTTAAAAAATTATAAAAATTGCACCATAAAAATCAGCATTTTTTCCTCTTCAATTAGATATCTCACATGGGATACTTTTGAAGATTTTTTTTTCTTTTTTGGTGGATTTTGAAAACTGGTTACACATATGTTACCAGCAACTAACACATGTGTTACTAGCGACTATCACATGTGTTAACAGCAACTATCGCTTGTAACATATGTGTTAGTCGCTGGCAACACATGTGTTACCGGTTTTCAAAACCCACCAGAACATTAAAATAAAAAGTTCGTCGAAATTATACTTTATGAGATGTCTAATCCAAGAGAAAAAATGCTAATTTTTGTGGTGTAATTTTTATAATTTTTTGACTTGCTATTTTTGAAATATTTAAATTTTAAAAAGGAGGGATAAAGTAGAATTTTGACAAATGAAATTCTCCTATTGATTCTTTTATTTAAAAATAACTTGTATTTATTTGAAATCTCCTCATAAAAATATATAGTTTGTTGATTTTTATCAAGAATAAAATAATAATTTTAATTTTCATTAAGTAGTCATTTAGTTCTTTCTAAACGCAAAAATTTACAATTAAAAATATCTTTTAATAAATTGTAATGACAACAATAGAATTACATATAAAATAAGGAGAAGGGAGGCTGCAAAATGTAAGATTGCAGCAACGATCGAACACCCGACTTGGGATTGTTAATCAAAATACTCACCACTAAGCTAGGAATTCATAGAACATAAACTTTCAAATGTATTTTTATTAACAAATTAAATTAAATCTAGTCACGAATGAGTAATAGTAACATAATTATGGTACTATCAAATAAATAGTTTGTTTTTCTTCTTTTCTATTACAAAATTATATAATTTTTATATAATGTATTTATTTTGGATGGATCACTGATTACTCATGTTTTAGTGAAGTTGCACATGCAACTTAAAAAGTATTATACCTATTGTAAATAATGGTGTATGATAATATTTTGATTGTATTCTCACTCATTTATTTTAGACGACTTAAATATAATGATTTACTTATAATGAAAATGAATATACATAAAAAAATAGTTACAACTTTGATATTTACTCTACCATTTAAAGTTAAAAGTTATAATTTAGTTATAAGTGTCAAATTGTATATTTTGTAATATATATGTACATTACTTTACATAATATTTTAAAAATTCGATTGATAAATGTGTTGTTTATTAATTATTTGTTTAACCCGCCTTTAAAAATAATAATTACAACTTCGGTTTATTTAATTTAATGCTAATTGTCATTTTTATTTAATTATTTCTTACAATATAGAGATTTGTAGTTATTAAGTGTGATAAATGATAACATATAATTTATCATTTTCTAATATATTACGTAAAGTAATTATTATTATTCTCGTTATCTATAATCAATAGATTTTATTTGAACTATAATTATTTGAGTTAGTTATGCACAACTATAATTATAATTATAATTATCTATAATTATATTTAAAATATATTAACAAATACTCTTATTTTATTTATGATAGAAACTCAAATTGAATCTAAATGAAATAATTTCATTGTTATGTATCCAATTATCTTATGTTGATCATTTTGGCCAACCGTGATGATTTGCCCTACATAAAAAAATAATATCAATACTTAATAATCTTAAGAATCACGCAAATTATCATGCCCAATTCTTTCATTGCAGTTGTAATCGCTTTCTCGTTAACAATTTTAACATTATGATCATATTTGAGCATGTTTAGTTTATCCTCAATAATCCTCTTCTCTTGTTTGATGTCGAGACTCTGTGTTCCATTGAGTGTATCTCCCCAAGTGGTACGGTGTTTCAAGAATTAGTCCTGTCTTCTCACCGGACACATAGGCTGAATATATACATATCATTTACAATGTTAATTTGTAACACAATTATTATTATTATTATTATTAAATTAATTTGATAGCTGTAAAAAACATATAAACTAATACCAAATTCAGAAGTCTTACAAGAACAGTGAATAATGCCTCAAGCTATTATAAACCTAATACGTGAAGAGAGAATGGAGATCAATCTCAATTCTCAACACAATAATACCATAAATCTACAGAGAGTGATTATTCACAAGAATGAGAGCCAGATAGTTTTACAGCAACGATAATAATGATTAATTAGGAAAAAATAAGCTTCTTTGTAATAAGCTTATAGAAATAACCTCTTTGGCCTTCAAGTTATATTATGGAGCACCTTTAGTCCCTTTACGTTAATCTGTAAAGCATTACAAGTCCTTTAACTTCAAGATTTAATATATTCATGCTCCAACTATCTCCTTTGACCAATAATGCTAAACCGATGATATTTACAAACAAACGTTGTAATCTACACAAACCAAAGTAAGTTATTCAAGTAAACATATTCAAGCAATATTGTGAGAAAGCTAATCGTTATTTAGCTTTTTATCACACCCTCGTATTTCTCTATCAGGAGCTTAAACAAGTCCTTTGCGACTGCCTACGCATTCATGCATAAAACATTTTCCTAAAAACAATTTTAACTATATAAACTTACAATATAATTTCAAGTATGAAACAAAATTATTAATCTTGATAATAATTCACATGCTTCTTAATATAAAAAGATAAAATGAAATTAAAAAATAGAAGCTATTTATTTTATATGTAAGAGGTTGTAGTTTTGTAAATATATGGAGCTAATCCCTCCCATATGAAGCTAAAAATTTACAAAAATGTATTATACAATCCAACTATCAAGACCCGTTGTCGAAATCTTCTCATATTTACATTTCTTATCCGTCCTTTCTCTTAAGGCATTTAATTAAAATATATCATAATCATATATGTTAGTCACCTTCAAATTGAACATGATAATACTAAGTTTTTAACAGTATTAAAAAGTATTTTTGTTATATTTTTCAATAACATTATAATTATTGTTTTGAAAATCGAACTGGTTGTCGAACTAATGATTATATGTTCCCCCATCTACAATACAAACATGACTAAGTTACTCATTTACACTAACGTAATAGTGTAATTTGGATCAACGGTGTTGTCGTTTTATTAAAAAAATTTGTAAATAATGATAAAACAAAAATGACACTTAACGCTAAATAAAATATATCTAAAATGTATTTTTTGTTGCTATTTCAAGTTAAATAATTAATTAAAAGACAACACATTGATTAATTGGGTGTTTGCAAGTTTCTATAAGATATAATATATACAATTTAAAATGATTTTTATAGTTATTTATATAACTTTGTTAAAGAAAAAGTTAAAAACAAGGAGACTGTATTTCATTATTGATTTAATAGTAATTTCTTATTTATCATCTTGATAAATGTAGGAGTTTCTAGTAATTATGTTTGGGTTGTAAGAATTGGAAAATTACGCGAGGCGATTAATGTTTAACTCGCTTGGCTATAACTTGCAACTATTTCAAAATTTCGATTTTTTGTAGTTTATTCATAACTATTTGTTAAAAACATTCTATTCTATTGGTTAATAATTAATTAATATTACAAGTTATAACTTTTAAAAATATGATTATTTTATTACGGACAAATTGACGCGATGAACTTTTACTTCATTGAGAAGAACAATCATCAAAAGATTACCCTAAACTACAACAATACAAACCATAATTAAACCATAACACATGTTAAAAAATCGTTATAATTCACGTGGCCCACCTAACAATTATTTTTATTTTGGATCATGAATCGTGTACTAATTTTAGTCGTTGAAAATTGTGTTTAAATTTGTACGTCTTTCTCATATTCTTATCGGTTTCTAGCTTTTACGAATCCAAAAAAGACAAATTTAATACATTAGACTTGGACGTAATCCTAACTCCTGATTTTTTTTTGCTTAATTGGTCGTCCTTTGGTCAGATAAAGAGCTAGGCAGATTACTTAAGTACAATATCATATATTTTTTGAATGGCTGTTAAGTTTTGAGTACAATATTATTATTATTTTAACTATTACTTTATTATATTATATTGTATGTATATTATATTATATTATACGGTAAATATATGGTAATGGTGAATATGAGGTCACCAACTGGTACACGTGTAAATGATGCATATAGTTAATCATTTTACATCTAACTCATTGGTGATATATCTACTTGGCAATCCAAATACTGTTCTAAGTGTTAAATGAACTTAAACAATCACATTGATCAAGTTAACTATTTACGTATTTATTATTATTATTATTATTATTATTATTATTTAAGTTGAGTTGATTTCTCGATGAATAAGAAAAGTTGGGGTTCACGAATCATATAAATTACCTTTTTTATTTTATTATAAAGAAAAGGAAAAACAGTTCCATAATCGTTTTGTGTAGCTTTTTTACCTTTTCTTGAAACAAAATAGATTCGATGGTAATTGTAAATTATATTAATATATTGTAGACAGAGTCGTGTTTGTTTTATTAGAGTGGGTTAATTATTGCTATGAAATAAGTTGGATCGTATGAGGCATGGCCTAATGCGGGCCCATATTTTTTACTGTCCACGAGATTTTGGGTACACCAATGACGTCGTAAGATTGGGCCCACCATTTTTGCGTTTACGCGGCCGAAGGTGCCGAAATCATCGACTAAATTACTCAAATTCTACGGGTCCAATAAATATTCCTCTTCAACACGTTGCACGTCACTAGAGATGCAATAATATTCTTTACTCTTTTTTATTTTTATTTTTATATTTTATAGGTCACGAGTGCTATAATCGGAAAAAGAAAAGATGACATTATATACACGGACAAAGTCGATGACGTTTGTAGTGTTTGAGAAGCAACTCTTTTTATCTTAAATTTTCATTTTTTATTTGTTGATGTATCGATCATATTTTTAATTCTCTTATCATAGTAACAAATAACATTTGGCAATGACATATTCAAAAGTTCGTATAAAAGTATGTATTAGTCTCTCCTTCTCACTTGAAGTGTCTACTTTTACTATTTTGATTTGTCTCAAAGTAAAAGCATCAGTAATCATGGACCTAAAAGTAAGTCTATACTATTGCCACATCAGCTTTTTTATAAACCTCCACTTTCTATAAACTTACATTTTACTCATATAAATCTAAACAAGTCCATACTCGATTTTTTACCATTATTAAATTTGAACTTGAAAATTGATATAGAGGCAAAATTGACAGTTTGGGACCACATACACTCTCTCTCCGAAGTCCATTTCCATGGACTTCTTTTATGGACTTTTGTATAAACTTAATCAAGTAATAAAAAAGTCCATTCCCATGGACTTTTTTTATGGACTTTTGTATAAACTTAGTCAAGTAATAAAAAATGAAAATATGAATGTCACATTATCTTCCATGTCACTATTGACATCCTATAAACCTTATATTACTTATGCTCTTAGAGATTTTAGTGGGTAGAGATAATAACTTATTGATAAGTAAAAATTATTAAAACTATATAATTTTTAGATAGACATTTGAATTGGGACAGGTGCAGTATTTATTAGTATTATCCACTAATCAAGTTAATGCAAGTAATTTGTATGGTTTTGATATGGGCCTTTTTCTGTTTTTTCGTATTTGGTTATTTGATCCATGCAGTCTCTCAAACAGAAAGGTCTTTGCATGAAAAAAAGAAAAAAGTGGGGGCCGAAATATATAGGTCAGCCACTTAGCCCATACAGTGATTTTGGGCCTAACAAAAGAGCCTTACTGGAATTTCGACAAAGTTTACAGGCCCTACAAAATTAAATTTGTACATGAATTCAAATCTAGGAATTTGTATGAACGTATGATCGATCATATATCATTAAGTTTTTGTGATATTGTTCTGTAACGTAAGAAATAAAAAGGAAAGTAATGATTTTACTAATTTCCTAGTTCATATAATTAACTAACATTATGAATTTGTGTATTCTTCGTATTTACAAATTACAATTTCTCATGTTCATCAAATAACTTTATCGAGAGAATGACTGTAAAAATGTACGTCGAATGTGGTTATATGATATTGAACTAGGAAAATGATTGTATTGACATGATGACATGGTTAAGATAGTAATGAATCCTAAAGTGTCGAGTGTTTGACATGATTATCTTAACTATATATAAATCATCTCCATTTATTTTCTTAAAATTAGACTCAACAATGGTTAATGTCCAAATTATCCTTAAAAATCATTAATTACTTTCCAAATGAACCACTAATTTATAAATTGCAACCCTTGAGTTTTAAACTTTACATACCCTTAACTTAAACTTTTAACAATATAATGTAAACAATAAAATATTTTAATGTTAAATTGACTATTTGTTCCCGCAGCTACGCACGGGCACACTGCTATATAGAATAATGAACCGTATAATTAATAATCATTTTTATTATTTTCGTACTTATTTCATATGAACTACTTTTGATAAAAATAAACATACAGAGATAGTTACCTTTCTAATCATCATCTAAACACCTTAAGAGGAGTACGAGAAGAAGTTTTTCTTAGAACACAACCAACAAATAATGGAAACATAGAAGATAGGGAAAAAAAGAATTTATCAATATGCGACTCTGCTGGGGATCGAACCCAGAATCTCTGGTTTCGTAGACCAGCGCCTTATCCATTGGGCCACAGAGTCCTTACCATTGTCTATTTCATGTGTAAATTGTTTATATTCCTTCATAGCTCCATGTATTTTGTAAATTTCTATATTTTTTAAAACATTTTTTTCTAATTTATTTTGCACATTTTATTTTAAAATAACTTTCTGCAATAACCTCACTACAATATGTAACAAAATAAAATGCAAGTGAAAACTTGTTCAGTTAAAGAAATGAAGGTAGTTTATGAGAAAGTATCATCTGTATTATATATACATAAGAAATACATGTTTATAACTATAATTCAGTTAAAAGTAACTATAATTCAATAAAAAATAAATATAATTTTAAAAAATACATTATCTAACTCAAGAAATATTCATCTATGATTAAAAAATATTGTTATTAACAAATACTTTTTCTGAATCAAAATGATTAATTTACTGAATTAAAGGGTTACAAAACTCTTCTCATCTTTCTCCACCAATTTTTCTTTCTCCCTTGAATTCACTCATATATATATATATATATAAGTTAAGAATATTTTAAATTATATTTACAATTTACGAGGGTGGAGTAATTTGCCGAAAAATTATTTTTAAGGTAACAAAGGCGGTGAAGATTTTGGTGTTAACCGGTCTGTTAACTCATAACTTTCATACCTTGAGGCACAACTTTTTTTCTTTTTTTTTAAATGTTGTGCGTCATGACATGTCAATAGGGATGGCAAAAAAACCCGAACCCGACGGGAAAATCCAAAGCTCGAACTTTTTGGAGCGGGGTGGAACAAGCTAAATGAGTTTCAGAGCTGGTTTCAGGGCATTAAAGGGGATTTTTAACGCGTTCGGAGCAGTGACTGGAGACAAGCGTCCCCGCCCCACCCGCGATATAATATATACATGTTACAAATTATATATTACGTATATATGTATATTGATTTTGAAAACTCAATGATCATTGTTGTGTCTAATTTTTAACCGTTAATTGTGACTTGTGTCAAGTATATTTTGTTTAAAAAAATATATGTTGAATTCATTTTGCTTAAAATTACTTCGAAACCGCATAGCTAATGGTGTAAAACTAATAATAATAGATAGGATACGGTGCGACTATACTGAAGCATCACGTCAAAAAGGACACCCCATTAAGAACCCTAATGGGAAACGGGGTGGGTTTGGGGGAGTATCGACCCCAATGGGGAGCCCCGATAAGATCCCCAGTGGAGATCGGGGTGAGTTTGGGGCAAATTTTCATAATTGAGTTCGGATACGAAGGATAACCGCCCCGCTCCAAACCCGCCCCATTACCATTTCTACATGTCAACACTTGAATTTCCACTTTAATTTTGATTAGTAATAAACATCATGTTTACCTGTTTCTTTTCCCACAAGATTGTACATTCTCATACAATCGTTCAAATTGGTCTTTATATATAGTGCGAATACGAAGAATAAAAAGACGTTCAAGTTATGTAGATACATTTTATAGTTAATTTTTTTCCCAAAAAAGTTATATAAAATATTGGTGTTAATCATTGGGACTTGTTAACTAAAAGAATATTTTGCACAAGAAAGTTTCATTTAATACATGCATATGACTCTTGTGGTCTACAAAGAGGCGATAACCAGACTTGCAAGTGCTATAAATTATTAAATCGAACGAATGTTATATAACTAAAAAGAAATTAAATGGTGTTTTCTTTAAAAGGAAATGACTTTTTTTTTTTTAATATAACATTAATTAATTGGTGCGTTCGATATGGTTTAAATAGCTATGGTAGTATATATCCATTTCGATATTAACGGATGTATTTTTATCAGTCCGTTTGTATTTGTATAAGTTCATTAGCAGTCCATAATCACGTAGGGCTTAGCTCATTTAGTCTGTCGAACCTTCCTTTTGTAATAACTGTATACTAAATTATATCCCGTGACTTCGCAAAGTGAGACATGTTTTTTATTATATAAGTTATTAGAAACAATAATCACAATGTTCGATTTTCCATTTAAGATTCTATTTTAGTAGTATGCATAGTAATAAGACAATACTGTTAATAGTTATTGGTTACATCCGTACATAAATTTATAGTCTACAATCTACATCAACGTTTGAATACATTTGTAAATGACGAAACATCATTCTTTCAACTATCAACATTTTATGAATTAATCAAATTGCTTAAAAATGTAGGCATGTCAATGTGAAGCGAAAACCAAAGGCGAAACACTGTTGCAAAGTCAATTTCAATTCAAAGCATAATAAAAAGCAACGATATATGTTTTGAAACATAAAGCTACAAATATGTATAACAAAGTCATACGATTTAGATAATTAGTAATTAATAGCTTAAGCTATTATACATGAACCAAAGTATACTAATGGCAATTGAAGTGGTCAAACAATTACAAATAACTAAATCTTAGATACTAAATGCACTTTTTCTTATCAAACTCATTCAAAAAGAAAGCTCTCCTGCATAATGATTTTATATCTTCAAAGCCCATCTAACTGAGTATTTAAACAACACAAATAAGGAAATGCGTAATGAAAATCTTACAGGTCCATAAGGCCAACGGAATCCATGACTTTGCTGCCCAAGATGATTCCCTGGAACCGTACCTGTTTAACATGCAAAATGTATAATTTGGAAACAAAGAGGATACTTGCAGTAAAATGACTACATATTAATGACAATAATCAAGGATCAACTAAACTGTGAATCTCATTGGAAAACATGGCAATTTAGTTAGTTTATGATACATTCAAGCTAAAATGCTAAATACCTCGATTCCACTTTCATCTACTTCTGAAACTTTGATAAATGATTCTCCATTTAAAGGATCCACAATTGTATTCCAAGTGCAGATGTAATCCATTTGCTTTGGACTGCAAAAATATAACGAACCATGTAAACCTTTTTGACAATTAAGTATCTTTGGATAAACTCATCCCTCCTATCAACAACAACACGATGAAATCAAATCCCAAAATTCATTTGCTTAACCAGTTAGATGTTCTTCATATTTTGCCTTCTTAACGAATCGATCAGAGATAAAAAGGGAATAGAAAATCAAAATTGATAACCAAACTAAACCATTAATCATTAATAATTCAAAATCAATTATATAAACCCTAATTTCGAATTAAATCAAAAAAACGAAAATCGAAATACCTGATGTTCATGATGAGCTTGAAATTCATGGTAGACTCTTGAATGAACTCCACGTGTATATTTATGATTCTACCACTTGATTAAGCTATAGAACTAGATGAATTGGAGCAGAGAAGAAATTGAATTTGAATATTGAGAAGACGCTCTAAATTGAGAAATTGGAGGTTCACATCTTTTATGATTTGAATTAAATTGAGACATGTAAGGAAACTTATTTAATACGATTCAATTTCAAGTTTTCTCTCTTTTGATTTTGAATTTGGATTACACTTTCATAATCCGGGATGTTGTCAACGTAAATGGATAGGTAAATTAGTAATAATATTAAGAGGTTATTTAAATTAAATTAATTAAATGAGGGTATTATAGTAAAAATAAAACTTTTGAGTTAGGGGATAGACAAATATTACACCAACCTCAATGATTTCTTGATCCAAGGGTTAGATTACAACGACAAAGAATCATATAAAAAAAAGTCAAGATGTTGATGTCAAAAAAACTTTCCTTTAATAGTATAAAGGGATTTTATTACTTCATTGCAATGAAAAGACATGGGAAATTAACCCTAATGATATGGTATTATAACCTATCATCTTTAATAAATATATCTTTATCTATTTTCCTTCTTATCCTTCATCTATCACACGTTTTTTCCCTATTAGTCCTCAAATGATAACGTCAAACCTTCTATCACTTTTAAACCACCAACCATAATACCTCGGATTATTTCAAACATTCCAAATTATCTTCTTCTTCCTCTTAAAATCAAGCTCCTAACCCCTAAAACCCTAAGACAAAAATCAGATTACACCACACACTATGGCTGGTGATGCTACACAAAAAGAGAATAACGAAAAATCATTCATCATAACAAACATAAAAATCTAATATTCCCATTCACTTGGACATTGACAAAGCAAACTATAAAGCTTGGAGTGTATCGTTCAAAGCTCATTGTAGGGGCTTCGTTGTCATCCAACACATAGTATGACTACAAGCGATGATATGGCAAAACTTGATTCCGTAGTCCAACTATGGACTTATAGAACCATATATAAGTCACTGCTTGAAGATGTCCTTAAACCGACCAACACGGCCAAAGATACTTGGGATGCCCTTGAAAAACTGTTCCATGATAACAAACGTACCCGAACTGTTGAACTTGCCTATGAACTTAAGAGTCTACGTCTTGGCTATCTTACCATTACGAAATATTTTTGAAAAATTCAATCCATTTCCTAGCTTGTATATAATCTTGGGTCATCCTTGTTATTTATCAACTATTGGCCCACATAGGACGAATGGGACCTGCTGCAGGGATCATGGCTATGGTCCCTGGTCCTTAATCCTATTGGACCACGTGTCAAGATCTTACCCATCCTTAGGTAATCATCATCCAAAACCTTCTAGAATTTATAGAAGGTCAGCCAGACTATAAATACAAGGATGATCCTTCTATTCATCTCTCAAGCAAATTTAACCTAAAAACACCCAAAAATTTCTAAGATATTCATATATCTTCAAGCCGGTTCTTACTACCCTTAGCATAGTTCTATACAAGCTCGAGGGTTAGCATGTAAAACGGAGTGTAACGAATCAATCCAAGTCATCCTGCACTCAAGTGTATTTTTACGCTTGATCATGGGCGTATTTCAATTTGTTGCAAGGGTGTCTACGTTTATGGAGCTCAAGTTGTATGGTCTTGGGTTCTTTTTAACCCTTTATGTATAAAAAGTATATCAATTTGTGAACTTGGTACGGATGATATTATATTAATGATAATCATGCATAACAAAGAAAAAGAAACAAAGGTGGTTGATAGAACATGATAATCAATTGTAGTTGCCATGCATGCTTTTTTATGAGAAACAGTCATTTTGTTTGATGTTTGATTGATGATATTATATCTCTTTCACTTTAGGTTGTTATTCATTTTAACTAAAGCTTTAGTGACATTTTGTTATCGAATATGCATTTTGGGTACGGTCAAAACAAGTTATATTTATACCATATTATCAACAATCTATTATGAACATATAATAGTTCATCCACGGAAACCACAAATTCTCTTTCGAAAAGATGCTTCAAAGCAGGGTGAACTCAAGCTAGCCTACGTGACTGTGGACTTGAGTGCACGCAATTTTGAAGCTCCCCCAACCAGTTTTAGACACAAATCTATATGACATTGTCATCTTTGGCAGTACATTGTGCAAATAATAAATGGTTCAAAGCTGGTGAACTCATGCGAGTTCGCCCTACTTGCATTGCAGCTACGAATGTAACTATGAAGTTTCAGGCGCGTGGAGCCTAGTTTTAGACACAAGCCTATAAACTGTCATCTCATAAAGTACACTGCTGCATCTGTTGTACTATGAGAAACGGACATGTAATTGTGTTCTAACACAAGCTTGGTTAACTCATGTCTTATTTTGATTTCATTTTTCTGTTTATAGTATTTGTCTTCCATTGTAAACTTGTTAATTGTAGTATGTTATTATAAATTTGTTTCGAAAATACAATAAATCCAACATGACGTAACCGAAGTAAATTTAGTTGTTTTATATTTTAATGAGATTCATGATTGTTATCTTACATTTCTTCTCTTTTAGCACAAAAGATATATAATACTACTGATTTATATACGGGTTTTTCTGTTTGTAAAATCCAAATTGATTAATGGCCCTTCTTTCAAAGTCTAGACCTAAAAAGGGAATGCATATCATAGGTAAAGGTACGTTAAGTTTATGAAAAAGTAGTCAAACCAAAGACGTTTATTAAATTTAAAGATGTTGCATGGCAGACACCAAAAGTTGTGGTCATCCTAAATTTCACAACTCCAATATTGATGTGGGTACTTGAGGCTTTTGAAACATTAGATTTTTAAAGTTTGTATCAGCTATCGGTTGAAAGATAATATTTTGTTTATTTAGTACCGAGATATATATATATATATATATAGCGTTTCATGCATACTTAATTGATCGATCTATTAATCCAATCACTTTCTTCTATAAACATACTGATAACAACTTAAAATTCGTAATTAATACACTAGCAAGTTCCAAACTTTTTTATTGTTTAACAGGCCTATAAGTTTACTAGCTTGTCATCTTTAACTTTAGTACTTTACATATACATTATTTATTCATATTCACACGATCAACTTATATGTATTTGATGAGAAAAAGTAACAGAAAACATGATTAATTTGACCTAGCTACATCGGTGCTTTGGTTGTATCTGAATGGATGAGAAAGGTCCAAAATAAGTGGTAAAGAAACAGTTACATTTGTTAAGAGAGACACAATTTCAAAAGAAGAGGGTACATACTTCCTTTAATTTGAGACTAGCTAATTAATCAGTTTCTAGCTAGCCCTCTCACCTTTGATTGGGTAACAAAGCATGGAGAAAATGTTAGTACAATAAAGTTGATCATAGCATCAAAATGTAAATCAGAATAAGATGACCAAATACTAGCTAGGCAATTATCATTTTTGACCTAGGGCCAGGTTCATAGGTAAAGATCTTGTTCTCGATCTTGACGTCATGTTAATTCACCAACACCTAACTCTAAATTTGACCAGGTAACGACAAAAGTACATCCGGTGATTTGTATGACACTAATTTTTTTTTTACAAGTTAGAGATTTTTTGTGTGTTTTTGTAACATGTATTTTTCATATTGTACCTGATGGTGTATTAATCAATTTTAAATGTGTATAATTGATCAATTTATTACAAAAACATACACGTGTCACAATTATCATGGTCGATCATAGAAGCAAAATTTAAAAGCGACGGTCTGTAACTTAAACATTTTGTGCTATATTAAACCTTTGACTAGACCTGATTGAACTTTTATTGAACTAATATGGTCATTAGAGAGGTGATCTGTGACCACATGATTTTAGTCACGTTTTTCTTTTTTGTAAAATTAAAAGGTCTTCGTTGTGCGCTATTATTATTTTTGGTAGTCTGCAAATCCCTCGTTGTTTCTTTCTTTTTTTTTTTTTCTTTTTTTTTTTAAGTTTCAGATTATATGTAGTCAATAAGTGGGTATTGATGTAACTTTCGTAACGTTAACTGCCCTATCGTACAATTTAGAGTTAGCAGAAAAAACTAACGAGTTTTACAAAGTTTGATGGTGGTGCAGCAAGATGGGAACTTATATAGGCAGGCAGGCATGTCGGGTGTAAATTTGCATAAAACAAGTGAGCAGCTTCCTGGGGTATGAATTGTAGTTGCGCTACGTTCAGTCAACATGGAGCCAGTATGAGTCAACTCTAAACTGAAAGCAATCAGTAAAAAGAAGCTAAGATATATTTACATTACCAACAATGTCATAATCAAAAAAGAAAAGAAAAATGATAGATGACTAAAAAGCCGGTGCTCTCAGTATTAGAATATGTCAATTTGATTAAAGCAAACAAACAACTTTATTATCCATAATGTTAATTAGTGGATCAAGATCTTAATATGAATACGTAAGTATATATCTAGCAATGCTTGAAACTAACATTTAACAAAAGATGTATAACATGGAACATGGATTAATCAAAACAAAGAACATAGAGAACAATGGTTCTTATTATTAATTGATTGAAAAAGACAGAATAAGGTAACATACAACTTGTTATACAACTTGTTTATTTTGGTCAGCATCATATCTTTGGTTAAAGGAGTACAAAATGGCTGCTAACAAACCAAAGTACTTTTTATTCAAGAGGTAATGGGGGGTAGAAAACTAATGGGAATGAAAGTTTCAACATTTATGTAATTCTTGAATGAGCACTAGTGAAATGATCACTCCTCAATATATTCATATGGTAACATATGATTAAAGTATGACACTAAATAATGATTTTAGACATTTATAGAAGACTAAATGTATAAAAAACAACGTCAATACCCAATGTTGCCATTAGTGAGTACGAGAGAGGTAGGATGTAGACAGTCATACTTCTACCGGAGGGTAAAGAGACTGCTTTCAGGGAGACCTTCGACAAACATGAACGTATATAAGTAGTAGTGCAAGAAGACTAAATGTATAGTGAAGATGAAATTCACTACACTGATCATTTATAGATGTTTTGAGTAGGAAGTTGTCATCATCAAGGGACTAAAGGCGATCTGTTCACTCGCTTAGTAATTATTATTGTTCTATATAAAGGGGATCTGATAAGTTTTTCCGGTTCCAAAGATTGGCCCTTAATAGAACATAAAGGTAATATAATTCGCAAAAGAGTAGTTATGAACATCCGCAATTAATTACCAATTGTTGTCGGTATTTTTTTCTTTTACAAAGCGTACTTTCACACAGATGCCTCTGTGGGTTAGTATCTAGTTACAAAGACGACAAAATGATAAAAACTTGATTTTGTAGAACATCACATGATTGTCGTACGGAAATTATGTGCCCTGAATACCATTGCCATAGAAAAGAGGTTACTTAAGTGGGGTGCAGAAATGGGTTAAAAGTGACAATGCCAACAACATGTGAAGAAGGTTTGTATTATAAATCTATGAGCACCTGAGACTATGTAATAGAAAAAGAAACAAACAAACAATCACTTGACTTGGAAAACTTTACTGTTGAGCTGACAGGTCGGCAATAGCGCGAATGGTTGGTACACTTGAACCACATGTGCCTGTTAAAGAAACCAATCAAGAGATAACACCTACTCCAAAATTACAACTTTTTTACATGATACAGAACTTAATTATCAGTAAAGACAAATCAATAACGTTAAAACTGTCAGAAATTTCCATGATAGGATCGTAGTTGCAATTTCCATGGGAAGCATTATGTAATTGTGATACGCTTCAATCAACAAACCAATAACTGTAATCTATTAAATTGTATTTATGCTAATTTATTACTTATAAACTATGGTTATCAATTGTAAATAAATTAAATGTAAATGTAATTTTGGAAAGATGTATAGGACAAGGAGAATCTCAATTCCGCATTGGCTAACTTTCATGAAAGTAGGCTCTTTTTGGGTGGTGCTGGTCATATATCAATGAAAAGAGGTTGGTCTATTAAATCAGTACCCACCGTGCGGTATGCATCCCGTTAGTTAAGGGTACTGTCCTAATCCTGTCAGTGTTATTTTCCCAAAATCGATTTCATAGGCTTTTTCTTTGAGGTTGTCAACAAGCAAGGCGTAGTGGGTAAATCAAACAGATATCAGCTAGATACGTTAATGATAACAAAGCTGCTATGATGACTTTAATCAAACTCTGATTATATACTTAGGACTTTTAAGCACTCTGATCCTCATCATGTACTATCCCTTAACTGTGGTATAATTCTAGCAGGAATTAACATTGTAATGATAATGGTAAGCTTAGAACGTGGAAGATCCATATGCTCAACTGTTGGAAGCTTGATATATGCAATCATTTACTTATGACCTTTTTTATTATTATTTTTTATATTTTACTTTTATCTGTTACGAAAGAGGTTATATATGAAAAATGCAAGGTCCCCAAATCTTGCATACCATATTGGGCGAACCAAAGCCGTCCTTTAGGGGGGAAAAGTCACACATTTGATAAAGTACGTGGAAACAAAAGAAAGTAATATTACGTAACCTAACCAAACTGTGATCGCCCATACACGAATTGTAATCTTGATTCATTTAGATAATATAATATGACTATAAGTTATAGTTGTTTGTAGCATATTGCATATTTAAACATAAATAGACAAAAGAAAGAGGCTAATGAGCGTTAAGCAATTCGCTATTAGCAAGACCCTTAAATGAATTTTCATCTCAGTCCTAATTCTGTGGTTGGAACAAAATATTGCTAGCTAGAGTCCAAACTAACTTTGCTATCATAACTTTCATTTTCAGCTTTATATTTGTAACAGAACTTGTGAAGAAGCTTATCGCGTTCTGCTTTTCCATGAGTATGACATAAATGATGAAACTCAATTTGGATGGACGGAACAGAAAAAAAAAAAAAAAAAAACAAGGCTCAACTCATGAATTAATAAGGCCATATCAATGGTAAATTTGCAAATTATATTCTTCCATATCTTCAGGAAAAAAAATTGCATCAAGAATCATAGCTAAATTTTTGCATGATCCTAGGTATAACAAGTGGACCCATACATGCTAATGTATTGGTATAGTACCTCATGTTCATGGTCAATATCTTTTTTCTCTTTTTGATCTTTTTAAAAGAACATACCACTACAATTTATCCTTACTCTGAGAAACTCTTACATGCTAAGAGATGCATACCATATTTATTGGCTACATGAGGGGCCTTTATACCTTAAGCCCTTATAAGGGTAAGACAACACATTAAAGAGCAAAAAATAAAATAAAAGTAGAGCAACAAGAGGAAAGGAAAAGGAAGATGGCAAAGTTAAATTTAAGGACAAGACAAGAAACACTAGTCTTTATCTGTCTAATGATACTTTTGACCATTTAGTCCAATCATTATATATGGGTTAATTAGGAGAAGGCCATATCTCTCTACCAACTTCTATTTCTTAATTCACTTTGTAAGTTCTTCATTTAGATCTTGCAGATCTGAGTATATATAGACGCTCTATTGACCTTTCAAGTCTTCATCCACATTGTATACGGAGTATAGTAATTTAGATTGTTTCGGACATTACTTTATGGATTCAACAAATTTGTTGTAAATGAAGGAAGTTTTCTTTGTTTAGGTTATCCAAGAAGGACGAATGTTTTTTTGACTCAAATGTGTGCTACCTAGCCGAGGTATCCCACAACCGTTTCCGACTCTTTCCCTGACTAGCCCCAAGATGCATGTTTACTAGGGAGTTTTGAATTTGAAATCTCTTATAAGGATATTAGAACGCCTTATACTAGATCATCTTAATGATGATTTGTAATTATTGAAAATATTTAACAATGAACAACCAAAAATGCAATAGTGATGCATAACATTTGCAAACTCTTTATAGTCAACATTTGTTATAGATATTGACCCACGGGTCCATGAGAAACAGTAGTCTACATGGTTACTAAAACCATATTGATCATCAAGAGGCAATGTATATATCACATCACAATTTTCTCTGGCTTTATTAGCACTTGCAATTAAAATTAAAGGTGTTGCTTTTATTTTTTCTTCCAAAATGGCATAGAAAAGCTAATCATTCGTTATGGCGGATTAATTTAATAAATAATGACCAAGAAAGACCAACTTTAGTATAATGTGCCTCACAAGAAGAGCTGTGAATCCTAAAAAGCAAGAAACAGTAGAAGAGGATATATTTATTTTGATACTCCTACCTTTTTAAAAGATATAGCTTTTTCTCTAAAATAAAGACATTGATAGGAAACCTTGTATCATCTTGATTTGTAAATTACCATTATCATCTTTTACAAGGAAATTTAATCATCAACAAACAAAAAAAACTCGAGTACTATGGAGTCGTTAATTAGGTACAGATACAGTCGTGCCTAAGGCCACCGTTATCGCAATCACGATTAACATTTACGTTTTTTTTCTTCTTTTTTTATCTGATTAACATTTACATTTATAAGAAGCCGATTCATACATTTAATTAAGATATCAATGTTGCAATCATGTAACCTTTCACAAAAAGGGTTGGGAGGGACGGATGTTTGAGCATGCATTATTTTCTAGTAATCTGTTAACAAGTTGTTTACGTTAACTAAAGATCTAATGATGTTGATTGTTTTAACTTAAATTTAAAACACAATCAATACTTAAACCCGATAAAACTAATGATGTTGATTGTTTTAGCTTAAAATTTACAATGATTGATGTTGTAATGTTTATAAATCAAATAAACTATACAATTAAAGAACAAGAAAATGTACACTAATCAAAGATTTTTACAAATACAAGAAAAGTTCAGCAACGAGTTCAAATATCTAAAAAAACATGTTTAAAAAAAGATTACACTGTTAATGTTTCTTAAAGTATTGTATTATATTAAATTAAATATTGGAGAAACAAGAAAAACTAGTAAGTGAATCGAACTGGAACATAAAATTAATGTAAGAAAATTATAAGCTCGCAAGAATTGAACTTGCACTCCTCAACTTGAAGGCAAGTGCTAGTTTATTAAAATAATTGAATGCACCGTTTAAAAATAAGAGGTAACACTTTTAGTGGACCAATTGTATCTCAAATAATTTTGTTTAATTGATAGGTAGCTCGTGCTAACTCTAACTACAACAATTTTGATGTGATAGACACAGGCAAAAGAACTCATGCAAGAGCGGTGCTCTACCAATTGAGCTATATCCCCCCAGACAAGTGGAGCATGCATGAAGGACTCATACACATCTTCTATTCTGTTCTCTAACGCAGCTGGTCATTCTGGATTTGAACAAGAGACCTCGCTCGTAAAGTAAATATTTAATATGCAATCGAACCTGTGAACTACAAACATCTTAGAACCAAAATTAGGCCTAATGGCACACGGTCTACTCAACTGGATTCTTTGAAAATACTTGGGTCGTGCTCTCAAGTGCCGCTTGATGTCAAGATCCATTGTATTAACAACACGTTTCCAAGTCACACATAAAATGAACGATTATATCGATGATTACGAGAAATAATTAATCAATAAAAACTTATATATGATATATAACATAGACGCGTGTGACATAATGTAACATTGCTCAACTTGGGAAATATAAACTCTGAAGTGATAAATTACATTGCTTATCTTTTAACTTTCTTAAATATGCAGTAGCCCCTCATTTGCCTTTAATGGCGCGCATCATTTTACGAAAATTATATAAAGCTTAGTCTATTTCCATCATCATTTTCCTCCAAAAACCCATGAAACCTCATACAAAGTTAAGTAAACCACTAAACAAAAAATGTGGTATCTTCTATAGTCTATCTATACAAACAGTACCATATTATTTAAGAGCTTAATTAGGAAACTTTTAGATGAATTAGCATGAGCAAACTCCAACCCAACGTTTTACTAATTTTATATACTATTGTTATTTTGAGTTTAAAGAAGCCATATAATATTATCAATTATTTCAAAATAAAATCCGAAAAGGGTATTGAATTTCGTTCGGAGTAATATTTTTGTTTTTATGATGGGGTCGCGTCTCATTCTCATCTCGCCACAGTGCCCATCGAGTCATTAAGTTCGTATAAGAATATTAATAATAAATATATACAATCTTTTCCACTTATAGAAAAAGGGATTGCTACACTTGATAGTATTAAATAAAAAAAAAGTGATACTTATGGTTAGACTTAAAAATTAAACCTTGATAGTTTTGGATCCTGTAGATTTAAATAATTAATTTTATTTGTTTGTATTGAATTAATACATAATAGCTCCACCTATCTCTGTCTCCATAAGTGTGCCACTGGGAGTGATGAAAGCAAGCTTTAAGCTTTAAATCCTATCCACAATAAAAAGCCGTAAACCACACGTAGGCCAACAAAAAAAAAATTCTTCAATCAATCATGCATTCGGTTGACCATACTTCTCAAGACTTAAATTTAACTAAATATCATATATCATATATATATATATATATATGCAAATACGACAATCCAAATATAAGTGCTCGTAAAGTTACATATATGATGTCTTTTGAGTACACAAAATGTCATATATATCTTGTAATTATTAAGATGTTCTTTCTGCTAGAGTACATTGTAGCTAGATTAGCTGTAACCTTGTGCACAAACATTTCGTTGCTTTTGCAACCAACATTTCCCCTCGATCATTTATATGTAAAACCAAGGTTTTTTTATTCAATTATGTGTACAAATTTAATTTAATTGCTACAGTTGTTATCCCTATTTTATCTTTCTTTGGTTCAATTCCTTCTCTACCACTTGTTTAAAGTATACACATTTAACTTATTTAATAACTATACAAATTTAATGAATCCAATCCTTAAAAGTTAAAACAGATTCTTTAATTCAGATTGAGGAATCACCAAGTTAAAATAAGATTTGGAAAGAATATACTTAGTTTTGTAGGGACGAGGAGGAAGCTAAATGTTCAAATTTAAAATATTAATCATTGTTGTAATAAAGTGGTTTTTGTAATAGTAATCAAAGGGATCATTGGGTACAAACAAGGGTGTTAATGATGCGAGTGAGTTTTAGAAAATTTGAGCTTGACTGCTTTAATAATTATTGATCGAGCTCGAGTTCAAATACAACTGAAATAAACTATAATAATTGTATTTAAGATTGAGTTTAAATAATTCATTATTGTTTCTCGAATTTAATGCTTGATTATTTATTTGAATTTTTGGTGAACAAATGTTCAAATTAAAGTTGTTTGTTTACAAATTCAAATTTGATAAACTTGTTTCAAAGCTCGAGTTTGCATAATTAACCTTATTTAAATTTTAGGTATCGTGTTCAAATTCAAATCATACTAGTTACATATCTTTTAGTTTTAATTTAGTATCTATCTTTATATCTAGGATCGTCCGACTTGAAATTGAACAAGCTTTTGTATGAAAATGTCAAATATTAATTATATAAGCTAGGCTACTAATCGAGTTGTAGCTTTTGTTCGAACTTCATTTGAACTCAAATAATATTAAGCTCGAGCGGTAATAAAACGAGCCCGAGCTCAGTTAATTGCTCAACTCGTTAACACCCAAAGATAAACACTCTCTATCTCAAGCCAACCACATAGACTTCAGGAATACAACTCATTTTGATGCATACTCACTTTAACTACTATGTTTTGACCATACTCAATAACCAACTCGTTTAACCCGCTCATTTCACATTTTTATTCATTTGAATGTTCAAGGGACTACATCTCGGCCCTCCTAATAAAGTGTTCAATTAAGTTTTGTCACTGGGTACACACACCGTCAAAGAAAGAGGTTTCCGGTTTTTGGTGGAGGGGCACTTAATTTGCAAAAACTCCGTACCTCCCGTCTGTTAGTGACCCTTAAAATAAAAATGTCGAGTCAACACCTAACACCTAACATTTATAAATAATTAGTTATTTAGTTGCTAATCTAACTGGTGGAGGATGCCTAAGCTTGCAGCCGTTTTTATGACCTTAACTAATTGAAACAATACAGATGCTTAACCCCTAGCCAGACACTTAAACAGCACTAACCAGATTTTTTTTGAAAACTGCTTCAAGATAACATCAAATAATCAAAGGAAAACAACTGACACGAAGGACTACTAATCATCAGTATATCATACACACATATACACAAGAGTACTATTACAAATGGGACCCTTCGAACCTTTTTGCATACTATAAAAACTCCACCTTACCTCATAACCTCCTTCATCTTCCAACAACAACTTCCTATTTACAATCTTTATATCAAACATAGTCCTTACTAAATTTACTCGAAGTTAAAAGTTCATATTCATATTTAATTATAACCATGCAAGCCACTGAGATAACAGACTTCCACTACTTACTTCCTGCGAACCCAAATCCCAACACAACACAATTAGCCGTGAACTTAAACAACTCACCAGCCATCCAGTTCGATGTTAACACACTCACTAACCCGTTTTACCACCTTAATATGAACCCACCTGTTCAAGACTTTAATCTGCAGTCTATCTATTTTGGAAGCAACTCGACGTCTGATGAAGCAGATGAGCAACAAATGAGTCTCATCAATGAGAGAAAGCATAGGAGAATGATATCTAATAGAGAGTCAGCACGAAGATCACGCATGCGTAAACAAAAGCATCTAGATGAACTTTGGTCACAGGTTATGTGGCTTCGTAACGAAAACCATCAACTTATTGATAAATTAAATAACTTTTCGGAGACTCATGATCGTGTTGTTCAAGAGAATACTCAGCTTAAAGAGGAAGTTTCTGGATTACGACAAATGGTCACTGATATGCAACTTAATGGAACGTACCTGAGTTTAAGAGATCTTGATGATATCAACTGTAACGACGCTTATCTCAGAACCGAATCTTCTAACCAGTCTGTTTCGAGCTCCTCAATTCATGACTTTCATTGAAGCCAAACCCATGGTTGTTAACTTTCTTTTATTTTCTATTAAATTATCTAAGTCGATTACTACTTATTATGTCAACAGTATAAGATCGGTGAGGATGTAGCGACACAGTATCTATATTATTCTAAGGGGGTACTTATATGTTACCGTACATTTATAATAACAAATGTTGCTTACCAGTTTAGAACAATCTTTGATATTACTGATTAGACATAAATATAATTTTAATCACATTTTGCATAAGCTTGTACAAAAAGGTTGGAACACTGTTAAAAGAACATTCTGTTAAAGATGTTCATGACTTAAAAGAAAAAAAGACATTGGTAAACACTAAACAGAGACATCTCTAATGTATACATTTAAAGTTGCACCAAATTGGAAGTGGACAGAGGAATATTTTTATATCACAATTTAGTTTTTAATTTAGTTTCTAAACCAAATTTTTACACCAATCTGAATTTTCACTAGAATTTTGCATATTTTAATTGTTATTTTTTATTTTGAACCGTTCAAGTTATATGATTAATCAATTTATGATCATATGGGTAAAAAACCATTGTATAAGTGAAACTTAGAATTTTGTTTGTAAAATGATTGAAGATTTGATGTCGCATAAAAAATATACTAAATTTGATGTATTAGTTAACTGGGATGGTTTTTTTGCACCTGTTTTGGCTGGTGGTTTGGTTGAGATGGTCTTAGTATCCACTTGAACTTACTTTAGTAAGTTTTAAACAAGTTTAGCAAGAAAAGTACTAGTACTTTTGGTTCTGATAAAACTAATAAACGACATTAGACGGTCCATCAATGATTTTATATATCATTTTACTCTGCTTTTCAAGCTTTGGTATACCATGATCGGTTGGTGCTCTTTAATCTTGATTCGTCATAGAAGTAAGTTTTCCAAAGTAACCGTTACAATGAATGAAAAATGATATAAATGACATGTGTAATTAGGCTAATTAGTTAGGCATATAATATTTTATGGGTAATACAAATATTTTGTGTGCATTCGATTGCATTTACAGAGCCAATGAATCAGAAAACGCAACATAAGGATCTACAACCAGTAAAAGGAATCAATAATTCGTGCAGAGATGCATCGTAAAAAAGTAGAAATTAATCAATGAAACGCGGTGGCTCCCAAGAATCAAAACATCAACACCAATAAAAAGCTTGACATACATATGCTGAAAAGTTTATTAATCAATAGAACCCAGTGATTCTGGAAATCAACATATCACCACACACAAAAAGCTCGAAGGCCATACAGACGACAGCTTAGCACTAAAAAAGTATGGTCGCTGCAGACACAATGTCTTTTACGCAAAGGCAATAATACTTATTACTAACTTTTGATATCATTTTCAGTAATCTACTCAATAATGCTATCCATGAAATTTATCCTCACAAAATTTATCTAAGTTAACTTCAAGAAATGGAACTGTAACAACTGTTCCACGAGTCATGGTGGTGGGAATTTTGTAAGCTTGCTGTTAAATCCAGGTTCAGGGTGAAAAAGCTCCAAACTGTCAAAACCATAGTCACAGGGATCGCGGAACCACCCACGTTTTTCGTACTGGATCGCATTGGATCGCGAATTTGAGCAGTAAATTTGACGTCCTAGAATACCTATGGATCGCGTACCAAAGGTGGTTATTGGGTTTTCAAAGTTGGTGTCTTGGTGATTGGACATAATTTATAAAATTAAATTATTTTCTTATTATTTCCTTATACTTTTTCTTTTAATTTTGCACGTCAAAGATATATCAAAAACTTCATCAAAACTTGGTCCACATTCTACAAAATCAATTAGGCAAACAACACCATTTTTTCCTCCGTAACTACAAAAAAGTCTTCAAGATGGTATTTGGTTAAAGAAGAACACAAGATGATGAACATGCTACTGATGAGTTTTACGATAGTGTTGATGAGGTGCAAATCAATGGGATGTTTGTTCCAGAAACTGAGGCTCAAACAGAAATAGAAACTCAAACTCAATCACGCAAGGATGATTCTAAATCACTTTATGATGAAGTCACAATTGTTAGTTCTGCTAATACTAAAAATTCGGGTGGTTCCATAGTATGGACTAGTAACCATTGCAAAGTATAGTTTACAAGCTCATCACATTCATTTATGAGAAATCCAGGAGGCAAAAAGGCTGACATTAGACGGTTGGACTACTCTACTTAACGATCGGGCGAAGTATGAAAAGTTATCGAAGAAAGTTAAAGATGCTGAAAAAGCAAGAGTCTCGAAGACATTAAAAATTTATGTGATTACTAAAGAACGGAATACTTCTTCTTCAAAGAAACCAATTGAGCAATCATTTGGCATAATGGAGAGAAATATGGTGGATTTAAAGATTATGAGGGTTCTATGTGCAAATTTGTTCCCATTTAATGTGTTGCGCAACCCTCAATGATGGTTAGTGCCATCAATAGAGCCCCTTCCGGTTATAAGCCGCCTTCAAGTGAAAAGGCGAGAACCGTTTTACCAGATGAATGTGTAAGGGATATGGAGAAAGACTTGATACCATTCAAACACACTTGGTACTCTCAAGGAATATCAATAGCGTCCGATGGTTGGTCTAACATTAAACATCAACCATTCATTAACGTCCTTGCATTTAATAGTTGAAAGTTGTTGGAACTGTTGTTAAGTACTTAATCACACACAAGCGTTAGCGATTTTAGAGACAACTCAAAGTTAGAGTTGTTGAAAGTTGCTAAAACACGTTTTGTCTCACATTACATCTTGTTGAAAAGGTTAATGGATTATAGAGAGGTCCTTGCCACAACAATTGTACTTAATTCATGGCGAGAGTGGGTAAGGCAAGAAGACGAAATTACAAGGACAAATGGACTAAGTGTTGCTGAAAAAATTAGAGATGAAAAGTCTTGAGATGATGAGGACAAAATTCTTGCTATTACAAAACCCATCTTCCCGTTGATCAAATTTTGTGATAGTGAGGTCTCAAAACAAAAGAAATCTATGAAAATATGGATAACATGTTCGGTGAAATCAAATATGTCATGAAGGAAGATCGATTTTCTGATTCTTATTAGGAAATTGAGGAAATTGTATAGGCTTGTTAGGAAAAGATGACAATCCCTTTGCATTGTTTAGGATTTTCATCAAGTCCAAGGTTTTATGATCCATGTTATCTTGAAACCTTAGCTTTGGGTGGTATTGCAAGAAAAGCTCCAAATAATGATAAAGAAGTAGTTGTTGGTGTGTTGCAAGCATTTGAAAAAGTTGCTGAAAATCTTGAAGAACAAAAGTCGTTACGAATGCAATTTCTCAAAGTTTCATACGAGAAAATTAATCTATGGTATGCCAGCGGCTCAAATGGACGCGGTAACGGTGGATGCAATTGAGTGGTGGTCCATTTGTAGTGCAGAAAATCCAGAATTGGCTGAAGTTGCAAAGAAGTTGCTTTCACAACCGATTAGTAGTTCGTTTGCCATAGTGTCAAGAGAAACCGTTTGAATACTAAAAGGGTAGACAAATTGGTTTTCATTAATCCTGAAAATGCCTACTTAGAAGATTCGGGTACAAGATTGGAAGATATTAGATGGGATAACTTAAATGAAGATGTTTTGCTGCTGCCAATGGAAAAGGAAAAAGACCGAAGAGTGAAGTAATTTGTTATTTGTATGGATTATGAAATTATATTGGTCATGTCTTCTGTTTTTTTTATATAATTCAAGTACTATCTTTTTTTATGTTACTCTTTCAACTATTTTAATTATAGTATTTGAGTTATCAGATTTCTTTTAAGTTTTTTTTTCTTAAATATACACAGTATTATACTACTTAGTATCTTATTGCTAATATTGAGTACTTCATATCACATCATTTGGTTCATCGTACCTGAACGATCCAAAATGAACCTGCCCCCTTTCGTACCTAATTTAAAAGACCTAGCGAACCGCATCTTTATTATGCGTTCTCGTACTAAAACGTTCCCAATTCCATGTGACTATGGTCAAAAGTGTCTCTATTCATATTGTATAGTAAGTATTTCATGTTTCTTTTGTGCCTAGCTTCTGTCTTATATCTTGTGATATTTGAAGTTATTATGACCAAGTTAGAAGTGATGCTGCACATACAACAATGTACCAATCATTTAAGGAACAAGCAAAGTCATAAAGACGCACACGACCATCTTTTAGAGTTCTTCGTATTGACGTAATATCCATAATATGAAATTTCGTTGTGATGCAAATAAAGGACATGATATATATCACTTTTTTATCCAATAATTAGTATCATTAATTAACTAAGTTAAATGATCATACGAAGTAGAAGTAGAAGTTTTTGGGGCATTCATGTAAACTAATCAATGTTCTTCATAACGCTCACATGTCAGTCATAATTAAGCTAAACAATGTCATTTAGGTTCGTAGGATCTTGACCAGTTTGTCACTATCGAGCTTGTTTGGGCATTTGGGCCAACTTCTTTTGTTGGTTCTTTGAAGTAAGGTTACATGATTTTTCCACCTACATCAGAGTTTTAAAGTTTTTAATTTGGTATCATGTGGTAACAAGTTGGTTTATAAGGAGGGAGTTTTAGAAACACAATGCACACGATGGGTTTGAATTCAAGCTGTGTAACATAGGAGTGTAAAAAATAACCGAATTTGAAAAATTGATCTGACTTTAATTGGAGTTAGATTAAACGGATTGACTTATTCAGTTAATTGAATCCAAATAATCCAAACCGAGTAATTCAAATCTTATTTACACAACGGATGAATATTTTTGAATTTGATTAATTGGGACAATTTGAATATCCCAAAAAGGTACAATATACATATATGATTCTATATACGTATTATTTACGATTAATATGAGTCTATCTATATACAATGAACATATATATCACTTATAATGATTTATATAAAGAACTAAAATTATAAGAATTTTTCTTATTTGGGTTAAAACACGAATATGAACCAATCTAAAACTTATTCGATTTTGGGTTAAAACACGAATCCGAATAAGCTATAAATTTAAAATATTCAAAAAATATAAAACCCGAACAGTTTAAAACTTCAAAAATCCGAATAATACAAAACCCAAACATTTTAACCCACAACATCCAAGTATAAACTGTTAAACTTTCGGCAAGTGAAGTGTTACAGTTACACATACCACCTTTTTTTATGCATATATGAGATGAGATAATGTTATGCATTAATTAATTGTACTATGTATTTTGGTGTAAATATAAAAAAAAAAGTGATGTGTTTATCACCTGTCTTTTGGTGATTAATATAAAATTTCAGTTTTTGTCAAGAAAAAAAGAAAGAGTGAAAATATAATTTTAACATGCATATAAATGTGTAGAATTCATTCATCTTTGATCCAAAAGAAGTGAAATTTAATTTATTTTATATAAATTAAATAATCAAATAAAGTTCATAATTTTGAAAAACTTGGCCTATACTTTTTACTTAATCTTAGGTATCTTTCTGACAAAAAGTAATATTATCCATTTTCTTTTTTACGATATAGAAACTTATACACCTCGATGGTGACTGATTTTAAAATTTATTTTATATTTTTTTAATAAAAATTATACATATATTTATATTTAACTTATATAATACCAAGCACTAAAGTTTGAGTTCACTTCAAATTATTGCCAAGATTCTTTTAATATGTTTAAGGGCTTTAGGGGTATGATGACAATACACATATGAGGTTTAAGTTACAATTTGTTTGTTAGAAACTACTTGAAAAACACTTTTATTTCAAAAGAATAATTTTCCAATAAGCTCGGTGTTTACTCATCGTCAAACGGAGTTTATTCAATAGATTTAGATTGTGTTTAGTTCACGAAATTGATTGGAATTTGATGAAATTGGAATTGAGATTCCATTCTTTAGTTTGTTTGGTTGAATAATTTATAAAGTTAGAATCCATCAAATTCATTCTACTAAAGGAATTGAAAGTCCTTTTTCTTTAATGAACCAATTCTTTCAAAAAAATTCCGTGAACCAAATACAACCTTAATGTATACACATTCTTAAAAAATTATTATGTTTAGCATAAATATTTATTTATTGGTCTCTTTTATTGAGCCGTTTCCTTGTAAAGTGCAATAACCATACGATCTTAATATTGTATGTATTTTATACATAACTAACTCCTCATAATAATAGAATTTATTTCATGTTACCTTGTCTAGATGTTTTATTAGTGACATAAAAGAGTAACACTAAATAGGCTTAAAAATCTAAATATAAAAACGAGATATACTACTTACATTATTTGACACGTAAAATGTAGACTTTCTGTCTCTCAACCTCCGCATTTTATTTTGACACATGCACTCATCAATTTTATAAGCTCACTCTTTTTTTTCTTTGAACAACTGATATTTTATTCCCAGAAACACCTCTAGCGAAAGACTAAATGTTGTACTACATACAAAGCTTAAAGAAACGAGGGACCAAAGAAAACATAAACATAAAAATCCAAACCCGTCACCAAGCTCTAACAGAAAACGTTGGCCGGGTTTGAGCACCAAGACTCACGAATTGTCTACTTTTAGACCTTACATATGAAACCAGTTTGACCTTACAAATTGTGTACCTTACATAGTGAGTCACAATCGATATGAAATTGATTACATCCATTCGAGACCCTAATATATGAAACCAGTTCGACCTTACATAAAAGTCTAGTTTTAGACGTATGAATTAGGTCAAGTCAGCATTTTCAACATCAAATATAGATATAGATTAGTTTGATATATATATATATATATATATATATATATAAATATTCAAGTTAAACTTACTAGATTTCAACTGAACAAATCTACGATCCTAGGAAACGACTATAATAAGTTAGAATTTGTATGATTATATAAACAAACAAATTTAACAGAAAAACAAGTCACCGACGCGGCATTAGTCAAAACATCCCTCACGTTCTGTTCGTCCCCCAATTTACTCCCTTCCCACTTTTCAGATTTCAGATCTCATCTCATCTAATCATACTCCTCTGCTTTCACACACTAACACTACTTACACTGTAGCCATAATTCTTTCTTTAAACAAAACAATATAATTTGTTATCATTATTAATTAGTTAGATCTGTTGGCAAAATGGCGGTGGTGGCGCGTCGCGGTGGCGGATCGGCGTTTTCGTCCGCCTTACGGAGCTTCTTTTCTTACCGGATATTTGTATCTGCTATGTTTACTCTTCTTTTTTTCGCTACTGCTTCTGTACTCTTTTCTTCTCATCCTACAACTAATTTATCAGATAACTCTGTAAGTTTCTCTATATTATTTACACACACTTACTTTACTATGTGTCTTTTTTACTTGATGTATGTGTGATTCTTGTGAATGTAGTATTTTTGTTATGTTATTTAATTGTATAGTTGATAGTGGATCTAATTGAGGTTACACTTTTTAATCTGTAATGGATATTTTGTATAGTGTATACGGGATATGATTAGATAGATTATAGTTTGATGAACCTAAACATAACTAGCCCATCACTTAGAATCAAAATTCACATATAATTAAGCTCCCACATCGAGCTCGCATAAGATCAATTGTACCTGAGGTCTTGGGTACAATTCCTATTAGTTACATTTGTTGACAGACTTTTAACAAAATTAGTATATATAACTAGGCTCTTTGGACTCCTTAAGCTCGATTAGCTCGTTCGACTCGATATTAAACGAGCCAAGTCGAATATTTAATCTTACGAAACTAACTAAGTGGCAACTTTTGTTTGATCTCAACTTGAACTCGAATATTATCAAGCTTGAGTAGCTCGTTAACACCCCTAACTCTGGACAAAACACAACACATCATTTTGGAAAAAAAATGGTGCCAAAAATTGTAAAAAAAGATGCATCACTTTCAACACCAGAATCCTCCCCATAGTTATATTTTTGTTATTTACATTAAGCTCCAATTTTCACGAACCTTCCCTTGGTATATATTATTGTTAGTTTAATATATGTTTGTGGTAAAGGCTCGGGCTATCCAGGAACTTTAATAGATTAACTTCTCAAAGTTTCTTATTGGCAAATATGCTGAAGTTGTTTGATGGCTTATTTGATTTTATAATAGGAAATACAAACAACTGGAAGAGCATATATGCATAGGACATTTCTAGCTTTGAAGTCGGATCCGTTAAAGACTAGGTTGGATTTGATACATAAGCAAGCGAGTGATCATATAGTACTTGTGAATGCATACGCATCTTATGCAAGAAAGCTTAAGCTAGAGATATCCAAGCAGCTTAGAATGTTTGATGAAATGGCAACAAATTTTTCTGATATAGGTGTGAAACCAACGTATCGTACTGCGTTGTTTGAGTCTGACGGGCCTGTGGATGAAGAAGTGTTGAGACAGTTCGAGAAAGAAGTTAAGGATAAGATCAAAGTTGCTAGGCTGATGATTGGCGAGAATAAGGAATCTTACGATAATCAGCTAAAAATTCAGAAGTTAAAAGACACGATATTTGCAGTTAATGAGTTGTTGATTAAAGCTAAAAAGAACGGGGCATTTGCTAGCTTAATTGCTGCAAAGTCGACTCCGAAAAGTTTGCATTGTCTTGCAATGCGTTTAATGGGTGAACGGATTGCAAGTCCTGAGAAATATAGAGATGAGAAACCTAAGCCTGAGTTTGAGGATCCTTCCTTGTATCATTACGCAATATTCTCTGATAATGTGATTGCAGTGTCTGTGGTGGTGAATTCGGCTGTAAAGAACGCTGATGAGCCGTGGAAACATGTTTTCCACGTTGTTACAGATAAGATGAATCTTGCTGCAATGAAGGTTTGGTTTAAAATGAGGCCGATAGGAGGTGGTGCTTTTGTTGAGGTGAAAGCAGTTGAAGAATTTACTTTCTTGAATTCTTCGTATGTACCTTTACTCAGACAATTGGAATCTGCGAATCTGCAAAAGATTTACTTGGACAACAAGGCAGAAAACGAGACCAAAGACGTGAAAAACACAAAATCTGGGAACCCGAAGCATTTGTCAATGTTGAATCATCTTAAATTTTACTTGCCAGAGATGTATCCAAAGCTGCACCGGATATTGTTCTTAGATGACGATGTTGTGGTTCAGAAAGATTTGACCGCATTGTGGAAAGTTGACTTAGATGGCAAAGTTAACGGGGCCGTTGAGACATGTTTTGGATCATTTCATCGTTATGCTCAGTATTTGAATTTCTCCCATCCTTTGATCAAAGATAAGTTCAATCCAAAGGCTTGTGCCTGGGCTTTTGGCATGAATATGTTTGATCTGGACACGTGGAGGCGTGATAAATTAACCGATCAATACCACTACTGGCAGGATCTGGTACGTGTTCTTTTTTGCTTCGTTGCTTCTCTTTTATATGGTTTTAGCTGTATTTCACTTTTGTTTTGGTCCTAACATAATGGAGCCAATTGTTTCTTGACTGTCAAACACCAGTTACTATTTCTTTATGTGATTTGCAAAAAGATTATAACTTAATCGGAATCACCTACAATTTTAGGCTCTTGCTCTTATATCAAATAATCTGTTTCTTAATCATCGTGCTTAACTTTTGTAGCTAAATTTATTTCATATTTGGTTTAGTCGCGCATGACATTAGTTTTCTTCTGATACAGTTTTACATCTTAAAATGTGTATTGATAATAGTTTATGTTAACTAATATTCTATGTATTTTGCATCAGAATGAGGATCAGACTTTGTGGCAATTGGGGACACTCCCACCTGGACTAATGACCTTCTATTCAACTACAAAATCGTTGGACAAAACATGGCATGTTCTTGGACTCGGATACAACCCGAGTATAAGCATGGATGAGATAAATCATGCTGCTGTCATTCATTTCAACGGGAATATGAAACCATGGCTCGACATTGCCATGAACCAATTCAAGCATCTTTGGACTAAATATGTTGACAATGATATGGAATTCGTGCAGATGTGCAACTTTGGTCTATAGACAGAGTAAACAGAGGTAAATCAAACTTTGCCTCTATCCATTTTGGGTGGCTGTTGTCACATGTCGACCGCTTTACGTCTAAATAGTGTACTATTCTGAGCAAAGCTCTGCAAGTGTCCCATTATTTATACACGTGATAGTTAAAGTGTTAAAATATCAAGTTGAACCCATTTGCTCGGGTAACATACACGTTTAAATGATTCTTTGTACGAACGAACACCTCTCACTCGATAAGCTTAATGTATTAGCAAATGCAAATGTGTATGTTATTTATATCAGTTTTAAATGTTCCATTAGATGTATGATGTATTTGTACTTGATTAATAGATGCCAAGTGTAAGCTTAATGACGATGTCCTGTTCAATGTAAAATATGAAAGCTCAAGCCTTAGATAGTGACTTACTGCTAACTTCAGCCATTGGGTGTTTCAAGTAGGCTTGCAAATGGATCAATAGTTGAATCGGACTTGGTCATCCGAATAGAATTCAAACTGGAAACTGACTGACTGTTGATAAAAGTTAATATTTGGGATTTTAAATTAGCAGATATTAATGCACTTCAAATTTTACAAATAGAAGAAAAAGTTTTAATGGGTCAATCTGACCCGACCTGCCCATTGTGATATGTATTGAAAATTGTTTTTTCACTAATTTTTAACATGAAGTCGTTTTAGATAACTTGCTTTGTTTTGCTACCTTTAATCCTTTTTGTCTTTAGGTAAAACCTTATTATTAAACGAGCCCAAAACACAACAAAATCCATGTTACTACTGTAGTAAAATAATCACTTCAATTCATAATTAATGAATACACTTTAGACCTTTTTTATGATTGGTCGAGTGGTTTGAGGTACAATCTTTTCACGCATACACCGTTAGCTTTAAAAGTTTAATTCCCGACTCCCGTAACTTATTTTGGAACTTTAGATATTATTCTTACCTAAATTTGGATGGCTTGCTAATACATACGCATCTCTTGAACAGTTTAACAAAGTAAGGATCATTTTCCATCTACTCTTCTTTATCCGTTGATTGATTTGCTTAATCTACTGTTGGATTTTAACAACCCATAATAAACATATTAAACCACTTCAGTTGATTCGATTGTTAATCATTTCTAAATGATGTAATGCCATATAAAATTGAAGTCAATAGATATTTCATGCAATTCAAACTTATATGATTTAAACTCAAAAGATACGGTTTTAAAACTTCAAAACATACAATATGCATTTTCAAAATTAGTCACATATAATAGTAAAACGCGTATAGTTTTACGAAACATAAACTCAAATAAGAAATATGGTAAAAAGCTGGAGACACATGAGCTCGACAACTGCTAGGCTGGTTTCTCTAGAAATAGGGCTCGTTGGGTTCAGCCCAATAAAACCAACGCGATTGTATCACAACGATTTTGAAACATATAAAGCAATAAAACTTGGTTATATTTGCAAAATACTCGTCACTTCTTCAACTACATAACACTCTGTCCTCACGATTAGAGGTGCGTAGAAAAACTAAAAAATTGAACCGTAACTGAAATAATTGAAATAACCGACGAAAAAATAGTCTGTTTAATTTTAATAATGTAATAACCGAAATATTTCGATTCGATTCAGGTTATATATAAAGACCGAACCATTAATAATGTAGACAAGTGAGGTGGACAACCAGTGACGCGGATATGAATAGAAATTTAAGTAACATTTTATAATAAACTATTTATATGTAAAGAGATTCAATTAAACTATATGAAAGTTTACTAATGACATTGAATTTTTTGGTAAAATACACTTAATAATTTATGTATTAAATATTCAAGTTTAACTCGGATATTCGACTTTTGAAAGTCGAGAAACTATAACCATAGATTAATCAAATCAATTTTTATTATGTGTCTCGTTTGTCTCTTTGGATTTCCAATGGTTTTAAGTTCCTCTTAATTCCCATGAAAAAAGTTCATTTCACTTTATTCTTCAACGTCAAATGGATTCAACGTCAAAAGAAAAAAACTTCAACCACACTATCTGAAATCTGACTCACAAGCTAGTATCCAAACAGTATCTTACAACATACTTTAAGTGATTTGAATACTTGCAGATTGCTAATGAAAGTTCTTATAATGGTCAATGATTGCTTCATGAACTTAAAATCTAAAGAGGCAGCCATATTATATTATATTTATATTTATATTTATCTCATATTAAAAAGTTGTAAATTATACTAATAATGTATTATTAATTAGTTTTTTTGTTGACATATCAAAAGGTTAGTTCATTTTTTGGTTAGTAAATTATTCATACTATTGATCTTTTTCTTATAACCTCCACCGAAGAACTCGATCATTAAAAGTACAAGTTGTTATGAATTGAAATGATATAATTAAACGGATGCTAATTGATTTAGGAGCTAAAATTGTGCTGAAAATTTTATATCAACAAACATTACTTGAAATAGTAATTAAGACCAGTATAGTACGTACACAATAGATTTAAAGATATGATTCTGAAAGTAGAGTTGGCGACACGACGCAGTTAGATGAAAAAAATAGAGAATATACAAAGAGAATATTAATATTAATAATAATAATAATATAAATACTAGTATGTTTTATATGCGCACCAACAAAAAAGAAGCTAGCACAGTGGGTATGTGTCTGTTTTAAGCTGCTTGTTTGCTTGCCCCCATTATTCACAGCCAATCCTTTTAAACATTTCTTTTTTATTCGACCCACTTTGCTTCTTTTCTTTTTCAACAAAATATGCGTACTTTTCCTTTTATAATAAATAAATAAATACATATAAATAAATTAGGATTCGAATGAGAAGTTTAAATATCGTAATAACATGAGACTTACTTTAAAACACTTTTTAAATATTTAAAACACGTCTTTTATAAAACTTTATTCGAAACTCATTATTCAAATAACTTTTAGAAGCTATTTTTGAAATAGTTAATTTTTGACTTTTTTAATTTTTTTAATTTTTTATTAATATTTTTATTCATAATAATCACATTTGATAACTTGATAATCACATGAAAAATATGTGATTATCTAATCTTATTTTTTCGATTACCTCAAACACACGATAACCACATTATATTAGTGAATAATCAAGTGTAAATATCATGTTATATTTTTTAATAAATTATCTTGAATAATCACAACATAGCAACTGTAAAAAAGTTTGAAAAAAACTTAATTATTTTGTATTTATATTTTTATCATACCTTTCAAAAGTTAATTTAATAATAAACATTGAAATATTTTTGAAGAAAAATGTGTTTTGAATAGTTAAAAAGTATTTTTAAAGTTATTCTTACGTTCTCACAATATTTATCCTTCTTTTTGGATTGATCAAGTATATAGAATATAATGAAACCTCTAAAAAAAACGAGTGTGGATCGAAAGAGAAGAGTTTTTTCTTTTTACCCTCTATTTTTTCTTTTTTCTCTTCACAACTTTTGTCTTCAAATTCCACACTTTCTTTCACCCTCCCCACCTCCACCACCAAAACCCACCGCCTTATGTTGAGGCCAGATTCCGATCACCTTCGGCCGCAGGATTTCGGTGACTGGATTTATGTCGAGGCAAGATCTTTTATTAAAAATGTTGTTCTTAAAACTCCATAAATTTATTTATCTCGGGCATGTTATTTCCTGTTACAACAATAAACTAATAACACAACAAACATTCATGAAACAAACATAACAAACAGAGAGTAATCATTTAAACTTTAACTAAAATCAAATTCAATCAAGGCAGATGTTAATTTTTCATTCCATTTTCTGGGGTGCTTGTTTAAGCCATACAATGACTTAACTAACTTGCATATTTTAAAAGGGTACATATCGTCATAATATTTTAAGAATTGGGTGTAACAAAAAAATTAAGATGAAACAGTTGATAGTTCTTTAATTCATCTTAATATTTTTGAATAGGTATATATAGTCACAGCTATAGTGGTTATATCCTCATAAAATTTGCATCTTTTACAAGGGTATATATCCTCATAAAACTTTACATCTCTTGAAAACAACAAGGTTTTGTTATCCAAATTATACAACTTATAATATATTTTTTTACACTTGAAAAACATACTAAAACACATATTTCATACCTGTTGCTAAATTGCCATTATTATTAAATACATTTGCAAAACACAGACACCCAAAGGTTTCAAATGGGAGAGATTAGCTTCTCTTTTAAAAACTAACTCATAGGGACATTTTCCGAATAGCAAAGAAGTTGGCAACCTGTTAACCATATAAATAGCAGTTAATACACATTCACTCCACAGATATAGTGGGATTCCCCCCGAAGCATAAAAAACCTTGCAATATTTACAAGTATCTATGTTTCCTTTCCACCACTCCATTATGTTGAGGAATGTATGGACATAAAGTATGGTGAATAATTCATTTGTCTTTAAAAACATTTTCATCCTCTTATTTATAAACTCGGTACCATTATCACTTCTAAAAACATTTCCAAAATTTTTAAATTGATTTAACAACATATTGTAAAACACTTCTACATTTTCAAAGACTTCTTATTTTTTCTGACAAATTGACCCACACTGCTCTTGTGTAATCATCTACAATTGTAAGGAAATATTTGTATCCTTCTTTACTAGACACCTTATATGGGACCCAAACATCCAAGTGTACCAAATCACCCAACCTTTGATTTTTGTAATCACTCAAAGGAAAAGGCTCCCTAGTCTGCTTGTCTTTGTGACAAATTTCACAAGGTTCACCGTTAAACATACTATCAATCATTAACTTATGTTTCGGCACATTAAAACTTGGTCAGAAAGATGACAATGTCTGTATGCCACAATACACTAGACAATGCACCAAACGCATAATTACCACTAAAAGATGTCTTACTACACACATCAAATAATAAACACCACCATTTTCACTACTAGTCCCCAGTGTTTTCCTGGACACCAAGTCTTGAGTTTAACATTTCAAAACCAAGAAATAACATACTATCTTTAGACAATATTGAGGTACCACGAAGACATCATTTAATACAACATTTTTAGACAATTTAAAGATCAAATGTTAGTAACATTAGCTTGTGTACCATTTAGATGTCCTACTTTCAACCCCAAATCCAACACATCTATTAAGTTTTTCATTTTATCACTGATTAAAGTCATGTGTTGATTAACACCAAAATTCAATTGGAGTGGTGACATGTGGCGTTTGTTGGTGATGGCAGCGGTGGAAATTGGTAGTGGTGGCAGGTCGTGACCTTTGGTGGGTGGTAATAGGTTCTGGGGGGTGATAACTTGTAGGTTGTGGTTAGTTGGTGGTGGCAGCAGTGAAAATTGGTGGTGGTGGCAGGTGGTTGATTGTGGAAAAGTTTGGGCAGTGGCGATTTGCGGTTGATTGGTGATGGTGGCCTCGATAAGTTGATTTTTGATAGACTAGTGACGATTTGCAGTGGTTTGTTGGATGTTACTTGAGTCATGGTGGAGTTGGTGTTGTTAAAGTTTACTTGAACGAGTCAATAATATGGGGACGAATTTCAATCGAGACGAGGTATTGAAACAATATTTTAAAATACTCGAATTTATATCGTTATAATTGTTATGTTGTTTATAATCCGTTAAATTGAATTATATAAATATTAATTGTTGCGATTTGATTATTGTGGTTTGAATTATGTATAAATCATTGCGATTTGAATAATTTATATAAGATACATGTTATGTTCTTGCTAATCCGTTAAGTTGAATTGCGATTTTAGATAAATGAATTAGATAATTGTTGTCATTTGATTCTTGCGGTTTGAATTAGGTCTAAATTTTTGGGATTTGAATTAGCTATAAATTATTGCAGTTTGAAAAATTATATAATGTAAATGTTATGTTCTATGTAATCTGTTAAGTTTAATTGTCTTTTTAGATAAATTAAGTAGATAATTGTTGCGGTTTGAATTAGGTATAAACTTTTGCGGTTTGAATAATTTATATTAGATAATGTTATCTTCTATGTAATCCGTCAAGTTTAATTGTCTTTTTAGATAAATGAATTAGATAATTGTTGCGATTTGAATTAGGTATAAACTGATGCGATTTGAAAATTTTATATTATATGATTGTTATGTGCTTTGTTAATTCTTTAACTTTAGAAATGTTGTTAGTCTATTCTATTGCCTATTATATCAGGTAATTCTTAGGTAAATGTTATGTTTATATTTGAAAAATATAATGGAATACTTACAAAACGAAAAGGACATGTCGAATTTTTTTAAATATTTTTTGCTTGATTTGAATTATTATGTTGTTTTGTTTTATTTATTTAATTATAATTTATATTTAATTAACTAATATGTCGCATTTTTTGTAATGAAGACCTATCCGGCTACTATCACCATTAGTAGTAGGCTGACTATTTTGCAAAAGATGAAGAAAAATTTACATGGTACGCATAGAGAAGCGTTATTTAGGGAGATATGTTTTGGCAATTGGTTGGATATTCTTCACTAGTGAGCCAGGGGCATTTGCTACTTTGATGTTGCAGATGCATGTCGAATTGCGCCAGCCGCATGATCCCATGATTGATCCATTGATATATGAGGTTGGGGGTCACCGTTTAAAGTTCAAATCCAAAGAGTTTTATTTGATTATAGGATTGCGTTTGGACCGATAGATTGGCGAAATACAAAGCAAAGACGATTCCCTTTCGACATCGAGTATTGAGACACGTAAAAACAGAGTCCGTTCACCTAGATGACGTTCATAAACTGTACTACGGGCCCGACTTTGACACTCTATTTGATTTAGATACAGTTCGTGTCTACACCCACCAACCACCCAAAATATTTATCTTGGGTCCAAGCAATAGCTCTTGGTAAACGCATTACTTGATCATTTGTAGCAAGCTTTCAGGAATAGGGTAGCACTTCTAAAATCCATATCTGCTAAATCAAGTGATACATAATTATTACAACCTCGTATATGTATACTTTAAACGAATGATGATAAATAGGATAATAATGAAATCAAAATTTAGCTTGAAAATAAACATGAAACCTTAAAGTTGATACTGCGAATCCTTTGTTGAAATCTTAGGGTAAAATGTTACTTGTCGTTAACTTTCACAAAGTGACTCGTATGTGGGACCCCAAGTATAGGAGCCCCATGGAAAATCGTTCCACGAGTCCAAATCTTCAACTAGTCGTAGTAACTCGTCATTAACAACATAATACTCATACGAATCAATAAATCCAAAATACAAAAACAGTAACAAATACATTCGCACTACATCCAAATTATACTCATAAAGTCCGTCAAAAACAAAATGGAGATCACGCACACATACATAACTTTTTTTCAACCACTTAGAGGATAATCACTTTTTAAACGACCCTCAATCGTGTCCCGGTATTCTCAGTAAAAAACCAAAATTCATCCCTGAAATCAAACAAAATTACTCTCGCCCAAAATGTACTCTATTACTATCAACCTCAAAAACCAACTCCTCTTTATCCTTATTCACTTCAACAAGGTTTGACAACATAAAAATGTAACAATTTAGGTTCTTGGCTATGATTGACTGCCTAAACAAATTTCCAAAACATGGTCTAAAGAAATGACTATGACAAGCTGGTATTTCCTTTAATAACGCATCTATCTTACAGATAATAGATAAATCGGCTTTCAGTTTCACATCGGCATAAGAGTACTTACCGTACACAAAATCAACAAATTGACTAGGTTATAAACTTTGATATTCCATGTTTAGCTCATTCGAGTACAAGTTGAAGCGATTTATTTAGAAAACTTACCATATTCATTGTTGATGCCACTGAATACTCACATCCGAATGATGTTACGACACTTATTGAAGAAAACTATATGAATAACAGTCCATCATATATATAGGTTAAGCGAAATTAAGTATATTAAAAAAGTTGAATCACATAATGGCGATCAACTATCTATCTTTAGCAACACGTATGCAATCCATTGACATTTTATAAATGACAAAATCATAAGAAAAACACATACATTTCATATTTTAAAGTTATATCTATAACATATATTATTGATACAACTTATCAAATTATCTAAAAATTAAGTTATATTTATATAATAATTCGCATACAATATTTATTACAAAATGCAA
The DNA here is from genome assembly GCA_963921325.1 of Logfia minima. Taxonomy (NCBI): domain Eukaryota; kingdom Viridiplantae; phylum Streptophyta; class Magnoliopsida; order Asterales; family Asteraceae; genus Logfia; species Logfia minima. The sequence goes on along the minus strand of OY992774.1, from coordinate 9,564,944 downwards.
AAAAAGACTAAAGTAAATTTATCAAAATTAATAAATTAAACCTATTAAAATTTACAAACCATATTTGTAGGAACATGAAAAAATAAAACGTAAACAAATATTTGTTTTCAATGAAAGATACAGAAAATTTGGCCGGAGATAATAATTCGCATATATTTTTATATTTTTACAGAAACATTAAAAATTACCTTAGCTTCGATTACGTCGACTTCTCGTTACATCATATAAATGTTGGCCGGAGTTAAAACTTTTCTGGTTGAAATTTTTACAAAATGAGATACAATGTAAAGCGAATTCCGAGATCTGGATGCGGGTCAAAAGTTTTTCAACTCAAGCAAATAAAACAAAAACGAAAATAGGGTGAGTTACAACGTATAACGCTTTTTCCTTTCTCAAATCCAATCCAAGAACATCCAAAGCATTAGCTCTTTTTCGAACTAAAGATATGTTAGATGTTTTTTACTCTAGTTGACATACGACTTAAATTTTATTATTATTATTATTATTATTATTATTATTATTATCCTTTTCTTTTTCCTTTTGTATGCGAAAAGCATTTATTATTGATAATTATTATTCCTTTTGTACGTGCGTACTGTAGGATGGAGACAAATGTGTCGCACCTAAGTTGTTGAGATTGATACCCTCTCTCTAATAATTGCCTCTTGTGTTCAAGTCGCCTAAAAAACACCACCATCGAGACGGAAAAAAGCATGATATAATTGCATTCCGGACAAGTTACAAATCCAAGTTTCCACATCCACCAACCCAACTTAATCTTGAATCTTGAATTTTAATGATTAATACATAGAATTGTAGCACTTCTACCCATCCAATAACGATAATTATTAGAAAAAAGATTGACTATTATAGAATGATGCACTACAATAATGATTAACTATTATGGGCGTTTTAAAGGTAGGCAACCCTACATAACTATTAAGTTTTTCAGAAAGATATGTACTACTCCTTAATCTATATTCATATTCAGTCCGGTTCTGAAGGTGTGCAGGATGTGCGACCGTACAGGGTCCCTAAAAAATAGAGCTCGAAATTTAGTCACTATATATGATATATGTTAATAAATGTTAAGATATATCACTTGATGTAAAATGTAACATAAACTCTGAGCATATTTATTGTATTATCGTTCTTTTGTTTTGATTATTTTTATAACAATTATCGATATATCGTAGTTTTAATGGATTTTGTTTATATAGAAAAAAAATTTAGAGGCCCAATTCTATTTTTCGTACAGGGTCTTAAAAATTAATGGACCAACCCTGTCCGTATTATATATATATATATATATTTAAGTACAAACAGTTTATGTACTTTCTGAAGTACATTGTATATCATATTAATAATAGCCCAAATCACATCAAAAGTAATTGTTGCACGTAACAAAATTTTATGTGTTTATCTTGTCATTTCAAATATATAATTACAAAAAAATAAAAACATCGTATCCCGGCCAATCGACACATCGAGTTGAATCGGATTATATGCCTTACTTCAACAATTGACTTTTTTGAAAGATAAATTTAACTTTTTTCATGGTAGATCATATTAGTAATTAAGTTCCTTTTATTCGGGACTCTGAAAATTCATAGACTACTTTGTAAAAAATAAAGTATTAGCCCTTACAAACAAAGCCGCGACAAAACTAATCAGTAAGTTACTTACAGTTAATCGTCCGAGGAAGTTGGAAAAACATATTGGCCGATTGGCGTACATCATAAACTTCACGACAAAGCCGTGATAAAGATAATCAGTAAGTTACTTACATTTAATCATCCGAAGAAGTTGGAAAGACATAATAGACTACATCATAAACTTCACGACACATATTCTAATACTTCATCATAAATTAATGGGTTAATCACCTAAAAAGATGATGTACTTTAAACGTACATAGATGTTAAGATCAACACTTAACTCAACAACATGCAACATATAAGACTAGTTAAGGTTCTACTCTAAAATCAATTATGTTCAAAGTAGTAGCCCATAAGGTTATATGTAAATATAATTTTCTTTCACTTTTCGATGTGAGATTGAATTTGCACCCAGCAATCTTCCCATGAGACCCAAGTCCATCAGTCTCCCACCCCCACCCCCCAAATACAGTTTATTTGACCTAACCTTATTCAGCAAGGCATAACCTCAAGACTCTCTACCTGATTGAGATCACATCAGGGAAACTTTCGGTACAAGGCTCCAGGATCAACTCATCATTGGTTGAGGTCAACCGGGGTTTATACCACTGCGTGTTGCATCATGCCGCACCATTCACATCCGGGCTACAACCGTAGCTCTGATACCATTTATTAAAAATGATATTTAGCCCAAAAATATGTCCAACATATAAGCTTAGCCTAGATTTCAATCTAAAACCAGTTGGTGATAAAAGAAGTAACTCATGTATGTAAGCATAATTTTCTTTCACTTTTTGATATGAGATTAAGTTTGCACCTAACAATAAACTGTCCTTGTGGTGCTAGTAACTATGAGTTATGGACGAAGTACAAAGGATAAAGTTGAAAAAAGAAAGGGTCACCCCATGAACAATTTTGACGGTCTCAGTAATTAACTCTGAAAAATGATGAAAGTTGCATAACTGAAAAATCACATGAAAGAATTCTAAGAGTAAAAACCTAACATATAATTTTGAATGACTAAGTAGTCCATATCGAAACCTAACGTATAAGCTTTAATCCAACGGCATATAAGAAAATTTTATACAAAGGATTCGAATTGACATAAAATTTTTCAATACTTATACTTTAAAAAGTATTTCCCGCAACACTTTACTAACTCTCGAATAGATTATAGGTCACGCGAGACAATATATTTCAAATCAATCCACTAATCACATTATATCTAGTTTATTTAGTGGATAAAAGAGTTGAGTACGTACCACTTTATTACTACTCGATACAATATATATATATATATATTCTCTTGTTTCATTTATTCGGTGAAGGCGTATCGAATTCCATTGAGTGTCATCAGAATACATTTGGGATTCTTTCAAATAAAATTTGTTGGGGAATCATGTCATCAATGATGCTATTAAGGTAACATTATAGCATGTCCCAATATAATTGCGAAGGGGTAGACCAATTGTATATATATCATTGGCATAAGGTTTATATTACCATCGCATTTTTAATCATCACACGATATGCTTAAACGAATAAAAAGCATTTGGCCTTTGATCTAAGTATAGATATTTTGAGGCCTTGTGCTCTAGTTGACGTATGACGCATTTTATTTTTAAATAACAACCTTTTTAATACCTATATTAAATTAATCAAAAGTTGTTTAAACCAATCGGGAGGTATTTATACGAATATTCTATTTGTAAACTATTATTCTTGACTATTATAATGTGGCAATTGAATGGACATGGAGATTTTCTCTTAGGATTTAACGAGTAAAAAATGAAATAACGTATGTGATGAGATTCATAATGTTTTCTTTCTCATAAATCCATTCCGGTAAATATTATATGCCATTAAAAATTTATCTTACATCATTAATTTTACTGTTGTACAAGATAATTAAACACATATACAATAGCAGTAAAATAGTAAACATGTGCTTAATTGTACCATACATTCGTAGAATTAATGATGTAACGTAAATTTTTAATGGTATATAGATCTAAGTAACTTTTTTTATTCTTTATGTCAAAAATTATAAAGAAAATGAAAAATTAATTTTATCTAGAGATTGGTAAATAAAAAACTTGAAGGGATAAAAAAAATGAAAAAGTTACAAACTTTCATGACCAAAATCATAATGGTAAAAAGGATATAACAGTCATTTAGAAAACTTTAACACTAGTTATGGTAAGTTTAAAGTATGACAAGGTGTTTATAGAATGACATTTGTGTTTTTGGACCAACTTTACGATAAGTGCAACATTTGGTAAAACCTACAATAAGGATTAATTAGAATTTAGAGCAGATTGTGTAATTAACCCTTCAATAGATGCTCATGCGATAAAGATTTTAGAGAATATTGAATTGTCCATCCACGTAGTATTGTCGATTTGTCATTCTATCAATGGACTTTTTTTCTCACAATCTATGTCTTCGAACTTACCGAATTTCCTCAGGTTTCGCCGTTAATTTGTTTTGAAATAACCAAACTACCCTTATTACTCTTTCCTTATTCCACCTTAACTATCTTCAAGTCCTAATCACCTTTACTAATTACCACCAACCAACCCCACTCAAACACTATTACCTCGTCTTTTCTTCTCCAACCACTATGTACATCTCAGCTCCGGTCTTGACATAATAATAATTAGCGGACTCGCATTTGAATGATGTGGTAGTCTTGCTGTCTTGCCAACTCTATAGAATTTCTTATTGGTACAACATTTCGATAGCGTTCAACTAAACATCATTGATAAATAAAATAAAAAGTAGATGGGATGGCGAATGTATCATTGATAAATAAAAAGTATATTCAGTCTTTGATTACTAGATGAGATGGCGAATGTATCGTCATGGGAGACTTTAATGAAGTTAGAAATGAGGAGGAACGATTTGGAACTGTTTTTGATCCGTTAGGTGTGAGGCAATTTAATGAGTTTATTGTCAATATAGGTTTGTATGATATTCCTTTAGATGGATATGCTTTTACATGGGCTCATAAATGGGGGTTTAAAATGAGTAAGCTAGATCGGTTTTTGTTATCGGAAGGGCTAAGGTGTAATTGCCCTTTTATTTCAGCAAGGTGTTTAGATCGTCATTTTTCGAACCATTGGCCAATTTTATTGTGTGATTCGAATGTGGATTATGGTGCAACTCCTTTTAGATTTTTTTCATTCATGGATGAAATGGGATGGTTTTACTGAGATGATTGAAATGGAATGGGTTCAAATGAACATTTCTGATTCTAATCGTCCAGTTCGTTTTAAAAAGAAGCTGCAATTGTTAAAACAAAAGATTCGTGAATGGGTTAACATAAGAAAAATTACAGAAGGTTTGGAGGTAAATCAAATTAATGACAGGCTAAAAGAAATAGATATTGATCTTGATCAAGGTAATTTCTCTCCTGACATTATTCGGGATAGAATGCGGCTGATGAAGAATCTAAATGAGATCAAAGAGAAAAAAGATATTGACAACGCGCAAAAGGCAAAAATTAAATGCTCTATTGAGGGTGATGAGAACTCAAAATTTTTTCGCGGTATAATAAACAAGAAGAGGTCCACTTTGGCTATTCGTGGTATTATGCAGGATGGTGAAATGGGTTAGCGATCCGACTCGTGTTAAAGAGGTGTTCAAAGATTATTTTCAAACTCATTTTAAACAACCGATGATGAATCGCTGCAGGTTAAATTGTGACTTTCCTAATATATTACATGAGGAACAACGGGATGATTTGGAACGGCCTGTGACTAGAGAAGAAATTAGAAATGCGGTTTGGTGTTGTGGTGAAAGTAAATCTTTGGGGCCGGATGGTTTTTTGTTTGAATTTTTTCGCAAATTTTGGAAAGTTGTTGAAAACGATTTTTGTGAGGCAGTAGAGTGGTTCTTCAAAGATGGTCAATTTCCAAATGGTTGTAACTCGGTTTTTATAGCTTTTATACCAAAGCTTTCGGAGGCTAAAATGGTGTCGGATTATAGGCCCATCACTTTAGTGGGATGTGTCTATAAGGCGGTGACAAAAATTTTAGCTAATAGGTTAGCATCCAATATTTCTGGTCTTATCTCAGAAATTCAATCCGCGTTTGTGGCAAATAGGCAAATCCTAGATGGGCCTTTCATTCTCAACGAGCTTATAGCCTGGTGCAAGCGGAAAAAGAAACAAGCAATGATTTTTAAAGTGGATTTTGCAAAAGCTTACGATTCGATAATGTGGGATTATTTAGATGATGTTCTTAATGCTTTCGGTTTTGGTTCGAAGTGGAGGGGCTGGATCAAAGGTTGCCTTATTTCTTCTAAGGCTTCTATTTTGGTAAACGGTAGTCCTACGTCTGAATTCATGTTTGAACAAGGTCTAAAAATGGGAGACCCGTTATCGCCTTACCTTTTCATTCTCGTAATGGAGACACTTCACTTATCGTTCACGCGGGTGATAAAGACGGGTTTATTCTCCGGTATTAGAATAAACAACTCGGTTACGATATCTCATCTTTTTTATGCGGACGATGTGGTTTTTATGGGTGATTGGAATGATTTAAATCTGCATAACATTGTCAAAGTTCTACAGTTTTTCTTCTTAGCTTCGGGTTTAAAGATTAACATTCATAAAAGTAATTTAACTGGAATGGGTGTTCTTCGAACTAAGATAAGTCGGGTTGCAACTGTTATTGGATGTAGTACTCTGAATTTTCCTTTTCGATATTTGGGTGTGAATGTTGGTGGGATGAATAGGAAGACGGCTTGGAATGAAATGGTTGGTAAGCTCAAATCTAGGCTATCGAAATGGAAGCTTAAAACATTATCATTAGGGGGCCGATTAACGTTACTAAAGTCGGTTCTTGGTGCAACACCGATATACATGATGTCTATTTATAGAGTGCCGTAAGGTATTTTGAGTTCTATGGAGTCTATAAGGAACAAGTTTTTCAACGGTTGCAAGCAACAAGAGTCGAAAATCACTTGGGTGGCTTGGACCAAGGTGCTAGCTTCAAAGAAGTTTGGAGGTTTGGGTGTTTCTAGTTTCTTTGCTTTAAATCGTGCTTTACTGTTTAGATGGGTTTGGAGGTTTATCACGTGTGAAAATTCTCTGTGGTGTCGTCTCATAACTGTAGTTTATGGTGTTTCAATTGATAATATGCTAAGTTCATTGCCTAAGTGTAACACTACTTGGGTGGAGATTCTTAAAGAGATGAACATTCTAAAAGGCAATGGGGTGGATTTTTTGTCTCTATGTAATAAACAAGTAGGAGATGGCAAATCTACGTACTTTTGGGAGGATTTTTTGGTTGGGAAATTCAAAACTTAAAAGCCGATTTCCAAGGTTATACGCTTTAGAGTTGAAAAAGGATGCTTTGGTGGCCGATAAATTAGCTGGGTCAGATCAAATCGACAATACGTTTAGAAGACCTGTTCGAGATGGTGTGGAGAGAAAACAATACTCAGAGTTAAGTGATTTACTTTTGAGTCGAAGGTTAGTTCAAACAGAAGACCGCTGGCTGTAGGAGCTTAATGGGGAAGGTACTTTCAGTTAAGGATGCTCGAAAATTGGTGGATGATACTTTACTTCCAAAGCAGAATTTCGAGACAAGATGGGTTAAATACATCCCGAAGAAAGTAAGTGTGTTAGCTTGGAAATTGAGGATGAACAAGATGGCTTCCAAACACAACCTGCTGCAAAGAGGAGTGTGGCTGGAGAATTCCTCGTGTTCTATATGCGATGCTTCTGTTGAAGATAACGACCACCTTTTCTTCCAATGCGAGATTGCGACAATTCTGTTTCAGAACCTTTGTAACTGGTGGAATCTTGATTGGGTGCAATTGTTTACGTTCGAAGACTGGTGGCTATGGTTTCAAGGAATTCGAATGGCGTCAAAATTAAAAGAAATTCTCGAAGGAGTGTGTTATGCAATGTGGTGGCATATTTGGAATTTTAGGAACCAAATTCTTTTTGGGACTAAAGTTCCTAGACGCTCGACTTTGTTTGATGATTTTGTTACTAGAAGTTTTTTATGGTGTTCTAGTAGGTGTAAAGAAAAGATTAGTTGAGGTGTTTGGATTCAAAATCTAAAGTCCATATATTGTAATTGTTTTCTCTAGCTTTTTGCTAGAGTTTTAATTTTTTATATAAAGTTGCCGTTAAAAAAAATAAAAATAAAAAGTATTATTGATTCACAACCAGTAAGGTAAGCTTTAAATATGATGCGTAATCGATGTCGGACAAATTATCGCACCACATCCAAATTGTAGCCTCTCCGTTTCTCTTCAATAATCGGCAACATTTTCATTTAACAAAATTTCAGTAGAAATGTGGAAAAAAGCCAAGTGGGTAACTTATGGGCACACATGTCTCCCACTTACGTAGTTGAGGTTGAAACGTTTTAATTTCTTTTTAATGTTGAAAGTCCATGTTTTGTAGTCCCTAAAAACAGACCAATTTCAAGAAAAAACTTATTATGATATAATTGTGTTTTGGATGTCTTACCAAACCAAGTTTCCTCATCCACCAACCCAATAAACATATATTTATAAATTTTAATGTTAGAATACTAAACTTTTTGGCTATAGTTCTAGCCACTAATCACTGAGAACGTATAGTTTTTAGTGATCCGTCTGACCGTGATAGAAAGAGGAGAAGGGACAGTCACCCTTCAATAATAAATTTCTACCTCCACATCTTATCATAATTTTATATTTTTAATATATTATTTTGCTGATAAAGAGTAATTTGTAGGAAATCAACTATTTATCTTAGGACATTCTTAATATGACCATTTTCACATATGACTGGACTAATTATCTACCTCTACATTTATCAATTTGTAAATGACTATTTGAACAATAGTGTCATGAATAATTATTTATAAGTTTGATGGTCTTTTTATATGTACATTTATATTGAATTTTATTTTAATAATATATATATATTATAATTAAAAGTATTACATAATTCATTGTATACTTTAACGATTAACATCCTCTTAAATTATATATTAACATGATAGATTATATTAGTACTTGCTTTGTTGAAAGAAAAATAAAATAAGACATATTTCATGAATTTTATTGATTTTATTTATTATTTTTACATTTAGTAAGCGTTTTAGAATTTATTATCGTTAGTTAATTGAGTTTAGAAGTTTTACTTAAAATTAGACTTTCATCTAATAATTAGTGTTTTATGATAATTTTCAAAAAAACAAACAAACCAATAATCTAAATGGATTTTTGGTTGTAACCGAACTTTAATCATTCAAGTTAGACTTCAATATATACACACAAACTTTATAATTTTATTTTCTATTAAAGTTTAATTTTTTATTAAATTTCCGTCACAAAGCGCGAGTTAAAAAATACTTGTTCTATATATGTTACTAAACTATATATGACTCCACACAATATACAATTTTTAAAAAATACTATTAGTTGTTTATGGATAAATTTAGTAATGTATAAATCATCACTTGTAATTCCGATTCAAATATTTATTTTACGCGCATACTTCAGTGGTATATATTGATACGTCTATAAAATGAAGTGATAAAAAGATGCCATCTAATTTGAAGCTTTGGAAAATAAGTATAAGTAAACATATAAATCCAAATCGTATATGAAATGATATAAAAAGTGTTGTGAAATTAAAAAATAATAAATTAATAAAAAAAATAGAAAACTATAATAGTGCGAAAGGATAAAAATGTGTGGACTTCATTGCAATACAAGAAAAGATTGAAAAAGAACTTTATAGAATAAAACGAAAAAAGAAAAAAACCAAGGGACTTACTTTACAATGCTCGCATCAGTCTTTTTTTTGTTTTGTTTTATGACTTTGTCTTTATTGTAACCAATTAAAATAAAGTGATTTGGTAGCGTTTACAGGCCGCCACACGTAACAGTCATCTACATTAAGAAAATTGAAGAATAAATCGAACAATGTAAGACAAATTATCATCAAGACGAAATCCCGTTTCTACTTAGAAATATATTCGTAAGTTATCAATTGAAAATTGAATTTATTATTAATATCTTTATTTTATACCGGAAAAAGTTAAAAAAAAAAATAAATAAAAAATACAAAAATATGCAGTCCATTAACCCGAGAACGTACTCAAGAGAAAATCGCAAGGGATGTGCATGTATTACCTGTTTCATCTTTTCTGTTCCGTGAAACATCTATATAGTTTTTGTTATTCAGAATCGTTTAGGGGTCAAAACGACATTTTTTATTTAAGAGTTTTATTTTCTAACTTTTTGATTTATTTAATCCCTTTTTGTTTTCAGGTCTATCTTTTGTGGAGGTCTTTCTTTTTCTTGAGGGCATCGTTTTAGCATCATCTAGATGCCTCTAAATACTAGGTTTACAAATTATGCTATGGTTTTCGATAGAGAATTTCTCATGTGAGAATTCAATTATGTGTCTTATCACTATTGTGTTTTTTGTTTGTGTGTTGGCCATTTATTCATATCGATCATGTTATGAAAAAATTAGTTAATGTAATAAATTTTAACATGTCTCGTTAAAAGGATTAGTACATATCAAAATTGATGTGTGTACTATGAAAACATGTTAAACTTACAATGGTGTCCTTCAACATAAGAAAATAAAAATAAAATAGAAAAGTTTTATAACTTTTATAATGTATAACTCAATTTTACTAAATTACTTATATACAAATTACCTCCATTAAACACATTCGAAGTATTAGATAATTCGTTAATTTAATTAACTAAGTTAATACTATGTATATGTAACTTATCTACATAAAGAATCTATTTTTAACATGATAACGCTATGTTTGTCAGCTGTGCAGAGTAGTAGATAACACTACAAATAACGTAAAAAAAGAGGTTTCGAGTAGCCGAGTCCCACTGACACCAATACGTCTGTAGTTTGTTGCATTTCTAGATTTCATTTCCTCAATTTCTTTATCACATCAATAATCCAAAAAAAGAATATACCTATATTATTCCTTATTTATCTTAATTGTGAATTTACGTAAACAATAATACAATTAAATAAAAAGTTCAACTAAATATCAAATCAAATCATTTAAGATTTAAAAGAAACTAGACAGAGCAAATTTATAAAATTATCAAACAATTACAATATTATCGACCTAAGAAAAATTGTTAAGGATAAAGACAGCTTGAATAATGGTAAATTGTGTTTTCGGAAGGAAATTTATATAGCACTTTAATTGTGATTTAATAAACTTAGTGAACAAGGGTCTTAATAAACTCTAGCCAAATATATAAAGGTGTTTGCTTATAATTAATCAAATAATTACATACATACAACGATTTATTGGGAAGTATTAATAAAATGTGAAAAAAAGAAGGATAGGAAAAATGTAAAAACATGTATTTTAGTGTCTTTAAAACGATTGAATTAAATATCGCATAGGTTACAATATTTGAAAAAAGAAGAAGAAGTTCTTTTCTTTTTCTTTACTTTTGCCTTTCTATCCCACCAATAAAGTTTCTTCCTACGCCGTTATCTAATTCTACCGCCGGCCAAAAAACTAACTCCGCCGCCGATGCCACTGTTCTTAATTTGGTCGGAAAAACACACTATCAGAATTAATATTTTTTACATTAAATAATTTCATACACATAATTATGATTTAATACTTTTACTCCGAGTAATGTTAAATGTTCTTAACATTAATGCGATATTTCACACATAACTAAATATTTATACGATATTTGACACATAACTTTTAGTAAATGGAACGCAATCATCAAAACTTTAAAATTAACAGTCAGATTAAACCAAAATTTGTGTAATTCATCTCGAACTTTTCATCCATCAAAACTGGTAGATAACTCAAGTATCTAGCTAAACATCGCTCCATAAAAAAAGGACAAAATTGGGTTCTCATGCTCAAAATTTTCGTTCTTTGGATTTTACAATTATCCAAAGTAACGACTAAAGATTCATATTTCAATTAGATACTTGTGTGTCTTCAGTGACCAAATCGGAGGGTGTTGCTAAGTAAGTAGGGACATCATTTCCGGCCATAATCACCACCACTTTTGGACTCACATCTTCACCATCACCACCGTTGTACAACGCTTTTCCTGCCTTTTGCAGGTCGCCGCCACTTTCAATATCGTCTGAAGCCAATCTACGCCTTCGTTGAGAACATGCTAAAATGATCAAAGCCACTGTAATTAAAGCAAGTATAACTGATATCCCTCCAAATAGATATATCAATGGTGAATCAAATCTCCATAATGAAACTTTAGATGATGCCATTATAATTCTTGTTATTTTTATGGTGTTATCTAGTAGAAGTGAATATGTGTGTGTTTGTAGATGTTAAATCTGTGTTATGAAAATTGTAAAAGAGGAAGAAGAGAGATTTATAGGGGGAAATGTGCAACATCTAATGCACAAAGTATAGCTCTTAAAACAAAAGCTAATTAATGGGCTAATGTATTGAGCCATGAATAAAGGGTGGATTCTTTTTTCATTTTTTAATTCTTTTATTGTAAGAAATTTCATGGTGCTTGAGAATACATGAATAGAATGTTGAGGCCCCCTTCAATGTTATTTTAAAACATCTTCTATGTCTCTATATTTAGAGATAAACCAAACATATAGAGATAGAACAGAAAATATCTAAAGCAATATTAATCTCTTAAAACTTCTAATTGATATTTTTTAGTGTCATTAAAGAAATACTAATCTTCTAAAACTTTTAATACACTCTAACTATTTCTCTATATTTTAAAGAAATTTTTATTTTTTGAAACTCCTAATCAATATTTTTTAATGTTATTAACAAAATTAATAAAATTTCAATATTATTAGTTTCTTAATAACAATGATTATTGTTTATTAATTATTGTTAATAAAACAAAATTAATAAAAAAAATAATATAATATCAAAAAATAAGTATATTACAATATTACACTATAATGAACACAAATAAATAAAAGTAATATAATTAAATAAAATTAAACTTAATAAACTGTTAACATATTGTCTGGAGTTAAATTAAATAGGATAAAAACATATAGAGTTATACTTTTAAAGTAGATGGTTGAAGGATAATTTTTTTTAAAAAGAGACATGTACCAAAAAGATTATTCATTTTCTTCAATTTTGAATATAGAAATAAAGTTAATTTTTATATATAGAAATAAAGTTACGTTTGAAGAGGTCTGAAAGCGGTCTCTAATTCATAAACTATGTTGCTAAATTTACTTGTACTTTTTATACATAGATGGTTGTACGATAAAATAGTATAATATACTATATTTGTCGTATACACCTCTTGTAAAACGGTGGTCAACCTAATATAGTAAAATTAACCAAATAAGAATGACGACATTATAATGATATTGATGAAATACATTACGGATATTGATGGAATACAACTTCATATGAAAGTGCATATTTCAATACATTTATTAATTTCAGACTTTAATTCGCTATATTTGATATAGTGCACTTGATCTGTGTTTTTATACACTAGTTTCGTATATGCATTTAACAATGTGACATAAATATCACATACTAAAGAAGATTACACGAATGCATATACTTTATCGTTAGTTTATCGACGATCATTTAAGCAATATCTCACGAGTATATCATAATATTGTCTTTTTGCACAATATTGTTATATCATTTTATTGAAATTCAACTAAATTAGCAAACATCCATATAAATAAAAACTCCAATTTGCAACTTCAACCTTCAAATAATTATCAACTCTAACTTACTAGTTTTGAAATAGTCTTTATAAACAATCCAACTTCCAAATATGTATCATTATTAGTTTATTAATTAACTATAATCAATTATCTTCAAATACTTGCTAGTATTTGTTTAATGTGGTCTAACTGGCTTAAAAATCCGTTATATTATTTGCTAGTGTCTTGCTAGTATTTTATTCTTATTAAATTGACGTTCAAAAAATATTATCTTCAAATACGACAATATGATAAATGTGAATGATGATCTCACTTGCGATATATTCTCATCTAACAAAAAAAAGGAAGAAATTATTCGATCTCTAGTAAACAAAATCCGAATGTTTGATATGATATGAAATTTAAATAATGCATTTTTTATTCTATAGTTTAAGATTAAGATATATATATATTTATTAATTAAAAGCTTGTTCTTAAGTAACAAATAGGCAAACATCTATGTGAAGTTGAAGCATTTAAAAGTACAAAAAATAAAAGGTTGATTAGATGGAGAGAAAGAGAGTGGGTATATGTGCTTCAACATAGTCACTTTTAATTTTTCAGAAAGATAGTTAAAGTAAATTCAAGGAATAATATTTAAAATGTATTAAGGATTCGTTTTCAAAAAAAAGTAAATATATCGACATTGATTGATAAGTATATCGTTAATAATCTACACAAGAACAAGAGGTTTGTATATACTTCACCATTTATTTTGAAAAATTAATTGAATAGCTAGCGAATGGAAAGCCCTACTTTTCGCTACATTCGACTAAATGATGGATCACGGCTCTAACTTAACGAGTATAATTGTTGTTCGACATACACTACGTTCGGTATTAATATGACATGATATAAATTGGTGTGACGATGAAGTTCGAATTTAGTATCATCTCATCACGATATACTTCTCTCTTTCTAGAGTGTAAACGGGGTGTGTAAGGGTTTATCAACACACAAATATTTGGTAAAATTGACATCATAATCACATCTTCGTTTTATTTACGAGTACGTATTAGCAACGGATGAACTATAATACCTTGTTTTTTCAGTGTGGCAATGACATATCTATATAAAAGTCTAAATCTCGTGATAGGGACACTTCTTCATCATCTTTATTTATTTTGTATTTTTCTGAATTAACTTGATCGTTGGTTTCATTCAATGATCTATTCGCAAGAAATACTCCCATTAAATTATCACCTACAATTGATTAGATCAGCTAAAAAAATTATAAGACCACTGCCGTCCTAATTCCATGTGGCTGCCACATTTGCTCCGTCTTAACAATGTTATCATAAGCACGGTCCCGTCTTAGGAGACCATTCTATGGTTTTCGTCTTAGTGAGAACGGAACTAGGACGTCGTCTTGTAATATTTGTGTGTATTATTTGAGTCCAAACTTGTACATTGTACAATAAAGATTGTACCATATGGGAGTGTATTATTTCAGTCTTGTAGTCACCATAGGGAGCGTTTAGTCTTGGGTTAGTCTTCAGTCTTAGCGCTGACATGGCGCTGACGTGGAGGTCAGTCTTGCAGTCTTATTCAGTCACCATAGGAAGTGGTCTAAATGTCCTTTTTATATATAAAAGTGATGTGACAAGTATAAAAACTTTTACTATTTTATTTTATCGAGGATACTCTAACAAAATAGAAACCTCGATTAATAATAGTGGGTCAGGTTTGTTGTCGCAGGTGGCCAACACATGCCAGCCTGCAATGATGACATTTTTGCGACGATATGTCATCACAAATGATCATTTTGAGACGACTTTTTGAATGTGTACGACAACCTTTGTCCGTCGCAAAACCTCATTATTTTAGTAGTGCGTTTATCTCCAAGAAAACAAACGTATAATATAGAGAAAGTGATACGAAATCAAACTTTTGGTCATTACTCCTTACGTCTCTCTTTTGTTTCTTTAATTTTATAAAATTGTTACTAAATGTAACTGGATAATTATACGAACTCTTAATTATAAATTTTTCAGTTTATCTAATTTATTCAAAGTCACCCTGTAACTTTTTTTCATTGTCAATCCATCATTTGCATCCTATTTAATTTTTAAGCTATCTAATATTTGACAATTGTAACATCACATACTAATATTTGTATTATGTATGTATTAACATTGTTTTTATTTCTTTTCTAATGCAGATATCTCCTGAATCGACGAGTTATCGTTGTCAACACAAATATCTATGAGGAAGTTAAGTATTCTTTCAAGGGTTATGTGTTTTTAAATATATCTAACTTTTTCAAAAAAGCTATTTTGTGTATCATACTTTGAACGCCTCTATTAAATGTATTTAACTCGTAAAAACACACAATTGTATGTAATTTAGTCATGTGTCACTCATACAAAACACCTACGTGTCACTCATACAACGTTCCACGTCAAAATATTACATACAATTATGTGTTTTTACGAGTTCAGTACATTTAATAGAGCTCCACAAAGTACGATACACACAATAGCTTTTTTGACAAAGTTAAATGCATTTACAAACACTAAAACCTTCTTTCAAAGTTCGAACTTTTAATGCATGGTAACTTTTATAATTGTATATTATAAATCAAATAAATAAATTTTAACCAGTGGTCAATCAAAAATCAGATGAAACCATATTATGTAGTTAATATAACTACTTTGTAAGATTTTATTTTAAATTTTAGCGGTATTTCAGTTAATAAAAGAACAGTAAATAGTCATTTTCTCAAGTTTTATGTAAGTGACACAATTTTTAACAATGTTATGACTATATAGATTTGGTATATGTAGTTTATGTATGCATTCCTACCATAAAGATTATTTGTTTAACGTTTCCTCTTGCATCAGCCAATTTTTAACACCGTCAATTTATTATATCGATTGCACAATTATTATTATTATTTTTATTATATTAATAATTAAAGGGGTGAAAACCCATACTATTTTATAATTTTACTTGTGTTTATAACAATTAATGATAACTTGTATATATAGTTAAAATTGTCGTGTCTTACACGAATTTCTTGTCTAATCAAATTAATAATATAAAATAATAAAAATAGAAAATGACGGATAGTGGATTTGGTTGAATGGACCGCGGCGACTAGACAAAGTGGAAAATAATTTATAATGATCAACTTTAGAAAAACACATAAATTGTAAATAACGTTAAAATATGGTGTGGTTGCGGCACAATTACTCATGGTGGAAGACACGTAATATACCAAGTTATTGCTTCAACTTTTAATTCCACTCTACTCTAGCATCCATCATTTTATCTGTGGGCTGCTCAATTAATTTAATTTGGTTACATGTCGTTTATTTAATAACGATATATTTCAGCTTAAAATTATTCGGAGTCAATACCTTTTACTATAAATATTCATATTCATATAAATATAATGTGTAATAACATTCTGTGGGCAATTAGTTTACACAAATTGTATAACTTATTGATGATCAAAATGATTATAGTTAAGTAGTTATGATGGTACGTACAGTATGTGGTTGGAACAGAAATAACTCATACATTCGTTTGTTATGATTACTTTAACCTCAAATATATAAAAGTCAAAGTAATCCGTCTGTTATGATTTCAAGTAGCTCATTAGCATGTCGTGATTCGTACAAAACTTGAATCTCCTTATTAAGATAACAAATTAGAGATTATAGCAAATTAGAAATCATATAAATTTTTTATTTATATTGTGCGAAAAAGGAATCCTCAAGTCAGCTTCAGTTGAACTTGTTGTGACCTCCGCCAGTTAAGTCAATAACAACAATAACCATCTTGACCAAATCTTCATAATAGTAAAAGGAGTAAATTTAGATCGTCGGTCCTTACGGTTGTTCATTTATGCAGTTTCGTCTATTCAAACTTTTTGTTACACCACCCGCCACTAGGGCTCATATTTTCTCAGAAGTTCATTTATGCCGCTTTCGTCTGTTCAAACTTTTTGTTACACCACAGGCTGCTAGGGTTAGGTTTTCATTTTATTATGATTCTCTGTATTATTCTAAAATTTGCATGTAAGTACGTAACTCATAGTGATCGTTTCACTCCAAGCAAACGTTTTGCTTTTAGAGTCCGTTTTACTCTCATGGCACTTTTCGTATCCTAATTTATTGCAGTTATTTTCTTGTTACAGTATCATCGAGTTTTGTAATGCGTACTATTGTAATGAGCTTTTTTATCATTAATAAATCTTGTTTGATTTATTTGTTTCAAAACGAAAGAAAATAATACCATCGGGTTTTTGCTAAAAGTTCTATAAATATATAGAAGATTATGTACTCTCAGTATGTTACTCTCTTGTCAGTGGGGTGAACCGGTGAGGTACGGGGTAGGTTATATCTTACTTTATTTGGTGAAAAAAGGAGCATTTCAAGCATCATCATAAAATATCAATTGTGTCAAATCATAAAGAGGCTCTCATATTTATTTAAAATTTGTAGTACACGATATATCTTTTTATAAATAATATCATGTGGGTTTTGTGTTATATAACAAAATTATTTAATATTATTTTTTTTCTCTCAAAATAATTGTTTACTTTTTTATTTAAGTTTATTTTGAAATGAGTATTTAATTCTAAGAGTAATATACTAATTTTATCAATTACCGATAATTTTTCCTTTGGTGAAAAACTGTGCAAAAAATAAGAGAAAGATTTTCATTTGTGTCTTACACAATGTACTAATTACGACTTATCTTAAAATTCATATAATTTAGTTGTGAATATTTATTATGAAACATTTTAAATATATAAAAAGATATATATAATTAAATGGAAACCAAGAATAGTAAAAGAAATAATTTTAAACTCAATTGGCTTATAATTGGCCACGTTTTTCCCCCCTATAATTTGGTTATCACGCGATCTAAAGACATCAAGTAAAACATATGTGTTCTTCTAAGATGAGTAATATAATTACAAGTTCTCCAAGTTATAGCAGTGCATTGCATGGTCATTCTAGATAAAGGTTTTGATTTATGATGGAAATGGATTTAGGGAGTGAGATGAAAGAAAACGAGAGCTATTGGGTCAAAATTCCAAAATTCAAAGGTTAAGATGACCGAGTGACAATTTTATAAATTATAAAAAAGTAAATTAGAAATTATTAAAAAACATAATAATAACATTAAATTTTACCTGCCTTTCTTTTATTATTTTCATTTTTCTCCTTTTACCTCTTGAGTTGCTTCCACCCATATCCCTTCCTTCTTCCTTCACACCATCACCACCACCACACGTTGCTATCGTCAACTGGCCGTCGACTTTCAACAATTAAAAATTTCTTTTATTTCTTTTATTTGTTTATTATTATATTATTATATTAATATTATTATTATTATTATTATTATTATTATTATTATTATCTTTTGTCTTTTTGTGTTTTTTTACCTTGTCATTTATCATTTTTAACTTTTAACCTTTTTTATTTCTTTTATGTTTTTTAAAACCTTTATGTATACTTTCTTTTAAAGCTTTCTATCAATTTTGTTTTTCTTACTATTTGTTATCTTTATTAATTGTTTCCCTTTTTCTATTTTTCCTTTTAATTATTAAGCAATTGATGGAATGTAGAAGTGTGTATCTAAGAAGGAATGAGAGAGTTTGAAAAATGAAAAGAAAGGACAAAAGGCCTGCTGGGTCAAGTGTTTTCGTTCCATTTTCTCTTGAACCAAACTGAAAGGTTTTAGTCAGTTCACATCCAGCTATTTATTTAATTTATCTACTAAATAAATACTATAAGATTTAAGCTTTGCACAAATGCTTCCATATTTACAATAAACCCATGAATTATATACGGAAACTAGTATTATTATTTATTCTATATACGTTCAAATGGAAATGTGAAATTTAATAAATTGTTTCAATATACATTTGGTAAACTTAACTATAGTCTTACGAGTTATAATTAGCTGTATTATTTAATACGTTTTATCTAGTCTTACGAGTTATAATTAGCTGTGTTATTTAATACGTCTTATATAAAAGATAAGTTTCAGTGTATTAAATTCAAGTGTTATGCATATTAAATGTAATTTTGAATTAATAAAGAAAAATGCACTTTAAAAAAATACGCTTGATTTTTGTTTCTAACAATCCTAATAGCTAAAAAAAGTTTCCTTTTTTCCGTCTTTTAAACTTCAGAAACTTACAATTTAGAATATTATTAGTACTGATAATTACTTAATGATAAATAAAAAATTATCTATTAGTCACGACATTTAAGTTATATTATCAAGAATTCAGGATTATTTCCTATACAATTAATGTACACATAGAAAATGAATCCCAACAAATATAGACGATATATTTTAGTGTTTTTGTTAAGAATAGCCAAACAACTGTTACTAAAAGTTATTGATCATTTATCATAATTATTTGAAGGTTGTTATATATTAGTTTGTCAAATATAATAACTTATTAATGACAACTGTTGTAGCTATCATTATGATCATCTTTATATATTTTAATAGTTTGAACATAAAAATTGTTGCACAAATTAAAAGAAAAGAAAAAAGAAAGATAAAGTTTGATGAATTGATATTTATTCGATAAGTATAAAGTTACGTACGTCACCACCGTACACATTTGCTTTCCTATACTGCTAGACACGAGTATAACGTGAAACCTTTGTTAGAGAGCATCAATACGACATGATCTGTACATATGGCATTTAAAACTTGTGACAGGTTACCATGAAAGTTTCCGTATATGAAGTGGGTACTGAGATATCTACTATTCTTCTTAATAAAAATTCACTAAAATTACGGATTGTTTATATGTACGATGTAAATTCTTTATATACAGATTTGTTGAATTTATCAAAAAGAATGACAGTTAGAAGTATCACCGCTCATACTGAGCAAGTGTTTAATTTGTATCCCGAACTTTATAAAGTAAATAAGAAATGTTACCGAAAACAAAAGCCTTTTAGTAGGTCGCGTGTAACTTTTATTCACCGATAGCAGTATCTAACATGTAAACAAGATGCATCTCAATTAATTGAGTGGTTAATTTGTCCAAGTCTCATTTAATATCTCGATCAAATGTCTAAGAATTAACTAAGAAGTGTGTCTGTTTTAATTATTCATTCAGAAAATGCAACGTAACTCATCCTTACTTCACTTTTTAATTTGTAGTTTCTATCAGTATATTCAGACAATTAACTCGGGTGATCATTCGTATATTATCAATTTTATCTATACATCACTAGATTATACAGAGTATCGCTTAAGTTAATGTTATGACTTATGGTATATGGTAAATTTATTTGTGCACAAATCGCCACTCGTTAATGTACGTACAGTTTGTTAGTGGACTAAACAAAGAAGATGAATTATATCTGAAAAAAGAAAGAAGAAAAAAAAAAAGATTTCGTATTCTCATAATTCTGTCAAAATTACACTCTCTTAGATTAACAGAGGGCCAAAATTTTAAGGGAGAGAGGTGACATAACACTAAAAACTACTATTTAAAGAAAAAAAAAACTAAATTGATACATATAGCTCAAGCCGGCTGAAGATGATCAGCGCCGGTGGATGGAGCAGGTTTAGCAAGGTAAGTAGGATTGATATCTCCGGGCATCACAATGACAAATTTCGGCTCCATTTCCATCGGTAATTCCATACGAAACTCAGGCATAGATTGCTTTTCAAGATCAATATTGGTACCACCATTTTCAAATGAGTTATCTGTTGAAGAATATGGCTTTTTATAAGAGCATACTAAGATAACTAATGCACATGCTATCAGGATTAACATCATCGCCAAGCCGCCAAACAAGTACGGTACGGGAGAGTTCCACCGGAATCCGGTGGCGTCTGCGGTGGCTGAGACGGGTGTTGGTGGTGTCATTTTTGTATTTATTTGGTTTGTTTTGGAGTGCAACAAAAATGGTTGAATTATGGTTGTATTTATATCGCGGAAAGTAGTGGTGTAGAAACAAGTTTTGCAATAATAGTGCATGGATTAGGATTAAGTACGAAATGACTAAATTACCACTAGATAGTGCTTGAAATAAGGATTGTTTTCTTTTTTCTTTTGCTTTACGATTTCTTTTACTTGTTTGGAAAAAGAGTACTACTTTTGGAAGTGTTTTCATAATTTCCGCTTAAATTATGACGTCAATTTCTGTTTGCATTCTGATGTTGAATTAATTGTTTGAGCTTATCCGTATGTAGTGTAATAATATAAAAACTCCTGTAGATCAATAATTCACCTTTGCATCTCCAACGTTGAAATCAAACCCGGTATTAAAAAGGTATTTTTTTAGAATAGGTTTGTATCAAATTATTTTTCGCTTCAAATTATGTACCAAAAGTGTATATATAATTAATCAATATATTTACACATTACCCTGTAAACTATGTTTATATAATTGTTTATCAATTTACGTTCATCTTTAAAAATTATACCGACATTATATTATTCAATATAGATTTTTTCAAAACCGTGATGGTCCCTTAACCATGTAAAGATCTCGATTCAATAAGTGATCCAATAATACACTGTTATTTTCAAAATGAACAAAGAAAATATGAGAAAAACGAGTTAAAGAAGAAAAACTCGAAGTAAGGGTTGGTCATCCGACGACTATTAGGGGTGTTCATTAGTTCGCTTTACGTTTTTCTCGGTTTATTCGGTTCAGGCTATTGGGTTTTGAAATTTTTGAGAGCTAAACCAAAAACTGAATTTAAATTTGTAAACTGAATCGAAACTGAACCAAAACCCGAATTAGAATTCGGTTAAAACTGAAAAAATCAACATATAACCAAAATTGCCATAAAACTTTGGCTTCGTCTTGTAATTGTTAGCGTGCTAAGGTTTCACTAGTGTGGAAAGTGAAAGACATGAAGTTAATTTAAGGTTGGAATGTGCATCGATATTATGTATTATGTATTGTCATTTAATATCAATCAATATTTTATAACTTTCTAGCGCACAAAACCAATTATAACTCATAAGTCAAATATAAAACATATATTAAAAAGATTGAATTGAAACATACGAAGGGTTAAAATAAAAATATATATGACTTTAATGTGATAAATATTTTACACTAGATTTGATATAAAATGGTGTTGTGAATACTGTTATATTAAATTTTTATACCAAAATGATGTTTTAGTTGGAAGAGATTTACACCAAATCCTTATATTAATTTAATGCAATTCGGATTTTAGTGTCTAACATCGTCTTTGAATTTCATCTTTGACCTCTATTATTGGAGTAGTCATCCAGTGTTTATCGAATTTTCGTAACGAGATGATCGATGGTGTTAGTTCTTCGCTTCAAAATGACTTATTTGATAAGGTAGTTGATTATTCGTATCGGTAGTATTCGAATAGAAACAAGATATTTTTATTTTATAGAGCAATTGACTCCAAAAAATTTTTAACTATTAACTATTTTTTTTAACTTCTTATTAGTTTTATATAATTCAGCCGTTAAAAAAACATAAGAAATATTTACATCATATTTCTTTTGTGATGATACTTTATGTCCACGACAAAATTATTTTTTTATACGCCATTAATTGTGTACCCAAAATATAATAAGAACAACTGACTGATAGCATCTAGATTAAATACCTTTGATGTCAAATCTTAAACTTTACATGTTATATTATAAACCAAATTAAAGGTTATGCTTGATCCATTGGTAGATATTTATTGGATAGAAAACCATTATAAAAAGCTTAAGAGCATCCTAAATACGTGTAATATTTTAGTTTATTAAATTTTACTATTTTAATGTGAAAAAATATATATTTATATTAAAAAGAAGTTGTTTAAATGGATTGTATTAAATTTTTTCTCTAAATCTTTTAAAAAATATAATAAAACTCAATGTATCTAGAAAATTTTAAAAAATGAATAACATTTTAATAGAAACTGTAAAGTCCTTTTAATGAATAAGATAATAAACATTATATTTAGTAATTTTAAAAAATTAATCGTAAATTTATAATATATACATTATATTAATACATTTTATATATTATATATTATTTCATATAAATAATATTTAGTGTTGCACCAAATATGATATAACGTTAGACATTATTTATTATTGCTCTAAAATAATGAGTATTTAGTATTAACGCTGTAGTAAGTTTTTTATACTTTTATATTATTTTAATAAAAAATGTATGAATAATGTTAATATTGAAGATGCTTTAAGTGGTGTATTCACCGATCAGAATTGAAGAACAATATAGTTTATAATGGAAATGTTTAATTGATAAGTACGAGTTCTAATAACGTAAAGTGTTTGACGCGGTTAGAATTAACAATGGAGGCATTGGCCTCCTCCCTAGTCAATTATACTCGTGTCTAACAAAATAAATATAACTCATAGGGAATAATTTAACCCAATAAAGGGATTGGAGGGTTGGATTTAGGAATCGACTCTCATACCATCACAAAATCATTCATCTAAATTCAAATGGTTAAAATTGTTTATAACGTTGATTAAAGTTATAAAACATAGACACCTCTCGTAAGTACATAGTAGAAGCCTCATTCCTTTCATTCTCTCTAACCAATTAAATAGTTTGGCTGAACTTAACTACTACGTAATAAAGGGATGGAGTTAGACAAACGTAAATAGCTAGCATAAAAATATTTATATAAACTAAATGTAAACACCCTCTTATTAAGTAACGATAATTATGCCAATTTTCATTCACATTTCCTTTTCATTCCTATGTCATACCCATACCCGGACCTAATAATTCACGATTAAAAACCAATTGTCACGTAAACCGAATGTCAAGCAAAAAGTTGGTCAAATTGTAAGCAAATGGAAATAAAAGAGAGACCGAGTGTGAAATTTGTAAAAAGAAATGGGGCCCATGTTAACGTATAGTTTCGTCACATGTATCTTTCTGTTTCCAAATTGGCCCATGATCCCTAAAACCAACTTACTTGTCACCTTCCCATTTTCATTTATACAAATGCTACAAAATGCCAGGTAATTTCCTCTTAACAACTCCATGTAAGCTCTAAAAAGTTTCAGCAATTTATCGTTTATAAACTTTGAATAAAATTTCAAAAGTACGTCTAGAAAAAACGAGTCATTTGTCTGTTCTGTTATCATAAAAATCATAGTGGTAACAAGTAATTACTTGGGTCGTAATGATGATTACATGTCCAATATTTGTTAAATTAACAATATTATGTCAATCATCATATACCAATTGATATTGATTGATGTAATACTATTTAAGTATTCTAGTTATAAGAAAAACTAGCAACTATACTTGTTAAGGGTCCTTACGCAATAACTACAATTGGTATTACCTTTTATCCATAAACTTACCGATCAAGAATTATTATCGATTCGTGATATATAGATAATATAAAATTTGTGATTTAGATGCTTATTTCTACGTGTTAAGATATTTCTATATATCCTAAATTCGTGAAGTTGGCCCCTATATACCTTCTGTACATTCACCAATCATATATATCGTCATTCATATAAAGTTGTTTATTTGTATCCCCACATAACGTTTTTGACAATTGAGTTCATACATATTCTTTCTACATATATTAGTTTAACTAGTTTAACTCATATTACATCGTGCTTTCTAAATATTACTATTAATTTTGAAAAATTAACTTACATATACTAATGTGGTCTAAATTTCCTTTGCTTTTCGACAACATAACATTTTTTTTTCTTTTATGTTATTCACTAGTGAGGTTATAATTTACATATATCTATATAATGATGTACATAATATTACAATCTCATAAATCGGTCTCAAGTGAATTATATTTAAATTGAACTGCCAACACGTCAAGACGGAGCTCGGACACCACTTTTTAGGACGAACTCTCATGAACGCTATTGTTCGCCTTCCGAAAGTGTAATCCGCTTAGCAACATCGGAATTAGGGGTTCATCTTTCTTGAGCTCAGCTAACACACAGTTTGTGTAATCCCCCGACAACATTTAACAATAGTACAAAAGAGAATGTTCATGCAAGTGGTTTTTTGCATGAGTATCCAACGAACTTTGTTGGCCCATCTAATTGGTCAACATCAGCACGAATATCAGATAATGTCTCTATTCTCATACCCTAAATGACATCATTTTAGAATCTTCTAAAAGATAGGGTTTCACTATAAATAAACTAATGTTTGCCCTCACTCAATCATCTTACAAGCACCCCCCTTACACTTGAAATGCCTAACTGTGTTATTTTAAGGATTAATCCCTTGGCCACCTTTGATTGAGTTTAATCTCGAATCGAATTTACACATTTATTGAAGTGTCAAAGATTAATCAATAATAAATATTTATTATTTTACATTTAAGATGAAATATGCTTGATCTAACATGTCTGCTACAAATGTCATATGCTATACTATTATTACTAATTATTACCAAACTACTATACTCCTTACTCATGTACGAATTGGAGAGGGCGATCGATAAAATTCTTTTTGGTTAATGATTTACTGGTTTACTTGTTTATTGTTTATATATTCTGCGGGCGCCCACATTACACATTTAATCATGTGTAATTTGTTGGCTCGTTGGGTATCCTAATATTTAATTAATACTTATGTGATAATTAAATAAATGAATTAGTGGAAGATTATGTAAGAGGCGGTAGTGTTTACGGGCCCTTTCAGATTCGGGAGACATTTTTCTAAAGAGATTTGAATTTTGTTTATCACCTTTTTTTCTTCTTCTAATAATTAAATATTATTTTCCGTTTTCTACTGCTGATTTGAAACCAGAATTAGTTTTTCTTCACCTAAGTTTATAACAAAAGGGTTGCATCTAACTAAAATAACCAGGAATGAAATTAATCATATCCTCTGCTTAATTTGTTTATAAGATATATATATATATATATAGTATCGAGATCTAAAAAGAAGAAAATTTTAGAGGAGAAGGAGGAGAAATATATATTTAAAACTATGATTCAACAAAAAGTAACTATAATTCAATAAAAAATAAATATGATTTCAAATTAAATTAAAAAGTTATTTTACTGAATCGAAGGATTAGAAAAACTTTTCTCATTCTTCTCTATCAATTTTTCCTTCTTTTTTTTAAATTCACTCTATATATATACATATATATATATATATATTTATATTGTTGACAATATATATGATAAGTGAAGTTCAACCTTCCTAGAACATAATTTTTAATATATGTAATCTTTAAAGTTTTTTATAACATATTATAATTGGTCCCTATTGAATCTCGTGATGCACGAATAATCTTTCGTTATTTATAACTCAACAGAAACACGTTGGTCTGAAGGGATTTACGAAGCATGTAAAATGCACCTCAAAGGATAAAAAATAAAAAAGGTAAAAGGCGAAACATAAAAAAATATAATTAGTGATTTATTATAGGTTCACACGACATCATATCATATTTATTTCATTCTTGAGATCATTTTAATTAACATATAATAATTTTCCATTAAGGAAGCACCACTTTTTTAGTTTATCTTTTTGACCACTTGAAATACACGAGGCTTATCCTGTAAGCTAAAACACCTTCGGTCCAACATATGAAATAGTTGTCGGTTTTTAAAGCCAAAATACTTATGGATTAAGAACTATTTATTCATGTATTTTATTTTATTTTATTTTTTCTTTTATTTATTTATTTATTTATTTTTAATTCAGACAAGTGATAACATCTCATAGACTGATTAATAGCTTGTAGCAAGAAACCTAGATGGGGTTAATATTTGACAGTTCTTTGATATCGGGAATGTTTGAATAAAAGATGTCCAAACGCATAACACATAAATAGAAAGAGTTTCAGCGTGTGTTTGAGGTTGCATACTCTTAAAATGATTATACGTTTAATTTTGAAAGTGTGTTCAAAATAATCACCACTTTGTCCAATTTAAAACTAGTTCTTTTTCTTATAATAAAAAGAGAGACTGAAACGTGACATCTAACACTTGTACAGATATTTGAGTATTACGTTTAAACAACAGAACAAACTACAATCACTTGAAATCGACGTTCTTAATATTTAAAATGATTTACTTTAATTTACTTTTACTATTTACTATATATTGAATTGAACGCAGAATTGTTATTGTTAAAAACTTATCATTAACAATTTGCAGGGTTGTACAACTTTTTGTACATAAAAGTTGCTTATTCATTTTTGGCCCAATACGTTGCTTGGGGAAAAAGAGTATTGGGCTATCTATATTAATCATCATAATCATAATATTTTATATGTCAATGGGTCATTCCAAACATGATAGGAAATGCACAATTAAAGTTTAAAAAGGCGTATTTTATCAAGTGGGTATTACAATCATTTCTCAACTTGGGCTCTATCTCCGGTTTGGGGCATTTTACAATTGATGGCTTTCCCTTTATTTATTTTTATATTTACTGAGCCGATAAATGGGCCCGATCATTGGCTATCTGAACCGAACTTTAACAGGTTACGAACGCTAATTCCAGTGTTTTCAGACCCGGGTCGAACCGGGACCCGGGGGTCGGACCGGGTCAACTACTAGTGGGTCAACCTCAAAGTCAAACTCGGTCAAACCCGGCCGGTTTTCCGGTCGGACCTGATTTTATTTTTATTTTTAATTTTTGGGACTAAATTTGGACATTTTTAATAGTTTGGGGACTAAATCTGAAAATTTGGGTGTGCGGTCGACTCGGCCGGTCGGACAGGACCCGGGGCCCAGACCGGGTCACTCAAAAAAACGGTTTTAAAACACTGGTTAATTCATTATATAACTCCTTAGAATTATAGTATACTTCTCAAATTAGTTAACCAGGGCTATGTTGCACATCTGCTATTGATTATCATACAAAACAAAAAAACTAAAGAAAATAAAAACAATAAAAAAAAATCAATGTGGTTACTCAGTGACTTGATTATAGCATAATTTGAAGTTCAGAAATCTATTTAACACTAAAACATTAGTTCAGTGATGAACGGATGATGAAGAAATAAAAAAAGTCGTACGTTAAACTAAGTAACCAGTTTGTAAAGTTAACACTCCATGTTACAATTTCGAAAATCTAGTAACATAAATGGCAGAATGAAGGGGTACATTATTTTTCTGTGTATGAGATCTCTGAATATATGTATCATGCTACGTTACAATTATATGTCACGCCCAACAAATAAGCTCAGTTGGGATTCTATTATAAAACCAATTGGTAATAGAGGGAATAGCCCATTAGTTTATACGGGGACGTCTATTTCTGTCAGTTTTTTAATATGGGATTGAGTTTGCACCCAACAATATATACAACTAATGAACTAAGTTGAAGTTTCATACATACTTACGATGAGTCATAAATCCCGAATACTATTTGCTAGTGTAATTGATAATTTAATCAATGAGATTGTGAAATGATTGGATGAATGTAATAGTGAAAGTAGTTTCACTGGAGGGTCTAGTGGCAGGCATCTATCTATAATGAGGCATGAATGAATGAATGATTGAGCTCTATGGCTATAAGGAACCTACAGCAAACTTTCTTTTAGCCCTTTATTCTGATGTTGGACTTAAAACGCTCAAAAGTGCAAACATCCCATCCACTGTTAGTGTCATAAAGTGCAAAAGTTCATACCCTTTTTCATTTTTGTATGCCAGATATACATATGTGGAGATCAAGATCACTATGACTTTTTTCTTGTATAGTGATCATACATCTGTATGTATTTTTCTTGATGCATTTTATCACAATTCATCATCACAAAGTGAGCCAGAGTTTGATTACGGTATTAGTACATCACTACAACATATTCACAATTTGCATGCACTTTTTTTCTTACATGGCGTAAGAAAATGCGTAAACCTCTGTAGAGTTATTTGCACTTATAAACATATGTTCTAAGATGTTTACATGTAAAATGTTGATAAATATATAAAATCATAAGAATTTCGGTACTTCTAGTTAAAGAAACAAAATTTGCTCGAAAAAGTGTAATCCAAAACTAAAGTAAGAGGTCACAGAAAGTTGTTTGTAGTTAATTAGCAAGAGGAGAATATATGTCATATGTTGATAGTGCAACTATTTTTAGTGATGGGAATACTTTAAACAACATCAAAGACTATGACATAAGAATTTTGATCTCGGTGGTTATGTAGTGGAGTTGAGACTTTATTTTGTTAGCAAATGACAGCGTAGATATCAATCCTTCAAAGGGTAGTAAAGCAGAAAAGCCAAGAAACCCTTACGGTACTGGTGGTGCCAGGTATCGACCCAATATTCACAATTTAATTGTTGCCTTCATGAGAGTTCCAATGGTATATTTGTGTTCTTTTTCCTTACAAAATAAGAGGTTGCTGTTTGCTTATCGTACATGAGCAGAATTGGTATCGGATGTTTGTATATCCAGTGAGATCATGACTTCTAGAATGCTCAAATATACTTTAGGGAAATATATCATCTTTGATAGTTAAGATTGTTTAATATTAGTGCTTTGATCTAATGATATAATAAAACATGTGAAGGTTCGATAAGCTACTACTGAGGGTACATTGAATAGGGAAGTATAAATGCTATTATTAAATGCAGGGATAATCTTATCTTGTTTGTGCCCATTTCCCTCACTTTGCTTTACTTTACCCATTCCGATTTTCTGGCATAGTCTATGCCACATAGGATAACTTTGTGATGGGTATATTAGTTCAACTAACAGCTTTTATAATCAAATCTTTGGGACTAAAATAAAGAGATGCATGCCACTTGAACGTGATCCAAATCTTAATGAAGGATAACAAATTAGTAGCTAAAGAATATGTACTACAGGTAAACTATAAAAAATCACAGATTTTATGTGATTTACAATAATTACTCGATATATAAAATTGTGCAGAAGTTCGTACATTTGGAGGAAAGTTGAACTCTGAGCCCGAAACTGAGTAATTTGTGCTCAACTATCGGGCAGCGCCCTTCAGCCAGCGTGCCCACCATCAAGTCATGGGTTGTTTGTGGCCCATGTTATTCAGTCTGCTCTGTATCACTATGCTTGATAATGATTATTTAAGAATTAATTCTTTTTGGGTATGCAACTCATATTTTAAAAGATATATGACACAAGTTCAGCCCTTTTTGTTTAAAAACCTTGGTAAATTCAAGTACTAACATACTACAATATCCATATACCAAAACCAAATTGGCAAAAATTGCATGAATATATTAAAAAGGTGAATCCTTGAACATACAGCTACAAGATTTACTATAATAACCTCATAACATGAACGGAAAAAACCAGTTACAGTAATGAATTTGTGCATTCTTATCTTAGTTATTGGTAGGACTCTTGTTTGGGTGAACATCTACTTTACTAAAGCATCTTCATTTCTAAAATGAAGGGACAATGCAGTAACCACCTTCTGTTATAAGTGCTGTTGAAAACATTTGGTCCACTTCGATATCAACATTTTTTCTCTTCGCAAAACGACCCTTGACCCTTGGCCTTGTTTCAGCATATGCTTTCCTAGATGCGTACCTAATCGTTTTCTCAAATTTTCTTGTTTTCTTCTTCTCCATGTACCTCAGGACTCTTGCTTTTCTGTCTATTGGAGTAAGTTGTGTTGGCATCTGAAGTGAAGGAGTCGAGTATAAATCAGTTGTCCCTTTTGGTGTTCTTGCATTTGAGACGGATAATTCTGTTATTGAGGATTCGGGTACAACTCCAACATCCAATGATGACAGGGAAACCTGAATTATAGAAATCGAATTTGTCAATTAAAAATTACAAGTATGAACTGTTTTCTTTATTTATGCAACTTAATATTGACAATAAACTACCAAGTACTTCATGAACAAAAGCACAGAAAATATGCAACTTAGTAATATATGATAAAAATGATATCTTTATAAAGAAAACTTACACTATGATCAACTTAATATGGACATTAAATACCTTATTGAACAAAAGCACAGGAAATATGCAACTTAATAAACTGAAATATGATAAAAATGATATCTTTATAAAGAAAACTTACACTATGACCAAGTGAAGCAGGGTATCCATAGCCACCATTTGAGGTCTCAAATTCCAACCCAAATTCAACTTTCTGATTTTGAAAATTTTGTTGATGAAATTGATGATTCTTTTTTACCTCACCGCACTGAACTGGCACCACACTATCAGCATACTGCTGAATATTATCACTGTTATTATTACTAGTATCAGTCATATACTTAGAGTACTTATACTCATTATCAAATTGCATATCATCGCATTGATGATCATCACTAAAGTTGGTATCTTGACAAGAATTATACTCAACAAGATCCAAATACTCGTCTACACTCCCTTCTCCATTAAACAAGAACGCGTTTGTGTTGCAATTTTGATCTTGACCATTCTTGACTGGCCGATCAAATACTAGCCATGATGCTGCTTCATCTTCATCTTGATCATCAATGGTTCCCTCTGACCCTTGAGAGAAAAGTCCACCAATCGACCCTGACACGGGCATCAATGGGACCCGGTGGTGGCGTCGTGATAAAGGGTTTGCAGAATGAATAACTGCATCACAATTAGTACAAAGTGAGGCTGCATCTGCCTTGCATAAAAAGGCAGCAGGAGCTTGTTCACATGCTTCACACACCCACACGCGCTTATGGCGCGATGACAACTTGTTAGCCGCATGAATCATTGAGTCGCATCGGGTGCAGAGGAACGCTGAGTCGGCTTCACAATATATCGTGCTCGGGCTAGACCGACATGTATCACATACATGGGCTCTTGTTGTACTGTTTTTTAAACATGGGTTACTCATATTTTCCTTTAACATATTTGTTAAAGTTGGTTACTTTGTTATGTTTGGTATGTTTTTTTTCTTTGGAGTTTGAGTTTGGTTTTGTTGGGATAGTAAAAGGAACTTGTGACAGTTGTGCACCAAGTGGTGGTGGCGGGGGTGAAGAATCAAGGGAGGGAAACGTGGAGATGAATTAGTGGGTGATAAATGTTCATTGGATTGGTAGCTGTGGTTGTAGGGTCATGGAATCAATTAAAAGTTATGGGTTTATAAAGCTTGGTGTATATGTGATTGAAAAATGTTGACTTGTTAAAATCAAGCTGTCAGCTGACTCAAACTGTTAGGCCATGGGTGCCACCTGGAGTTGCTAACTGTGAATGAGTTTGTAGCCATGTATCCCACGTTCGATGGGTTGGATGGGCTGATGTGGCACGTGATCGATCCGTGGGGTGGGCCTTGAAAAGTTAGTTAGTGTCATTATATGCTAGTCTTTTTTGGTTGTTCGGTAATAGCATAGGGTTTAGGTTTAGTCAAATTTGTATACTGCTGAACTTGTTGGAAAATATATGAATAAGACATTTTGACTAGTTGATATTGGACTAGTGAATGAGTGTTGGGCTAAATGTATTGGGTTTAACCCATGACCCAGCCCAAAGTCCTTTGTAAGTTACAATATGGGAGATTAAGAGCTGCAAATTGATGGCAATTGATTAGCTCTTTATGAGCTTAATAATGTAGGAAAACTAGTTAAATACTAGGCTTTTCCTCCATTATTTTATGCTGAAAATTACCACAGAATTCTGCACTCCATCTCCACTTTCTTACAAGCAATTACTAGCAAGAAATCACCCACGAATTCACTCTCCAATTTTCTGCATTTTCAGGCAAGTTGTTAACTCCAGCTGTATGCAGCTTAGGCCGCCGTACCCTGGGAAACAGGCTCAAATTTGTTTTAAGGGAATTGTGTTCAACGCAAGCTCCGGCTACTTTCTTGTTCTAGTATTTCTGATTTCGTGTCTTGTAATGTTCATTTAGTTGTATTTGATATCACAACTATCCATTTGTGTTATCATTGTTATCGAGTTGTAACTTTATTTATTGTATGTTGTATTATTTAATAAACTCGGTTTTATTTTTCAAAGCATGTTCCTACAGTCTTAAAACAGATTTGAAAAACCGAGTTCAAGTTTGGGTCATTTTTGTTCTTCTGTTTGAGTTTGGGTCGTATCAAGGAAGGTGCATTTGGTCTAAACAAGTTTTAGTCTTGATGTACCTACCTGTGTTTTTATCATTGTTGGTTGGAATTCATATGGTTTTATCATTGTTGGTTGCAATTCATATGGTTTTCAATTTCTGAGACAAACTGGAAACGTTTTGATAAAAACTAGTTTTCTGTCAAAATTTTCCAGTAGCATCTCTGTTTGTCTTGTCAATATCGTCCAGTTTCATGCATGCTGTTAACAAACTGCAGCATACTGTTAAACTATTGCACGAAAGACACTAAGCTTTCTGATCTGATATGGGTCAGTTTCTGATCTGGGTCATCAGTTTCTAATCTGACCTAGGTCATTAGTTTTAGTTTCTGATATGTGTTGGATGATACTAACGGCTTCAATGTTACGTGTCATCAGTTTTTCTGTTTGCGGATTACGTTGGACGATACTAACTTTCGATGTTACGTCATTGTCCGGTAATTTTCCAAAAGTTGTTTTTGGTGTCGGATTTTAACGAAAATTGCATGGTTGATGGGAAACGACGAGACGAACAAGACTCATCACTTTGCTATGAGCCCTGGCACTTTTTGGCCATTCGGGACCGTTTAGGGGTCGAAAACGGGCTTTTTCTATTTTAGAAGCTTTATTTTGAG
This sequence comes from Logfia minima, assembly GCA_963921325.1. Classification (NCBI taxonomy): domain Eukaryota; kingdom Viridiplantae; phylum Streptophyta; class Magnoliopsida; order Asterales; family Asteraceae; genus Logfia; species Logfia minima. The sequence continues at coordinate 9,530,952 of OY992774.1, read as the reverse complement.
CGTTTTGACCGTGTTTCCTTTTTCCTTTGCGGTTTTTGCCTTCAATCCGGCATTATAAGACTAATACTTAGTTAATCCAAGTGATTAATTGGTCTAGTCTTTGGGTTTATATAACTATGTTCTTATGGGTTTATAACCATGTTTTGGGTTTATATAACCATGCTCTTATGGGTTTATATAACCATGTTCTTATGGGTTTATATAACCATTCTCTTTTGGGTTTAAATAACCATGTGTGGCATGATTATACCTGTGATCTAACTACAATTTTCTGCATTTTCAGAAAAAATGGCTTCACCATCATCTCAAGTGAACTTACCCGCTGCTCCATTACCCAATGCGGTTGCTAATCATGCCGAAAAACCTGAAAAGTTTTCTGGACCACATTTCAAGAGGTGGCAGCAGAAAATGTTCTTTTATCTCACCACTTTGAACTTGGCTCGGTTTCTGACCGAGGTTGCACCACAAATACCCGAAGGAGGAGCTGATAACCAAGCTGTTAGTGCACTAGATGCATGGAAACATTATGATTTCCTATGCCGCAATTATGTTTTGAACGGATTGGTTGATCCTCTTTACAATATCTATTGTAAGGCGGTAACTGCTAAAGAACTTTGGGAATCTTTGGACCAAAAATATAAAACTGAGGATGCCGGGTCTAAGAAGCATGTGGTTGCTCGGTTTTTGGAATTCAAGATGATTGATGTAAAAACTGTGATGAGCAAAGTACAAGACCTTCAAGTGGTTTTACATGATATTCATTCCGAGGGTATGGTTTTGAGTGAGACATTTCAAGTTGCCTCCATTATTGAAAAGTTACCTCCTAGTTGGGTAGATTTCAAGAACTATCTTAAACACAAGCGAAAGGAGATGACTGTTGAAGATTTGATTGTTCGACTTCGAATTGAAGAGGACAACAAGTTAGCCTTGAAGAACACTTACTCTAATGATTCTTCTAAGGCAAATGTGGTTGAAGTGGGTCAATCTTCGAAGGCAAAGAAAGGCAATGTTAATGTGAAAGGCAAGGGTAAGGTTGGGTATCTTGGTACCAAAGGTGGAGCTTTCAAGAAAAAGATTACATGTTATAATTGTGGACAACCGGGTCACAAAGCTGCAAGGTGCAAACAACCCAAACAAGAGGCACCCCGTCAAGCTCATATGGTTGATGTTGACATGGAACTTGTGGCCATGATTTCCGATGTGACTTCCATGATTTCGGAAGTTAATCTTGTTGGATCGGATGCTAAGGGTTGGTGGGTTGATACCGGAGCTACCCGTCATGTGTCTTCCGATGGAACCTTTTTAACACATTTAAAGAGGTGACTAATGGGGAGAAAGTTTTTATGGGTAATTCTGCCACCGCCGAGATCAAAGGGGAAGGTGAAGTCGTTTTGAAAATGACATCGGGCAAGGAGCTCAAGCTCAAGAATGTCTTGTTTGTTCCCGAGATTCGTAAGAATCTTGTGTCGGGTTGGTTGCTAAACAAGTTTGGGTTTAGACTAGTGTTTGAGTCGGACAAAGTTGTCCTTAGTAAAAGTGGTATGTTTGTTGGTAAGGGCTATGCCCAAGATGGTATGTTCAAGCTCAATGTAATGGTGACCAAAAATGATATGAATAAAGCATCTACTAGTTCCGTTTATTTGCTTGAGTCTTTTAATGTTTGGCATGGTAGACTTGGACACGTTAACTTTAATTCAATTTATCGTATGATTAAATTGAACCACATACCAACTTTTCATATTGATTCAAACTATAAATGTCCAACTTGTGTTGAAGCAAAATTGACAAGATCATCTTATCATTCGGTTGAAAGGAAAACCGAACCCCTTGATGTGATTCACACCGATGTGTGTGACTTAAAATCGATTCCAACAATGGGTGGAAACAAGTATTTCATAACATTTATTGACGATTGCACTAAATATTGCTATGTATACTTAATTAAAAGTAAAGATGAAGCAATTGGCAAGTTTGTTATGTATAAAAATGAAGTTGAAAATCAACTCAACAAGAAAATTAAGGTTGTTCGAAGTGATAGGGGAGGTGAATATGTGTCACCATTTGCTGAATTCTGTTCACAACATGGAATTAGGCATGAATTTACCGCCCCCTATTCACCTCAGCAAAACGGTATTGCTGAAAGAAAGAATCGGACCTTAAAAGAAATGGTGAATGCCATGTTAATAAGTTCGGGGATGAGCCAACAAATGTGGGGGGAAGCCATCTTATCGGCTAACTATCTTTTGAATAGGATACCCCGTAAGAAAAAGGATGAAACCCCGTATGAGTTGTGGATGGGACGAAAACCATCCTACAAATACTTAAAAGTGTGGGGGTGCCTTGCAAAGGTGGTTGTTCCACCACCGAAAGCACTTAAATTGGGACCAAAGACGGTTGATTGCATATTTATTGGGTATGCTCAACAAAGTAGTGCATATAGGTTCCTTGTGCATGAGTCTAAAATACCCGACGTGCACAAGAACACTATTATGGAATCAAGGAATGCCTCATTCTTTGAAAGTGTCTTCCCTTGTCTAAAGCCAATGGACCAACCTATTGAGAACAATAGCGGTCAAAGTCAAAAACCAATCGAGGAAGAAGAAATTGAGCCACGAAGAAGTAAACGGGCTAGGATCGAAAAATCTTTTGGTCCTGATTTCTTGACTTATATGGTAGAAATTGATCCTAAGACCTACCAAGAGGCGATTGCCTCGTCCGAAGGACCTCAATGGAAGGAGGCCATCAAATGTGAAATAGACTCTATTTTACAAAACCACACGTGGGAGCTAGTGGATCTTCCTCCGGGATGCAAACCACTAGGTTATAGATGGATCTTTAAAAGAAAATGAAAGCCGATGGCAATATTGATAAATACAAGGCGAGATTAGTTATTAAGGGCTATAGGCAATGAGAAGGTTTGGATTATTTCGACACCTACTCGCCTGTAACCCGAATAACTTCTATAAGAATGGTAATTGCCTCGCTGCTATTTGAAATTTGGAAATCCATCAAATGGATGTAAAAACCGCATTCCTTAATGGACATCTCGATGAAGAGATTTATATGGAGCAACCTGAGGGGTTTGTGTCTCCGGGACAAGAAGGAAAAGTTTGTAAACTTGTCAAATCATTATATGGATTGAAACAAGCTCCGAAACAATGGCATCAAAAATTTGATCAAGTCATGTTAGGAAGCGGATTCAAAATAAATGAATGTGACAAGTGTGTTTATACGAAGAACACGACACGTGGATACGTTATCCTATGCTTATATGTGGACGATATGCTTATCGTTGAAAGCAATGACGAAATGATAAGATCCACCAAAGACATGTTGAAATCTAGATTTGACATGAAGGATGTGGGTTTAGCCGATTTAACCAAATTACCTTTCGATTGTAAATCTTATGATGAAATTGGGGTATCTAAGACAAACGTCTGCCTAGGTTGTTATATGTATAAGAAATGCACATCTAGCCAATTGACCACACATACAAGCTATATTCGAATTTGAGGAATGTTCAAGAGAAGATAAGTCATCTAATGAAACAAAAAAAAAATATGATATCATTCTACAACAAAGTGATGATTGACCAAAAAAAAGTTCGATAACAAAATTTGTCACACCCCCATATTTGACATTTATAGTTAATCATGCGGAAGCTTTCGGGGCGTGACGAGGATCGAATAACAATACCTCGAGCGTATGATTATCGCAGAACATCTAGATTGTTAGGATGCCAAAATAGTTTTACAAACATTTTGGCTCATCAAGCCGTTCAAATGTCAAGGTTATCGAATACATCGTTTTAAATAAAATACAAGTTCCGGGATTTAATAAAACTACATCAAGTCAATATTATAAATAAATGCCGTTAGTTTAAAAATGGCATCCTAATCGTCGTGGCAGGTACAGTCCCAATATGCATGTGTCTTACGGCATAGCTAATTCTCCTGAAAAACATATTTATAAAAGGTCAACATAACGTTGAGTGAATTCACAGGTTTTATGACTCGATCATAAACCATCATTTAGTAATCATTTCATCAATAGATCAAAAGTGGCATCAACGGCCTATTATGCGATTATTCTCAATGTAAAACAATAAAAACCTCTGACTACGAATCCCCCGAAGGTTAGCTAAACCGTCGAGTTAATATGCCGAACTAAGCCTATAACCAAACCACAACACAAATGAATCGTTTGCCATGGACCGGTTAAGTATACTTCGTCCCCAAAAACATGCGAACAAGGTCGCTAGTTAGCGCGACTAACTAAAACATACGTGGGATGGGCTTGTCAAACCCGATAGTACTATCTTTATACTCAGTGGTTAGCATCATCTAACTAATGGTTATAGTATTGCATGCTAAGACTTCGGCACTACAACTTATCCAACTTAGTCGCTCATAAGGATACAGTGTCAGGTTTTAATAATCGCATACAATCAGTTATATGTTTTTCACCCCAAGTTGAATACAGTAAAATAGTAAAAGTGGGGCTGTGAACTCACCTGAGTCCGAGCGTGCTATCAAACAGTTATATATATATAACGTTCAACCAAAGTCTCTTAGCGCCCTAAACGCAAGAGTTTAAATTAAAATATGTAGACGACTCAATAGTCAGTCTATGCCAGTTGTTCACTCAACTAGGTTTATAAGTTGCCATCGACGGCTTGAATATCATATCCTGTTATTTCAAATGAGAACGACACGTTGTGATCCTTATTGGTTTTCAAAAGTATTAACACTCGTTTAATTCAACGTTATAATATTGTTTAAGTCGTTTTAACTATGCTTTTAACTTAACCTTTGGTTTTATCGGATTTTAAATTCGTACAAGTCGCGGTTCGCGAGTTTTGGGCTCAGCGAACTGACTTTGGGAATTTGACTTGCGAACTGACTTTGGGAGTTGACTTGCGAACTGACTTTGAGAATTGACTTGCGAACTGACTTTGAGAGTTGACTTGCGAACTGACTTTGACTTGCGAACTAAGTTGCGAAGTGACTCAGTTCGCAAAGCTGCTGCACTTTCACAGCTCCTTTTCTAGATTGGTGCCTAACTTTGGCTACGTTTTTGACTAACCAAATGAGCTTGGATTTTTATGAAATTTTAACCACATGCTCCCCTATATCTTAGCTTTTCAAAAATGTAAGTTTTATAATTTTTGGTTATGTTTAAAGGGTTCAAACTTAATTAATACTACACAAAGGTCCAGCAGGTACCTTTTGGTTTAAAAATACGTTTTGAAGTACCAATACTTGTCTAAAATTCATGAAACCGGTTGGGTTGGAAAGCTAACTCTTTGAACTTAATTTTAGACTCAAGAAACACTAGATTTGGTTAAGTTTTGACCAAGTTATTCACTTCCAAAGTCAAGTAAAGTTTCTGTCCGAATTTTATAACTTTTTTTTGGTTCTTTTTGACAATTCTTTGTTATAATCCATACAAATACATGTTTATAAGCTTATATCTAGCAAGAGTGAACATCTAAACATATTCTAACCATTATATAAGCATTTTAATAAAAGAATCAAAGAGTTTCTAGTTAGAGTTTCCTTACAAAGCCTAAAAAGGTGATTTTGAGGAAGATGATGGTTTGAATGTTGTGTTGTTGACTTCCTAGCTCCAAATCCATAAGTTTATAGTTGTTTCACCCTTGGAATGATATGGAACGAAATGAGCTAGTGACTGTGAGTAAATGAGAGTAAGATGAGTGTTTTTGGAGTGGTGGAGTGGTGGTTGAGTGGTGGTGTAATGGTGGGCTTGTGGTGGTTGTTTGGGGGCTGAAATGGTGGTGGAAGGGCTGCTGAGTTTCGTGGTTTAGAGAGAAGGGAAAAAGGGAGAGAGTTTGAGTGTTTATGTGTGTAATTGTGATGCAAAAATGGAAGCAAGTAATGGTGAGTAAGGGGAGGCAAGGTGTGGTCTTGCATGTTCCTTGTTTTAAGGGAGTGGCACAAGGGGAAGGGAGGCATGGCCTCCTTTGATTTTGTCTAGTTGACCAATCACTAGATATTTTAGTACTTAGTGCTAAGTAGTAATTAATTAAGTGTAAATCTTGAATTAGTAGGTGTTAATTATGTGATTAGGTTTACTTAGAGTTGATTAGGGTTAATTAGAGTTGATTAGAGTTAATTCTTAGTGACTTAATTAATTATAAGTCCTTTCGATATCATACTATGTTTTTGATACTTCGTTTGTTGTTATTCGCGAAATCTCTACGTTTTTGCGTTAATTGAATTTGTATAATCTTTGATTCGATTCTTTGAATTGTTATACAATATCTTAGCATAATAATAGTAATTAACCACTATTAAATTGTCTCAATAATATTCGGATGTCGATAGATATATTATTCGATTATATTCACAGCTTATCTCATCGTTGCACGTTTTCTAGTCACGTGAACGTTTATTGATTTTTAAAATCCGCTATGCTCTTAAATTTGTATAATTATCATAATAATAATAACTACTATTTATTATTAAATAGATTTACGTTATTTTAAGAAAATGATCACCAAAGTTCGTGTATTTCGATTTCTATCGATTGTTTCACAAAATTTTCAATAATCACCAATGTATCTCGCATTAAAATTTTGTGCATCTCATATGCAAACACGGGCTTTGTGCTAGATTTTATTTGATAAAACGGATTCACTTTAATTTAATAGGGAATTAGCCTAAATGCACGTAATTAAAATGTACAGAATTAACCGTATTTTTAGGGTTGTCACAAAATTGAACATATTCATAAAGTACAGTAACTATTAAGTGTATTGACGATACATTCATTAAGTTACGTGGCATGACATGGACGAGTGAGATGGAAAAACTGGTGAGGTGGATATGAATAGAAGTTTAAGTAACATTTTAATCAACTATTTAAATGTACAGTAATTCAATTGAACAAAATGAAAGTTCGGTAGCGGAATTGACATTAGAAAGGAAAATACTTTGCAAAGCTTTTTATCAGTGGCATCAAAAATGATGTCATCAACATGTATTTGAACAACTACTATATGACCTTTGACTTTCTTATGAAAGAGAGTTTTATCAATCTAGCCACGTGAGTAATTTCATTTGCAAAGAGAAATCAGAAAGTGTTTCTTACCAAGCACGGGGTGCTTGTTTTAGTCCATATAGAGCTTTGTCTAACTTACAGACATATGATTAATATTTTAGGTCAGGGAACCTAGGAGGCTGCATCACATAGACTTTCATTTGATAAAATTTAAATGCACTTTTGACATCCATTTGATAAAATTTGAAGTTTTTGTGAGTAACGAAGGCAAGAAACAATATTATAGCTTCAAAACGAGCTACATGGCAAATATTTCAACAAAATATATACCTTCTTCTTGCCTATATTCTTGAGCCACAAAACGAGCTTTGTTTCGAACAACTATTCCATTTTCATCCATCTTGTTTCTTAATACCCATTTGGTGCCAGGCAGATTTGGCACCATCATATGTACTTTGTTTCTTTCAAATTGCATCAACTCTTCTTCATAACACTAATCCAATCAACATCTTCAAAAGCTTCGTCAATCTTTAATTTGGTCAATTTTAGTAAACTAAAATTTATATAGAGACACATATTACTGGTTGCTTTAGTGCGTGTTTGTACACCAACATCTAGATCACCAACTATTTGAATAATCGGATGAATTTTTTAGTCCATTTTATGACTCTAGTTGTAATTGCAGAAGTTTCATCTTCATTTAAATTTGTATTTGTAACTTCATTATCAGTGACAGTCTGATATTGATTCACATTAGGAGGGAAATCAAGTAGAGAAAATGGAACTATTGATTGAACGGGCTGATAAGGTGATAATAGAGGAGATGGATTTAGAATATTTGGATATGATGAGATAGGTGTGGGGAATGATAGTTCAGCGGCCTGAGTAGAATCAACGTTGGAAGGAGAAGTGTTGAAAAGATCCTCAAAATGAAACACATCGTTATCATTTTCAGGTATATTTCTGTCAGGATAGAAGTTTTCTTCAAATGTTACATGCAAAGATTCTCCAATTGTTTCTCTTATCAGATTAAACACCTTGAAGGCTTCTGATACAAGAGAATGACAAAAAAAATTTGCCCTCATTAGCCTTTGGATCAAGCTTCTTTAATTAATCACGAGTATTTAGCATATAACATGTGCTACAAAAGATATGAAAGTAGTTGATGTCATGCTTTCTTCCCCTAAGAATTTCATATGTTGTTTTATCATGTCTTTTTACAATTATAGATCTGTTTTGAGTGAAGAAAGTTGTGTTGACCTAAGTAACCTTTGAGACCAGCTTCAACTAGCAAGACCTTGCAGCTTCTACTAGAGTTATGTTTCCTCGTTTAGCGATTCCATTGTTATGTAGTTCTTGGAGTTGAGAAGTTTTGAGAGATACCCTTTTCATCACATATTGATTCCAGAGTGTTGTTTCTCAACTCTATTTCATTATCACTTCCAATCACTCTTATTTTCTTGCCAGTCATAGTCTTTATCCTTTTAACGAAGTTTATGATTTCTTCAGGAACATCACTTTTAGTTTTCAGAAAGAACACCTAAGTGTATCCTGAGTATTGATCCACAATAACTAAGGCATATTTCTTACTGACAAGGCTGAGGGTGCTGACAAGACCAAAAGGATCCATATGAAGAAGTTGGAATACTTCATATATAGAAGAGTAGTGATTTGATTAAAAAATAGACTTATGATGTTTTCCTTTTTCACAATCAGAGCACAATTTGTCTTTTGAGAAGTTGATAAAGGGTAGACCATATACAAGATCATTCTTGGCCAATTTGTTAATGGCTTTAAAGTTATTTTAGGTTTGAGCGAGATTTTCATTTTTGCTATCCATGAACAATTCATATTGTCGATTAAAGCTTAGGATTTGATGATCAGTTCTCTTGTACAGAGTGCACAGAGACTCCTACATTTCTTTACCACTTATACATTTGATGATAGAGTGGTAAACAATGTTTGGTAAAGACATTACCAAGAAAGATTGAAGCTTAGTATTAACATCAACCAACATTTTGTCTATCAAACTACTAACTCATATGTTTGACTATACTCATAGGAGTTGTGTCATCATCACTACACTAGTGGTAGGATTCCTTTCAAGAGTAGTATGAGGAATATAAGGACCTTTATGTAAGATTTTAATTAAAAGTGGATTTTGAGCCCTTAGAAATATAAGTATACAACCTTTCCACATTTGGAATTGATCAACATCGAACCTAGGTGGTTTCCTTTTGGAACCATTGTAGATGTAAGAGTTCGTAGCTTCAAATACAGGGTATTAGTCATAGTAGATCTAGATATTGATTATCCAATCTGCTCTGATACCAATTGTTGGTCCACTTAGTTTGTATTAACTAACTACTTAACAACAAATGTAATTGTAGAAGAGGATTGAATACAACTATTTTTTAAGTTTAAAGTTTTATTGTTTAAATCAAATAATAACTTTACAATTGTTCATTGCAGAATTAAGACAACTAAAACTAGTCTAAGCAAACAACACTTGATGACAAATTTAACTATGATAAGTCAATCAACTTAGGGACGCTGATGACTGTTAGTGATTCGATACTTACTAAACGTATTAGCACAATGCTTGTTGACTAACAGAAGTGATTGATCAAATCAAAATCGTAGTTAATGCTTTTTCGGACATTCAATACGATTGTTGAGGTGGGTATTTATACTGTGATAAGTACTCGAACGGATACTTCAAACCCTAACACTTGTCTCAACCGTATTGGTGAAGGTTGAATGTAACTTCCAATACTTTGGATGTGACATTATATCCTAAGAATAGTATTACTCTAGACTTTATTCCCAAGATCATAAAAAGTAATTTACTTTTTCTAGTGAAGGTAATATAAGCGGTTGTTCATATCTTTAGAAAAGATATATACAAATGTTATATACCTTTACGTGTTTAACCTTCTCAAGTACATTGGGTATTTGTCAAACCCTTGTACTTCTGGATAATAACCTGAACCACTGGTCAAATAGATGAGAACATTGTATTCCACTTCATCATTGACTTCTCTCTTTTTATCTTCAGTCTTCAACTTGGACAAATGTTTCTGATAGTCTTTATCAACTTCGGGCTCTTGTAACTTGGTTTGGAGTGAAGTGTTATATCAGAGAGTGATATGAACACAAGATTATGCTAAATTTTAGAAATGGCCGCTGCTAACATGTGTAGTGACTAATAAACTGCTTAAGCTTAATACTTAAGTATGTCACTGCTAACAATTTCAAAAGTAGGATGATAATGTATTTCGATTTAATATTTTTCAATTGTGTATGAGCCGTTGGTGATAGTTTTATAAGTAATATTTTTCAAAATATTAGTATTCTCGTATCGTTTCAAACTTATACTTATACGTTTCACGAAAACATAGTTATTTCGTTAAAAAAGTATGCGTTGAATGTTTATACTTTCAAAATATGTATCATTTGTGAAACGCACTTTTAAATCGCTCAATCGTTCTCGTTTTGTCTAAATCATGTCGTTTAACAAGTTCCAATAACTATTCCCATTTGTTCATTTTTAAAACAGATTTTGTCCACTTTTTAACCCTTCGTGTGACATCATTTTGACTAGTCAAATGGACTTATTTTGTTATGAAACTTTTATCACATATCCCTACATGTCTTAGGTTGAATATAAGGAAAAATTCATAACTTTTGGATATGTTTAAGGGGTTCAAAACTATTTATTAATACACAAAGGTCCGTCAGCTATTTTTCTGGATTGTCGTTGGGAAAAACGTTTGTAGACTGACTTAGACTCCTCCTCACGAAATGTGCCCATACAACTTTTAAACTTTAGACAAAATATGACCTTTAGGAAAGAGAATCATGCCCTTTGGATATGCGGATAAAAAGTTATGGTTTGACAAAGTAAGACCAAATTTTGTCTCCTGAAGAATGATTGGACACACATTTTTATAAAATCAGTTTGGGGTATCATAACTTGTCCGAATTACATGAGACCACTTGGGTTGGAATCCTAACTTCTTAAAATTAATTTTGGATTTAGAATCCCTCAATTTGGTTATTTTTTGTTCAATTTATGACGTCTTAATTTAGTTCACTCAATTTGTGTTTTTCATTTGTGAGTTTATTAAGTTAGTTGTTAACTGTTTAAACGTTCAAATCAAAGTTTTAACATGTATTTAGAGTTCTCATTTGAGTGAACATGTCTAGCATAAAAGTAATTAAAACTTATAAAATGATGAGATTTAAAGAAAGCTTCCTTACAATGCAATCGGTGGAGATTTTGAAAAAAGAAAAGAAGGACAACGTTTCGTGTTCGGTGTGTGTAGCTCCCTTTTAAACCCGTATAAGTTTTCAAGCTTTCCTTTGGTGACAACTACTTGTATGGGTGAGATTTCCAGGGATTCAAGTGTGTTTTTATGAACGTAATAGTGTGTAAAACTTAGTAGAAAATGATGTCAAAGGGTGGTGGTTTGAGGTGGTAACTAGTGGTAGTTCATGGTGATAAATTGTGGTGGTTTATGGTATGTTTTGGCACTTGTTTTGCTGAGATTTTCTGCACAAAAGAGGGAGTAATGTGGCTGAGATTTGGTGATGAGAATGAAGTGTTTTGTGTTTCCTTGCCACTTAATGAGTTTAAGTCTTGCTCCATACCAATCATCTAAGTATGGTGAGAACGGGAGGAGGTAAGGTGGTGTAAGGGAGGCCAAGGGGGGACACCTCTTGTGGTTCTTACAAGTTCAAGAACTAGGTAATTAGTTTAGATATTTAAGTCGTTAGTGTTAATCAAGGTAAATTAGGTGTTAAGTATGTGGTTAAGGCTAATTAGAGGTAATTAGGGTAATTTAAATGTATTAGAATATTATAGGTTGATTTAATAATATTCAAATATTTATCGTTTCCTCTTTTAATTAATTACGTATTGTACGTAATTTAAATCACATAAGTGAAAATTTTGATATTCGTAACGTTATGCTTGTATCCTTAGCATAATAATATAGGGTAAATAACTACTATTTATTATCAAATAGCTTCAAGTTATTTTCTAAAAGGTTATCACCAACGTTAGTATTTGTCGGAATCTTCCGATGGTTTGGGCGTAATTCTCAATAATTACATATGTGTAATGCATCATGCATTAAAATTGTGTGCATCTAAATATGCATCGTTGGCTCGTGCTAGACTTATCTCAGTTTAAATTAAGTTTAGTTTCAATTGCGAGGGAATTAGCGTAAGAATGCATGATTAGGGTGTACGTAATTGACCTAATTTCGAGGGGTGTCACATACCCAATATGTTTCATTGCTGAAAGTCATTTGTTTTTTAATTGATGTAACCTAGTACAATTTTAGTATAGCTTTAGTTACGAACATGTTGATTTAATATAGAAATGTAACTATAGCGTTCAACCCATTTGAAAAACTTCCACCTCTACTTCTAAAGCACTTGAACTAATTTAAGACTTGAGTCAATATATGTTGTGTTGTTGTTTTCTTTATTTCTTTTTTACCTGTAACTTTGACATCAACTTGAGTGAGCCACTATTCTACCGGGAGTTATAAGACCAATTTTGAAAAGAAGTATTGTGAAATTTTAATATATTGTCACTATCTTCTTGAGTTTCTGTTAGTATTTGCTTTGTAGCTGGATAATGTGGTTAATTATTGACTTTGTTCCTTCTAAAAACAATGAAATACAACATCTTTCACCAAAAAGTGTTACTACTATTTTATTAGAGTCAATTTTAGGTATAGGTTAAGTGTAGATCTCGAATACAATGTTCTAGGTTAACTTCCTTATTAAAAGGTTAACATCTCGAATCGATTAGTAGGTGTGGCATTTTGGTCCATCTTATAACATGAGAGTTGATTACCAGATGCAACATCCATATACTAGACCGTCTAACCTACCTTATCTTATACGGAAAGGTAGGATAGTATAAGTGTAGCCTTTTTTTGTCTAAAGTGTGGTGTATCTTTGAACCAGATCGGACATGTCATTAACCAGGCTCCCCAAACTTACACACGCTTGGAGTGTAAACCTTAAATATCATACTGTAATAAGAAGGTATATCGATTAGCATTTCTACATTATCTTATTGCATTATGCAAGTACCAAATTCTTATTTAAACAACTTATGGCATTTTAGCTTATTTAATATGAAAATAAGTTGTTCTTGTAAAGCTAAGTTAATGGAGCTTATTCAATAGATGTTTTTAGGCTTATAAGCTGAGAATCTAATCTAATATAATCTAATAAGCTACTAAATACTAGATCTCTCACATAAGCTAGCTCATACACCCCTCTAGTATGATGACCCATTCATTGTGTCAGCTTGATACGTGGCAGTTAGTTTGTGGACGTGATGGGACCCAGGCCGAATTAGCTCATGATGAAACATGGTTGTACTTCAACCATGTCATTTCTAAATTCTCAAAAGCCAACTTTTGTTTATCTATGCGTTTCTTGCCTCTGCGATTTTGGCTTTTGGTTGGTGGTAAGATAAATTGGTCAATTAGGTAAAATGAGATGTTATCTAGATCGTTTTCATCTTCGTAAGATTGACATTATAATATCAAATTGAGACCAAAGGTTTAATCATACACCAAAGGGCTTATGGTCTGGCGGTATGTAAGGAGTCCATCAATCAAGAGGTTGTGGGTTTAAGCCTTGTGGGAGGCATTTATATATATATATATATATATATATAAGTGTGATGTACATATATTAAGTGGGATACATTTGTAAGGTGTGAAGATTAAACTACATATTGAAGAAATATAATAGTACCCAGCGGGATCTTTGAGTACCCGGCAGGTAAAATGGTTGATCGCGTGAATAAAATTTGGAGAGCTAGAACTATCCGGTTGGAAGACAATATCCGGTTGGTACTCATGTCTACCTAGTTGTGACTAGCAGAGATGACGAATTTTAGGTATCATTCTAGTAGGGTTCGTTTAGCAGATGGAAGGATACTTCGTGTTGCGGATATTGGGGATGTAGTCCTCAAAACTTACCTCGGTAAGGATAGGGTCCTCGAGAATGTGTCCTCAAAACTCACCTCGGCAAAAGTGTAAGGTTCTAGAAGTCTTAATGTACTCAAGCTTTCTGAGATTGTTGAGGGATCCGAAACAAGTGGGAGTTTGGCTTTGAGTGGGAGCTTTGGTGTAACATCCTCTCCTGTGCCCTGGTAATTTATAGTATTTTAATTGATTATTTAATCGTTTAGAAATTAATTGAAATTATGCATTTCATTGTGAAACTTAGATGAATAAGTTCTTTGACTTATTGTGACTAGTGAAATATTAATCGTTTTAAATTATTAAGGTTATCGGTAAAATAAAATAATATTTCTCGCAAACGGTTTTCAAGTTCCAGACAAAAGATTTGGGACGGGTATAAAATTATACCACTTTAAATCTAAAACCGACTTTGCAATCTATATGTTCTCATTTCTTCTTCTTCTTTCTATTTTTGGTAAGTTTTCAAAACCAAAAACCACAGAAACTTGCAAATCAAATTCAAGAAACCCAAAAACAAAATTGAATTCATGATTGTGTTCCTGTGATTCCGAAATCAAAACAACAGAGCTATCATCATCCATAACTAAATCAGCAACTCTTTCAATTACCATTTAAGAAGAAAAGAAAGTAAGTTTGGGTTTTGAGTGAATAAATCAAATTGGAGCTTGATATGTTGTTATTAGAAGTTATTTGATGCCTATTTGATGTTAGGAAGTTTGTGTGATTGAAAGGAAATCAAAATATTGAGTTTTGGGTTGAAAAAGTATGATTTTCGGCTGAACAGCGTCTCAATTCGCAACTTGTGTTCATCCTGCGAGTTGAGTTGGCTTGCGAGTTGACTTGCGGTGCGAGTTGACTTGACCTGCGAGTTGACTTGCGAGCCGAGCTGACTTGCGAGCCGAGTTGACCTGCGAACCGAAACCTGCGAACCGAAACCTGCGAACCGAGTTGAAACCTGCGAACCGAAACCCTGCGAACCGAACTGAGACTGCGAACCGAGATTGTTGACCTGCGAACTGAGATGTTGACTTACTAACTTTTGTGAAAATCTTAGGCAAAATTAGATTTTGATGAAATTCGCATGGTCACTTGGAAACGACCTAATACACAAGACTATTTATGTAATAGCCCCCCCCCCCCCAGTTTTGGTCATCCGGGGTCATCTAGGACCCGAAAATGACATTTTTCAGTTTTAAGCGGTATTGCGGGCTTTTTCTAAGTTTACTTCTGATTGAATTTTTGTTTGCCTAGACTTCAGGGATTACCTGATTTGATAAATAGGCTATAATGATGTTTATGGAACGAACTTCTGACTTGTTTACGATTTTCTGTTTCAGATCAGCGTAAGGCTCAGTGATATAAGAATCCTGAGTGTGGAGACGTCAGAGGTATCGGTGAGTAGATTCAGAACTCATCATTTGATTTAGTTGTAACTATTTGGTTACAACGAGTAAACGTAGATGTTTATTAGACTGTTTAGTCTTGATTATTGATTATTGATCTACGTGATGCGCGAACCAATGTGCTGTATGTGATTGAGGTCAACGTGTAGTTGGACTTCTGGTTATTATGTGTATTACACAGGTTTTGATTCATTTGTTGTGTTTGAGACCTGTGTATGGGTTTAATAACCATTAGTTATCGGTCTATTCTGTATTGGCCATACAGATTGTTGGTAAGTGTTC
The DNA here is from genome assembly GCA_963921325.1 of Logfia minima. Taxonomy (NCBI): domain Eukaryota; kingdom Viridiplantae; phylum Streptophyta; class Magnoliopsida; order Asterales; family Asteraceae; genus Logfia; species Logfia minima. The sequence continues at coordinate 9,515,222 of OY992774.1, read as the reverse complement.
TTGGGGGAATCCCCGGGTATTATGATATCCCCAGAGCCACCGATCCTCATTGAATTATGTGTGTTTACGATTATTTGGTGTAAACAACTAGTTATGCTAAGTTGAATGTTGTGTGATGAACCTATTCACTTAGCTTTGTGCTAACCCCTCATTTTACTTCTTGCAGGATATGTTTTGTTTTATTGTGGGTGTAGGAAGTGATTGGTTGATCAAGGAATGTTTGACTGCGCTCTTGAACTCTGATATGGTTTTTGTGATAAACCTTGTTTTGTGAATTTTTATAATACCCCGCCTTTTGTAGTTTGAGAAGTTTGAAATTCGTGTATTTTTGGGAATTGTAAACTGTTTAATGTATTTTAAATTCATGCTTCCGTGTTTATTAATATAATATTCTTATATAGAAAGAGGGGTGTTATATTTGGGGTTCTACGAATCAAATTTGTCATCCCGATGCTACGAGAGTCTTCAAGTCTTTGGTTAAGATCATCTCCAATTCCAACTAAGTTGTGACCGACTGAGAGGGATGAACAAGATACTTTTCAAAGAGCCAAATTTGATATTACATCCATACAGTGAGAGCTCGCTAGTTGAGAAAAGTTGTGCTTGTCCAAAATAATACGTAAGTTTATGGTCGGTGAAAGAAACAGTGATTGAGTGGATGATCAAGGGTGTGATGGCTTTTCAGACAGATGCCTTGATGTTGTTATTCACTTGATAGTTATATCGAGTCGTATTCTCTTTGTTTGAAAGAAAGACTGTGTAGACAAAAGACTGTATGGATGGGTTGCACGTGCAACAAGAGTGTTGGAGCCGGGTCGGGCTTCAACTAGTCTTCTCATGAACTAATGAGAAGGTGTTAAATTAGAGAGAGGTCTTTGTCCTAGTTTAGTAGCGGAGTTCAGTTAACTTAGTATCGAAAGTCTCCCGATCTTGCATTGTTAAGCGGCGTGTCCCGGATGGGTTTTCCAGCGGTATGGATAGGGTAGAACTGGTGCTATTGAAGGGTCTTTGTTAGTTAACAAGTTGTTAAAAGTTTGGGTTTGTTGAATCTTCAAGTCTTCAAGCGGAAGATTGTTAGGTGTGAAAATTAAACTAGATATTGAATACAAAGGAGTATCCAAGGGGATCTCTGAGTACCAGTGGGTAAAATGGTTGATTGCGTGAACAGAGATTGCGAGCCACAGTTCCTTGCTGGAAGACATAGTAACCGGCTGGTACTCATGTCTACCCAGCGGGTAGGTTGGTGTACCTAGCAGGTATTGTGTCGGCGAGAGGGTTTTGTTTCGTCGTATGATTTACACTATATAATGTAACCCTACTCTTGTAAACCTTACAACCTACATATTTAATAAGAACTTCTCTCTAGTTGGCCATTGACTTAATCAATCGTGTAGATTGGATATAACTACGTTAATTACTTGTGTTCGTTTAATTCTCATACAATCTCTATTCGTATTTTTCTTTTGTTTGGTCCATTTATTGTTGTGGGAATAATATTGTGATTATTTGTGTTATCATTTGGATCTCATTAATTCCTAACAAATTCTAGTTGTAGAATTGTTTTTCTTAAAAAACAAATAAAAAAGTTTACAGAAACATAATATAGTTTACACTAACCCCTTCTATTTTAGGACCAATATCCCTTTTTAGGATTTTAGTATTTTCTTTTCAAAAGTCAATTCAAACATTAACTTAACTTACATATGAACATTGTGCATATGTATATATACCTCTCACAAGTTTGAAGAGTTTTACAAATACAACTAAATCACAGGCTCTTCGATAACAACTTAATTTAACATTTACATGATTTCACATGGCAGCTTGCAAGATAAATATAGTGAGAGATCTAATAGGTTGTTGGGTATGCATGCTTATAATAGCATTTTTGTTATTGGACTTCTTCTGTTGGTCATTATGATAATTTACAATCTCAGATGAAGTTAAGTATTTGGTCCATGTATTTGGGGAGCTATAAATTTTGGGCCTATGGAACTGTAAATTATACAACGGGCTTCCAAGTTTGCTTCAGGTAAATTACCGGGTTCGCAAAATAAAATAAAAAAACATTTTTCTAGGATGTCTTTTTTTGTTTCGAAAAGAGATGAAAGATTTCCAGTGTTATTTTTTTATTAGGAAAAAAAATAAAGTTCTAATAGTTCAACTAGTTTATGCACGTTCATAATTCTAGCAAGATAACTTACGGCGTAGAATGAATTCGGAAACAAGATTGATACATGTAAAGTTTAGGGAAAATCGTTACGTTCTGATCAAATGTATTTAATAAATTAATTCTTTAACTTTCGCTTTTAACAAGTTTATACATACCTTCGTGCCCCTATCAGAACTCAAGACGTTAACGCAATTAAAAGAAAAAAGTAATCATTTGAAAAATAACCTAAATATTTTTTAATTAGTTTTAAAGTTAAAATATTTAACAAAAATATTAGCGTTTATTTCGCAGCTCACAGTGTTAGTAATTGAAAACCTGACTCTCAATTATTTTAAAGTGAACGTAATATAAAAGCTTAAATATGTTTGGTATTTAAGAAAAAATAAAAAATAAAAACAATTTTATTGATATTTTATGTTGGACAATTATTATATTACAATTTATAGAAAATGATGTATTTGATATAATTATCAAAGTATCACTCTGAGATTTGTAATGCTCTGTATATACCTAAAAGATTTATATCAATTAAACATTAATAATTTCTCTTTAAAATGCATGTTATCCAACAACGGGGTAGTATGAGAATGTTTACCTGTTGTTCGTCGACTACGTCGTTCGGTTTAATTTTAGGTCCTGACTCATTCTTGAACGAACTTTGCGAAGGAACTCTTAGGTTTTTGAGGCATTGGATTCTCACCAATATTTACGTTACTCAAGACAACATTCTCACTTACATTATATTATCCAGATACCTGAAACCATTGAACAAGTATCTTATTATTTTGTCAAGCTTTTGTTGTTTTCTTTAATGTAATTAGTTAATTGCATGTTCTATCATTTTGTTAAGCTTTATGTTGTGAAACCATTGCTCAAGTATCTAACCATATACTAAAAGCACACGGAGTGGGAAAGAACGCGCGCGTTCCCCGACCGGAACGCCATCGGAAACGCCGTTCCTCCATTCCCGGGCAGCGTTCCGGTGCAAAGTTCCGGACACCGTTCCGAAGGCAACGTCCACACCCCCCGGACGTTGTGCTCCGGATTTTGTTATTTATTTATTTTTTTTCTTTTAATGCTTCCAACGGCTAAAAAAATAAAATTAAAAACCAATGGTTATATAGCAGTTTTTCTATTTTTTAAAAACCCTATTTTCTATCTATAAATACAACACTTTCAACACAATTTTGAACACATCAAAATACTCTTTCTCATCTACAATACTTTTCAAAAACTCCGTCATTCTATATAATTCAACTCTTTCTCATCTACGATACTCTCAAATACTCAAAAACTCCACCATTCTATATAATTCAACTCTTTCTCATCACCATGTCGAACAACCAAAACAACCAAAAGAATCCATACTTACACTCTCAATGGAACCCGTTTCAACAATATTCATCATCACCGAATCCGAAATCCGACATACCCTCTTTTGGCACTCCATATCAACCACCAATCTTTCAAAAACCCCAATTTTCACCCAAGCAATTTCAAGCCTTTCTAATGTGGCAAACGTCACAAAATACCCAACAACAACAACAACAACCCATCACCCAACAAGCGGTTGAGGACGAGGGCCCGACACCAACATCCCGTAGAAATAGAACCAAAAAAGGCACACAACCCACGATAGAATCATCAAAACCGAAACAAAAAAGGTTTACACCAATGTGTCCAGTTGGGAACCGGCAGACGAGCTTCGGTTGGCCCGAAGATTCCAACCGAGGAAACGCACATACAGGTGACGATTTTTAGTATCTTGTTATGGACGAGTACCACGGCCACATCACTCCCTTTACCCGCACCAAAGACGCGTTGACATCCAAACGGAAGAAACTCAACACCGATTGTCAAAAGTGGGGAGGCATACGGAACCGGCTCAACTCACAAAGAAGAAGTGGGGAAAATGACGACTACTTTCGAATTCGGGCGGAGGAGCAATTTAAGATGGAAATGCTAAAAAACTTTTAAAAGTTTTCAAGCGTGGAACTTCTTAAAGAACCACCAAAAGTGGTTAACTACCAATCCTGTTGTTGTCGGACGGCTAAACGTTCCAAAACGCCGCGAGACAGTTCACTTGGAAGACTTAGATTTAGACGAGGTACCGGAGGACAACCCGAATGCCACGTTATTCGGTGATGATGCGTTCCAACATTCACGAGGAAAAGCTAGAAAATCAAAATCATAGAAGACGACATCCGGTTCCAACTCTTCTTCTCGCGCTTCATTTGACGAGTCTCTCACGGTACTTTTGAAGGCATATGTTTCCACAAACAAGCCTACTATCGGAATAAGTATTTGGAAACACAACTCTGAATCTTGGCTATGGCGACGAACCACTTGTCGGGACAAGACAAGCAAATCATAGAAAAACATAAAGAGAATATTGGGTCGAAGTTGGATTTGGACGAGGCACCGGAGGACGCTAGTTCGGGAGACGAATGATGATTATTATTAGGACTTGTTCTTTATTTTATTGTTAGGACTTGTAATATTTATTTTTATTTTTAATGTACTTTTAATTTTACGATCTGTAATTTTTTTTTAATGAAGTTATTTATTTTATATAAATTAATTTGTTATTTATATCTATGTATTACATTATTTGAATTTTCTAACATATAAAAAAATCAAAAATAAATTCCTGAACACTATCCTGAATACTACTCCTACTCCCCCCTTTAACAGCAACAGTGTTCAGTGTTCCCGGAGATCACTGTTGTTGAACACTGTGACAAGGTCACCACTCCCTGTGCTCTAAGTGACATGGCGCTCAGGGTGGGCAATCACCTCTAAAATTGTTTTTACCTTTTTTATTTTTTCTTAAACACCAAACATATTTGACTTTTTATAGTAAATTCACTTCTAAATAATTGAGAGTCGATTTTTAACTATTAGCGACATGAGCTCGGACATAGGCGCTAATATATTTTGTATATTTTGACTCAAAAACTAATTAGAAAGTATTTGACTTATTTTTTAAATGGCTACTTTTCTATTTTAATTGCGTAAGCGCCATGAGCTTCGGTAGGGGTTTGAAAGTATGGATTAGTTTGTTAAATACGTTTGGTCATGATTAGAGATTTCCCCAAACTTTAAATACATAACAACACTTGAAATACTAAATAAACGTGTTTGATAAGTCAAATGATTGGGTGAGGATTATTGTATACTCATTCCTTATGATAGTAACGGTGGGAACAAACATTTTTTATTACTCTCAACATATTTATATTTTTTTGAAGAAAATAATACCAAAATTATTATAATTATGTTCTTTTTAATAAGGGTAAACGAAGAAGGTTTTCTCTGTTCAGGTTACCTAGGAGGGTGAGCTTTTTTACTCTAATGTACGCGGCCTAACCGGGTTATCTCGTGACCGTTTTCGAACCCTTTAATAGAAGATTGATTTTTTTAGATATATATATATATACATATATATATGATACACAACTTTTATGTGTGAGACACAATAAAAATTTTATAGTGTGTATCACAAAATTTAATTGTGTCTCACATTTTTTTTTAAATTATCTCGCCATAAAATTCTAATAATTTTTATATAAATTTTTTACCAAAAAAAAAATTCATTAATCTTAAAATCAAAAATAAAAAATATTTTTTCATAGCATTACAACGATAACATAAGTTACTACTTGAATCGTGCCCCATTATTCTGTCAAAATCTAAGAGTGTTTCTCAAATTTTTATATATAATTAAAAGAGGATATGATATAAGAATCTGAGCCCTTCATTGTTTTCTACCTTTACGATCCAAGGATCTTAATTTCTTTCGTATAATTACACTTTTAGCCCCTAAGTATTTGACGTATTTATTTAAATTAAAACAATAGACCAAGTATTTTATTTATTTATAAAAATTAAAGAGTCTAGAAACTAGATAAAAAATCGGCTACAATATTATATTAAAATTTAATTCGTCCTGTTATAGCGGGTCTATAAATTATATCAAAAATCAACCAAATAAAAATTAAATTCATATATAAAAAAATCGTCATAATATTTTAGTATTTATAAAAATTAAATTCGTCCATCGTTATCGAATGTCTATAGAGTATATAAAAAAATCGACCAAATATTTTATTCATTTATAAAAATTAAATTCGTCTGGCGTTATCGTGGGTCTATAAACTATATAAAAAAATGGCCACAATATTTTACTAATTTATAATATTCGCCACTTTCGACCCTTAAATATTTGATGTATTTTTTTAAATTAAAAAATTCGTTCGCAATATAAAAAGATCAACTAAATATTTTATTCATTTATAAAAGTTAAATGCGTTGTGCCTTATCACGGCTCTATAAATTATATAGAAAGATACAATGGAGGAATCTGAATCATTTATTATTTTTCACTTTTTGTGATCCAACGATCTTAATTTTTTTTCGTATAATTACACTTTTGGCCCTTTAAATATCTGATGTATTTATTTAAATTAAAAAAATAGACCAAACATTGTATTCATTTATGAAAATTAAAGAGTCTATAAACTATATAAAAAATCGACCATAATATTTTATTTATTTTATTAAAATTAAATTCGTCTCGCGTGATAGCGAGTCTATAAACTATATTAAAAAATGGGCACAATATTTTATTAATTTATACAAAATAAATTCGTCTAGCGTTATCGCGAGTCTACAAACTAGCAACGATGAACATTTCTTTTGTATAATTACACTTTTGACACTTATATATTTGATGTATTTATTTAAATTAAAAAAGTCGGTCACAATATAAAAAAATCGACTAAATATTTTATTCATTTATAAAAGTTAAATTCATCGTGCCTTATCGCGGGTCTATAAATGATTAAAAAATTGATCACAAATCGACTACATAAAAATTGAATTCGTCCGACGTAATCGTGAATTTATGACCTAGTATTTTTTAAAATCAATATCAATAACAATAGCAATTAATTTTAATTGTTTATATCAAATATTGAAATACAGTACTTGATTAGGACAAAGTCATTTTATTCGTGGGAAAATTAGTGAGAAATATGAGTCGAAGCAATAACAACCGATCAACGATCCTAAACTTCAAAGACGGTGGGGTTCAACTCCTCGTCATTTTCGGCTGCCTTTAAATATGTATTTCTTGGTGGACAAGGCTATTAGGTAGTGGCTGTTCTTTTTTCTTAAAAAGTGTCGATTATATAATTTGAAGGTTCAACTCCTCTTGTCATTTTCTGCTGCCTTTAAATATGTATTTCTTGGGGGACAAGGCTATTAATTAGTGGCTGTTCTTTTTTCTTAAAAAGGGTTAATTATATAATTTGAAGTTATTTTATTAAACAATGTTCGATTCAGTTAAAGTGTTCATTTAATTATGTATATAATTTTAAAAATATCCACTAACTACACCCTTTATCAATCAAGTATCATCTTTATCCATTAAATTATCTTTTAATTGATTAGAATATAAAGTAAACACCTTTTTTGAATAAACAAAAATAAAAATGAGATTACTTATAATGGAACCGAGGGAGTAACATTTATAAAAAGAGGAGAAGAAAGTGATTAATGAGAATGAAAAATGTGTGTAAAGTGACACACGATGTTGTATAAAGAAAATGTTCAAGTGCATATTGAACTATTCGGTATTTCATTATATGTAGTGAACTTGTTATTCAATGTTATTATATTTAATTTTTTGGTAATTTTCATCGCGTGTCAGTTGTATGAGGTGACACGTGATATCATTACAAGTTAACATGTCAACGAAATACATACAATTGTAATAAATTGAAAGTCCATTTCTCATAATATAACACCGAGTACTTTGTTGCATATATGTATAAGGATGATCCAGAGGAAAGGGGTAATCTTGTGGGAATAAGGAAGCTAATATGGGCTGTCCGTTAACATTCTTTGATATGATCCAGAGGGAAGGGGTAATCTTGTGGGAATAAGGAAGCTAATCTGGGCTGTCCGTTAACATTCTTCGAGAAGAAAGTTAGTTATCATTCTTCACGAAGAATGTTAATTCTTCGTGAAGAATGAAAACTAACATTTTCACGAAAAATGTTAACGGACGGCCCAGATTAATTTCCCCCTTCCCTCAGGATTACCCTTCTCTGTAAATCAACCCCAATATATATTTTCACGCATTTAAATCTAAAAAAAATTATGATAATAAAGAGTATATCATTTTTCAAGTCATTCCCTCAAAGAGTAAATTATTTTTCAAGTCATTTCCCTCAATCTTAATTTGTAGAATATGTATACAATCAGCCTACATTTCAAAGTCGTTTTTTGTATGTATACATGCATAGAAATAGAACAGATATATAACTTTTGAATAAGACAAGTTCGCCGTGGGAAGCAAGGTTGAGACGGATATAAAATATTCACTAATTCTTTCAGATTTTTATTTCATTTTGTACATCACTAAGAATTATTTCAGTTCAACCATTATGTACATATATCTAATCTCGCATGCATCACCAACTAACTATTTATGGTTACACATTATATATACTTAAATTTTCATTTTTTGTTATTTGTTTCGAGTGATACTATAACTCATAATCTTTTAATCAAATTGTTTCATTGTTTCTTATGTACTGCTAACGTCAAAGAACTTTCGATACATGCATATTGAATCTATTATTTGGAAGAAAAAAAATGAGGACGATGATGATCATAATTGGTTCGCTCGCTGTGCTTAATGGCAATATATTGTTGCCTTGACGATTCATCCATCTCGAATTTTCTGAGTCCTCTTATTTTACCATATTTTGAAGATTAAATCCTAAATCCTTAGGATTACTAAAAATTACAGTAACTAATTCTAGATTTCCTTGTTAAAAATACTCCATATATACGAATGGTTTTTACAGTGAGGAATATCATTTGCTTTTTGTTTGTATATTCTGATGCTATCTTGATGAAATATAAGGAACACGATAATGGCGATATAGGTTCACTCGTGGTGCTTAGTAGAATTTTTCATCGCCTTGACCATTCATCAATTTTTAACACTGTAAGTCATCTAATGTCATACTTTTTTCATATCTATATAGCAAAACAGGATGAATTTTGGGAAATAAGTGTTTACCATACATGTAGGTGTTGGGCCAAATTGAATCATACTGGGCTGTTACCATAACACTCATTCGCAATTCATTTATTCGCGTTTATTCATCAAATTGCGAAAATAGATTGTTCACATCCGTAATTTTTTAAACTTCTAAAATGTATTGCTATTTTATAGCTTACACTTTTACATTTATACAAAATATACGTACCATAGAGACTATAGAGAAAACTAATTAACTCGGATTCTATCAGCTAAATCATGCTTTTCATGATGAAAAAAACTTTTTACAAATTAATGATTTGAAAAGTTACAAAAATTTAGAAACTCAAAAATAAAACTAAATACACTAAAAAATTTAAAACCAACATTTTAGAAAAATGTGAACTTTCATCTTGGGCCAGAGAGCTCAATAGCTTGTCCAAGTAATGAAGAATCATCGGTAAGATCGGAGTATCTTTCCGATGAGGAAAGCTCCGGTGTTCTAAACTTTCTGGTAGACTCGATGCCTTGTGAAGCTTCCCATCTTTCGGCTAGCCCATCGCCCTCCAGCATTCGTACAACTTCCGACATCTTTGGTCTGTGACCTGGAAGATATTGTGTGCATAACAATGCCACTTTTACAAGCTCCTCTAACTCCATTCTATCATAACTGTTTTTTAAATCTTTATCAACTAATATATCTAGTTTCTTTTCTTGATGGATCTTTTTCACCTGAAATAAATATATATCACTTTTTTTGGTTAATGTAGTACAACTCTTAATGCATAAAGAGAAGGTTAGACTCTGATGCGAAAAATGTCCAAAACAGTTTTTTGGACACTTTATGGTCAAGCAATGCCTAAGAATCTACACATGCATTGTGGGATTGTACAGTACAAGTCAACAATGCATGAGATCACGAAGCTTGTGGCTTACCCAATCCAGCATAGCTCCTTTCTGATTTGCAGCCTTGCCGAATTCTAAAGCCCGTTGTCCGGTTATGAGTTCAAGGAGAAGGATCCCGAAGCCAAAAACATCGGTCTTTTCAGATGACTGGCCTGTTGAGAGATACTCAGGTGCTATATGACCCACGGTGCCTCTAACCGCAGTGGTTACATGAGAATCTTGGTGGTCTAAAAGTTTTGCAAGCCCAAAATCACCAACAACTGCTTCACAAGACTCGTCAAGTAATATATTTGCAGCCTTGACATCTCTATGAATAATTTTGGGGTCACATTGCTCATGAAGGTACAACAATCCTCTTCCTGCACCTAATGCAATCTTCTTCCTTATTCCCCAATCTAAAACCGGTTTTGCTGTCAATGTAAAACACCACATAGAATGTAAGTCTTGATTTATGCTCATCATTTTCAAGATTTCTTGAAACTAAACAGAAGTTTCAGCTATGACTGTTTCTCTAGATGGTACAACTGTACAACTATGAACTATTACATGAATGCTCTATCCCTATTCTGTCACATGAAACAATTATTTCATGTATAATGTATACTACTAGAATTATTGAAAATATATGTGTTCTTGTTGGAGTTTAATGGATTTAACTGAGGACAGAAGTTAGAATGATTATTAGTTTTAAGTCACATCCAAACACCCCTCCAGTTATAAATTTTAGCATAAGAAATGCATAGTGGGGACTTGTACTACACAACAAATGATGCATCCAGTACTTGTACCGAGCAGCCTTCAATACATTGTAAAATTTAGGCATGGCAGCCTAATGGATGGTTGAATTCAAATCTTGTTTTCATGCTTATTCAATGTTTAATGACCAAATGAGCCATGAGTATATCCTGTAAGAACTACTAGTATGCAAAGTGAAAGGACGATATTACTTATGAAAAAGGTACATGTATTTATGCACTACATACATGGTATAATGCAGTAAAGATGGTAGATTAGATTTACCTTTGAGACGAGTAGCGACACTGCCATTGGACATATAGGGGTAGACTAAGAGCTTTTCAGTTGGAGTCATACAAAATCCATATAATCTGAGAAGATTGCGGTGTACTGCTAGGCTGATCATCTCAACTTCTGTTTGGAATTGTCGTTCTCCACCAGCAGCACCACCATCTTTCAGCCGCTTGACCGCCACTGTTGTCCCATCTTGGAGTGTCCCTTTGTACACCTGCCCAAAACCTCCTTTTCCCAATATGTATTTGTTGCTGAAGTTGTGTGTTGCTATTTGAAGTTCCCTGAATTGAAACTTCCTTAAATTTCCTAGTGAAACTTCTTCGTGATGCTTATCTGCATTTTTGTTTTGATCAATAATATTACAACAGGTTAACAAGCTAGATATGACTAAACTGATTATGCTAATTCAAGACATCCAAGAAATGGGACACACCTTGAGTTTTTAAGTCTAAGTAATCAGTTCTCAAATTTATAGTAATTGCAATCAGTTTTTTCATTGTGAGTAATTTTCAACAAACACATTATATAAACTGCAGCATCTACAATGAGTTGAGTAAAGGTTTAAATTCATCATAAAATCAACATCAAATTTAATTTTGAAAAGTTAGTGGGTTGACCTTGACAGTCAAAGTGTTCCATCTTCTCGGAATGGAAATATGGAAGTAGCAACATTAATTGTTTTTGTTCACAAACCTTTGACATCAAAGAAAGGTTCTTGATTACACCTTCGCCTCCACAATATCAATGTAAGTCCAAAAACGAACAAAAAGATGCAACTGAGGCTTGTACTGATGGCAATAGCCATTTTATGAGTTTTTCTTTTTGGTGGAGTGCCAGCAGCTTTAAGTAATATAAAACAAATGAAACACCATTAAAGATTAGAAAATACCCTTAGTTATATCATAACGAAGATGTATTCAACATGATTTTAGTCATACATTGTGTGTTGTTTAATGGCATGGAGATGGGCATAAGTGTCATTCCAAAGCATTGTTGCTCAGATCCTGTCGGGCACATTAGAGGGTTCCCAACAATGCTGCAATTAATAAACAGTAATTTATCAACTTAGTGTTATTAATGCATTAGATTGTTGTACAGTAGAAGTATAAAAACAGTTACTTGAAAGTCTTGGTAGGAAATCTAGGAACAGGGCCACTTAAGTTATTGAAGGACAAGTCTCTGCAGTTAACACAAAACAAAAAGACTCAGCATGACCTACACATTGCAGATATATACATACAAAAGTGTGTATGTGTACATTTCAATCATTAAGTAATGGGAATCAGATTGAGAAATCTTACACAAATGCAAGTTGGGTCATGTTAGCTACTGATTCTGGGATTAGCCCAGAAAGACTGTTGTTGTTTAGTCTCCTGAAAAGGTCCAAATTTAGATTTTAAAAAACAAACACAAAACAAGAACCTAAGAAAGGCTTTACATTTATAATTTAAATAAGCATACATGTATTGCAGGGCTGTCAAGTGACCTAAAGAAGATGGGATGTTATTTGTGAAATGATTATCAGAAAGATCAAGTGTTTGAAGCATTTTCAGTTTAGCTATGTCTTCTGGGATTGGCCCTGTAATGTTATTATTCTGCAACAATCTGCATCAAGTATCAATCATTTAATAAACCCTAAAAAAAACCCAATTTTATTGTAATATAATGAGTACTTACACAATCTGAAGATTGGTAAGGTTGCCAATGCTTGGAGAGAGTGTCCCTGATAACTTTTGACTTGGTGTCCCTCTGAAAATGATCACATTACATGAAACAAAATTTAAGAATATTTTGAAAATATTATATGTATTTATACGCACAAATACTAATTAATTGCGTGAAGATTATTAAGAAAGACTTACAATCCAATGACTAAACTCGCAGCTGAGCAAGTGACCATGGTCCAACTACAAGGATCAACAGCATCAGCATCCCAATTTTCAAGAACACCATGAGGGTCCAACAATGAAGCTTTTATACCCATTAAAGCTTGAACTGTAAATCACAATACCCATATGAAAAAATTCAATCATTGAGGTTTTAAGAACCATAGTTCATAAAAGAGATGAAGATTTACCTTCAAAGTTGACACCTTTTGGTGAAAGCAAGCCATTTGAACAAATCCAAAACCACAAAAACAGGAAAGAAAATACAGCAATCTTTCCTTGTACTCTCATTTCAATACAAAAACTGTTGAATGATTAAGAAAATCAATGAGGTTATAATTTTTGTTTGAGTAAATTATGTTTGGTTGAATGTAGTGATGTGCTTCTATGCCTTTAGTTTTTGAAACTTGATGATGACTATTTTCAACAAAATCTGAAAAACCCAAGAAAAAGCAGTATAAGACCACTTTTGTTGTTTTTTTGTAGTAGATAGAGATTTTAGCATGCCTGTCACTCATGCCTCATGGCTTATGGCTAATGGGGGCAGGGACTAAGGAAAAAGAAATACTATAAAAACAAATGAAAAAAATAAAAACAAATGAAAAAACTAATATTTTTTAGTATATGTTTTGTCATTGACTGAAATATCTTTTTTTTTGTAATAACTAGTTCTGGTTACATATTAGTCATGCTATTAAAAAAACAGACCATGTTGTATTATAGTAGAACAAAATGCATTGTAAATATTTTTGTAGAAAAAGAATACTTATTTTTATAATGAATCAAATCAAATATGATACTATGATCATTGAATTCTTTTTAAGTTTTAACTATTTGGATTGATGAACTTAGAAATGGAATAATCAATAAACAGAAAAAGATAAAAATTTTCAATGATATCTACAAGGCTTTTATTTTTTCGTTTTTTTTCTGTTTTTTTGGGAAAACTAAATTAATCAACAGGACAAAGAAGAAAATGTTAAATTCATGGGTTATATGATCACTAGTCATGTTATAGTCTAGATATCTGTTCTTGAGTTTTATAGTTTCTTTATTGGTTTTTTAATGGTTTTTAAGGTAGAGACAATGAGGAATCAAACATTCCCTGAGTTTGGCCATTCAACATACTCACAAATGCCATGTTTGTTTAGGGAAAATAATACATAGAATTTGAGAATCTCAAGTTGGCTTAAAACCTTGAAATTGGTGATTGTTGGGTGGTAGGATGGGAGTGGCCGGGGGAATGCATTTTACTACTTTATTCATGATTGTTGATTTCATGATCCATTGATACATCTATTAAAATGAAAAATTAGTACGTAGTATTTCTTAAATTTGTAAAGTTATTCATAATCAACAACAAAAATGTCACCGCTTCACAGATGGTCCGATTTAACCATCAATATATCTTATTATAGACTAAATCTACAAAATCTTCAAAATGGTCAAAGATCTCGATACGTCACATCAGTTTAGACACTTGTTATTTGATCGGGTATATATGCACATTTCACTCCACCCTTTAAATTTGAGCAAATTATAGGCTATTATTCTAAAATTGGAATGAGTTGTGGTGTATATATTCAATAAGTTCGCTCCACTTGTTGTATTAGAGAGAGATACTTTTACTTTCTTTATTAGTTCATGCATCTTTTAACGGTGTCTTTTAGTTAGAGCGAAATGGATGGGCTTTCTATGCAAAATTTTACTCTAAACTGACGTGATGGACCAAAAATTGATAGTCAAATCTGGCTATTTTGATTTGTGTTTTCTCCTTACTCTGTAGGTCCTATAATTCAAGGGATGTAAAACTTGCCCAACGAAACATTAAAGAACTGGCACAATTATCGTCAATGATTTTTTATTTAAAGAGGGAAAGAAATATAGATTTCAATTTCTAAGTTGTTGAAATAAACAATCAGCAGTTAGTATTTTCATATATACACAAGCAACCCTTCTTTTAGTCGAGCATCACAATATTGTGCTATGAAGTTCACTAATGATTTTCTGTTGTTAATTACATACGAAAGTTGAAAAGATTACGATTGTTACTTACTAGCGCTCACGATGTAGTTACTGTTTAGTAATGTCTAGGTTATACTTATTCCTTAAATCAGACAAACAAAGAATGGAATCCGTCGAATCTTTACGCTTTCATGTCTACAACTCAATTCATCTTATTACTACAGGGATGAACCTAATTCGGAAGATGAACCATAAAAGAAAACGCCTATTAAATCGACCACAAGAATACCGACTACAAATACCTATCATCCAAAGAGGAATGCTTCCAGCTTCCAGTAGTATAAAAAGGGTTGTGAAATATAACCAAATATTTCGATTTATGAAATATAAAAAGGGTTCGCTTTTTCAGTTTCGTTACGGTTTCACTTTTTCAATTTTATATATCAGTTCAATCTCTTATAGGTTATTTTGATTTAACCGAATGTGGAGGAGGGATTTATTATTGGCTACTTCAATTTAACAGGAGTAAATAAAACTTTTTTGACACTTCAAGTCATTTTCTTATGATTTTCACTTGGTAATCATATTTAAAGTTGGGTAAATAACTAAATATTAGTTGTCAACCGGACAATGAATGAGAAGACCAAGGTTTTAAAAGTCAGTTCAAACTGGATCCGAGAAGCTTTCCGGCTCATATAGAACCGGTTGTTGGCGAGTTCACTGACCGGATCGAACCAGCAATTTTTACAGTTGAACCGGTTATGGGACAGGATTGGAACTGTTAAAAAATCAGTTCTGGCTTTTCTTTTCCTTTTTGTAAATCGATCATCTTCCTCAATCTCCGAACATCTTCCAACATCCGATAACAAACTTAGCTAAAATCGGTAAAAGTACGGTTTTTGTTTTGATTTTAGTTAGTCATGATAAAAAAGGTAATTTTTGACTTCTAAAAATGAAACTATAAAGCCAAAATTAATATGGTTGAACCGGACTCGAATCCCCAACCGGTTCAATCTGAAAATCGGGTTTTTAATCATTGGATAAGACAATGGGTATTCAAATGAAAGAGTGTGAATCATGAAAGGAGCAGGTAGGTTGTGTAAAAAAAGACCAAACAGAATGATCCAAAAATACAGAGGGGTCCATGTGTAAATTTGATAATCATACACATACATCGACAAATTGGTCCTTGAAAAAGCATGCTATGTAGTTTGTACCTTCTTGTTGTACGAGTAGTATGTTTATAGTGGTTGTTGACGTCATAAACAGAGGAAATTTCTATCAGACATAATGGTTTGATGTGTCACATTGTTTAAATAAATATTTATTTATTTATTTGTTTTAACACGCAAGTAGAATCAAACATTTTTATAAGAATTGTTATCTACCTATTTATTAAGAAATAAGTAATCCGACACCTACTATTTTATAAGCAGATAAGTGTTTAAAGTCTAATAATTCAACCACCTTATTAATTTTACTCTTACCTCTTAATAGAATTTTAACTTTACTCTTTCGGTCCCTGATTAATCATTAATGACGATTTAATCCCTTTATACTGTTTTCAAGATATATTTATGAAATATTAGGAGTGTGTTTGGCTTAACTTATCAAAATGAGTTTTTAACTTTTAAGTTTAAAAAGCTCAAACTAAAAAGCCTCACTATCATGACTTCATAAATTGAACGTGTTAGCTTTTTAAGCTAAAAAATTAAAAAATATTTGCAACTCAAAATGGCTTATTGCATTGAGATAATACAATATATATAAAACGGACAAACAAAAATACCTATGTCTAAACTTAATCAGAAAAGCTAATCCAAACACCCCTAATACATATACATCCCTTTTCTATTTATATAAATCAAACGGACATTATATATATAAAACTTAATCAGAAATAAAAATAAACCCTTAGTCATCTTACTCTTGTTAATAATACCTATGTCTAAACTTGCGCCTACAAATTTACCCAATGCACGTTTTGGCATTTAATCATGGATACGCATAGTAATTTAACCAAGCGTGCCAATTAATCCTTATCGATCTTAAGAATAAAGTCATGTCTTGAGTCGTAACTTTTTCAGTGCATGATGTACAAGTAACTATAGCACAAGTCATTCTTGAAATTAAGAATTCATAACAAGATTGAGTAACCCAAACGTCCCAAGAGACAGTTGAGAAAGAATCTAACAAAACCAGAATGAAATTGACCAAACATAAAGAAGGAAACAAGATGCCTTACAATTGAAAAATGCCAAAAACGTCCCCATAGCCTTCGTTTATAACAGCTGGGCAAACTTGTCTCTTCCAATCCTTATTCAAAAATCAAATAAAAATCCATTCATACTTAAATTAGTTACTATGGTTTGGGACTTGGGACCATTATTCACCTAAACTAAGTTACTGAATCCTAGACATGGTGTTGTGAGCATTTTTCATCTTGCATAATAAGTTGTCCTCTTTCTTTACACCAATGGGCAAATTTGTCTTTTCAACCTACGACAACTCTTTGGTTAACAGTACTGTTGCTATTAATATTTAATATCATATATTTTAGGGACCAACCACTAGAGCTAGAAGTGACATCCCTAACAATAATGTAATCTTAACTTGCAACTCAGGTGATTGACACTAAAGAAAATGCAACATTTAATGTGAAATTGTTAAAGTTTGGGGAAAACTGAAAATCAAAGCTGCCAAAAGCTATGAAATCCGGAGCCATCTAGACATAGTTGTGGACTAGCGCAAAAGTTAGGCAAGTTCTAATTTCTCTCATTTTACTGCATGCTGCTTCCCTCATTTACTTAGTTTTATACATGAATTGACAAGCTATTCTTCACGATCTGAATCATAAGGATCTATTAATCTACGCATATGGTTCTTTCAACATCCTACCACATACGATGTCTCGTTTAGTACAAGTGTAAAGCTTGTTATTAATTTTGATCGAGCCATGGGCCCATGAGTCAAGTATTGTTCTATGTAGACATGTGGTAGACTATATCATCATATGATACAACATTTATTGCAAAAGGTGATTGGAGTAGCGAAGGGTCATAGTTGGTCAAGTGAACTAATCAAGAAGTACAACTAAAAGAAAAAAGAAGTGTCACTAAAATTTGTCACGCGTAGTAGAAGTTTTGAATTTTATTTTTGCTACAATAGAGATGCAACTAGTATTAAATTTGAGTGAAACTAGCCTTACGAGAGAACGACGACAACCATAGGGTGCAACTTATTTAGCTTGTTTAACTTTGTTTTTGTTCTTTCTCTTTTTTCTTGTTGAAATCGTACAGTTTTTGATGTTTTGGTTTTATTTAGTGTTACAAATAAACTTTTTGTGATACCTGTAGCATTTAGATCATAGTTCTTCATAATTCTACCTTTGATAACAATGACATTTGAAAGAGTTTAAAAGGGTAGATCTACCAAATCCACTTTCTAATTTCAACGTTTTGATATACCATCACTTTACCAATCTTCAACAAGTAAAATAGATCATTGCCCCACTACAAGTTTTTGGGATGCGAGTTAACTTTAATGATTTGTTGGAAAAAATGTCTTAAAGCTTTTGTTACAGCCGTTTTATCTGGGCCACTGTAATTTGTAACTCGTGACCATATATAGACCCCAAACATGGTCTTTGTTCCTTCTTAATGTGAAGAACACAAGCATTCCCATTGATATGTTTAGATATTTATAATATATTGATCTCATTTAATTCTTTGAATCCTTTCTGTAAAGCAGCTAGTTTGGGAATATAATAATTACATCTTGTGTCGTAAATATGTTAAGTTTGTTATAGTGTTTATATACAAGAGATTGTAAAGAAATTGAAACGTGAGAATTAACATGATTGTTCCATTTTATTTTAAATATCATTTTCACTTGAAGAATGAAAATTGAATCTCTCATAAAAGTATGGATAAAATTATAAAATACATATTTTGAATCGACATCTTTTTATCTTCGATTAAAGATCCTACAAGTTATATTTTTAACAAACATTTTTTTCATTTTTTTGTCAGGTCTTGAAAAACGTGCTACATATAATCACATGTGATTTTATGTGTAATCATGTGTAATTTATGATTACAATTTGAATTAGTAAACGATTATATATTAGTGTTATATGTTAATTCACACATAATGACAATTTAATATATATTCAAATGAACTTTGAAAGATTACATTTATTTTCACCCATAATCACATATGATTAGTGAATTTGATATTTAACTGTATGCGATTTTGTATATAATCACATGTGATTACAATTGAATTTGAACTTTATATGTGACGAGTAATTATTTGGTATATGATAATTCACACACGATTCAACTTGATATTTGTTTTACATATACAATTACTTTTTTATCACACATGATTACTACTTTGAAATTTAATCATATATAAATATAATTGTAATCACGTGCGATTACAATTTTAATTTGTCAAATAAAATTAGTTTCATGTAATTTTGAAGTGTTATGATTATTTAGATGTGATTATAATTATTTATTTTAATTTAATTTAATTTTTAACATTGCGAATTTTAAACAGTCATTAAAAATGAGAAAAATTTTTATCAAAAATATAACATGTAATATTTCTAATTAAAGATAAAGATACAATGATCCTAACGTTGTAACTTTTATAATTTATAGAAATATAATTTGTAAGATATTAAAAAAAAAAAAGAAGAAGTGAGAATATGTATTTAAAATGAAATAATTTTATTAGTTCTTTCAATTTTTTTAAATATTCAATATTATACATTGGACTTTTATCTTATTCACAATGTTATTGTTGATAATATTGCTTCATAAATAAACAAAAACTGCAAATACTTTTTGAAATTTGAGGTCTTGGATATAGGGGCAAACATTTTGTACTAATTTCTCCTCAATTCACC
Source organism: Logfia minima (assembly GCA_963921325.1). Taxonomy (NCBI): domain Eukaryota; kingdom Viridiplantae; phylum Streptophyta; class Magnoliopsida; order Asterales; family Asteraceae; genus Logfia; species Logfia minima. The sequence goes on along the minus strand of OY992774.1, from coordinate 9,495,288 downwards.
CCCTCCTTATATTTACTCTGTGTTTTTTTCTCTGTTTTCTCTTTCCAAGTCATCTTATCTCACAATTAAATTGTTTCCTTCATACTTTCCAATTGTTACAATCTCACCTTCTCAAGTCATTTACTCATTCCATTGTCATGTCCTATTGATTGTGTACCCTTTACAGGTGGTTTTCAGAAGGGTTTTATTTGAAAACAAACAATAATATGATTTTGGCATCTAGTAACAAGTTTGGGTTTTCTTTTGCTGAGTTTCAGAAATTTGAATTACTTAGCTTTTTCTGTTTGTAATTCAATATCATTACAAACTAAAGCTTATTTTAATTTATCATGGACATACTTAAAAGTTGAAAGTGGACACAGTTAGATTTTGGTTTAAGATATATATATATATATAATATTATTATTATATTTATATTATTTATATAAAAAGAAAGAGGCCAAAGAGTAGTAAAGGGAAAAGAGAAGATGAAGGATGTCGATTTATATTTTATATGATCTAAATATAAAAAATTAGTTTTTTTCTCTCTCTTTCAAGATGAAGGGGAATGAATGAGTAGTTTTGTATTGTACAAGTTACTAATGCATAATACTCTTTATCTCTAAACAAGATGAAAATGTATAGAGATTAAAATAAGAAGTAAAAGAAATATCAAATTACATATATAGCCTCCACAGTACACAAGTTGGGTACTGTATACAGTACTAAACGTTTCCCCACTATACTTGATATAAAAAGCTTTAAAGTGGTCCATCAAAAGGCGTTGGTTCTTCCAACTTTTTCTTTACCAGTGGGACCAACTTTCATCTAGTGAGTAGATTTAACTAATGTGGATATAATAAAATAAAAATGTCATCAATATGATTTTCCAAATCCAATTAATATCACTTGAATCACTAACCGTGAGTTTTTCAAAGTGACTCTCGTGGTATCAGAAAATCAAAATTAAGAATATATTTGACAAAATTAGTTGTTAGCTATAAGTTGAAGTTGATAGTTGAAGTTTTATTTGTAAATTGTGTTTGGTAGAGTAGCTGTAACTGTACTATCAAAAAGCTCATAAAAGCTCTTAAAAGCTAGTTGGAGTAGCTTTTAAATTAGGAGCTTAATCTTCAAACTAAAAGTTTTAAACTTGTGTATCCAAACAAAGCTTTATTTCTTAGAGGAGCTTAATTTTCAAAACAAAAGGCTTTAAGCTCCAAAAAGCTTTGTGCCAAACATGACCTAAATAACGGGGAAATCCTAGATATCTTTTTCATCAAGAGATCATTTTCTTTAGTTAATGGTTAGCTACGGTAAAACCAAATACATTAGACTCACATATATGATCAAAATAATGGTGCGGATCAGAGGGTGAGCTGCATTTTAAAGGGAATGAAGGGCAGACGATCTCGAGTGTTGATTTTTGTGATCAACTAGCCAAATTCGCAATACTGCATTTTACGTAAAATGCAGTGTTGTTAAAATGTACTAAATCTGAATCATTAATCACAAAAAATCAATGCCCGAGATCATCTACCCTCTTTCTCCACAAAATGCATCTGCCGTCTCTACCTTACCTTAACAATTACCAATATATATCTGTAAATAATGCTCCTGGAGTCGTATGATTTTCTTGTAAAATGTTTCGGTCAAAATTTAAAGTTTGAGTTAATTGAATAATGATGACAAGTTGATTGCTATTTGTCATATTCACTGTTTCAACATTAGTTGTCTTAATGTTTCTGGGCTACATTCCAACACCAAAAACACCCATGAAGGAATCAAAGATATAGAATTCACCCTCTTCATAAAATCTAAAGGTAAACCCTACTTTTGATAGATATGAAACTAATATACCATTCCAACGTGTACCACATGCAATGGGAGTGGTACCTTACGATGTCATGACACCAGGCTTATCAAGAATCAATATAACAAGTAGAAGAAACTTTGGTAAGAGACAAAAACCTATTAATACCACTTTTGTTTGGTCACCTTCACTGTGGTTTGTCATCACGGACCACAAGTCAAATCATATCACCAGAATGGCACACAAATAAGCGAAATTCGAGTCGCTTTCATAATTCATCCTCAATCTGAAAGAGATGGGAGATTCAAAAAATTGAATGATTGATACAAGAGTAGTAAAAACATTACAAGTTCTAATACACAAAGGACCCGGAATAACTCTAGCAGCACATAACACAACACATTTCTGCAAGATTCCTATCTGCATACGAAGATAGTATATCTCATTTGAGTTGCTATAGTTGATCTGCAGACAACATTCTTAAGAAGAACAAGCAGTAACAAATTGATGGATTTTGTTGGCGAGTTAGGGCTCTAAAATGGATGTGGAATGGGCTAAAAGAAAGAAAAAATGATGAATATGATTTTTGACAGTTTAACTCATTCCAGCCAAATATACAGAATGGTAACTAATAGTACAGGACTACAGAAATAGCTAAATAACATAATCCATCCATCAAACCATAATAACTTTCGCTAGAACGTATACCATTTTATTTTCATTTGAAAGCCAAAGACAACATTTACCAAGAGCGGTGATATAGAAAAATAAAGCAAAAGGAACACATACATGATATATAAGTAGTGAAAGATGTAGGATTTCTAACCTCAGTATGTATTTCCTTAACAAAAAAAGCTTAGATCCGCCAGTGTTCTAAGCACTTTAAGAGGGGTTTTAATCAGTGGATAACAAAGTCTACTAGTAGAAGACAAACCTACTTGAGTAGTTAATGATTATTAAACAGTTTGTTTTGTGTTTTGATCGCCAATTCCCTGCTACAACTTACAAATAGCACATAAAGCATGCCACAAAAACTGAATCAGCGTTCAAACAAACTCTGATCCTACAACTAACAAGTCCAAAGAAACAGTGAAAGGATGATAAACAGTGAAAATGAGAGAGAAACAATAGTATATTGATCCAGTGCACTGAGCATTCCATATTTCAATAATTCGTCCAAAAAGTGCACTGTAAGATATACTAATTAGCAAATCGTATATGAAGAATATGAGCCATCGTTAAAGCTAGAAAATCATGGGTCACCTTGATCGATATCAAGGTCTCTTGCAGGTTTTCTAACTTTCATTTACATGCATCTTTATGGGTTATATTCACGTTGGGGGATAATTTTAAAACATCTAGGAACACAACACTTTTGAAGCATCTAAAAGTAGACTAGCATACGACTTTAGAAGGATCATAGCCAGCTATGAATGATCAAATTTACAAAATCATAATTAATGCCAAGAAACAAGCAGCTCAATCCCAGAAATATAACCAGCACAGAATCTCTACATCAGATTGTATAAAGCAGCACATAATAGTATAACAAGGCATCAACATGCAGCTTCGTTTGACATTGCTCAAGAATGGTACAAACTATATTTGAGTTTAGGAAAAAAATTATTGAAAATATAAATTCTACCAACTTATCAAAAATGAAAAGCCATGTGGATTGTGCTCCCACATTCAAAAGGTTAGAGAGAAATATCTAATCTACTAATACCAAAAAAAAACCCAACCATGTTCTCTCGATTTGTTGTCGCCAAATAAAGGAAAATTCTTGTTCCTTATGCAGCCACAAGTGTAGAGGCAGCTCTGTCTTTAACACGTTTCATCGAATTAAAAAGATTCAAAACATCTACATGGTTTCGGATAAATCGTGGGCATTTCGAAAGAAATTCTTGGGCTTCACTATGCCTTCCAGCCTTGAAGTATGCTTTAAAAACACGTGTATAGACAGCTGTAGATGGTACATTCTTCAGAGTCATTGCTTTCAAGAACATAACAGTATCATCAGTAGTCCCAGTCTTTGTAACAAATTTAACAAATGGATCAATATAAGGCGGGTAACCATTAGCTTTCATTGGAGCAAAAAGGCTAGTGGCTTCTTTGAATAATCCTTGATCCAAAAGTTTGCTAATTAATAACTTGTAAGTAGTATGCCAAGGTTTAACGTCTTTCTCAGTTACCACCTCTGAAAGAAGTTTGTAAGCTTCATCTGCTTTTCCCTTTGAGCAATACGCATTGGTCAATGTTTCTAATGCATAACCACCACTAGCGGCACCTTCATTTTCAAGCAGTTTTTTATAACAATCACAAGCTTTATCCAGGTGATTGGAAGCACAGTATCCCTCAACTAGAGATACCCAAGTTTTATAACTTGGAGCAGTTCCAGAAGCTTCCAAGAAATCCATAAACTCACCTGCTTCCTCTGTTTTACTATCCTTACTGAGCTGGAAACCGATTTTACATTGCAACTTCTCATCAGGAAGAAAACCAACTTCCTGCATTGCTCTTAATATCTTGTTACATTCTGCGTACCTACCAACACTCGTCAATGACTTAAGAAAAGTATCCAAAGCCGTATTTGTTAAAGTATTCCCACTCTCTTTATAAACCCTTAAGACCTTCGAAAATAACTCCATATCTAACTCATCACTAGTCACTATTTTTCTCAGAAGAAACGGGCAATCCTGCAACGAGGGCTTAATATTACCACCCATAGCAAACCCATACAAATCAACTGCTTCTTTAAACATTTTCTTCCTAACCAATTTACTCAAAACACTAACGTAAGTAGCCTTCTTCAAGTCAAAACCAGCTGTCCTCATTTCATCAATCAACCTCCAAAACTTATCCATATAATCCTCTCTAAACAACTCTCGTGCAAGAGCGTTATAACTCTTCTCATCATGCTTAAACAAACCGCTCTCCTCAATCCACCTAAAAAAGATAACTGCTTTATTAGGCTCGGTCCCAAGACCTTCCAATACCAACTTAACCAAATCACCTGTGAACACAACCCCCATCTCCTTCAACTTTGTTTCAACATCATCACCCCACGGTCCCTGTCTAATAACTTTACAAACTTTAGAACTAATTTTCTCAACTGAATCACCAACCGACCCCAACGCAAACAAATCTTTCAACTTTTTCACATCTCCATCTAAGCCTTCCGCTTCAAACTTCGCCATCGCTCTAACTGATGCACCTTTCTTAACTCCATACCCTTTTTTCTTCATAATATCCACCAATTCCCAAAACTCTTTCACCAACCCATTCCCACCCAACATTCCCAACAACCGATTACACGAATTCGAGTTCAAACGATCGCTTTCATTACTCATAACCCAATCAAAAAACCTCTTAGCAGCTCCCGGTTCCGAACCACGGTTTCTAAAAAACTCGTTAATATTCTCACTAATAATCAGGTCATTTTTGGATTTCAATTCAATCAAAACATCTTCGTTACTTTTAATTGGATCTGAATAAAGTTCAATCAATGCAGATGTAATAACAGATTGATCTGAGACTTTATTTTGTTCAGCATATGTTGATGACGAAAATAATCGAAGGGAATTATTGTTTTGGAAATGAAATTGGGTTGTGTGTAAATTGAGTGTGCGATTATGAGAGATAGGAAGTGTGAGTGATGATTGTACCTTGAATTGAAGCTCGGAAACAGATATGCAACGTTGAAGAAGAAAACGCCATTGATTTCCCATTGTTAATTTTGGGAGTGGAATGTGAGCTTTCGGCTAATGGAAATTAGGGGTTTTGGAGGTCGGATACGTTTTTAGGGTTTACAGACTCGAATTGTTTTTCTAAATCCAATATCAGGGTGTTTGACACGGAGAGACAATGTCACTTTTTTTTTTTTTTTATTTATTTACTTATACAGGGGAATGATCCAATATCAGGAAAAAATAAAATTCAGAATTTATGTAATTTTTAAAATGCATTTATGATAAAATTAATGGTTGAGATTTGTTTCTTTCATTTTCTAAATTCTTTTCTTCCCTCTTGATCCGCACCCTATATATATAAAGATATATATAATATAATATAATATATATAGGGGAAAGATCCATAGGGAAGCTTCAAATTTTGGGGAAGAAGGGAAGTAAATCTTAGCCCTTGATTTTTTAATTAAAAAACGTTTTTAACATTCATTGGTGATAAATGTTAAATTTTAAAATTTTTTATAATTTTTAAAATTCATTTATGATGAAATTAATGGTTGATATTTGCTTCCCTCATTCCCTAATTTTTTTGCTTCCCTATTGATCCTTACCCTATATATATATATATAATATAGGGTTATGTTCAAATGAGAACCAAATAAAAGGTGAGAACTAGGAGAACTACTAAATTACATATTTTTTCACATGTGATTGACTTCATTCATACGTGAACATTCATGTACATTTGATTTATAAAGAAAAAAAACTAAAAAACTAGAAAATTATATCTCAAAACACAAAATAAGAAATACATGTTCACAGGTGAACCATAATATGAACAAATCGGTAAAATGTGTTTTAATACGTAATTTTTGGGATTTTAACTTCTTCTTCTTTATCAATCAAATGTACATGAATGTTCACATATGAATGAAGTCGATCACATGTGAAAAAATGTGTAATTTAGTAGTTCTCGCGGTTTTCACATTTTATTTGGTTCTCATTTGAACCTGAACCATATAATATAATATAAATATATAATATTTATATCTATATATACTAGCCTAATACCCGCGCAATGCGGCAGCGATAATATGTGTGTTCATGTGTTGTGTGAGTATTTGATTTTTGTCTTTTGGGTGTGCTTTTATGGTCATCCGGTTGAGAGAGATAGGGAGAGGTTTGTGTAATTTTTTTAGATGTTAAGTGTGTGTATGTGTTGGTTGGTAATTTTTATAGGTGGGGTAAAAAGAGAAAGATAGAAAATAAATGGTTAAGATCAATTGTAGTTTAAATGGGATCCATTTTACTTAGTCTTAAATGTTAGAGATTTGAAAAAATGGTATATGTATTATAAAGTAGTATAGATACTAAAGAAGAATAAAAGGTTACTCCATATTTTGCCACGTAGGCAAATTGACACGTGATGGCCTCTCATAATTTAAAAACAAATAATAATTATTTAAATTTAAAAGATAAACAAAAAATAAATTTAAATAGAGTTAGATAATATTTGAATATAATAATTAATTAAAAAATTTATAAATCCTCCTCAAACACTAATTAAAAAATAATATGAAATTATTAAATCTAAGAAAATTGTGAATATAAAAATTGTTTAACTTAAATTGTCGTGCATCGCACGATTAAAATCTAGTATATATATAAATATATATAATATATAATATATTATTGGTTAAATTTTGTAATTATAAAATAATTGTTTTCATAAAAAAGTCAAAAGAAAATTTGTTTTGGATAACGGATATACTTTTACTAAAGATTAATAGCCGTGTTTTTTTTTTCTTTTTTATAAATAAATATATGTCTTCATCCGAAAATTAAATGAATAATGTTTTTCTTAAGATATAAATTTCTAATGTATAATGTACAATAATTTTATTGTATGTTTGAACGAATATGTAGTTTGAGTAATGGGGATGCACGATTGCCTTTTTTGCTTTTCAAAAAAATAGTTTGTTTTTTTACTTGGTAAAATTGAGTAGTAGCTGATTAAATAAAGTTGAAAGTTAATTTTATTTTTTAATGTATAAAACAAATTTTGAATAGGTTCAAATTTTTTTAAAATATATATAATTGTTAAATTAACAAATTTTATAATTATAATTTTGTAAACGAATCAGTTCAACTTGTTTACTTACTTATATTTGTAAAAAGAAAAAATGGAAAAGATTGGGGATAAAGCTAGTTGTGACAATTGTGGCTTGAAACTCTCTTTCTATGACTGAAAGTTCAATTAATTAAGAGAATATTACATATATAGATATTCAAACAAGGGGTTTACACCATATAGTCATTGTTAGAAGTTTTTACATGCAAATGGTCACTATTCTCTCTGTAATAAAACAGCGGAGCATAGGGAATTCAAAAACCAATTAAATCAAGCCGCGTACACCAATTCCCTTTGGTCAACCCCCAATTCCCTATGTTTCTAGATAAGTCTCCCGTGTGTCAGTTTCAACTTGAATTCCTTCCGTTTTCTACCAATACCCACTGTTTTTGTTAAATTCCCTCTGTTTTTCACCTTTTTCGAAAAAGTCCCCCAAAAAAGTACGATTTTAAGCGGGAAAACTAGTTTACTTTTCATTTTTCTCCATTATTTCCATACGTTTCATCTGAATGAATTTGGAGTATGATTTTTTTTATGGTTTTATCAATCAATTATGTTTAAGATTAGGAAAGGAACTAATTTGTAGTTTTTGTCCCATTTTCATCTGATTAAAAAGATTGTATGTTTATTTCATACATATATAGTTATGTGATGGATTGTATGAAATGTAAGAATGACATTTGTATCAAATTAATTTTGAATTGATTTTTGTTAACTTAAATGAGAAAAACTAAGGGAATTTAACAAAAACAACGGGCATTGGTAGAAAACAGAGGGAATTCAAGTTGAAACCACACGCGAGAGACTAATCTAGAAACAGAGGGAATTGAGGGTTGATCAGAGAGAATCGGTATACATGGCTTGATTTAATTGGTTTTTGAATTCCCTATGTTCCGCTATTTTATTACGAAGGAAATGATGACCATTTACATGTAAAAGCTTCTGACAATGACCGTATTATGTAAAACCCTTGTTTGAATGTCTATATATATAATTTTCTCTTAATCAAATTGTTTATTGTTTGGTTCAATAATCGATTATGAGATACGGTTTGTACTTTGTATTGATTATTGGTTAAAACCATTTCCTTGACCTGGACAAAAATAACGTAGCACTACTCTTTTATAGGAAACTAAATGGAAGACGTCAACAACTCAAATTCGAGACCTCTTTTAAAAAAATCAACGAAGTTTGCCATCTAATTAAGTACACTTTTTATTAAACATTTGTAGACACCAACTATTTCTTAATTTTCATACGAAAACTTATTGTTAATTTAATTTGATTTTAATGGTTAATTCGATTATGATTGGAATATTTTAGTTTTTTTCTCACATCTGGTTACTTGTTTATTTGGAGTAAACCAGAATAAGTACTCCGGTCTCCGTACTCCGTAGTATAATTCTACTTCGCGAGAGATGATACATTTATTGGGCTGGGCCTGGGCCGACAAAGCTAAAAAACAATATAAAGCATCTATAAAACCATCTGCCTCTCTTGGCAACGACATCGTCTCCGGTTGCCGTCGATTGTTCTATGCATTATTATTTATCATCATAGAATAATCCAGTTTCTCTATTTAACTTCCTGTGAGTGATTTTATTAGTTGACACCTCTTTTAATTATTTATATATTTTTTCAGTGCCTTCTTTATTTCGTGATGATACTTAATTTAGTCCACTTCCTAACTTTGCCAATTGTATTATGTAATTTTATTATCTTCTTGAACGATTTGCATTATAACTATGATCAAGAGTATGTCATTTAGAATTTGAAATGAAAAATGGTTTATGGGTGGTTAACAGATATACGTGTAAACACGGTTTGAGATTAACTCAATCGAAGGTAGCTAACAATTAATCCTTAAAAATATACAGTTCGGCCCGACCCTAAGGGAGTGCGGGGTGTGCGACTGCATAGGGCTACGGAAAAATTAGGGTTCCAAATTTAGTCCGAAATTTAGCCAATACATTATATAGATATAGGAGTTGGTTCAAGGGAGAAAGAAAATTTGGTGGAGAAAGGGGAGAAAGGTTTTTTAACCCTTTGATTCAGTAAAATAACTCTTTGATTCAGTTTTAAATTATATTTATTTTTTATTGAATCATAGTTGTTTTTTCTGAATCATAGTTTTAAATATATCTTTCTCTTCTCCCCTTTCTTTCCCAAAATTTCCTTCTTTTTAGATCCTGGTACTATATATATATATATATATATATTTATATATATTATTTTTATGTAAAACAAATCATAAATGTATCGTAGATAAGTTGACAATGCGCCCTCATTTTTAGTTTTACACCATTTCTGTTTGGTGCAGGTACGAATCTTGAAAGTCACATTTTTTTTTCTTTTTTGAAAGGCTTTTCCATTCTTTTTTATTAACCCATTATTATGGCACATTTAATAATTGTAGTCAATTAAGAATATCTTATTATAATTTATAAGCCCATTACTCATATCATAGGTATTTTATAGAATTTTGCTTGTATATAAAAAAATTTAGGGCCCATTTTTATTTTTTCCACAGGGTCCTCGAAATCAATGGACCGGCCAGGTACTTGAAATGAATAAGGACAAACTACTAGTTTTTATAGTGAAATCCTACATTCTAAAAGATTCTAGAAGGATGTCAATTAGGGTGTGAGAATATAAACATTCTCTATGATAGTGATGAAATTGACCAATAAGATGGACCAACCAAGTTAATAGGGTGTCCATGCAAATAACACTTGCATGAATGTTTATTTTCCACTATGTCATATATTGTCGAGAAAACATGCAAGTGTGTGTTAGCCATATTTAGGATGAATGAGATCAAAGTTCGGATCGTACAAAGCGGAAGCAGCTCTTCTAGATAGAGATGTGATGTCAATGGCATTCTTTTCTGGAAACTTAAATCCTGAGGTCCGAATTCTGAAGTTGTAACACATAACCGGTTCGATTATTTTCGTTAGAATAGTTTTATTGGGTGTGATCTCATGCGCATCACTAAATTAGAAATATGAAATAGATATTATATGTTACTCTAATGAACATATTGTTTGATTTTTTTTGAAGGATTACACAATGTCAGGGTACATATGCGAAGAGTCTATGTTTGAAATCCTTGAAAAACTTCCACCTAAATCCCTTCTTCGTTTTAGATCACTCTCCAAATCATGGTGTGCTTATATCGATAGCACCTATGTCGATTGCATGCACACTCTTAAATCCATGAAAGTTCCTCAAAAAGTCCTTCAACAACAGATTCATTTGCAGAATAAAGCATATGAATGAGTCATATTATCTACATCCGGAAGACAGAAACTGTTCGGGCGGATCATCAGTCGAGTTCCCTCGTATCTATTTCGATATTGTTGGTTATTGTAATGGAGTTATTTGTCAAAAGTTTAAAACCAATATTAGTCTATGGAACCCTTCAGTTAGACGCATCATAGACCTTTAAAAACCGATAAGAGAATGTTAGTCAATAGGGTTTGTTTTATCTTCAAATTTGTAGTTCAAATAATACCTAGCTCAATCTCTTTATGAAGTATATAATTGTTTTTAAAAGTGAGCTTGTATGTCACATAATTTAATTTACAGACAAATGCTAATTATGTGATTTTGGTTTATTTTAGATTGTGAGATGTAACACTTAGATGAAGATGGTGATCAAATCACATATGAGCTGCAGGTACAAGACCAGAGAGTGGAAATGGGAAGTAATTTATGTGGTATAGAATCACCTTAAAAAACATTACAGTACAGACTAACTGAACATTGTAATTTCTCATATGACCATTATCTTCGCATATAGCATTATCATAACGAAAAGCATTGAACAGTAAGGTTGAAAGATTTTCTCCAATAAGTCTACTAAGTCCACCCTTTTGTGGCCCATTAAGTTCATGGGTGTTCATCGGTTCGGTTTTCGGTTTCTTCGGTTTAATTGGTTCGGTTTCCTCGGTTCGAAATTGCTGGGAGCAAAACCGAAAACCAAACCGAAAACCGAATTCAGATTTGAAAACCAAACCGAAACCGAACCGAAAACCGAATTCGAATTCGGTTCGGTTTCGGTTAAAACCGAATTGAAACCGAAAAACTATAAAATATCAAAATTTAAAATACGTATGGCTAAAAGGAAGTCAGGAATGAACAAGGGCTAAAAGGAAGTTAGGAATGAACAAGTAACCATAAACCCATAAACCCAACATAAATAAAAGGAAGTCAGGAACATACATTTAAATTTTTTAATCATGTATACACAAAGTGACAGGAAGTCAATAATTAATAATCCTACAATAAGATATGATTATGTATCCACAAAGTGACAAGAAGTCAATAATTAATAATCGATAAATAAAAGAAAGTTAGAAACAGAAAGTCAGGAACATTCATTTCAAGTTGGAAGAATTTAAAAATCAATAATCCCACAACAATGGCTAAACAATTAATAATAAGAAGTGACAAGAACATATATACACAAAGTCACAAGAAGTCACGAACAATCAATAAATATGTTTGATTACCCAACATAAATAATATGTAACATTAACAATCAAATAATCCACAACATAAATAAAGAATGAACAAATGAACAAGTTTGAGAAACCCAGATTGCGTAATTATCATAATCAAAATGAAATTCGAAATTAAAGAATGAACATTAAACATAATCAAAAATCGAGATTGAAAATGAAAGCAAACCTTGAAGAAACCCAAATATGTGTGTGAGCGAGATCGATCTGGTATTTTTTGCGTGTATGCGTGATCTTGAGAAACCCAGATGCCCTGTTCTTGTGAGTGTATACAGGCGGCCCAAATGTGTTCACAAAGACACAAACCCTAATTTAATATATATATTATTTATATATACTAACTTGAATTCGGTTTTGAATTCGGTTTTCGGTTAAACCGAATTCAAAATTTTCAAAACTGAAAACCAAACCGAAAACCGAATTAAGAAATTCGGTTTCGGTTTCGATCGATCCGAAAACCGAATTTTAGATTCGGTTTGATTTTAAACCGGTTTTTATTCGGTTCGATTTTCGGATTAAACGGTTTCAAACCGAATATTGAACACCCCTAAGTTCATCTACTAATCTTGTTACTTTCAGCAGTAGGAGTGCTCTGTTGTAGAGTAAGATGGCCAATTTCAAGAAGTCGCGTCTTTCTGCACGCTGTATTTTTCTTTTATTAATTTTGAAATTAAATACTTTATACGGAATTCATAACTATATAACTGTCACCAAAAGATATGAGGTATAAATGATATAGATCCTCATTTTGACACTTTGAAGATATTCGCTCAAGGGGAAAAACAACAGACATAATCATATACACTGATGCACGTAGATTAAAAGACAATCATTATGTAAAAAGTGTACAACCAAAAATAGCAGAACGAGGTGGTAAACTAGCACCCTTGAACTATTTGTTTTGTTTTATTTTTTTTTATTGTATTTTATTTTGAGACATTAAAATTTATAATCATAATCTTTGAATTGCGTTATCTGGATAAAAAAAGAAAGGGAACATAACGAAAATTGAACCTGCTGGGATGATTCTTTAGCAGCCTGAGCTGCACTGCTAGCTTGGTCCATCAGTTGGCTGACTTTTTCCTGATAATGTTTCAACCAAATACATATTTTTAACCGCTAGGAAGAATTGTAAGGAGTTATATCATACCGAATTTCAACAAACATTGAATTTACATGCCATAAAAACGCCATTTTCGATAACATATGACAATACTTGATGCAGGTGAAAGGAATAAAACAACATGCCATCGGGCCGATTTGTCGATGAAGGAATAAAACAACATGCCCAATAATTGACTAACTATTGACACAGAATTTTTTTAACAAATAAAGACCAAGAATAACGAGATAACAAATTGATAGAACCCCACATAGTATGGAATTAGAAATCCAAATAATTCTAGGACATATCGGCCCATACTCCCCTGCTTGAAAAAGATTCCCCCTTGAATCTTGTTAGTCATTCTCAAGCTCCAGTGTTTTGGTGTTTTCTTCATCAGTTAGATAAAAAATTCGTCACGTTAAAAAAGAGTAGCGTTGGATTCTTAGAGAAGAGAACAATACGTATAACGATTTTTTTTTCTACTAATGAAAAAAGAAGAATTATAGTGAAAATTCTCGATTTCATGTGATCGGAAAGTTAATTAAAGTCGAATAGTTAACGTCTAAACCCGACCGTCACTGACCATTATAAATCTTACTGTTGTATAAAGATATCTTTCTTTCCCTATATTTTGATTACTTGCATTTAATTCAAGCATTATTATTTGTTAAGTACTCTTCTAGTTTCAAGGAAAAGACTAAAAAATCAATAATTAACTATTGTTTAGTAATTCACTCCGTCTTACAAACTTGCACACTTTTTAATTAAAACCCATCGTACATGAACCAATTCCCAAATTAAAAGTCCACAGAAAATTATTTTTCCTATCGTCAATAAATTTTGTCAATTATATAGATTTATTTTATCCAAAACTAAATTAAATACATATAATAGTGATATTTGAAAGTCAGATACACATAATAGACTAAAATAAAATTGAACATACATTATAGAGTTTGAATTAAAAAGTTAAGTGCATTCTCACCCTAATCCCTTAAACAACTACTAGCAAAAATGCTCTAGTACCAAACAACTAAATGATTCAATAATTTTGTCAGTTAGTTTTATCCGTTTGATAATTATGATGATTAAACATTGGTTGTGGTTCAAAAGAAAATGAGAAATTAGTTAGAAAGATAGGAAACAAATGAGAAAATGACACGTGTCCATCTCATTTTTTTTCCTCCCATTTTCCTTCCCTTTTTTCCCCCTCTTCCACCTTCCCCCAACCGTCCCCCACCTCCACAACTCATCATATTCCGACAATAGTTCCCCATCGAATTTCGATGAATTTTTCTTTTTTATACTTATTTTTTTTTCCTTTTTTCTTTCCAATATTCATTTAACTTTCTTAAAGTTAATAGATAAATATTCACTTAACTTTCTTAAATTTGATTTTATCTATTTTCATTTAATATTGTTTAAACCTTTAGTTTAACTCTTTTATGATTTTTTCTCTCTATCTTATTCTTTCATTTATGTTTTTTTAAACTTTAGTTTATATAATATTTTTATATCTTTATTTTCTTATTATTTGTAATCATAATGTTAAAATTCTTTCTAAACCCGAAAACATAAATAAATTGCATCATAATTACAAATATAGTGTGTCATATTAAAAATTCAAGTGTATCATAGTTAAAAGTCAAGTGCATTACAATTATGAGTCAAATGCATCATTGTTAAAAGTCATGTGCATCATGATCAAAAGTCAAGTACATTATTATAATAAATACATTGCGTCATACTTAAAAGAAAAATGCATCATAGTTAAAAGGCCGGTGCATAGTAGTTTTACTGTAACGGTGTATCATTGTAATAATTTTCAGTGTATCATAGTTAAAAGTACAACTCATCATAATTAAAAAGTCAAGTGCATCCTAGTTAAAAGTCAAGTACATCATAATAATATATTTTTCGGCCGCTGGGATCCGACGCCAACATGTAGGACGGTGGCTGGTAGTAGGCAAACATTATAGTTAAAAGTCATGTGCATCATGGTTAAAAGTTAGGTGCATCATAATAATATATTTTCCTAGCTACCGAATCATGCAGCGACGGCGATAGCAAAAATCCTGCGTTGACATGTGGGGCGGTGGCTGGTGGTCAGCAAGCATCATAGTTAAAAAGTTAGGTGAATCATTGTTAATAGTCAGGTGCATTTTGGTTGAAAGTAAGGTGCATCATAATAATATATTTTCCAATCAAGAATCTAACAGCGACGACGGCAACTGGAATACGGCGCCGATAGGTGGGGTGGTGGCTGGTGGTTAGCCTGTAGGTAGGAAGGGTGCAAGAGGTAGTCGGGTGGGAAAGAGGAGATGAAGGAGAAAAGGGAGAAAGGGAGAAAGGTAAGGAGAGGAAACATGGGGATAGTTGTCACTCCTCCATTAACTTTCTATCTTACTAACTAAAGCGTATTGAAAATATTATACTGTTAGTTAAAACATCTACTGGGCCAGGCTGACAAAGCAAAAACTATATAAAACAATTAAAAAACCATCCACCTTTTCTCATCGACTTCATCTCCAGCTGCCGTCAATTGCCGGATGTATTAGTATTTATCACAATCCAATTTTCGTTCTTCTTTTAGCTTTATGTGAGTGAAACCTCTTTTAAGTTTTTATATATATTTTCTAAGCCTTCTTAATTTATGTAGATGACACTTTTTCGTTAACATAGTAGGATTTTGGCAATAATATTATGTAATATTATTTTCTGCTCGAACGATTAGCATTAAAAAATGAATACGTACGCTATAGGTATATATATGTTAATCTTATGAACAATATCATTGAAATTTATAGTGTTTTTTTTAAGTCCGTTTATTTATTTTTTGAAAAGTTTAGGTTATAAATTATAATAGACTTTTTGGATCTCCTCAAAACTTTATCGTTTATTTCACCTGCGTATCATGTTTGTGTATCTAGATGATTAAAGCGTTATATCTTTAATTGTTTGTGAAGGATCACACAATGTCAAAGCATATATGTGAAGAGTTGATTGTAGAAATCTTCCTAATGCTTCCACTAAATCCCTTCCAGGTTTAGATCTCTCTCTGAATCATGGCGTTTTCATATTGATAGCACATATTTCATCCTCATGCCCTCTCTTCGGTCTATGAAAGTTTCTCAAAAAGTCCTTTTTGTTCACCATGCTTGGATATCATATGGGTTTTGACCAAGTTATTTTGTTTTATTTGTTATTTAGTAAAAATAAGTAATGGGGTTAAAAGTAGCTAGTCTCATGGGTTGTCATAGTTTTTAGGATTATGGAGTCATGATAGTTAGTTGAAGAAGTCATGGAGTCATCCTTTTATTTTGTGATCTTTTGTTTGCCTATAAAAGGCAATAGCTTGTATTGATTTTATATACAGAAAAAAACATCTTTCGGTGCAAATTTGAGTGTTCTTTTTTTATCTGTATTACTTTGATTGTATTTCCTGCAATAAGAGTTGTATCATTTCTCTTAGTTGTTCAACAATATGGTATTAGAGCTCAGTTCATAAGCATGCTCGTTTGCTTCAAGATGGGTGATCTTTAAGCTGTTAGTGGAATCAAGAAACTCAAAAACCAAATCTATAATTTTTGGTCTACTTGTATGATGTCATACATGCAAGGCCAAGACTAGTGGGAGGTTATGAACGAGAATGAAGTTTGACATCCAGAAGATGACACCAATGGGGCTTTGTGAAAATGGAAGATTAAAGTGAGCAAAACCATGTTCGTTTTGAAGACAACAGTTGAAGAAGATGTACTCGAGCATAATTGGGATGTACAAACACCGAAAGAAGCTTGTAATACGTTCGTTGAGTTCTCAAAGAATAACGATACGGAACTTCAACTCTTAGAAAGGGACTTGTTATCGGTGGCACAACGCGATATGACCATCACATAATAATTTTACAAGGTGAAATCTATATGTCGAGAGATTTCTGAGTTAGACCCAGAGGCTCCAATCGGTGATACATGGATGAAACGAGTTATCATTCATGGTTTGAAGTCGGAATTTAGGAGTTTTTTGTTGCGATACAAGGTTAACAACCTCAGCCATCACTTGTTGAATTTGAGAATTTGCTGGCAAGCCAGGAAGCATTGGCTAAGCAAATGGGAGGATTCTCGTTAAAGAATGAAGAAGACGGACTTTATGCTAAAAAAAAAGGCCGAACGAATTGCAAGCAACAATTTAGAAGCATATATGAAAGGAATGATAACAAGGTAGGTTGTGAAGGTGAAAGTAGTTCTCATGCAGGAGAAGGCACTACGAAGCGTTATAGTGGCAGAAAGTTTTCAATGAAATGTTACGTATGTTGAATATAAGGACATCTAGAAAGAGATTGAAAATCGAAAAAGTGTATGGAAAACAACAATGCTACTTCCAAGAGCAAAAATGAACGGGATTTCGAGGCATTGTTTGCTGCAGTTGAAGAGGACTTTTCTCTCGCAACAACTTCATCAAATAAGATCACTTATAAGAATGGTTAGGTCATTGACTCGGTGATTCAAATCACATGACTGGTGATAAAGAAAAATTGAAGAACATATCAAAGAATAGGGGAATGCGAGTTGTGGTGACGTTAGACAACTCAAAATTACGATAGCACATGTCGGTATTACAGTTGTTGAGAATATGCTTCAGTCACGTGTTTTTTAAGTATTTAGATTTAGTCAGAGTTTGTTCTAATAAGTCCTATTCTTTAGGCTGTTGAAGAGTCATGGTTTGTTACTAGTCTTTAGTTTTTCAGTTATGATTCGTACTCTATAAATGTACCCCAGCAGATTAGAAGTTAATTATCTTTTCTCAGCACCATATTAATAAAATTACTCTCTGTTCTTCTCTCAAATCTCCAACGTTTTTTCTCATAATAAAACAACAAATTGGTATCAGAGCATTTTTCTTACGGGATCTGTGAGCAAAAATGGTTGAAGAATCAAACTTCTCTCATGCTGCCCCACCAGCATTTGATGGAGAAAACTATCAGCATTGGGCTATCAGGATGGAAGCCTATCTAGATGCTTTGGATCTATGGGAAGCTGTCGAAGATGATTACGAAATCGCACCGTTGCCGACAAATCCAACACTAGCTCAGATGAAAGGCCACAAAGAAAAGAGGACCAGAAAATCAAAAGCCAAAGCAGCATTATATGCTGGTGTTTCAACAACAATTTTCACCAGAATCATGCATCTTGCATCGGCTAAAGATATATGGGATTTTCTTAAGGAGGAATACGAAGGAGATGAGAAAATACGAGGTATGAAAGCTCTTAATTTAATAAGAGAATTTGAGCTGCTAAAGATGAAAGATTCGGAGACAATCAAAGAATATTCAGAAAGGTTAATTAGCATTGCAAACAAGGTAAGGCTTCTTGGCACTAGACTTGAAGATTCGAGAATTGTCGAAAAAATTCTTGTTACTGTACCTGAAAAATTTGAAGCCTCGATAACTACCTTAGAAAATACTAAAGATCTGTCTAAGATCACCTTGGTAGAATTGTTAAATGCATTGCAGGCTCAAGAGCAAAGGAGACTTATGAGACAAGAGTCCAATGTGGAAGGGGCTTTGTTTGTCAAACATCAAAACGTCCAAAAGGATAACAAAAGGAAGAATTTCAAGAATAAAAATTATGGGAGTACTTCAAACAGCCACGTGCAAAGTAAGAATGAAGGCTCAAAGAAAACATATCCTCCTTGCAAACACTGTAAAAAAACAGGTCATTCACCATTCAAGTGTTGGTGGAGGCCTGATGCAAAATGTAACAAATGCAACCAGATTGGACACGAGGCTATCGTTTGCAAAAGCAAATTACAGAACGTAGAAGAAGCCCGTGTAGCTGATCAAGATGAAGAAGATCGAATGTTTGTAGCAAAGTGCTTCTCCACAAGAGTTACATCAGAAAGTTGGCTCATTGACAGTGGTTGTACAAACCACATGACATTTGACAGAACTCTTTTCAAAGAGTTCACATCTACAACAACAACAAAAGTAAGAATTGGAAATGGTGATCACATGATAGCTAGAGGCAAGGGAACGGTTTCTGTAACAACCTCCTCAGGTACAAAATCTATTTCGGATGTTCTTTATGTACCTGATGTTGATCAAAATCTTCTTAGTGTTGGCCAATTAGTCCGTAATGGATTTAAGGTGTCCTTTGAAGATATGCATTGTCGTATTTATGATAGTGCAAGAAAGGAGGTTTTGTGTGTGGAGATGAAGGGTAAAACCTTCTCATTTGATCCTACGGAGGAGGAACACGTAGCATATTCCACTAATCACAATACTACTGAAGTCTGGCACAAAAGGCTTGGGCATTGTCATCTTCAACGAATGCTTAAGATGAAAAATAATGAAGTGATAAGAGGTTTACCAGATCTGGTTGATCATATGCCAAATTGTCACGCTTGTCAATTTGGTAAACAAAGCCGAAATCCGTTTCCAAAATCATCCTGGAGGGCATCTCAAAAGCTACAACTCGTTCATACTGATGTTGGTGGACCTCTAAGAACACCATCACTTCAAGGTAGCCGATATTACATACTTTTCATTGACGATTTTTCTAGAATGTGTTGGATTTATTTCTTAAAATTCAAGTCTGAAGTTGCTGAGGTTTTCTGGAAGTTTAAGAAAATGGTGGAAAATCAAAGTGGCTTTAAAATTCAGATCTTAAGGTCTGATAATGGGAAGGAGTACACTTCTGACAGGTTCCGCTCCTTTTGTGATGAATCGGGTATAGAACATCAATTCACTGCTCCCTATACTCCGGAGCAAAATGGCGTGAGCGAAAGAAGAAATAGATATGTTATGGAGATGGCTAGATGCATGCTTCACGAGAAAGAGTTGCCTAAGTTTCTTTGGGCAGAGGCAGCAAACACTGCTGTATTTTTGCAGAATCGACTTCCGAGTGTTGCAATTGAAGAGAAAACTCCTTTTGAGGTCTGGTATGGGTATACACCTTCACTAAGCTTTCTGAAAATATTTGGATGCTTATGTTTTGTACATGTTCCACAGGTTAAAAGGGACAAACTTGACAAGAAGGCGACTCCCGGTATCTTTGTTGGCTATAGCACGATATCTAAAGCTTACAAAGTATATCACCCGCAAACTGAAAAAATGGTGATTACAAGAGATGTTCACTTCAATGAAGATGAAAAATGGAATTGGAAAGACAAACAAGAAACAATTAGAACTTTAGAAGAACTCAAAGATGATTTCTTTGAGGAGGAGGATGAAGCGACTACTCAATGGGAAAGTGAAATCGTAGATCATTCACCTGTTAGAGGAACAAGATCACTTGCCGACATCTATCAAAGATGTAATGTGGCTTTAAGTGAACCTGCTGGTCTTGAAGAAGCCTTCAAAGATCCAAAATGGAAGAAAGCTATGGACGAAGAGATGTCAATGATTTCCAAGAATAAAACTTGGGAATTAGTGAACAAGCCAGAAGGTAGAAAAATCATTGGCGTAAAATGGGTGTATCGAACAAAGCTAAATGCTGATAACACCATTAACAAGCACAAAGCAAGGCTTGTCGTAAAGGGCTATGCTCAGATTTTTGGAGTTGATTATTCTGAAACGTTTGCTCCAGTCGCCCGTTTGGACACCATCAGGTTGTTATTAGCTTTATCAGCTGAAAAGGGTTGGAAAGTATTTCACCTAGACGTGAAATCAGCATTTCTAAATGGTGTATTGGAGGAAGAAATTTATGTTGAGCAACCTGAAGGTTTCGTTGTGCAAGGCGAAGAGGATAAAGTCTATCGACTCAAGAAAGCTCTTTACGGCTTGAAGCAGGCTCCAAAAGCTTGGTACAGCAGAATAGATGAACACTTGCTTAGCTTGGGATTCACAAGAAGTTTGTCTGAAGCCACTCTTTATGTTAAGAAAAAGGGTGAAAGTATTCTTATTGTATCTCTCTATGTTGATGATCTTTTTGTGACAGGAGATAATGAAGAAATGGTTGATGACTTCAAACAAGAAATGATGCAGGCTTTTGAGATGACAGACCTCGGACTTATGACGTACTTTCTTGGAATGGAGGTTCATCAAAACCAAAATGAAGTATTTATCTGCCAGAAGAAGTACGCAAAAGAAATCTTGAAGAAGTTTCAGATGGAGGAATGCAAACCCGTAACTACACCGATGGGTCAAAAAGAAAAGCTGATCAAAGAAGACGGTGCTGATAAAGTTGACGAGGGTCATTATAGAAGCTTGATAGGCTGCTTGATGTATCTGACAGCAACACGACCTGATATCTTGTTTGTTGTAAGTCTCTTATCTCGTTTTATGCATTGTTCAAGTGAAGAGTACTTAAGAGCAGCAAAACGAGTATTAAGATACATCAAAGGAACTCTCAGTTGTGGTGTCAAGTTCAAGAAAAGTCAAAACTTCAATTTCATTGGTTTTTCAGATAGTGATTGGGGTGGTTCCGCTGATGATATGAAGAGTACATCTGGATACTATTTTACTTTTGGTTCGGGTATTTTCTCATGGTGTTCAAAGAAGCAAGAAACAGTAGCTCAGTCAACTGCAGAAGCAGAGTTTGTCGCAGCTACTGCAGCAACAAATCAAGCATTGTGGTTGAAGAAAATTCTATCTGATCTTCATCTTGTGCAAAATAAGAATACTAACATCTTTGTTGACAATGAAGCAGCAATTGCTATTTCAAGAAACGCAGTTTTTCATGGAAAGACCAAACACTTCAACATCAAGCTTTACTATTTGAGAGAAGTGCAGCAAGCTGGAGAAGTTACACTTGTTCACTGCAAGTCAGAAGATCAACTGGCGGATTTATTCACAAAACCGCTTCCTGCTGCCAAATTTGAAGAGCTGAGAAACAGGATTGGAGTATGCACCGACTGAAGCAAGGAGGAGTGTTGAGAATATGCTTCAGTCACGTGTTTTTTAAGTATTTAGATTTAGTCAGAGTTTGTTCTAATAAGTCCTATTCTTTAGGCTGTTGAAGAGTCATGGTTTGTTACTAGTCTTTAGTTTTTCAGTTATGATTCGTACTCTATAAATGTACCCCAGCAGATTAGAAGTTAATTATCTTTTCTCAGCACCATATTAATAAAATTACTCTCTGTTCTTCTCTCAAATCTCCAACGTTTTTTCTCATAATAAAACAACAACAGTAGTCTCTCCCCAGTATAACGATACCAATGTATCACTTAAATATGTTTTTCATGTCAGATGTATGAAGAAGAATCTTCTCTCAATTTCGCAATTAACGTCATTTGACCAATGTTTTCTATTTGGTCCACATAATGTGAAAGTTTATGAGAAGGTAGAGATTCTTGGTGACCCCGTGATGATGGGATAGAGAATGGACTCAGTGTACATGATGTCTGCAAAAAATGCATACATAGACAAGGCAATAAGAAAGGAGACTGTTGATCCTTGGCACATTCGAATGGGTAATTTTAGTTACTCTAAGCTAAACATAATGATGATGAAGTCGATGTTGAAGGACTACCGAAACTTGAAGTGAGAATGGATACCGTATGGAGGGGAATACACATTAGGCGAGTTCTTTAATTTCCTTCAAGAAGCTAAAATACATCAGCAATTCACGTGCACTAACAACCTACAAAAAAATGGTGTGTCCAAGTAGAACAATTGTACTTGGTGGAAATATGTCAGATGATGCTTCAGGGAAAGAATGTTCCCAGGTAGTTTTGGGTTGAAGCAATGAAGACTGCAACATATGTGATTAATAGGCTTCCTCAACAAAGGTTATTGTTTCTTTCTCCATTTCAAAAAATATGGAATATGAAACCTTTTGTTGGTTATTTTCGAGTATTCGAATGTGTTTGGTATGTATTTGTTCATGCTCACTTACATAGCAAAATGGAGAAGAAGGCCATTAGATGCATTCTTATAGGTAATGACAGTCAAAGTAAAGGATGGCAATGTTGTGACCTGAAAACTAGAAAATGCTACTCGTTTCAAAATGTTATGTTGAATGAAGCTTCCTCTTGGTGGTCCTCTAACAAGTAAATGTTACCAGATTCAAGTGTCTCTAAAGAGACTTTAGAAGACCCTCAAATCAAGCTGACTTTTGATAATAGTGAAGCTCAAAATGGAGAAAGATGGGCCGGTAAGAATCCATGGCAAATGGGTGTATATCAAAGACAAGAAGAAAAAGATGAACCAAGCCAAACTGTAGTAGAAAATCCCCTGAGAAGATTAACACGAACCCATAAGCCAAATCCAAAGTATGCAAATGTTGCCATCATTGAAACAGATTCGAAAGAACTTGAGACTTTTGAAGAAGAATTTCTATATACCGAATGGGGGAAAGCTATGGAAGAACTTGAAAGAAATCAGACCTAGGAGCTCATGCCTGATGACAAAAGATGTGAAGCCAATTTCTTGCAAAAGGGTGTGCAAAATAAAACGTCGCACTAATGGGTCAATTGAGAGGCATAAAGCTCATTTAGTAGCCTGTGGGTTCTCTCAACAATATGGACTAGACTATGATACTTGCATAGCTTACAACCATTTGAATCCTACTAGCACTTGCAACGAGCAAAGGTTGGAACATATGGCAAATGGACGTGAAAAATGATTTTTGCATGGAGAGTTGGATCGGGACATATACATGAACCAACCTGTTAGTTTTCAAAGTCACTAACATCTCAAATATGTATCCAAGCTTCAAAAGGCGCTCTACCTGCTCAAACAAGAACCAAGGGCTTGGTATGGTAAGATTGTAGAATATCTTACTCATAATGGCTATTATGTAACATCTTCATATTCGAGCATGTTTATCAAAGCTAAAGAAGGAAATCTAGCTGTCGTTTAGTGTACGTTGATGATTTTATTATCACAGGAGATTAAGTTCTTCAAATGAAGGAGAGTTGTCAATTTGTTTTGAAATGAAAGAATTTGGTCACTTGAAGTACTTTCTTGGTTTGGAAGTTAATCAAAGGGAAGAAGAATTGTTGGTTCATCAACAAAATTATTCTTGTGACCTACCGAAGAAATTTGGAATGCTTAACAAAAAATCAATCTCGACACCAATGGAGCCACATGTAAAGATGTTTGCTCATGAAGGACAAGACTTGGAAGATGCAACGATGTACCGACAATTGGTACATAGTCTTATCTACTTAACTTTAACAAGACCGTGTATCTCTTCAGCAGATGAGTGATGAGTGGTTATATGCAAAATCCAAAGAAGACCCACTTAAAAGAGGTTCGTCAAAGTCTTAGATATGTGAAGAGTACACTTAGCTATGGTATCATGTTTAAAAAGGGAGAAGATTGTAGGTTAGTTGGCTACTATGATGCTGACTATGCAGGTAATCATGATATTCGACGCTCATCTACTGGTTATGTGTTTTTGCTTGGATCTGGAGCAATTTCTTGGTGTAGCAAGAGACAACCAATTATGTCTCTATCTACGACTGAAGCTGAGTACCGAGCAACAACTATGGCAGCTCAAGAAATCACTTAGATAATACAACTATTAAAGGAGTTGCATCAAACAACGAAGTACAATATTCCTCTATATTGTAACAACTTGTCTGCTATACGATTCGCGGAAAATCTAGTTTTTCATGCAAGAACTAAACATGTTGAAGAGCAATATCATTTCATCAAAGAGAAGGTCTTGCAAGAAAAAAATTAGTTGGAGCATGTTACAACATGAGGTCAAGTTGTAGATGTCACACCCTGCCAAAAATCAATTAAGGTGGAAGCACGGGGCATAACTGTCATGTTTAATCAATAGCATATGATTATCGCAGAACATAAACTTAAGATGCCATTAAATAGTTTATCAAACGGTTACAATTCATCAAGGCATCAAAATGATAATTGTTTCCAAATAAAACAAATATGACCAACATTTCCTGGTCATATAAAAGATATCCATTGCTTTTCGAAAATAGGGCATCCTAAACTTTGTGATGAGCGGGGGTCCCAAAATGCATGCAATTCTTACGTCAATGCTAATTCCATGAAAAACATATTTAAAAACGGTCAACAAAAATGTTGAGTGAATCCACATGTTTAAGACTCTATCGTTAAACCATTGTATAAGTAATTGTTGCAAGCATGAACATTAGCAATATTGTATATGATATGTTCGTATAATCGTGTGGAAGACATAGACGGTGATCCCCCGAAGACTAGCTAGGTCTTACGAGTTAAAGTGTTGACACCTAGGCATATTACCAACCCATGACTTGTATTATATCGTTTGCCTTGGACTAAGTAAATATATGTTCCTCGTTCTGACACAATATCGGCAGTTAGCGCGACTAACCAAAAGTGGGAGGGAAGTCACCCCAATAGTACAATTTTTGTATATTAAGTGGCTAGCGTCATCTAGTTAATGGTTATAGTTTGCAAGCAAAAGGACTTTTATGCACTACAACATGTAAACGTAGGTTCGCACAAGGATTTATTGTCATGTTTCCAATCATCGTATGAAAATAGTTCATATGTTTTTCACCCCAATTATAAACTAGTGAAAACAGTAAAATAGAGGTTGTGAACTCACGTAATGAGTTTGATAGTGCTAGCGTTCAAAAATAATAGTTTGAGCCCAAAAAGTAGTGTCTTAGTGCCATATACGCATGAGGTGAGTTGTATTAGTAGACGACTCTACTGGCCTGTCTATGCTAGTTGTTCACTTAACTTATAGGTTGGTTGCTCGTTATCTGCCATGTCTGTCACACAACACAGCTCACAAACCGTTAATCGTTAGAGCCTAAGGTACAACCCAATTCACTTACACTACAAAATCCCACACCTTAGAATGTTTGACAAAATGTGTACAGATTTGGGATTGAACACTTACCAATGTACAATTCACCCAAATCCATGCTCTGATACCAACTTATAACACCCCTTAAATTACCTCAGGGTTAAAATAGTAATTTGACTCGGAAGCGATGGATAAAATAATATTATATTTTATATTACAGAAAAGACCATAAAATTTCGCGAATTTATAACATTTAACTATTTACGAACCAAAACACTTATAATTGTTATACAAAATCCACATACACGTTAATATACGAAACATAAATATATCAGAGTTAGAGCACGTGTCAAACATTCTTCAAAACCATCTTCCTGCCCAACCCACAAAAGACAAGCATAACCTGCAGGAAGGGAAGTGGTGGGATTAGCACGAAGCTAAGTGAATGAATGTACAACTAATAATTCAACTTAGCATAACAATCCGTTTACACTAAGCACAGTAAACACATAAACTCAAGAGGATCGGCGGTTACTGAGGAACCCTACAGCCGCGGTGGCCCTCAGTAACACTTACCCACAATCTGTAAAGGCCCATACATAATAGACCGATAACTTGGCACTACAACACAACAACACAGTTTCCAGCGACAACACATGTATCTGGAACCTGTGTTGAACACAGTAGTAACCAAGTCCAATCGCAATTGACCTCTGAATAACACAGATGCCCGAAGGCCACATATGCATAACAAGCAGATATATTCAATCATAAATCAGACTAAATAGTCAATCAAGGTTTACGTTACTTGTTGTAATCACACCATTACAACTAACTCAAATTATGAGTTGCAGATCCACTCACCTGTCTGCTACCGTTCACTTCTCGAAATTCTTATATTACTGAGTCTTTAACTGATCTGAGAATACAACAGATAACGAGTTAGTAACTCACCTTGAATTCGTGTAACATATCTCAATGTATATTATCCAGATAATAAACAATTTTCAAGTTACAATTTATCTGTTATAACCACTGTACAACTATCAATTATGTCAATTTATAAAAATTTGCTTATTTAATTATTTACTCAATTAACCAAATTTTCGAATCATTATAATAACATATTTAACCAAACAGGTGACCCCCTGTATTCAAGGAATAATAAAAGTCCGATCCGCAGTTAAAAAGGAATCTTTCAATTTTGGTCGCTAAAAGTATAACCTTTTACTTATGCATTTTCAAAATCTGCACCATAGCGACATTGCAATATCGCCTAAACGACATTACCAATATCGCCATAGCGATATTGGATAGCGATATTACTCGCGATATTGGGTAGCGATATTGAGTAGCGATATTGGAGGGCGATATTGTCAATATCGCCAAACCAGTTCATGCTGCGAACTGGGCAGAAAACTGGGCTGTTTTCACTAAAAAATCTCAAATCGAATTATAACAACGTTTCTACACAAATTAAACATTCCAACACATTGTAGTAACATAAACAAACACTCGAAATACATCAATTTAACATAAAAACACATAATTAAACCCACCTACTAACTTTTCTCACTTTTTGTAAAAAAAACAAAAACTAATCAAAACTAACCTTAATCTGATTTAATCCACAGAAACGAGTTGTAAGAATGATCTATAATGAATTCCGAATCTAATGACACAATTTGGAGGTGTTTTGGGCTTGATTTGAGCTTTAATTGCAAGTGTGTGTGTTCTTGGTGTTTCTAGTGTGTGTTTTAGTGTGAGATGAAGAAGAAGAAGAAAATGAGCTGATTTCCAGATTTGGGTATTTATATATGATGATTTACGTATACTACGATGTATTATTATCATTAATCTAGCACACGATTGTATTAGTTCTAATAGTTAGGCTAATTCGTATTTTAAACTAAAAATACCGTAATTCCCATTTAATCATTCCTAACAATTATCTAATCAAACATTTCACATAATTTAATTCAATTAAATAACGTAAGCAAAGAGATAAATTTACCTAAAAATACTAGACCGATGGGGAGGATGTTACAAGTACCATTTAGGCGTGGACGACCCATTGGTGATCTTTATTAGTATTACTTTTCAAAATATAATAATTTCGTATATTATTATAATGTGCAAGTAGTTACGATAATAATAATGAAATTGATGTTTTTACTTTCCCGGTGTCGGTTCGTTTGTTTAAAATAAATATATATTAATTCAAAATATATATACCAATATATATTTATAAGTCATCACATATAGTTTTTGTTAGGCTTTTAGTAGTTAAACACTAAAAATCCTTTTAATTCAATGTTCATTTCCTTAACAGATTCTGCCATATGTTTGACCCATCGTGTGACATATTCCCACGTGTCTTAGGTTTAAGTAAAGGTAATATTCATAATTTTTTGGATATATAAGGGGTTCAAAACTATTTATTATTACTCAAAGGTACAACAACTATTTTTTTGGATAGTCTTTGGGAAAAACGTTTGTTGACTGACTTAGCCTCCTCCTCATGAAATGTGCCCATACAAATTTTAAACCTTAGAGAAAATGTGACTTTTTGGAAGAATAATCATGCCATTTGAGTATGTGGGGAAAAAGTTATGGTATCTTAAAGTAAAGCTAGATTTTGTCTCCCATAGACAGATTAGATCCACATTTTTATAAAATCGGTTTGGGGTATCAAACTTGTCCAAATTTCATGAGACCACTTGGGTTAGAAACCTAACTTCTTAATTTTATTTTGTAGTTTAAGAGTCACTCATTTTGGTTATGTTATGTCCAAGTTATGACGTTGTAAGTTAGTCTTAAAAATCTGCTAGTAAGTTCTTCAATTTTCACATGGTTTTAATACTTTGTAGTGATATTAAACATAAATATGACATGTATTAATCGGGTTTTCTTGTGAGTGAACATTCCTAGCATAAATATAAAAATATGTTATGAAATGATGAGATAGAGAGAGTTTCCTTACAATGCTTTTGGTTTGAGATTGTAAGAAAAATAAGGAATCTCTGTGTTCGTTGCTCCGTTTAGACCCGTGTAAGTTACCAAGCTTTTCCCCGTGATTATAACTCTGTGTGAGGATGTATTTTCCAGAGGGTGAGAGTGTTTTTTTATGAGGTAGAGAGTAGGTAAAACTTGATGGAAATGTGGTGGTTTATGGTGTGTTTTGGGTTTTCTTATTTTCCTGAGATTTTCAGCAAGAGAGGGAAGGAAATGTGGCTGCAAATGTGAAGGGAAAGAGTGGGATTAAATCCCTTGTTCAAAGCAAGACTCTCATGATTCAAGTATGGTGTGTGATTGTAGGAATAAGGTTGTGATGGGAGGGAGTAAGGGAGAAAGGTGATGGTGCATGAGAGGGCAAAAGGGGTCGGTTTTGTGTGCACACCAAGGGGGGTCAAAAGCTGAGTTTTGCTAGTTGAAGGAAGGTTTAGGCTAGATATTTAGGCCATCAGGTTTAATCTAGGTTATTTTAGGTTAAGTCTGTAATTAGGATTAGTTAGAGGTAATTAATGGTAGTTTTAAATGTTTTTAGAATATTATTAGATGACTAGATAATATTCAAATATTAACTGTTACTTCGTTTAGTTAATTACATATATTTAAACGTCATTATGCCCATATTAATTATATAAGTGCTTTATTTAAGCGCATTGTAGAGTTTCTCGATTTATTCTTCGTATGAGTTATGCTTATATCTTAGCATAATAATATAGCATTCGTATATACTATTTGATAAGAAATAGTTTCGAGCTATTTTTGAAATATTATCACCAACGGTCGTATCCGTCCGAACATTCCGATAGTTTCGCGTAATTTTTGACAAAATTAAGTACATGTAATCTTCGTACATCAATTTCGTATGCAATAGAAATATGCATAGTGGGCTTGTGCTATACTTACCTTAGTTAAATCAAATTCATTTTTGATTAGAAGGAATTAACATAAGAATAAATGATTAGAATGTTCGAAATTTGAACCTGTTTTCGAAAGGTGTCACAGTAGACCTGTTTACAAAAGGCTTGGTTGGTACCAAGTTGAAATCTTTCGGTCACCAGCTTGGCATGTTAGACAAAGTTGGTGTTGAGAGGAAGTGTTAAAGTGTGCAACACCATGCTTTGATATCACATGGGTTTTGACCAAGTTATTTTGTTTTGTTTGTTATTTAGTAAAAATAAGTAACGGGGTTAGAAGTAGCTAGTCTCATGATTTGTCCTAGTTTTTAGGATTATGTAGTCATGGTAGTTAGTTGAAGAAGTTATGGAGTCATCTTTTTATTTTGTGATCTTTTGTTTGCCTATAAAAGGCAGTAGCATGCATTGATTTCATATACAGAAAAAACAATCTTTCGGTGCAAACTTGAGTGTTCATTTTTATTTGTAATATTTTGATTGTATCTCCTGCGGTAAGAGTTGTACGTTTTCTTTTAGTGGTTCAACACTTTTAACACAACGGAAGTATTACAGAGAAACATATTTGAAAGAATTCTATGAGTTACATCCGGAAGACTGATACCCGGGCAAATCATCAGTCGAGTTCCCTCATAGGTGTTTCGATATTGTTGGTTCTTGTAATGGGTTATATGTGTGAAGTTTAAAACCTATATTAGTCTATGGAACCCTTCAATTAGACGCAACATAACCCTTCCTGCCCGTCATTTTGGAAGTCCCCTTGCAGCCGTGACGTTGGGTATTCACTTTGATCCAATCACTTCTGATTACAAGGTTGCTTTTCCTTTATTTACACCATTAAGTCAAACGTTTAGTATGCGATTGCTTTTCCTGCCACTTCATTCGATAATGTTAAATCAAATGCATGTTTTGTCAATGGAGCGTTACATTGGGTGGTCAAATATTTATTACTTGATGGTATATACTAACATTCGATTTGATTAGTCATGTTTTTGGTACAATATCTTTGCCTGAACCTGATTGGGTAACCGAACAACTAACAATCATCAAAGGTTCTCTTACTGTGATGTCGAGTGATTCTGATAGTTGTTATAGTTGGGTTATGAGAGAGTATAAGAATAACGTTGCATCTTGGTCTATGGCTTTTAAGTTAACAACTTTTGGAACTCAAGGAGTAGCTAGAGTTTTGCAAGTGACCAACAATGGTGATTTAGTGTTCGACAATGACTTTCAGGAGGCTTATTATATTACTAAGACGGGGTTCTTTCAAGACTTTTAGTTTTATCAGATTCCTCCTACAGAGTTTATATGGATATGTGCGTCGAAAGCCTTGAATTGTTGGACACAGGGATTGCTAACTACAAATCTTTTTCCGGACGAAAACATAGATTCAAATGTAGGTAAAAGAGTTCGGGCTATGGAGGTATATATATAGCACACTCATTTATTAGTTTAGATGACGATTATTTTATGTAGATTATTATGTTCAATATATTCTAGCAGTTTAAGTGTCTCTCTGACTTTTTGGTTACATGAACGTAATCTTAGTCAGTAGGGTTTGGTTTATCCTTTTAGCTCAAATAGCACCTCAAGATCTCTACAAAGTATGTCCTTGTAGATTTGAAAATATGACTATTTAATTTACTTTAAAGCTTGCAATTCGTTTCAAAAACAACATAGGCGTCATTTTTTATTTTTATTTTTTAAAAAATGAACTTGTATGAGACACTATTTGCACAAGAATGCCAGTATGTGATATTGGCTTATTTTGGTTAGTGAGATGTATTAATCAAATGTAAATGGTGAATGTAAAAGATTAGAAGAGTTGAAAGGTACTGAGATCACTAATTCATTTTTGGTTTAAACTTGGAGAGGTGATTTATAGACCTAGCAAAGTACTTATGCACAGGACATCATACAATATCAATAGCAGATATAGAAACGCAGAACACACTGTGTGTGGTGGATGAAGTAATTTTGTGGTATACAAATTACCTTTCAGAAAGGGAGTACGACTAACTAGACATTGTAATTCTCGTATGACTATTATCTTCCCATATAGTAAACAATCAAAAGATAGCAGAAAATGAGGCGCTAAACTAGCGTTCTTGAACTACTTTTCCGTTTTATTATAATATAATGTTATAAATCCCGATCGATCGAGGTTCTTTCTTTGTTCAACAGTCATAAAAGAAAATATAAAAAGTAACAACTAAAGTATTGCCAATAGAAAAACAATTGAGAGAAAAAGATAATAGGCAGAGTCCTAATTCATAAGAATGCCATGATGGTCAAGGAAATGAAGCATTTCAATTCATTTGTTCATCCCAGTTGCATCTTTTACTGCCTCAGCTGCTTCTTGTGCTTTTAGCTGCACTTGCTCACCAGCCTGCATTAACATATTACTTATAAGACAACCATCCTAACATACTTTCGATTGAATTACGTTATCTGGTTCAAAAAAGAAAGAAATTATAAGAAAAATTGAACCTGTTGGACTGATTCTTTGGCAGCCTGGGCTGCATTGCTAGCTTGGTCCATCAATTGGCTGCCTTTTTCCTGATTATATGTCAATAAAATACAATCAAATCTTAAACCACCATAAAGATTGTAAGCAATAACCGTATAAAATCTCAACAAGCTATCAATTATATTAGCACGTCACAAAAACAAAATTTTCAAAAACATAGACACAGCAGTATTTCTAAAGGTGCTCGAAAACCAAAAACAATGAAAAAGTTTATCATTTTGTGCAAATCGTAGGAAATCAAATCAGTGAATGGGCATTGGGTAATGAATCAGTAGACGGAGATTAGTAACCTCGGCTTGGCCTTTGGCCTGACCGGCTTGGTAACTTGCGCTCTGGTTGTTGTTCATTTTGTCAAGAGATTGGTGTCTGTGTATATAAAAACAAAGGAAATTGGAGATGAAGAGAATCTGCTGATGGAAAACTAAAAAGGAGAAATGGAAGTATATATATGGCAGTTTGAGGATGACAAAATTGGGACATTTGCTACTGTATATTGATATCCAATGAAGTTCCATAAGTTTCTCCCTGTCACTCTTGGTTATAATTAGGCATGTTTTTTGGGCTTTCAATAGGGAAGGAACAAGACCACAAATTTATTAGTTTCTATTTTTAGTTACATGAACTAGTGGACAATTAAATATAGTTTGGGTCATTACTGTATATGCATAAAATTTATATACCAAGTTATATACAATTGTTAACATCAACATACTCATTTGTAGACTAATGCACAGCCCCTCCATACAGCTTTAGTTGCTTCTTGTGAATTTTACATTTGATATGCATAAACTCACTAGGATCTTAACAAAACAAGACGCTTTTAATTCATGCATTTGAAGTTATAACGGGCTGGTTCAAACACATTGTGTAACTGAACCCATTATCTGGAGTCAGGTAAATTGCAGAAATGTTGTCGTCTCCAAGAACATTCATTTACTAAACGGGAATCAGTTATAATTATATAAATACCAAAATACAAAATTAGATCGGCTGATGGTTTTATCATGATCCATATGGTGAACATGAATAGATCATATCCAACACACGTGTCAACTAGTCTAAGTAGATGGACTAAATTGACGAACTCATAGCTATAAGTAGATGGACTAAATTGACGAACTAAAGTGCATAGCTGTTAGTTGAACAAATCATCAACACATTGACATACATACAATCACCAAAGTGATTGTCCTATTCATAACCCGTAGAAACTCAAACATGGCATTGTAGCCACTATATCTTTTTTTGTCCTCTGGAGACATTGAAAATTGGTTTTTTTTTTCTTTCAACGCCATTATTCGTAGTATCTATCGGGAGATCTTGATGATATGATCAAGTTTATATATTTGATTTTGTGACATGGAATCGTAATTTAAAAATGTAAAAAATAAAATTAAAAAAAATGAAACGACATCGTTTTATGTAAGCAAAATACTTTCAACTCTAACAAGAGTTTCAAACTACTCATAAGTTTTAACACGTAAAACGATGTCGTTTCATGTGTTTTTATTTTACTTTTTAGGTTTTTAAATTACGATTCAATGTCGCAAAATTAAATCTATAAAGTTGATCACATCATCTATTGTTTATCGGATTTCCCGATGGATAGTGCGAATAGTAGCGCTAAAGGACATAAAAATCAGGTTTCAATGGCACCGAAGGATAAAAAAAAATATTGGCTCAAAATGATAAAAATGAAAAGTAAGTTGTTAGTTTAGATCAGCACCCTTCTTTTATAATAAAAGTTGCTTAGTTTAGTTAGTAATTTTATAAGGAACCGATTGCACTTTAAAATTTTTACTAGTTGCACTTTGAAAATTCACTAGTTGCACTTCTACTAAAATATGAAAAATTTAAAGTTTTTCACAATACGCAAATTTTTTTTTGATTATTAGCACATCATATCCCCACTGCAATAGTAGTTCCGCTCCTTAGTTGAAGTGTATATTCTGATGGTTGGACATGAAAACCTATTTATAATATATGCAATCATTAAAGGGTAATAATGCGTGTATATATGAATTTTTCCCTTTGATAGATTGGAGTTTGTATTGAACAAAGAGTTAAAGTGTCTTATAATATAGGGTTAAGTGTCAAAAAAGCTATTGTGTGTATCGTCTTTTGAACATCTCTATTAAATGTACTCAACTCGTAAAAACACAATTGTATGTAATATTTTGACGTGGAACTTTATATGAGCGACACATGGGTGCTTGTATGGATGACAGACCAGCCAAATTACATTAATTATGATGTTTTTACGAGTTTAATACATTTAATAGAGGCACATAAAAGACGATACACACAATAGTGTTTTTAACAAAGTTTGATGCATTTCGAGACACTTAACCCTATATCAAACTTTACCAAAAAATTAAATTCAATTTATCTATACAACTTCAAAATTTATAGTATTATGTATCAAACTTTAGTAATTGTCTCTATCTAGCTTGTTATTATTTGTAAACAAGTGAAGTGGCACCGGTTTTAATTACTTGACAACTTATATGGGTTGCAAAGAAAGAATAATAAAAGCCTAACAATGTTTGTGTATATGAGATCGTTGAATATTAAGAAATATATTGAATTTTTTGTTAGTCCCTAAAGATAAAAGGATGGGTGACATGAGTGAAAACAAAGACATTGATCTACAAACTAAAGAAGAGAACGATGATGATCTCAAAAGACAACTATGGACAAGATTCCGGCCGAAGCTATGGATTTCATCCATATGGAAAAAATATTCTCTTGAAACGAAGCTGAATGGTGTCAAAACATCCTTGAAGATTAATATCGTTCCTGCTGCGATCTCTGTGGCAATGGGTATGTGTTATCTAGCCTTAAAATCAAAGGCGACAAAGTATAAAGTTGTTCCGTATTCAGAATTGTTGAAAGGTGTTAAAGATGGAATAGTAACTAGGGTTCAATTTAAAGAGAATTTAGGTCGTATAATGTACAACAGTGATCCACAAAGTTCTGTTGAAAATGCAGTAATTATAAAAAAAGGAACAAATGCAACATTTAAAGTTCAAGAATTATGGAAGTCTATGCTTTCCAAATTGTCAAACAAACACGACGTTTTGCCTGAATCAAAGATTGATACTGCTGATAGAAAAAGTCAAGAGCTTGTTGCTAGCGAAGTACCTAAGCATGGGTGGCAGTTTTCTACAAGAATAATTGATAATGATTATAGAGAGCTTCTTTCTTTGATGAAACAAAAAGGAACCACGTATGGAATAGTTCCTGAACCATTTTTGGTTTCAATTGGGAAGAAGGTTCTTTCTACTTTACTAAATCAAGCACCTTCATGGGCTATGCTGTATTTAAGTTCTCATCGGCTAGGTGGTGGCGGAGCTAGCATAGCAAGAAAACCTAGTAAAGACGACACCGTAATTATTGATGATGTTGAAGGTGTCGATGAAGCTAAGGCAGAGGTAATGGAGGTAACCATCGATTTTTTGTATAAAAAACAATTTATATAGATCTTTTTTGCGTCATCATGATTCTGTTTCATTTTTGTGAATCTTCATTAGGGGTTTTGGTCTTTTGGGGGTGTTTGGATTTTCATTTTAGAATTTATTATGTGGTTGTTGATAATCAGAATAAGATAATTAGCTATCATATAAACTCTTCTGAATTCTGATGGTGTTGAGTGTGGCAAATTCTGATTAGTAATTTTAGTCCATCATGTGATAATCAGTTTTCTTGCAGCTAGTATAAAGATAATCATAAACAGTAGTAGGCTATAGAAACAATATAAACTGATTATTACGACTTGCAGTCCCTTGACTACTCAAACAAATTTTCATGTAGGTTGTGTCATGCTTGCAAGGAGATTCAAACTATGGGAATCTTGGAGCGAAGTTACCTCAAGGTGTTCTTCTGGTGGGTCCACCAGGAACAGGGAAGACTTTACTAGCTCGAGCAGTTGCTGAAAAAGCAGGAGTTTCATTTTTCATCTTGTGTGCAAGTGAGTTTGTGTAGTTGTTTGTGGGAAGAGGAGCTAGTCATATAAGGGATCTCTTTAAGGAGGCTAGAAAGCATGCGCCATCCATCGTTTTCATCGATGAACTCGATGCAGTCGGGCTCAAACGTGGTAGAGGCTTCAACACTGAGGGCGACCAAGCATTAAACCAAGTACGTGTTATCTTTTCAGCTTTGAGTTTTTATAAGTTGCAATACCAAAGTTTGTGGACTACAGTCGGCAAAATGATTAGTGTGTTAAATATGATAAGAATATTTTTGTTATAATAATCTAGTTTTTTAATGGATTTAGGAGGTTTTATGCATTGATACACTTTGGTCGACCTCTGACCCGGTCGACTATTTGACGTTATCCGTTGTAAGCTAGTTGATCTTATTTGACATGTTTTACCCGTTAGAGATATGATAACATCATAAAATGAATCAACATGTTTATATAATTAATGGGTCGAAGTTGTCACCTATGGTATTGACAGTGTGTTGTTACCAGTTGTTAATAGAAATGGATGGATTCAAGTCAGATAAGAAGGTGGTGGTAATCGCAGCAACAAACAGACCTGAAATGTTGGATTCAGCTCTAGTTCTTGCTGGCAGATTTTTATGAAAAGTTTTGGTGAGGGAACCTAATGAAGATGGAAGGAAGAAAATCTTGGCCGTTCATTTTAGAGGAGTCCCCCTCAAGGATGATAGAGAAGTCATCTTCGATCTAATTGCGTCATTGACACCAGGTTTAGTAGGTGCTGACCTGGCAAACATTGCCAATGAATCTGCTCTTCTTGCTGCACGTAGAGGTAAACACTACATGCTCTTCTTGCTGGTTGAATTGGGAATGGGTCTACCTGCATATACTTGCTTATCCATTTTTTTTATAAATAATTAACTACCGTGTTAGAGTTTATCACGAATAATTATATAGATGGTCAATGTGTTAATTATTCAGAAACTATATCATTATGAAGCGATTTTATGAATTTGATTACATTTGAAATGACTTTTGGCCCATTTAACTTTTTTGCTACTGTATTTCTTTTGACTTAACTCACTCGACCCCATTAGAGATACAACATAACCCAGATTAATCCATTTATCGGTGAATGGGCAACATTGTCATCTCTAGTTACCTTACATCATTTGACTTGATTGATTTCACAGGTGGAGTTTGTGTGTCGAAAGATGACATAATGGAAACTGTTAAAAGAGCCAAACTGTCATTTGACAATAGACAGCAACATCGAGAGTTTAGTGAACAAGAAGCTCAGGAAATCTATTCAATCTCATCAAGACTATTTTCACAGTCAAAGTTTAACTTCTGAGCAACAAAAAGCAGATAATACTCTTTTTTGCAGTTGATTTGGTATGGAGTTCCTACCTATAGGGTTATAAACGAGTTAAACTGTACCATTTTCCGTTTATTAAATAGGTTGAGTTTGACTACTTTCACTTAGATCGTGATTTTGGCCCTGGATCAGGCCCGAAATATCTGAAGCGTCGAGCTTGTGTTAGGTTGGAATCGCGCCCCATGTCTACATCGGTCTAAGGGACTTACTAGTGTCGCATTATAGGTTACATGTTCTCTCTAAATTTGAACTTTAATTTTTGGAGTGTTCAACATACAAAAGAAAATTTATAAGATTTAACTTGAAACGTAGCAAGACTTTAAATTGATTAATTTTTAAAATGTCCATTGTATAATTATAGAAGTCATTATAACTAAATCATAACAATAATTATCATATCAACAAACAAATATGACTTCCAAAAGAGGATCTTATTAGATATATATTGTAACTTTTTTCTCATTAACTTTAAAATGAATGATATTCCGCTCTTTTTAATTTCAAGATGAGTTGAAGTTAATTTGTTATGTTACATTACAGTAGTACGGATGCTTATTCGTACATAGTGAATTTGTGATCGTTAGCTTGTGGTGGGTGGCATTGGCACCTATCATTTATTATCGGACCTTAGACCATGGTAGTATGGTAGTATGGTACTATAAAGAATCCAGCGGGTCCAGTGTGATGAATGAATTTACAAAAGTGGTAAGTGGTCTGGTCCACATCTGACTGTCATATCCCCGCATATTTTATCGTTTGGCCCAACGGACTAACGAAGAATCACGAGTTCTATTAACACATTTTTTATTTTTTTATTTTTTTGGAAACACAGGTAATCGTACACACCCTATACATGAGTATATACATTTCTATTAACCCATCTTCTATTATTACATAAATAATAACTTGTTTTAACTGTTAGGTTGCGTTTCAATTAGCGTAACTTTATGAAATTTGACAGAATTGAAATTTTAATTTCATTATATGATGTCGTTGGTTCAAAATTGAATTAAATTGAAGTTATGAATTTTTTTCACTCAAATGATTTCATGTTCTTTGAAAGTCTAATTCTCTTGACGAATTATAATTTTATCAAAAACATTCCGTAAACTAAATGTAGTCTTAGTTTTAAAATAAAAATATTAAGTTCCTTCACTAAACCTTATTCGATGAAGCAAATATAAAGTTACCATTTTTTAATCATACACTAATCCTTTTATCTATGAAGCAAATTGTTTATCTTTCTATAGCTTTAACATTCCTTTGTTGGTTACATAATTGTAGAATGCTTTTGTTTTTATTTTTAGATGATCAACGCGAGGAAGAATTAAACTTGAAAAAAAGTATAAATTATATTTTAGGGTGATTTTGTTTTTTATTTAGATGATCAACGCGAGGAATGATTGAACTTTGACGAAAAATATAAGCTTTCATATACTATCAAATGAAAACATGACGCCTAGAAAAGTGTATTGGTGATAAATATCGGAACATGTACAAGATACATGTGTGGACAAGTGTTTTATTGTATGTGGTACAAGTGAATATGTCTTAAGAAAGACAATTTTGGAACATGGAATCTATGTCGCACATGTTTCTATATCATTACTTTTCGAAAATACTTCGTATTCAAAGTTGTAATTATCAATCACAACTCTCAAACTCTCACCTCCTACGTTTAACAAAGCTAAATAATTATATGTGTAATGATATCATGAACAATAAGTTTTATTTTTATTTCATAAAATGTAATTAATTATAATAAAATTCATATACATTAAAAAAATTATTTCAATTAAATATGAATTCTTTATTCTACTATTTAAAGTAAAATGTTATAGGCCGATATATTTTTAGTTATTATTGTAAAATTATATATTTTTGTAAATGCATATACATTTATCTTATATAAAATTTTAAGCACATTATTAATACATGTCGTGTCTTTTAATTTACAAATACTTAATTCGACGTAAAAGAGGAACATGAAGACAATATCCATAGACTTTTATTAAGATTATAATGTTATCAGCTTTTTTACAAAAGAACCATGTGTCATTATTAAATGTGTAATATAATAGTTTCACTTAAACTACGATTACTTGGATATCACCTCCTATATTTAGCAAAGCTATATAACTAATTGTGCAATAGTGTCATAAATAATAATTTTTCTTCTTTTAATTTTGATTATAAATATAAATGAAGTTCATATACATTAGAAAAGATCCATTCAATTAATTTTGAATTCTTTGATCTACTTTTTAAAGTAAGATGTTGCAGGTTGCTATATTTTAATTAATTATTGTTGTAAAATTATATATTTTTGAAAATGCATATATATTTATTTTATATAAAATTGTAAACACCTTATTTAATGCATATGTTATATTTTAATTTTTAAATACTTAATTTGGATGAAAAGAAAAACAATAAACAAAATACACGTAGGTTTTTATCAATAGCATAAATGTCATTATTATTTTATTATTTCTTTACAAAATAAATATGTATCGTTATTAAGCGTGTGATATATTAATTTTACTTGAATTATGATTACTTGAATTGTGTGTGCACACCCATTACTATTCATAACTATTAGTGCTTTGACACAACTAATTGTCAGCTTAATTTTATACTTATAAATGTAAATTGTACCTTATATTTTTTTAACTATTTGTAAAGCAGCTGAAGTTGGAGTTTTAAATGTGATTTGACATAAAATACATAAAAATACTCAGAAAAAGGGGTACTAATATAATTTCTATAAGCTTTCATTTTTTCAATAGCTATTTGAAGTATTTTATTTTTTACGAGCTAATTTTTGCAATAAACTCTTATATTTTATATTTTTAATTGACAATTAACTTTTAATAACTATAATTCTAAGTAGTACAAAATTGAGTTAGTGTCGACTAGATTCTAACATATATAAATTAACTGTTACCCTAAATATTATAGTATCTTTTTGTGCATGTCATAAGCATTACATAGAGAAAATAAATATTACTTGACAAAGAAAAACAGACATATTTAAATATGAATTTTAAGTTGAACAACAACTTACTATTTAAGAAATTCTTAAATTGTTAAGAGAAATATGCATATTTTTATTAAAATAAGCTATGATTTATAATTTATTGTATATTGTTACTTTTTAAGAATAATTTACCATCAAATTATATAATAACATAAAAGATTACATTAGTATTTGTTTAGGCAAATGGTTAAAATCAGCAACATACTGCATCAAAATGTTTCAGATATGCAAAATATTTAATTTATTATCTAGAAATATATCAAATTAGAAGATTTCATGCTGATGTGAATAATATGGTAATCGATTACCAGATTATCCGTTAAACTTAATTATATAATTATGTTCTATAAAAATGTGACATGGATCATGTGATGTACACATGGATGATAGCTTTTAGTTTATATTTAATACCCCATTTTTATCATCTGTTCATAGTTCATTAGTTCATAACAAGACCATCAACAATATCGTCATTATAACACCAACACCATCAACATAAACACAACAACACTATCTAATTTTAGATTTAACGATTCAATGGAATTTAAAACCGAACCCTATCAGTTTACCCCAAATTTTTACTCCTTAAAACATCTATAAACACCTCAAACAGTTGCACGGATCTGATGACCGGGACAATACCCAGCTCCACCACCATCTACTGTAACAACCATATACGGCCAAAAGTCACCACCGATCCGTTCTCCCGTACCCTGCTCCAACTATAACCACTATATCCAGCTAGAGCCACCATCTATTCGTTCAGCCATGTCACCGCCGACTTGATTTTTTCAATTTTGTTTAATTAGACTTTTTATTTTGGATATTACTTTCACATTTGTTTGGATATGCTTGATTTGTTCAATGTGTTTGAATTTGTTTCAAATTTGTTCAATGGGTTTGCAAGGTTGGTATCTAAATCGGTGACAATGGTGTTGGTGAAAGTGGGTGGTGGTGTGCAAAGCACATTAGCACATCGTTTGCCCCTGATATTTAAAAGGACATTACTAATGCTGAACCGAGTGGTGGTCAGTATCATGTCTTGTTTCTTATTTTTGAATTTTGATTTATTAGTGAAATTACAAAATAAAACAATAATCAAGACAAAAGGATGATGATGATCAGGCGCTGCTGCTGTTTTGCTTGTTTGAGGAGTTTAAGCCGTTGAAACAAAAAAGGAAACAAAAATTGGAAAGTAAAATGTATTTTTTAATTAAATGATTTGGATGTCAAAAACTTCGACCCTTCTTTTTAAATGGGGTAGGTATACATACTATTTGCAAAAATCGTCCTCTTAGACTATCACGTGTCCGAGTAGTTAGTACTTTTTTATTGAGCAAAAGGTAAAAGAAATGATTTTATAAAGATATTAACACAAAATTAACCGGTTTGATGCTTACTTAGAAAAAATAAAGGTAACCTACATAAATGAAACATTTTGAAATAATGCGTAGCTGATTTTAACCGTTTACCATATTTATTTTGTGAGATGCAAAATAATAGGATTCATCTATTGTGAATCTATTTATTTTATTTATAACTAGTAAACTTCCTGCGGAATGTAGCAGTACATTATATATAAAAATATTATTGTTTATAGAATAGACAAAAAAATTATGTTGAATAGATAATGTAATTTGACTTATAGGCTGTTTTTAATTTTATAGAAATAACTTTAAAAGAATATATATTTTCAAGTTATATATGTTTTGATTTACATTGTACTTTCACTTTTGTAGTTCTTGTTTAAATTAACTAAGGGTGATTTAATCATTTTAAATCTTGAATCTTTTAACATTACAAAGAAAATATGTAAACAATTTATAATGTGTATAAATTTTTATATATCATCAAAATAATATAACATTAATAGTTTGTGTTTTACAGTTGACTACTGTTATTTAATGTTGATTAGAGATTTCATTTAAGATTTAAAAAAGTTTATTTAATAATTAATTTTAGAATAGACCCTTGAAAAAAACACGGAGCAATATTCAAATTATACGATTTTAATATTTACACAAATTATACAAACTTTTATAAATTTCATTTCATATTGAAGTCTAAGTCTATATATTCTCTTAAAAGACTACCTCTATAACGCGCGAGTTAAAAATACTCGTTAAAAAACAAATAAGAACATATGCTACACAAATTACATTATCACCACAAAATCCTTATAAGTTAAAGATAAGGGAAAATCACAAATCACGTTCTTTGACCGACAATATTAAACAAACTAATTCTTTGACTCAGGGTTTTAACAAAATAATCCACTTTTTCAAGCCCTATTAAGCGATCTAGGCAGAAATAGAAATAAATTAGAAAATTAACCGTTCAAGACAAAGTCAAATACTAAATTAATTAAAAGCCAAACATTTAACAAATAGATTTATTGAAAAGAAGACAAAGATAATAATGAAAGATCGCT
Source organism: Logfia minima (assembly GCA_963921325.1). NCBI lineage: Eukaryota > Viridiplantae > Streptophyta > Magnoliopsida > Asterales > Asteraceae > Logfia > Logfia minima. The sequence continues at coordinate 9,452,096 of OY992774.1, read as the reverse complement.
TATGGTCCCAGACAATCACCAACAAAGGAACAACTTATAGTTGGACACGTGGCTGAAACCTTGGGCAGATCAAAGGCGATCCCCTTTATAGCTTTAAAAAAATGTGGGGTCAACGGACGATCACTGTCTGATCCTTCCATTCCCTCTTAACACATGGCGATCACCATGTCCATCCTTGATCGCCACTGATTTTCCTTAGTTTTTAATGGGTTTGTACTATTATCTCATTTGATCATGATTTGTACAGCATGCATATAAACTTGTACCAATCTAAATATAAACTTGTACCAAATGCGACTTGCAAACAAGAAAATCTTGTCGCCATAGTACCTAACAGGTAGTCATGAGTACCAACTGGTACTATATAATCCATCTGAGTAATCAACTTCTCCAACTCTCTAATCGATGGAATACTAATTTTACCCGACAGGTATACCAGAACCCCACTGGGTACTTTTCTGTTTTGCAACATCTTTGTTTAATCTTCACTCCCAACATATTAGAATCCTCAATTCCTCGTATATGGTTAGTAAAAAGTTTTAGTAAAAATTATGAGTACTCTTCAGAAGTTATACATGAAATATTTTTTTAGCAGTATAATTGTTCAATGTAGAATTTAAAGATGTTATTATTGAAAAGTTTAAATAGTAATCGACGATAATTAACTGTGATTTTATTTTTGTTTTTTGTTTTTTATTTTTATACGAACCTGAGAAGAAAGAGAAAAGAAAAGGTGACTTTTTCATAAGAATTGTATAAACTTTTAACGTACATCACTCCTATGTGCAAATCTTGGGTGAAGATTGTAACGTGTAAAAAGGAATTTTATAGCATGCAAATCGATCATTTACTACTAAAAAATCTTCGTGTATTTAAAAATGTACGTCTAATTTTAGACTTAAAATTTTAATTGTTGAATATGATATAATAATTGATAGAAGAGAGAATAAATGAGATCTACGTGAATATTAAAATGTGTATGAATTTAAACATAGATTTAAACAAATATTTTGAACACATTTAACGTTACTTTTTACAAAATATTTTTAATGCGTTAATTATGAAATATAGAAATAAAATTGGTATACTATTCATCATTTTCATGGGATATATTATGGATCATTATGGCGTATAAAAACCCATTGGCATGGGAAAAATATAGAAAACATTCAAGTAACTAATTATTGTGGATTTATCTCACTGCTAACATCAAATACAGTAACCATGAGGGTGGTTCAACTAGTAAAAATGTAAGTACTTTCATTATTAAATTGTATAAAATCTTTAAGTTTAAACTTTCTTAATTGCAAACACTTTAAAATGGTCACGTCAACTTAAAAATAAAAAAATAAAATAAAAAATACGATACTGCTAAAAAAACATCAAATATGGTAGAAGGCAATTTCTTAAAAACTAATGTTTTCTTTTTAACTAAGTAAAACTTGTTAATTTTTTTAAATACGATACTGCATAATTAAGGAATACTGCCTAGAAGCTGAAACTTATCGGTTATAGGTCACTAATCTTCTAGCTAAAACAGGACCTATTAAGTGTAAGGTTATGAAAATAATGTATCATCTAATAATAGGAAAGACGTGACAGAAATAAAATATGCGTTATCACATATAAGATAATATAAATATAATATATATCAAAAAGAATTCATTCTCTTGTCTAACTTAATGGAGTTAATAAAATATGCGTTATTATATAATATAATATATCAAAAAGAACTCATTTTCTTGTCTAATTTATGGAGTTAGAAGATGGCTACTAGAATAATGGCATGTTGTCGCATAAGCTTGAAAAGTCGTCACAATACACCCTTTTGCAATAATATGTGGTCGCAAAAAGATCGTTTCTGTAAACCCGTATGTATTGGTCAATGGCAACAATTTTTTGAGATGACAACTTTTTAATATTAGTATCTTTAAGAGTTAGACCTTCTTATAATATATTGGGTATTTGTCAAACTCAATTTACTTTCAGGATAATAGCATGATCTACTGGTTAGATAGATGCTAAGACTGAATTCCACTCTAGTGATAATATATATCTCTCACTGTCTTTAGTCTTCGACTTGAACAGATGTCTTAGATATTCCATTTCAGCTTCAGGCTCTTGTAACTTGATATTGAGTTAAGTGACATATTAGTGAGCGATATGAAGACGAAAAATATTCAAGTTACGGATGGGGTCGCTGCTAACACATGTACCAACAAATAGAATAAGTTTATATACCAAGTATATAGTGGGTCGTTGCTTAACATTTGCAGCGGCTAGTTCACTAAGTCTATTCTAAGAGAAGGTTGTTGCTAACAAGTGCATCAACCAAATAAACTACTTAAGTTTATTTTGTCATATGAATTATATAAGTAGGGTCACTGACCCAACAAAACGCTTTACGGTTAACATTATATATGTGTGTGTGTGTGTGTGTGTGTGTGTGTGTTTGAACTTAATAGTATTCTAGGTCGACTTCATTGATGATGAAACGCCTTACAATAATGAGTTCATACTACGATTAACGTTTCACAAACTTATTATATTTGTTTGAACTTAATAGTATTCGAGGTCGACTTCATTGGTGATGAAACGTCTTACGGTAATGAGTTCGTACTACAATTAACATTTCACGAACTTGAATTATCTTTGATGTCGACATCATTGGTGTTGAATTGTAACCATTCAAACTTCATATTTGAGGTTGATGGAGTGAGTATTATATAGGTTAATCATTTAGCTAAAGTTAATCACTTCTTTTCTTATACGATACCATATGGTTCAAATAATACTAATACTTGATTCGCACCATCTTCGGAGACAACATGATGATTAATGCGTGTAAAGCGTCGATTTGCGTATAAAGATTTGGAAGTGGATATGAGACAGTACGACGTTGTATTATTAATTAAGAGTAACATTAAGTAAAAATAGAATTAAAATAAAGTTAACTATATATTTTATTTTACAATTAAATACATATAATTTAATTTTAATTTTTTCTTGATACTATATATATAGGGAATTAGTGACGAGATGGTCGTGGCAAAAGTCAATCTGAGAAATTTTTTATTTTGAAAGCAAATGAAGAAAAAAAAAACTAGTCAACTTGCATAAATTTTATCCTAATTCTAATAAACAGATGTGAAACCGAATAACCAATTCAAATTAAATCGAGAGTGCAGTAGAAAGCATTAATGTTTTCGAAATCAACAAGCAACGAATAGTTAAGGCTTCACTTGGGTATGTTTGATCACCAAAACTAGTCAACTTTTGTGAAAAATTGACTAGATATTGCAATTAAATTTCAATTTTATTCTATGATGAATCAAGAACACCTCATTCGAATGCAAGTTTCATATAAACGTGTATGCTATACCTACCTTTCCATGTGAAATGAAGATGTGCATTTAATTTACTAGTGTATCGAATAGAATACTTTGGTACCTTTAATGTTCATACATTATTGTTTCTAAACACTTAATTACGAGTACAATTAGTTACTTTAAAAGAATCAAACCGTGCTCGGTGATGATAATATATTAAAGATTTTGTACATGCTCTACCTTTTCCCTATTGCAACCATTTGCTAGCTAGCCCAAACATTTTAAAGATTTGTAATTAGCTGTATAGACTTTATGTATAAAGATTGAAGATGATTGTAAGGTCATGTTTTCATTAGAAAATACCAATTCTAAGCCTCTAAGGTTCGTACTATGCTGTCTTGTTTTTTCCTTTTCTTTTCCTTTTGTAACTTTAAAACAATGGAAAATTGCAACAAAATGGTCACTAAAGTTCCCAAAAAACTAGATATGAGGAACCTAAGTTCATCTATACGTTAAAAGGACTATAATAAGTTGAATTTTGCTCGAAAAATAAAAGAGTAAAATTTCATTTTATCAACAAAAGAAGCAAGATATTTAGTTGTTTATAGAGTTTTTCATTTTATACTAACCTTTTATGAGCAAAATTGAACGGTCACTTCTTTAACATGGGAACCGTTCCTCTTTTTAAGCATTTTTAGAGCTCCGTTAACTTGTTTTGGAATTTACCCTGAAATCAAAGATTATGAGTTATAATATATTAGTGACATGAATATGTTAAGTTTATAGATTGTTTATTCAAACAAAAATAATCACTATTATGCATTAGTTTTTTTAAAGCAAAAAAATTAAAGAATAAATTAAAAATATGTAAGTTGGTGAAGTTGCATTTAATATACATTATCATGGGTTTGTTGCATAGCCTTACAAGACATTTACAGTTTTGTGTTTTCTGCAGTCCCACTCATTCACACATCATTCCCTCATGGCTTTGACCCTACATTTCTCGTCTTGTCCATTTACTTTTTATTTTCTTATCAAAATCGTTAAAAAATTCTCAAATTTTCACTATTTCATTACATAGCTAAAAACAATTGTTTTATAGCAAAACAAGACCATTTACTATGATGTAGGACCGATAAATAGAGGCTGCTATATATTATATTGTTGCGAAATTTGGTTAAGAGAACAAGTTTCTCATACTTTGTAACCTATTAGTGAAATATTATATGATTAGGTAGATTTTGACAAAAACTTCATAAGGACATATAAAAAGGACATATATTATATGTTTAAAATTAAGTTGTGGTGAATGAGATATTCTGAAAAAAAAAAACGAGTCAAATCTTCCGTTCTATAATGCACCCACACGACCTGCGAACACTCCATGATAACTATTTGAAATATTCAGGGCTCGTGCATGCCGGTTTAGTTGCCACTTGTTGGCTGGTGCAATCCAACATACTTGCGCTTGATAATCGTTAATTAAAAAAATTGATTAGTTCGTTTAATGCATCCGATTTACATATTCCAAAAGATATTGTTTAGTGTAATATCATGTAAGGTGTCATCTTTAACAGTACTCTAGGAAACATGCTTGTAAACCGTTTTAAGGAAATTGCATTGACGCAAGCTATCACATCTATAGTTATCATGATCCTTTCTATGTAATTCAGTATCGCTAATGAAATTCAGTTTTGTTTTTAAACTATATCCCATGTATTATACTCGAATAAACAACCGAATAATGTTTTATAGTTATCTAATAATAATAATAATTACTCATAATAGTAAGAAAACAATGTCTTGTACGTACTGTGATTATTCAAATTATAACCAACCAATTCGTTTCTTGTAGTTGACAAGCTCATGATTATATAAGTATCAATTATTTAATAACATTAATCATATCATAGTACGTACATAAGATGTGTTTATTGACTTTTGGAATACACAGTCACATACACGGCATGCCAATCATGCAATAATACGACATAACTAATAAAACCAAGTGGGAATAATGAAATATATCAACCTTCAATTCTTTTACTGCTTCGTTCTTAAGTCCCATAATTTTGATATATTATTTTCAGTGTTTTCTAACTAAAATATATTAAATATCCATGAAGTGCTACTGTTACAAAGTATAGTAAGCATATTACCTTATTATTTTAAATAAATACTTATTAATTAAAATTTTCAAAATGTACGTGCGTTAATTAAAAAGTAACATTAGGCTAAAAAAGTGTGAATGTAAATGGCAAAAGGACCGTATATAAGAACCCTTTTGGTTTCGAACATCACCAATTTGCACACTACATGCAAGTGGCAAAGAAAACATATCGGCATTTACTTAAAATATTGTCTGTGAAAGTACTATGAAAAACAGCTCATTTTCATTTATTTTATATATTATTATTATCTGTCCAACTAAATATCATTTTTAATAAAAGTAGCATTTTAAAGTTTAAAATCAAGTTATTACAAAATTACTTATGAACTTACTTTTTTAAGTTGTACATTGTGATAATTAACAAAATGACACATTCAATTTGGATGTATGTGTACGTAATTACCCAATGAAAACTCCTAATAAATGATGCCATTTTCATCTAAAATTCCAAATAATATTAATTTGACATCTCTAAATGTGACATATTTACTCCTATGTTCCAATAACGTATACAAAAATGTAACTTCATAAAACAATTAAGTATGTTTTCTAACATTAACATAGAAACATACTCTTTTTGCTTTCTATTTTTGATCATTTAAAATACGCCTTTCAATCAAATAAAAAACAACCCGAATCTATTACTACTAGTAGTAGTTACATATAACAATTTCTTAGCTCTCTAAAACAAATCTCAAACGTCTAAGATCAAGTAAACACATACAATTATGGAAATTAGCGCATCATATTTCCATAAACCAAATTTAAACTTATTAACCAAAACGAATGAGATATTTTCTTTCAAACGTCTGTTTTTTCTTTTCAATTTTAAATAAATAAATTGTCATTATTGTATATAATTTTAATAAAATACATCATGCAAGTACAAATGAGCAACACAATTTTAACTCATGCGACTAAAATGAATTGTTATTCTAATAAACAAATAACATATTTACGATACAATTCGCATTTACATACATACAACTTGTAAAGAATATGAAGTTTTAAAAATGTAGTAGTACTTGCATTTAAAATAATATTTTAAGGAAATACTTAGAGAAATTAATTTATCCAAAAATCTATTAACCTTAGAGAAACAACCGGTAAATATAACGCTTATCACGAATCTCGTTGACCATTTGACCCCACAAAGCACAACTTGCAATTTTTTCAATGGTTGAACAAAATCACTTCCTACAATAATCCTATTTCCACGCGGGTCGGGTCATCTGACCCTTTAACATTTTTCACTATAAATACCCCTCAACTCATTTCATTAGAATTCATCAAAAATAATTGTTCTCTTGGGTCAAGCATATATATAACTTTATAGTTTATTTCCACAGGGCTTATAGCTCAAAAGAGATCTTGCCTTAGGATTATATAACCTCAAGGCAACATCACTTCAAGGCAAGATCACTTGACAGTTATTAAGCAACCCAACCACCACCCGCCACTGTACAAACGCCATCTACCACCATCATGGCAATGGTTAAAAAGGATGTTTCATACAAATTACTTAAATCTTTCGTACGCCATGCCAATTCAGGCCAACCCTCGTCCACCATTGCCACCCCGAAGTACCGTCAAGCACAACGGGCCGCCCTTAACGCCGGCACTAGTACTAACTACCCAACACAGCCACAAGCGGTTGCCACAACCAATGCTAATGAAAATGATGGTGAAATATTTGATTTTGAGGACACAAAGGCTTTGTTTGCAACGGTACCAACTGGGAAACTGTTGCATTCGGCTGCTACATTGAACATGGCGGCGATTGAGCCCATGGTGGATTTGAGCCTTTGGGTTATGAATTCGCGGTTGATGGAGTTTGGGTTGTTTAAAAATGCGGTGATGGGGACAATTAAGTATACCGCATATGATCATTTTGTGGCGGGTGGAGATACAGTTGAAACGGGCCAGACCTGCTTAAAGTTGCGGGATTCCGGGTTGAGAGGGATGTTGGATTATGGGTTGGAGCACGCAAATGACAATGAATCTTGTGATCAAGCTGCTCAGCAGTTGATTATAACTGCTGCAGCCCCCCAGTCTCTTCCTCCATCTTCGGTAAGTTTCTTCGTTTGGGCTCTCTACTTAATTCCCAATACTTTCTTTGAAAAAATTGACTGATTTTCTAAATGACCATTAAAACCTTACCCACTTTCATAAACGCGTTGTAGGTGGAAATTTTTACTCATGTATGTATCAATGGCTTAGATTTTTGGTTGTTTTTTTATCTCAAATGGTCAACTGATCATAAACTTTTTTGTTCTGGGCCGAACGGGCTCAAAGTTGTCCAACCTCTATATTTAATGCATACAACATTCTAAACCGTGTTACTCTTAATGTATAGTGTAGACTATATTTATAACAAGGTGGGAAAAAAGTGTTTACGGGTCAATCCAACTCGGCCCGTTTGAACCATTTAAAAAGTTACCGTTCAACCCATTATCAGATCCTTTGTCCATTTGCCACCCATAATGCTCATACATATTTGGGATATACCAAATCGTTTGCATGGCAACATGGGATCGAGCCCATTGATTGATACGTCAATTGGTAACTTTCATGTAAAAACATGATATTTTTGTTTGCTTTATGTTTATCTCAAGAATCTGTATCTAATTTGAAATATTTCTTTGAAAAAAAAAAACAGGTAAGTTTTGTGGCTGTGAAGGTTACAGCAATCTGCCCAGTGTATCTGCTCAGGAGAGTGAGTGATCTTCTTCGATGGGAGCACAAGAATTCATCTTTCAAGCTTCCATGGAAGCAACAAACTTTGCCAATATTTTCTGAATCCAGCCCTTTTTATCATACATTACAGCAACCTGCCCCTTTAAATGCTAACGAAGAATGTGATCTTGAATTAGCTCATCAAAGATTAGTGAACATTTGTGAAAAAAGCTTTGAAGGCAATGTCCCTGTCGTTATAGATGCAGAAGACACTTCAATCCAACCTGCAATTGATTATATGACATATTGGGCTTCACTTAAGTACAACGAGCCCCAAAAGCCCATGGTTTACGGTACCATTCAAGCTTTTTTGAAGGATGCTGGTGAGAGGATGTCTTTGACCAAAAATGCAGCTGACAAGATGGGTTTGCCAGTTGGGTTCAAGTTGGTTCGTGGGGCTTATATGTCGAGTGAAAGGAAGTTGGCTCATTCACTTGGTGTCGAGTCCCCTGTTCACGATACCATTTTAGACACACACAATTGTTACAACGGGTGTGCTTCATATATGCTTAATGCGATTTCTAATCGCCCTGGTGGACTCATTCTTGCCACCCACAATCTTGATTCAGGTAAAAAGATTTAATCATGGTTGAGTAAAAAGCTAAAAAAAAGATTCAAGATTTTGATTATACACTTCTTAACCATTGTATGGGCTTTTTCAATTATCATTACCCATTTGAAAAATTACAAAAAGATTGAAGCTTTTAAATACCCTTTTTAGTACCATCATATGGGTTGTTTCTAATCATCATCTTCCAAGTGAAAATATACAAAAAGATTCAAAAAGTTTGATCGAAACTAATGTGAAATAACAGGAAAACTGGCTGCACAAAAGGCCCGTGAGTATGGGATCGCTAAAGAAAGTGAAAAGCTTGAATTTGCTTCACTCTACGGAATGGCAGAGGCAATGACTTTCGGGTTGAGGAATGCAGGCTTTGGTGTTAGCAAGTATTTACCATTCGGGCCCGTTGATCAAATCATGCCTTACCTTCTACGTCGAGCGGAAGAGAACAAAGGGTTGTTGTCTTCTTCAAGTCTTGACAGGCAACTCATGATGTAAGAAACCCAAAGGCTTTTGTACTTTATGCATTCAAAGTGGTGACCAAAGATTTGATTTTGATGCTTGTTTCATTGTGTTTTTAATAGGAAAGAATTGAAGAGGAGAATGAAAGCATATTTTGGAAAAGAAACTGAGAACCAATTCAAACCAGAAGCTAACTCCATTGCTAACTAAGTAAATGACATCACCAAGTAAATATTTTGGATCAAGCCCTCCTTGTGATGTCACAAAAAGGTCACATATGTAACCAAGATGTATATAGACTGAAATAAGTATAAGTATATATATAATATACTTATTATATATATATGGGCAAGGGTTCTTTTTTCTTATACATTTTTTCTCTTTAATGAAAATCTTAAAGTGATTTTATGTATTCCTTTTGTTAATCTCATCGGAATTTTGCATTCTGTTTATTCAAAGTGTCTAATCATTAGTTTTTCAATATCAGAACTAGAAAATATGATGCATAAAATTATGTAAGATTGATATGCTGTAATAATTTATTAATGACATGTAATGTTTGGTAAAACTATCGATAAAATTATCTGGAAGCTTATAGTTGACGTTTATATTTAAAGTCGAGAGCTAGAGCTTATTTTTTGATAAATTGTTTGGTCAAAATTAGTTGGAACTTAAAGATGTGAATTGACGTAAAAGGACAAATAAACACATAATAAATAATTATATAAGAGGTATTTATGTAATTTCTCATTTCATAAGCTACTAGCTTATTTATAAAAGTTACTTCAAGTAACTTCTTTTAGAACTTATTTTTTCAACAAACTTTTGAAATTTTGTTTATCAAACAATATTAGAAGTTTAAGCTTATAAAAAAAATATGTTTAAGCTCTTATAAACTCGCTTGACAACCATGCTCAGGAAATTAACATATTCTTTGTAACAACTTTACCAAAGACCAAAAATACTAATGTTATATTCAAAAAAAATATCTTAACATCAAAAGTTGCCTAATAAGTTCAGCTAATAAGGTCAAAACATATCATATTCAAAACAACAAAATATAATCGCTGCAGTTTGTGGAAGAAAAAAAGAAGAAGCTTGATATCGAAAATTTATATACATAAAAGTATCTTTAAGTCGATTTCATATATACAGACACAAATTAGAAGATTGAGAAAAAAAAGATTGAACTCGAATCAAAATTAGGTTACCTGTACTTCGTGGAAGAAAGGAAAAATAACGATAACGATACAACTAATGTCGGCGTATATTAATTTTGTTAGGGTTAAGGGTAGTATAGTCTTTGGAGATTCAATGGAGGGAAGGAATTAAATTACATTAGACCACTCCTAAGAAATTACAATTCTTTAAAATAAAAAAATGTAAAAATTTAATTCCTTTCATTTTGATCGACCAAACACGTTGCATAATAAAATTCAATGTCAATTTCATCATAATCTTTCACGTTCTGTCAAACCAAATACACCATTAAAGTTTTGTCACAATCTAGTTAGGACTCGTAAAAATCTAATTAATAGCTGAGCCCCAGCCCATTCTCGGACCTTTGAAACTCAAAGGGATAGGTCTTACACCTAAACCCGGGGCATGTTCCTAATTCCCCTATTAATAAAGAAAAAATGATGAGTTATGTTAGCGGTATAAAAGCTTATGTGCACTTAGCCAATTACTTACAAAATCACTCCGGAGCTGAGTGTAAACCGGTAGTTCAGCTTCTATGTGTGGGAATTTTTCTCTTGTCTCGATTTTATTGTAATTGGCAAGAGTTTTTTCATCTCTTTTATAGTCCTCGCAGTAAAAGCCTCAGATAGTACTCTTTAACTTCTAGCGTCTTGCTAGTAATTTTTTTTTTCTATATATATTTCTGCCGTTAAAAAGAATTTACAAATGCAATAGTGATTATGTAGAAGTTATAAAGTTTAAAGGTTAAAATTGTAAATATTTTTTAGAGGATTTATCCTATCAGTATATGTGTGTTAATAGCAACATATGTGTGTTTTTTGTTATTTAATTCTATTTGTTGTTCATCAACTGATATCATGGAAAAAATAGGGAAAATTTGCAAAAACAGTACAAAAAGCTCTCATAACAAATCTAGTCAATTTACATATCCATAACGACGAGCTCACACTCCCTTAAATGCCTTATGCTCACAAGGTCCAGTTTATCAATAAAAACTTCAAATTACACGAATACAAGATATGTAATGTCCGTTTACACAAATGCAAGATGTGTAATGTACGTTTACACGAAGTGCCCCGTGAAAGGACTGAAACTATTTTGTTGTAACCATTATGATACGAGTAGAGCCATATATATTCTTTGGCAGGAATTGTTGTCATCTTTCAATCATAGAATCACACTTGATTAAGTTTTGTGCAGTGACCCATGTAGGCTCGAGCAAGAGGACACTTATGTAGGAAATATAGTACCGAAACAGTTTAATGACATCATATAAGATTACAATACAATTACAATGTTACACTCAAAGAATATAACATGAACATAATACGTAGTATAATCTGAAAAATATAATCTGAAAATGTTGAGGTCCGTGTTAAACAAGTTTCCCTTAAAATAGATTCGTCGTTTATTTTTTAGAGATACAATGGTTAAAGCAGTTGCACTGCCGGACGTGACCAATATGCCTAAAAAATATCTTAAGAGCTATCATGAAAATATGAAGTCTATTTATTTTTATATATGTTCTCAAAGTATTGTGTGTATATTTTTAGCCACGTTTTCATCTAATTTTAATTAGAGAACAAATCTCTAAGTTATATCTCAACGAGATAAAGCAAACTGACTAAATAAATGACAATTAAATACTATTAGTGTTCATAAGTTTTGAAAAGATGAAACGTCATAATTAGTTGCAACTTTTCCACACATCTTGATCATCAATTGTTATTCATACATGAATTTATTTCCAACAACATATTCATGATTTAGCTTGAGATGGTCATTGTTTATATGTATATTATTTTTTTTTGTCTTTTAATAAAGTATTTACGATTAGATTAAAGTATAATCGATACATTATACAAGAAAAAAGAAAAGTCATACCGTTACTTTTTACAAAGTTCTTTATGAATGAGTTTTATGAAAAAGTAAATTATTAGTAAATTGTTAAAATTAGTAAGTTACCTTTTAAAATAAACATTTTTTTAAACAAATTAAAATAAAAAGTAAGATATTGTTTTTGGAACGTTATGGAATTAAAATATTGAAGATAAATTTGCATACAAGAGGTTGATCAAGTTTACTTGGTATTTTAAAACGATTTCCATTATATAATAACTATCATTAACTTTGTGACAAAATATATATGATTAATGGCAATATTTGAATTTAGCTGATATAATAAAATAAGATGAAGCTGAAACAAACAATAACAAAAATTAGAAATGCATCTTTCAATGTTACCCTATAAGGGTTTTAAATCTCTAAATATAAAAATAGAAAAAGAAAAGAGAGAATATGCTTTAGTTTTTAAATGCAGAAGAATTTTAGTTTTCTCTAGAGGAAAATATTCATTAAGTAGTATTTTTTAACTCTATTCAATACTTTTAATATCTTAAAATGTATTAGTCCTATTTATATTTTGCTATAATTGCAATTACTAAGTATTGTTCTATTACAAAAGTATTGTTCTCAATTAATTATTCTTAATAATTAAATTAATTACTAACAATAAAAAATAAGAATTGAAAGAGTAAAGATAACAATCATAACAAAATTTATAACTTTTTCTAAGTAAAAGTAGATGAAGTAAAATTAAATTTACGGGGAAAGTTCAAATACAATTAGTTATTATGGTATTGATGGTAGGAATGAACTTTTTTATTTTTTATTTTAACATTAACTAATCTTTTTAATAAAAAAATTATATCAAAATTATTAGAACCCTATATTCTTTAATACGAAATAATTTTTTTTCAAATATATATATATATGATATACAAATTAAATTTGTATATCACAACTTTTATAATTTTTTGTGTATCACACTAAAAATTTATAGTGTGTATCACACATAAAAATTATAAAGGTTGTGGTACACAAATTAATATGTTCATCATATATATATATATTTAAAAATTATTTCAAATTAAAGAGCATAGAATTCTAATAATGTTGATTAATTTTTTAATCAAAAAGATTAGTTAATGTTAAAATAAAGAGAAAATTACCCAAATAAGCGATTTAAATATAAATTTACGAAACTAAACCGTGTCAGAAGACTTTTTCAAAAATAGACGAACAAATCACCTAACTGGAAAAACATCTCAGGCGAGCTAGGCTATTTGCAACGGTCCAATTGGGTCGTGTCACGTGTCCAAATTCAATCGCTTTTGACTAAATCTTTGCACAAACATCATATTTTTGGACAAATCACCTAAATGGAATTTCCTTAGGCGAGCTAGATGATTTGTTTGTCTACCCATTTATAGTTTTCAACGTGTAACCTGAAGCTAATCGCCTAAATATTATTTACATCAGGCGATTTGTGAGAGTTTTTTTAGTTTCGTGCCTAGATGATCTTTATCCTTTTTTTTTTTCTTCATTTGAGTTATTATCTTATTTTTTCAATTGAAACTCTCTATCTAGCTCAAGTCAGTTTTTATCTTTTAAAGTGCAAAGAAGATGGTGTCCAACCGTCCCCAATCGTCTAAACCCTGGTTTGACACGAAAATCGAGAATTCAAACGAAATCGCCTAGCTCGCTTGACATAATTTTAATTTAGGCGATTTGCTTGAATTTGACTTTTCAAAATGTCAAAGGCGATTGAATTTGGACATGTGGCATGACCCTATTGAACCATTTCAAATCGCCTAGCTCGCATGAGATGTTTTTCCATTTAGGCGATTTCTTTGTCTATTTTTTAAAATGGATCCTGACACGGTTTACTTTCGTAAATTGATATTTGAATGGTTTATTTGAGTAAAGTTCATTCTTACCATTACCACTGTAACAAACAAAACTACAATAAACTCTTCCATAAAATTTATACATAAAGTTATCTCTCTAAAGTAGTCGGTTAAAGATTAGATACTTTTAAAGATTGATATGATAAAAGACCTTTTTCTTTTATATTTAATTAGAGAAAATAAAAACGGAACTATCAATTGAAGATGGAAAATTATCGGTTTAATAATAAAATTCATGAAATAAAAAGAATATTAAATTAGGAAAATGTTTAAATAGAAATATTTGTTACGATAGTAACGATAAAAATGAATATTTTTATTTTTAATTTTAAAATTGACTAATTTTATTAATAAAAAATTTATATCACAACCATTTAAAAAATTTCTCTTTAAGATGAGATACATATTTTTTTAAATATGTATACAAAACGAATATTTTATGTATAAAAGTTGCATATCACAAATTTTAATTGTGTATCATATATCTTTATGAAAAAAGTCAATCCCATATTAAAGAGAATTAAATTATTGAAAATTTAGTATTATTTTTCTTTTAAATATATGTTAAAATTAAAAATAAAAATCTTCATTTTTACTAAAATGATTCTACAATAATTTTTATTCGTAGAGCTATTAAATAAAATTAATGCACGTCACAGGTAACAGACTGATTGTCTACGTGAAAGTCTCGGAGTATTTAAATGCACATTCAGAAAATCTTTTCCCGTGTTTTACACCGTCAAATGTAACAAAATAAAACTGTAGATTCGTAATTCACTTTTAGATGTTTATAACTTCTTCTAGTTATAATCTAAAGCTTCCGTAAATTAAGAAGATAATGCACGTGGTTAGCACACGAGAATACTCTTTATCATCAGTTTATACCCACCACACGCATAACACATGTTCTGATCACATGTACCGTTACTAAAATGTTGAAAAACAGTCACTACACACTAGACTTAATTATGACAAACATACCTAATTAACTAGCTAAACAATCTTTGATCTCCCGTACAATCTGTTCTTTTATTAAAATCAGAAAAAAAATATATATTATATATATGATATATGATATATGATTATGCATGCATGAGTACCATAATAGAAAAAACCTGATTCATTTATTTAGTTTTCATTTGTTTAGAAGTGACAAATGAAATCAACGTCTAAGACAAGCAATTAGTGGACTACTAATACTATCACAACATAACTGAGTGTTATTTGTGGCAAAAGATTAATAACCGGCTACTCAGAACGGTTCACAATTGACTATTTATCGATAATATGGGACATACCTGACTCACTTAGCGATTATGACAATGAGTGTCATTACTATTACTATTACATTAGAAGAGAAGTAGCTAGTAATTAAAGATGAAACTGGTCATTTAGATCAACATCTTTAGAGAAGCACAAGTGTAAAATCACTTCACTATAACTATTACAACAACGTTAAAATGTGTAGGCTTTGGAGCACTTGGGAGAATCGGCAACTTTTAAAGTTTTCTTCGATGAGTTTATGTGCTTTCCTGCTTCGTATTTCAACTCTCAAGCTATCGCTCTACTCAATCTTGTTGTAAGAGTCCTCAACCGGTTTCCAAATCTTTAAAGACCTGAATCTTGTCTTTAGTGACACCATCAATCTCTAATACCATATTCGCCATAAACCTATAATTAAGTGCAGAACATTCAATTTCAATCAATAAATTATATTATATATATAAATATATGAAAATCCTGTTATGTTACTTGTAGTTTATATGGAAAGTATAGTATCAGACATGAGGGAAGAAAGAATTAGGAAAATGAATACCTATGTGTGTATGTTGAGAGATCGAGGGAGGATTGAATGGAGTTAAGAGACCTTTTATATTGGTATCTTATCTTATCTTATATTTATTTTGCCTTATTATTTTTCTTATACTTGACATTGTTATTTCAACACTAGATTGCATTGTTTTAGTCTGTGTTAAACATGACATGTTTCAGTTCATTGAACCTTTACCTTAGAAATTTAGATACAAACTGCAATTGTAGAATTAACCTTTTCTTCTAATGTTATAAGTTTGGGACTCACAGTTATTACCTCTCCGTCCTTTAAAAGAACGTCACATTATTATTTTTATTTGTGTAAAAAAACGATTCTTCATTTATCCAAAAAATATATACTAAAAACAATTTAAGTCTCATCTTACATTTATTTATCTTCCGATAACTCATTTCTTAAATATTTAATGTCACACCTACTTTGAATATAAGGGTATTAACTTTATCATCAAATTCTTTAAAAAAATTGTTGGTAAACGTTACAGTATGTTTTATTAATATTTCAGCAAGCTTTTAAATAATGTATGACCGTACGTAACAAAAGACCCACATTTTAGATCGTGTTTCACTCTTTTTGTACAGAAAATAATTTGGAATCTGCTTTTAGCAAAAAATATAAACAGAAAAATGCATTTAGTGGGCCTCCTTTAGATATAGTTAACTTGGGCCTTACTCTCGTATGGTCATATAAGCAATGGTCATGGATAGCATTATAGCAATTCGTTGTGGGTTATTGTGGCTGGATGGACCATTCAACTCAAACGCGGCTTGTATATTTATCCTGTCAAAATACTTAAACCCAACGTAGACATGTTGACCAATGTAACTCGACCACGCCCCCACAATCGGGTTTCGTTTTTTAAACGGGTTATGAGGGGCAGTATAAGGGTATAATGAATGGGTTAGCTATCGGCTTTACTAATGACTAAATTTGTTTCATTTGAACCCATATTGAAACTGGCATTTGCTGCTGCAGAATAAACTAATTTAAAGTGTGGTAACATGCTCGATAAGTCATGAGTAGTCGAATTTAGAACTCAAGGAATCTTAGTTTTAACATGTTTATAAAATATGATGTATAGGTGCATCGACTCATCAAGTTCGTACTTAAATATTATCCACCTATATAATTAAGCAAGGTATAGAAGTACTCAAATAAAATGACATGTGAGAGAGAAAGTTAGTGTTTAGATTGTCTTTCATTTTGTAAGGGAACACTTGTTTAGTATTGTATAGTATTATTTCTTATTTCATTATAATTGACTGTTAAGTAATCATCTAGTTTCTAGTAAAATTTAAAAATATATATTTTTCATCTTTATTTTGAATATAACATTCATATATAGTTAGAAATTTTACTTTTTCAAGACTAACTTAAAAAATAATACAGTTTGTAGTCATGAGGACTTCTATGCACTACAACTAGTTTAACGTAGGTTCGCACAAGGATTCGTTGTCAGGTTTTCAATCATCGCATGAAATCAGTTTGTATGTAAACAGTACATATGTTTTTCACCCCAAATTTAGAAAGCAGTAAAAAACAGTAAAATAGGGGCTTTGAACTCACCTGGTGAGCTTATGTGAATGCTAGCAAATAATAAGAGTGTTTGCCCAAAAAGCCTCCTAGCGCCCTAAACGCATGAGGTCGTTTGTGTAAGTAGATAGCTAATCGCATATCTAGATTTGTAATAGTAGGTGGCTACCCGCACACCTAGGTTGATATAAGTAGATAGCTACCCGCATATCTATGCTAGTTGTTCACTCAACCAGTATGTTGGAAATGTGTTTCGTTTTCGAAAAGCATATGACCCGTTGGTGATAGTTTTGTATATACATGTATGTTTCTCGAAAACATCGTTGTTTTTGTCGTTCCAAGTGTGGGTTAACTATTCCTACTTTCATATTAAGTTTGGTTTATAAGACTCGTTTCCTGGAATTCAAATTGGTTTTGTTATTGATTTTCCCTCCAAAATATTTATTGCATTCTAAATTTATGTTTGCGATAATCATACGCTTATTGATCGTTCTCGTCACGCCCCCGAGCTTCCGCACTTGTTACACGTGAAACGATTTTATCGGGGTGTGACATATATAGACTCGTGAATGAGATTTTGGAAGAGCTTTAACTAGATATATTTTTATTTTGTTTTTCGGTTGATAAGTGATAACCCTCTAACACTTATTTAAATTTTAATATAATATTTCGAAATCGAACTATCCTAACTTTATTTGGATTCTTAAATTTAATTTGGATTCAATTAGACGACAAACTTCATTTTCTTTAAACTTGTTTGATCTTTCGAAGCTTTCAACTTTTAATTTTAATCAAGATTCATATTCTAAAGTAAAAGTCTTGTTTGGTTGTGTATAACGGAGCTTTAACTTTGAAAACAAAAGCTACAAACTAACCACTACGAAAACAAGCGTTTCAAATGTGAAGATTTTATAGGGTGTTATCAGACCTGCTATGTTATACAGGTCAGAGTTTTGGCCAATGACGAAGGCGCATGCGACTAGGATGGAAGTAGCTGAAATGAGCATTCTAAGGTGGACATGTGTTAGGACTATGTTTGACATGATACTGAATGGAGTTTATCGGGAGCAGTTGGAAGTGGCGACTATTACCAACAAGCTGAGAGAAGGACGATTGAGATGGTTTGAACATGTCTGAAGGAGACTACAAACAACACCAGTTAGGATAATAGAAGTAATCACAATTGATGGCCATAGGAGGAGGGGTAGACCTACTCAAACTTAGGTGGGAGGATAAAGTAAAACTCGATCTGAAGGAGTTGCAGCTGTCCGAGGACATGACCTCTGATGGGAACGTGTGGAGGCTTAGGATTAGGATAAAAGAGTATTTTGAGTTGGCAGTTTAGGATCTTTTAGGGTATCTAAGCATACCGTCGTAGCATTATATATTATATATTATATATATATTTCATATGTAGTTAGATTTATGTACTCTCTAAGATTTACTTATAATACATATACTACAATTTATATTTACAACACCCATATATTCTTATATATTTTATATATATATCGATCGTATATACCTTTTTACAATTATTTAATAATTAACTCTACAAAAATAAATATATTGAAACATGCTTACTTTTTAAACACATAAACACTTATAAATAAGCAATAACAAACGCCCCACCACCCGAGTGAAAATGCTTTACGTAGACATAGTTATAAATAGGAACACTCGATCAATACATTGAACCAGATTATTTAATTTAAGGTTGAAATTGAGAAGAAAACAAAATTAAAGCCGTAAAGTTCGGTTAGAGGTTAATCTATGTGTCGAGTCGACTAACCAATTACCAAACCGCGTGTGTGTGTGTTTTTTTTTTTAACATAGGTCACCTTAAATTATGTGTTACACCCAAAATGCAAAATTACAAGCTAGGGTTAACGAAGATGGATGGTATTAAAATATGAATCGGAGAGTTTAAATTAATTATTTGGATGGCGATATTGACAATTGAAGAAGAAGAAGAAGAAGAGGGGATTCCAGTGATCCGCAGACGGCAACGATTCACCGGAGAATCGCAAAGATCGGTTCAACGATCGTGGATTGTATCGGAGGAGGAAGATGACGACGATATTATTACTTCAAACAGAAAAGAAGTAGTAGAATCGAATACACCTAAAGAGATTAAGTTTAAGTTTGAGATTCCGGGTGATGAACCTGCACAACTAAAGGCGCTGCTCACGGATATAGACGTATTCGATTGCCCCGTTTGTCTCCATCAATTGTTCACCCCTGTCTTCCAGGTTAATTGCTACATACAATCTCTATTATTTTATGTTAAATAAAACTGCAATTCATTAGTGCCTATAAATATATTGGATTAGGTTTTAAGATATTGTTGTGAGAACTTTTAAATAACATGATTTTTATACATGTAAATGCAACAAATTATATATAAATGTTATTTAATATTCATATTATTGCAAATAAAAGTTAAAAACCACAAAATGCATGTTGCATTATACATTATATGAAATGTTCACATGTGCACTGACCAATTGTGCACAATTCGTGAATGAAAAAAGTATAAATTTGATTTTAAAGGTAACTTTGAGGTTCTCTCATACTATTGTGTTTATAACCTTAATCTTCATCAATATTCACCTGTGATTGAATCTACTCACATGTGAAAATCTACATAAACTTAAAAAGTTCTTGAAGTTCTGTACCTTTTTGTATATTTATCGATAAATTTTGGACTTGTAGTGTGAAAACGGCCATATAGCATGCTCCTCTTGCTACTCCAAGGTTAATAGAAAATGTCCTTTTTGCTGCATGCCAATTGGTATTCGTTGCCGAGGACTTGAGAGGTTTATGGAATCAATGACTATATCATGCAAATATTCTAAAAATGGTTGCACAGAGATGACCCCTTATAGTAAGAAGATTGAGCATGAAGAAACATGTCCCGGACTCACATGCTATTGCCCTTTGTGTCACTTTTCTGGTTCTGCCTACATCATCTACCTCCACCTCCCCCTCTCACATGCAGCTTCAGTGACCCATTTCACCTATAACACCGCCTTTTCCGTTTCTATTGATAACAATCAGAAGCAAATGTTTCTTCAACAACAACAACGTGCAAGTGTTGTATTCGTCCTCAATCATCAAGTTCAGGAAGAACATGGACAGCATGTTTTTTATCTTGTCTGTATCGGAAGAACAAGCTCAATAAAAAATAAGTTTGTATATCAACTAACTGCTGAAAATGAAAGCATGGATACGTGTCTTACACTGAAATCAGTAGCAGAGGTATACACAAAGTTATCCAACCATACACCCGTAAAAAATTACCTAACAGTTCCATCCGAGTTTGCCGATTACAATGGGCTTCTGTCTCTCTCTGTCTGCATAAATTCTTCTGACCTTGAGGCTGAACCAGAGATTTCTCGCTGTAATGCACATAAAGACTCAAAGGTGGTGCTGTCCGATCCCAATGTACTGGATTGTTCCATTTGTCTCCAGCTGTTGTCAACTCCCGTTTTCCAGGTATTTTTATGCGTTTGTCTAACTTATACATTAACAAAATTACTATACGTCAATGTGTTTGATGATGTATTATGAATTTGCTTCTGCATATCATATGTCTTGCCTACATATCGTTTATTAAATATGTTATGTTATGTACCTTGCTGTGTGTGATGCATGCAGAAAACTTCACAACTGTGAAGCCTTATACAAGTATTGGGAATAACATTAGCAAACTTATTACTATTTCAGTATTTTGGTCATGGAATGTATATATCCACTGCAGAGACATAAGACAACAAAATTCAAGGCCTTGGGTAGATCACTTGCAAGAAAGTGCCCAACTACTTTACATTAAACAAGAAATCAAGATTGCACCATGAAACTAATAACTAACAGGGGGCTCTGGTTATACTCTCTATACATTAAACATTACACTCTGGTGATTGAGTGCACTATGTTAAGTTAGTGAAGCTTTTTTTTTATTTGGCTTCACATAAATTTATGAAGGAGTGAAGCTTTATTTTTAACCTTCACTCTATTATTAAACAGTGAATCAAAAAAATCAAGCTTCACCAGAATTACAAACTGTGAAAGTCCTGCTTTCATTGGGGTGTTTTTTTTTTTTTTTTTTGTTAAGTATGTCAGCTATGTTAACATCGATCTTGGTTTATGCCATTGCAGTGTGAGAACGGGCATATAGCGTGCTCAACGTGCTACTCCAAGCTAAAGAGTGGTTGTACTTATTGCGGTTATAAATATAACCGCTGCCGGGGTTTTGAGAAGGTCATTCAATCAATTGATAGGATAACATGCAAAAATGCCAAGTATGGATGCAAGAAGATCAAGGCTTACAGTAAGAAGAGTAAGCATGAACGAAAATGTCCCCGTGTCAAATGCTTTTGTCCTCTCCCATCTTGTCCTTTTGCTGGTTCTTGCTCAAACGTGTACGTTCACTTTGGCTATCGACATGAAGCTTTCGTTACCAGCTTCGCCTACAATACCACCTTCTCTCTTTGTGTTGACATAAATCAGAAGCATGTGTTTCTTCAAAAACGAATGGGAGATATCATCTTCATCCTCAATCATCAAGTTCAACAACATGGAGAACGGGCTATCTATATTGATTGTGTCGGCACAAGACCTAAAAGAAGTCAGTTTGTATATCAACTGACTGCTAAAACCACGGACACTTCTTGGTCGTTTAAATCTGTACCAGAGATATACACAAAGTGGTCCGAACATTCACCCACAAACAACTACCTAAAAGTACCATCTGATTTTGCAGGTGGTTGCAATGGGTCTCTCTCTTTATCTATCTGCATAATGAACGGTATCCCACAACCTGATTTCCTTGTATGCTAAGTGATAGTTTTAATCAATTTTAAATATTCTTTTATCAAATATAGTTATACTTTCTTTTTGGGTAATTGGTGGCTTAATGTTATATGTTGAAGTTGGTACTAATCAAGTGAACATTTTGTAGGATATGAAGCTTTAAGAGTTATCCGTTCCGGAGATGTTTGAAGGATATAATATGAGCTATGAAATGGAGGATGATGATTAAAAATCATTATGGGTGAATTTGGCACAATTGTATGATGATGCAATTCTTTCTTTCCTTTATGCTTGGGCAGAAATAGTAATCTAGCTTGTTGGATTCAATTTGTACTTTCGTAGAGCGAAAGCAGGAGGGGGTGTAATACATGAATAGTTTATCGTTTGAAGAAAAGGAGCATCAACAATTATTGTGAGACCTTTTTTTTTTTTTTCTTTTTCATGTATTGTTTTCTATTATGTCAACCTGCTTCTATGATGTATAACTACGAATAAAAGATAAACACAATCTATTTACTACACTTGGTTGATACACCTGGTCATGTGGATTTTAGTTATGAAGTATTGAGATTGTTGGCTGCTTGACATGGTGGCCTTTTGGTTGTTGATGCTGCTTGACATAATGGCCCTTTGGTTGTTGATGCAGCCCAAGGTGTACAAGCGTAAACCATTGCAAACTTTTACTTACCTTTTGAATATATTCTCACTATATTACCTGTCATAAACAAAATTGATCAACCAACTGCTGACCCAGAAAGTGTTAAGGCACAGTTGGAGTCGATGTTTGATCTTGACGTGAGTGATGTACATTTGACATCTGCAAAAACGCAGATCCATCGCGTATCTATGGAAAAAGAAATTTATAAGCTCTAATAGTTCTATTTGATGATTATTCTATTATCTGGTATCAGTGTGCAATGTCTTAAAGGTGGCAATTTCTTTTGAATTTTCCATTATTTGTGGATGATGTAATGCCTAATTGCCTATATTTCAGTATTGATGTGTATACTACTCCAAAGAAGGTATGCATCATCATTACAAATATATTAAATTTCTTAACTTTCATTGAAAATAACTCAGAAAGTGTTGGGTATGCTTGTGCATTATAGATCTATCGTGCTAGGCTCCTATATTTATGTTTTTCATATCAACCACATGTAACTATGGTTTCGAGTTCGTAATTCAAGACTATTATTTCAATTTCGCTCTATATCCGTACTCATCTTCACGTTCTGTAAATTTTAGGAGTCGATTGAAGAAATGCGTATAGTTTTAGGCTAGACCAAATAGCTTTATCTGTTATGTATGTGTTTTTGTTTCGATTACCAAATGTGAAACAATGATTTTGTGCAGATACACTTTCATTTGAATATCTACTTTCTCATGTATCAGTTAGCTTTTGATTTGGAAATCAAACTAATCAAAGATATCATCTTTTGGTCTTACAAGTAGGTGAGACTATTGTATGAGTTTTTGAATGGCTTGATTATATATCACCTATTCTATAATTTTTAAATTTTTGGTATAATTAGTTGTGTAATAACTAAGTGTTTAGTCTTTATTATTATTACTTATACTTATACTTATATCATAAACAATCTATAATAATAATAATAATAATAATAATAATAATAATTTATCTTATATTTAGATCATAAACAATCTATAATCTATAATAATAATAATAATAATAATAATAATAATAATAATAATAATAAAGTATCTTAATATATATAAAGTTTGAGTTTTATGTAATAAATGTTGGTCATCTACAATACTATATCTAAGTAATATAAAGTTTAAAAAATAGTAGCAGGGTGAGTGGTAGTTGAAGGAGTAATGAGAATTACAATTACGTTTAGTTGTTTTATATTATTTTTGTCAATATAATAGTAAAGATTATTTATGTATTGCTCCTAATGTATTTTATTAACTGTTATAGTTACTTAATGAAATTTGATGTAAAAAATTGGACAAGCTCATTCACCAAAGAACAGTAACTGATAAGTTATTTAGACAGTTATGGGTTTGTAGTTGATTAGTTCTTTCAGAAGGGTGGAACGGCCGAATTTCGTATATTGACGATTTTTGAATGTAGACTTTAATGATGTCAATAGTAAAAAATAAATTAATATAACAAGTGTTTGTTATGATCAAATTATAAAATACAAGTATGGTTAAGTGTAGAGTTGATACATATATAGACACTAGCGAGCACTATAATAATCAAGGGCGAACCCACTTGATGAGTATCGGTGGCATATGATACCAGTGACTTTGACCGAGTAGTGTAATTATTATAGAGTTTTTTATAGTGACATGACTGAATTAATTAATTGTCACCATTGATTTGAGCCGAGTAGTGTAATTTTTCTAGTTATTATATTTGTGACACCAATGATCGAAAATCTTAGGTCCGCTACTGACTCAAATTACTCAATAACAAAAGAGAAGTTCAACACAACGATGAACTTAAAACAAAAGGAAGAAAGGTACTGAAACCCTAACAGAGCAGATACGATCGTATTTTCACGCCCAAGAAAATGAGAAAATTAGGCCATGACATAAAACCCTAATTTCTTCTATGTATTTGGTGTGTCAAATTCAAGCCCAAAACAAGCCCAAAAATTTAGCAACTTCGCCTGCAACCATTGAACTTGTCTAGAAGGACACTCCAGCCCTCCAACTTACCATTTCTACAATTGCCTGCAATATTTCAAGAATACACCACATAATAAGTCCAAAATACAAATAATTTTGACTTATTTAAAACTTTCCACAATATATTTTAACATAATTGGAATTGAGATTTCATTCTTTAGTTTAGTTGGTTGAATGATTGATACAATTGAAATCTATCAAATTTCTTTCGTTAAAAGAATTGAAATTCATTTTATTTTTTTTATGAATTTCGGTTCCTTCAAAAGTATTGTGTGAACCAAATAGAGCTGGAGATGCTTTCGTGAATTGGAAAGCTTTAAGGTTTCACGTGGCCAATTAGCTGTGGTAGATGGCCTTTTACATGAGCATGCATCAAACGAATCGATGCTGTATACGATTTGTCTTATATAGAACGTGATTTGTATACAACCTAAGTTATTTCAATTAGAGTGTTTACTTATGGTATGCAATGTAAGTTGAGGTTGTTAGGATGACTTGAACCTCTTTGTGTAAAAGAAAAGGGTGGTCAGATTCAATAATGATTCCACTAGTCTAAAAATGATTAAACAAATCTAGAGGGAAATTAAAGCTCAAACGGAAATCAATCAAATAGATTGAAACGAAATATTGGAATCTAAAGGTACAAGGCAGCGTCTTTTAAGCCGAATAAATCATAGTGAGCCATATATATTGGGGCTCAAGCTTCTGGGTTATGAATGGACACCAGACTATGAATAACTAGGATATGTGAATTTTCTATTAAACAAGTGCATTCGATCTAAGTGTATATATTTGAGGATAATTTCTACTAAGAAGTCAAGCCTCAATTAATAATAAATCATTACAAGACAAAAAAGTTATAAAGTAATCCCTCAAAATTTACAATGGATTTTTCATCAAAAAGATGTTGGAATTTCAACGTTTTGTTAGTAGTGAGAGTTGTTATGACCATCATGTTCAAGTCTTGTCATGTCTATTCCCTACTGTTTCCCTTTTGTGTGTGTATATAATTTCTATAAAAAAACAAACCTTTTTTCAATATCTTTTGTCACTTTAGTCATTTTGTAACTTTTTTGTTTCATGTTTTGCTTATTGTATCAATTATTTCTTATCATGTCGTACATATAGTAGATACCAACCGTTGGACGAAAGTTACTTATTTAGAACTCCGTATTAACTAACTATGAATTTCATTAAACATGTTGTTGACGAGCATGTAGCGTTTGTATTTGTTATATTTTGAGTCATCTATGTCTAATTTAAATGATCTTTTTTGTTAACACGAGTATTTTTATTTTGGGTTAATAGATAGATCGGGTATCAAACTTTCTTAAAATATTCACTTTCATAAATCATTTTTTTTCGTTATGATTCTATGAACGTAGTATACGGGTTGTTCAATAAGATAGTTAATCTAATGAAACTTGTTCAATTACATAAACTTGGTGACTGGTGACCAGATATATAACCGGCTTGTTGTCCATGAAAGCGCCACGTATGCTCCAGCTCGGCGGTTACTTTCCACGTAATTCGAAAGTTTATAAAGGGTATTAAACTTTACGAAAATGTTCAATTTGAGCAACTAACCTTTTTTTTTTGTTTATAAAGGGTAATTACTTTCCAGTATTTTTAACAAATGTAAATGTACCCGTATGTATACAAGATTAGTTATCTTGTCCGCGACTTCGCGAATTTAAACATGAAATTTAGTTTTAATAGTGTTTTAACTTTGATCAAGAAGATTGAAGTGTTATGAAATTAAGATAATTTTTCACATGTAATCATGCCGTTTTATTTTCGTTTATAACCATTTGCGTAGTTTGTTTATAAACATTAGTTATGTAGT
Source organism: Logfia minima (assembly GCA_963921325.1). Taxonomy (NCBI): domain Eukaryota; kingdom Viridiplantae; phylum Streptophyta; class Magnoliopsida; order Asterales; family Asteraceae; genus Logfia; species Logfia minima. Next base: position 9,425,202 of record OY992774.1, on the reverse strand, counting down.
GTATGTCAATATATATTATACACTTAATAAAAAATAACATTAAGTATGTTAATAAGTTGATAATTGTATTATGCACATTTAAACCGTTTTCATGACTTGATGGATGGTGTTGGGACATGTTTTGTGACAACAGATCTAGCTTGTAATAGAACTTTTGATAATTGTAATCAAGTTTGTACATTGGTTTTGAATTAGTAATGAAAAATATTGGTTGGTAAACATTTTCGAGCAAAATATTAAAATGCTGAAAAATGTTGACCATGTTTGACTGCGAACCGAGTCAGTTCGCACGACAAGATTGGACTGCGAACCGAGTCAGTTCGCTGGGCCAAGATGGGCTGCGAACTGAGTCAGTTCACAGAGCCCATGACCCGCGAACCGAGACGGTTATATAATAAAATTAGGTTTAATCCCTAATTAACTTTTGCCAAATACAACATACGAAATATTGTTTTTAAGATTTTGGTTTTAAGTCATGTGGCTTGATTTGTGTTTGTTCTTCAAAAATAAGATGGTATCAAAGCGTAAGGTAGCGATCTAGTCGTTCGTTTACGTTCTTGCTGGTTCGGTAAAACCCTAGAATTAGGGTTTGTTCGTTTCTAGTATAGATTTGGTATATTTGGGTTCGATCAAGGTCTGTAGTTGTGGTAAATCAAGTAATCGGTGAATATCGTTGTAACACCCACTCTTGTGGCCTAGGGGTAATCTGGTAATTTCTTTAATTTTATATTTAATTATAAGTTTATGTTACATTAACATGTCTATTAGATTGGAAAGTTAGATTAAAGTCGAATGGTTAATCGTGTCCGGTAAAATATTAATAGTTTTAAATTAATATAGTTGTCGGTGAAATAAAATAACTTGTCTCGCAAAACGGTTTTCAGGTTCCAGACAATAAATCGAACTAGGGATTAAAATTAGCAAGCTTTTGTGTTGATAGGTGATATAAATCACCAAATTTATCTTTTCATCTCATTTGTCACCTACTTCTTTTCTTTAAATCTCCCTCAAAGTTCCCTTTCCAAATTCACGAAATTAACATCCATTAAGTTGTGATTATAACCTGTTGTGAATCCTTGTTTTGTCTGTCATCATCCTCATCATCTTGTTTTTTTTTAACCTAATTGTAAGTATTTTGGTATTTTTAGTCAATCCTTGAATTAGGTGTGTAATTGAAGCTTGAAAGATGTTATATGATGTTATTTGATGTATATATGGTGTGGGAAAGCTTGTTAGATGGTTAGGAAACCGAAATTTTGAGTTGGATGAAAAATAGTTCGTTTTTTTTGGATAACAGCGTCCAGCGAACTGAGTTCGTGCCCAGCGAACTGAGTTCCTGCAAATTTCCAAAGTGCATAAGTAAAAGGTTATACTTTTAGCGATCAAAATTTAACAGATTCTTATTAACTGCGGATCGGACTCTTATTAACAGATTCTATATTACAGGGGTCACCTGCTTGGATTAATTGTTATAATAAAGTTTCGAAATTTGTTAATTGAATAAATAATTAAACAAACGAATTGTTATAACTTGATATAAATTGATAGTTGTAGAGCAGTTATAACTGATAAATTGCAACTTGGTGATTGTTTGCCCTTTGATACTAAGTAGTGAAATATGTTATATGATTATGGAAAGAGTTACTAACTTCTTAATTATTATATTCTCAGATCAACATAAGACTCAGTAATATAAGATCTCTGAGTGTGGGCTGAGACAAGTCAGGTGAGTGGATCTGCAACTCATGATTTGACTTAGTTGTAATGGTGTGGTTACAACAAGTATCGTAGATATTGATAGAATGTTAGTCTGATATGTGATTGTGTATCTACTTGTTATACATGTGGCCTTCGGCCATCTGTGTTGTTCAGAGGTCAATTGCGATTGGACTTGGTTACTAATAGTGATCAACACAGGTTCCAGGAACATGTGTTGTTGCTGGAAACTGTGTTGTTGTATTGAAGTACCAAGTTATCGGTAAATCTTGTATGGGCCAATACAGATTGTGATAAGCGTTACTTGAGGGCCACCGCGGCTGTAGGGTTCCTCAGTAACTACCGATCCTTTTGAGTTTATGTGTTTTCGTGCTTAATGTAAACAGATTGTTATGCTATGTTGAATTATTAGTTGTACATTCATTCACTTAGCTTCGTGCTAATCCCACCATTTCCCTTCCTGCGGGTTATGTATAAGTTTGTGGGTTTGAGCAGGAAGATGGACTTTTGAAGGAATGTTTGACACGTGCCATAACTCTGATAAATATTTATAGATGTTTTGTTAGTTACCATGTATGTAGATTCCCAAGAACAACAATATATGTTTTGTTTTAGGAATATTTAAATGTTGTAAAACTCGCGAAAAGTTTATGGTCATTTTGTAATATAATATATAATATTATTTTATCCATTGCTTCCGAGTCAAATGACACAATTAATACTATGTCAAATGAGGGGTGTTATAATCGTTGTTTGAGATCGATTGGTTATAAAAGCCCTATTTTTTGGAAAATTAAGGTTTTAGTTTAATCTATTCATTAGGCTAAAGTTCTTGGTATTTTTGGTGAAGTCAATCGAGTTTAAACTCGATTCAGGTGACATTTGGTGTTGTATCTTGAAACTCCGGCATGTTCTTCAATTAGGGTTTCTTCAAACCCTAAAATCTTCTTTGCCTCTTGGCTGATCCAGAGACGGTGTAAGTCTTCCGCTATGATCTTTGTTGATTAGCTGGCATACTGAGCGTGGAATCACTGAAGGAAATTCCTTTTCTCTTGTGTTGTGGCTGGTTCTTGGCCAGGGAGTTCGCTTTGCTTAAAGGGAATCAAATTCCCTCTGGTTTCACACCTGGACCATAGCAAGGGTCCGCGGTGCATCTTTGTGTGATTACTTGCTTACATGATTATGTGCTTATTTGGTTCTTGGTTTAAATTCACTGTTTTATTGTGCATGGGATTATCTAGGCTTGTACCAATGTTTTTTGTAGAACATAAATCTCCTGGGCCCAATTCTTTATCTTGGCCCTTTTGAGGCTCAAGAAAACGCAATTAAGCACAGGGTGATTTGTAGGCTTGATATGTGATAAAATAGTCGGCATATACGCATATTTGAGCATTTAGTTGAGTCTTCTACTTTGTTGATTGTGACTGATAGTTATCTTCGTCTGCTAGTTTGTGATAAGTCTCTTGTTTAGAAGTATGGCTAATGATAATGATAATAATAACAATAATAACAACATCAATAATAATCATAATGATAATTAATATAATGTTAACACTTTAATTAATAAGTTGGATTTTAGGGCCCAATTGTATCTGCATGCAAGTGACACCACTGGTACACCTTTGGTTAATATTAAACTTACTAGAACAGAAAACTCTAACATTTAAAGTAGGTCTATGTTATTAGCATTGGTTACAAAGAATAAACGTGGTTTTATTGATGATACTTGCATAAGTTTAACAAATGAGATACTATCAAATCAATGAGAAAGATGTAATTCAGTGGTGTTATCTTGGATTTTAAGGTCTGTATCTAAGTATTTGTATCAAGGTCAAATATTTTCAGTTAATGCATCGGTTATTTGGAATGAGGTAAAGTAGACTTATGATAAAATTGATAGTTTAATCATTTTTAATCTGCATAATAAGATAAATTCTTTGAAACAAGATAGTAGTACTATTTATGAGTATTATCATAAATTTAACAGTTTATGAAATAATATGATGCTTTTGTTAGGCTGCCTGGTTGCACTTGTGCAGTCTTCCAAGAGAACACATAAGTTTTAAAATTGATGCAATTTTTCATGGGACTAGATGATGTTTATATGCAAGTTAGAAGTAATGTATTAATGAGGGAACCTTTACATGATGTTAAGTCAATATTTGCAATAATTTCAAAGGAAAAGTCATCTAGGGGTTGTCTTTATCTAGTATAGGTAACATTAAACCTCAAACATTTGCATTTGTTGTTCAAACTAACAATAATAACATGAACATATATAATCGAAGTCCAAATCCTAATCTAAAATGTGGAAAATGCAATAGAATTGGTTACACTATTGAGAAATTTTATGAAATAGTAAGTTATCTACCTAGCTTTAAGAAAAGAGTAAATAACCAATCTGATGTTAAATGTATGTTTAATAATAACTCTTTTTGTGATCAAGCTGGTTCTAGTACATCTTTCATGTCTTTTTCTAATGAACATATGCAGAGGCATTTCAACTTGATTAATGAGAAGTTTGCTCCCGTGAGTGCTAATGCCAATATGTCAGATACTGTTTATAACTCAAGCATATTGTTTAACTCAAATTTTCAAAAGTTTTTTTTAATTCAAACACTTCTTTGAATAAAGAAAATGTAAATCTTAGGTGGATTATTGATTTAGGGGAAATCAACACATGAAAATTTTCAAATAAGGGTCTTAATGATGTAACTGACATATTTGGTCTTAAATTATCCGTGGGTCAGAAAGATCAGAAACCTGAAATTAAATAACAATGTTATCCCATTTTATGTTCTAGTTGTTCATGAGTACTATGTGAGTCTTCTCCCTATTCATAAATTGTCAAGAGATAACATGCTATTTGTGGGGTTTGATGAGTCAAAATGTTATATTCAAGATTAAAAGAATGGAATAACTCTGAGGACTAATAGTGAGTCTAGAGGTTTATATTTGTTTCATCTAGGTAATCATTGTTGTACTGTGCTGGTATAAAATCTAATGTTACAACTTGTAACATGTCTAAAGAAATATGACATGTAAGATTTGGTCATCCTTCTACATTGTTCCTGCAGTTTTAAAAGGGAAAATAAATGTAAGTCTGATCCTTGTGAGATTTTTCATAAGGCAAAACAAACAAGAGATCATTTTCAACTAAGTGATCATAAATCAACATGTGTAAGAGATTTAATACATTAAAAAGATATTTATTTTAATATCAATATCAATTGTGACTAACAAAAAGATATACATGCTAAAATTTCAAATATGCTAATCTAGAGAGTCATACCATGAATAACAAATAAAAGCCATTTGGGAAACAACTTTTGTTTTAATATGAATATCAAAATATTATATATCAATTGTAACTAGCAAACAATTTTGGTACCTGTGTGTTAACAAAGATAACACGGTATAAAATAATTTGTTATTTTTATTTTGAAAACAATACTTCAAAACAACAAAATTCAAATTTCAATTGAGCAACTGAAAAATCAGTTATTTTTAGGAATGATGATTCAGTTGACATTGATATTTTTATTGAAAATTGAATTTTAGGAAATATTGTATAACTAACAACGATTTGGTTTAATGGTTGAATATGAATTAATGAATTATTTATGTAAACTGGTTCTTGTATCTATTTATTTCGTAAATAATTGTGACAAAAAATGAATTAAGTTTACAAAAATAGAAATGATATTTGATGTGAATATTAAATATTATATTAATCATTTGAATATTTGTAGATTCTACGGCAAAAATGGAAACCATGTTTTTAGAATTTAATTATATATATTGTGACATTGTATCATGCAAGTTAAAAGCGATAAATGAAATTGACTAACAAACTTCTTAATTACAAAATATTGTTGACTAGCAAACTCCTTAATCACATTAAATATCCACACGTTTTCTGTTTTAATTTACAAAATTATGTAGGCTAATTATCTATAAAATGTAATTAAAAAAATCTTTTATTTTGTATTTATAGGTATTTATTAGCTCTATAAATTTATTATTTAACTAATTACATAATTTACACTAACTAAAATAAGCCATACTTTTATTTTTAAACAAACTATATGAGATTCTAATCCTCTATTTCTAGTAAAATTGACTACTAGAGCTGTACGTAAAATAGCTTTGTTTTGGCTAAATGTATGTGACAGTAAACTCAAACTTCATATATATAATTAATCATCAATATTAATATTAAATACAACCTAAAACAACTTTACAAGCAAAGGTTGAGTGAATATGAATGTTGGCACATGAAGAGGAGAGCGCTTTAAGTAAGACTTACATAAATTCAAGCTAAAACATACTCCAATTTTAAGATAAAAATAGACAAATCAGTGATCAAAATCTTTCTGTTTTCAAAATGTTATGTCAAGTATATAATATAATCCAACTTTAACCAAACTATCAAGGTAAGGTGGATACAAATGTATTTGTTTTACATATCACTATTCCTCTATTTTCAGTTATAGGCATCAACAATGTAATACGTAGTTATTAATTTAATTTTACATGTTTTACATTTTATATTAATTTATTTTCAAAGTATTAACATAACTCTTAACCCTTAAGTTTGTGTAAATTCTGAGTTTTTTTGTTAAAATAACAGTACTTATGTTAACATCTTAATATCAGCCATCAACTCAATTTTACATATCAATCAGATAGATGAAATAAATTAATTTAATTATTAAATAAAAAGGAAAAAAAACGTTAGTTTCATAATTACTGTCGTCAAAATTTCATTTTATAAGGACTTGTATTTTAAATACTAATATATAATAACTGTCATTTTGTCATTTGATGTAAACTACAAAGAGTTGAAGCAAAAGTGTAATGACCAAAAGTATCATTATCAAATTTCCACGTAGGATTACAGATACAAAGAAATCTCAACCATACGATCAATGAAGGAGGCCAAATAAGGGTGATGATTGCTCCATACTATCATGTTTTAATTTATTTAAAAGAGATTAACAATGTAAATAATATTATAGAAACCTTTATAATAGCTATTCTTTATATTTTGATCATTATAATAATAATTATTATTATTATTATTATACTCTTGTTGTTATTTTGCTGTCACTGTTTAAAGATTCAAAATTATTTTTTAAATGGATATAACATCAATTTAAAATTTAATGTAGTATTTTCTGTTAAATGAAATTTTGAGAGTGGAACAAGATTTAATAAAGTATAATGTTAAATATGCTTAAAAATATATGTAAATATGTGTTTATTTTATATAATACATGATGATACATGAATTTTTTTATGTATCTTTTTTTCACCATTTACTTTAACATTTGTATCAATCAAATTACACCTTATTTGACATCTATATTGTTAAGTACGTCAAGTTTGAAATTTAAAAGTTAAGGTGCATATGTAATAAAAGCAAATATTGATTCGACAAAAACATTTCCACGTAAGTATTTTCTTTCCGAAAAATATATGAAATGTTAAAAGTTGCATAATAAAAGCAAAGGTTGATTCGACATAAACATCGATAACCCAAATTAGGTGACTTCACTTTATTAGAGGATTGATGTCATTTGAAGTATTCACTTATGAACACTTTACCACAATTATCTAAAGCGAATCCGACTTAAGAAGGATTTCATTATGGCATCAAAATATGTTTGCTTTTAAATACCATCGTTAGTATTGTAGAAAAGAAACTCGTCCGTACACATAACACATTATTCGTATAAAGTTATACGGTTTTGGTTTTATACTAGAGTATTTTGTTTAACACTACCTAGTTTACAAATCATCAATTAATATTATATATGTCCGATATAGATATGTATGAAATACTAGCTAGCTACAATATTAATTGTTACAATTAATTATATTATATGTACAATAACTAATATTATTTGCACATCATTTATTTTAGATTTACTATATGTGACAATGGCTATGATGATGATGTAAATTTTTTTCGTGAATTGTGTCTTTCCATAATAAAAAATATTATACTAGTAGAAATAATAATAGATAAATGAACATAATATTATAACATAAAATAAAATGATTATTTTATAAAAAGAGCTAAAATATTCAAAATAAAAACAAGCCACCACCTTTGTTTTGGGACTTGTACCCATCCTCTCCCTCTCACCATCTCTCTCTTTCTCTCAATGAAGGTCACTGAGCTTCCAAATGGGAAGAACAACCTCCATCAAGGTACAACCCTCAGAAGCACATCCAAAACCTTAATACTTGTAACTTTAACACTCATAATCCTCACAGTTGTACCTCTTTATTACCCTTTACACAGATATCCATCCACAAATGTTGGTTCCACAAGTGAGACCACAATCTCACCTGTGTACCACCCTCAAGATGAAGTCATTACTATAAATGATAATCGTCATAAATGTGATGTGTTTTCGGGTGAATGGATCCCTAATCCGGATGCTCCATATTATGATAATATGACATGTTGGGCAATCCATGAACATCAAAACTGTCAAAAATATGGACGACCCGATTCGGATTTCATGAAATGGAGATGGAAACCCGATGGGTGTGATTTACCCATTTTTAACCCGTATCAGTTTTTGGAAATTGTTAGAGATAAATCTTTGGCTTTTGTGGGTGATTCTGTGGGCAGAAACCAAATGCAATCCTTGATTTGCATGTTATCTAGAGTAAGTTCTTCTCCATCATTCATTTTATTTTTGAATATAATTTATTTCATCAATATTATATTCAAGATTTTGATAATTAAGTTTACGTGGAAATTAAAGATTTTGTTTTATCTTTCAACCTATAGTTTTGATATTTTTGTTTGATAATAGTGTTCAAATGATCAATTGAAGACAAAATAAATGGGTCTGTATGGCGTCCCTCAATTTGCCAATAATGATATTAATAATAATAATTAAGAACATATTATTTTAAATTGTTATAACAAGTATGGGATGCACGTATGAGAAAAAGCTGGATAAATTCTACTGTAATATTGTTACACTCATTATTTTCTTATTATCCCCTGGTTTTTAATTAATTAGTTAATATATTATTCTTATTATTATTATTATTATTATTCTTATTATTATTATTATTATTATTATTATTATTATTATTGTATCAAACAATTTTTCTATATATAGAAGGTGGATTTAAAGTAGGTCGGGTGGGTATTGACTATGATTTATTTTTGAAAGAGTAGTTACTGTAACGTTTGTGAAAAGCAGTTTCAGAGTCCGAAAGTTTTAGGTGTCACTTTATTTGATCGTTTCTTCTTTTTATCGTATGTATGCATTTGATCAATTAATGTTATAATTTAAATACAAAATAGATAAAATGACAAATAGAGAATGGACAAAGAAAACATGAACTCGTAAATAGTTAAATAATATATAATGTTCGAGTTTAGATGCCATCTTATGAGCAAATTATGGCACATGGTGGGGTCCTCTTACTTAGGTGGAAATATGTGACTAACAATTGGTCTTTCATTTCTTAAGATCTTATCGTCAATTGTCATCCCCAAGTTCCTACTAATCATTTGACATTTAAATATGAAAAATCATAATATCTATTCTCGTTACATAAATATTTTCCTTCAATTTTCTATTTCAAGTTGTTATCTAAAATATCAAATAAAAAATAAAGTCGTTTTGACTCTTGCATAGTCGTTAACCTGCAAGTCTACAACTACTTCGTCTCAATTTCTCCTTCTATAATATATTTAATTGATTGATGATAGACTATGCATTTTGGATGTTTGCCACATAATCAATTAACCACATTTCGTCACCAACAAAAAGTGGGCAGATTTGGATTTTTTATTTGTACACCCTAAAATATATGTGTATATTTTTATGTGAGTGTATGTGATTGACCTTTGTGAACGTATGTGTGTATAGAGGTGTCCAGATATTAAGATAGTAGTCCCCTTTTCATAAATTAATTTGTGTTTTGTTTATTTATTTATTTTATTTTATTGTGTTTTGTTGTAGCGGTTGAGTGTTGGGTGAGGAAAGTAAGTAAGAATAAAGTGTACAAATTTTTCGAAAAGAAAAGAGTCGTGAAATAGAATTATTTGCAAGGAACCTTGTCTTTTCATTATTGTTCTCTTCCAATTATTATTATGCCCCTTCTAAATTTTATGATTATTAAATAATAAATACAAGCATCAGTTTAATCGTGTTTCGTGGTAGTCGGTCCTTCTCAACTGGTGCATTTGTCATTTCAACCTCATAAAAATAGTATTTATATTAGAATAATCTTGTTATCGTTTTTTAGCAAGATCTAAATGAATCGTATCTTATTAAAAATATATCTTTTGCGACGCTTATATTTATTTTATGATTAGTTTAGAGCGTTGTAGATCCGGGCAAATGTTTTTTATAATAATAATTGGTGACAATTTTCAAGGAATATAATCTTGCTGGCAACGTGTAGTCATGGATTCAACTATTTTCAAAGTTTAACGTGTAGTGAATTGTTTACCGAATAATAGTACAATGATTTACATCTAGTTTGATGTAATAAATAAAAATTTTGTGTTTAGTTGTTGTTTATTGATGGCGGATCAGAGTGGATGATGATTTAGAGGGTGTAAGAAAGGCAGATGCATCCTTAATTTTTATAATTTATAATCAGATTCACTACATCATTAGTACATTGCATTATAATAATATTGCATTTTACGTTTGAAAAGTTGATTGTATCATAACGTTGTATTGTCTGAATCAGAACCTTTACTTGTTTTTGTTAGTAGCTCAAACGTCTTTATTAGAGTTATAATCAATATTATCTTTTATTTTGAAATAATGTAAAACCGACAGTTTTAAAGGGCAAAACAAACTTTCTCTACTAAAATTGAAAGTAAGCAAGAAAATGATTTAATTGTCGTCTGGTGAAAAATATATTCAATTGGATTCCAATGGAATAGTTTATTGTCACATTCACTCTCTAGATCTTTACTTTATGAAGGCTATCAGTTTTGGTGTGTATTAATCCATGAGGGAAGTCGAATTACTTTATTTAAAAGAAGAAGAAAAAAAGATAAAGAAGATGAATAAAATATTGGTATTTCTCTTGAAAGGCACGATAATACTATTGTAGAAACTTTAATTTTCTATCGTTTTTACCTTTTTAGTAGCATAAGAAAAGTTATAACAATGTTGTTCCTTTTTTATTTTCAGGTTGAGTATCCTATAGATAAATCAAAGACAAAAGACGAGAACTTCAAACATTGGTATTATGTCTCTTACAACTTCACTCTTGCAACATTTTGGTCACCATTTTTGGTAAAAGCCGAAGAATCTAGTTCGGATGGGCCAACTCACACCGGCCTATTCAACATATACCTAGACGAGTTCAATGAGAAATGGACCACCCAAATCGACGATTTCAATTATTTGATCATCAACACAGGCCATTGGTTTTGGAGGCCTGCGTTGTACTACGTTAATCGTAAGGTGGTTGGTTGCAGATTTTGTCAGATGGAGAACATCACTGATTATCCAATGACGTTTGGATACAGAAAGGCAATAAGAACTGCGTTCAAGGCAATCAACAGTAGAGAAAACTTTAAAGGTATAACGATTCTACGAACATTTGCTCCAATGCATTTTGAGGGTGGAGAGTGGAATAATGGTGGAAATTGTGTGAGACAGAAGCCATTTAAAAACAATGAGATAACATTAGAGGGTCTTAATTTGGAGTTATATATGACTCAAATTGAAGAATTTAGAAGGGGAGAAAAGATGGGAAATAATAGGGGTTTAAAGTACAGGCTTTTGGATACAACACAAGCCATGTTACTTAGGCCAGATGGACATCCAAGTAGATATGGACATTGGCCCAATGAGAATGTGACTTTGTATAATGATTGTGTGCATTGGTGTTTACCTGGGCCCATTGACACATGGAGTGATTTCTTGCTCCATACGTTAAAGATGGAAGGTTTAAGATCAGCTGAAGAGAAGTCGCATCCAAAAGGCTAAAAATGAACCCCAAATAGAGGGTAAAATTGTTGTTGAATGTAGTAGTTCATCCTATACTCCTATTTATTCTTCTCTCATTGATTTTGGTTACTTTTATAGCTTTTGTAATGCATTTAATGAACGTTGTGGATCTGAAAATATGTATCTAAGTTGATCAATTGTTTCACATATATTTGGTATAAACATGACTGAGTGTTATGATCGCACCAAAATCTTCTATATGAAATGTTTATTTATCTTAAATTAGATGTTATGACTTAAGCGCAAACTATTATAAAGTGACAACCAAAAAAGTGTTGGGACCATAAAATTATACGAAATAAGGATTACCGTCATTAATATTTAGGGTCCTTCAAGTACTCTTAACCAGGTCTTTAACTGGTTCATTTGTAGTTCCAACCCACACCTATACAAGTGTATGAAAGTAACAGATGCATGCAACGAATGACTGATGAACAATTTGGTTACCAGTCACCATTTTTTTGTTTGCTAGTCCTCTGCTCTGCATTCATTTCATTTTCTCTATATTAAATACCATTACTAGTTTCTTTACCTCGCGATTATATTAGATCACACATAAATTTTTTAGTAATTGAATTATTCATATAAAACATTAAATTTGTATTGTTTATAGGTAATTAGTCGTTTTCAAAACACACCAAAAATGAAAAAAATAAAAATTAGCGAAAGTATATTACGTGAGATGTCTAATCGAAGAGAAAAAAAATTGATTTTAAGGTATAATTTTTACAATTTTTTGACTAACTATTTTTGAGATATTTAATATTAAGAACGTGAAGGGAAAATGAATTTTTGCCAAATGAAACTCTCTTATTGGTTCATCAATTCTAAAAAAAAAAAAAAACCTATTCTCATTTAAACTCTCGTCATTCAATAGATTATCAATGACATCATCAATTTAATTAATTAGAATTAATGGTGAGATCACAATCAAGAAATAAATCAAAGGGTTAAGATTAACCTATAAAAATAACTATAACATAATTAACTTTTTTTAATAGATAAGAGAGAAGAGAGATTATGTATCTGTTTCCATTATCTGCCATGATTGGCTGCTCCTTATATATGAAAAATAAATGAGCTGGAATATGACTTAATGAGACATTTTCTAGAAGATTACTCAGCTCAATTAATCAGAAGAAAGAAAAAACCCTCCTAACTAATAGGTCACGTCTACGTCTGCAAGAGTAAATTACAAGTTGCATCTTGATGTTGTTTCCCAACTGCTAAAAGAACAATAACTGGTACTTCTGTCATCAATAACACTCTAAAATACTAAAACAGCACATGCACATTATCCATGTGACACTAATAGTTATTGCCTATTGGTTAGCCTGTCGTTTTTGATGTGCATTGTATTAACATTCTTTAAGAAAAATGATTGTCCTCTTCTCCAGCTCAGATGTTTCGGACCTCATATGTCATTATATATCTTCATTCTAGTTCATATCTTGATGGGGACTATGAGCTAGAACATGGCTTTTACATATAATTGAAGGACAACTCAAGTACTCACAGTATCTGTCAATGTGGTGTATGGAATTTTGTATCTTCATGTGAGTAATAAGCTAGCCTACATGTCTATTGCAACTAATATGTAACTCATTTTTAACTAATGGTATGAAACAGAAAATTATGCACCACCTTATGTGTGTAATATATCTAGATGATGCTAATATACGTAATTCATTTGCAACTGCTGGTATGTAGTAGACAATAAGACTGCAGCTTATGTGTGTAATGTGCATAGACTTTGTTTGCAACTAATGATTGTTCTAATAATACATCATAAATGGAGTAACGCCGTTTATAAATGATGATTATACTAATAATGGAGTATTAATTAGTGATGGTAAATGAGGAGTCTGACATGATAAATAGTTTTCAAAACAGATGTAGGATTCGCAGGATCCATCTACATAGGGCTTGTGTCCATGAAGCAGAAAAATACAAGGAAAAAAGAAAGAAACACAATGAATTGATTACAATTTGGGAACACCGTTCATCAGGAATGACATATATTGAGATAAAGAAAGCTCAAAACAAGAGACGTAAAGATATTTACATTGGGTGTTTGAATATGCATATAGGAAATCTTTAGAATAAGAATATAGAGCAGAAAGATGGACCTGAGCAGCATTTGTCTCTGCTGGGACATTTGTGGGCTTGTAATGAGGATCCACAATGTAATCAGAGGAAATATGTCCTTTTCAGAGTTACTTCTACCAAACCTATTTCTGGCAGCATTTCGCCTATCTAGTTCCATTTCTTTTGAACGAATTTTAGCCATCCGACCTTCTGCTTGAGCCTAGTATCACAAAGAATAGCAAATTAAAATAAATCTACTAGTAATTGCAAAGGAATAAATATAAATGTCGCAAGTGCATTGTATCATGGTGGTACCTGCTTTGCAGCTAATTGCTCCATTAGACTGTGAAGCTGTTTATCTAACATCTTCTCCCACTGAAAACAGTTATGAATCATATTCACACAGCATAGTCAATCATCATGCCTTATTCACCTGCTGCTGTATTACTACTGCTACTACTTTAAGATGTCTCTGTTTTCTTTCAGTTGAGTATACTTTCAGATACATAATTTGTAGTACAACACTCCCACTCAAGAGTGTTAAACCACGTTAAAAACTTAACATAAGTTCAAATTTGAGCGAAATAAAAAGTTCACAACAAGGGTAAGAGCTTGAGATTTGATACCAGTAGCGGTACAAAAAGACAAAACACAAAGAAAAATGTTTAGCAGAAGGAGTCTGGAGGATCACAATTACGTTAAAAATTTAAAGTAAGTCCAACTGATCCCGAATGACTATAGGTTGCTGCTAAATACCAAACAATCTTAAATGAGAAAAATAAATAGTGTTAAGAACTGTTTTTTGAAAACCAAGTCCTCACAGAACCTGTGACAAGAAGCAATCAACAAAGGCACAGTCAATTTGTTGATAATGCTTAGTTTTTCAATAATGATCGACCATATTTGCTCATGGCATTTGAGGGTCGTTCAGGAAGTTGTTTTGCTTCTTTCCTCCCACTACAAATAGTTAGGGGGCACTTGGTTCGTTTTAAGAAATGGTAATGATAAAGGTAATAGCAATGGGAATATTAAGAAATGGAGTTGAGTAATTTATCATTTCATTACCACGGTAAACAGGCAAAATATTATCACTACATCATAATAACATGAACTGAATATATTAGAGGGAGATTGCACTTCATATTCAAAAATGGATACGTTTATAAGGGTATAAAGTTTTTTATGGTATATATCTTAGGACTCTTGGAACCTCAATGCAAAATAAATTCAATATTGATGTTAAAAAAAAAGTTTTGTATTTTGTTTCACTTCGTATGTTGCTTGTTGATACTCAAGTTCTATGTTGTCACTTAACCTTTAGTTAATTGACAGACATGTACGTGTTAATTAAGAAAAGAAATAATAGTTTTTTTATTAAGGGAAAATGAAAGGGTGAAGGTGGAGAAGGTTATTAATTTTGATTACCCTATACTCATACCACCATTTGATGGTTAACGCCATTACCTACTAACCAAGGATGATTTCCTTATAACATACCCAGCTTAATTGAAAATTGCCTTTACCACTTCCTACCATTTATCACCCCAAACCAAGCACACCTTAGTCTATCCTTTGAAATATATTTAGAGGCTTTGCCAGAGTTGTTAAGATCTAAATCATAAGATCATGATCTAGATCTTAAGATTTGACGATTTTATGATATTGATTAATGAAAACAATTAAAAGTGTATGATCTAGATCTTAAACACAGGATCTTAAGATCTCGATCCGATCCGATCTTACTTATCATAAGTTAATGAGTTAAAAAGATACAACTATATTGATTTTGTCTAATAAAAAGCTAATAAGCTAATCATTGAATCAACTAATAAAAGTTCAACTACGATAGTTTATCATTTAAAATTTTATAGCTTTAATAACAAATATGGTAACATTAATTTTTTTATTAAGCTAATGTTATTGTGTTTAAACTATGAAAATTCAATAAATTGTTACACATTTGGTATTTTATATGTATTATGGCACATATATGTGAGATTGTAGTATTTATGTATAATCTTAAGATCTCGATTTTACAAAAGGAAAAACGATTTTAGATAAGATCTCAATCTTAACAACATTGATTCAAAAATTATATTTTCACAATTAACACTCGTTCACCTTAGCATACTTTGTGTATCATTTGCTTATTTTAACTGCTTACTGCTTATTTTTATAACTTATTAGCAAAAACAAAACCCTTTTAAACATGGGAACACCACTTATTTTATGAGCCGTTTACAAATGAGCAATCCCGAACACCCATTTTTAGAATGCTACTTTAAAATGAATATTTCTATAATCAACATTATTCAAAGAACTAATTAAACTAATAATAAACGAATATATTATTCTAATATATGTGATTATTTTATACAAAGAATTAAACTATTAAACTAAACAAATAATATAAAGCAATCCGCTACCTTTGTTTTGGACTTGTATCTCTCTCTGTCTCTGTGAATGAAGGTGACTATAGGAGTTGAGATTCAAAATGGAAAGAACAACAGCCATCAAGGTACAAGTCTTAGAAGCACA
Source organism: Logfia minima (assembly GCA_963921325.1). NCBI lineage: Eukaryota > Viridiplantae > Streptophyta > Magnoliopsida > Asterales > Asteraceae > Logfia > Logfia minima. Next base: position 9,408,841 of record OY992774.1, on the reverse strand, counting down.
TTCAAAACCCTAATACTTGTAACCTCAACACTCATCATCCTTACTGTTGTACCTTTTTATCTCCCTTCAGACAAATATTCATCCACAAATGATAATCATCGTAGATGTGATGTGTTTTCTGGTGAATGGATCCCTAATCCGGATGCTCCATATTATGATAATATAACATGTTGGGCAATTCATGAACATCAAAACTGCCAAAAATATGGACGACCCGATTCAGATTTCATCAAGTGGAGATGGAAACCCGATGGGTGTGATTTACCCATTTTCAACCCGTATCAGTTTTTGGAAATCGTGAGAGATAAATCTTTGGCTTTTGTGGGTGATTCTGTTGGTAGAAACCAAATGCAATCCTTGATTTGCTTGTTATCCAGGGTAAGTTCTTCCACATTATTTATTTCTTTCTTTTTTCTTTCATTTTAAATATAAATTATTTGATATTTGATTGATTTGAGATTTATTTATTTCACGTACAAAAGATTTTGTTTTATCTTCAATACCCTACTTCGTATAGTTATAATATATTTTTGATAAACGATTAAATGGATATATAATAATGGGTCGGTATGGACTATGGAGTCGGTCGATTTGTCAATGATGATATTATAATTAGTTAATGTACATATTTATTTCGTCTCATTTTAAATCTCTTTAAGCACATATTTATAATTTAAGATACATTAAATTAATGTCAATTTTCTTTTATATTTAAAAGTAAATAAATATTTGAAAATAATAAATGAAGTGAAACGAAGAGTTTAATATTTTCTAATAGTTATTCGTTTTCAATTAACAATATATTTGGGGGAAAAAAAAAGACAATAGTAATCAGCTATCACATTTATCTTACAGTTAGTTGCTTAGAGGATGTTATTTTCTTTTTATACATTTAGGGAAGATGTTTCCCAGATAAATTTTATGGACGAAATCAAGAATTATGAAGAATCAATCACGATGATTTGGAATAGTCTCTTGGTCAATGAATAAACAAGCTAGCAAACTAAAATAAAGCAACGTATACAGTTACATAGGCTATTTAGCAGTAGGGTGCGCCAACTTTCAATGAATTATATGCCTGACTGATATATTGAGAGGGCTTTAGTAGAAATATCAAAAACTTTAACCCAATTTCTTGTGCAATCCTCTTGATAACTTGACTCGCGGAAGCATCCTTCTTCCGGAAAACATGAGGCTTAATTTGATCCAAACCATATCGAATAGGACTCATGTTAGTCAAACACTTCAAAGCAGTGAAACTTCTTGCATTTGTAATTCGTTACGAATATTTTGTGCTTTGAAGTTTCAAAGATATGGACCAATAAGGCCGAAACATTTTTCTTTTATTTCGTAAGATAGTCCTATTTCTTGTGCTGCGAAGTTGTCTTTTAACAAGATCTAACTGATTAGTTATGTTGTATATGTTTAAAACGATAACCAAAATATGCTTTCCTGGTACATTAATTTAACACATCACTATTTTTCTCTCTTTATTTTTACAAATAAATCTAACATGCATCCCAACAATTTAGATAGACATATTTTAAGGGATTAAAATCCTTTAACATTGAAGGTTTGGGGCTCAACATCAATATGAAAGGTAATATTACCTCACAACTTGAAACCTTTTTTTTTCAAACTTTTATTAAGAAATTAGAATGAACGCTCCAAGATGGAGCACAACCAAAAAGTAATTTTCACAAGAAGGCACACACACACACACACAAAAAAAGAAACTCAAAGAATTACTGAGTTAAAATATCATGATGCTTGTATTCAAACATTTCAATCTAGCTAGCTTGCCTTGCTTACATCTATTTTCCTATCCAAAAGAACGAAACTCTCTGAATTGCTCAGAAAATGTCAACTTGATGAACCTCAGCAGCCTCATTTTCAGAGGCAAACAACACTTTATTTCTCCACTTCCATATTGCCCTAACCACGGAATAGCACAGTGGTGGATTTTAATAGAGGTAGGAAGCAACCTTAAACCCCTAAAAAATTTGAGCTAGTAATGATTTACAAGAAAAAATAATATATATTCTATAATCTTTAACTAATTTTAAAATGGAAATTAGAAAGTTTTGGTCTTTAATGGAGGAATATTGATTTGGAGAAGGTGACTCAAATCCCAATGTACAACTTTTATTTTCAGATCGAGTACCCTATAGATAAATCGAAGACAAAAGACGAGAACTTCAAACATTGGTACTATGTCTCTTACAACTTCACTCTCGCCACATTTTGGTCACCGTTTTTGGTAGAATCCGAAGATGCCGGGTTTGATGGGCCAACCCACAACGGCCTCTTCAACGTATACCTAGATGAGTTCAACGAGAAATGGACCACCCAAATTGACGATTTCGATTATTTGATTATCAACATAGGTCATTGGTTTTGGCGGCCTATGGTGTATTACATTAATCGTCAAGTGGTTGGTTGTAGATTTTGTGGATTGGAGAACGTCACTCATTACTCTATGACATTTGGATACAGACATGTGATAAGAACTGCATTCAATGCGATCAATAGTAGGGAAAAGTTTAAAGGTATAACGATTTTACGAACTTTTGCTCCAAATCACTTTGAGGGTGGAGAGTGGAATACTGGTGGAAATTGTTTGAGAAAAAAGCCATATAAAAACAATGAGATAGTCTTGGAGGGTCTTAATTTGGAGTTGTACATGACACAAATTGAGGAGTTTAGAAGGGGAGAAAAGATGGGAAAGAAAAGGGGTTTAAGGTATAGGCTTTTGGACACAACACAAGCCATGTTACTGAGGCCAGATGGACACCCAAGTAGATATGGACATTTGCCCAACGCAAATGTAACTTTGTATAATGATTGCGTGCATTGGTGTTTACCTGGCCCCATTGATACATGGAATGATTTCTTGCTTCATACGTTGAAGATGGAAGGTGCCAAAGAGAAATCACATGTAAGAGGTTAAGCTGTACCCCAAGTAAAGGGGGAAATAGTTGATTATATATATATATATATATATATATTATATATAGGAGTATGTTCAAAGAGAAGTAAATTGGCGGAGAATGGGGAAGAAGAGTTTTTTAACACTTCGATTCAATAAAATAATTCTTTGACTCAGTTTGAAATCATATTTATTTTTTATTGAGTCATAGTTACTTTTTGCTGAATCATAGTTTTAAATATATATTTTTCCTCCTTTACCCGTAAAATTTTCTTCTTTTTAGATCTGTTACTATATATATATATATATATATATTTATTTATTTTCTAGTTTTATTTTTATAGACTTTTGTAATGCCTTTGATTAACTATTTGAGGTCATTTACGGTATCTTTTATCGTGGAACTTTGGAATCATAGGTAACATAAATGAAAATGAGGATTAAAGAAAGAAAAAACGCAAAATCTTTTTATCATTTTGTAGATCAACTACTACTCATCTCATATTATTATATTTTATTTACACGTGTATGGTCATGTCGCTGGGAAAGTAACAGATGCATGCAATAAAGAATAAACAACTCACGAACAATTTGGTTACCAGTCACCAATTTTTGTTGGCTAGTCCATGTCATTTTCTCTATAACATAATACCTTTATTTTGTATTTTTCATTATCTGCCATGACTGGCTGCTCCTTAAATATGAATAAGTATGAGCTGGAATATGACTAATGAGACATTTTCTAGAAGATTACTCAAGTCTCAATTAATCAGGAGAAAAAAACAAACTCCTAATAGACCAAACCTGTGTCTTTGCATTGCAAGAGTAAATCACGGATTGCATCTTGATGGTTTCTCCCAACTGGTAAAAGAATAATAACTGCTAGTTCTGTCATCTATAACACTAAAAAATTAAAACACCACAAGCACATTATGCATGTGACATAAATCGAAATTGGTTAGCCTGTATGTTATTGGTGAGCACTGTGTTAACATTATTTAAAAAGGACTGTCCTCTTCTTCAGATCAGATTGTTTTGGATCTCATATGTCATGTTTTATATTCATTCTAGTTCATGTTTTGATGGGGACTTCTTACCTTCAGTATAATGAGCTACAACATGGGTCTTACATATAATTGAAGGGCAACTTAAGTACTCACAGTATCTGTCAATGTGGCGTATGGGTTTTGTATCTTTATGCGAGTAATAATCCTACATGACGATTGTAACTAATGTAATTCATGTTTGAAACAAACGGTATGAAATAGCAAATATATACAGACGATGTTCGCAATAAATATGTAATTCATTAGTAACTACTGCAATGTAGTAGAAAATAAGACTGCAACTTATGCACGTAATGTGCATAGACATTGTTTGCAACTAATTAATGTTCTAATACTAACCCACTCAAATGGAGTAACCACATTTACAAATGATGATCACTACTAAATGTTAGTTAGTGATGGTAAGTGAGGTGTCTGACAAGATAAATAATTTTCAAAACAGAAGTAGGACTCACACTACACAGGGCTTGTGGGCAGATTCATACCGCAATCAGTAGTGTTATAAGAAAAATGCCTCAACATAAGTAGGAACCATAGATATCCGAAGTACCAATTTCAAATATTAATCCAATTATTTCAATATAACTTGGATGCAGATGGACTCACGTTTAACCTGAGCAATTTAATCTTATGACCACCAAAAAACAAACAAAAATGTATGTCGTGTAGCACTATCATCTGAACCAACTATTACAACAAACACCGTTCATGAAGCAAGAAAAACAGAAGAAAAAAAAAAGGTAAATAATTGGTTAAATTTGGGATCACCGGTCATCAGGAATGTCGTGTGGAGATAAAGAAAGCAGAAAACAAGAGACGTAAAAATATTTACATTGGTGTTTGAATATGCATATAGGAAATATTCAGAATGAAATCTTGATAAATACCAAAATATGCAGAATAAGAATATAGAGCACAAAAGCAGACCTGAGCAGCATTTGTCTCTGCAGGGCCTCTGTGCGTCCATTTGTGGGCTTGTATCGAGGATCGACAATGTAATCAGAGGAAAGATGTCCTTTATGAGAGTTACTTCTTCCAAACCTATTTCTGGCAGCATTTGCCTCTGCAGTGCTGGTCTCAACTTTCCTCCATAGTCCATTTAGCCTATCTAGTTCCATTTCCTTTGAACGAATTTCACCCATCAGACCTTCTGCTTGATCCTAGTATCACAGAGAACAGCAAATTATAATAATTCTACGAATAATTGCAAATATAATAACCACAAGTGTCATAAGTGTGTAGTATCATAGTGGTACCTGCTTCGCAGCTAATTGCTCCATTAGGCTGTGAAGTTGTTTATCCAACATCTTTTCCCGCTGAGCTGCAAAGATATTACGAATCATATTCACCCAACATAGTAAATCATCATGCCTTATTTGTCATTATAAGCACATGCAAATAAATACTACTACTCTCTCAAAGAAAAGAAACGAGATAGATTCCTATTTGGGTTAGGGTAATTACAAATTACTAATGTGTATGTAACACTCACTATTAATTATTGGTAAAATCGAATATTTTTTACGTCTCTGTTGTGTTTTTGTTGAGAACATTTCAGATATATAATTATAATTAACAAGTGTTCAACATAAGAGTGTTCAACTTCATAATTGCATTTGGCAGTGGGAGTAATATATACACAGAACCCTGATTGATATGGCCTATCATAAGATATACATCATGTTCAACTTGTTTAGGATATACATTGTGTAATCTGTAGAACTTTTAAAACAAGTTTACAATTCTTTTGGAACCCTCTAGTGTCATATTAAAGAGCATGCTGGTTAGGTACCAGTTGAGCTGACATTTCCATGTAACAAAATAATAAAAGATACCCTGAAAAATTGAAACTATTGGTGCAAATGTTGGTTTCAGTTGTTATCCAAAATCACATTTGACACACTCACCAATAATGATTGACATACTAACCCCTTCTCTCTTGTGAGATTGCTTGTGACCATTAAATTATTTATTTGAGTGAAACACAAAGCAAGGAGTTAAAGCTCGAGATTTGACACCAGTAAGCATGACAAAAGGACAAAACAAGAAGAATAGCTTTCAATTGAAAAAATCTGGAGGATTGCAGCCACTATAAACGTTTAACATCAGTTCAAGTGATCCCGAATGACTGTAGGTCACTAAATGCCAAACAATCATAAATGAGAAAAAAATTGTTTTAAGAACTATTTTTTGAAAAGTAAGTCCGCACATAACTTGTGACAAAAAAAAAAAGGGGGAAAGAACGTAATGAAAAGAAAAGAACTGATGAGAAGCAATCAACAATGCCACAGTCAACCATGGGTATCTAAAAGGCTCAGTTTGTTGGTAACGCCTAGTTTTTCAATAATAAGCAAATTTACTCATGCCACCCGTGGGTTGCAACTTGTGAGGGTAATCTTGGAAACATAATGGCTTTTGGGGGTGAGCAAATAAGCCCTTTGGTCTTGTTGGGTCCCTGACTCTACTTATGTAATTTATATATGACAAAAATTAACTAAGTGTTTATTAGTCGTTGTATCTACGAGCAGTGACCAAATAATAGACTTGTAAACAAGACACTGCAAATACTAAGTAGCGAACATCTTAACACTTACTCCCTCCGTCCCAAAATAAGTGTCCACCTTTCCCTTTTAGTTTGTCCCAAAATAAATGTCCACTTCTAAAAGTAGTAAATTAACTTTACCATTTTATCCTTTCTCAAAACTGATACATGGGAGTCTGTGTAAAAAGCAAGGGTAAAAGAGTCATCTTCACTACCAGACAAAGCAATTTCTTAAACTGTGTGCAAACTGAAAGTGGAAACTTAATTTGGGACGGAGGGAGTAGTATATTATCCCAAGTCTATTAATCGCTGCATATGTTAGGAGCGACTCTACTTGTAACTTAGAATATCTGAGTGTTCTTATCATTCACTGATAAAAACTTAACTCATGGAATGAGTTACAAGAGCCTAACGCTGACATAGATATCTGAAGCATCTGTCAAATGCCGAAAACTGAAGACGAAGAAATATTCACTAAAGTGGAATTGAGAGTTATCTTCTATTAACCAGCAGATCAGGCTATTACCAAGCAAAGTACATTGGGTTTGACAAATACCCAATGTACTACTCGAAGGTCAACCTAAAGTATAATAATTTTGAAAATATCTTTTGTAAAAATATATACAATTGGTTATTGTGCTTTGCAGAAAAGATGCCTTACCTTTTCTTAATCTGAGGAATAAAAGTAAACAGTAATTACTACTCCTAGGATGATGTCACTTCCATTCGTTGGAAGTTTCATTTAACCTTCATCAATACGGTATTAACACGTGTTAGGATTTGAGGCATTCAACATATATTTATGACACTACAAATAGTCCCCTTAACTACCGTATTCAAAGTCCAGTATTGCATTAACTGCAACCTTTGATTTAAGCAATCACTCATATCTAAACAACGAGCATTGTGCCTTCACTTTTTGTTAAGTGTTGATCACTGATAGCCATCACCATCAACGTCTGTTAGCTGATAGGCTTGTTGAAGTTAAATTTGTCACAAGTATAGTTCTACTTAGACTAGTTTGTAAGTATTCTTTATTTAAATCAATAAAAGAAACTTTAAACTTGATTTTATTGTTATACTTACATTTGTTGTTAGTAGTTTAAGGTTAAACTTGTTTTACGGGACCGACATGTCTATTTGCCAAGGAGCTTTTACAAGAGATGCAAGTTTTTTGTTTTAAAAAATAGAATAAAATAAAAAGAGAAGGAGAAAAGAAAAAAACTTTGTTTGGTTACACAAGCTTAAAGCATTGACTTCGATAAAACAACTCCTAATTTAAACACTATGAAGAGAAGCGTTCATAATTTTATGAAGCTTTTTAAATCTAAAATTATAATACTATCCTTGGTAAAAAATCTCATTCCCAATTAATTTGGTGGTCTCCATCCGACATGGGACATACATGCGTCATGCATGTGATTGTTGTTAACCTCATTTTATTATTTCCCCAGTTCATATACGTTATAGACAAACAAATTATACGGATATTCCTTTTTGTTTTTTCCTTTCCACTAACAAACATATGAATATGTATTACACTGAAAAATATTTAGAGATGTGCAAATAAAGATAAAGATACATTTAGATGTTATTTTTTTAAATATGAAAAATAATATGTTACAAAAAATAATTTATATATGTAATAAATTTTTGTTTGTCAAATATGTTTCACATGTAATTTGATATTCTTGTCCTTTTTTGTCATTTTACACTTTTCAATTTAAGTTATGCTACTTTACCGAACACATTTACACAAATGAAGTTACACCTTGCAACTTCAATTAAAAGCTTCAGCTTGCATCGACCAGCTACAACTATTTTTGCCAAACATATCATAAGCCTCAAGTAAACGGACAGTAAGTTTATCCTTGGCAAAATATTTAGAGGTTTTTCCATATAATTCAGAGAATATGTTTTCACAGTTAACACTCGTTTCGTGAGTACAATTTGGATTAGTTTAGCATACTTTGTGTATCGTTTGATAGTGATTAAAATGATCTTGTTGATAGACTTCTCCTTACGTAGCTTTAGTATCTTGAAGGTTTAGTGAGGGACTTCTATCATGAATCAAATTTTGGTCTCTACCAATGTTTCTTGAGATGTGCTCGTGAAAATGGAGTAGGACAACGAGTCCAAAACAGCCTTACAATACTCTTTGCAATTCTGCATTATATTTGCATCGCGTATTTTGTAAATTGTGATACTGTATTTCAATTTCCGCCATTGATAAAGGGACAAGAATCACAAAAACTTACAAAGACCTATCAGCACCCTCTAGGTTTTCACATATAGAAGTCGTTCAAATTTTTGTTGAATTTATCCATATCATCTATATGAACCTTAGCTACAAGGATTGTTCATTGTCCCAATACTTTGAGCTAAAGAATATTACAAACTACATTTCTAATCCAGTATATGCAAAGAGAATAGCAGCCCAAGCAATAATATAAATAAAAAGATAATGAATTCTTACATATAATTTGATTAATTTCTATATAGAGGTTCACTACTGTAGACATATTCTATGAATAGCTTCCATTTACTGATGTCGCTTATCGTTATTGTTACAACTATTATTTTTGACGGACTTGCGTAAGGCATAAATATGAAGAATATAGCAACCTATAGCATACTGAAGAACACAAAATAATATATTGGAATAATTATGCAAGATACCTGGAGTAGGCTGCTTTAACAAATCTTCTTGAACCTTAGACCACCGTCTCTCTAAGTTTTGAACAACCTCTTCCATAGAAGCCTGCAATATACATACATAAAGTTCACAACATTGACATGAAATCAAGAATGATGTGACCAAAGAAAAAGGTCACTAAAATAAGAGATGCCGGAGTAGAAATATTTCAAACATACCAGCTCCTTTTTCTTGATCTCCAAACTCTCCTTCAAAGATGAAACTTGAGCTGACGTATGTTCCGTCGAATCAGCTTCTGATTTAGATGAAAGATCAGCCGCATCTCCCGATTCATTGCCATCTGGTACAGACTGTTCACTTTCCCGCTCAGTTCTTGGAGTTGCATCCATTTCCTGCAAGAAAATATGCATATATGAACATTTTCAAGCATTAAGACTATCATACTTCTGAACAACGTCAACTAAGGAATCTTATGTGGAGGTAGAATAAACTAAGAACAAGATCACTAGTAGCAGTATCATGATGAGAACGACTAGAGCCGGCAGTCCTGACCCGAAGGCTCCAAAACTGTGCTATTATGGACTATTTTGTAATGAAGATGGGCTTTTCTGGACTCATTTTATTTTCTAAATGGGTTATACTGGGCCATTAGTTTTTGCTCGGTGGGTGCAAATGGGCAAAATGGGCGACTGTGTGGAACTTTAAATGGCAACGCTGAAATTTACAATATTTAAACAAATTCTAATCTAATTGGATATATAAAAATTTAAAAATTAAAATTTAAAAATAAAAGTAATGGTGACCAATAATTAAATCGTAACTGTAAAGATTTTGCGTCAAAAGAAAACCTAATATTCACATCATACACAGATTCATAAAATCATATATCAAGATTAAGAAAAAAGTTATGAATAAAAATGATGAGAGAGAGAGCGAGAGATAGAGAGGCCAAGGTAACAGACTTAAGTGTGAGTTATTTATCATTTTGAACACATTTCATTAATTTCAATCCGTAGTAATCATATATTTTTGTAATTTTTTTATCGAGGCACATAACATACAAATTCAAATTCAAATAGAAACTGAAAAAAAGGGTCACCTGATGTTAAAATGATTTTTTAAATCTAAACCCATTTTAACCTGGTAGCCCAAACCCGCCCGCCCGCCCATTTTTCCACCTCTGAGGACAACCATACAATGCCCTTTCAATTTTCATAGCATGCTCGTAATTTTTGTCACTTTGTCTATGAATAAGTAAAGGCATGGGTGCATTATTCTAATAACCCAGGCGACTAAGCAATCATTATCTTCCTCCTCCTAAATTAATTCGTATGGAAACCAGTCACCCACAACAACTCTCCCCATTATTAGAAAACAAACAAATTGCCATTTACATAGCTTAAACTGTTAAAAGAGCTCCAATCCATTTCACATCCATTGTAAAGTTATGTACAAAGGAAAAAACAAAAGGAAAAATAAAACAAATCAAGCTCTTACCTCAAGCCTAGCACGAAGTTGATCAGCTTCTCGCAACTTCTCTTGTTTCTTACCCTCACATTCTGATATAGCCTTTTCAAATGCAGCATTTTCTTCGTGCAACGTAACTTCTCTTAGTTGTGCCTGCCATGACATGACATCCCTAACTGTCACACTTAAGCTTTCAAGTTGTTCATTATGTCCAATTCATATGCAGATCTAAGCTCTATTCACTCCATCATACAAGAAACTCAAATTAAATATATAAACCACTTTAAATGTACTATATACGTATTTCAAAATATGAAATCTGCTACTAACATATTTAGTCTACTAATTAAGTATTACGATCTCAGAAGCACAATGAAGCAGAAGAAAGAAGGCCTGCCAGAAAGAGGGGAGGTTACCTATTATTGTAAATCTATATTTTTTATCTAAAGTCAAAAAGGCGCTCTCGTGCAATCTGAACAAGACAAACTTACACAAGTATTGGAACATTATTAAACCAGTAATTCTCAAATCATCGATCTACTTTATGAAACAGATTAAAGAATTCGGAATCTGCTACTAACAGATTAAAGTAAGTATTACAATTTATAAACATCTAAGCAGGTTTTAAATCAGTAATCACCAAATGGCAGATCCTCATTCCGCAAATGAATGTAATAGTTGTAGACGCTAATATAGTAATATAATCATCATATACATATAGTTTTATAATCATCTCAAACATATAGTGATATAATCATCTCAAACATAGAGTCATATTATCACAGTCATATAGTTATATAATCACATTCATATAGTTATAAAATAAAATGACTGCTAATTATGTTAAAATTTAAACTAGATTCACTCAAACTCGAACTCTATATCTAACAAATCAGCATAAATTCACAACTAAGCAACTGCATTTACTAAAATCGATAAACTCAACATCCGACCCTTAACTTACCTGTTCTCTAGTAGAAGAATGAGAGTTTAATTGAAGAGCTAGGGCAGCATTAGAAGCAAGCGAATGTGCGTGTAAATCAGGAAGCTGTTGCGAGATATCAGGCGATGGTATTCGCTGACGTAAGTCTTGTACGGACCGTTTCAACGACGCTACTTTTAGGTTTAACTCACGAGCGTATTTTTCTTGTTCACGATTAAATATTAACGGAATTGAATCCGAGTTTTCTTCTTCTTCATCGCTGGTTGAACCGCCACCTGTTCGTACTACATCTGCCGCCCATGCTAGTAGACCTGACATATTTGAGTGACGATAATTTAGATGGTGATTTGGTAGTTGATTTTTGGATCGTCGGCAGTTGAAGTTGGAGATGAACAAAACGGAGCTGAGATCGGGTTGTGGTTTGTGTTTGGGTTTAATGGGTCGGGTTGGATTTGGTAGCCTGATTTACCGGCCCGTATCAGTTGTTGTGGGTTCGGTTGGGCCGCTGGACAGCTGGTGCCGTGGTGACTGGTGAGAATTCCAAAGTTTATTCACACACTTTAATAGTTATTGAACAAGTTTTAGTGTACTTCAAAATAGTTAGGGCATGTTTGGCAGGAAGTAATGATAGAGAATGAAATTGAATGAAATTGAATTGGAGAATGAAATAAAAAAGAAAGGGAATGAGTCTAAAAAAATGTAATTCATTTTATTGTTTGGTATCAATAGAGAATCGAAATAAAAAAATGAATTTGAGAATCATTCGCACATGTCTTTATTTGTTGACTCATTCTCTCGCTTTCTCTACTTTTTTTTAGAGAATCAATCAAGGGGAAAGAGAATCAAAAATTCATTCACTGTTTCCATTCTCATGCGCAAATAAATTAGTGAAATGACATTTACAGAGAATCATTCCATTTCTCTACTTTCCATTCATCCCTACCAAACACACCCTTAGAGTGTTAGACAATAAGTATAAAAACAAGACAAAAGTTCATTCAAGTATGAAATTTTTTGAAAGTATGAAATTACAAATCTCAACCGTCTATCTTGATCAAAATAACAAAACTCCCACATTCTTAAAGATTAAATATCTCAAAAACCGTTAGTCAAAAAATTATAAAAATTGCACCAAAAAATCAACGTTTTTTCAATTTCGATTTAAGATCCCACATCACATACTTTCGACGAAATTTTTTGTTTTCATTTTTTGGTAGGTTTTGAACATTGGTAACACGTGTGTTATAAACAAATAACACATGTGTTACCGGCAACTATCACATGTGTTAGCACCGACTATCGCTTATAACATATGTGATAGTCATTGGTAACACATGTGATAGTCGCGGGTAACAGTTTTGTTAGTCAATCGTAACACATGTGTTAAACCACAAAAAATGAAGAAAAAAAAAATTCGTCGAAATTATACCTTGTGAGTCAAGTAACGCAAATGCTACATGATATTTTTAGGTCAAGTAACGCTGGATACCATAAATACATAAAAATTTGTGTCGATTCGAATTCCCTTTAGTTAGGTATGAATTGGGACGTATCTACTAGATGGAAATCGACATGTAAGATGTTTGAAAGTGCTTTAAGACAAAAACTAACTTTAAAAAAGTTTCATGACCTTCTTGTTGATCGTAATCGGGTTACTCATTTTCGAGAGTCGAGTTGGCATACTATCCAACTAATTACCGAAATGCTTGTTGTTTTTAAACAAGCAATTACTTTTTTGTTGGGTTTTTATTATCTGACTAGTTCTTTAGTATTGAACCAAATATTTTTAATGCGTTCCAAAATAAACGAGTTTGAAATGAGGGGCGATATTTTTGAACACATTGTACAACCAATGAAAGCCAAATTTATAAATATTTTAAAAATATGTCTCCCGTTATAAATTGTTCCGCTACTTTAAACCCAACTTTAAATGTTCGTGGGGTTAAAACTTTACTTCAAAACATATCTTACGATTTGGGTTTGTTAGAGGAAGATCCAGATTTCGAGGCAAAAGAGATTTCCATATTTAACAAAGTTTCGCAAGTTTGTTTAATGTTTATTTGTCAAAGTATGGTACTTTCACATCCCTTCGTGATGATACTCGAAATGAGGGGGCATCCGGATCAAGTTTTCGCAAACTAATAACGAAATGATGCGATTATATAACACTTTGAGAAATGAGAATACCAAGAGAGCTCGATTAAGCACTCCTAGTAGCGAACTAGGAAGGTATATTGGTTCCGACTTTTTGGCATACATCATTATTGAAAGAGTTTCATAATTTAGACATTTTGGCTTGGTGGAAAGATCGTGATCTCAATTTTCGATTGTAGTCGCTATGGCTCGTGATCTATTAACCGTCTAAGCTTCTAAGGTAGGTTCTAGGTCTGCTTTTTCGGTTAATGGTCGGGTTATTTCACCAAGAAGAACCGTCGGTGGAAGTATATATTTGTTTGAAAGACTATCTCGGCAACCTTGAACGGATACAAAACATTTCACCACTCGAAGGGGAAATGCTATGGGTTGAGCAAGATATACATGAGGAAGAGGTAGAAATGAGATTGTCGGTACCACTTAGAGTGCAAAATCTTTCTTATGAAGAAGACTTACGCAACATGCCTTATGAAGAAGACTAAATAAACGACGACAACTCAAAGACTTTATTTTATGTTATTCTGTCTGAAGATGTATTATGTATTTCCTAATATTAATTTAAATGAGAATAAACAAGAAAGTTACTCCAAAAACGCGTGGATACTAGATAAATTGGGTGAAAGGTTGAAAAGAAGTTATTATGTTAAACAGAGGAGGTGCGCACCAGGTACAACCCATTATCCATCGGGTACAACCTCTACCCGCCGGGTACCACCTTTACCCGTCGGGTACATCAAGACAGAACGAATTTGATCTTAATTTATGCATTACGTACTCTGAAAAACTAGTTTGAAATCGATTAATCGATTTGGATAAAATTGGTTTTAAACCGGTCCCAAACTAATTCTGACTCTGATTGATCCAAACCGATCCGATTTTAAAACCGGTCCGATTTATAGCCCAAAGCGATTTTATACACCCCTATATGCAATAAAAATGACAAATCAAGATGTTAATGGTATCCTAGAACGACATATGCATATGCAGTATGCATCAATTTCCTGTAGTCTCACATTTATCACCAGTAAATTTTATAACATAAATAGTTTCTCTTTTTTCTGCCTCTCTTTTTAACTCTACATTGAATTGCATTCTTATTGTGTCATCAAGTACACAATTTTTGTCTTTGTAATCTTTTTCAAAAGATTATATTAATCGATAACTATATTGTATCAAAACGGTTTTTCTCGGAGTACCATTTGGGTATTTAGTTTGGATAGTAACACAAATTGAATAAATTCAATAAACTGAACAGCAATGCCTGTAATAAGAGGCTACATAAGATAAGAAGTTCCATATTATTTCTTAAACTTTGTTCTATTATCGATTTGTAATCATTCATTTATTTTAATAAGAAAAATTAATGTCGAGCATGGATTGTGGGTATGCATGGCCTGAAAACTTCCTCGTCTTTTGTATAATAACACGTCCAATCGACTCATTTGACGAATTAGTATTTCTTAGATTGAAGGAAAGATTTCCTCTTTTCTAAACATAGCTAATAGAAATTCTTCTTTAATTTTGCTTGATGCAACATCAAAGCACACAAGAGACCCCACTTTCAATTATGCCTTACTTCAAATATTCAACCTTATTTCCCTTTCATTCCATTACTAGAAGTACCTTTAAATCCTCATTTTCAACGTCACCTTAATTTCAAAGAACCAAATAATTACTTATGTCCCTATGATCCCACCCCTCTTCACTTCTAATCTAATCTTCCCATCTCAAGTTACCCAAATCGTTATTGTTTTCTCTTAATCTCAAATCAAAACCGATCGATCAAAGTTTCAACAGTACTAATTAACAAGACATCTACAAATAAACTTGTCGAGTGAAAGACCGTTCTTGAGGCATTTAAACAATGTCAAGTTAGCCAAATCTTTCTTCTTTTTCCTTATCTTTCAATCGATATTAGTTTTACTAATTGTATTCAAGAAAATGGCTAGACTTGAGTAGTACACCAAGAGACATATGTTAATCTCGAATTTAAAAAAATGGTCTATTTGTTCATTAAGTCCTTAATATTTGGAATTTAAATCGCTGAATCTAATTTACCAAAATATAATAGTTTACATTTGTTCAATCCCTTTCACCATGGTATTAAAAAAAATCAGGAGAAGGGTGGAGAGAATCATAACCAAACCCTTCAAGAAACCTCCAAAAAAACCCTCTATAAAAGCATCGTCACCTCCACCATCTCCCCCACCAGAACTGCCACCAGCCACCATGAACCGCCGCCCGACGCACCCTTTCATGTTCCCGGAAGCCCAATCCACCGTCCTCCCGGACCCCTCCCCCTTCTTCTCCCCCACCCTCCTCTCATCTCCTCTCCCCACAAATTCATTCTTCCAAAACTTTGTCCTAAAAAATGGCGATCAACCCGAATATATCCACCCGTACTTGATTAAATCATCACCCTTATCGCTTTCTATATCTTACCCATCGTTATACTCCACCACCGCATTCACATATCAAATCTTTGTCGCCGATCTGACCATCTCCACTGTCGATAACCCTGACCCGAATCAAACCCATATCATATCTTCATTTAATGATCTAAGTGTCACATTAGATCTTCCAAATCTAAGAATTTTTCTCGTTAGAGGTTGCCCATTTCTAACATTTCAAGTCATCCAAAAGGTGGCAGTCTCTATTTCAACTATTCATGCAATTCTTGAGTTTACACCAAATTCTTCGAAAACCAAATATAAATTCAATCTTAATAATGGTCAAACATGGGTATTGTATTCGTCTTCATCAATAGATTTGAGCTATGAGATGTCAAAGATTACATCTTTACCATTTTCGGGTATAATTCGGGTAGCGGTAGTGACAAACTCGGACACAAAACTTGAACAAGTTCTTGATCAGTATAGTTCTTGTTATCCGGTATCAGGTGATGCTAACTTTACTAGACCATTTTGTGTTGAATACAAATGGGAAAAGAAAGGTTGGGGAGATTTGTTAATGCTAGCAAACCCTCTTCATCTTCGTCTTCTTGATAATTCTTCAAGTAAGGTTCTTGATGACTTTAAATACAAAAGTATCGATGGTGAACTCGTTGGTGTTATCGGAGATTCATGGGTCTTGAATACTGACCCGGTTTCAGTAACTTGGCATTCGATTAAAGGAATTAAAGAAGACTCATACCTAGAAATCGTTAAGGCTCTAGTGAAAGATGTTGATGGTCTGGATTCGACTTCAATATCGACAACATCTTCGTACTTTTATGGAAAGTTAGTGGCAAGAGCAGCTAGATTAGCTATGATAGCTGAAGAAATTGGCTATCTTGATGTAATGCCAAAAGTTCAAAAGTATTTGAAAGATACAATTGAGCCATGGTTAGCTGGAACTTTTAATGGTAACGGTTTTTTGTATGATAAATCATGGGGTGGAATTATAACAAAACAAGGATCTAGAGATTCAGGGGCTGATTTTGGGTTCGGGATATACAACGATCACCATTACCATATTGGTTACTTTCTTTATGGGATCGCTGTTTTAGCAAAACTAGATCCGATTTGGGGAAGAAATTATAGACCACAAGCTTACTCATTAATGGCGGATATCATGACAGTGGGTAGAGGTGAAAACAGAATGTATACTAGATTACGATGCTTTGATTTATGGAAGTTACATTCATGGGCTGGTGGTTTGACCGAATTTGCTGATGGTAGGAATCAAGAAGGCACAAGTGAAGCAGTGAATGCTTATTACTCAGCCGCGTTAATGGGCTTAGCGTATGGTGATACACATCTTGTTTCAACGGGTTCGTTGCTTTTAGCGATGGAGATTCATGCATCTCAAACTTGGTGGCATGTTAAAGAAGAGGATAAATACTATGCTCAAGATTTTACAAGTGAAAACCGAGTTGTGGGAGTTTTGTGGGCGAATAAACGGGACAGTGGGTTGTGGTTTGCTCCGGCTGAATGGAAGGAATGTAGGTTGGGGATTCAAGTGTTGCCGTTGTTACCGATCACTGAGGTCTTGTTTTCGGATGTTGAGTTTGTGAGGCAGCTTGTGAATTGGACTTTGCCTGCATTAGGAAGGGAAGATGTTGGTGAAGGGTGGAAAGGGTTTGTATATGCATTAGAAGGTGTTTATGAGAAGAATGTTGCTCTTGAAAATGTTAGAAAATTGAATGGGTATGATGATGGGAATTCTTTAAGTAATTTGTTGTGGTGGATTTATAGTAGAGATCATGGAGGTGATCAAGAAGGGTATGAGGGAGGAGGTAGGCATTGTTGGTTTGGTCATTATTGTCATTAAAGTTCAAGAAATGGTGTTAA
The DNA here is from genome assembly GCA_963921325.1 of Logfia minima. Classification (NCBI taxonomy): domain Eukaryota; kingdom Viridiplantae; phylum Streptophyta; class Magnoliopsida; order Asterales; family Asteraceae; genus Logfia; species Logfia minima. The sequence continues at coordinate 9,390,791 of OY992774.1, read as the reverse complement.
AGATAAATAAACTTTTGATAACTAAACTTTCGATGGTTTATATGTAAATAGACAAACGTATATACTCCTCAAAGCTGAGTCCATCAAAATCTATATATATGTTCATTTACTAGTAGCGCAACTTTGGAATAAAAGGAATAGGTATGCAGTATGTTTGTGAGTTGTCAACCTTATGTATATAAATATATAAAAGTGAATTTTGTTGGTTTTTCATCTTGTTTATGAATTAATTTTGTAATTAACTATTTAAATGTCATGATTATTACAGTACACAAAACTTAGCTATAATCAACAAGATCACAATTTCCACATGCATGTCTTCATCACTTTCCTAAATCAGAAAGCAGCGTTTGAGAACGTCCCGTTTATACTTCAAGATCTCTTCTTTAAAGGTTTTCAAGGCCTTCATTGCAAGTAAAACCTTAGGTTGAGTACCATTTATGTTGAATGAATTTGATCCATCGAGAAACTCCCTTATCATATCCACTTTCTTCCCATCAAATTCATTCCAATATTCATACACATCATTATATCTTGGCAACTCTGCAATCTTTTTCCGCTCTTCTTGATAGGTGAATTGGTCTAACCTCATATTGTCACCACGGTAGCCCCGCCAATATCGTCTTAATGCAACCCATTTGGCAGCGCTCGAAATAAGGTCGTACATAACTATAAACGGTAAGTAGAACTTTGCAAAATTTAACCTTCGAAAAATCTTCATTTCATTTATCTTTTTCGATACCAAACTTTTTTAACTCGGTGCCAGCAAAAAAGCCAACCGTTATGAGAAGAAGTTCCCCATACCCTAATTGCTCTTATTAGAGAGTAGAATTTGTTGATAATATTTAGGTTATTAGTAATTATTTTTAGCATAATTATCTAAGTTAGTTTGGTTTAGTTTATAATTAGAAGTAGTTTCTTGTTTATAAAGTGTTTTTTTTCCTATAAATATAAGATACTATAATTTATTTATTCCATCAATAATATTCTATGTTAATATTTTACATGGTATCAGACCTCATATTCTAAAGAAATTTTGATAAAAGATAATCATTTTCCCTTATCGGTGTAACGGTTCATATGAATCCTCATTTATTTAAATTTTGTTTCATAAAAAGAGTTTTATTTATATTCTTTTTCCGTCTAGTTATACATCCTATACCAAACCTCGGTCCGCATAATAGTTTGCACCGTTACTTTATGTACGTATTCTTAAATTTTCTTTTTCTCCTCAGACTCCTTCAATAAAGAGGAGTGATGATTCTGATTCTTGTTCCGCTTCTATACTCTAACTAGATTTCTTATTCTATTTTTTAATTAGCTACTTTTTCAATTATTTGATTTCTTGCCTAGCTGCCCATTATCTTCTACTAGCATAATATCTACGTAATGTAGTGAAAAAAATTTATTAATTTCATATTAATTTGATATACAGTATTGTATTTTTAAAATTATTTTAAAAATCAAAAAACTACATTACAATACACGAAGAATACTGTTTTATAAGTGAAAAAATCACTTTTTAACAAAATTTTCGAAATACTATTTTATTTTGCAATTTTCATTATTTTTAAAACGTAGTAATCATATTCTTTTGCAATTTTATTTGTAATTTCTTCTTTGAGTTAATTAAGATACATAACCTAATAAGTTCAAATTGAAACTAAAAATTAAGCCACAAATTTTTTTTATTTATGTAAGTCCGTTTTGACCTGAACCCATTATGACCCGCACCCGTTAAGACCCAAACCCGTTTTAGCCCAACTGCACGACCCGACCCGCCCGCCCATTTCGCTCCTTTAAATGTAATAGTGTATATATACATATATATATATAGAAGTTTAAGTTAAATTAAATGTTATATTAATTAGTTTATGGTTTAATAATATTTGTGTTAATGAGAACTTAATAATTAATAATTAGGGGTATGTTAATTAAATGTCATATATTAATTTATTTATGGTTTAATAATGTTTGTATTAATGAGAATTAATAATTAATAATTAGGGGTATGTTAGTCATTTTTATGAATTTTTAGAAAATCTCTTAGTAATTGTAAGGGCAAATTAATCAATTCTATCTTTAAAAAAAAATATGAAAATACATTATATATTAGTAATAGATAAACAAACTAAATATTATCGATCAAAGAGCTGATCCATCCAAAACAAACTAATACATGCTGCCAATGCTAGACAATACCGCCAGGGCAATCCAATGCTTCCGGTGCAAGACAAAAGTCGATATAGTCAACTTTTTCAAACAAAGAGCAACCACTATCGTATAACTTTCGTTTACAAATTTCGCAACAGTTTAACCATTCGTCTTTCTCCACTCAAACTGTAAGGGCGTATTAGAATATACTATTGTAGAAAATTTTATGTTGTTAGTAATTATCTTTAACCAATAATTATCTAGGTTAGTTTGATTTAGTTTATAATTAAAATTAGACTTCTTATTTATCAAGTTTGTTTAGCTTATAAATATAGAATATCGTAATTTATTCATTCAATTAATAATAATAATAATAGTCTATGTAAATATTATTTACAAATTTTGCCATGAACTTTCTTATACTTTTAACGATCTATTTTCATAATTGTCCAGTTTTGAAGTTGTCTTTTGACAGATCTCAAGAAATTAATTTAGTTTGTTTACTTTACAGTTAGTTATATGAGTGTTATACTTGTACATAAATACAATATGCTATTTATTTATTATTATTATATAAGTTGTATATTCATATCTTCTAAAAATAAATTTGTCCCATATATTAACGAAAATAAAAAATAATAATATTACTTTCATCACTAATTATTATATCTTCGATCTCCTACTAGTAACAAAGAAATTCTTAGTCAAAAAGTATCATATTAAACTATCATTAAGGGTTAATATTACTTACTATTCATACAAAATTGAAATTATTTTCTTCGAATTTGTTGGTAAGATATAGCTTATCTTCTACGAGAATACTTTCACATACTTGCATAACTATAACACACTTTTCAACTTAAGAGAGTTTTAAAGGAAATTTTGCTTCAATCGAAAGAAACTCAATTAAATTAAGAAAATAAATACTAAACTTAGGATACTTATTTCTATATAATTTTGAATATCTTTTCTATCGGACATCAAGGAAGGGAATCAATGACTTATCTTGTCAAAGTCAATGTTTGCTCAAGACTTGTAAAATATAAGGAGTGATATTATTGGTCAATAAATACGTACAAGTGATGATATTTATGCGATGAAATCATTGAGGAGAGAAAATACATATTGTACTCTTTTCATGTCCTATTGGATTTTCTTACAAGGTTTTTAGCGAGACAAATATTAGCAATGATGGCCTTTAAGATCGATTTGTTAAACAGTTTTTTAAGTGAATGAGGTTGAAAGAAACTTCAGAAGAGATGAATGTGGTTGAAAAGAACTTCAGAAGAGATGAATTTTTGAACAATGTATTTGTAATGAAGTATATATACATTTGATTTTAGATTATAATGTCTAAGTGTTGCAATTAAGTGACACACTAACTTTGTTACGATAGCCTATTAAGTAGTAATATATAAGATCGGTATAACAATTACATAATGTCAGCCTAATCTTATCCTAGATAAAATAAGCACAAGGTACTAGTCAAATGTGATCTTTGTTCATATCTTCATATTAATGTTCTTATTTTTCGTTCTTACAAAATTTCAAGTATGGTGCTAAGAAATTAATAATAATAATAATAATAATATATTATTATTATGATATATATATGAACTTGTTAGGTCACTGATCATTATCCGAACTAGTCACTGAAGATGTAATCTCTTATAAATGATGAAGTCAAAACTCCTAGAGTAACTATCAATATAAGCCTAATGCAACACTTTGTCAGCAACACTTTTTTAAATTTATTGTATTTTGAATAAGTTTTATATAAAAGAAACATTTTTTAAAAAAGTGTTGCATATACTCACACAATGCAACACTTTTTAACAAGTGTTACATTTTATTAAATATAAAGATAATATTTTTTATGAAGTATTGGGTTTGGAATGAAAAAAAAAAAAACACGTAGATAAGTTTTATCAAACTAATTTGAATCTTCTTGGTTATTTCAAATTCTACAGATTCACATAATCTATTTTATGATTGGGTATGGCTGGGGACAAAGGAAAAAGTAATTTATATTTCGCTTGCTTGGGTCATTTCCGCTTAAGCTTCCCCAATTTTGGGGATTAATTGATTGGATACCCGACAACTATAATCTTTCATAGGAACAACTTCATATATGTCAAATTGATTTTGTGAGATGTTGGTGTTGCAGGTCTGCTGCAAGGTGTTGTATTTCTTGGTATGGTTAGGGTCAATTGAAAGCGTTAACACCGATTTCACATAGATTATTTTTAAATTAATATACAATTTCAGTTTACAGAATTTTGTATAGTTTCTTTCTGATGTTTGTGATATTTGAATTCATGTTGACGAAGTATCATTTTCCTTTGAATTTATGAAGTTGTTAATATAATGTGGAGTTAAGAGATCAATTTAATATTCTTTCTATGTGATTTCACTTGAGAAAAACGGTATTTTCGGGGCACCGTCCGAGTATTACACTAGTTGACAAGATTGGGACTGAGTTTGGAATATACATTTATAATGTGGGATGAGTTTGAGACGAGTATGAGATTACATAAACCCGTTTCAAATCCAACTCATTATCATCCATTGTTCTTTTTGGGAGGATAACTTTAGACCATTTGCGATGTTTTTGTTCCTGCCCCCATTTTGCCACCACGATGGGGTGGTATGGGGCATGTTGAAGTGGCGCTTGTCACTTATACGACGGAGCAACATGAAATGTGATGGTGAACTCTAATTTTTTTCTTTTCAATTTAAATATGAATTAATTATGAGTTCAGTCGGATATCGGAAGATGTAATGAAATTTTCATGGTAGGATGTCGTGGGATTGACACAACATTCCGTCACCACCGGTGTTGTCATTATTATCGATAAATCTACTACCATCACCGAAACATCAACTTAATGTAACGTACAAATCACTTATGCACGGAGTACAACAATATTCCAAGTCAACTATCCACCACATCACAATCACCCCACCAATTTTACCCGCAACCGCCTATCAAGAGAAAGGAATCTATCTACCCAAAAACTCGACTGCGGCACCAACAAAGCAACCGGTGAAATCAAATCCTAACAAGCATCAACGATCGAATTTGAGTAATCAAAATATTAAATTAAAAAAATGGGTGAAGAACTAGATCCACAGAAGCTAAAGAAGATAGCAGCAGCAGCGTATGATTATGAAAACGATCCAAGATGGGCTGATTACTGGTCCAATGTTCTTATTCCTCCTCACATGGCTTCTCGTTCCGATGTTATCACTCACTTTAAACGCAAATTCTATCAGCGTTATATTGTCCGTACTCTCTTTCTGTTTATCACTAATGATTTGGATCATATCTGTGCCTTTTTATTTATTAATTTATTTATTGTAATTGTTAGATTTTCTCTGTTTAATTCACCAATTTGGTAGCTTTTGAATGTTTTTTTAAGCTAGGGTTTATATGCCTTTTTGTTCAATTTAGGAAAGTTAGCTTAAAGTGTGTTGCTTATCTGGTAAAAATAGTGATAACATGGTTAATTTGATCAAATTTGCTATTAGATTTCGTGTTTTGAAGGTTGAAATTTGATTAATCTGATTGGTATTAGATACTATATTAGTTTATAGAACCAAAAATCAAGTTTTGGAACAAAACATAAGAAACTTGAATTGAAAAGAAGCAACACAGAATAATTGGTATTTTTATATGATAATGTGTCGTTTATGCTTTCCTAGATTAGTAGTTGGATTATGTGATGGTGATAACTTGGAACTTTTTATATGGTGACGTCAATAAATGCATAAGAATAACACGATGTGTATCACTTTCAGTTGTGGGATCTTTTTGTGAGATGTCTGAGCTTGTCATGTATTTGTATAAGTCGTGATAAGGAGTTTTTTCTGATCAAGATTGTATATTTCTTGGTATCCAGGACCGTGATCTTGTTGTGGAACCGATGACTACAAATACTACCTCGCAGCCTGCAAGATCGTCTACTTCATCATCGTCATCATCATCTGCAAGCGAACGTAGGCCACCAACCAACTCAGGTAGAACATTTTGTTCTCTTTATCTTTATAGATACACACGCTTATTTAATTTGGAGAAAGAACAGCACTTATACATCTTCTGTAATTGATGCAATTATATCATTGTAGGGTCCACTGCAAGAGCTGCAGGAGCATCAACTCCGAGTTCAACTCCTTTACGCTGGGATCGACAAACAATTCAATTTTCTGTCAATGCTTGGGTATGATTATTCCCTTTTAGATTATATATCAATGTATCATTTTCACAATAATAATCAATACTATCTGAAATAAATCAATAAGTAAAGATATCTGAACTGGTCATTCATGGCTTCATGGTTCTTAGAAGAAAGAAATGTATAAGTTAAACATTAATGAAAAAAATAAAAATTAGAAATTTTAGCAAGTTGATTAAAGACAACTGAAGACAAGGTTGAGAATTATGAGTTGTACAATATGTGTACTTGTATTAAATGAGGGATGCCAAATTTTCCATGATACGCCTTTGATGCAAAGCTGTAAAATATGATCTAAATAACTTTATCTCGTAACTTCCAATATTCTTTTTTCTCAGGTCCTTGTTGTGGCTGTGCTTGCTATATTCCCGCTCATACCTAAAAGCCTTTCTAATAGGGCGTTTCGTATCTCATTTATGGGCACTGCGTGTTCATCATTGTATTCTCTTTACTCACTTTATGGGGTAATGTTTTAAAACTCGTAAAAGTCTCTGTTTATGATTATGATTTATTAATACTGCTTACCGGCTAATAATGTATCTCATTGTTTGCAGAAACCAAGGGCATGGAATTTGCAGGAGGTGCAAGTGTGGTTTCAATCAGTGATTGCAACCAAAGATTTTATCTATTTCATTTACTGTCTCACCTTTGTTACTTCAAATCTTCACCTTACATGTTAGTGACATGTTACTGTCTCATTTACTGTCTCACCTTTGTTACTCAATCTTTTGGTTACGTGTGATTGAATTTTTTTAAGCTTGCACATTATTTTTTCTAATATTGAATTCTTTTGCAGTTGCTTTGCTGCCCATCATATGTCGAAGCTTGGAACATTCTGCAAAATTCACTAGGCGTAATTTTGGTCGTTCCTCCTTATACAGGTAAAAAGTTTCCAACATTTTCTTTCAACATTTTATCATTCATTGCAAGTAGAAGTGACTATATTAAGACACTTACTTATAATGAGTTGATCTATGTTATTTTTATTCATAACGGGTCAAACGGGTTAAGCTAAATGATTTAACTGAAAATGGAATTGGTCACATGGGTTGAACATGCCGAATAGGTCAAATGCGTGGAAATTCATCCATATTGTATAGAAATGCATGTAAGCCTTATGTATTCATTTGCTAAAAAAAGGTTAGACTATATTTGTAATAATATAGTTTATGTAATCGTGTTTAGCAATTAGCATGATAGTTAAGTATGATGTTCCAAAATATGGATAAAAAATGTTTTTGTAGGTTGGCCCAACACAATACAGCCCCTTTCCTTTAGACCACTCTTGAAAGTTACCATTTGACCCGCTACTCAACCTTCCCTTATTGCTACCATTAATTGTAAGGCTTAAATTAGGTTTGTGTCTCGTGGTATGCTTTTTCTTTCTTGATGAAGATAGGTTGCTTTATAGTGTATCATAATGTCGTTAACCTCTCGATGATGGTTGCTTAACAGGAAGTACTTGGAAGAACTATGTGTGTGGGTAGAATCAAACACAACGATGCTCAGCATACTGTCTTCACAAGCTGAGATTGGAGTCGGGTTTCTATTGATCATTTCTCTCTTATCGTCAGTAACAATACTCAGCTTGCTTGTCATTCTACTTTTTGTGTTCATATTATTATATATTTTCATGAGATCTGCTTTTCTCTAATCATTCTTTGAAAATGCAGGTGGCAGCGTAACATTATACAAACTTTCATGTATTGGCAGGTTAGTAGATTCTTCTAATTTTTAACTTTGTCTAAGCTACATGTATTATGACAGGAAATACAGCAGTTCAATTGAATTTCAATCCTAATAAATAATGTCCAAATTGCCATTTTTGGTAGTCTACATGTAGACATTAGAGGCTGTTAATTTGATCTGGAATTAAAATTGTCAATTTTGTCTTCGCTGATATATGTGAAACTCAAACAGTTGAAATAGTTCAATCAACCATTTATTATAGTAACTTTGTAACTAAAATTCCTTTTGTGGCAGCTATTGAAGCTCATGTATCATGCCCCTGTTACTGCCGGTTACCATCAAAGCGTGTGGTCGAAAATCGGGAGGACAGTTAACCCTCTCATTCATCAGTATGCTCCATTTCTTAACACTCCCATCTCTGCCATACAACGGTGGTGGTTCAGGTAACCATATGTGCTACATTAAAAGTAACAGAATGGGAATGAGGGTCGATATAGAACATAACATTATGTACTGTAGCTGAATTGAATCTTTACCAGGAGTGTTTCCAAACGATTGGGATTTTAACATGGTTTCTTTGTTGACCTGGCTACATAGACTTAACACAACATTCTTGTTTCTGTAATGATTCACAAGCTTTTCCATTTGAGAATATAACCATACAAATTGATGCTCGTGTTACCAGCATGATGGGATGTTCACTGTCTAAGGTTCTTTTTGTTGCTTCGCTGACTATGAAAGGTTCTTCATAATGTCATCACAAGAATGTTCCTTGAATTTGCTCGACTTTCCTATCATGGTAGCTTTTGACCCCTCCAAATCGGTGCAAAACGAACTTATCAAACCATCCCTCTAGTCATTATAAACTTCAAAACGTCTACTTTATTGAATTGGATGCTAAAAAAATAAACTTCTAAATATCTCATAACTCTGAAATGGATCAATAGCTATGTTTGATCTCTTCCCTATTTTACTGGGAGCCAATTTGGGAAGTTGTTAGTGGCATGCCTTTTGGTAGTTGCCATACAAAAGATTTATAATAAATAAAATACTATATTATAATCCTTTTAGTTATTATGCTAAATTTATGAAAAGAACTTGTAATAACATTGATATGGGGACATATAAAACGTTAACTTACATAAGTAAGGTAATAAAAAATTACAACATTAATTTTTTTTTTCATGTCTAAATGTTTTAACGTTTTGAACTGTGTATGATAATCTTTAAGTTAACTTTAATATCGACTATTATGTATACCTTCATAGGCGTGTAATCTATACGGGTTATGTATACCTTCATCTGTGTAATCGATACGCATTGAGTCAACAACATACTAAGCTCAAGCGTGACTCAATTAGGAAACTCAAAGCTAAAACCTCGACTTGAGCTCGATCAAGATTTTATTTATAATGACAAGCATGACTCGATTAACAATCACTCAATTAGGAAACTCAAAGCTAAAACCTCGACTTGATCTCGATCAAGATTTTATTTATAATGACAAGCATGACTCGATTAACAATCGATGATTTTGATCTCGGCTCCACTTGATTATCAGTATTAGAATATTAATACTATTGTTCAAGATTAGTACTAGTGACTAGATACATTCGTGCTCGACATGATACTTTTACTCGTGACTCGAAATTTATTATGCTACATGTGCTAATATACATATACATAGAGCCAATGATGTGTAGTTAAGTTGTTAATGAATGCGGTCATCTTTGTCACAAATAGCACAAGGTCTCGGCTTTAAGTCCGGACACTCTATAGTCACAACCGTTGAGTAAGTCAAGTATGCCCCTCACATTATGTATAGACAACCAATTGTAGGCCGGTCTGAGTTACCGATTATCAACCTTTTTGTCACAAATATACATACACATAGAAGGTAAATATGTAAAAGAACATATTTCCTACAAGGTTCGTAAGGTTTTCAGAAAAATACGTGAGCTCGACTCAAAAGTCTACTTGAATAGTTTGAGTTTGAGCTCGACTCAGCTCTAACCAAATCAATTATAAGTATCTCTCAAGTTGATTATGAGAAGTTCATGAGTTAGTACAACTCGATTATACCTGTAAATTTACCCGATACTTGGTAAGTCAGTAGTCTATCTATATTTATATGCTACAGTATAAATCATATATATTTTCCTCTTGATCTCTCAATATTTGAAGAGTGGAAATTATATGTATCCTTTAACATAAAATGAAAACTTACTTTTTCTTATAATAATATCCAAGTATTTTTCAGAATATAAATTGTAAGTATCGGAAGAAAAAAAAAGATGTATGATAAGAGGGAAGTGTATTTTTGAAAGAAGAAGTAAAATTCATTAATTGACGTGTATATTTGATTAAATGCCATTTTATAGTTTACGCTAAATTTTTGATGAATGAAATATCATCAATATATGTCATTATTAAAAGGTTACTTTTTTATCATGTATTATTGAATGGAGATGATATTTTCAGTATTATTTTTAATAAATTTATATTGTACACATAGATAATGTATAGGTCTATTGGATTTATAAAAAAAAATGATAATAATATCTTTGGAGCAGCTTTATGATAATGAAATCAACCAACAAAAAGCATTAACGCTGCAAAGATCAATGTACCAATTTGCTAGTCCCGAAGCTTATGCCTTTTTGAATCCAATCGAAGAAATTTTATGTCAGTTATACCTCTGTTCTTTTTTCTTTTAGCCTTTGTTAGGCAAGCTGCTGTAAGTTTTTGATAAGATCTTTAACACTATTATAAAAAATTCATTATTCATTATTTATTCGAGAAAAATTATCGCCCATTATTAAAACATTGACATAAGTATTAATTTTCAAATTTAAAGTATTGAAAAGATAGATATAACATTTACATCAATTCGATAAATGTCTGTTTATGTTATTTATATAAAAATCAAATAAAAATCAATTTATTATTTTTATGCGGATATCTTGGTAGGGTTTTGATGTCTTCTTACGTTGAAAAGTTTTTCTTTCATCCGAGTGGTTAACTTTTTTTTATAAAGTGTTTTGTCAAATAATTAGTCAATTGTTATTTTGTGTGTGATTTTTGATAAGAAAAAAAAAAGAAAAAAAAGAAGAAGCTTTGCGACTGCTTTTACAGATGAAATGCAATTATTTATTTATTATTATAAAAGTAAATTAGTGAGATGTGATAGGGCAACAAAAGAAAATTATTAAAAGCTTTTTTCAGTAAAGATAGTCTTTAGGCATCTCTAATGTCCAACAGTGAGTTTATTTAAGGTTTATAAAAAATTAAATAATATTTTTAAAAACGGTTTTTGCATTGGAGTGATAACTTGTCTTGTTAATGGATTGGTAAGAATTGAGCTATTTTAGTTATGAGCTAGTAAAAAAGCTTTTGTAGAACTCTTTCATTAGAGTAAAGAGATTTTTATAGTCAATAAAATTGGTGGAAGAAATCTTTGCTATATACTAATGCCTAGCCTCCTAGTTTATTTGACATCTCCTCTTTTCACCTCAAAAGTTAAGATGCTATTTGGCAAACATCATATGAAGTTTTGTTATTTGATTGTGACAATTCAACAATATTAATGAATTAAATGTTACTTAATGAAGTATTTAATAGAAATTTACATTTTTATATGAGAGTATTTTAATAGTTAACCTTTCATTTTTTAGTAATTAATTCTTTCATTCACTCCTATTTAAAATTCAATAAATCAATCTTTTTTAGTGAGTCAAGCATAAATTTACTCATGGTGATTTAAACAGTGGATTACGTGTTTATGTATAAGAGGCGAAAGAATATTGTAGATAGTTGAATATTTCATCTTCGTGTTATAATATTTTAAGTTTATTTGTTGTATTTAAAAAGTCACATTTAATACTCAAAAATATTTATATACATTTCATATGATGTTTTATATATTTAGTTATTTGTTTTTATTATAAAAAATAAAGATCACGAATTTATCCAACAACATATGAAAAAAAAATCAAGTACAAAAGTATTATAATTTTTGGTTTAACAATATTAGTTTAAGCTTTAAAAAATAATATTATTTCAAAAAACTCTAAGTTGCAACATTAAATTGATCATTCAAATTGTTTTGTTATAAGAGATATAACATCTACATTTAGCTTCTTGATAGTCGACACTTGTTTTGAAATTTATTTTAGTCTATTATATTCTATATTTCATGATGTCGTGCTCATACGGGATTTAATATCGATAATTATTATTAATAATATTATGAAAAAAAAAACTCTTTTAAGAGTTAATCCATCGTTAAGGGTGTTTTGGCGGATTGATTTTGGGTTAATCTCAATCGTACGGCCAAGAATTATTTAAATTTACCCTAGCGATCGTATATAAACCGTTGATTACTGTTGACCCCCAATTGACCTTTCATTCATCTTTACCCTCGATTAAGCCTTGCTCCGTTTTCAGGTAAGCCTTGCTCAAATTTAGATCCCCAGATACGTTGCCCAAATTACTCCGTTTTCAGGTAAGCCTTGCTCACTATCTAAAAAAGTAAAAAAAAGCTCTATCTAAATTTTACTTCTTGGTGATTGAATTGCGTAAATTTCATACAATTTGCTGAAGAAATAAAATATGCTATAAATGTGGTAGCGATTAACCCAAAACCCTATCGTTTAATTAGATTTGTTTCCAGTTGTTTAAGTTAAGCAATTTGTTTGATCCTTTTTCAATTTGATTCGAATTAAGTAAAGGTGTTCTGTCTATGTTTTGGATTTTGGCCAAAACCCTAAACTTTAATGTGGTTGAAAGGTCAAAGTTATTAATGGTGATTGTTGTTGAGTGCTGTGTTTTATTGTTTTATTGATGGATTTTTTAGATGTTTGATTGCATGCATTGAAGTGACAGTACATCTATGACCCTAGTTTGTACAAGGTTGAAGGGTTATTGCTCATGAATAAATGAAGTTTTGGTTTTTTCTGAAAAAGATTATGACTATGCTACACAATGACTACATGCTACTTAAACAAGTGCAGGCAGCCTCGCAATGGCATGAAATCTTATGGATTTCTTTCAACAATAATTGCAGTGGCAGTTTGTACAATTTAGGATGGTTCAAGTAACCAAGTCATAACCTGATATTGATGACATGTGCCTCGAGTATTAAATAAATTGGTTAGTGAAATCTTAGGGAGTACTTCAGATTTTAGTAGCTATTACTCTGAGAAGGGTTCTATATCCAATCTCAAATATTCTATTGCTACTACATAATGGGTTAGAATTAACATAAATGCTGATGATGAGGGATTGGCTTGTTTTTGGAGGTGGTTACAAAATTTAAATATGTAATAACCATTGAAATTCATCCAACAGTTGAGGCTCTGTTTGGTATATATTGTTTTCCTTAGCTTCAAGATGCATATAATGCTTATCAGTTCATTGCTTTGAGATTGCTATATGGTTGTTATACTAATAGGAAGTTCGGTCGAAAGTTCAGATAAAGTAGCAATTGGGACTTTGTTGTAACTACTAAGCACTAACTACTTTCCTCATTTTTTTTTATAGAGAATCTCTTTTAATGGATTCATTTAATGCAGGATGATTGACTTGAAGTCTATGATCTAATTTGTACGCCTGAAAGATGGAAGATGCACCTGTGTTAAGTAAGGATGGTGAGGACTTCGTGAAACTTCCTACATCTAATAGTCCTGGTGGTAGAAGTGAGAATGTAAAGAATCATAGTACTGATAATAAAGAGCCTAGTGATCATGAGGTTAAGGAACCCCAATTGAATGGGGAGATCTTGGAGACTGACAACTCCGAGCACGATTCTGCTGTTAATTCAACTACAATGCAAGTTAGTGTTGAAGTAAATACTTCTACAATTATAGAGAATAAAGTTTCAGCGCTGGCTGAGAATGGTTCAACAGCTCAAGATGGAAATCATAAGAGAAATGGAAGTCCTGTCAGAAATCGTGAGATAGATGGTATATCTAACTTTTTCTTAACATATCTTTATAAATTTCTATGAATGGATTCGTAGTTGGTAAAACATAGTTTTTCCTTCACTGACTTTTACGAGCTTCTAAATGCAGTATGTTAGTATGTTTCCTAATGTGTTTTCCCTTGACATGCTAGCTGTATCTGGTATTAAGAGACCCCGAATAACTGTTGATGAACAGCAAGCTTCAGTCCATGTCATTTATAATTCTTTAACAAGGTATAAAGGAAAACATCATTGTTCAAATATACTTCCTATTGTTCCTATTTAGATGTCGACTTTCCAGTTTCTAATAATATATTCATGTTCGTAAATTCCAAATTGTTCTATGATATTTTCATACTTTGTACCTTCTTTAGTTTTGGACCACCAGTTTCATGCTGTGTGTTGATATACCCTGTCAAGAGGATTACGGTGAAATGTTTTTTCATAGAAATTCTAACGATTGCTTATGCGTCTCAGAGAGAGTAAATGGAAGCTTGAGGAGCTCTTACAGAAGTGGTCAGAATGGTATGCTCGACATCAACCAAAGGTTAAATGACTTTGCGTTTATACTGGAGTTTGGTGATTAGTAAAAATTATTTTACCATGAGTTATGATCTTAAATCTCTGTTTCTCTACTGTTCAGGCTACCGAGGTTGAGGTAGAATCTGGTGAAGGCACCTATTTTCCAGCTCTCACTGTTGGTCTGGACAAACCTTCTGCAGTGGTATTAACATTTTTTTATTGCTGTAATCATTCACTTGTAGACTAACGGCATGGTACAATGTGTTTGACCCTTTACTATGCTACTTTTTTTATAGTATTATGTAAAGCCTGGCTTTTTATTTTTGCTTTAAATTGAGTAATTTTTATGGTTAAACTTAGAGGTGGCAAAATGGACAGGTTTGACGGGTGGGATAACATGTCAAAATGGGTATATTAGTATTGGTTTGGTTGTGTTGTGTCAAAAGCATTTCTTTGTTCATAATATTTGAATAACCGAATAAACTGTTATTATACGAAAATATATATTATTACAATAATAATCTGTTTTTTTTTTTCCTTTTTTTTTGAATTAATAACAAATTGGGAGGTTGTATGCATAATCCATTTGACCTGTTCTGTTCTTAGCTATTTTTTGTGCCTTGACCCGTTTGAGATAAAACCTAACTAAATTGACCCCTTCGTAAGTACATGGGTTGAAATTGCTACTTCAAGGTCAAATGTTTCTGCATTTTACACTCTGTACTTACATAGCTCACAGGTTGATTTTTCGTAAACGTGTATTTGTGTAGTCATTCTGGATGGATGGCCAAACTAAGAATCTGCAAAGCAAAGAAGTTTTAGCTTTAGATAACAATTCAATCCCGCTTTATGATCGTGGGTATTCTTTCGGACTAACAACAACAGATGGTCTGAGTAATTTAGATGGGTATGGACTGATATTCTGGTGCATATTTCTTAAATGCTTTATTTTAGAATAATAATAATACGCTACTCATATTATTTACAGGTTTTTAGTGTAGTTTATGATTGTTAGTTCATTTTGCCATATTCATGCATGTATTGTGCTTTTCCATGTTTTCACTGTCGTCTGCTTTTTTTCTTCTTGCAATTAGAGGTTTGGAAATAGTAGACGGTTCGCGGTGCTTTAATTGTGGTTCATACAGTCATGCACTGAAGGAATGTCCAAAGCCCCGTGATAATGCAGCTGTTAATAACGCTCGTAAACAACTCAAAGCTAAGCGTAATCAGAATTCCATGTCTCGAAATCCAACTAGATATTATCAAGACACTCCTGGGGGCAAATTTGATGGTTTACGCCCAGGTGTGCTAGATGCAGAAACAAAAAAACTTCTGGGCCTTGGGGTATGATTCTGTTAAGCTTTTGACATTATTATTTGTGCAAGCTAAATTAACATAGTAACATATTAGTAACATTCTCTACTTGTATTTATTAGGAACTCGATCCACCTCCATGGCTTAACAGAATGCGAGAGATTGGTTACCCACCAGGGTACCTGGGTAAGAAAACAATTAATTTTAATATTTCTCGTCACTCTGACATCTTTTCGTTTAAGTTTATCTGTTTGATTATTTGACTTGTGAATCATTTTGTGAAATTCATTGGAGTTGTTAAACTGCAGATGCGGATGATGAAGAGCAGCCATCTGGGATCGAAATATTTGGTGACGAGGTTGTCGTTGCTGTTAAACGAGAAACAGAGGACGGTGAAATCCTTGATATGGATATCTCCCCTCCTCCTGATGCTGAGCCACCTAACGATCTGCCCAAGAAAATGAGCGTTCAATTCCCAGGAGTGAACGGCCCAATTCCAGAAAATGCTGATGAATGGCGATGGGGAGCAAGGGCTTGGAAGTTTGATTTACCTAGAAATAGATCATCGAATCATAGATCTTATAATTCATCGGAACCTACAACCAGACCTCATTATCACGAAGAAAGGTGGAGCCGTGATTATAGAGATGATGGACCACCTGAAGTTGACCCTGCTATCGGTTCCTTGCCACCAAGCTTCTCACCCAGGTACCCTGGTTATGACTCTAGAGGGTCAAGTTATGGTAGGTCTTTGCCTGATAGAGGTAGACGGAGTTCTTTGATTCATGAAACGAGTTCGAGCCATGATGATGACCGTTGGAGCCCATACTCATCTGACCCTTCATCTCAACGAAAGGACAGGCATGAAGACCGCCACCATCGTAGTTGGAGGTAAGTCTACATAGGACATGGAGTTTTCTCTTTGGGGACTGAAAAGCATGAAGTGTACATGAGATCCGTTGGTTAGCAAAGATGCTTGTGCTTTTGTTAGCTTAGTCTCAGTCCGAGTATATTTAACAATCGACTTTAGAAACTAGAACTATACCCTTTGATTATTGTTCTCGTCTAGCATACATCTTAGTTGTACTTTTATTGCCGTTCAGGTTTTCATATGTTTTACACTGTAATCTATGGTGGGATTAGTTTTATATCTATTAGTTTCTTGTTATTAGTAACATTGGCGATTCATAGATGCATTTGGATAATTACAGAACTTTAGATTTTGAATTTGTTGAACTATCCAAAGTACCATCATTATGGATGGCCGCTTTAAATATGACACAACCAAACTGTTTCGGATGGTTATGTCTATAGCAATCAGGTGCAGCCATCAACCACGATAACTGTGGTGGTTTGGTTTGGTTGGTAGGGCAACCATAGTACTTCCCTACACGAAAGTTTTTATGCAAAAAACGAGATCAACACACAGATAACAATCACTAGTATATTTTTTACAAGAGGGGTTGGCCAATTTATTCTAAATCACTACACAACGCGTTGTGAGTTTGTTGGCAAAAAACCATCAATAGGTGATTCGGTTAACATGAATACTATATAAACGATCACAACACGGGCGCCACCCCTTAACCTTACAAGGGGATGCTACCCGCTGACCCCTGCCATGATTTTTACGTCTTGTCTGTAATTAAGTAAATTAGCTTATACGAGTGACCCCTGCCATGATTTTTACGTCATGTCTGAATTTAAATTAATTAGCTTACACGAGTGTCCACTTCGTACTCATGACGTGTACAAGAGCTTAGCCTGAAATCCCTTTGATGTAATGTATAACTCGATCAATCATATAAAGTGAATAGCTGGTGGCGGTGGGGCTTAATCAAAACATACTCAAATATTCTAATAGATATTTTGAGTTTAAGGCTAGAAGAGTAGTCAACATTACTTTACTCGTAAATTATAGAGCACTGATGGAGTAATCAATGCAAATGCAGTAGCCTTATATTTCATAAAGAATGACTTGAAAATTGAAGTATATGTGATCATTTTGAACCTTGTAACGATTGGACCCCACAAGTGTAGGTTAGTCGCAGAGGAAGAAAAATTGGTTTATATCTTGTTCAAACGAGGTCAACTCAGAATAAGCAGTTTACCTATTTTTTCTTTCTTTCTTTTTTTTTCTATGTACTTTAATAGCATCCACAGTCCATTGAAAATCTCTCAATTTACTAAAAGTATAACTATTCAATTAATAGTAATTCTTTTGTTTTTTTTTTTTTTTTACAAAGTTACATATTTTTATAATATATAATATTTAAAGTAAATTACGGATCGTCCTTGATTACAAAGTTACATTGAAAATCTCTCAACATAAAATAATGTTGAGTAACATTTTTGTCAAAACATTAAGTTAATTTATGATGTATTCTCCGGTTAACGTAATACTTTAGTTTTATGCACAAACTATAACAGATATTAAAATATATGAAAATTCATCATCTTGTTATACTCAATTCAACGTTTTCTGAGCATAAATAAATTATACTATACTACTACCATATATTAAAATATACACATTAGCTAAATTAAATTACTTGTTATTACCTTTTGGATAGAAAAATAGTGGGTGGAGGCCCACTTTTGCGTGGGTTGATCGTTGACAAAAGTACACAGCTAAGAGAAAAGGGAAGGGTAATTTTTAATTTACAGAGAAGTGAGAATAATATTCTGAATTATTTTTAATTTATTTTTTAAAAATTTAAATAATTCTATAAATTAAAATTAATAACAAACTAAATTAAATTAAATAAATAATTTTATTAAAAATAAAAATAAAGTTTTATAAGTCTTAAAAAGTAAATTCATAAAAAAAAAATACAATCAAACGTTTTCGTGACCTGAATTCGATCCAAATCAGATCTTTTTACGAATATTCTCGTTTTCCCTTTTTATTATTACTTTGTCTCGTCCTGACAAGGGAGATGTATTTCAAGATCCTTTGAATGATAGTAGCTTTACTTATTGGAACAGATACTTTGAAATGTACTAGTGATCGTCTCGTCAAACGAAACGTCTTTTAGGAGTTTTCTTTCCTTTCTTTTCACAATGGATGTTCGAATTGATCATCACCGAGTAGCGCGACATTAAGTTTTTCTTTGTTAGCCTCCGATCCCTAGTCCAAATCCAGCTCGTCTAAGTGCACCGTCTCGCGACATTTTGGAACATTCCCCCTTTTAACAGCAACGGGATCGGGAGTTAACCACTTTTGGCGGTCCTTCAAAAAGTTCCAAGCTTGAAAACTATTGAAAGTTTTTAGTGTTTCTGCCTTATATTGAGCCACCACCGGAATCCGAAAGTCACTAGCATCTTCCCCACTTCTTTGTTGTCCTTCAAGCCGCTTCCAAAAGTTGTAGTTGTTATAAACTTTTTTTGGTTTGGTTGTAATGATCCAACCTCGGGTTGTTTTCCTTTTTTTTTTCTTCCTTATTTCTATGAGAGATTGGTGTTGTTATCTCATCTTCAACCTATTGCATATTGGGTTGTTGGGCATTTTCTGATTAGGAAAGCGTTATATTGATTGTGTGAGAAGTTGAGTGTTCGATAAATGGGGTCTGCGGTATTTGGTATGGAGTACCAAAAAGGGCATGTCGGTTTTCGGGTTTGAAGATGATGATTGTTGTTGAAACTGGTTCCATCGGGAGTGTAGGTTGTATGGGTTGTTTAGTTGTTCGACGTTGAAAATTATAGTGAATAATAGAGTTTTTGAGTTTTTGAAGTGTGTTTGAATATGAGAATAAGTATTTTGATGTGTTTAAGATTGTGTTTGAAGTGTTTTATTTATAGATAGAAAATAAAGTTTTTTTTTTTTTTAATAAAAGGGTCAAAAATTTAACCATTAGTTTTTAAATTCTTTTTCTAGTTAACGGTAATATAACCATTTGAAAAAAAAAAATAAGGCGAGTAGCGTCCCGGCGAGACGCTGTTCCAGAATACCGTCTGAAACGTCATTTTGGAGTGGTGGTATGCCGTCCGATAGCGTTTCCTATGAAAAATGCGGACGAAGACCTCACCGCTCCGTATGCTCTAATACACCTTTGGTAAGATGTGTTGTTTTAATAGGATGCTCTAATTTGTCTTTCTTAATACACTCATCCATGTCACCAATTGTTAGTTGCTCTAAACGAGTTAGGTTAATCTTAAAAACCTTTTGTTTTTGTTTTTGTTTTCTAAGGACCACAAAAGCAACAAAAACCAACGACATTATGTATCAGTATATTTATCCACTTTTCACTAGATTAATATCTGATGCGGGCTCAAGTGTAGAGGATCAGACCCTTGTGTTTCTTGAGGCCCAAGATCGTGTAACAAAAGGGGCTTCACGAAAAAGGCCTTCACGAAAAAGGTCATAACTTGGGCTAGGAGTGTCCGTTTTAGGCCCATGAACAGGCAAATCAAAGCTTGGGCCAAGCCCAATGTCTTAAACAGCCACAGGCAGTTTACCTAACATTCGGGTCCAAATTCGCTTTATTTTAGGAGTTATGAGCTTATTTATGTTTTTTTCCTATTTTGTGGACTTTGTTTGTAGGCTAGAGTCTGGCCCGTTTATGTTTTTTGACCCGTTTAAATTTCTGGTCCTTGTTTAGGGTTTGGAGAATATTGTTGAAGATTCAGTTTTTGATTTGGTGAAATTTCAATTTTTCTCTCAATTTAACCTAATTTTCGGTATTCGTTTTTAATCAACGATTATTAGAAGATTGTTCCTGGTATTCTTTTTAGTCAACATGTCCAATTTGTATTATCAATTTCAGTCTACATTAATATCGAAGTAGTATCATATTTTAGCTTAACTTATAGAGTATAGATTGATTGAACCATATTGAATTAGCTAATGGTTTTCTGTTTCGTGTTCGGTCTGACCAAAACTAAAAGATATCGATATAGTTGCCGTATTAATTAAGTTAATTTCATACGTTGCAAATGATACAAAATGGTTAGTTAGTTTTATCCTTTTGAACTATGTGACATAAATTGGTTAAGTGCACAGTCCCTTAATTTGTCAGCCACAATAAATGCTCAGAATTAGGTTTAACAAAGAGAAACAGTATAAAAAGTTCTTCTACAAAAACGTGCAAAATGCAATCATCATTTGTCAATTCAAGTCATTTAGGGTTTTCCTAGATTTTAGTGTGTTTTTTTAAGCCATACTCTGCAACTGCATCAACCTTCACATCTTCCTTAATTTGTCTTTCCCAAACACCCCTTTTGTTCTTCAAATTCACAAATACATTAATGGTTACTAATTACATTGTCAAATTAAGTAAGAACGTAATAATAAGAGCTTGCTTACTAATTTTAGACACATACCATGTGTACTTTTTGCATAAGATAATATATAGAGAATAAAAACAACAAATTTCAGAATCTTTTGATGCCGATAAGTGCATAAGATCGGATACACAAAGCTTTCGGAGATCTAAATGATGGAAACCTAAAAATCAGGTTTCTATGTCCTATGTGGCTCCTTGATCTTTCAGATTGATCCTTCAAAGATATTAATTTGCTTCACATTTAAAAAGGGTTAGTTGGTTGTTATCATATGTATTTAGGTTAAGTGTTCCAAGAACTTATGTTATCCACTAAAACAAAAGGAATAAGAGACTTAACTTGATGCATATATGTTTGACAGTATACTGTATAGTCTACATCAGTGTTCCTGATTACAAGATAAATATTAAAAACTTTAACTAAAAACCAGATGGAAATAAGAAAAAGATTTGGGCTAGTTCTCAGCACCTACTTATGTACTTTAATTAACCGGTTTTACATTACAAAGATACCAGTTAAAATATATAAACTTATATGCAGCAAATAGATTAGTTGCATACATACTAATACAAAATAATAATTGCAACAGTTGTGCCAATAACAAATTGCAGATCAAATGATTGGAAACATCTATAAATAGTATGATAATTCACATGTGGTAGATAAATTAAGTATTTAATAGTATCAACATTTTAGGTTATAAGATTATGGCATGCTAAGTGACTAGAACCATGCCGTAATTTGGACATCAGAATAAACAAAAGATTTCAGATTACATTTAATATGGAATAGATATATGTAAAAGGTACTGAAGATCCAAGTTTAATAGATTAATCAAATGCACAGGTGGACAAGATTAATGTGATGTCAACATCAGCGATGATCCTGATTACAAGATAAAACACAGTCAACAACCTTTTACCAACTAAAACCAAGTAACAGTAAAAGATCTACTTACGTGTCAGCACACCCATGATGATAATATATTAAACTTCTGTTTTAGCATCATACCATCACTCATACATACATACATACATACATACATACATACATACATGATTGATTTTTCTAAGTACAATATGAATATTTTAGAGATGATTCCTTAATTAGGGATATTTTGAACCAATGGCCTTTTACGTATTACCAGTGAACAAACAAACTGAGATATATACCATTAAACTAGATCCTTAATGGCTAATGTTGTAGACAAGTAAACATTGCAACAAAACTGACAACAAAAACATAACAAACTGTTCCACGTCTCAGGAGTAGTCAAAGGAAGTATGGCGGGTCCGAGATTGATGCAGTTAAACTTCAAGTACTTAATTTCTCGGCGAGATTGATACCCCGTTAACTAACTTTGTGATATCGGGTAATTCTTGTTGATTGTAGAGAGTAGGAAGCCTTGATCTCACTCAACAACTTTAAAACTTAAGCACATAAGTATTTTGATAGATTGTAACAAAAGCCGAAAGTTATGAATCTTTATATGAAAAAGAAAAAAGCAAACTAGTTATGGTATGAAGATATAAGTGGCTTGTGATATAGAGTCAATAAGAGAAGTTTTCATTTTCCAGTGCTTCCTTGATCTCTTTTAAACTAGTAAAGAGAGTAAGCACAGTTTGAACCCATATGTTATACGAATTGACACTCCAGTGTTTCTTCGATTGATGTCCAATCCTAAAATGATTTTCCATCCAAAGACGTAAAAGTCATGAAAGATCTTACATAACTTTATGTTGCGGAAGATAGATTGAAATATGGAGACATGTAAAATCTAAATTTTGGTTCTCAGGATGCTAAACTTCTTTTCATTTTGTTGGATTATATTACTAGTAGAAGTCGGATTGTAAACTCAAAGTAGATAGATTGGACTTGCAACCTAAGTTCATTCTTGTATGCCCCTTTGTAACTTTCTTATCCTAGCTATTTGCCAATTTATTTTTAATTTTAATTTCTATAATATTTCCACCGTTACAAAACAAGGATGCTTAACTCACTTCACTTTAGTGGTTAAGCTCTATCATTTAGTGAATCAATCAATACACAAATGGCCAGAAAACAAGGGCCTCAGCCCCTTGAGTATGTGCCGTTTATCGGCTCTTCCAAGATTATCTTTTTCATACTCGAGATGACCAAAGATGATACTCAACATGTTTTTTTATCAGCCAGCTATAAGTATGCACAAAGGTTGAAGGCTGTTAATTCTATGTAAAATGGTGAATTATCATACACAAAAGACTAGATATATACAGTTCAGTCCCGACCCGCGAGTGTCATTTATCGTCTACCTCTTCTAATTTTAACTTCTTTCATTCCTAAGATAACCAAAAAGGGCTTAAAATGTTTTTTACCAGCTAGTTACAAGTATACACAAAGGTTAAATATTCAAGATAACATGGTCAACATTCAACAACAACAGAAACAACAATATGGACTTGAAACATAATCAAGAGCCATAATTAGAAGCACTTAAATACATTCATAATCATAGTCAAATTTATCAAAATAACTAATCTACAAAATTATAAACTTACATCATTACAACATTGCTCCAGATCCACCATTATTGATTATACTTGATTCATCACTAGGCTGCCCAAATGATCTTCTCCTCATTTTTGTAAGTTCAGTTCTGAGCAAAACAAACAATCAATTAATTTAGAATTTTGGCACATATACATCTGATTAGTATTACATATATGTTTGAGTAATTAAGTAATGCACCTATTCCAGATCTAAATTATTAATTGCATGATCACCCATCTGCTCATGAAAATGCTCTAATCTGAAAGCTTGAACCTTTATAATCATTTTGTGAGTCAATTTGACCCCAACTGCTCGATTCGCAACCATCATCAAGCTTTTTAACTCTCATTTTTTCTTTAGTCCTTTCTCTAGCTCTTGCTCTTGCCTCCGCCCTTGACTGATCTCTAGCAACATTTCCTTGAAAAATTGTACCTTTACATTTTAGCATCATTTTCTTCTTTTTGCCATCAACACACTTGGCCCGTACCGCCGACTTCTTCTTCTTGACGTTATTTTCAATGGTTTCAAGAAACTTAGCTTTAGATTCATCAGTAACAGTTGAAGATGAGCAGTTGCTGGTTTGTTCAACCAAATCTTTAATCGCAATAAGGGACTTCGTAAGAAGCCAATCTAGGGTTTTGCTTGCTTTATCAAACCCTAGCAAATCTTGAAGACAGAAGAATTTTCGTGCAATCTCAATTGACAATCGTACCCTCCGATCTCTCGGACCTTGAGCTGTGTAGATCTTACTATGCCCATCTTTCTTTGAAGAAGTAGCTATTTTCTTCTTATATGGAGAAATTACTGAATCTAAAAGATCATCATGATCTTCACTATACTGCAACACAATAGAGTCTTGTTTGGCTGTAAGAACATTGTCGTTGACCTGAGAAGGAGTAGTACTTAAATTGTAGGTATGAAGATGAAAGTCAAACGGGTCAAAATGAACATCATTTCTTTCATGGTTAAAGAAATAATTCGAGGGAGAGAAGACGTTACTGGTGGGTGAGGGAAGATGTGGGAAGGGATTTGAGGAGAACATTGTAGATTCAAAAAAAAAAATTAACTAAATAAAAAATTCAGTAGCAGCAGATATATTCATTAATTCCAGTAAGGATTTGTGTTTTAACTGGAATTTAGCAAAGCTTCTCCACCATTGGGCATGTTCTTTTTAGGATCTGTGGGCATGTTCTTTTTAGGGCGGTATTAAGTAAAATGCTGATTCTAATAGTACCTACTCTTAACTTTAAAAAGTAATTTGTACCATGTGAAGTTAAATGATACAGGAAATAGAGTAGAATATAGAGTTAAGAGACATATTGTGACTATACACTATTCAAAAATGAGTATTTCTAGTTCACAAGTGCTAGATGAACTTAAATAACTCAGTACACGTAAACGTTTATAGTATTATAAAGGGTTTATTATTTAGTTATGTATCAAACCTTATATTTTTTACTATTGTATTTAACCACTTTTTAAAAGTGCTATTATATGTATCGAACTTGTAATTTTCATATATTGTATGTAACCACCTTTCAAAAGTGCTATTATATGTGTTGAATTTATGATTTTCGTATATTGTATGTAATATTTTCTTTTTTGTCAAGGCTAAAAAGTGCAAGTTTCCTTTTTTGATCTTATGAAAAAGGAAAATTTCTTTTTTTGTCAAGGCTAAAAAAAGTAAGTCAGCATAGAATATACGAAAATCACAAGTTTGATACATACAATATCACTATTTGAAAAGTGGTTACATACAATAACGAAAATCACAAGTTCAATACATACAATAACACTTTTGAAAGGTGGTTACATACAATAGTAAAAAATGTAAAGTTCAATACATAACCAAATAATAAACCCAATTATAAATATAAAACGTCATGCTTATTATTGTACAAACATGTTAATTTAGAGATAGAAAGAAAGAGAAGTAATTTATACGCTATTATTTATTAATGCATCACTAAATATGTTTGATTATATTATAATTTACAATATGCATGGTAAAAGATGTTTAGCAATCGATGAATAAAAAGTGATGGCATATAAATTATAATACATTTCAACCGTATCATGCCTTATCAAGCCCCTTATTCGAAACCACCTTTCGTGATGAAATTATTTGTTGCTATTTTATTAAGCTCTTTTAAGAAGAAATTAAAAAGAGCCGGTGTGGAATTGTGGTGTTGACAAGATTTTGAGTCATGATGGGTTTACGTTCAAGTTGTTAAAACTCATTGGGATTCGATAGAAAAGTTGTCATTAGTTTGGTGAAACAATTGAAGATTCGGGTATCATTCGGCGAGGATGAAACGCTTATTTTATAACTTTGGTTTGAAAAGTCAACAACCCCCTCGTCAATCAATATTTTCGACCCATTAACTTTGATGGTTGTCAGCAAAAATCCTTGCTAAAAGACAAACTATAGTTATTTTGATCAACTGTTAAGTGAAGTCCATACCGTATAGACAAATTTGTTGATACCCTCTTCTGATATATGAATGAGATCGTAGTTTGGGCTTCTAAAAGGAAGGAGTAATTCATCATAAGTTAAAAGAACTTTCTAAGTACTAAATTTTTAATTAAAAATTTTGGAAAATTTAAAATATTTTCTGAAGATAGAAGTTTTTGAAACTGAAAATGGTGTGTGTATAACATAAAAAAAATATTGTCTTGAACGTTTAAATGAATTCAGGTTACTTGGTACCAAACCATTGTCTACACCAATTGAACAAAATGTTACAATTGCTACCGTTGAATCTAAAACTGACAAATTGTTAACCGCGACATTACCAAGTATCAACAACTAGTTGGTAAACTTATATATCTAACCATAATAAGATCAAATATTTCTTATGTTGTTCAATGTTTAAGCCAATATATGAATTTTCCTCTAGTGTCTCATTTGAAACTTGCATTTTATGTCCTTAGACACTTGAAATCTACTCCAGGTAAAGGTGTGATTATTACCAAGTCAAGTAGTCTTAATTTGAATTTATTTGTAGATGCTGACTGGAGAAAATGTTTATCCTTTAGAAGGTTATTATTGGGTATTGCATTAGTCTAGGGAACACATTAGTTTCCTGGAAGAGTAAACTACAAAATGTTGTTTCCAGATCATCAACAGAGTTTGAGTATAGAGCTTTAAGTATGGTAACATGTGAGATAATTTGGATTCTTTTGTTTCTCTTTATCCTCATCCAATCCTTCCTAGATGGCTTCAAGAAAACTCGCTTTATATTGATCGCTCACAGAAGATGACGAACACCGATCTGATTTTTTCAACCAACTCCTTAAGTGCGTTTTTCAATTTTATAAAAAACCAATCAAGGGTTTTGCTTGCTTTATCAAAACCTAACAAATCTTGAAGACAAAAAATATTTCTTGAAATGACAATAGATAACCTCACTCTTCGATCCCTCGGCCCCGAGCTTATAATGCCCATCTTTTCTCGATGCCTCCATTTTCTTCTTCGACTTGGAACAAGAAACTACTAACTCTAGAAGGTCATCATGACCTTTAGAGGATTGCAACCATGATCTTCAGAAGATTTAAATAAGATGTATAAACAGAGATGAGACGTAATACTAAATTCAGTTTTATGCTTATTTTCTGTCTTTATCTAATGCACAGGATTTTTCTTTCGCTAAATTAAAAATTTGTCTTCTTCGTGAAAAGAAGGTTAAAAAAAAAAAAGTAAAAAAATGTGGTGATGCAACCCTTATAACACCTCCATCGATCAAATTAATATGCTAGTATTAAAAAACATGAATGAATGAAATGAGTAATTAAGAAAAAATATACCATCGATTCTTAATTTGGTTATTCTATAACAATCTTGATTGATCGATGCATATGCAAATAGCAAGAAACACACAATCAACAACAATAAAAGCGTGGTAATTTTATGTACACTACACAAGTATGCATATGGGATGTTATACTTTATACATCAATAATGTACAATTGTATTGTACACGTCCAATAATTAGTGTACAATCACCACCTATAACAAAAGTGTGGTGATAAGGATATTTTACACTACAAAAATACTAGCATGTGTTATGATCACAATGCCCGGCTTACCCGTACAAAATCTTTCTTTGGTTAAATTTTACACTTGCAAGTTGCAACTATTTCTACTGATTTATTTTCTCAATTTGTCTCTTTTTCTTGATCACTTTCTCTTTTCTTTCTTGTAACAAACTTTCTTACCTTTTTTTGGAAATGCAAATTACGTATAACTACTTATAATGTATTTGAGTCATTGACTTAATCTTGAATTTAATTACGATAAATGACTATATTGCCCCTACATAATTACTAACATTTTAATCATCCCAACAATTACATTTTCTATTATTATTTTTATTATTATTATAATAATAATTATTATTATTATATATGTGTCAAATTTCACTCTATTACCATATATATCTTAAATAACATATAAGAATCATAGTTGTGTCATCATCATCTTAATTTGAAATCTAATTAACCAATCAGAGGTCATAAATTAATTAAAATATATTTTTTATTAAGTTTAATTAATTTCATCTAATCTCTCTATTTTCAAATTTTAATGAGTCAATTTCAATTTCATGATTTCTAATATATATCAATTTTATCTTTTTATCTATATTAAATTTAATAATACCTCATCAAATGCGTATGCATATTTTGTCCAATTTATAAAAAAATTGATTACACATTATCTTTAATTATCTTTAATTATCTTTTATCTATATTAAATCTAATAATAGGGCATCATCCTTTTAGTTTAAACTAATTAAAACTATCAATCTTAATTAATAAAAGATAACTCACAATTATTTTTATTATAATTATATTCATACATTTATTTTATTTATCTATATTTATTTTTATTTGGCAATCAGTGTAGATCGACTCTCATTGATAATAATTCTTCTTATTGATATTATAGTTATATTTTCTAAATGAGTTTTTGGCAGTCAATTAATAAGATCATTTTAATGTTTTTTTATTCTTTTTTCTTTCTTTTCGTTAAACAACATTTAGTAAGCAATTAATGGTTTCTATATTACTTTATTTCATACTTATATTTCTTAATAGACTATTAGACTAAGATACTTATTACATTCTTTTCAAATCTATGTTAATTCACATTGATATTTTCAGTTTTACTTTTGCTTTAATAATTATGTTAAACATATAAAATCATTCAACTTAAATTACAAACTCAATTGTTATTCATTACCGTACATACTATATGATTTATTTATTCTATTTGTTAAGTATCAAAATATAAAATTATATATTTTTGTACTCTACGATTTAAGTAATGGTATACATTACTACTAAGACGTAAATTGTATAAGAAAACTACTTATAACCAATCATATTCCTTTTTTATTAATCAAACCAACTATCAACTAATCACATATATTAACGTATTTTACACAGTTTAATAAACCATGTACATTCCTTTATTTTTATTTCTATTATAGTTTTGATTTCTCATGAACTAAGTAGATAATAAATGGGTATATAAAATTTAAAAAGTATATGAACTAAGAATGAGAGATGGTGCCACAAGTTGAATTTCAAAATTAAAAACATCAATACCATTTTTAAATATATTTACCATGCCTAATTCTTAATTAACCAAATGTACTAAGAAAACTATTAATTCTCTTACTCGATAATAGTTGATTTGAGAATTGAGACAACTATAGTGATAACGATAATAGTGTGATTTGTGACTCTTATCGCAATACAAGAATAACACAACAATTGGTTAATAATATTAAGTAAATCCATGATAATTATAGAGTTTTTTTTTGTCAAAAAGTATAATTTATTACTGTCATCTTATCTTACTGGCTTAAACGACCCGTGTGTGTACACATGTTTCAAAGCTAGTAAATAAATAAACAAAAAAACATGCAATAAACTTTTAAAATATATATATACCCTTAATCTTTCATCATTCCATCATTACTATCATTCATTGTCGCCTACTATTGCCACATGAACTGTCGTATTACACGGGTATTTGATATGTTAAGAAATGCTCACAACAAGAACTATAAAGTCAACCGATTCAAATAAGACATTTCTTAGTAGTAGGTTAAGTCTTGACTCAAACTTTGTAAAAAAAAATAGTTCAATTCAAATTTTAATTGTCTATGTTAAAACCCTACGCCACAAAATCATGCGGAGAGCTGAACAAATTCACATATCTATATCAGTGATCCTGATTACGAAATAAAATGATTGAAAATGTAAACTATATGATCAGAATGAAAAGTAATTATTTTAATTTCAGTTAGTTGTCAGCACGGTGTAGTTGGATAAAATTTCAGCGTACATGCTAATGGTTGTAATCTGATCACACTTCAATCGCTTAATCAAAACTGAGTTTTACACTACTTTAATTTGTTGGCGTTAGGTTAATTACATGATAAGTTGCAACTAAATGTGTGGCGGAGTTACAATAAAGGAAATCTTGAAACACCATTTTCTTAGAAATATTTTTTTTACTTAATGATGTAGCACACACCTGTTCTAATTACACAAAAATTAGTTTCTGCCAGCAAAAGAATTGAGGTGCTCACATTTAGCCAGACAAAGATTATATATATTTATGGTTTAAATACCAATAGTTGTATTGCAAATGTATACCTGGCCCATAAGGCCAGGCCCAGAATTGATCGGATCAATTTGTGAGGAGCTTCCTGCATCACTTACTTGCATACGAAAATATTAACCAGGATACTTGGGAATTATTACAAATCTAATGATAGTGGAATTATCGGGAAAAACACCCAGATCTCTGAGGTTGATCGTTCGATCTGTGGAATGCATATAGAGCTCCTAAGAAATACTTAATATATCATCATGTTGAATCATTTTAATTAGAAAAATTTACATACGTAGCAACAAGGTTGAATCTAGAGAATTGGCCGGGCATGTCCGGTTTGTGATGATGATCAAGTAACAGGAACATGATATATTCCTGTAAACATATGTATATATATATATATATATAAGGTTAGATCAAATATAAAATTCTTAATATAAAACAAACAAGATAGAAGTTGATGATGACATATGTTTTTAAAATTTAATATGAATTAAAAAGTAGTCTTCGTATTTTTCTTTCCTCTCAAGGCATCATTATATACATAATTAAAACTGAACAAGTAACATATTATGTGCATCACTAA
Source organism: Logfia minima (assembly GCA_963921325.1). NCBI lineage: Eukaryota > Viridiplantae > Streptophyta > Magnoliopsida > Asterales > Asteraceae > Logfia > Logfia minima. Next base: position 9,359,889 of record OY992774.1, on the reverse strand, counting down.
AACATCATTATGTGCATCAACATTTTTAGTTTGCATATTCAATTTTAAATGTTTGTGTCTTAGATAAATGGATGTGAATCAACTTTTGAATGAATGTGCATCAATCTTAAGTACCTTTAAAATGTGAATGGAATTCATATAAACAAGTGCCATTATGTTCTTGAGTGTCTGTTCTTTTTAACAAAAAATAAAATTAAATTAATCACCCCATTTAATGTTCAAATCTTATCAATCTAACAACTCACATCTTATCTTATTAATTTTACGTTAAACTTTGTTTTACGATAACTAAATTCTTATGTTAAGTTATAATTTTGAGTAATATATGAATATTAATGGAGGACTTAGATTAACTTCCTTGCTTGCCTCACTTTTTTCTTTCCTCTTGATCTCCTATATATATATATACACACACGATGGCCCGGTAAGGTAGTAATATGGTGACTTCAGAACGGAAAACATTCTAATCACATTAAACCAACAAGTGCTTAAATGTGCGACGATGATATCTCTTCCTTTATTTATATGGATTTCCTATTGAAGGCAAGTTACTATCATACTGTATTTAGCTTAATAATCTAAGTTGTATATTAAACCGAACTAATTGTAACCTGCCATTGCTAGCTAGTACCTTGATAGCGATACCATTTTCATGAAACCATGTTGTTAAAGTATATATAGATCAAACTTATAATTTAGTATCTTTCCACTTTCCACCAATTATGTACTCCATAATTAACTTGAATTAACAGGTAATGCAAGATTAATGCATGTAATTTTATGTTACCTATATTTTTCAGTACCATATCTTATAGATTGTCGAATAATTTAAACAAATTTAAGAATATATTAACTAAGCTCAGTTGACCACCAAGGTTTCCTTATGAGGCCTTGGGGAGGGGATGTTTGGCTAGGGAAGGTCTCAAGTTTGAATTTCACTCGGGACTTTTACCCCTTCAGGCGATAAAAAAGGAGGAACATGAGGGTCTCAAGGTTAGCATACTGTCCAACTGGATGTCACTGCTAAACCTGAACCACTAACATCTAACAAGCCGTTCTAAAAAAAAATATATATATATATATATATATCATGGATTATTTATATATATGAGCGTTGTAACTCAATAGATTGTCACCCAGATTATTGACCAATTCGTATATCGGAATTATAAGTACATGAATGATTAAAAGTTTGTAAATATTCTTAAAGTAATATACATTTTATAAGGTTTGGAATATAGAAAGTATACTATAGCTGATCATTAATGCTTCTTTTTCATTGGCGAAATGAGTAAAATATTGTTATCAACTTCAAGTAATGTACGTTGAAATACAAAGTTGAGTCCTTTTCTGCAGTAGAAAAAGCCAATTTTTTGGGTTAAATAACATGATTTTGATATCTCGATTTATGGCAACAAAAGAATATCATATCATCAACTCTTGGCAGTTTGTTTCTTGTATATATATTGAATTGAAAGTCATCAAATCAAATCGTTCTTTTGTTGAAGACAACTTAACCCACTCTTTTATTTATTTAAAGAATACAAGAGATCTCTTGTAAATATGAGTATGCAAAGATGTAATTGAAGCAAAAGAAATCAACACAAATTTTCTAAAGGCTTATAGTAATATATATCTCTAGCTCAGAAGATGAGGAATTAAATACTAAAAACGAGTTTTGTTGCTAAAGTCAAAACACAATGATAATTTCCATTCTCAAGATGCCAATGCTTTATGGAGCTAGGGTTTTAAGTTTCTCATATGACCTACAAACACAGTGTTACAGCTCAGTAGATGAGGTCAAATACGACAAAACTTTCCATTCTCAAATTAAGATGAACATATCATAATAAGATGTTCAACATGTTTTAAGCCGACTAGCTACACACATTTACGAAGGATACTGGCCAACACTACATTGTAAGATGGTCATCAAATGGCTGGGATCTGACATCACAACATATTAAACATGAATCTATGAAAAGAACTCAAAAGCATCGATCGATAATCATAACCAATAGGATTGATTCTTTTTGCAAAAATATATAAAGAAATTAAAACCAAATCTCCATCAAAGTTGAAGAATAATGGCTAAGTTACAAATAAGTGACACTTTTAGGACTTGCCTAATATGAAGAAAGGGAGAATGATGCATAACATGATTGATTGAATATTCAAAAATAAACATTTGTGGAGTTGCATCCTTACAATATCACACTTCAGATCCATCACCAACAACTACCATCATTTATCACTAGACTGTTGGCTGTCAAGATCGCCCCATGATGATCTTCTGCATTTCTTTCCAAATTCTGTAAACAAATAACAAACAAACACTAGTAAAATCACTCACATCTTCATTCTGTTTTTAGTACTGTTGCCAATAATAATCATTGATTGGATCATCACTCTACTGCTCATCAAATCCATGCCCTAATTAAACTTTGATAAAATAGTGTTTTATTGTAAAAATAAAAAGTAATACTACTTGATATGAATCAAAATTCGATCGATGCATATGATTAACTGGTGTACTTAATTTCAATGCTTAAATCATAGTATTTCCTGAAGTTTTACTGCTCAGTTAAATCTTACATAAAATGTTATTCCAAGAGTTGGATTAAAAATTTAGGTTTAAATTAATTAGAGCTCACTTGAAAGTCAAAATCTTCAGTAACAACAAATGTGTTGAGCTCATCATCAAGCTTTTTAATGTGCATCTTTTCTCTAGTCCTCTCTCGAGCTCGTGCTCTTGCCATGGCCCTTGACTGATCTCTTGTAACATTTTCTTGAAATCCCGCTTTCGATTTTCGTGTTATTTTCTTCCTTTTACCATCAACGACTGACTTCTTTTGTTTCTCTTCATCCTCATCCAATCCTTCCTTGATGGCTTCAAGAAAACTCGCTTTAGATTGATCGCTCACAGAAGACGACGAACACCGATCTGATTCTTCAACCAACTCCTTAATTGCGGTTTTCGATTTAGTAAAAAGCCAATCAAGGGTTTTGCTTGCTTTATCAAAACCTAACAAATCTTGAAGACAGAAAAACTTTCTTGAAATGTCAATGGACAACCTCACTCTTCGATCCCTCGGGCCTCGAGCTGTGTAGATCTTACTATGCCCATCTTTTCTCGATACCTCCGTTTTCTTCTTCGACTTGGAACAAGAAACTACTGACTCTAGAAGGTCATCATGATCTTCAGAAGATTGCAACCATGGTTCCTCAAAAAACAACTTCTGCTCCTGCTGACTAACAAAATCTTGTTTAAATGTATTAATATTCTCCATGACAGGAACGGGAGGAATCAGATAGTTGTCTGGATTTAAAAAACAGTCACCTGAGAAAAATGGGTTAATATTGTTAAAGCAAAGAAAATCTTTTTCATGATCAAAGAAAAAATTAGGTGATGAAGGAAGCTCTGAAAAAGGGTTTGAAGAGAACATTGTAATGAAAAATAAAGAAGAATGAACCAAACTAAAAACTAAATAGAAGAAGAAGAAATCAAAGTGAAAAGCCCTAATGACTTCATTGCTTTGGTTTGCACTATGTATATTTTAGGGCACAATTAGGTAAATTCTCCAGGGCCTTTGCAACAAATTAAATAGGTAAGAATTAATATACACATTAGTACTGTGCATTACCCCTACCTCAGGAAAGAGTAATATCGTGACTTGGCATTCAATTCATTACTTTTCGGTCGATCAAAGTAGCCTTTCAGAACAGGATTTAAATATTAGACAACCTACGGTCGTGATAATCCGTCGTGGTCCGTTGTGAGCGCTACATCAGCACGATTAAATATCGTTCCACGATTAATCACATTGTGATTTGCAAGATAACTCACGACTAAAAACAATTGAGACCCACTATTGTATTAATTTTTCATTTCTTTTAAAAACACAATTACATTTTAATAAATTAAAATAAGTTAACAATATAATAATTGAAAATAACATTTCCTCAATAAGAAAAAACGTTACAATAAATAATAAAAAACGTTTAAATAAATAATACAATGATAACTATAAGTTTACACACTTCGAAAGTTGGGAGGAAATGTTTAAATTTGCTCGGTAAGATCGTTTCTTAGATTTTCGTGCACTACTTTATCGTGTATTTTGTTTACTCTTGCTTCACGCGCTGGGACTCTTTCCTTAAATCCGTCACAGACCAAGTTAGCCGGATCGGCAAGAAACTCTTGCTCTTGCTTACTTATTATGAATCCGTTATCTTCTTTAATTATGTTGTGTAATATCACACAAGAGTCGTTTCTCTTAATCTTGTTCACACTATAATCTGGATAAATATCATTGACGAGATTATTTCTTTTTGTGTAATAATTCTAATTCACATCAAACGGTGCGGGTGGGCTGTTGCATTTTTTTATGTTATCCAACAACGAAGAATTATTTAAAATATTGATGTAGTTGTTCGAACCCGTTGCATCATAATATACATGTCATATCCACATATCGTATGAAATCACTACGTCAAACATAATTAAAACATTACATGATTTTAATCTTGCTAATTAATTTTCTGTGTCATTTTATATTTTATTTTTTTATTTGAAATAAAAATTTTAAATTGTTGTAATAATTCATTTGAGGTAGCCACCATTAACAAATAGTGCATACAACTTAATAGAGCTCCATAAAAATAAATGAACAAAGGTACTTTTTCATAGATAAAAGAACTCAAAAACCCTAGTAAGAAACTAGGGACTGGATTAAAAGTTACAAGAAACTAAATACGAGGTTGAGTTTAAATGGCCAATCTAGCCAAATGAAAGTATTTTTCTTGCTCCGATTCACTATCGAAGAATATAACAGAAGCATGACTTCATCAGACAACACCAATCGATTTAGCTTCTTGAAATGAACCACGCTATTTCTTAATGGTGATATATTATCCCAGATGGAAAAGCCCATCACCTAGTAAAACTCAAGCTTACGAAAATGAAAATCGATCACAACTTTAAATCAACTGAATTTGTGGGTAGTTATCGTGTTACATGGTGATATTGATCCATTTAGAAAGTACACTCGTTATTAATAGAATAAAAGGTTGATGTGTAATTAATCATTAAAATATACAAATTTAAATGATTACATGATTTGAAATATATTTGATTGGTCAGTCGTACAAATTAAGGGATGAGGTCGATACCTTCATTTAGGGGTTAATAATAGTATAAATTTTTTTTAATGTTTTTAATCATTCAAGTCTTTCTGATAATTTAATTCTTAAAATTTGTTTTTTTACTAAAGGATTGAATTATAAAATTTTTAAAAGTTATATGATTAAACTAGATAAAATTAAAAAGATAAAATGTGATAAAAGATAAACTTAAAAAATTAAATTATCAAAATTTTAAAGTATAAATAGTAGATTTCTCTTTAATAAATTACATCATCAAAATTTTAAAAGTTAAAGGATTAAATCACGAGAAAATAAGTTTAAAACTGAACAAATTTATCACCAAAAGAAAAAATAAAATTTAAAAATTAAACCATTATTAACACTTCGTTTAATCAAATAACCATCAACACTTCTAGCTACAATACATGCATACCGTCATGAAACTAAACAAATTTATTCAAATGTTAAGTTCAAATAGGATAATAATGTGACAACCTTACATGACCACATGCTACAATTAAGTGCAAGACTGAACTTATTTCTGGTCAAGCCACTTTTTACGTATCAACGTCAACTTGTCTTTATAAGCATACTCTGTGCCGGTTACATTTGTTTTATGAATTACGGATAGTGAGGTTGTTCTATGAAGCACCCGTCAGAACATGTCAAACAGAAAACCATATATCTGTGTTGTGATATATTATTTTTTTTCGATGCAACTTTTTCTGATCACTTTAGACGCCTCTAATTCCTTACTGGAGTGCTCTCATCTATTTTATGTTACCGTGGTTCAGAAAAAATAGTTAAATACCTTGGTTGCGAGATCCATCACGTTGGAAGATTTCGTTCATTCAAGTTTGGACTATTGCTAAAATAAAGGTGAAGCTATTATGTGTCATTTCTTTGTTGATTTGATTTTCAATGATCATTTTGTAAGATCGAATTTTAATTTTTACATGATTTGAGTATGTGTATCTGTGAGTGTGTATGTGTCTTTATGAAGAAGATATAGTCAATGATTCATGTATTGATTTAATTACTCTGTTACAATTACTTACTCTCAAATGCTCTCTTTCAGAATAATGACAGTTAAGAATTACTATCAACTACTTATACACTCACTTACAACTGAAGTGAGACATCCTATTTATATATAGTTGCTGAGACTCTCACATCTCAAGCGACACTCCTAGTGTGGCGACACTAGGAGTGTTGCTTGACACTTAAACTATACAAAATGCAAATCTTATTTATCTAACAATCTCCCCTTAGGATTTAGCATCTTGTAATCTTGAACATATATTTCGAATAATGCAGATCTTTTTGTCTTCATAGTAAGTTGTTGGATATATCCTCTAAAATATTTACTTGTCTTGAGTGAGTTTGTAGAGAGTGATTTTCTTTGAATTTTTTCGCTTTAAAATCTTGATTATTACTCTTGAGTTTTCCTGTCTTGATTTCTATGACCTTTCTCTATTTTGAACCTTTTAATAAATTTTTTGTTCTTCCTTATCTTGACTCTTGATTATATTCTTTTACTCCCCCGTTAATTTGATGTTAATTCTCTAGAGCCTTCAACTTAATGCAAATTTTTTCGAACCCGCTTTTGCTTCGCATCAAACCAATAATCTTTCCGGCTTTCGAAAACTTTGAACTTCTTTCGATCAAACTTTCACTTTGAACTTTTTCTTTATATGAACTACTTTGACTTTTTCTTTTACTAAACTCTCGTTTCTTTCGTTACAAAAGCAATACTCTTTTCTCTTCTTTTATTTGTTTCTCCCCTTTCATGATGATTATGATGCATCATGAACATCATGAATATGGTGTAATACAGGGTGTTTGAAGAATAGTTGAAACGAACCAACTTCTCAAAAGATAATCTCCACCAAATTATCTAACATGCACTACAAATAAGCACCAACTTTCAAGAACATTTCGTTGAATATTGAATCTTCAATAAGCACCATATGTTACAAAACTAATATTTACTGAAAATACTATCAAATAAATTATCTCGGGATAATGATGCGGAAAATGATACTAAACTTCAAGTAAAACATCAATTTCTTGGGTAAGATAACAATTCACTTGTGTAAATCAAAGAAAATTTGTTTGTAGTGTCAGAAAACAAATTTCTGAAAACACTATAACTCCTAGATTACATAGATTACTAGTTAGCACACCAATTGAAACATTAAATTAATCAATTTAAGTGACCTGCTTTCAATCAAGGGGGAGTGTCGAAAGTTATCATTCATTCAATTCTGAACCACTACTAAAATAAATGTAAAATTATTACGTCATCTCTTGAAAGTTCCTCTATATTTGGAGTTAGAGATAAAGGATACTAGATGTCCTAGATATATAAATGAACACTATTCATTCTCTAAAAACCTTAATCAATATTTCTTAGTATTATTATCAACATTAGTTTTATTTGTATATTTTTAAATTCTTAATAATTATTATTAATAACTATTAGTGTGTATTTATTATTATTTATAAATTAATTAAATTAAATTATTGAGAAAATATTACATTAAAAAATAAATACTTTATATTACACTCACTAATTACAATGAAAGAAATAACATAATTAATAGAACTTATAATTAGAAAACTCTTAAAAGATTAACTTCACATAAATTAAGTATAAAAATGTATAAAGTTTTTGTTTAGAGTAGATGGTTGGAGAATATGTGTTTTTAGAGGAGAAATATGCAGAAAAAATTCTCTATTTCTCCTGTAGTTAGATATAGAGATAGAGTTATGCTTGGAGAGGACTTTAGGAGTCATTTATTGGTTGATTTAATTTTCAATAATCCTTTAAATAATATAGAAAGTCTTTAGCTGAATTTTTATTATTTAGTTATTGGTGTTTACTACTCATTTAGACTATTTAGTAACCGACGATGTATCGCCTCATTTCTATATTCTTTCAAGTATCAGCAACTTCCTATATTTTCTTTTTATAGAGTCAGCAGAATCATCTTGTTTTTACTAGCTCAATTATTTTTAATTCTTTCATATAATCCTAACACATCATGCCAAATGTTCCTAGTTGTTAGAATATTCATGCTGCCTATTTATTAATTTCCCTATGTGATATCTGGTGGAGTTCTTTATCTTTTACGGAATTCACCACGAGATTCTCTTTTTGAAACAACATTTTGTATAAAAATGGGCAAGAAGCTAGAGCGAAACTAACTATAACAATGCATTTGATGGTTTAGAGTACGTTCATATCACTAGATAATCATCAAGTTCATTCTAACCGAGCAAAACTATTGGTTGTAGCAAGGATATTTACACGAGGTACAACGTACATAATGTACAGGATGAATTATCTCAAATTTACCATGGTTGAATTTATAACTCCATATAACCAATATCCTCAAACCCATGGGTTTATAGCATTTGCTAATTAATTGGCCGGCCACAGTTTCCAGATTTGGGTGCGTGTCGGAGCTAACTTAATTTAGAACACGACATAGACAGTGTCACTACTGTTGAAACAGAGAATTGAAGGACTACACCATGCGATGCCATGAAGAAAGATATGATAATTGAGAAATTGACATATGAACATTATTCTATTCAAGCATAAAAACTACCCCTCGTGATCCATACTATATATAACTTCATCACGCAACCTACCACCAACTCTTGTTTTCAGTTGCTTATGATCAGACAACTCATACCTCGTCACGCACATGATCGATAGGCGATATCCCTTCTTTTGATATGGTGTTGTGGAAATGTTACTGTTACTATTCATGTGTTATTGACACGTACAATAAATCGCTTAATCTTTTTCGGGATTGCAAATTTATATTGAATTTTAAATAACTAAAAGTCCTAAAAATTTAAGTTTCTTGAATTGACTGTTAGATATATTAAGATATGTAAGTATTTAATTAGCTTGTAGTTGATAGGCGATCCAATCAAGATTTCGGATGTTAATAATCTCTTTCGAAGTATCGACTCTCAAGTGCTATATCATCCAATATAAAATATAAACAGTAACGGTGGAAAAACTTGATGCAAACTTTTGGCATTGAAAGTAGCGGTGTTCAATATATTCAAACTCGATTTTGATATCTAAATATTCGAAATATTCGATCCGAAATTATCTGAAAATCAGGTATCCAAATTTTTGGGTATCTGAAATCCAGGTATCCGAAGTTTCGGTATCAGATATTGGATATTGATTTTCAAAATTTTGGATAATTCGAATATTCAAAAAATAAATTTTTAATTATAATTTCTAGATTTTATAATACATGGTAGAGTTCCAATAAGAATACCTTAAAAATAAAAATGGGTAAGAAAGCTTCATATCCGAAAATGTATCCTAGAAATCAACAGATTTACATTCATGCATCTCAAATATGTGGAGAAAAATATATGTGCATCCTTATAAATGCATAAAAATTGAAAAAACGATCGATCCACGAGTTTAGATGAAAATGTAGAATTGTCCATCAATCGTTTTTCTCAAATTGTATACCTTATAGAAATGTGCATTCATTTTTCTTTGCATATTTGAGATATACAAATGTGAATCCAATGATTTTGTCAAGTATAAGTGCAAATTTGAAGCGTTCTTACCTTTCTTATTTTTTAAGTGTTCTTATTTGATCAATACTCTTATAATACGTATTTCATTAATTTTATCAGTTTAATCTAAATTTTGTAATTAGTTTATTATGTGAAAAAAATAGTTATATGAGATTGATTTATATGTTTAAATACAATGCTATTATGTATTTAGGAAATATTTTTACTATTTTTCATCAACCAAATTGAGATTTGTTTGCATAAACATCCATTATATACTCATACTTATATTAATTAAAATCATTATTTAAATAGTTATAAATGTTTATATCTTTGATTTGAAAATAAAAAGATAAAAAAATGTTATTATTATTTTTTATTTAGATATTTAATTAATCCAATAATACGTATTCGAAATTTCGAGTATTCAAAATTCGAATATTTAAAATTACGGGTAACGAAAATTTCGAGTATCCGAAATTCGAATATTCAAAATTTCATATACAAGTTTTGGATAGTAAAACCTACTATCCAAAATTTCAGGTATCCGAAATTTTGAATATCTGGAAATCAACATCCGTAATTGAAAGTAACTAATTTGGGTAACGACCCAAACATACAACACAATAGGAATCTAGTACTTTTATGCAATGTAAATGAGACCAAATTCCGAATACTCAAGTCTTAATCTCTGTCTCCCTAAGCTTTCTGATTGTCCGAAAAAGAAAACTTTTGCTTATAAAGAGCATTTGTATTACTCCATTTATCTCAGTGTCAGTATCCACTTTGAAAATGCACATAGTTTAAGAAATGAATAGTTATTAAACTGTTATCTAAAAGGATATTATCTTTATCTTTTAAAAACCTTTTTTATTGTTTGTCAGACAAAGTGAACATTTAACGGAGGGAGTATGTACACGAAAATTTAGAGTAATAAATTTATTTCTAAGAAATTAAATATGATTATATTAAAAATAATAAAAATAATAATAAATTAAAATAAAATAAAATAAAAAAAACCAGTTGCTCCATTGTTATACACTAAATCTTGACAACAAAGGTTTGATTGTTTCTTTTAACAACAGAAATTATCTAAAACAACACTCAAGCAAGCCGATAGAGGAGATGGATTACAAGATACAAACAACTAATTAAAACGATTGAATGAGACTTGGCATAGAAGTTCACTCAACCCAATTAATATGAACTTTTCGTACCTATTGGAGATCCATAGATATGACAACTTTTAGATCGTCTCATAAAGCATCATTTCTTGACTTCTTTTGGCTGAAAACACACCCATTTCTATGTATCCATCTAATTCAAAGTGTTATTCAGACTACCTAAGAGTGTCATCAGTCTGAGGCAACTTGCGAGCTACTCGAGATAAACTCAAGAATATTTAAAATTCGATATAAGTCAGCTAGAATGAATAGCGAGTTTTATTGACCTTGTATCATTTTATATTTGTATCATTTGTTTTAAGTGTATAATAACATATTTACTACACTTTTTAATAAATTCCAAGTCAAGTATATGATAGAATTAAGTTGGCTTGAAAATATCGAGTCGAATATTACTAACATTAAATAATTTATTTTAAAAATTTTAATGTTGATAATCGTCAAGTATAGCCAAACTCAATATTATTACTTAATTTATCGAGTAGAGCTTGAAAATGAATATGCAAGCTTGATTGAACTCTAGTTGGGTCGTGTTTCGAGCCCTCGAGTTTTCTAATTGAGTAACTTGAGTATGACACTATATCAGCTCGACCGGATTACACCCACTAATTATAGATTTATAAATGTGTTTGTGTATGTTAATGTGATCTCCATACGTACTAGCACCGTTAGAGGTATTCAATATTCATTTTGAAACTATTTAATCTGAATACTGATCTGGATCTAAATCGATTTATATCAAACCAAGTTCGATAATCAGTTTTCGATTCGATTTAAACCGAAAATAGAATTCAAATATAATAAATATATTCCTAACTCTAAAATACAATTCATATTTATCTCTTGAAATTTTAGGTTCTTGGTTTTAAACCAAACAAACTAAAGTTCAATTTTCTATTTGAAAAAAACATTTTAACTTGATTTCGGTTCGGTTTTTAATTTGGTTTCATAAATTTTAAAACCAAATAACCTAAACCTATTAAACCATAAACCATAAACACCCCATGTACCAAAGCCTAACACTACTTGCATCGGGTAGCATCAAGTACCTTTTATCACATGGACATAAATTCCCTTCTTTCTTTTATTTAAAAGTAATTTTTAAAAATCGTCCATATGACATAAATTCCCTTCTTTCTTATATGTAAAAGTAAATTATAGAAGTTATACATGTCTTATTTTGTTTTTTGTATTTTGTATTTTCAATCCCCACCTCGTACTTTTTGCATTTTCTACCTTCAGTTGACATATTTGATAATATTTTTAGTCCCTAAATTTAACTCCGTTTATTTCAATCCGTCAAAAAGACACCGCATGCATATCACATAAGGGTACTATGGTAAACTTCATCTTCCCTCCTCACCTTCTCATTTCCCCTACTTTCCTCGGTCAACCAAAAACCCTCTTGCATCCATTTTGAATCTCTAAAATATCATTACTTTCTCTCGATTAAACAAAGCACTTGCAAAATTCTCGATACATGCGACTGAATAATCGGCTATAACAATGGCTCTAACACTACGATATATTAGAGAAAACAGGCAAATTTTGATCCTTACAAAGTTTAACGCAAGTCTTATCGATTTTACATCGTTAATGTTGTTAATAGCAAAGTGATTATGAATATATAGTATGATTGATAGTTAATAATACTAACTCTTGAGAAGCTATAAAAAACATCTACTAGGATTGGTCAGTGTCCAGAGGTTTTTATCATTGAAGGTGAGTCACAATGTCTATAATTCTCCATTATTGTTTGAGAAAACATTAAGGCTGACGAATACTTTTTATCGATTGAAAAGAATTGAAGAATAAATAGGGAGTAAAAAGTGAGGAAAGACAAAAATTACCAAATTACCCTCATGTGATTTGCACGTGACATCTCTTAACGAATAATAATAAACCGAACTATAGGAGGAACTTAAAGTGTTATCAAATATGCCAATTGAGGAAGAAAATGCATGCAGAAAACAAACGGTATGGACCGGAATGAAAAAAAAAACTAAAATACAGTGATAGGTTTTTGTTATTTACTCTATAATTAATTTGTTTGTCTTATTTCAAGTGGATTTCTTGGGTGCAAATTAATGAAAAAAATAAAAAAGAATAAAAGGTCAAAGGGGGAAAAGTTCATTATGCATGGTCCAATTATCCCCTTAAGCAAATATTGGTACATATTATTATTATTATTTTTTATTTTATTTTTGTTGGTTAAAAGATTTTCTTTTGGCTAAAAATGAAATTAAGTATACGGATACAATCACCAAAATAATATTTTGCTTTTTTATGTGGCGATTTATTAAGTTGACATTTTCTATGTTCATATTTTATTAATTAAATTCATCTTCGGTGGCTTTTTGGGCAGAATACTTTTAAGCCATCTCTATGAGGCTATATATGACAAAAGGTAAAGGTAGATATGGGGGAGAGAAAATTAAATGTACTAGCTACCTTCATATATTTATTCTTGTTGATGATAAAAAGAAGTTGAAAAACTAAAATAATAAAGATATGAAAAGATCCATCCAATCGGAAAGAATCCAGCAACACAAACGACTGTACTCGGTAAAGTGTTTCATTACAATAACGAGTATTAAGGTGGTCAACAATATATATACTCAGTAAAAAAACACCCATCAGGGGCCCCGGTAGAACGTACGGAAACCTCGTTTTATAAATAGTAAATCATCATTTGAGTTACAGAGAGGTCAGTATGGAACAATATTTTTAGATTTCTCAAATTTGTTTATTTGAAAAAACCAAATCATATCAACACTGTATAGTTACCTATGTTTGTCCGAATGCTTACAAGTTGGAATAACCAAAGTTTTGAATTTTAATTTTAATTAGCTTATAAACTCGCGATAATGAAAGTCGAATTTAATTTTTATTTGATTGATTTTTTATGTAGTCTATAGACCCGCGATAACTCGCGACAAATTTAACTTTTAAAAATGAATAAAAATATTTAGTCGATTTTATTATATTATGAACGACCTTTTTAATTTATAGACCCACTATAATGCATGACAAAACTAATTTTAATAAAATGAATAAAATATTATGGCCGATTTTCTTATATTGTTTATAGACTCTTTAAATTTTATTAATGAATAAAATTTTTGATCTAATTTTTTAATTTGAATAAATACATCAAATATTTAAGGGGTCAAAAGTGTAATTATACAAAAAAAATTAAGATCGTTGGATCGTAAAAGGTGAAAAATAATGAAGGGCTCAGATTCTTCCATCGTATCCTCTTTTAATTATATATAAAGATATACATAGTCTTTTTCGTGAGAAAGTTACATATTTGGTCATATTTGACCTCCTATATCTTATTATAGACAAAATTTTGAAAAATATCCATTCTAGTAAAAGAATCTTGATTCGTCACATCAACTTGAAGCGAATTGTAGTAAAAAAAATGTTTGGTAGTTCGCTTAATGCCAAGAAGGGTGAATTGGGCCAATTTTAACCGGTTAAGTGACGATGTGTGTACAAATGAGTGAATTCATTGGTATTTGAGCGAATTGTGGGGATCTGAGCAAATTTGTTGCCATTTGCGTGAGTTCCTTATCATTTAAGCGAATTGTGGCTATTTTTTGTATAACATCTGAGCGAGTACCTAGTTTTTGTAATCTGAGCAAAGTATAAAATATTTTGTAACAATTTGCTCCAAGATTATGTCTATAGAATTAAGTTCAAATGAGAATGAGATTTTTTGTGAGAATTGAAGAATCAATCTTAACCATCCATTTTCATCAAGATAATAATACTCTCACATTTTTAAAAATTGAATATCTCACAAACGGCTAGTCAAAAAATTATAAAAATTATACCATAAAAATCAACATTTTTTTCTCTTCGATTAGACATCTCACAAGGTATACTTTCGACGAATTTTTTTTTTTTCATTTTTGGTTTTGAAAATCGGTAACACATGTATTACCGGTTTTCAACCCTACAAAAAAAATAACAAAAGAAATTGAATAGAAAAAATAAACTCATTCAAAATAAAAATAAAGATTAGAAGTCTAAAAATTAAAAATAAGGATTACAAATACAATAAATTAAAGGTCCTAACAATTAAAAGTACGTTATACAAATTATGTTTTATCACGATTCTCCAATTATGTTCCACAAGATCGGGTGGAAAACCCTTGTGCATGTCTCCAAATATGCTTCATTACTTGAGGTATTTCGAGTTTTCACCAAAGTAATATTTCATAAGTGTTTGGTGTCCACCAACCCAATCACGATATATGTACGGACGTGTACGTTACCGGTTTGAACTTTTAACTTCGTCTCAAGGAATTAAATCTTCTTTACGATAATTACGAGTTTGAATGAGGAGTTACAACGGTGTTTCATCGTCGGAAGAAGAATCGGATGACATTATTGTGAATTATTGAGTTTTTAAGTGTGTGTTTGTAGATGAGAAATAGTGTTTTGATGTATATAAAATTGTGTTTGAAGTATGATATTTATAGATAGAAAATAGGGGTTAAAAAAATTCATACGGTCATGAAGCCATTAGGTTATTTTTTTATATTTTTAAAGAATCAAAATAGCCGTTCGAATAAAAAAAATAGGCTGAACAACGTCCTATAAGTGACATCATTCTAAAATGATGACGGCGTTTCAGACGGTAAACGGCGATAGAAGTCTTCCTATTCGGAGTGCTCAGGAATACCCTATATGATTAGTCTTTTGTATGGGGCTGCTTTTTTATATCGATGATGTGTCTTTTTCCTTATTTAATCGACTATCGACTAGTGGTAATAACAGGAAAGCCTAAAATGAATATTCGGAAACACTTTTTATCCTAATCTGATGATCAACCCAACCACATGCCTTTGGCTTTTTAAAAAAAGAATCTCTGGTATACGTCGTTGTCTCATATTAATGAAGCTGTAAGACTGGCAAAACAAGTCCTAATTGTCGTTGAAGTGTCAATGGAATTATATACGTCGTTAAACTGAATTTATCGACTTCAATTCTTAAACTTTAATTATCACGATAGGGCGGAATGAATCATCTTGGCCAAACACCCTCATGGACCAGTTAGCAGTTTTGCCTTTAAACAATACCATAAAACACTTGATTCGCATGATCAAAATTTTATTACATATGAGAACAGGACGTACAAAAGTGGAAACAAAGCAACAAGCAGAAAACGAAAACAGGGCACAAAGTTGAAAACAAAAAGGGGGAAAAAAGAGACAAAAACCGACAAAAGTTGGACCAAATGAGATAAAATAGATCTACATGGAATAGCAAAAGGAACTTCAAAAATATTTTTACGAGTAAACATATATTTAAAAACAAAAACTTGATTTATACAGAACTATGGTTTGAAACTATAAAAATAAACGAATTCTTTTAACTCATGTTTCTTTTTCTTACACTTTAGTCTCTCCCAATTATATAGTTAATGTTGCTTTTTTTGGATGTCGAAATTGTAAGAAATAGTTATAGAAAACTATTCTAAATATTATTATAATTATATCTCGTATAACTATAATAATAAAGACAAAAAGACGGGTTTAGAAATAGGAAATGATAATAAGTAAAATGGAAACAAAGTAATAAACGTAAACGAAAAACGATCGAGGCTTGTATTTATCACAGTTTCCTTAAAATAGATTCGCCGTCTATTTCTCAGGGTACAACGATCAAGTAGTTGTACTGCCGGACATGACCAACTTGCCTGATAATAAAGCGCAACGAGGTGAGACATACTCTTCACTTGAAATCACATCAAAGAAGCGGCATCCTTTCGCATTTGTGTGCGTATAATTCGGATTTTTCCAGCCTACGTATGTGAATCTCAATTTCTTTTAAAAACCGAATGGAGGTGGAAGATCCGTATTTATCCATGAAATATCGACGAAAACTCTTGGTAAAACGATTCACAAAATTGTTTTCTATATTAGAAAGATACAAGAAATATACATTTACTAAAACTGGAAGGTTCTGCAACAAGTCACAAAAACTGGACTGCGCGAGTTCGAGGATTTCGATGTAGCATTCGTGTCTGCAGGTCGCGCGGGCATGCATTGGTTCACAAGCTCAAACCCAGTTTTCTCAGAATTTGCACCCCCTGTGCGCATAGACAAGGGAGTAAAAGACACTATAAGAGATCACATCTTGACCTCCACATTTGAACTTATAAATAGCTCAAATTTTGATCTTATTTTCGATGTTCCATTTTTCATTTCAAGTTCCCTAATTTGAGAGTCGATATCTCATTCACATTAACTCCATTTTGGACATATATTAGTTCGTTGCGAACCTCTCGTCAAGGAGTACACAAACCAACAAAGCATTACCAATATATATAATAATAACCTAATACCCGCGCAATGCGGCGGCGGTAATAATATTATGTGTGTTCATATGTGTGCGAGTATTTTATTTTTGCCTTTTGGGTGTGCTTTTTTGGTCATCTGGCTGAGAGAGATAGGGGAGAAGTGTGTGTAATTAAAGGTGTTTAGTGTGTGTATGTGTTGGTTGGTAGTTTTTAAAAGTGGGGTAAAAAAAGAAAGATAGAAAATAGATGGTTAAGATCAATTGTAGTTTAAATGAATGAGTAATGCTATATCCGCCTAATTAGGCGTATGCCTAATTTAGCCTACCCATACAGATTTTGACACATGTATTCCACTTATTCTCTCTCATAATCTCATCCGATCATTTTCTCATTAACCAATCACATTTTTAGGCATATATACCTAATTAGGCATATATATCATTTTTCTAAATGAATTGTAGGGATCCATTTTACTTACTCTTAAATTCTAGGGATTTGAAAAAGGGGTATATGTATTATAAAGTAGTATAGATATACACATATTTATTTATGTCCAAAGTTGGTGAAAACTCATTTTTCAATCAAATTTTCCAACAGAAATTTTGTTATCTACTATTAAAATAAATTAGTGTAATAAACTAAAATTCATTTATTAACCCTAATATATATGTATTCTATAGAAATGTAGATTAAAAATAAGGTAAAATATCATCTTACAAAAAAGTATAGTAGCGTTACGACTATATATTTAATAAAACTGTATATTTTTGCATCAAAATCATTCCGGAGTGAAAAACGGTGGCTCGGCCCCCGTGAATGAGAATTTTTCTCTTGTTGTGGTTCGTTGTAATTGGCAAGAGTTTTTCATCATATTTGTAGACCTCACAGTTAAATCCTCGGAAGGTATTTAGGATGTGTTGTTTTTGTTTATTTTTAGATATGTTTGTACTCTTTAGTTTTTAGCGCATTGCTAGTTGCTTTTTTTCTATATATATATATATATATTTATCGGCTGTTAAAAAAATTAAATAAAAAGAAAAGATGAAATTTGATTTTGTAGCTAATGAACCCCAGGCCAGTTTTGTGTCTCGTGTCTCAATACTCACAGCAAGAAAGACGGATCGACGATCAATTTGAAAAGTACGGTGATTTGTATAACATTAAATTAATTCATACATCATCATATCATGTCTTATATATATACTTTAGGTAGTGTGATGCAAACGTTGATATTGTATAAGTTATAGAGTTCTCATTTGTACAGATCAGTATTT
Organism: Logfia minima; assembly: GCA_963921325.1. Lineage (NCBI taxonomy): Eukaryota > Viridiplantae > Streptophyta > Magnoliopsida > Asterales > Asteraceae > Logfia > Logfia minima. Next base: position 9,341,407 of record OY992774.1, on the reverse strand, counting down.
TTTTTAATGTTTACTTTTTCTGATGAAAATGTACAGATTTTTTGCGTTTATTCATTTTTATATTTCTTAGGCAAACACATACTAATTAACCTTGGTGTAGCTGAATCATTTACATGATAGAACTTGCCCCCTATTGATTTACGATCCCTAAAGACTAAAGAATGAAGCTTCACTAGCCAGTTTTGAAGTGTCCGCTACAATAAACAGAGAGTCTGCTACGATAAACATCTCATTTTCACACTTTTTTCCTACCCACTTTTAAAAAATACATTAAATTTTGCCGGCACTTATAAATATGTACAAACTCTCTACAACTACAAGTTAATAAAATGACACGATATTCGCATTAAAAAGTGTAAGGAATTATGATCGTACTGATAAATACATACAAATTATATTTTATAAGCACTTAGATCATGAGTAATGCTATGAAAATGAATGCATCTAATGCATTTGTGTCATGTCATATCACACCACATTTTTATAAGGCTCAAGTTCAATGCACTAATTAGATTTACTTAACTTATTAACTAAAACTCACATGATACAGTTTTTAATGCAGTGACATAATTTTTAACGTAGTATTCTCTTTGTTAAACTAACATATTTAATAATAATTTTTATAAACCACATATTATTGTAGAGTATTATTGAGTGTACTTCTTCTCCTTCTGAGCAAAAGTCCCCATACACTTACGTAAGGAGATACATTCAATATATGTCTTGTATAAACATATTCCCTGCTCCTTGAATTTATTCATGAGTAAGTCTCACTTACTTTTTATCATATACTCAATGTTTAAAAGATACGTGACCATGTGAGTGAGATTTGGGGATATGGGACCCACAAAAAGTATATGGATTTCGGTTATGGACAAGTTAGCTAGTGTACTGGAAAAAAAACCATGGGCTCCACCTCATACTACAGGTTACCATGGACAAGCTTATTGCTGTTCCATTACAGATGATACTATATAAGTGTGTAGATCAATTCCGTGATTTCTTCGCATAAAAAAAAAATCTTACGCGGTAAGAAATTGCATGTATGGAGTTTATCTATACACTTATTAGTGCATACAAAATGTAATTATATGTATTATTTTAGTTACATTTAAATGTGAAAATTGTATTCTTTCAAACTTATAAATGAAAAGATTTTGTACAACAATAATAAATGTATGTAAATGAACAAAAATTTAAACAATTTTAAAAGTGCGTAGAAAATATAGCGCGTATAGAAATGAGATATTTATGTGTAATTTATCTAGTGTTACTGTCGAATATTTTAGTGCATTAGTTGATTATTGGACATGGGATAGGTGATGTGGAAAACATATCCGACTAAGTTATTAAATTTCAGGGTCAACCAAATTGCAGGGGTCAAAAGGGTAGCGCACCCTTGTGTGGTTGTCTCGTTGACAAGTCAACAGGTGGAGTCAAGGGCAACGAAATTGACTAGATTTAATGAACCCAGAAAATAATCATATTCAACGAACTCGTAATAATAGTTAATTTCCAAAATGCTTTTAACTATCAAATTGGTAGCATTTTGTTTTACTTGGATAGTTTCAAACACAAGGAAGAAAACATAAATATTAGAAATATGATTTTGTATGTTCAAACATATTTAATTTCTAGTCTTATCCCAAAGTAAATATCATGAATTCAGACATCAATAAAATTGAAATATTACATTTAAAAAGTGATCTTTAATAAACTTTAAAGTATATTCGGATTAAAATCTTACTCTATTTACACCAAACTTGTCTAACAGTTACAAAAATAAAAAGTTCATTGTTGTTTCCTAAATAACCTTATTGAAAAGTTTGGGTTAACATGTATATTTGGAAAATTATGTTAACTGGAATTTGTTATTTTTTGTTTTTATTTATACTTTGTAGGCAAACCAAAACTAGAAAGATCTGAAGGAAAAAGATCATGAAAGCGACACTTTCTTCCTTCTTTCTGGCAATAAGATCACATGTCAAGTAATCTGCTCCATGTCATGTCAATTTCATATGCTTTTTCTTTTCTCTCAAGTACTCTTTTCACAAAATAAGATTTTATTTTGTTTATTAATTATTAATTATTAATTTATTATTTAGCATTAAAGCTAACAATTTACTTTGAACAGTTTGTATTAATCTCATGAAGCAAGTGTTATTTAGCATTAATCTCATCGAAACGTTTGTTTTTTAGTTCTTCTATAGCAATAAAACTTCTCTAACACGTACAATTCCTATATTGATGACAATTTGCAATTTTTTTAATTCAAATACTAGTGTTATTTTGCAATTTATAAAGAGCACATTTTCTAATGGGACTTTAAGATAATCTGAACGTTATCTTCAATATATTGTCTTGGTAAAAGTACTTGTTCAATGTTTCCTGCATCTTTTTGGGATTTTTGAAACTCTTTACTCATACAAAGTCATCATAATTAATCTTTTAACTTACTAGTTTAAATCAAGTAAAATCGGATCATATCAGGATATATATAATTTGAACAATCTTGGATGAAAAGATGTTTATGTAGTACATCCATTTGACTGTCTTTTTTCCTACACTCAAACATTTGTAACATTTACATGCTATATAATCAATTGCCACAATCCATCATCAAAAAAATTGACAGATGCTAATTCTTTCACATACATGCTGATCGACGTTTCAATAGCAGAAAGAGACCATGTTAAGTAGAGAGGCCCGGGTTGCAATCAGGCCCCTCGACATTAATTGAAGAGAAGGATTAATGCTTTCAAGAGTAGCCTCTGATGCCTCGAATTTCTTTTGTACAACTTGAAAGAATTCATGTTTGTCGCGATGACTTCATCCGACTAGTGCAGCATCAAGGCATTGCAACTCATTCACATTGGCATTAACTTTCTCATCTGGTACCACTTTTCCATTGGAATTGAATCTTGAGACAATTGTCCACTCAAGTGTTGGTTTTGTCTTCAAAAGTGGCGTTGCCAAGAACCCAGGTGGATGTCATGTTTTCCCCATTTCTTCTATAAAAAATGTTATCGAGTTTATCAATTGATGTTAGTCAAATACACGTTGTTGCTAATATACATGAACTTTATTTTTATTTTGGTAACATTCAGTCAGGATAATTAACGATGTTTGATCTAATATTCATCCATTGATTTTACAACTTATAGTGAACATTCATAAACGAAGCCTTAACATTCATATTATCGATTTTGATTAACCCTTATTAAAAAATATTTATTTATTTTGACATTTTCCGAAAACAATGTTAATTGCCCCCGAGAAGCATGTTACTGCTTCTCCCTTCTCCCAAAATTAATACCTCTTTCTAGATCATCCATGTATATATATAAATATGAGTGAGTTTCGGGAGAGCAGGCTTGTGCCTAATCACATCACGCCACCTGTCACTATTAGTAAGGCTATTTTTGTCCTTTCATCACCTTTATGTAGCTACCCGAATATTAATCAATGACAATCATTTATCTGGAAAATAATAAACACAACCACCTTCTGCCGTCACTGGTTGCAGGATCCGGCTATCAGAATCCATCGGTCAAAAAAAAAAAAATTCTGACTTTTTTTCCTTCTTTCTTTGACTCCAAAGATGCAATGAACAAAAATGCAACACATTTAATATTTAGTATACAATAAAACTTAATAAAAAATAAGATGCAGTGAAAAATAACTAACACATCACTGCAACTCATATAACATCACTAAATAATTGATAAGCGAGTAAAATGCAGTGAAAATTATAAACCACACGAGTCCACCTTGTTATAAAATGTAGTGAAAGTAAAATTAACACATTACTGCATCACTTCATCATACGTACAACATTACTAAGTAGTGAAAAAAAGAGCAACATGTAGCTAGTATAACTTCATATATCACTACATCTTGCATAAAAAGACAAAAAATCACTGAATTTTTTTTACTTAACTCATTAAAGTGCATTACAAACGTACTCTAGTTATGAAATTATATAAACACATAGTAAGATAAATAAATAAAAAACAAACTCATTAAAGTGCATTACAAATGTACTCTATTTATGAAATTATATAAACACATAGTAAGATAAATAAATAAAAAACAAACAACAAGACTGAAATCAAAACGCTAAATGTAACAATTTAATTACAGATTCATGTATGAGTTTCGATTTATTTCCATTTCTTCTTCGTGATCAATTTTGACGATTTAGCCTCAAATTCACGAACGCGAACGGATTACGAGCAAATAATGGTTGAGATTTGTGGAATTTTGATTTAGCCTCAGATTCACGAACACGAACAGATTACGAACAAATAATGGTTGAGATTTTTAGATTTTTGATTGTTTGAGATAACTGACACCTTGAAGTTAGAGATTATATTTTTTTTTTTAAATTGAGATAATTTGAGATCTGTAACACTTGTGTGTGTTTTGAATGGTGAGAGAAAGGCTAATTGAATGTGGAATCTTGAATGTAATATAAAATAAAGGTCTGGCGGGTGATTTGATTATACACATGATCGAAAAGGAGGTTACACTTGAAATGACCGGTGTACTCTAGTCCCTAAACTTTTATGTAAATACCAAACAACCGCGTGTATACTTTAAATGATCTAGACCACTTGTACAGGATATGAATGATTGAGATTATTTGTTTACTCTTTTTTCGATATAGCAGCTGCTCTTTTGATCTTCTATATATATATATATATGGTGGTTCAAACGAGAACCACATAAAAGTTGAGAACTACTAGATTACTTATTTTTTTACATGTGATTAACTTCATTAATATGTGAACATTGATATATGTTCAATTGAGACAGATAAAAAGCTAAAAACTCTAAAATTACGTCTTAAAACACATTTTAACTTATTTGTTCACATGATCGTTCACATGTGAACACACATATATCTTTTTGTGTTCTTACACATAATTTTTAGGGTTTTTTAAACTTTTTTCTTTTTCAATTGAGTATGCATCAATGTTCACATATGAATTAAGTTAATCACATTATAACAAATATGTAATCTATTAATTCTCACAAGTTATCCACTTTTACGAAGTTTTCATTTAAATTTTTTTACGTATATATATATACACACATATATATATCCACTACTAAAAAGATGACACTTCTTTTTACTGTGGCAATGGTTAGAGTTGACTTGTGAACCCTAACCACGTGCACTACAAATAAAATGTCCCTTAATGGCACACAAAAGGTGCCTCCATCATTTAGCTCCGAATTGTAATTCATAATAAAAATATATCTCCATGAATAAACGCTCGTGTCATGATCAGTCCTGCAATGTATCGGTGATGAGTATATTTGGCCTTACAAGTGCCACTAAAGGTGTATCTAGAAATAAGTGGCACAAAGAAGATGTCACCAGAAGTGCTACCACTAAAGCTCTTTTGTGGCACTTTTCACATGTGCTGTTGCAGCCTCTCAATGATATAGTGATACTTTTTTTTAGCCATTATAGACCAAAAACCTTTTATGGCACAGACTTTGTGCCACTAATACTATTTAAATTTAGGCAATGATCCTGGTCGCAAGCACCAGTTTTATGACATATAATCACATTATTCCAAAAACATTTGATATTTTCAATTGAATACAATGTAAAATAAATAAAAAGATAATTCTATCAGACATCGAATATACAATTATACATTAGCAATTAAATTTCTAACACAATAAAATCAAATGTTTGATAACAATATGTCGAACTAAAAGCAATATAACTTTAATGTGTAGTTAAGTACACCAAACCCCCTAAAATACCTAACTAGTTGCTTAAGAGAAAACTTGAAACTACATCTACGGTGAACCTCTGCCTCAAACTTCATTGTAAACTTGTGTTGGCTCATTTCTAGAATTCAAAAAATAATACTAGCAATTCCTTGTAAAATCAAATAAGGATAGTTTCTTTAAGATGCAAATAACGAAGCTATAATTTAAGATGCAAATAATAAGCACAGCACAAAGAGACCAGTACGGTATACATGTAAAAAGATGAATGTAACCATTTGTAGAATGCTTTCGGCAGATGTTCTTTCATTTACTAAAGTAGAGTTGTTCGGCTCTGAAGAAGAGATGTCAGGGATCTAAAACAAATTAGATTGAAGTTAGTGACTACCACTTAAGGAAAATATCAAGGTAGTAGAACTATATAAGTACCTGTTTAAGTTAAATGTAGATTAGGGGGCGATATCTGAATCAAGTGTTAGTGATTTTAGTTAAATGTAGATTAGGTTACAAGTTACTCTTTTTATTTATTACAAATTGAACATACTGAAACAATTGTTAGTGATTTTAGTTAACCGAAAATAGCCATTAAGTTCCATGTAAGCCAGACATAGAAAATCACATTCTACATGCAATAATCGATAGTAAAGCTCACATAGGCACTTTCATAATCACCTAACATACAACTTCAATTTACACTATCGAAAACAAAAAGGGGAAACTCCCTAAGTCAGTGAAATGATTATAACAATTAATTGCTATTAGATCAATATTTATACTTTTAAGTACATGTTGTAAAATGGAATCTTTATTAGTTGATGAAATCATGAGCCATTTTTAATATTCTAACGTACTCATACGTTTTTGAAGTCAAATACGAATGAATTCTTATTACTTTTCAGCATTCATAATCTTTTTAACGCATTTCTGTACCAAACACATGATTCCCTTCAGATAATTGTTCACCTTGACATTTTTACAAATACTTGGTGGGTTTCTTAAAGTATGCAAATATGGTTTAACAAATTAAAACTACAAAACTACTAATAACCAAACGAATCAATCTCAAAAAGGCACCTAGAACGTTAGTCTCGCATTATATAACAAGAATTCATTTTGAAATCAGAAGATTTTGTCGCACATCAAATGCCTCCAAGTGAATATGTTTTTTTCTTATTATAATTAAAAATGTAAAGTTTGAAACAAAGAAGAAATAAAACTTGTGGATGGAGAAAGGAGAATGGCAACTCAAAAGAGGGGCGTGGTGAAGGTTGACGATGGTGACAAGGTTGATTTCACGAGGATGATGATAGCATAGACCGGCTGAAGACGGTTTTAGAGGTGACTGGCTTGGGATGGTATTAACGATGACAAAGAGAAATAATAGTTAGATTGTTATCCACCATTAGTCACGGTGGTATTTTCACGACAGCTCACGATGAACAACTGGGACCCACTATTTTTTTATTTTCCATTTTCTAAAAAAACACATTAATTTTAATTAAATATTAAACACTATAAAACTACTTATTAGTTAATAAAATAAAAGATACATTACTTAATAAAAAGATCATAAATATTTTTATACATTTCATTTTATTGTAGATTCTAATTTTTTTTAACATACATTAATTAAATTTTATATATTTAATTATCTTAGACTAGTTAATTTTTGTTTTCAAAAAAAAGCCGAAAAGTTAAAAGGCTTTTCTTTTATTAAAAAAGACCCAAAATTAGAAAGTTCATTAGGTTAAAAAAAAAAAAGTCCCTGCTCATTTTCATCTTCTCCACTTCATTTGTATTTCTTAAACAAAAAAGAAAACTGAGAAAGAAAGTGTAAAAGAAAATGAAAGTCTTCGCGTGGGCCCCACCAAAACTCGTCCTGGATCCCTTGAATTTATCACGAGGACGGCTCACGACGGCATTACTCCGACCGTCCTCGTCTGTCCTCGTCTGTCCTGGCCGGTGCTAGAGTTGAGAACGAACCACTGCAGATGGTCTTAGAAGAATAAAAATGAGAAGGATTAGTTTTCAATTGAAAGAATATTTTTTTTTGAATGGCTGAAAGATTAAATAAAACGGAACCCTTTAACAAGTCACTAGATAAAAGGCTCAAAGGCAATTACATCGGAATAGAAAGAAACGGGTTTAACAACCACAATGTCCAATCTATACGAAATTTTCGATTCCTATTACTAAACCACTCGTAAGAGGATAGAACAACTCTCTCAACGATCATATCTTTTCTAAGGGTTTTGAGAGCAAAAACCGTACTATTTCGATACCACCAAATAATCCACATCGTCGTGAGCATAACAACTTCAATTCCTTTTCGCTTCCATGAAGAGACTTTGATACCATCTACAAAGCCGAGAATGTCATCGATACTAGTAAATAGAGGAAAAGGAAGATCAAGCCATTTGAATATGTGCCTCCACACTTGACTCGCTATTAAACATTCGAAGAACATATGCTTAATGGATTCGGAATGCATTTCACTGCAGGGGCATAAAACATACGCAATATCAATATCCTTGGCAAGCAAGTTATCTTTAATGGGGACCCTATTCAAGACCAGTCTCCAAAATAAAATGTTAACTTTAATTGGAACTAGCCTAGACCATCTTGTAATGTCGGTTTACCATCTAGCCAAATGTCATCAATTGAAGGAATATTAGGAGGAATTTGGAGGGACTTCAAATTTCTTCGCGGAACTGGAAGGGAATATGCCTGCCTTCTATTTGGGGAATTTTTTTAATTTGGTAACAGTGGCACCTTAGAAAGAAGTGCCATTAATAAGTATATCTATTAGTGGTAAAAATCTAAAAGTGCCATTAGATTTGAATATCTCTAGTGGCAGATCTAATTTATACCATTAAAAGTATTAAATAGTGGCACGTAAAAACTATGGCATTAGTATTGTATGCCACTAAGTGTAGCTTTTTTTTAGTGGTGGGTCTTTTTTATTGATCCATCAAAGAACAGGATCTCAGACTTTAAAAGTAAATTCAATTTAATGAGACATTTACCAAATGTGGTATTTAGATGGATTGGTAAATGCGTTTAGAATATGTAAATTTAATACCATTAGGATTGGTAAATTTAATACACAATTATTCTTTTTTTCTTCTTTTCCGTCTTTTAGTTTTTATATGTTATATCTCCATCTTAAGCCATTGATAGAATAGCAAAGTATTAAGTTCGATAAAACTGATCTTTTAGTAATGTGATGAAGATTTATTTGAGATGGCGTATGAATATGTAAATTTCACGAAAAGAAATCAATAACAATTTAAAACTCTAATAAACATTTAATTTAAGATCTTTCTCGGTCACAAGTCGCAAATTCTTGAACTTACAGGTGATGGCGGTGGAGGGTGGCAGCGGTTGAGGGTGGTGGTTAAAAGGAAATAGCTGGAAAAAAAATAATTTTTTTTTTCTAATAACTTTTTTGCGCCCAACCCGACTCGGTTAATTGTACCTAACTCAACCCGAACATGTCGCTTGACCCCGTTTTTGGTAATGGTTCGGGATTTTCCGGTCTCGTAAGTCGCAATTTGCGACTTGTGACCGGAAGAGGTATATTCTTATAGTTTTTAAGGTAACCTTTTATATATGTTAAAAAATAAGGACAAATTTTTAATTTTCCAATTATATATAAATAAACATGGTGGGTTTATATTTTGAAATTTTAGCTCAACTACATTTGTAGTTTACTCTTTAATATATCGACATGTACGTTTAATTTCGTCTTTAAGTTAATCTTTTTAATGTTATATTTATATAAAATTTTATACATTTGATCCTATACTTATTTAACTAAATTTAAGTACAACGGTACAAGAAATATCTAACAATTTTCATTGTTTTCTTAGTTGTATCTATTCTCTTACATGTCCAAATATCAAATTACAAAAGAATGCAAACGTTTTTTATTACGAAGCATTCATGCTTCAAGGTCTACCCGTCCATATTTATAAATGTTAATTGTGAGGATCGAAAATCTTTAATTTCCGATCGGTGTCTGAAAATAATTAATATTTCTCTGACAGGATATTTTCTCTTCTTCTGACAGTTTTGTTGAGATATAACTGTTACCGTTTAATTATCAACTCTTGAAAGGTATATATTCATAGTGGGTGATCGAATTAATTGAGAACAATAACAGTAATACGGTGTTTCAACATTATGTGCACAGTTGATTGATTGCTGTCTCCGAAAATAATTAACTGAAGATCGATCTGAATTTATTGTATTTTAATCGTGATGGGACCAAATTAATTCCCTGATATTCAGTTTTAATTCATATTCATACGATCCCAAATCTTCTTATCTTTGTAGTCTCAACAACCTCTGTTCCCCATTAAGATAAAAATATAAAAAATGAGTTGATTGCAAATTTAGTTTGTTTCTACTAGAGTACTCACCTACGTATGGAGGTCGTTGTGGCGCCCAAATGCGGGAGCCAACAATCCTCATGTATAAAAACAAGAAATAGATATACCGATCAATATGCCAACACCTGTAGTTTTCTATCCAACATCTCTATATTTCATACATTCATTACTTTTAACATGTTCTATTATAATTGTACTCCTATATACCTGATACATGCACTCATACAAACACATAAAAATTGCTAACGTTAAAGGCTACTTCCATTCACAATCAAAACCAACTCAATTATCTATTAAAAAATAAAACTCATTTTATTATTGTAATATATATTTTCCAACTTGTGACCAACTTCCTTTTCTTTGACCTGTGATGCATCAACTAGTTTATGTTGTCTAGTTGCTCATTTTATTATTTTAATATATATTTTTCAACCGACTAAACCCATTATTCCCTAACGGGTATAGTCTAACAGTGATTTCTGCACTATATTATCGACCATCGGATATCTACTATGTAACTTCAATAGGTTGAGGACGAGCAAAATAATGAAGTGAATATTTATATTGGGGATTAAATCCTACACTAGCAAGAGTCTTTTAGATACCTGGACTCGGTGCTACACAGTTCAGGAAGGAGCGGCTAGGACGTGACTCACCATATAAAGGTGGGTTGGTTGAAGCGGAGTACGATGACAGGCGTCATGTGTGACAAGAAAGTCCCTTTTAAATCGAAAGGGAAATTTTATAAGGTAGCAATAAGACCCACTATGCTGAACGGGGCGGAGTGTTGGCTGATGACAAAGGCACAAGAAAGGAGGATGGAAGTGACATAAATGAGGATACTAAGACGAACATGTGGTAAAACCGTGTTAGATATGATACATAATGAAGTTTTACGAAGCTAGAAGTCGCGAGCATCACCAAGAAGTTGAGAGAAGGAATACTAAGATGGTTTGGCCATGTAAGGAAGAGACCACAAACGGCGCCACTTAGGAGAGTGGAAGCCCTCACTGTCGACAGTGTGATGAGAAGGGGTAGGCCAAGATGTAGGTGGGATGATAGACTAAAGCTCGACATAAAGGAGCTTCTCTTGACCAAGGACATGACCTCTAATAGGAATTTGTAGGGGGACTAGAATTAGGACATAGGAGTAGGGTGTAAAGGGAGATTGATACGTTTTCGGTATATTGAGATTTTATATATGATTAGATAGCTAAGTAGGGTGTTTACTGGTAGAAATAAAATAGATAAGTACGATGTCTTAGCTAGATAGATATTTATAGATATAATAAGGGTGGTACTATAGGTTTATGATAGATGAGTAGAGAGTTTTTAGGTCGATAAATTATTTTATGTCTTTTAGGGTGTTATATATAAATAGACGTTTATTGTTAGAGGGTGTCTTTGGAAGTGTTAAGATAGTTAGGTAGTGTTTTTTAGCAAGATATTTATTTATTTTTTCATATTTTTATTGATTTATATATATATATATATATATGTGTGTGTGTGTATATTTATATACATATATAATATATGTTTATTAATTCGTTATATACTTACATATTATATATATTTGTATATATTTATTTTAATGTTTATACATATTTATCTATCTTTATTTTTTATATTATTACTATCGCCTTGTATGCACTAGTACTACTACCATTATTATTATTAATATGAATGTTTATGGGCCTGCTGAAGGTCTCCCTAAAAGCAGTCTCTTTACCCTCGGGTAAGGGTATGACTGTCTACATCTTACCTCCCCCACACCCCACCTTAGGCGGGATTGGATATTGTTGTTGTATCATTGACCATTGGATGTTTATTATGAGGTTTACTTTTTATTTTTTACTTCTAATTTGTTAACTCTTAGCTGGTTTTGAGATGCAGTTTTACTTCATTGTCTTCTTGGTAAACTGTTTTAGGCTCAAATATAGCTACAAAATTAGTATTCCTAAAATGAGAATAATTGATCTCAATATGAAAAAATCCAGATTATATCGACACTAAAAAGAATAGATATGTTTATAGACAAGCCAATTTCAAACGTTAATTGCATGATTCGGTTAGTAATATATATTGTTAAGTAAACTAGATGATGAAATGCCAATTTCAACCATCACCAATATGACTTACTGGATGGCGTCCTGATATTCTCACAAGAGGTCTTAGGTTCAAACCTCACTAGCTGCACATCTTGGGGTGGCTAAGGAAAGGGTTCAGAAATGGTCACGGGGATACCCCGGTTAGGCCGCGTACATCCGAGTAAAAATACTCGCCCTCCCCTGGTAACTTGAACAGGAAAAACCTTTTCCGTTTAACCGTTTAAACTAGCTGATGTAGTAATGTACTCAGCCATCTTTAAATTCAATTTCTAGATGTAGAATTTAGAGGGTGTCTGGCCTATTTTCCAAAAAGGATATATGCTACATAAGAACGTTGGCCACCTATTCGAAGATAAATTTGATGCTTTTGCTATTATTTATTTCAACAATAAATTGTTGAAAAACTAAACTGCAATTTTTGAGCAGCCCATCATATAAGGACACGGTCGAAGACAAAAGAAATCTATTAGTAATTGTTAACAACTATACATGATCATATGTTAATTAGGACACTAAAGTAGACCCGAATTAGTACACATTCGAAGGTAAGGAGATGACCAATGCTGAAAAGATTATGATGTTTTTCCTCGATATAGATCGATTGCAACACTAACTTTTAGTAATCGGATATTTTATTTCTTAAAACAATATACCAATTTAGATATATTTGAAATACAAAGTCGAAGTTCTCGCTCCTAATGGCACACAGGCAAAGTTAAGTATAATTGTGGGTCGCCCTAATGGCACACATGCAAAAATAAAAAAGATAAGCAACTTTAATGAGTATATAATTTTGTCAAATGTGCTTCTTGTATTTGAGTATTGTGTGAATCTTTTGTTAGTCCATAAACTCACAAAAGATAATAAGTTATTTGTTAGATTTAATAAGTCAAAGAATTTTTATTTAGGATTAGAGGTTAAAGAAAACACTGGGTACTGGTGATGATTCTGATAAGCTTTATATATCTAAAATTGAATGTAAAGGTATTAATACTTTGACTGGTAATTGATGTAGACTGAAATTGAGATAACACAAATTGGACCTGTTGATTTAAATGAATACCAGGAACAATTCTTCCAATAATCGTTGATTCAAAAGAATACCGAAAATTAGGGTAAATTTAACTCAAATTGAGAGAAATTGAAATTTCACCAAATCAAAAACTAACTGCTCAACAATGTTCTCCAAACCCTAAACAAGGACAAGAAATTCGAACGGGCCAAAAAAGATAAACGGGCGGATTCTAGCCCAAAAACAAAGTCCACAAAATAGGATAAAAACAAAATAAACCCATAACTCCTAAAATAAGGCAAATTTGAGCCTGAAAGTTGGGTAAACCGCCTACGGCCTTTTTCGTGAAGCCCCTTTTGATACACAATCTTGGGTCTCAAGAAACACAAGGGCCCGATCCTCCACACTTGTGCCCACATCAGTAATGTATATGCAAATAGTGTATTTAATAATATGTGGCATTATAGGTTTGGATATCCTACTAACCAAGTGTTAAATGTTTTAAAGGACAGTTTTGAAGTTAATAGAAATTGGTAATGATGTTCCTTGTGACGCTAAACAAACCGAAGAACATTTTCCTTTAAGTGATCAAAAAACAACTTTTTAAGGTGAATTGATACATCTTGATTTATGGAGTCCATACCAGGTTCAAAGTAGGTAAGGGTATAAATATTTATTGACAATAGTTGATGACTATTCCAATTATGTTTGGATGTTTTTAATAAAAACAAAAGATGAAGTATTTTCAAATATACTTACATTTCATTCTATTTTGAAATAATAATGGAACAGAGTTTCTGAATGCAAACAATGATAATTTTTGTAAGATAAATGGAATTACACATCAAACTTTTTGTGCATCCACACCTCAACAGAATGGAATAGCATAAAGAAAGCATAGGCATCTATTAAACGTAGCTAGAAGTCTTATTCAAAGAGGGGTTATGTTGGGTCAGAGACCTTACTAAATGTAATTTATAGATGACAAATTCACTCAAGTGGTTTTATAGTTTATTGCACCTGTTAGCAGTGAACATCGTTAGAGTAGAAAAGAAACTGTTGCTGATCAAACTGATCAGCGAACAGTAACACTTAGAATATTTTATGCCTACTCTAAGCGCTGCATATGTTGGCAGTGATTCTCTTGTAACTTAAAGTATCCTTAAAGACTTCATCACTCGCTGATGAATACTTAACCTTATGAAGTTACTTTGGCTGTCGCTGAAAAGAACAAGTTTCATCTAAGCTGAAGTCCAAGACTGAAGACAGAGACAGAGAACAGTTCAATGATGTGGAAATCATCATTGTTCTATTTACCAGCGATCAGGCCTTTATCCCAAGACGTACAATAGGTCTGACAAATACCTATTGTACAATTGAAGGTCAACTTATGCAGCACACTAGAAAGCGTGCATATCTTTTCAAAGATATGTACGAACACTTATTGTACAACTGCATTAAATACCTTGTACCTTCTTCTGTAACCTAGGATTAAAGTAATGTATAAACTTTACTCCTAGGATGTACTGTCACTTCCAAGTATTGGAAGTTACTTTACTGTCCCGACCAATATGGTATTGACACGTGGTGGTTTATCTCTCGTTGTGTGAGAGTATAAATACCACACTCAACAACCATATTAAATGTCTAGAATTTTGTATTCAAGATCAACTAGTGATAAAGCACGTTCCTACTCTCTAGTGAACCAAGTGCCCTCACTTATCTGTTAAGTGTCGATCACTAAGCCTTATCAGCGAGCTATTCACTGATAAGCTGTTGAGACCAAATTTGTCACAAGTTAGTTTACTTAGACTTGTCTGTCTTGTCTATTTCCGCAAGTAAACTTTGTAAAGTATTCAATTGATTCAAATCAATAAAAGAAAAACTTTAAACTTGAATTTGTTTGTCTATTTACATTTGTTGTTAGTAGTTAAACGTTTTATTTGACAAACCGGGACCAACAGGTTACCTTTAAGTTTTTGGACTGAAGGCGTGCCAACTGCTACCTATCTGATTAATAGATTGCCTACTATTGTTATAAATGAAAAATCTCCTTTTGAGTTGGTATATGTTTATAAACATAATCTTTCCCACTTAATGGTTGTTGGTTATTTTGTTTCTCAATTTTTTTAAATAACAATGATAAGTTTGATAGTAGAGCACATAAATGTGTTTTAATTGGATACTCTTCAGTGAAGAAAGGTTATAAACTTTATAACCTTGAGAACAAAGTTTTT
Source organism: Logfia minima (assembly GCA_963921325.1). Classification (NCBI taxonomy): domain Eukaryota; kingdom Viridiplantae; phylum Streptophyta; class Magnoliopsida; order Asterales; family Asteraceae; genus Logfia; species Logfia minima. The sequence goes on along the minus strand of OY992774.1, from coordinate 9,325,905 downwards.
TTCTATTCTAGAGATGTGAAGTTTTATGAAACTGTTTTTCCATTCAAAATATCGTGAAAGTCTTCTGAGTTACAGGATATTTCAATGATTAATCATTTGAATTTTTGTGACCAATTTTTCTGAGAATGAGAATCAAAACCCTGTAAGTCCCAATGACAAAGGGAAAGATAGTGAATCTAGTGATGGTATTGAACATGATTCTATGAGTCAAACTCAAGATGAAAGTTTAGGTGCAACTTTTAGAACATAATAATTCACTCACTCATAGTACATACGAACTTTCTGAAATTAGAATATCAGAAAGGTCAACTAGTTTCCTTAGGATAAAAGAGGTTTAATGATTATGTTGTTGACATAAAGGTGAAAAATGGAGTAGAGAAAGTTGTTAATTATTCATTTTTGAGTTCTAAAAATTATTCTTTTCTTTCTAAGTTGAATAAAAGTGTTGAGCATACTTATTATCTAGAATCTAGTAAAGATAAACACTGGGTAGATGCTATGAATGCTAAAATGGAAGCATTGAATAGAAATAACACTTGGGTAATTGTTGATCTTCCACCTGGAGGAAAGTCAATAGGCTATAAATGGGTTTATAAAGTTACATATAAGTCGGATGGTGAGATTGAGAAATATAAGGTAAGGTTAGTGGCTAAAAATTATAGTCAAAGAGAGTAGTGGTTATGAGGAGACATTCTCTCCTATTGTTAACATGGTTATTGTAAGATATCTTATAACCATTTTCGAGCAAAATGATTAGTTTTTATATCAATTAGATTTAACAATGCATTTTTGTATGGTTAACTTGTAGATGATGTTTATATGATTCCTCCACAAGGTTATTTATCTGATTTTGGAAATAAAGTGTGTAAGTTGGTATAATCTTAATATGGTTTGAAATAAGCACCTAGAAAAGGGAATAAGAAGTTAACATTTGGGTTAAAAAAATGGTTATGTAAAAGTATAAATGACTACTCCCTTTATAGCAAATTAGTAGGAGACTTGTTTCTTGATATACTTGTCTATGTAGATGATATTATTATTACAAGAAACAATGTTATAGAAGTTGAAAGTTTAAGTCTTATCTAAGTTCAAATTTCATGATAAAAGATTTAGGAAGACTAAAGTACTTTATGGGAATTGAAGTCGTAAAAATTGAGCAAGGTATTTGTATTGACTTGTTTCAGTTGCATGTGAAGAATCAGTAAATGATAAATTGCTTAAGAAAATTACTAAATATCAAAAACTTGTAGGCAAACTTATATACCTCACAATAACAAGACTTAGACATTGCTATTTTGTTGTTCATGTTCTCAGTGAGTTCATGCATACTCCATTAGAGTCACATTTAAACTTGCTTTACATGTTTTGAGACATTTGAAACTAACACAAGGTAAAGTTGTGTCTATTAGTAGCGCTGATAATTTAAGTCTCACTTCATATGTTGATGCATATTGGGCAAAGTCACCATCATTTAGAAAATATGTTACATGTTATTATATATTTATGGGAAACTCACTACTTATATGGAAAACTAAAAAGAAAACAAAAGAAAAAAATACATAATGTAATTTCTAGGTCATCCGTTGAATCTTCATATAGAGCTATGAGTATAGCTGCTTGTGAAATAATGTGGATTTTAAAGTTGCTTGAGGATTTGAAGGTAAAAACAAATTTATCGGTTTCTTAGTTTTGTGACAACAAATTTGCTATTTAAATAGCTACAAAACATGTCTTTCATAAAAGAACGAAGCATTTAGAGGTAGATGTACACTTTATAAGAGAGAAAATAAGTGCAAGGGTTATTAAAGCTTTTAAGTTGATTATGTTGTGAAAACTGCAGAGTTTTAAACTAAGGGTTTGGTGTCTAAACAACATTATTATTTGTGTAACAAACTGGGACTTAGTTGACTTATTCCAAGATAAGATTGAGGGAGGCTGATAAAATATATAGTACAAATTGGTGCAATCTTACATGGAAATATTGTTGTTAGCTTTATGATCATATTTGTGTATTTATTTTCTGTTTGCAGGTTATAAATAGAAGAACATATTTCTTAAGGGCTAAACATGTAACATTAAAATGGTTGAAGATGAATTTTTAGTCTGAAATAAAATAAAAATAAGTTTTATTTTTTTATTATTTTTTATGACCGATTTTTGTAATATTTTTGTTCTATCTCTAGTTAATACCCGATTCGTGTTTCATGTTCATTCTTTAGTTTATGGATTACTATAATAATCTCTCATTTTATTGAGGTTTTGAGTAATGTAGTGAGGAGTTGATGTAGTTCACATGTTTTAATTTTGCGTTATTTTTTTATTTGTATTTATGCGAAATAATTATGGTAGTATATATGTTCTTGTGTTCGATGTTGGTTGGTTCATTTTGTTCTCATGTTTTACTCTTAACAATTTTACTTGTAGACTTGTAGTATTTTAGTGGTCTTTTCCTGGGCTGGGCCTTCGGTGGCCTTTTTAGTTCTTCAGCTATCAGACAAAACTTGTTTTGACGTCTGCTTAATCTTTTTATCATATTTCACGAACTAGTAAGCGTTTTCATTGTATATTTACATAATTTCATTTCAAATAAATAAAAATGGATGAATAGATTTTCTTATATTTACACAACTTTTGTAGTACTCTAGATATATTCATTCATTCCTGGTTCTCCTCTTGTATTTGAATCACTTCATGATTCCAGCTTTGTTGAAGTTTTTTTAAAAAAATTCTTCTTTTATTGGGACTTGAAGTTTATATTTATGTATATATGAATTATTTCCTAGACGAAAACTTTTAGTTTTGGAGGTGGTTGTACCTTTCAACATGGTTCGTAAACCTTAAATGTTAAGTCGTTATATATATATATATATAATCATTTCTAATTGTAACAATTCAAGTCTGTAAATAACTTTATACGTACTATCCTATTCATCTACACCTAAATCTATACATAATCCATCCACCGTATGAAACATAGATTTCACTTGCTCTCTTATTTTTTCTCTACCAATCATTCTATAATATTCACCCTCTAATTTTTTAAGCCTAGATCTAGTTATACATTTTTAAGCATATGAATGAGTTGGTTTAACTAGCTAGGGGTTTGGCAAATGTACATTGTCATTAGGTAGCTGTTAAATGATAACTGAAACTTGGAAACTATAAAAATTTCAATAAAATACTCCAACTAAATAACTCTGCACAAAGAAATGACAGTTCACATAATAATCAGAGTAGTACAGTTTAGCAACCACTCTGCCACTCACTTCCTAATCTCCTCGTATTCCTTTGTGTTCCCCAAGCCCTAACTCTGTCTCTTTAAAAATCTTTCTCCGTAAATACAACTTGTTACTGTTCATATAAGTATGCTCTTCAGTCTTCAAGCAGCAAATTAAAAGATTTTGAGACAGATATTGATTATGGTTTGGGACACTTAACTTAGATCTTTTTACTGTTTGTATCTAGTTCTAGTTGGTAAAAGGTTGCTCAATGTGTTTTTATCTTGTAATCAGGACCATCATTGATGTAGACATTACACTAATCTTGTACACCTATGCCTTTAATTAATTATATTTAACTTACACCTTTTATCTTTTTATATTATTTAAATGCAATCCTTTTCTTATTCTGATGTCCGAATCAAGACATTATTCTAGTCAATTAGCATGCCAAAATTTATACCATATATTTATCATTTTATAGTTGTAACTATATAGAATTGTCATTATCTATGCACGCGATCACGTTTGGTGGGTGACTAATCTACGAGATTTTTATTAAATTTCCGTTCATTTCGCATTGTTGCTCCAAAGAAGTTTTTGAAGGTTTGAACTTGAGAGTGGAGACCTAACTCTTTTAAAACAAGTTAAGGTGTGTATATACTGTTTGTGTGTAATGTAAAACATGTAAGGGTGTCTACGGTTGGGTAATTTAGTTTACATCTTTAGCACTTATCAGCATCAAAAGATTCTGACATTCATATCATATAGAAATCTTTTGATCATGTTTTAATTTTTTTAAAACCGTTGTTTGTAACCATAAGTCCATAATATTTCTGAGGTTAAATGACAGGTGAGTTTGAATAAGGAAAGGGGTGTTTGGGAAAGACAAATTAAGGAAGATGTGAAGGTTGATGGAGTTGCAGAGTACATATGGTTTCAAAACACACTCAAATCTAGGTCAACCCTAGAATCCTAGATGACTAGAAGAGACAGTTAATATTTAATTTTCAAAAGGAGTAGCTAGTGGTTTGTATGTTTTCTTTGATAAAACCCTTTGGGCCTTGTCTACTTTTTTTCTATTATTCCATATTAAACCTAATCCTCAGCTATTTAGGGTACAAAGTACTATCTAATTACAGCATATACAAGCTAGTGACAGATTAATAGAAGTGGGGTTAAAAGTAAGTGACATTGTATTCATATGCTTACACTTTTTAAAATCACTTAAAAAAATTAGTGTTTTTTTTTAAAACAGCCAATAAAATTATAAAAAATTTTAATCTTATTTTATTTAAAAAATTTCTGAAAAGAATAAAAGGTTTTGATAGTTCAATCCGACCCGTCCGACCCGTTTTGAGCCATATATATTTACACATTTTTTACTCAAAACAACTTTGACCTATCGATCTTTCTTTGTGAGAAAAGTAAGCATTTATATTTCCACTCTCCATACTTGAAAAATTAAATATTGTAGTTTCATTTTCTCCTCATTCGAACTAAACAAAGAACATAATATATCGTTCAGTTGGGTGTCGATCAGCACCATATCATATATGTACTTTGATCAAGTTATGTCATCATCATAATATATATGTAGGTGTATATGCATATACCTGTCTACGGTACATTCTCGAAAAAGAAATTGAATGAGCATTTGATGAAAGAGTAGCTATCATATGTAGATCAGATGTTATATAACACATTCCAGTAGTTTAAAGGAAATGTTCCGGGACATCTTAATAGGGACAATTTGCATAATGTTTACACGTGTTGAGTAAATACTAGGCACTTTGGTTTTGAAAGGAATTCACTGAAATAAACCGCATCCTAATACTATCTTTCCCCATAGAAATTTATGGTAGAAATACTGACAACATGCACATGTTTCGACAACTATATATCAATCTCGATCGTAACTAGAAATTATCACTTTTTGAAGTAATAGAATAGGACCAAGAAGGGTTATCATTCATTCAAACAACACATATTATTCATCGATTCACATATAGTATGTAGAGTGTGGAACAATGTAGAAAACCAAAATGAAGTTGATCAATAAAGTTGCAGCCTTTTTTCCTGAATATATTTAAGATATATATGTGCCAATTTAAATCCTATTTTATTTCTGGAAACATAGAAATAATATTGAAGCTCCAGAGATTGATCTCTTTGGACACAGAATCCAGTCTCTAAAAAAAAATTAAATAAATATAAGCTATAAATTACAATGCCCCAATACAATAAGCGAAACAAACAACACCAAAACATAATACATCCAGAAAAATTAGTGCTTCAATTCTCAGGAAATAACTAGAGAGAAGCTTTAAAGATTGATATTAGACACCAAGAATCCAAGATACATACATGGATGGTAAAATCAGAGCTATTTGCAAAACAAAAAATATTACAAGTCATGATGGTAAAACTAGGCCGGGCTTCTATTCTCAGAAAAGTAGAATTCTTACATAGTAGTTCAGTTTAAGCAACAAAAAATTCAATTGTCGGATTAAGAATCGAAGTGAACTTTAATCTAGTTTCATTCTCAAAATGAGAATCAACCCAAGGAACCAACTGGCTAAATTACAATATCCGTAGTAGCTACTATTCGTCATAATCTTCGTATATGTATGTACGCACGACAGCCCGGCCCGATCCGTCTAACCAAATCAGACTGTATCATAGGTTTTTGAAATCGAAATTTGACAGGAAAGAAGAAAAAGAGCAAAAAGATAGTGTGAGTGACATTTTTTTTTTTTAATAATTTTTTTTTCAGATGCAAAGCACAATATTAAAAAAAAGAAGCCAAATGCAACATTACAGACAAGGCTTGGGGAGCCTCTAAGAAAGAGGCACACACCGAACCGAAAAACTAAAGGGAAAATAGAACCTTACAAGAAAAGAGATACACCTATCAAGGAAACTAACACCATTTAAGAGTCTCTAACCAAACGCCAAGGCTGAGATATCCAAAATTCCCAACAATAAACCAAATTTTTGCAGCGATTTGAAATCCAGAGAAGAGCTAGACACTGAATTTTTGGGAACACATCTTCGTGCCGAAAATTGAAATTATCCTCTGGGCTTGCGTGAGCGATTTTATTTCTCCAACACCAATAATCATGATCAAGTTGGTTAATTTATCAGCAATAATTATCGACTTGCATCCTTACAATATCAATCCAACTCCCTGAAACTAGTTACTGCAAATGCTGATCAATCGATCTTACTTCTGGCTGAGCATGAGCTGCAACATGTTCAGTGGAAACTATATATAAATAACTAAATATAATATTTTTACACAAGTGTGTGTATTATAAAATTTAAAGTAAAGTACCTTGAATGGGTCTAATCGTTGCACGGTCACCCCGCTGCTCAAGAACAACTTTAAATTTAGGCAGACCGACAAACGTAGAGCTCGATTCATTTGAAACAACTAAGTTATGCTGATAACTATACAGCATTGAAACATTTTCTTCCATAATTGACGTCCCAATCTTATCATTTTGTGATTCAATTGAGCTCCAAAAACTTGACTGCAGTGTTAAATTTGAAGAACAAGAATCACCATGAATCAGCTTGGACTCATTATCAAGCATTTTAATATTCAATTTTTCTCTAGTCCTTTCTCTAGCTCTTGCTCTTGCCTCTGCCCTTGACTGATTCACAGGAGATCCAGATTTATAACTTCTTTTTATAGCATTCTTTCTTTTTCCATCAACACAAGATGACTTCCTTTTTTGCCCTTTATGATCTTGTAGTACTTCAACTGGTCCATCTTTGACTTTTTCCAAGAAAACCACTTCAGATTGGTCACTAGATGAGCTTTGTTTCTTTCTTTTAACCAACTCATCAATTGGGATCTTGGACTTGTTAAAAAGCCAATCAAGGGTTTTGCTTGCTTTATCAAACCCTAACAAATCTTGAAGATAAAAGAACTTTCTTGCAATTTCTATGGACAATCTTACCCTTCTATCTCTAGGACCTTTAGATGTATGGATCTTGCTATGATGGTCTTTCTTTGAAGCTTTCTTTTTCTTCTCTGACCCAATAATATGATTATTATACTCACCAAATGACCGTTCCAACCCTAATCCTTCAACTCCCAAATCTTGTCTAAACTTGTTTTCATTAGCTATTTGAAATGGGTTGTTGCTTAAATGGTTGTAAAGATCATGTTTTTCATGATCAAGAATGGGACTGGAAGGAGGGAAGACATGGGTAGATGATGCCAGATGTGAAAAAGGGTTTGTGGTAAACATCATATCAAGAAACAAAATATGATTGAGACATTAATTAATTGTTTAAAAAGATGCATTAGTTCAACTTAAACACTTGTATACTTCAAATAGCTTTGCAGGTGGAGTGTCCATCTTCAGTCCTTAAAATATATACTACTGCTACTAATGGGAAAGAAGGAAAATAGTAATGTGTGAGGGTACCAATGTACCATCACATTGATGAAGACTTTTTCTTAATTTGTTGTTAAAGGTAGAATAAAACGAACAAATATAGATATGAGAGAATGTATTTCTATAGAATATAACTTGGGCATTTAATTATCAAAAGTTACTTCTCATATACTTTAGCCTTAAACAAATAGATTCATATGTGGGTAGACATTACTTTTTCAGATATAAGTTGTACAAAAATTGAAATTTTCTGATACTAATTTCTGTTATTTAATAATGTTGGTTAAATGTTCTTTTCCATTACTTCATGAATTTGATATTGCTGACAGATCTAGACAAAATAAATTGTCTACGGGAGCTAGTTATTTGATAAAAGAAGACATGTTTTCTACTTGCATTTTCTTCATATCATAATCCGGTCCTATAATGATAAAGAAAAGAAAATGATCGACGAGAAAGTATGATAAACTAAGCTTTTGATATCTATTTTCAACACGAAATTAATTAGATTGACATGTAACTAACTGAATGAACATATACTAACTCAGAGAAAATTCGATATAAGGGAGCGGTGATATAAGGTGGCACAAAATATCAATGTATGGATGCCTTGACTACAAGAAGTAGGCATCGATTGATGCCCGCTTTCACTTTTCGTCCCAATTCATTACGATGAGATTATATATTTAAATTCCATTTGAAAGTTGATATCAAGTGGCCGGCCTGATTCCATTCGAGTTCCATAGTGATTGTTCTTGATAATATCGATAGTTCTATTAGCATCGTAGTTCACATTGTTATTCACAGTTGTATCAACGATCAAATCATTGTAGAAGCCTTTCAATGTTTGTTAAGCATCTATGAACTATAGAGTCATATAGTCGGAGACATACACCCCATTTCCAATAGTCGGAGCTTGGTCTAGAACAGGAAGAAAAAAAAAAGAATAAAAAAATAATATTTGCCATTTTAAAAGAAACTATTGCTCACTTCAAATCAATATTAAGCTTTAACAATGATACAATTGAAGAACACACAACATTACACATGCGAACTTAATGAGAGAGACGTACCTTTAACTTATCGAATGTGTTTCAGCTTACAAGTATAACACTACTTCATTAATTAAAAATTAACTTCATTTGTACGGTTTAATAATAAGCTTTTTCTTCTTCAAACTATAGAACGAAGACAATATATTGTCATTGTTCACATCACCTTTTTATTTTATTTTTAATTTAATTTATCAGCGAAAGTTTATTGGAACTAATATTTGTATTAGTAAATAAAAAGCAGGCACTTTAACTTGTAATTAATGACAACAATATACTTTTGATTTTATTTAGTTTCTGTTTATAGCTTTCATTTCAAGCTTACTAGCTATTAGTATATGTGGCTATTAATTAATCAGTATTTTATATGGGTGTTAATGATGCTTTAATTGAATTGGAATGAAAGTTTAGTTAACCAAATTAATTAATTTTCTTTTTCTTTCTAAATTTGAATTTTGATACCCTAAATAATAATAATAATAATAATTTAATTTGATATTATTATTATCTTAATAGACAGAATAATTATAACAAATATTTCTAAAAAGCCAATGACGAAGCTTGTTAATGTTGTTAATTTCTAATATAATGATCGTGCGGTAAATAGTTATTACCTTCTAGTCACCATGGTTAAATTACAATTATAATATTTTCACATTATCATGGTTTGTTTTCTAATTTGCATCTTCACAATTGGAGATAAAATATTCATTCCCTTCTTTTGAGTTACTAAGTAAAACTATATTTAACAGCAATATTAAATTACATAAATACTCATTAATAAATATTTTTATCTATATTTAGTTCTATTTTTCATCCTTTCATATAGATTAAGATTTTGAACTATAACTATTTTGTCAAATATATCTGCAAAAAATTGTAAGATGCAGCTTAGAGCTCAAAATATAACCTCTAGCTAATTTTCTAAAAACACCCGTAATAAAAAAGTAAAAAGTAAAAAAATTAAGTGCACAGGACCCAAGACTCGAAGAGTCATGGACTGATGCATTAACTGTCCATGTTGTATTGTTAATGATCCTATGCGCCACATGAATGACCTACCACTTCTTTCAAACACTATTGAGGCCCATTTGTCACACAGTTGGGCCAAACTCTTTTTAGGCTTGTTGGTCTTGTTTACACATATGGGCCATCAGCCACGGCTATTGGTCACAAAGTCCAAAAAAATTTCTTTTTCTGTTAAATAATTGGAAGTGGACTTGGTACTTGTGTTTTCCATGTTAACTAATAATAACTACCCTACCCATTTGACCCCATCCTATTTTTGTAGGTTTAGAAATATAGTGATTTAAATGGTTGTACATTTTGTATCACCTTATCCGTACTAACTTAATCCCAGTTGCAGTAAATTTTGCAACAATCTTTTGATGGTAATTCACGGACAACCATAACATAAGGAAATAATGAAAAAGAAAAATGAAACTTGGAATTATGTTAATGGAAAGTGGAAGGTTAAATAACACAAATGAGCAAAAATTGTTATAGTAAAGGGAAAAGAAGCTTTACAAGGTATTGTCTTTTCACTTTGTTTAAATGAGCTAAAGTGTATGAAGCACTAAAAACATGACAAGAAGCAAACAAACATTGAAGATGAGAATTAAAAGCCCTTTATATATGAGGTACACATCACTAGTGTACCAAACTTACAACCATCAAACAAAATGGTGCAATTCTCATGATAAAGATATGGGACAAGATTTGTTTCTATACCAAACCCCATCATTAAAATCTTGATTTGTGAAGCAACATGGAGGATTCAATGCCTTTCTAGCTAGCCTTATCACATCTCAAACACATGTTTTTTTTTTCTTTTCTGTTTGGACATATGCATAATTTATACCATTTTAGCTTTCAAGATTTGTGAAGCTAATGAATCAAAGGCATTAATTACCAATATCCAAATGAGACATAGAAGTTTTTTTTGGCTGGGAGGAACATCGTTTGCTGATTTGACAAGGGGCTACCACATGTTTGGGTACGATAAAGTCATCCTCTGAAGGTTAAACCAATCAGAGTTTAGGGTTTGGAGAACACTGTTGAACATTCAGTTTTGCTTTTTATAAAAATTGATTTTTCTCTCAAATTTGAGTTGAATTTATCCTGATTATTGGCATTCTTTTGAATCAACAATAATAAGAAGAATCGTTCCTGGTATTCAAGTGAATCAACATGCTTGATTTGTGTTATCTTAATTTCAGTCTACATCAACTAGTTACAAGAGATTTTAGACGAGAGGAATTAACATTTGTTTCATGACCCTTTTGATTTGGTAGACACATATGTACACCAATCTCGGTTTTAGAGAAGACAAAAAGATGGTTTTAAAAATTGATACTGTATGTGTCGGAATTCGAACATCAAAGAACAAAAAGGTTACGTGACTAAGGTTATTCAAATTTCAAAACGATACTTCATACCATCAAATTAAAATATCAATAAATGAGAAAATAGTATGTATGATTAGTAGCAGTTATGTGCAATCGAGTGCAATTGAAAGATTAAATATGCTAATAACTAAAAGTTAAAAGGCTAACTATGTAAAGTTATTGTTTGTATTTTACCTTGATTGTAGTCACATACTGGTAGCATGTATGTTATCCCCAAGGTGCATACCAGAAATTGTAAGATACTAATTTTAAGTTGACCCGATTTAACAAAATGATACTGTGTTCAATAAAGTTAGTATAACTATTGTTTTTCAGATGTATATATTGACAAGATATTATAAATTAAATCATTAATTATTAATTAGAAAGCTAACCTTGAACAATGAAACTTAATTTGTTTACGTGGCTGTTTGTCGATAAATGAGTGCACTACCAATAGATTATTAGTAAAATCAACTGCGGATTCATGAGATGATGATCAATCTTGAAAAAGTTTGCCTCGTTGGTTTGCTGATGATTGGCTTTCAATTCTTATGATAAAGCTATATAAAATTCTTGGAGATCAATAATCTTGTACGTTTATTTTTAATTAGTCAAATGGTGATCGAGTCAACAATTAGACAGCTCTTGGAGACAGGTAAGAAAGATTAATTAACGACAGTTGTTAACAAATTTGATATGCAGCATGATAGGTGGAGATGTGTCATGTCAGACTGTGTATGCTATTATGTATGATGGGCGTCAACTAAACAAATCTAGCAACTTCAAATAATTAAATGTGAAATCACAAATTCACAAGCTATGTAACACGTCACCAACATAAACGAGTAGCTTACTTCTTTTTCTTTTTACCAAAATCACCATATAAACGGAGAATCGTGTTATATGTCCTTGATTTACTGTTAGGTACGCACCACTTCCAATTGAAAAATAAATTTTAATAAACTCACATCTCATATTAAAAATTGATCGAAAGAAAACAATATTTTTATATAAATTCATGAGTTATTTCTATAATTAACTGTTTTAAATTGAAACTTCATCTAATCTTATACGCCATTATCCTATTGAGAGCTAAATATCAATCTTAACATTTAAACATTTACATGTCTAAAAATGTGGCTTATATCAATACACCGATCATTGGACATTATTTTGACATATAAAGCAAATAATGTTTTTAGGCATTTATATGTAAATAAATATTAGTTATCATTCATTACGATGAATGCTAATTTAAAAATATTTTAATGTGATGAATGATAACTAACATTTACCGTGATTAATGTTAACAGGCGGCTAATATTAACTTTCCTCATTCCCCTAAAATTACTCTTTCCCTCTAGATCATCCCCCTATGTATATATATATATATATGTATGATGAGGATCAAGAGGGAAGCAAAAAAATTAAGGAAGGAGGAAAGCAAATCTCAACATTTGATTTCATCATAAATGAATTTTAAAAATCACAAATAATTTCAAAATTTAACATTCATCACAAATAAATGTTAAAAACATGTATTTATGAAAAAATCAAGGGCTAATATTTGATTCCCTCATTCTCCAAGATTTGGAGTTTCCCTATGAATCTTTCCCCTATATATTTATATATATATATATGGGAGGGTTCAAATAAAAAATATAAATATCGTGAGAACGTAAAAATGACCTTAAAATCACTTTTTAAATATTCAAAACACATTTTTTTTCAAAACTTTTTTAATGATTATTATTAAAATAACTTTTGCAAGTTATGATAAAAATTTTAATAAAAAATATTAACTTTTTTTACAGTCGTTACTGTTGTGATTATTCAAGATAATCACAAAATATAACATGATAATCACATGTGATTATTATCTAATATAATGTGATTATCATGTGTTAGAGATAATCACAAAATAGGTTTTTGATAATCACATATTATTCATGTGATTATATAGCTAGAAAATGTTATTATTATGAATAAAAAAATTAATAAAAAATAATTAAAAAAGACAAAAACGTTGAAAAAAAATTTATTTGTAAAATAGCTTCCAAAAGTTATTTGAAAAAAGAGTTACTATAACACCCCTCTAATTATCTCAAGGTTAAATTAGTCACTTGACTCGGAAGCGATGGATAAAAGATAATATTATATATTATATTACAAAATGACTATAAATTTTTCGCGAGTTTACAATATTTAAAATATTTCTGAAACAAAACATATTCTGTTGTTCTTCAAAATCTAAATTTCGCGACCTTATAACATTTAACTATTTCCGAAGCAAAACACATATAATTGTTATACAAAATCCACATACATGTTAATTTACAAAACATCTATAAATATATCAGAGTTATAGCACATGTCAAACATTCCTTCCACAGCCCATCTTCCTGCCCAACCCACAAAAGATAAACATAACATGCAGGAAGGGAAATGGTGGGATTAGCACAAAGCTAAGTGAATGAATGTACAACTAATAATTCAACTTAGCATAACAATCTGATACATTAAGCACGATAACACATAAACTCAAGAGGATCGGTGGTTACTGAGGAACCCTACAGCCGCGGTGGCCCACAGTAACACTTACCACAATCTGTATAGGCCCATACAGAATAGACCGATAACTTGGCACTACAACACAACAACACAATTTCCAGCGACAACACATGTATCTGGAACCTGTGTTGAACACAGTAGTAACCAAGTCCAATCGCAATCGACCTCTGAATAACACAGATGCCCGAAGGCCACAAATATAGCAAGCAGATATTCACAATCATAAATCAGACTAAACAGTCTATCAAGTCTACGTTACTTGTTGTAACCACATCATTACAACTAACTCAAATTATGAGTTGCAGATCCACTCACCTGTCTGCAACAGTCCACACTCAGAGATCTTATGTTACTGAGTCTTCTGCTGATCTGAGAATATAATAATTAAGAAGTTAGCAACTCTTTCCATAATTGTATAACACATTTCACTACTCAATAACAAAATGACAAACAATTATCAAGTAGCAATTACCAGCTATAACCACTCTACAATTATAAATATATATATATCAAGTTATAACGATTCAGTTATACTTATACACTTTGAATTTAGCAAAACAAAACTTTCAGAATCACGTCTAAAAATTCTCAGTTCCCAGTTCAGTTCAGTTCACAGTTCAGTTTAGTTCACAGTTCAGTTCAGCTCGCAATTCAGTTCAGTTCACAGGAAGTCAACTCGCAGTTCATTTCAGTTCGCAGAAGTCAACTCGCAGGAAGTCAACTCGTAGTATGAACTCAGAAACCCCAAAACCGAACCAATTTTCTCAAAAACACAAAAAATCAGTTTGCTAACGATCTATAGGCTTTCTAACCTCTATTAAACATCATATAACATCATATAACATCTTTCAAACATCAAATTACACACAATTACAAAGATTAACCTAATTTCAAGTTTATAACCAAAAATAATAACAACAAAAAAAATGCTTACGATTAAATGTAGGAACAATCTGATGATGATAGCAAGTAATACAAGGATTCACAGCATATACAATAACACACTCAATTTATGCTTAAGTTGGTGATTTTTGGAAAGAAACTTGAAAGAGAAATGAAGGAAATGAGTTGGTGAAATGAGATGAAAATTGGTGAGTTAGGTGATTTATATCACCAACCAACTCAAAGACTTGCTAATTTTAATCCCGTGTTTGGCTTATTGTCTGGAACCTGAAAACCGTTTTGCGAGACAAGTTATTTTATTTTACCGACAACTATTTTAATTTACAACTATTACTAATTTACCTGACACAATTAACTATTCGACATTTATCTAACTTTCCTATCTAATAAACACATTAATATAATATATATATATATCAAAAATTGGGAAATTACCTGATTACCCCTAAGCCACAAGAGTGGGTGTTACAGTTCCCGAAGAAATTTTTGTAAAATAACGTGTTTTAGATATTTAAAATTGACTTTAAAATCATTTCCTACGTTTCTATAATATTTAGATTTCTTATTTGAACCTAGATCTATATATATATATATATGTATATATTAGCCTAATACCCGCACAATGCGTCGGCAACGATAATATTATGTGTGTTCATATGTTGTGTGAGTATCTTATGTTTGCCTTTTGGGTGTGCTTTTGTGGTTATCCGGTTAAGAAAGATACGAGAGAGGAGTGTGTAGTTTTAAGTGTTTACTGTGTGTATGTGTTGGTTGGTAGTTTTTATAGGTGAGGTAAAAAGAGAAAAATAGAAAATAGATGGTTAAGATCAATTGTAGTTTAAATGAATGGTGGGGATCCATTTTACTTAGTCCTAAATTCTAGGGATTTGAAAAAGGGGTATATGTATTATAAAGTAGTATAGATATATGTTTAGGCACATGTTGCATTCTTGAAATCCATGATATGAGATAGTAATTTGTTACTCTAAATGATAGACATATAATATGCTCGAAGCTTTGTGATGAATACATTTCTCTTTATGATCAAAAAGAAAAGAAAAAATATTTTCGATCACAAAGTAGCATTGCCTTGACATATTTGGTGATTAAAATTAAACGACTTTGATGTGAAATATGTGTTGGGTGTGAAGTTTAAAGAATCGAAAACAAGAAAAGTTTGACAGAGATTGTTTCGTCTAACGAGAGTATGTTTCGCCCGTTGAAAGTCTTTTTCAACTAGCGGAACACAGGGTCGACTGTAGGGTTTATTTTTCTTGTTGCTAAATTTTTTCCCCCTATAAATATAAACTCTTATGCATTGTAAACTCTAGACCTACAAAATGTAATACAATTCTCTCTAGTTTAACGGTGGATTAAACCAATCGAGTAGATTGGATATGACTACGCTAATATCGTGTGTTCATTTACTGTTCTCGTAATCTTAATTATATGTTTGCTATTGATTCGATCCGTTTATTGTTGTGGGGTGTAAGTAGTCTTCTCTTACTGTGCGGCTTTCTTTATAGGGATCTTGCCGGCACGGTACTCCGTTTCCAGCAAGTTCGTGAAGGTCTAGCAACTTTATGTTCTTGTTTGGGCTCATAATTCCTAACAAATGGCATTAGAGCTTGTGGTTCGAGTTATTGGGAATAATGGAAGATAAAAGCAAAATTAAGATTGATAAGTTTAATGGTAGTGATTTTGGTTTCTGGAAGATGCAAATCGAGGATGTTTTGTATCGAAAAAAATTGTATGAATCGTTGGTCGGATATTAAACCTAACGATATAAAGCAGGATGAGTATGAGTTGTTGGATCCTTAGGCACTTGGTTCAACTTGTGGAATCCTAGGTAATGGATCCAAGTTCATTTTCTCATGTGATCCCGTCTGTGTAAGAGATGACAGATTTCAAGTATTATTCTAATAGGGTTCGTCTTACGGATGGAAGAATACTTAATGTTGCGGGTATTGGGGATGTTGTACTCAAAAGTCACTTTGGTACGGATTGGTTCCTCAAGAATGTGAGGTTCATTCCCAAGCTCAAGAAGTTGTTCATCGAGGTTAGGCAGTTGGATGATTAGTGGTACCACATTAGATTTGGCAACCAACACCGGAAGATTTTATCAAGGTTAGTTTGGTGATTGCTCGCGGGTATAAATGAGGACCTTGTATATGGTCGAGATTTCAAATGAGTAATGGCTAGGTGATGAGGTAGGTGTTGGCAGTCCTAGTCGACTTGAGCTTTCTGAGATAGTTGAGGGATCTAGAACTACTGGTAGTTGGGGAGGAGTTGAAACTAGTGGGAGTTTAGCGTTGAGTGGGAACTTTGGGGTTTCTACAGATTTGATTTGTTATCTAGGTGCCATTAGAGTTTTCGAGTCTTCGACATCTCCAATAGCAACTAGGTTGCGACTGATCGAGTAGGATGAGCAAGATATTTTTCCGAAAGCCACATTTGGTATTACATCATACAATAGGATTTGGCTCTTTGTAAAAAGTTGGGTTTGTCAGAATTTATACGTATGTTCGTGGTCTGTGATCCAACAGTGAACCCGAGAGTGTTTAAGTGGATGATCAAGGGTGTGCTGGCGTTCTCACTCAGCTACCTTGATGATGTTATTCACGTGGTATATCTACCGTGGTATTCTCTTTGTTGGAAAGAAAGATCGTGTATGCGAAAGGTTGTATGGATGGGTTACTTGGCAACGGGGGTGTTGGATCCATGTCCGGCTTCAACCGGTCTTCTCATGAACTAATGAGAGGTTGTCAAACTAGAGAGAGCTAGCTTGGTGTTCCAATCTAATAGTAGAATTCAGTTAACTTAGTGTCGAAAGTCTTCCGATCCTAGGAGGTCGAGCGGCGTGTCCCGGACGGATTTTTCAGTGGTATAGATGGGTTAGAATAGATGCTATTGAAGGGGTGTTGAAGGGTTAAGGGTTAAAGGGTTTTATTTTGTCCCAATTTCAATAGGTGTAATTGAAGGGGCTTTTATCGAAAGTCTATTTGATTCGAGTCTAATCGGTGTACGTGTCTAGTGTCGACGCTATGAAGAGACGGATTAGACTTAGTTGAAAAGGAATATGAGGGTTATTGTTTTGGGTTATTTGATCTTCAAGTGGGAGATTGTTGGGTGTAAAACTTAAAACCTAGAAAAAGAAAAGTTGGACAGAGACTGTTTTGTCTTGTGAGAGCATGTTTCGCCCAATGAGAGCCTTTTTAAGCCTTTTTTTGCATGGCTGAAAGTTTTATTTTCTTGTTGCCAAAGTTATTGCCCCCATATAAATATAAACCTTTATGTATTGTAAGCCCTAGACTTACGAAATTTAATACAATTCTCTCTAATTTGGCCGTGGATTAAATTCATCTAGTAGATTGGATATAACCACCTTAATTCCATGTGCTCGTATACTTTTCTCGTAATCTTAATTGCGTATTCACTTTTAATTTGATCCGTTTATTATTATGGGGTATAGTCTTGTAATTATATGTTCTTATTTGAACTCATAATTCCTAACAAAATGAAAATGTATATTTCAAATTCTCTGTATAACTAAGAGATATACATTAGAGGTTTATACTCAAATAATGAGCCATTTGAGAGTTATATTAAAAAAAGATTGTTACTTAATTTTAGAGTACATTAAGTTAAACACAATGATGATTATGTTTAATCACATAATCGAGATCAATTAACAATAAGTCGTGTCACACTAGAATATAATTATATGTACTCAAATAAGAATACTCGTTTAGAACTTGCATGCATATTCATTCAATCCATATCAATCTGTATTTAATTTGGCCAAACACCATTGTTTTTTCTATTTCGCCTCATACAATAATACAAACTGTAGACACATATGCTCTAAAGCTTGGTACATAAAAAAACGAAAAGCTAGCTAGCCCGATTCGTTAAAAGCAAGTTCTACTACAAAATATGGCATGTTTTTATGCAACATGGTCAGTGGTCCTATGTTAACTTACGTGTCTACACTATCTACATTAGAAGATGTAACTCTTTACACTTTAATTAACCACAAGCTCGAATTACTACATGCTCCTTCAACAATCACTTGCACACACAAAAAACGAGCAAATTCTAGTCGTGTGAACAAAGTAGCATAACTACACATCTCTTGATTATGTAAAGCCTTCCTCTTTGCTCCTTGAGATACCTCCCAAGCCCTTTGCTTTGTGACCTTCTCTTAGCATCATCTCGTCCCATATTGATCTATTTGATTACTTCGAGAAGTAATCTATATGATTAAATTAATGATAATGGAGGATGGTTGTATGTATCAAACAAATGGCCAAAGTCCACCCCTTTTATAGACCTAAGGGAAGGGTATTATTGTCCAATTATTAAAGCTATTATTTTAAATTATATTATGTCCATACATTGTACAACACCCCCTTCCTTCCCCGAAGAAAATCTCATTTTATATTTTGTCATCTTTGAGTTGAACTTAAAAAATAACATCATAATAACTGATATGTTTTACACTCTTTTTTCTTTAGTTGATGAAAACTAGGATGGTTGTTACCTTATTATTGGTAAATTGATTGGTATGGAGTGTTCTTTATCTTTTTCATGTGTCTTAACTTTTGTAGCTAGCTAAGCCTTTCATGTTTATAGACTCCTTTTCACTGTGATTCAAAAATTTCCCAACGACGAGTTAAACAAACCTACTTTTCCGAGGTTGTAGCAATAATTGAGAAAAGCAAATTTTCTCATACATAAAATGCATATGTTCGCAACTTAGATATTGGTTTAGATGTCAATTTATCGAGATCTCCTAACATTGTGTTTTCTATTTTCAACGAATGTAAAAAAAAAAACTTATAAAGAGCGCAATGTGTTACATAAAGTTCCAAACCCATGTCGAATTATGTACTTGATTTTGTGGTGATTGATCTTATCATAAGCAAGTGAACTTATTTTGTAGGGGGAAATTACATAGAAAAACACAACAAAAAATGTGCAAAAAGTTAGTCTTGATAGTTGATACATTAAAGCAGATCAAGGTTACTTATTGTAGAACTACTGGTTGACTTATGACTAGTGATTATTTGTAGTATGATTTGTGATGTGATACTTATTGTTAAACCCAAAGATAAATTATGATTTGTGTGGAATTCAAGGGAACATTGGAGGAATAGAAAATTGAAGTGTGTAAAAAAGGGGACAATAAGGAGACATCATATGGATAGTTTAATTAGATTGATGAATAGTTTAAGAACCCAAATAAGTGCATCAAGTATGATTGATAAGCTTGATACCAACATTAACATGAAGGAACGAGTTGATCACCATACATGGTTTGTTTTTTGGTTCCCTAATTTTAGATAAAATGAATAAATGAAAACGAAATAATAATGAACACACATAATATTATTATTATTCAATCAACTAAATTAATCACGACAAAAAGAGTTTGCTTTCAAATCAATATTCATTTAAAAAGGGTATATTTAAATATATTAAATTATACTAGTTATTTGTACTGATATAAAAAACAAACTTAGTATTTTATATTTAGAAACTTATTAAATTAATACTTAACATTTTTATATTTAAATATCTTCTAATTAACATCTTACAATATAGCTTTATTATTTTTACATTTTTTTCATTTTTTATAAATTGTATTCCAAATCTTAAATTCTACATATGAGTAAATTACTATTATCAACTCACAGTTTTAAAGAATCTACCTGTAAATAATAAAAATAATATATAAATATCATTAAGTCACTGCTTACAATAAAGATATTAAACTCCGATGCAAAGTATGAATATTATATTAGTCATACCTATGTCAATTAAGCATTAGCCCTTAATTATACTTTTACACTTTCAAGATACACTTATTAATTACACTTGTAATAATTATTTTCTTTTTGAGATTCTTGTTAATTTATGTGTTAATCATATGAATATTTTCTGTTGTTATTATTATTATTATTATTAAAACAGTTCTATTTATAAGTATAAAACAATAAACAAAAAGCTAGTGTTTTTAATAATAAGCAACAGAAACTTACTAAATAGATGAGAATAAAAACAAAAAAATATATATTAGCAACATGATGTGTTTACAATCAAATCATATGTTTTATGTTTATACTTAAAATTTAAAATGTTTTCATTTATTGTGTTAAAAATGTAAGTCTCATTACTAACATTATTAACAAAGTCATAACAAATATTGCTACTAGTCTAGCGATATTGTTACAAATCTAAATAATAAAGTTAAAAGGGTTGAATAAATAAATAAAACTATAGTAGACATATTTAGATTGGTTTAAATTCCTGTGTACATCCGTAGGCATCTGTTTATTGGTTGTAAATAAAAGAATTTTCGTTATGTCAAAGTATGAAACTGTAAGAAAACTCTTTTTAGATATGCATGAATTGTTAAAGGTAGGACCCTCAAACATATATTTCTCCTAATAGTGGAAGTATTTCTCTCTGTATCAAAATAAAAGTATTTATATTTTATTTTAATATTATTTTAAATTTAATCACTTTTGAAAATAGATAATCAATTTTACTGTCTTACTTTTACTTATATCTCTTTTAAAAGTTTATGTCTAACGTAAAATGAAAATTTGACATTTGACTTTTAAAAGAACGAATCTTGTTACTATATTTAAAATTGCATTTACCAGTAAAACACTTATTTTGATAATTATAGTTTATTTTTCGATGGGGTTTTCTTTGTAGAATGATGGTTTCGATGCTGATTCAAATATGTGTATATTACTAAAAGGTATTGATTCAGATTAGATTTAGATTTTTAAAGAATTAATTACGTATTGATTTTATTTCATTTTTTTAATTTTTTTTTGAGTTTTGTATTTTTGAAAAGCAATTTTGAGTCACTAATATGAGATTCTTGAAAAAAAGATAAATGGTTTATGGTTATTTACATCGGATTACAACTTTAACTCTAAACGTCGAATCGATAATAGCTATATACCATGTTTTTTATTCTTGTTTGTGTGTAGAATTGAGGACTCGAGTATAGTGGTAACAAACTAAAGTCAAAAAGAAAAAAAGAAAAAACTAAATAAGTGAGCTATTGAAATTTTTATATATATAATAAAAATTACATAAGTTAAATATAAACCTGTTAATCTTAAAAGTTTATAAGAATGAAATACTAAAATACTCGATAAATAATATAGTATATATACTAGTGGACAAATTTGCACAATATATTCGCTAATTAACCCTTCAATTTTTGGAGTTTTGGTGTATTATTCTTTCAGAAAACGATAACAGATAAACATATGAAATAGAACACAAAATTTATTCATTTGTACAGACGTTAAAATATTTCGGTTAACAATAACTTTATTGGCTTTTTACTTTTTATTACATCAAGATAGTCATCCATATAAACTCTTGTTACTTAAAACCAAAAAGAAAAATGTTTATGGTGAAAACCATAATTGATGGGTTCGTGGCAACTTCCAAAAGTACCAATAATTTGGACAAAATTATAGTTAGAAGAGCCAAAGGATCGGAGGATCTTTTTATGCAGATTGTACGGAATCATCCAACAACTTTGGAGTTCGTTATTTAGTTGTACCATGAAACGAGGTTCATTGTACCTTGTGTAACATCATATGATTATATTGTTTCAAGAATGATACCATGTCTCAAGAGATCAAGTAATAGAAATTTGGCTTTCAATGATTTGCAATTTCAGTGGCAGTCCGTACAATGCAATCATGATGCATTGAACAATTTAAAGAAGAGAAATTTTTTGAAGTGGTGAGTCAAACCACCCAATTTCACTCCATAGTCAATGTCAGACCAATTTACAGTAAAAAGACAAAGACACCATTTCCGCGGCCCAAAACCAGCAGAACGGCGGTAATCGAGACCAAACCGAAACACGCCACGTATCCAAGAAATCCCGATGGTCAACCGTCATCCCGTTGGTCCAACTGAGATCCCGCTGGGTCATTTGAAGTGTTCGAGGTAGTTCGTGTATTGAAAAGGCTCCCAATACCCGCTTGATTAGGAATACCCACTGATTTTCAGCTGTATCCCGCTGGCCTGTACAAATTTTGACATTTGGTGTCTTTTTGCTCATTTTGAATTTTGAAGCGGGAATAAGCAAGCAGGAAAACCAGGGAAGCCAAGCCAAGGGAGTTGTTGAACGCATTTTCGGCGACTTTCTCTCCATTTTATGTGAGTTTATCTATCCCCATTTTCTTTTCGATTTGTTCACTTATAATTCTTCAGTAGTTAGTGTAAATGGATGCAAGATTGGCCTTTGTAGTTTAAACTTTAATATCATTCAGTAGTTTGTGTAGTTTATATAAGATTGGTGTTTGTAGTTTGTGTAGTTTATGTAAGATTTGCCTTCCGTGTTTCTTGAAGTGCACAAAGGATTCAAACGTGGTGAGACAAAGAGTACCATCCAGAAATGCATAAAAGTTAAAACAATAAAACTCCATAATCGTCTAATCATTAAGGTCATCTTTTTAACGACAACTAAACGAAAAATAGGTACGATTGAACGAAAACTAGAGTTGTTTATGTTTTGACCCATTTTAGTTGGTATAGTATAACCCAAGTTCACCCCTTTGTCCATTATGATACAAAATGGCCATCTTTCTCTATAGTCTTGACTAAAATGTGCCAAAACTGTAACATAAGTTACTAATAAATCGAGATACTTGATAGTTGTAAGGGCAATTATGAATTAGTTTACTTGAAACGTTGTAAGGGCAATTATCAATTGGATCCAACCTCGAAGGAGCAAGTGGTTGTGTATTCGTTTAATGAGTTTAGGATGTATATATTCATATTGTCTAATGTTAGCCATAAAGAATCAAGGTTAGGGTATAATTTAGTTTCATTAATTAGGTTACTTATTTTTTGTTAAATAAATTTGATAGTTTGTTGCGTTTTAATTCACCTATAAAAAAAGAAAAGAAAAAAAAGCTGATTACCAAGCTGGTAACAAGATTAAACATCAATCTCTCTGGTCATTTCTCCAATGTGCATCAACATTTCAACTGTACCATTAATTTCATCACGCAACGCATGGAGTTCAAAATCTAAGTGTACATTAGGAACCTTGAAATAGTAAAATTTTGCAGAAGTGTCATCATAACCTAGTTCAGAGTGTATCTGATCCATTTGCCAAATACAAAATGTTGAAAAATGCAAACAATCAACGTAAGTTACGACACCGTTATCATAAGTCCTATTAAGGGGGTTTGAAAACACTCCATAGTGGTGAAGCCTTATGGTGAACAAAAGAGGGTCTTCTCCTGTATCAAAATATCATATCATTGGACAAATTTAATAATCAATACATGGATAAATAATACAATTTAAAAAACATTTACTCGCGATATATTTTGGCAATGACTTTAGGCTCACACGGCAATCTAAAGAAGTGTTTATACATTTTGTTATTTGAAATGAGGATTGACAATGACATAAAAAGTTGGTCTGCAATCTCATGTTTTATAGACAAATTTGAATAACACCAATACGTGTACGAATTGCCGCTGGAGAGTTGAATTGTCTTGTCAACTTTTATGATTTCCCGCTGGAAAGTTGAATTTTCATGTCAACTTTTACCAATTGCCGCTGGAAAGTTGAATTGTCTTGTCAACTTTGCCAAATAATTTGTTTCTACTATCACTATAAATACACGACACAAATTCATAACTTAACATCCATTATCTTTTCTCTAAATTTTAATATTTCGATAATACTTTAATTTTTTTAACAGCATGCAGTTGCTTACAATGGACGTGTTTTACGGTAGTGAACTAGCATATGACTTGAAGTCATATGAAATGGTATGAAACAAACATTTTCCGATATTGATGTTAGTGGCTTTGATATTAAAACTTTGTTTTCTTTTCTTCGAGAGAACATAAATTTCAAATTCAGTGATGTGTACTATTGGGAACCCGACAATATTGAAATTGATAGTGCTCATATTCTTATGTACTATTGTGAACCAGCAGAACAACGGTAATCGAGACCCAACCGAAACATGCCACGTATCCAAGAAATCCCGATGGTCAACCGTCATCCCGCTGGGTCATTTGAAGTGTTCGAGGTAGTTCGTGTATTGAAAAGGCTCCCAATACCCGCTTGATTAGGAATACCCACTAATTTTCAGCTGTATCCCGCTGGCCTGTAAAATTTTTGACATTTGCTGTCTTTTTTGCTCATTTTGAATTTTGAAGTGGGAATAAGCAAGCAAGAAAACCAGGGAAGCCAAGCCAAGGGAGTTGTTGAACGCATGCGCATGGACATAGATTGGGCCCTACCCCCAAGTCTGAATCTCATGAACTCTCTATCAACAACAGAAGTAACGTTTCCCCGGAATGCATAAGTTGAGTAAAACTCTAAACAAGTTTCTCGATAAACGGGAGGTCTCAACGCAAAAAGGTTAGCCCAATCTGAATATTCATATTCATCCCCACCATACGAGAAAGTTTGTGTCAACACTTGGCGGACCGGAACGGCTAAGCCGACAATCTCCAAAGGTTCCCAATCTATAGTCCTTGGCATCTCAATTTGTTTGTCTGACAAGTTCTAAAGCCTGATGCAATAGGAGTTATAATCAACCAAGGTGCTAGGGAACCTTAACCATAGATGAATGCTATTCGGCAATAACTGAGCTGCAAGACTCGCGGGTTCACGTCTAGGTAACTCTTCCTCGGGGTGTTGGGATGTTTGACCCTTTTTTTCTTTTAGTCTGCAAAACACATCAAGTGACAAGAAATGTGTACAATGAATTACTAGTTGCATAATAACAATTATGAGAAGTAAACATCTAAAATAAAAAAAAATAAAAGCTTACAAACAAACCCACAATCATTTTATTATCCATACAAATAAAATACAAGTTGCATAATAACAATTATAAGAAAGTAAACTAGTCAACATGTCAATCATACTAGGATTGCATTTCAATATCAAGATAAAAACGCATACAATGCTAAACACACAAAACCACAATGGAAGACAATTTTACATGGTGAACATTATGCATACAATGAATAAATTCTGATACACAAAACCATGAAAGAAACATGTTAATCACATAAAGTAATAATCAAAGTGTTACACTAACATAATTATGAAACATGGTGAACATTATGCATACAATGAAACAATAATGAAACATTAATCATACAATGAAACGATGTCATGTACTAAACCACCCCTACCGTTAAAGAACATCATAGTAACACAAAAACACCAAAAACCACTCGAGTTTTGTACACCCCCTCACTTTAAATAAAGAAAATCCTAAATTATATTGAAAATAAATAGGTAAAATTGCAAGAATTAATGAAATAGTTGTGAATTATGTACCTTGGGAGCCATTTCGATTTGATTGCGTGATTTAAATGTGTTTAATTCGGTTAAAAATTGGATTTTGGGGGTGGTGGTTCT
Source organism: Logfia minima (assembly GCA_963921325.1). Classification (NCBI taxonomy): domain Eukaryota; kingdom Viridiplantae; phylum Streptophyta; class Magnoliopsida; order Asterales; family Asteraceae; genus Logfia; species Logfia minima. The sequence continues at coordinate 9,299,908 of OY992774.1, read as the reverse complement.
CGGCGGCTAGGGATATATTAAAGGGGAAGTACGTTGCAATTTAAAATTTAGGTTAATTGAAAGAAATACCCTGCGTGCTATAAATGGGCTGGAGCAATTATACCCGGATGTAAACATGGATACCCGGTTGGTAACATGTATACCCGGCTGGTAGTCAATCAATTCTCAGACTCCAAAATTTATGTAACCATGTACCCGTATGAAGTAATATTACACGGCTGGTAACCACGTTACCCGGCTGGTAAATTGTCTTCCAGGCTGGGATGCACTAACCCCCACCCATATTAAAGTGAGTGTTACCAGCCTGGATTTAACACTGGAAACTGGAATACCCGGCTGGTAACCTGAACAATTTTGACCCCCCAATTCTCTGTTAACAATTAACAGGATGGAGCAGAAATACCTGGCTGAATTGATGATTACCCGACTGGTAAATGTTATACCCGCCTGGTAAATGTAAACCTGTGTTTTTTTGGGCTTCGGCTATAAACACTTTCAAATATCATATTTATATTTTGAACTGTGTTAATTCCCGCTTTAAAGTTGAATTGTCTTGTCAACTTTATGTGTTCCCGCTGGTTTATTGTACGAATTCCTGCTATAAAGTTGAATTGCCGTGTCAACTTCTACCAATTCATGCTGTTTTTGGTACGAATTCCCACTTGTGATGTGAATTGTCTTGTCATATTTATAAATTCCCGCTGTTTTTGGTACGAATTCCCACTTGTGATGTGAATTGTTAAAATGTAGGTCGTTATCAAGGCTATTCGGGTCGGGAATCACATTTAGATCAAAATTATCACGAATCCCGTCACTCCGAATCCCAATGCTTTGATAGGTTCCAATCTCGTCACCCCCAAAGGCCATCTATTAACAAGATACGACTATTCAAACTTCTAGCAACATATTAAAGTGAATCGATTACTATTCGAATAGAAACACACCTCATCATTTCTAAATAACGAAGATAATTCTCCAAAAGTATCTTCCGGATTCACCTTCCTCTCATTAAGTAAACCCTAAGTTGCAATAATATAATAATCAACTTTGAAGTCCCTATAATGGGTTAAATTAGAAACTTACACCTATAAATCAACCCAAATGGACACACAAGCATGCTGACCAAAAGAAGAAATATGAAGCTAAGTACATTGTTGAACGATTGGAATAGGAATGAACCTCAACATTTCTAAATAACGAAGATAAGTCTTCAAAAATATCATCCATATGCACTTTCTTCTCAGTAAGTAAACTCTAAGTTTCAATAATATAACATTCATAATAGAAAGTACTATTAATTTCATCATCAATACAATAATTTAAATTACTACTCACATATAAAACTAAAATGCCTGTTGAATAGAATATAATAGAAACGCACCTCAGCGTTTCTCAATAGAGAAGAGAACTCTCTAAAACTATTACCCGCATTTACGTTATCTTTCGAGGTAAAAACCTAAGTTTCAGCAACTTATGATTAATAACATCAACTATTGATAAATTATAAATAAATATACAGTTAAAAATATTACAATTGCTTTCTTCTCCAAGTGTTGGACGCGCTGAACTACTTCATGAACAATTGATCTAACTTCGGTAACAATTGATTTTAACTGGAAAAAATCTGATACTGGAATGTGTGTGATACTTGGACTAATGGATGGTGGTGGCAGCCCATGCGAAGGTCCAGGAAGTGACCTAGGAGAAAGTCGACGGCATGACTCATGAGGCAACTTCCTAATTGAGTTAAAATAATTATTGCTTGCAATCCACCACGACGTATTGGACTCTACACAAGTCATTTCACGCATCTTACCATGCACTAACTTCTCGTGAAACGGTCCATAGAAGTTCATATGACGTTTTTTGCTAAACCCAATTCTTTTCGTCCACGCAACGCCTCTCGGGACATACTCCAAATTCACAGACCAAAAGTCACTCGCAACGGGAAAAGTCTCAAAAATCCAAACCTCCAATAAAAAAAACAAACAACAATATAAATATTTATTAATATAACTATAAAGATAGATTTGATTGAAAGAATTAAAATATATTTTCTATCTTATCTTAAAAGCTTGAATAAATCCCATTATGGAATACCTTAGAATTACGCTTTAGCGACTTTCATTAAATGGTCGGTTCTCTTCATTGGGATTACATTCTTAAGCGCCTTGAACGTAAATTTCCAAACATAGATCCCCCAAGGAAAATTGTCCCATTCGTCCAACTGATCAGCTAAATATAGAATGATACGATCCACCAACGCCTTTCTATCACCGCCCAATGCAAGAAATACATACACAACAATCAAAACCAAACACACCCGTACTGCATCTTCGTCTGACAGGGAGTTAAATAACTCAATGTTCTCAAAAAGGCATCTCATGTCACCTATGGGAACTTTGCCCCCACCAATGACAAATAAAACACGATGCTCAAACGAGCGATCAAATGATTTATATGCCTTCCAATCAATAGGGCCGAATGTTAATCCGGTAATCAAACAAAATTGTTCATGCTCAAATAATAACACATTTGGACCACCTACATCATATCTCAGGGGATCAATTTCTTCACAATGTCCATCAGCCAAAGGCAACTGTGCCTGCAATATCAAATGTGCCACCTGACCATCCCCATTGTTTTCCTCGTAATCGAACCAGTGCAAACATGTACGCTCAAATAATATTTCCCTCGGAGTATGTCGCAACTTCTCTTTAATAGATATCAAAATAGTAAACCTACTCCGAATGGTAATATCCGCATCATACCTCTGCATTTAACAATAATCATAAGATATTAGTAAAATACACATTACATATATAATTCCAATAAACATCAGCTACTACAAATTACTAAATAAAAGGTAGAGGGATGAAAAAAATGCATTGTCATCCCGGCTGGTAATCAGTCTACCAGGCTGGTAGACTTTCTAACTCAACTTCTCAAGTTTCTGGTCACCCTTACCCGGATGGACATGCTTTACCCGGCTGGTAAACAGTCCACCAGACTGGAACTGTACCTGGTAATCATGGTTACCCGGCTGGTATAAATCCTATCAGTCTGGTAAAACATGTTTTTTTGTTTTTTTTTAATAAGTTTATTGATGATTATTGATTATTGTCAAACTCCAAGTGATGAAACTAAATTATACCCAATCTTCTAGTAATTTGCAACTAATCAAGTAACTTTTTCAAATCAGATCAACTAAACCGCATATCAATAATAATGCAAACATAAAGATAATGATTACACAAATATCCGATATGTAAAATATAAAAAGATTATAAAACGGTTATATACCACACTTCTATCGAAATTCATCTTCATTGGACTAACAACTTCGAGATCCACTCAACGGCATAAGACAAACCTTGAAATCCCAATAACATATAAACGTGCATCAAAATCAAGTTCCATTCTGTACAAGACATGCACATTTTATAATATGATAAACATGAATACTAGGGAAAAGTACTACTATTTACTACATACCAATATGATAAACAAAATCTACCAATCATACAGTTACTACACAGACTCCATTTTTAAAATAAGTCCACTTATTTTAATCATACTAGTCGGATAACAACTGAAGCGAAATTAACATGTTGCGAGACAACATCATAAGATAAAGAGTTACATTACCACAAAATAACAACATATGATGATCATACTTCTATCATTGTCATTGCACTAATAAGTACCATTAATTTAATGTTTGTTTTTCCTATTATGTCTCAGTTATATACTCCGACTAGTTGATCACTACACAACAAAATCCTTCAGATTATCTATAGACTTTAGTGGAACAATATGCCAACCATTAAGTAACAAATAAACAAAATAAAACTTTGGTTGGAGGGTTAGAGATCAAACTTTGGGTGCTTTCAGATTCGTCGATTAAGTCGACCCATTACTTGCTTGTTTTGGGGGGTTAGCTATCAAAACTTGGGACCATTAAACTACAGAAAATCGTACACATGGCCTACATGTTATTGTTTTCATTTTTTGGACAAGTATTCAAGGTAAACTAATTGTCTTTACTTTTATCTTTATGCAAAGTTTTAAAGCATCACAAAATTCACATGAACTAACAATGGGAAAGGAAACTTACAAGTTACAATGAACTCCCAATGTTATCCCTAACCACCACACCCACCTGGGTTATACTTGGAACCCCCACCGCCAAAGCCTAACCTCCTCAGCTACTTACGACCGCCAAGAACCATCGCGAAATTAGAACCCCCATCGCCAAACCCTAAACTCCACAGCAAAAACCCTAAATCTTCGCATACACAAAAATGGTTTGGAGACACAATCACCTAACAACCACCGCCGTCGACAACAAAAAAAACCCTATATATTTGGACTTCTAAACAAGAAAAATACAACGGTCCGGCAACTTTTGGTCGGTTTTCTTGCCGGTGTAGATGAAAAAATACAACGGGGGTCTTTACTAACCACAGCGGGCACGTAAATCGGGAACCAGCAGGTATCAAAGCACTTTACAGCGGGTATTAGCCATACTCGAACTTTGTGCGATATTTTAACGACCCAGCGGGATCTCAGTTGGACCAGCAGGATGACGGTTGACCAGCAGGATTTCTTGGATACGTGGCGTGTTTCGGTTGGGTCTCGATTACCGATGTTCCACTGGTTTTGGGCCGGGGGAATGGTGTCTTTTTGCTGTAAATTGGACTGACCTTGACTATGGGGTGAAATTGGGTGGTTTGACTGACTACTTCAAAAATTTTCTCTTTAAAGAATGTAAATGCTGATGAGAGGCTAAATCGAGTAGCTACGGACCAAGTATAATACCGGTTCAATGGAGGGTACATTATGGGTTATTTGAGTATTTTGAAAGAGAAAAATGTATACATGGAACTACATTGCCTTTTTTTTTTTTTTTTTTTTTTTTTTTTTTTTAAACGGTAAAATTATATTAACAGAGAGAGCTACTAACAAGAAACTAGAAGCTAAACATATACAATCCAATCTAAAAACAACACATTCTAGATTTCACCCGAGGCTTTAACTGCGAGGATTGCAAAAAGGATGAAAAAACTCTTGCCATTTACAGCGAACCGAGACAAGAGAAAAATCCCCACCCACGGAGGCAGAGCCACCGGTTTTCACTCCGAGGTATTTTTGAAGCAACCCCATACAAGCCCCGGGAAAAAACAAAACAACCAAAAATGACAATAACGCAAACGATCCGCAAATTCTTGTCCGACAATAAGAAGCAAAGCAAATAAGCATCAACATAGTGTAATGATTTTAGAATGATTTTGTAGCTTAATTGCATTACCATACACCTCGGGAACAATTGATACTAAGTGCATAATTTTTCACACAATTTGATTAAGATATATCATCTAGTAACTAATTTGAAATTGAATTGCTTATTTTAAACGCTTTTCTGATTATAATATAAGTATGTGTTAAGATATTTATTTTTAAATGTTTAGTTTTTAAGAATTAAGTAGATAAACAATTTTTTAAAAAATGTTTGTTTTACTTGCATGATATAAGAATAAGGAATTTATGAAGAACCAAGGATTTGAAGAAAGAAAGCACTATTAGGAAGTGTAACTCGGTGATTGATTGTTGATGTGCCTTTTTTGTACGATCCAACCTCGTTTACTTGTTGAAAGTGGAAACATCGAAAAAGAGAAAAGAAAGAATGAAATAAAGTCAATAACACCATGGCCCAACCGGATATAGGTATTAATGGATCCAAAACTAAAACCAAATACATGGTTGAGGCCTGGCCCGAAGATAAGGTATGCAAACAAACTAAAACGACGCACGTGGTAAGGGCTTAGAGAAGGTCAAGAAAGGCCCACAACTGCAGTTTTCGTATACGTTTAACATAGAGCCAAAAAAAGAAAAAAAAATCGCCGCTGCCGGGGATCGAACCCGGGTCACCCGCGTGACAGGCGGGAATACTTACCACTATACTACAACGACTTATTTATTTGAAGGAGATTTTTATTTATCAAATTCTAATTACTGAAAATCCAAATTTGTTGGTATGGATAATTCCACTACTTCCAGATTCTAATCACACAATATTGAAAAAATAAAAAATAACAAAATAATAAGACGCCTATTGAAAAAACTAATACTTTTAAAAAAAATAGGTAAGAAGATTTGTTGCCAAAAATTCGATACTATTTAAACAAGCTTAGAACTTTGTAAAAAGCTTCATGTATAAGCAAAATAGGAATGTCATCTTTTGTTCTGATTTTTAACTAGTTGCATTCCATAATGACGATAAAAATAGGTAAAAATTATTGCTTAAAGTTCACGTATTTCCTTTTTATTATTATTTGCATTATTGTTATAAAGAAGCACATAAAATATACAACCACTTAAAATGAATAAAACTCAACAGAAAAGAATTTAAGAAGAGGGAAAAAAATCGGGTTGAAATGTTCAAGTTTCAAACCACTTAAGTTGCTGCAAAGGAAGGTTCGTCCACGTTCCATAATCCATACTAAATCATCAGTGACAAAGATTTATGAAACTCTATCATTTTTTATTACTGCTCGAATATTAGGTGATGATGTTGATTTCACCTACTATACACAATTAATTGTTTAATGGGATATATACTCACGAATACTGAAATGAATTTCGAGTAAAACGACAGCTACAAATAATTTCGATGAGTTCTCGTGTTTAATATTACTTTACTTTATTTTTGTTAAAACGACTTTTTCTGACATGACATGAAACGACTCGAAGTAAGCAGATTTGAGTCGGAGGTTTTGACCTACCAACCCGAAACTCACCAACCTGCTATTTTTTTAGGTCAGGGTATGGTGTGGTTACTCAATGAGTTTTTGAGTTGAATCGACAACCCGAATAAATTTTAGAGGTAGTTAAAAAATTTAATGTTTTATTTTTAATTTAATAAACTAAATTTTTTAATGATGTTTAGTATTAAATTTGGATCAACATTAAGGTAATATGATCCTTTTTTGGTATTTATAAGCATTTTATGCTTATATTATGAAGAATTATGAATTTAGTAATTGACTCTTGTAATCCATTTGACCCAAAATTAACCAGTTAACTGCAACTAAGGTAAAAATGTGTGGACATGATTAGATAAACGAGTTACTTGGGTTGGGTTCAGGTTAGCAAGTTTTGAGTAAAAGGTTGAAATTCTCGACCCGATTAGAAAATCAAATTGGGTTTAAATCGGCTATTTCTGACCCGCCAAATTAATAACTCGAATAGGTCAACAACCTATATCGAATTGTCACCCCTAATTCTTGCGATTATTACCAGAGATATGATTGCATGAAAATGACAAATACATTGACGTAATATGAGCATGAAAGTATTTATTTTTTCAATAAGACTCTTTACAAATAAACAAACCAATAGTTACAATTGTTGTTAAAGCACACTCCACGGGTGACATTCTGTTTTCGTTCTCTGTTGAGAATGTTGTTGGATAGCGTTCCGGAAGGGTGTCACGCTCGGGACATTGTTTGACCATTATAATTTTTTTAACGGTTATATTACATATTAAAAAAAACACTAACTATTTGGCCTTTTTTAAAAACTTTATTTTTAATCTATAAATGTCACACTTCAAACACAATTCTAAACACATCAAAACACTTATTCTTAATCGTCAAACACACTTCAAAAACTCTATAATTCACAAATGTCCTTTGATTCTTCTTCCAATGATGAAACAACGTTGAAGATCCTCATGTTAGCTTGTAATTATCGTAATGAAGTTTTAATTCCTCAATAAGAAGCCGAAAGTTTCACCCGGTCAGGTCGGTACATATACCATGATCGAGTTGGTACACACGAAACCTTAATGAACGATTACTTTGGTGAAAACTATTATTCATCTGAATTGTTAAAGGTATGCATACTTACTCTATCGAACCTATACCCTATTATTTTCTATACTTTTAACAACGACCCAATATACGTGGTATTCTGGGTTTTAACACTCTTCAAAAAGTGACATTTGCCCTACATCAATTGGCATACGGCACAACACCGGATGCATTTATAAATATTAGAAGCTTTACAAAAAGTGACATTCGCCTTACGTCAATTGGTATTTCGGAAAGAACGTCACGTGAAGCTTTACAAAATTTTAAAAGGTGCATAATTGATTTACATGGAAACGTATACATGAGAGAACCAACCGAGGAAGACATTCGTCAGTTGTATGCAAACATGAAGAGATTCATGGTCTTTTGGGAATGCTTAGAAGCATAGATTGTATGCATTGGACTTGGTCAAAATGCCCAAATGCATAGAAAGGGCAATACACATGAGGCGTTTACGGATACCCGACAATCATGTTTGAAGTCGTTGCCTCATACGACATGTGGATTTGGCATGCATACTTTGGGGTTGAGGGGTCGAACAAGAACTTAAACATCCTGAACTCATCTCCATTGTTCAGGAACTTGCTAAATGACTCCGCTCTCCAAATCCTGTATCAATTGTGTGGGATTACGAAAGAGGATACTATCTTGTTGATGGGATATACCCGTCATGGGGATTGTTCGTTAAGGGGTTTTCAAGTGTTGTTTATGTAAAGAGGGTGAAGTTTACTCGAGGGCAAACGTTTGCCCGAAATGATGTTGAGCAGATATTTGGTGTCTTTTAAAGCCGTTGGCATTTACTACAACAGTCAGTAAGATCTTATAACGTGAACGCTATAAAACGAATAATGTATACCTACATCATATTGCATAATATGATTACTAAAGAAACCAGTTTTAATATTGTCGAGAATAAATAATATTATGTGTCTATTAAGAATACGCAAGGTACTTGAATCGAGAGGTGTGAGATATATAGGAGGAAAATCAAAAAAATTACATAATAGAGGCATGTACGAGGATCTTCTATCCGATATTGTGAAGTATTAAAAGAATCGTGATAGAACATACTTTGTTTAACGTATTTTTAATTGTTAGAACTTCTTATTTATTGTATTTTAATTATTTATTTCATTTTTGATAAATTTATTTTTTATTTATTTCAATCTATTAAATTATTTAAATTTTATTAAAAAAAAAATAAAAATAAAATAAAAAACAATATTTCCACTCCCTTTTTCTCAATAATTTTATTCTTTCTAAAACAATATGAACTAAGAATCATCACTCCCCTTGCTCATTAACAACAAGCATCATCAGGTCTTGAAAAATAAATATAGTAAAAGCCAAAAACACTAAAGAAAAGATCAAAGAGATCTTTTCATACAATGATTTAAGGGCAATTACGTCATTTCAGTATGCTATGAAGGTTCTCACGGTGTTCCTGAATCATAGTCAAACAGTTGACTCGAGACTGCAACGCCCAACTTTGAATCTTAAAAACATCCCAATTTTCACCTTTATTCATTATCCATTTCCCAGAATTAAATCACTTCCCAATTTCAATTCCAATTCCAATGGGTTGTGTATGCAGCACAGATTCCGACACAATCCAATCCGACCCACAGACCCCATCCTCATCCGGCAATCGATCCATCTCCAAACTCCACCTCTCCCCAGATCTAACATCATACCAAGACGCATGCAGATCCGACCCGGATCTCCAATCCTTCGATTCAAACCTCCAATACCGGACCAGCCGCGTCATCAACTCACTCGCCGTCGGCGTCGAAGTTCGTTCGCTCTCAGTCGACTCACTCCGCGAAATCACCGGTAGTCTTCTCGACATGAATCAAGAAGTAGTCAACATTTTAATCGAATCAAAAGAAGACATCTGGAATAATAGTGAATTATTTTCAATAGTCAAAGATTTCTTTGACCTTAGTCTTTTAACCCTAGATTTCTGCACATCGTTAGAAGATTGTTTAAAAACCGCTCGTCATAGTTTATCATTTATACACATAGCAATCAATCAATTCGATAAAGATAATGACTATTTAAAAACTCTAGAACAGCTTAAAAAATTCGAAGCATTAGACGGCCCGTTTTCGGACGAATTCTTTGAATTATTTCAATCTGTTTATAAACAGCAAATGCTAATGTTGAAAAAGTTGCAAGTACAAAAAGGAAGAGCTGATACGAAGCTGAAAAATGCGAAAACATGGAGGCGATTGACTAATGTGATATTTGTGATTACTTTTAGTACTGTGTTGATATGTTCGGTGGTGGCGGCTGCGGTGGCTGCACCACCGTTGGTTACGGCATTGGCGGCTGCAGCTGCCGTGCCATTAGGGTCTATGGGGAAGTGGGTGAACTCGTTGTGGAAGAAATACGAAAGTGAGTTGAGAAGTCAACGGGAGATGATTAGTGCAATGAGAATGGGGAATTATATTGTGATTAAAGATTTGGATAATATTAAAGCGTTGGTTGATAAATTAGGGGTTGAGATGGAAGGTTTGGTGCAAAATGCGCAGTTTGCAATTAGAGAAGAGGAAGAAGAGGCGGTGGCAATTACAGTTGAGGAAATGAAGAAAACGGTGAATGAGTTTGCGAAAACGATTGATGAGTTGAGTGATCATTCAAATAAATGCTGTAGAGATGTACAACGAGCTAGAACGGTGATTGTGCAGAAGATTACTAAGCATCCTAGCGGCTCGCTTTAGCTGTTGTTGCTTTGGTAAATTCATCTGCTTCATTGTTTGAATATTTTGTTCTTGAGATCTTTGTGTATTTAACAAAGAAATGTTCAATTATGAACCTTGTATTTGGGTCTGATTATATATTTGATTATGACCTGAGAAAATGTGAACATATTTTTGAGGTATAGTTGTAGTATATAGTTTATTGCCACAGTTTTGTTTAGAACATGGTATGAGGTTAAAATGAGTCTTGTTTCTCCTTATATGTACTCATTGTGTGTCTATATGAAATATTGTAACACCAGGGAATGCAGTTGAGCATTGAAATCAAAGACAAGTTTTACGGTCATGAAACTTATTCTGGATTATATATTGATGTGAAGCCATTACCGTTAACAAATGCAGGACATATATTTTTATTTTTATTTTTCAGGCCTTCGATTCAGGTATGCAACAGATTAAGGTTTTATCCACTCTGACCTGTTCTATGCAACAGACTGAATCACCGTCGAAATTTGGTGAAGTTTTACTGGATTCGCCATCGAGTCACTAACAGACAAAATTATAATGAACCAAGAAATGGTATACGTTCTCATAGAATCCAAAGACGAGGTAATCATTTCCATAATTAATTTTTTTTTCCCGAACATCTACATCCTAATATTCCTGTGTGCACTCGTTTGGAGGATCACGAGGTGAATGATTCAAAAGCTCTTTGTTCTCAACAATTTCTTGAGTTATATTATACAGAGTATGTGTTTAGTTACATGGTTCTCAACAATTTCTTGAGTTATATTATACAGAGTATGTGTTTAGTTACATGAAGCATAAGTTTCTTTTAAATTTTAATCAAATGTGAATTTGAAATGATTGAACTGCAGTTGTTTGAATTCAAAGTAAGGCAAAATAGTTTTCGGAAGATTGACCAATTATATCATTCATCCTCACTTGTAGCACCATCTTTGTGTACTCTGCTGGTTGCCTCAACGGGTGCATCATCTGTAGTCAAGTCCTAGTTGTCGGAGTCCATTACTCCATTTAGGTACCTTTGGTTCTATGGGCGAGTTTTTCCAGTTGACAATTACTTAAGGATTAGCTGGTACTAGAGTTTTAAGTACAAGCCGTGCAACCACAGTACTAGCCAGTAGCCACTATAGAGTAGACAAAGATTGTGCTAACTGTAACGTTGGTTAATCTTCTCAAAACATTTCCGTTTCAACTTTATGTTCTCTTTAATCATTTTTCAACTGATATTCGTTTTAAGAATGCAGTTGCTTCTTGTAACAAGGACGATACAATATAACAAACTCCTAAGAACTTAGAATTTTTTATTTTTTCATGTCATTAATGGTCTCTTTGAAATTGACCTTGCCTCTAACTTGGTTAAGCATAGATATTATAAGCTATGGCCAAAAACACGACTAAGGTTAGCATGCAAATGTTTAAATTTTTTAATCAACAACAATTTATTGGTTCATGTCACGTAGAATGTCGATGAAACTGAGAATATTACTGTTTGCTACAGAGATAGGTGATCCACTTCCAGAGTTCCAGACTAGCCCATGATATATATCGATCAAGGGACGTGGCTGACTTTAAATTTTGAACCACTGATGTTAGTGTGGGTGGTAAAAAAAAAAAATGGAAAGAATGAAAGAACCATGAGGAAAAGATGAACTAAATGATGTAGAATGTTAATTTGGGCAACTTTTAGCTGCAGTTCTTTAGTCCAGTTATGATGAGATGGGAACACAAAATTCGCTATCAAATAATTAGTTTAAGATAATCAGGTGTAGTTTTGTAACAAAAGTAACAACAAAAAACAAAAGCATTGTATAACCTTCTTATAACACAACTATCTCACCCTGCAGCCAATGCTTTGGATTTCGATAGCAGCAACAAGCAACAATTGTCATTATCGTTTACAGTTGTCTGCATATTTCTAATGTAAGTTCTAGGAGTTTGCACATAGCTCTACAATGCGAAGTAGCGACGTGAAATCCAATTAAAAGCAAATCGTTGCTGATATTGAGATTTCGATTTTCATCAGGTGCGTGTGTATAGGTTTTGGTATGAAGTATCAGAACTTATTAGTAAAAAGTTCAAAGCAATTATAAGATATTAACAACCCCTTCTCTTTCAAAGCCCAACTTATCCTTGGGCTGGTCTAGTTGCCATAAAAAGGCTTACCGAATCTGTATGATCAAAAATTCAATATCTAATTGACAAACATCTAAACTGAAAATATGAAAAGCAACTAGAACACTATCTAAGGAAATAGTTTACAGCTGGCTACCTGTCAACTAATTTGAATTTATCTTTAAGTGGAAATAAGAATGTCTAATTATATTTATGTGACACCAATAAAATGTTGTCAAATACATATAATTGTATAAATACCCAATAAATAAATAACATTACATTTTCGTGCATCGTACGGGTTTTAACACTAGTAGAACAATATAACATGATTCGATATATAAATGTAATACAGATTAGTCAGAGATGGCTTTATCATATCCAATACTTGAGGGGCAAAACACTGGATGAAAACTCTTATTTTGAAAATTCTATGTATAATTGAGGAGTTCACTAATTAGTTTAAAGTACATACAATTTACATGTCATCACAAGTTAGTTGTTCTTTTATATGCAATTATCCTAGAAGTCATGTTCAATGTATGATTCATGAAGCAATTATCCTCAAATTGTTAAAAGAACAGCTTGTAACTGTCAACAATGTTGCTCCGAGTTTTCACCAATTTGGTATCCCCATTATGTTAAGGTAATTTCTTTTTCAAAGTTTTTTTTTATATGTACTAGCCATCAAACTTTTACTATTTTAGGTATAACTACCAAGAATATTTCAATAAGATTTATATGGTTATTTGACTTTGACAGGAAGTGAATGTTCAATTACTCAAACTCGACTTACGCAGAGCAAACAAAACAAACACCAAAACTCTACGAGAAGGAGACTTGCCCGATTATGAACACGAGGCTCCACAAAGGAAAGTAAAAACACGAAACACCTAAAGATAAATACCGTAATATTAAGAACATATAGCTCACACTGTAATATTAAGAACATATAGAAAGACCAGTCAGATTCATAACCGATAAGGCCATAATATTAAGAACGTATGTGAAAAACCTTACTACACCTATTCATTATCCATATGCGATAGAGCTGTTGAATTAATAGGAAAATGACTTCATAGAGTACGTTTTATATATATATATATATATACATATATAAAGTCAATATATATATATATACATATATAAAGTCAATCAAAACCCAAATTAGGCTAGACGCAGAATGACGTAGAGAATGCCTTCGACCTTTCAACTCATCTAACTTAGTCGCCGGTTGTTCCGTCTAACGTATAAAATCGAATGTTTTAGTAATTCGAGAAGATTAATGGATCAAACATGGCAATTTGAAATGTTATAAATCTATCTTTTTTATATTTCATAGTTATTATGTTTTGATTAGAAGATATCTTTTATCTTTTGTAAGAGATTTATCTTTATCTCCAAGTTAATAGTTAGATTTAGGAGTTTTCTATAAGTATTAGTTTATTTAGGTTTTAGCTTGAACGTTGAAGATGATTTATATAGATTAAAGAGAGTGCATCTCGAGAATTCCTGTTTTCGAGTGCCCTTTTAGAGTTTATTGAATTTCTTCTCTTATTTATTTGTTTGGTTTCTTCTAGTCACGACCTTCGCAACATCACATAATCAAAATACAAGAAGGGAAAAATATCACAAAATACTGATCAAACATCCCAAAATCAAATAACTTTAACAAATACATTTATTTAATTGTATCCTTTTAACATTAACCACGACAAATCCAATGGTATTTTCTTAGCAGTATTCACCTTTAAACTGACAATTGGTAATAAATCTTCTATAAAAAAGACAGAAAGTACTACTTCGTACTTTTTTTCTCTCTATTTGTATTCGTTTACAGTACATTATCATAAAGTTACTTTAAATTATGATTAATTGAAATAGTAAAAATGTACTTTTGAATAGTGATGACGATGTCAAAAGAATTGTTTAGTTATGAAAAGGAAGGATCATATGGGTATGGTAATGTTGATAATTTTAACCTTCAAAGTCGGTAATAGGTTTAAAAGCGGTCAATTTTGAAAGCTCGCCCTTTACCAATGTCAAAAGAATTGTATAGTTATGACAAGTTCTTTTTTCCTTAGTACTTAGATAAATCCGTGTCACATCCTATGCATGGAACTATCCAAATCCCATTAAAACATGTCTATTATGAGTTATGCGAAAACACGGTTATAAATCAAGTCTCTAGCTAAAACAATACTAAACACTTAATAACAGTGCAAGTTGTAGGGTTTGGTTTCCTCTAGTTATTGTGACCAAAAATCAATACCCATTTACGACTTGTTAACATGTTGGAAAAATGGATAATTCGATCTTTGCTACGTTAAGTTAATAGAATATAATTAGCAACCTACCTATAAATGTATCAAAAAAGGATTACGATCAAAAATGAAAAACGCACGTTGAATGATAAGTTTTATAACCAATTGTATATTATGCAATGTGGAGGTATTAAATAATATGTTGTGTAGGAGTTGGCAATTATTTGGTATGCCGTTATTAGTTATTAATTATTAGTTGTAACCGTTAGTTGTTAATTACTTATTAATATATGAGTAAATATTGTTGAAATTTTATCCCATGTTAATCACATGCTTTTGTTTTTTATAAGAGTGTTTAATTATGAGTTTTTGTTTATGTGACTCATATGGTGAATTCGTGATTCATGAGGGATGACCTTGTTAGCTTGTTAATATATTATTTACTTATTAAGTAATCATTATATGCTTACTAGAATATGACATAGACACCTTTAGCTTTACTCTTGCTTTGTTAAAATGTTACGTCGATTCATCGTTAATGTTTTTACACATACTGTGTGATTGGCAGGAAACTAACAGAGGCTTATTAGCTTATCGGAGCTAATAGAGTATGTAGAGACTTATAGCTTTTAGTGTGGAAATTTCTTTCGAGTTTATTAAAATAAATAAATTAATAAAAGCTCATAAAATAAAAGCTTTTGGTGTGCTAATGAATGATTCAATGATTAATTGGTGATCCTTTACTTATCGGAGATAATGATTCTGCTGGGCTAAAGTGATTGGACCCGAAGCCCATGATTCAAACAAGCTTAAAGGGGCATATGTAGGCATGAACAAAACCCGATTTTTCGAAAATTGATTCGGGTTGAAAAATCGAACCGGCTTTTATTTGATAGTCAAAAATTGGTTTTTCTAAAAATCGGGTTGGAACCGAACCGGTTTTGGGGGAGAAAAACCCTAACCGATTGTAACCGGTTTGGAACCGATTCGGGTTCAAAAATCGGTTTCAAACCGGTTTTTCTATATAATTCGGTTTTTTTCGATCGTTGAGCGTTTTAGGTAAAAACAACGTATTCTTTAAAATTTTTTCGATAGAATGGTAATACATTAGGTATGGAAACATAATTTAACAATAACTTAAAACAAAGTCTTCTAAATCTTCAAAAAAACGGTCAAAAAATCAAAAAAACGGCTAATTTTGTAACAGCTTCAAAACGGTTTGCCGATTCGGCAACGGTTATTTCAAACCGGTTTCCAAACCACCGGTTTTTGGAAAAATCGGTTTTGACCGGTTTCGATTTCGATTTTTTTTTTTGGTTTCGGTTTTTTTGTTCATGCCTAGGCATATGGATCATCTAGCTATATAGAAAACAGCCTTGGTTTTACGACTCAAAATTTAATAGCCTATATATTATTATTATTATTATTATTATTATTATTATTATTATTATTATTATTATTAGTATTAGTATCTTTATAAATAATTAAAAAATGATACGATGGAGGAATCTTAGCCCTTCATTGTTTTTCACCCTTTACGATCTAACGATCTTAATTTCTTTCGTATAATTACCCATTTGACCCTTAAATATTTGATGTATTTATTTAAATTAATAAATTAGTCTAAATATTTGAAATATTTTTTTTAAATTAAAAATTAGATCAAATATTTTATTCATTTATAAAAATTACAGAGTCTATAAACTATATAAAAAATTAACCACAATATTTTATTCATTTTATTAAAATTAAATTTGTCCCGCATTATAGTTAGTCTATAAACTATATAAAAAACCGACCAAATAAAAATTAAATTCGACGCACGTCATAACGGGTCTATAAACTATATAAAAAAGTCGGTCACAATCATTTTATTCATTTATAAAAGTTAAATTCGTCGCCCCTTATCGTGGGCTATAAATTATATAAAAAATCGATCAAATAAAAATTAAATTCGACCCGCGTTATCGCGGGTTTATAACCTAGTTCAATTTAAAAGAGTATATCAACTATCCTGAAATAGGGGTGAGCATGGGTCGGTTCAATTCGGTTTTTAGCTAAAATCGAAAATCAAACCAAAATTTTGGTTTTTGAATTTTTAAAAACCAAACCATTCGGTTATTTCGGTTTCGGTTTCATTCGGTTTTTTCAGTTCGGTTTTCGGTTTTTCCAATTAAGCTTATAAATGAGTCCAAAATTTTACTTTAAATAGTTAAATATACATACATACATATTCATGTTATATACATATTTGTATATATGTATTTATATATATGATATTTTAAAAGTTCGGTTCGGTTCGGTTTTTAGACCGAAAATCATAACCAAACTGAATGGTTCGGTTTTTAGAAATTCGAAAACCAAATCGTTCGGTTTTTGAATTGGTTCGATTTTTTCAGTTTGAATTTTTCAACTTTTTTCGACCTTTCGATTTTTGGTTCGATTTTTCTCACCCCTATCCTGAAATATGCAGCTTATCAATCAATATCAACTCAATCTTCTTATTTTACATTATATACCCCTTAACCTTTTCAAATAGACAAGTTATGTCCATATTTTTAGCCAAACACATGCTGCTGCCAACATAATTTATTTTCCCTTCAATTTATATTTACGGATAGTAAAATAGATCAAAAACCACATGACTATTTAGAGAATGAACGTATAGTTTCTTTATTCTATGTTTGTTTTGTTCTCATCCTTTTTTAAATTTGAGCTTTTTATTTGGTAATATTTACGCCAAGTTAATTAATCAGATTGGGAAAAACATGTAACAGAACGTAGTAAAATATAAGTTCTAACTTTCCTTAAATTTAACCGAAGTGTTATATGATTTTGAATCGTAAAATGACAATAAAAACTTCAAGACGCATATCTAAACTCACCTTTAGAGCATCTTAAATTCGTAAGCAGCGTTTACTATAAGCTTTTGTTTTCTAACAAACTTTTTAAACCATATGGAAATACAACACTAAAAGCCAGACACACAAACAAAAAATCACCGCCAATCACACTTTACACTTCCTTTTCTTACGGGTGGGTTTGGCACATAATTATTGGGGAGTATAGAGACTTAACTTTTAGTTTTAACAATCGAAATCTTTTATATATAAATAAATAATCTCTCTTTGATAACAAAAATACTAGAGAAATTATTGAAAAAGGAATTTTGAAAGTCTCTTAAATTTTTTTTTAGTTAAGTCTTTTACAGTAGCTTTTAAAAAAAAAAGATTCTTCAACTACCAGCTCCAGCTACAATACATTTTCAACTTCTGCTCCACACAATCTTCAGTTTCAACTTCAGTCACAATTTGCAACTTCAGCTAATTATTATCAAATATAATTTACATCGATTATTCTCCTTCTTTAATTTGTCATTATTTAACCTAAACCATTCACTCACCAATTAATCAGCCTACTTTCAACTTTAAATGCAAGCATTTGACTAAGTTCCACGGTATTCACGTTTCACTTTATTTAAACAAAAGTTACACCTAACATTTTTTTCTCTTTTTGTGAAAATTAAATTATGTTGCCTTTATACCATTTATTTCACTTTAATACTTTACATCAAAAATTGACAAACTTTACACCAATACCTGCTCGAAGTTGTGGTAATTTACACACAATTAGTTCTACTACTAACACTATATACTTATACTTCTTTTCATTTCATTCTTAATAATACATATATTTTCAGATTTTAAAATACGTGGGGTTTACATATATATATATTTTTCATTATTTTATTACACCACCACCGCCCTTCTAAACAAGGACCTACAACTAAAAAAAAGATGGCCACTCACCAATCAAATCTTGTTGTTCTTAATCTCATTACAACCAATAGTATTGTTTTCCACCGTAACAGGAACTTGGTCACCTTTTCTGTCCACGTTGCCACGGTCATGTAACAACGCCACCGTCCTCCGCCGTCGCCTGAGATGACTATTAACATAAAAATTCAAAAATAGCAACAAAATTGCAGCGTTGAGCACCGAATTAATTCCCCAAGCGCCAATTCCGTTACACCCGCCTTTTTTGAAGTGAAGAAGAAGAACGCCAACGTGGCAGATGACGTTGCATCCAAGTAAAACCATTTGGCAGTTTATAACAAACGGAAAACACGCACGTCTTAGACCGATAGCTGTCCAGAAGCGGTAGCCATAAACAATTGAGTAGATTGAAGTGGTTAATAAGATTCCAAGGATTTGAAAAGACTGTGAGAACTCGAGCCACAAAAATGACATGATGATGAGAATTGAGTGGTTAAAGAGACGGAAAAACGATAACCTTTTACGACGTAGAATTGCAAAAAATGTTCGGAACGTGTGAAGGAAACGCGTCAAGTAAAATATGTATGACCAAAAAAAGACCCGGCCCGTTGGGCGGGTGCCTAAAGGGAAACATAGGAACCATTGAAAAGGTGTAGTTTTGGTTCGTCGCCAAATCCAACGAGTGTCACGAATTTCTGCAGCTGCAGAGAATAGAATTCCGGTGAAAATTGTGAGTGAGATTAGGGCCATGAAAAGGGAGTGGAGGGCGGGGATTGGGCCCAGTGGGACGGGCCGACGACGGTAGTGGAGTAGAAGGTGAAGTAAGAGAGAGAAAATGATGTATGTGACAATTGAGGTAAGAAGAAATGACCAGGTGGAGCCCCATGAATGAGTGTGGCTCCACCTGAAGTTTATTATTTTCGGATGTTCTGATAAGTAATAGATTAACGTGTTTTGGGTCATTGTCCCGATGGTCGTTGACCCGTTGTAGCAATACCGATGAAAGGCGGTTGGGTGGTGGTTTGTGGTGATTGAAAGAATAATAAAGGTAGAAGATTAAAGGGTCAAAGACGTGAGGGGTTAAGGTGGTTTGTTGGGTTAGGGATGAAGATGGGTTTTGGGTCTTGAAGAAAACGTGAATGTTGACTGGTTGTTATTTATTTGTATTGATTTTGAGTGATATTATATATATATATATAATAGAAAATTCAAAGAAAGATATTCTGAGGTGAACTAGATAATACAGTAGTAAAATAATGATTCGACATGCATGCGTAACGCATTTGACACGTTTGTGAGCTATTTTTGTTGTGTTTAACATGCATTTCCATTGTTGATTATTCTCGCTTTCTATAATGAATCTGTTGATTATGCTCAAACACATATATTGGCATATTCTTGTTGCAGAAGTTGCACTGCTTTTTCCATTTAGTATCTTTTATTTACACGGTTAATAATAATTGTGATTTAACATTAATTATTTGTATACGAAATAGCATCTTATATGCATTTTCTAGTGATTTCTTAACGAAAAATCATAGTTCATTCTCGATTTTGTATTCGTATTAAGTTGCTATCCATGGTATACAAATAAGATGCTAGCTAGTTCGAATATATACAATAATAATAATAATAATAATAATAATAATAATAATAATGTGAAAACTTGGGAGCAATCAAAATCACAATTGTTTGAGAACAAATTTGTGAACCGCTTTTCTCTAGATTTTTAGTTATAATTAAAATATGAAGTGCTTTTTGAGAAAGAAATTGAATAATAAAATGATGTATTTGAAGCATTAAAAATGGCCACCCACTAGGAAGAGAGATAGAGGGTGGATTTCAGGTTCAATCATGTCGATAAGGTAGCTTTCACATATAACAAATTCGTGTTTTGGTCAATAACTTAACTTTTTTTAGTCAACAGTTTAGTAAGTCAAAGGGTATAAATATCGCTAGTTCAAAACAAAGTTAAATAGTGAAATATATCTTGAGGTTTATGGACTAAAAAGGTTACTCAAAAAATCGTATTAAATTTTGATTACGATTTATAAATTTTGGCCGGATAATTAATTATTTTTTTAATTATTATTTAAGAGTAGAGACGTAGAAAAATATCTTCCATGTTCGATCAAGACAAAAATTGGTTAACATCAAAAGAGTTTTACTTCTCACGAAAAGTGCAAAGCGAGAACGGGGCATTGTTGTTTTCCTATACATCACTCACAAATAGCTTTCATACCATAATCAATTATTAATGGACCTATAGTTAAGACTTATGATATATATTTCATTAAATGGGCAAGTGGACAACAATCAACGTGACCATCTTTATGTACTCTTAAAAATACACTAAACCATTTATTATTAAAGATAATAATAATAATAATAATAATAATAATAATAATAATAATAATAATAATAATAATAATAATAATAATAATCATTAATAATAATAATAATAATAATAACATAATTTTATTGAAAAAAATTGTGCCTTGATAAACCATTATGAAACGTAGGATATATAAACAATCATACGCAAACTCGTAAATTTATAGTTGCAACTTTCAAGCCGTTCTAGGAGCAAGACAAAACTAACAGTTCACTAATGCAAATTATGATGAATCTACTGTAGCACTTGTCAACATTACGTAATCATATATTCAATTTTAGCATTTCAAACTACTTTTTCATTATTCAAAAATATTCATCCATCAGACTCCGTGTCTTACATATATGTGAATTATCAAACATGGTTCATATTTAACGGAACAAATATTAGTATCTGATATCAATATTTACCCATTTTCGAAATTTGGGTAAATTACAGTCTCTACCTCTGTGTTATTTCAGATTCATACGCTACATTCCTGGACTCTCATTTTTGCAGTCCCTACCCCCATAATTTGCATTTTCGTAACAAATCAACCCCTCCCCTGTAAAATCTAACAAAATGACCGTTAAGTCATATAAAATGACTAAAATACCCTCATCTTCTTCCCCAATTATTTAACCCTAATTTCACCCCAAATTTCTTCCTCAATTTCTTAACCCTAATTTCACCCCAAATTTCCCACCTACAAATTCACCACTTCTTAAATTAGAACCCTTAAATTTAACAAATTGAGTTCCGACAATTATGAGTCGCACATGGATCTTGAACCTGCAAATTAATATTTTGAAGAGTATATTATTTGTTACAAGAGAAAAGAAAAAATTCAATCAAAACCCAAAACAAAATTGTTTCGAAAATCGATACCGAAATCTCTCTCTCCCCATTTCTATATTTCATCTCTCGTGAAAGTTAATCACCGATTACAGAGGGAGAGATAGAGAGTTTTCCGTTAATTTCATTTCATAATTTTTCTTTTTCTTATCCATTTTTGTTCAATTAATTGGAGGGTAATTTTATTACATTCTTCAAATCTGAAATATGCGAAAAGCAAGAGGAAGCACGGATGTTTTGGTAACCGATGGATCTGGATCCAAACCCGAAATCAGATTCAGAGGCATTCGAAAAAGACCATGGGGCAGATTCGCTGCTGAAATTAGAGATTCATGGAAGAAAACTAGGGTTTGGCTCGGTACTTTTGATTCTGCCGAAGATGCAGCACATGCTTACGATGGTGCCGCCCTAAACCTCCGTGGACCTAAAGCGAAAACAAATTTCCCCTTTTCTCATCATCAAAACCCTAACCCTAACCCTAGTAATCATCATAATCCGTTTCAAATTCGTGAAAGCACCACCGCCGCCACCAGTAGATGAAGCGGCGACAACGGTTATACGGCTGCTTGAGCTGACCGTGGATCTCAGGTATGGCGATATCAAATTCGATACTTGCATTTGGATACACAGTTAACAGTTATCAATTATCAGGTTCAAGAACCACGTGCGACTCATAATTGTTGGAACTCCATTTTGTTAAATTTAAGGGTTTTAATTTAAGAAGTGGTGAATTTGCAGGTGGGAAATTTGGGATGAAATTAGGGTTAAGAAATTGAAGAAGAAATTTGGGGTGAAATTAGGGTTAAATAATTGGGGAAGAAGATGAGGGTATTTTAGTCATTTTGTATGACTTAACGGTCATTTTGTTAGATATAACGGGGGAGGGGTTGATTTGTTACGAAAATGCCAACTATGGGGGTAGGGACTGCGAAAATGAGAGTCTAGAAATGCGACGTGTGAATTCGAAATAACACAGGAACAGAAACTATAATTTACCCCCAAAACTTCAACCCTCAACTCCATAATCGAAAAGTTACAGTAGGCAATGCCCTTTGCTAATGTTATACTTACTAACTTACTATTGATACTCAAGCCCATATAAGAAACCCATGTTACTTCATAATTTTTCCAAATCCTCTAAATGGGTCTGTTCAAGCCCACTTCTTGGATTTCTCTTCCAGGCCCACATAGGCCTAATATTGTTATCTGTAGCATTTTGTTGAAAGAAACGATCAGCAACAGTGGCTTTTGCGATGCCTGTAATTTTAGTGCACTCTATTCATCTTTTAAAGTGGAGACACCATCTAAACTTTATCCCAAAAATACTAATTTTCTTCTTGAATATATATGATAAAGATATGTTGTCTTTTTCCACGCTTGTCTTCTTATAGAGTTTTACCTTTACCAAGTGTGTTTGTCGGTGAATTGATTATTGTAGAGTAGTGACCCCCGAAGTTGATGTGGTAAGTATTTGTTCTTTCAAGAGATCCTCAACTAACCCCAACAACTTCTTACCAAGTGCCGCGTTTGCACGAGTTTGACATATTCTTGACCAAATAATGGAGTTTTTTCTAACTAATTGTTTTGTCACATGTCAAATGTGTAGAACTGGGTTGGTATTCTACTATTCTTGGTGTTCATGGGCTCATGGCCTCATGGTTGTTACATCAAACTCCATCGTTGAATGAAAATGATGGTGTTAAATATCATGAAATGAGCGACTCGTTTTTATTGGAATGAAGTTGGGGCAAAAGTGTAAAGAACTAAACATAAGTGACTAACAGGTGAGCAGGTAAGTATTTAAGTTATAATATTTGTGGTTGTTTTGTATATTGCAGGAAAGCAAGGGAGCTAAGTGTAATTACTTGGATATTGTTGATATAATTAGTGTAGATAAAATCAGTATGTATATATCGTGAGTTTTCAGTTCATATTCTGGAAAATAACCAAAAACCCTAGTTCTTGGGCATATTCATGTCTATGTAACATTTTGTAAAAATTCTTCTTGTTCCCATTGTAATGGTCGTAATATGAGTGTATAGATTAGGTTGAGAGTTTTGATTGTATGTGAGATATTGTTTGGTCTTGTTTTTGGGATATTATCCGGTTTTGGTATTAATGAGATTACTCCGCTGGTTGAAGTTAATCTTGGTAGTTCTTGTTCGATTATCGTTTCTTAACAGTTTCTCCCATTTTCGTTTAATATTTTTGTTTTTCGTCGATAGTTACGAACTATGCAAATCCAAATTTTCTTTATTTATTCTATTTTCAAACAAAAACCCCATGTATCTGCGATCAAAATTCCTAACATAACTAAAGTTATAATGAAAATCGTAGTCGAATGTTTCTTTTGATTCTCTTAAGACTTCAATTCTTCAGTTTGTATGTTATTAACCCAAGTATCTAATTTTTTTTTCTACCTCATTTACTTTCTTTTTCTTGGTGCCCATGGTCACAACCTGTGTGTTGTTTCAATCACATCTTGCAAGTTTATTCACGAGAATAGAGGTGTTGTCCACTAATCATTTTAAGTTCAATACTAATAATTAGTGCTAGCAATATCGAAATGGTAGAACCATAGTACAGTGTTGGCCTCGATGGCTTCTTCCTTAGTCGGTATTTGTCTGAGTTGGTTTGAAACGTCTCATATCATAAATTGCTTGCTAATGCTAATTAATCTAATGGAAAACTAACCATGCAGACATGGATAAGCAATTAATCTCTGCTTTTTGTGACAGGGATGAGCTATTAAGCTCCTGTTTTCAAACATGAATGAGTTATTAAGTTCCGTTTTTCAGAAAAATGATGAGCTTTTAAACTCTGCTTTTCAGATTGAACGTTTTAACCTCTGCTTTCAGAAACCTTCAAGAAAGTCGTTTAGGGCTATGTACTATACCAACCTTATCAAATGTCACATGTGAACAATTTATATATATGCCTGGATGGGAATGATCTCCCCCTCTGCACGACTATTTATTTTCAGTACCCAATAATTAATCGATAGAAAAGTTGTTCACCAAAATTTATCATGCTTTAATATTTATTTTCAATCATTGTGTAAGCAACATTCAACTATGCACTCCGCACCATCCTTACTGGCCGAATCAACAAATTGATTCCATTTACAATACAATTGCTTTAATACCCTAGCATAAGAAAATCTCCGGCAAATGTCTTACAAATATTTAAGGTCTTGTTCATGACGGAGGTGTATTCTAGCCCTTCTCGGGTAGAGATTCACCTCAACTAATAAGATGGCATGGGTTGAATCATTCAGTCATATCCAAATGTCAGGCATCTGCTTTGGGCAGGTGGTCACAACAGTAAAGCAATCTAGAATTTGCTAAATGATGACGCATAAACAAACAAAAAATAAAATTATACCAGTCTCAAATTAGATAAAAGTCCCGATCCCAGCCGAGTGTTAACTAGATAAGGTCTAAGTCAATCATGTGCAAAGGAACAACAATAAGTTCATCGTGGTTCTTGATAAAATTACCATATTAAAGTAGGGGAGTGATGATATACTATATGTCAGCCCAAACAGTATACTATGACAGTTTTATTAGCTACTATTGCAATAATGTTGCTAGCTGCTTTGCAGTTTTCACCGTCAAATTAATGGCGTGCTTATTTTACTAGCAGGTTTATTGGAGAATATTCGTCGTGAAAGTGAGTTTATTGGACTGATGTTTTAAGTCTGAAGGTGAAAAAGGATGTAAAGTTATATATTGATCAAAGCAATATTTTTGTCATCAGGTTTAACGTCGATAAAGTTACGTTTGAATTTGGGACACATGGTGGTGAACACCTACTAGATAGTTACAAGATATTCTGGTACAAAGAGAATGATGGACATTGTTATTTTCTATACATCAAATGAGTTTTACTTCTCACGAAAAGCAAACAGCGAGAAAGGGACATTGTTGTTTTCCTATACATCACTCACAAATACGAGTAGCTATCATACTACGGATGTTAATTATCACCTAATGGACCTATAATTAAGACTTATGATATACTTTCTCTGTCTCAAAATAAATAAGTGTCTATCTTTTCATTTTAATTTGTTTCAAAATAAGTATCATACTTCTAAAATAATATACTAACTTTACCAATTTATCTATAATTTATTTTTTTAGAAAACTAATTCACAAAAGACCGTTGAAAAAGTAAGGGTTAGACTGTTATTTTTTTCTTATAAAACGTACTTGTTATGTCTTTTGTTAAAGTTTGTATAATCTGATTGTGAAAACTCATTATGAAGCGCCTGGAGTATTTCATTAAATGAACAAGTGGGCAATAATCAACGTGAGCATTTTCATGTACTTTTTAAATTCATTGTTACAAATACACTAAACCACCACTTCTTTTTACTCATTAAACATAAGGGCGGTGCCAACAACATCGTCTTCATTTCGTCCTTATCCATTTTCGCGTGATTTCCGTTGGCACCGTTCCGTCTTCGCCCGTCTTTTCTTTCTCGTCTTCTGTTTTCTTCTTTGTGAAGAAGCTTGAAGACGGAATAATGCGGGGCTCATTTTTTTTCCTTTTTGTTTCGTGTGTGTAGTAAAATTATTTTTGGTAAATGGTGGGTCCAGTCTTTCTAAAGATCGGTAATCTGTTGGCAGTGTTTCAGTGTTTGTTCAGTGTTTATGAGAAAGTGCTGATATAATGATGAGTTCATACGAAAGACGGAATACAGATCTGTTATCAATTGAGAGCGGTTTTAATAAAAACATTTCCTATAATTGAAAAGGTTGTGCCTTGATAAAACATTATAGTACGTAGGATATTTAAATAATCATAAGCAAACTCATAAGTTTATAGTTTTAAGCCACTCTAGGAACAAGACAAAAATTTTCACTAATCTTATTAGTTCTCATTTATTTGATACAAATCGTCCACTAAGTGCAATTATGATCAATCTACCGTAGCACATGTCAAAATTACGTAATCGGATATTCAGTTTTAGCATTTAAAAGTGCTTTGTCATGATTCGAAAATATTCATCCATCAGACTTGTCTACGTATATGCAAATTAATAAACATGGTGGAACAAATATTATTATTTGATATCTGTAATAAGAACTTTGCAAACCACTAACGATATATTCTAAACCAGAGGGGCTGAGGGGGAACAAAAAGAACTCTTCAAGTTGATGTGGGATAACTTGCAATAGCACTCAAACTAAAATTCTTAAACATCCCAAACTATTTGTCGTAGTATCTAGTTGGATCAATGGTACTTACACATCTATCAAGCCCATCTGAGAAGCGAATGCTACTTAACAATTTTCTAATTCCTTTAAATGGGTCTGTTAAAGCCCACTTCTTGCTACCTAGGCCGAATATTGTTAAAGAAACGATCAGTAGCAATGTAACCGAAAAAACGAAAATGAAGGGAGCATGTTCATATTCATTTATTAAGGTTTTATCGAACAAATGAGTAAACACAAAGGAATAAACCATCAAATTTTCATGTTTATGTTCGCTCATTAAAAAATATGTTTGTTTACGAACGTAAACAAACGCAAACAAACAAATATATACATTAACACATTCGTTTGTTAATATGTTAAACAAACACAAACAAACATAACGAACACAAACGATCATATGTATACATATATATATACATATAAAACCCAATTTGTTATATAATTTTTTAATCAAAATATTACTCCTTAGTGTTAAATATTACTAATTAGTATAGGAGTAGGACAAATCTTATATAAGTAATTGTTATGCTTTAATTTGAATGATTATCTAAACTATTTAAATTAAATATATTTTTTTAAACAAATAATTTAAAAAAGCTTGCCACGTGGCTTTGTTGCTTACGTGAAATTTTTTGAAGCAACTTTCTATATTCCTTTAGAGCATCCACATTTTTAAAAACTTTTTTGCTTGTCACATCAATTTCTTATAGAAAAAGCTTTTTACAAAATATTTGTCCTAATGATAAAAAGCTTTTCAAAGATTTAAAAAAAAAAAAATCATACACACATTTCTCAAACTTTTGCACAAAAATGTTTTTCCTCCAATGAAGAAAAACTTTTCTAAAGCTTTTTTACATTAAAAAGCTTTACAAAAAGCCTTCATTGGAGATCCATAGGGAAGCTCCAAATCTTGGAGAAGACGGAAACAAATTTTAACTCTTGATTTTTTCATAAATAAATGTTTTTAACATTCATTTGTGATGAATATTAAAATTTGAAATTATTTGTGATTTTTAAAATTCATTTATGATGAAATCAAGGGTTGAGATTTGTTTCCCTCATTCTCTAATTTTTTTGCTTCCCTCTTGATCCCCACCCTTTAATTTCATCATAAATTAAATTTTAAAAATCACAAATAATTTCAAAATTTAACATTCATCATAAATGAGATGAATGTTAAAAATATTTATTTATGAAAAAATCAAGGGCTAAGATTTGCTTCTCTTATTCCCCAAGATTTGGAGCTTCCCTATGGATTCTTTCCCTATATATATATGTGATACTTAATTATGATACATATTTAGTATTGATCAAAATGTGATACTTAATTATGACATATGAACAACTTTTATAAGACAAATAATTTAGATTTAGATTAGATAAAAATGAGATATACAAATTTGCATAAATTTATTTAAACATTTAGTAAACAAACATAAACAAACGAACATAAGTAAAAGTTAACGAACATGTTGTCAAACGTTCACGAACGAACAAGACATATGTTCATACTCATTCGTATAATTAAACAAATGTAATTTTTTATTCATATTCTCTCCTATAATTAAATGAGCAAATGTAAACTAACTTCCCATATTAAACGGTTTACAAATTATTCATTGAATATTTGGTTTACAAATCAGGCTTGAAGTTCTCACCTTACAAACGAGGTGACAGTTGATGGGGTGACAGTTGATGGTTGTTGGTCACGACTACTAAAAAAAGCTATCGTGAAGATGAACATGTCACATGGAGGAGTATACATCTTTATGTTGGGTGTTCTTATGTCGTGCGACCCGGCGGCTTATGTGCATAATCAGCAGAAAGTGACTTTTGGAGATGCCTGTATTTAAGTGCCCTCTTTTCATTTTTTAAAGTGGAGCCAGCATCCAAACTTCATCCCAAGAAAACTAATTCTCTTCTTGAATATTGATGATAAAGATATGTGTCTTTTTTTTTTTTTTTCATGTCAGTTATCTTACGGAGAGTTTTACATATACCAACTCTATTTGGCGGTGAATTTAATCCAAGTGGAGTGGTGGCCCCCCAAAATTGATAGTAGATTTTCTTTCGATAGATCCTCAACTAACCCCAATTACTTTTTTCCATTTGCACGAGTTACATGAATTCTCTACAAAATAATGTAGTGTTTTCTTTAACTATTGTGTTTTAAATATCAATGTGTAAAAGTGGGTTGGTATTTTACTATTCTTGGTGTTCATGGGCTCATGGCCTCATTTTTGTTACACCAAACCCGATCATTTTTGTTACATGAACGAGCCGTTTTGGAATACGTAGAATTGGATCATGGAACCAAAGATGAAAACTTTGGTGATGAAAGTAATTGATTTTTTGTGTGAATTTAATTTCTTATGCGACTCCAAATGTGTAGCAGAGTACAAACTAATTTTGGACCAAGCCCATTTAGCTTGAAAAATAGGATGTGGATTTTGTGTCTATCTACTTTTCTATCATGCCAATTTGCAAGTATCTGCAGTTATATTTAAAAGAAGGGTTTTTATGTAATTTGACCATTGAATATGATTTAGTTTTTTTGAACAATAATAATTTACTACTGCATACATACAAATGAAATTAAATCTAACAACGTGTCAACAATGTCCATAGAGGCGCAACGTTATAAATTTAAACATCATCAAAAGGTCAAAAGACACTCATATATACTAGGTCATGTTCCCTGAATAAAAATCTCTATACTATAAACCAAACTAAATAGTGTAACAATTATGTTTTGAGAATAATTTGGCCAAATTTATTGCAAATGATGTTAATTAAATGAAAAGTTGAGGCGCCTGTTTGATTTACATTTGTGGCCCTTTTGAGACTTTGGCAAAATTTAGGTGGCTTTCACATCCGCAATTAAAAACGAGCTGAGTTGTTATAAAACTTCTATAAAAATATCAGAATGTACAATTTACTCCCTTTAATTAGTTCTCAGTATCGCTATTCGATTACAAGCTTATTAACAATGTATTGTAACAAGCATTAGAAGTAGATTATAGTGCGACCGTAGCAATACTCCAAGCATCGAATAAAGTTTAGAACATAAATTAAAACATGAAAGGAGAAGAGAATAAAGATAACTTTGGAATTTGATTTCCCAAACATACTAAACTAGATCAAGCATAGCATGAAGTGTGTTTTGTGCTATTAACAAATAGTGTTTGACTAGTTTACATAATGTCAATATTCAAGCCTAGTTTACAAGTGAAGATTGTTGTTCAGCTTTTTAGTGATTGGGCACATGCTATGGAAAGTTGATGGTAATAACATATGATGTGGTTTGACCACATCTAACATAGACCTTCAAACGCACACTTTAAGAAAGCTTATGAACCCCTTTTCTATCAGAAACCAAATTAAATGTTGACTCTTTTGGAAAGTAGTTAGGCATTTGAAGACATAATTACTACTAGCTAATAATATATAGTTGAGACAGTCGGTGTGAAGCATGCAATTGGTCCCAAAACCTGGATCATATGAGTTAGTCATGTGAGTTTTAAGTGACTGATAAATAATATGTGATAATAGTATAGATAGCTTAATCCTCCTTGTTAGTTGTTACAGATCTAATAAAGCAATATCTATTATTTATGATTTGATCGGTTATCATACTTGATACTAACTAGAAGTATAAATTAAATCTTCTCGGGTACGTAAATTAAGGTGTCCTGCCTCATGTGGTTGATGGTTAATGGTTAATGGTTAAGTTGCGTATAAAACATAACGAGGTGTAATTTTATTGTTCATAAAAAGGGAAAAAAAAGGTAGAACTATGATTGAGTTGGATAACATATCAAAATGAATTTTCATTACAAGTTACAAGTTTTGGCAATAGACATTTTGGATTATTTCCTAGTTATAAATTTTATTTCTAAATAATAATAATGTCAATATCATCCAAGATGCAAGGCCTTTTCATGTCTCCAACTACTATAGTTTTACCTTCAACAATCATTCTACTGGTGAATTTGACCTTTTTAATTATTCGTAACTATTTTTTACTCATTATCATCAATACAATAGAACCAGAATTTAGATGCTTTCATGTGAGTAATTTCTCAAGTAACTTCCATGATCACCCCTTGTAATTCGGCTTTTATTAAGTCTAAATATAGTAACAGAAGTCTATACACCTTTATAAAACAGTTTAAATTCCTCCAAGTTACTAAAAAGTCAATACACAATATGATGAAGTCGTTGACTTTAGGGTCCTAAGTTCTTAACTCACCCAACCCAATGTGTCGGTGTGAAGTGTGAACCCACATGGTTAGTTAAAAAGAATTGAAAATGTGTCCATATATTAACACAATTAATATAACAACTGCAAGTGAAGTATGTGGGTGTCATTTCAGGATGTAAGGAAACAAAAAAGATTGGTTTTTATAGTTATGCCATGTGCCTAACATGGGATTTGATCAATTCCTTCATTATTGGATATGAAAGGGGTCATATATGAATTGAACCTTAAAAGCATTTTATTTTGTCTAGAACCCTCAAATAGTCCACCAATGTCACATGCCATTCAATAATTGTGGGCATGCTCCCATATGTTCTTGCTACTAAATCACTTAATGTCCGTTTCTTTTAACTCGATTACTATTACAATGACGACAGGTTGTATGCATGATAAACATAATGCTTAACTCGTTATATGAAACGAGTTAATTTTAGTTTACACTTTGTGCAGACAGCCGATGACCTTATAATTATATACATATATATATATATATATCAAGTGACTTTATATATGTCCTATGTCAATGTGTCAACCACAACACTAAACATTGGTTTATAATATCATGTGATATATATAATTATGTCTCAAAAAAGATTATTGCATACATATGGTAATGATAAAGCTTGTAACGATCTAAAAAGAAGGTACATTTACTTAGGATACAAGTATGTCTACATGCATGGTCTATTTTAAATTTGTGCGTACATTTGTCAACAAGGACATGTACTTTTAGTTATATTATAAGTATATAAAAACGATCGATCTTTTAAATTGATGGTCATAAATTGTGTGGCAAGACAGACGCAAGCATTATTTCATCCATTTCTTTAGGGTCAAAAAGCAAATTTTTATGAGGTGTACGTTGACTGGTAAAAAAGGCCTTCAAACAATCTCTCGTCGATTCAGGAGGGTGTGCATATATGGTGTCATTTTCTTTGTACTTATTGCTTGCCCTTTTGTGCTGTTAATGCGTCATATATGTCTTACTTTACCCGTATGATACTTTTAGTTGTTTTCTAAAATGAAATATTTACGAGTGACTATTTTATACTAGTGTGATTATTATGTTTCGATCTATAACATTGGCTTCGCTCTAATTATCCATATGAAACGACGCCGAATTAATTTTAAAAGAGTCAATTTCAAAATCCATCATATTGTTAAAGTTAAGAAAGTGCTCCAATCTAAAATCATGTGTCTAAAAATAGACAAAATTATTGGTACATGTACGTATTAGATTGATGAATAAGGATAGAGAAATATTGAAAAACTACTGTTTACTGCTATATGATGTAGAAATGATTTTAATTATGTCTTAACTTTATACATATATAAAACAAAATTTTGATAATCCAGAACGATTACTGGTCCATACACCATCTTAGTTATAGGTTAAACTTGATGGTTTCCTTTATTCATATGCTAGTAACTTAATAGATTTTGTGATTTATGGTCCCATATTTGAAAAGGTTAATATTGTCTTTTTACAATTTTTAAATATATATTATCTTCAAAATTCATAAATAGATGAAATGAAAAAAGATATTTATGTCTTCTTCTTTACTATTTGCTTAGCACGACACACCAAAAATATCAACACTTTTAATAACTGAATTTGATAAAGCTACCCACATATTACAATAGAAGTATTCAAGTAGAGACACAACTTTCTCAAAAATATAAAAATGATTATTATCTCCAATGAAAAGATGTCTTTTAAAGATTTCGTTGTAGTAATAATATTCAAAAGAAATCGTAGTTTATAAATGTTCTAGGAAGACTTATATTTTTTGACAAAAATATATTGAGAAAGCGAAAATATTTGATTAAAAAAATTGTAACACAAATATATACGTATTGAAAGAGTAAAATGAATATTACAAATTTGAAAGACATCAAACAAACTTTGTTAAAAAAAAGGTAAATATAAATGCAAGAAGTAAAAGAGTTGGATAAGAAATGCAAAATAAAATATGTACATCTCGATAGAGAAGACATGAATATGATAAATAAAGTAGGTTAAACAAAGTTTTTTAAAAATCATATAAAATATATATTGAGAAAACGAAAATTTCTGATAAAAAATTGTAAAACTGTAGATATGTCAAAAATATAAACATGAAGATCGACAAAATTTTTAGAAAGTTGTTTAACTATTTATTTATCTACTTATTATTATTGTAATTATTCTTTCCTAAGGTTTGACAATGTGTCAAATTAAAAATACATATGACTTTTTTTATATTTAAGTTAAGGAGATTGGTAGTTTATTTTTATGTATCTTTCGCAATTCCAAACATTAAAATTTCTAATGCTCGAATCCCTAAAGGATCAGGGTAATTTAAATAAATAAAACGTTATTAAATACAATGTGGAGCACACCACTAATTTTTTGGTAAAATGGACATCAGTTATTTTGGATTTAATAACTTTTACTTGGTAAAATACCGTCAAAATTTATTAACCCTGCATTTTTTAATTTTTTCATAATGGAAAGAAAAAAAATTAACAGAAAAGATAATAAAAAATCATTCTTGAGTTTCTTGAATAGAAAGGAAAGGAATGAAAAGGAAAGAAATGAGTTTTTAATTATAAATATTTTTTCCTTCAACTTTGAGGTGATTGAAAGAAAACATTAAATCTAACTATTTTTCTTCTACTTTCCTTTCGACTTGAGAATATATGTGAACTATTTTATATTACATTGTTTTCCATCATTTTCTTTTCTTTTCTTTTCTTTTCCATCCTATTCTTTTCCATTTAAAACAAATTCATGAACACATCGTAAAGGAAGAAAAATCGAGAATTACGTACGTTGTGTTACTATGATTGGATGTAACTTGTCTCCTAAAGATAGTGATGTCACTAGGAAATGTCTAACTTCAACAAATCCAAAATGAGAAAGTAATCGATATAACAAACGTGTTAGAAAATGTAAATAATCATAAGCTAGTTTTCAAGGGAAATGTATGCATGTAATATAAGTAACTATACAAACAAACATGCATGTATTTGGTCGATCCTTGTTACTCCTATATCCATAGTGAAACATGATTTAAACGTTCCCTTGACCAAAGCTGATACACACAAGTAAAAATAGTTTTTCTATAAATTTTAATTTCTAGTATTGTTTAGTAAAAAGTTTTAAAAGATTATTGAAAAAATAAATTCTAGAGAAAAAAGAAACAAGTTGAGGTAACTTTTAAGAATAAATTAGAATCTTATAAAATGAAAAATTACATAAATATCTCTTATATAATTGTTTATCGTATGTTTATTTGTCTTTTTCACATCTTGTCCAAAAACTTATAAAAAAAATAAATTCTAACTTCTAGTTTTTAACATAAACTTTAACTAGTGGTTTCAGTTATAAACTTCCAGCTCTAACTACAAATATATTTTATAAAACACATCCTTCAAAGAATTTGAAGTTTTTATGGTAGTGAGATTCATCTCTGATTCAAATTTGAAAATATTGGCGTGAAAGCATTGTTAAATTAATAAATACATGACTTGGGCCAAAAAGTTAAATATCGATAGGTAAAGGGGTCCACGCATTTTCGTCGGAGGGTTGCGTAAAAAGAACCAACTTTATTGCCGATAATTAAGGATATCTTTCGTGTCCTCCAGAACTACATAAAACAATGTTAAATCAAATTTCAAAATTAATATTCTTTTTTTTCGAGTAAACATCTCACATAACGGTTGTGTTTGGTAGCAAGCATTTAGAAGCATTTTGGAGCGACAAGCGACTAGCAGTTAGCGATTTGGTTGAAAAGCTTGTTTGGCAACAAAGCAACTAGCGTTTGCAAATTTTCTAACCACTTCCTGCTAAATGCTTGATGAGGAAGCATTTCAACTAGCAACTAGCATTTTGGTTCTGAAATTACCTATATACCCTCAAAAATAACATGAGTACATTATAAATAATGTGTAAATGTCCTTTTTCGTAATTTTACACTTTATAATTACTGCTACTGCTACGTTACCAAACACTTTTTTAAACAAACAGCTACTTCTAACTGCTACTGCTAACTGCTAACTGCTAACTGCTACTGCTTATTGCTTACTGCTTACTGCTTACTGTTACTGCTACTGCTACGTGTCGTCAAACATACCCAACATACTTTTGACGAATTTTTTCTTTTTTCTTTTTAATGAGTTTTGAAAACTGGTAACACATGTAATAATCGCTGGTAACACATGTGTTACCAACGACTATCATATGTATTGTCAGTTTTCAACACCCACCAAAAGAAGTAATTTTTTTTTTGTCAAAAGTATATTACATGAGATATCTAATCTTAGAGAAAAAAAATGCTGATTTTTATAGTGTAATTTTGATAATTTTTTGACTGGTCGTTTTTTAGATATTTAACTTTAAAGAATAAGGGGAGAAAGTTATATTTTGTCAAATTGATGGCTATGATTCATTCGTTCATTCTCACTAAAATTCTCATTCTCATTTGAACTCAACCTCAATCTCGAAAATAAATTAGCAAGTTGTACAAATAACAGTTTATAAATGTACCTTATGTCGTTCACGTTCATGATGGTCCGTCGTGGTACATCATAGGTGTCACGTCAGCACGATTAAATATCATACCACGATTAACTATAGTGTAAATTTCACGATATCTCACGACTAACAACTATGAATCACTATTTTATCAAGTAAGTCATACTTTATACTTTATCTACAATATCTAAACATTATCTAAAATAGATAAAAAGAAAAAATGAAATAAAAGAATAAGTGGGGTTCGCGAATTTTCGTCCTGGACTTGTGCTCATTGTGATGACGAACTCGGAGGGTAGATTGCATTGTGTGCGTCGTGGCCATACTCGGGAGGACAGGAGTCACCTTGAGCTGTGTTGCGGGTGGTCCTACATCCGTCACCGGGGAGTCCAATGTCGCTATACATGCTATTGCTAAGTTGTCTTCTTTGAAATGTTGTAGTCAATAATAATATCTTTAAAACGTTTGTAGTAATGGTCAGCGTTATCCAAGATAGATGTTATATGTATAATCTCCGGTTTTGAATTCGTTGTGTTTGTGCTACTTAGTAATTGTATGTACATGGAGTAACTAATTAGTATTGACAATTATTAGCCCACAATAAACGTTTGATTTATGTAATCGCCAAGTGTACCCCACGGTTGAGCATGCAGTAAAAATTAATTACGTAACTGTTTGTTAAGAAGAGTGTTGTTAATACTAGAAATTTTGAGTACTATGTTGGGTTTTGTAAAGATTAATTGGACATATAGAAAATGGCGATGTGATGGATTAATGTCGCGGCCCGATGAGCTATAATCGCGACGCAAAATCAAGCCGGCCAGATAAGATTTTTTTTTTTTTGCGCAAAGTTATTTACTTTTTATATAAATATATCTTATGTAATGTAATTCTAAGTCTATGAAAATTAATAAGAAAACTATTTGATTTGACCCCGTGAACTAAATCAATCTTCACGATCGGAGAACGGATGTAACCGCGTAATGTCCGTTTGTGGTATGAGCTAATTTATTATTAACATCTATTCGGGTGATCAAGTGATTAATTATTAGTCGTCTACTTCCTCACAGAAGACCTTACAACTGGTATCCCATAGAATGGTTGTTTGGTGTCCTAATTCCTAACATACTAAACCTGTAATTTTCATCCAAACATCTAAGAGTACCAAATAGGCAAATACATAGTAGTATAAGTTATGACTCTCAAGTAATCGGACATATTCATATATTTCATGGTACAATCCCGAAACATGCCTTTTGCCTAAAGTGTCATTGGTTGAAATGAACTCAACATCTTCGTTATTGGATTCTGTTATCATAAATGTACTAGTTATATCATAGATGCAAAAGGACAATTAAATTTGTTATATTATTACTTTATTTATCTAGAATAAGTGTTGTTTAATTTAAGAGTTGCACAGTCTTAATAATGTATAATTATTAGCTTTTTAATGATGCATTCTATTTTCTTCGGTAAAAATGTACAACTCAGTAAAGGGGGAAACGTACTTCATGCTCTTGCTCCATTCATTTTTGTTTTCTACATCGCCTTTTGGTTATCATAAATGTTGTTAACTTGCAAAAACAACTATTCGATGAAGTATTAAACTTACCATTTTGTCCTTATTTATCATTCTCGATAATTCAGTTTTTATAAATATGGCAAATCAAATTTGTTTTTAATTGAATATGTATATTTTTTTACTTTTAAAAACGGCTTGTTAGATGTTAGTGGTTCATGTCTAGCAGTGACATCCAATTGGACAGTATGCTAACCCTAAGATCTTCATGTTCCTCCTTTTTTTATCGCCTGAAGGGATAAAAGTTCCGGATGGAACTCAAACTTGAGACCTCCCCTAACCAAAAATCTCCTCCCCAAAGCCCTATAAGGATACCTTGGTGGCCGAGTGAACTAGCTCAGTTGGTTTGAATATATATATTTTCTTAACTTCTATTAAATTGAATTTTATTTGTTAAAGAAAAATTAATTAAAATAAACCGTAAAAGGTAATAGATGTTTTTAATTGAACTTATTTTGAAGACAACTTATAACTTAAATGTATATATAGATATTTATATTCATGGAGGGGTTTATTATTAAAGTTTGTAGGGTTGTTAGCTTTATGCTCATGGAAACATGCCTGGAGAGCTTATTCTATCACCGATTGGTCTATTTCAAGTATGTCGTCTTCACCTTTTGCTTATGAACCATTTTTTCCTTACTATAAACCAAAATAAATGCTGGAACCTGTAATTATTTGTACGTACTGATATACTTGTTTTAATATGAAAGAAAAAAAAGTGTGTTTTAATTTGCTAAGTTGGTAAAACAATAACAAAGTTCACTTAATTTCGATCAGTTTGACTTTTGTTAGCTTCATTTCATAACTAACTCTTATCAGTTTTGTCTCTTTAAATGATAGTCTCCAAGTTTGATTCAAAACGTGCATTTGATAGCTTATAAAGTATTCTCACCTTTGGTAGTGATCGCTATTCAAGTCGGAAGTGTTTGAGATTGTTTATTTAAATATTTATCTAATTATTTACTTATTTTTACAGCAGATAAATAAATTTAAATATAAATTTTTAAAAAAATTGTTTATATGTTTATTTAGGTATATAAACAAATATTTAATTTTTAATCAGATAACCATACCACTTTAAAATAACCAGATACCAAACACCCCCTTAATCATGTCCAAACATTTGATTTTTTTGTTCTTATTCAATGAGTCAAATGAGTCATTTCATTTAATATAAAATCTCCTTACCATATCTTAGTATCTTACAGTTTTATTTGGTCCAACCTCAACTAGATTGAAGGTTGTTCACAATGCATTTATTTGTATATAAAAGACAAAAGTATATGGTATTATGTATTTGTAAGAAAAAAGAAAAATAATTGGGAGGTTTAAAAATATAAACATAAATCTAGACGGACTTGATGTAACAAAATTATTAGTACACATGAAAAATCGATTGGTAAATATAAAAAATTTAAAATATACATGTCAAATGATAAATGATGAGATATAATATTAGACTTATATAATATTACATATATAGCCGAACTCGTAAGAAAAACGCGGTGGGTGAGTGAATTAATAGCGTTTGAAGTAGCATTTGTAACGTGGATGCCTCACATTTAAGCCATAACCAGGGCTCCACTATGTCTACTACGTGCCCTTTTGGCCCTTTTCACTTTCTTTGTTTCATGATAATAAATAAAATATCTTATTATGTAATTCAAATTAAAGTTGCATGATCATCATTTATCTAGTTGGTTTAATAAGTCGACGTAAATTGGTTAAAAAGTATGGCAAAAAGTAGCTAGAAACATAAAAAACAAAAACCAGAGAATTATTTTCAACTTAAAAAACTTTTCATATTAAAGTTATACCTATGAATTTGGCTTTTTATAAGTCGACGCAAATGTGTTAAAAGGGTCTGACAAAAAGTAGCACCAGAGAATGACAGAAAACAAAAATAAGGGTATTATTTAGAAAGTTTTTTTTTTTTTTTTTTTAATTTATTTATTTATTATTATTATAAAAAACAGTAAAATCATTGAAGTGGTTTTTCTTTTATATATTTTGTATATAGAAGATTGTGGAGAGTGTAATGAATGCTGCTACACATTTTAGAGTCAAATTGACAGCATACCCACCATTAACGACGACTTTTTGGTCATTTGCCTTCGATCCTATTTTCCAGCCAACATTAACTCCTTTATAGATTCACTTGCACTCTAAAATACACCATATTTATTAGTATTCAATTCTTTAATCAATCAATACAATATAGTATGCAGTAATTTAGCGGGAATTTAACTTTTTTTTATGTAAAAGTATTTCAGTCAACATAATACTTCTATTGAACTACCGCTTCTTTTATTTCATACATTTTGCATTGACACAACTCAGATTTATATTTTTATCTTATTTAAACATTTTCATTAAAACTTTTTACCATATTTTTCAAATAATAAATAAATAATTTATAATGATTGAGTAGTTACTATAGTACTATTTCTCAACACCTTTTAGGCATAAAACATCAAACTATACCAACACCATATCATCTTCCACTTATCAGTGGAAAAATATACCAATCAAAACAAACAAACAAATAAACAAACACATCTTCTTATGCTTTCATCAAAAACTCAATGCCTTCTTCCAATCCCCCTCTCATTTTAACAACCCTTTTCTTCCTCATTACCACCCTAACGACCACCGCCGCCACCCCAACCACCACCGCCCCTCTTCGCTTCAAAGAAGCCCCCAAATTTTACAACTCACCAAACTGCCCATCAGCACAAGACACTTGCTCACCAAATGCAATCCACGTGGCAATGACCCTCGACTCCGACTACCTCCGCGGATCAATGGCCGCGATCCTCTCCGTCCTCCAACACTCGTCCTGCCCCGAAAACATCCGGTTCCATTTCGTCGAATCTTCATCAGCACACACCAACAACATTCAACAGATCATATCGACTTCCTTCCCATATCTCCGGTTCCACGTCTACACATTCGATGATCCCGCCGTTTTAGGCCTCATCTCAACTTCCATTCGTTCCGCACTCGATTGCCCACTAAACTACGCGCGCAACTACCTCGCTGACCTCCTCCCTACATGTGTCCAAAAAGTCGTGTACCTCGACTCTGACTTAATACTAGTAGACGACATTACAAAATTATCCCAAACACCTTTTGGTAACGAAAACGATAAAAAAGTACTCGCAGCACCCGAATACTGTAACGCGAACTTCACCTCTTATTTCACACCCACTTTTTGGTCTAACCCGTCTTTATCTATAACGTTTGCTGAACGTAAAGCCTGTTATTTCAACACGGGCGTAATGGTCATCGATTTAGTGAGGTGGAGAGAAGGTGATTACACTCGAAAAATAATCGAATGGATGGAGTTACAAAAAAGAATGAGGATATATGAATTGGGATCATTACCGCCTTTTTTATTAGTATTCGCCGGAAATATAGCTCAAGTGGATCACCGATGGAACCAACACGGGTTAGGTGGCGACAATTTCCAAGGATTGTGTCGCGATTTGCATCCGGGCCCGGTTAGTTTGTTACATTGGAGTGGAAAAGGGAAGCCATGGGTTAGATTAGATGGAAATAAAGCTTGTCCACTAGATGCACTTTGGGCGCCTTACGATCTTTTGCAAACTTCAAATGTTCTTGAATCTTGAGGTACAAGAATATTTACTCAACTTTTTTCGATCAATTCCCCCAAATTTTTATGATATATATATACAATTAATATACTATTACGTATATTAAATTCGATCCATTGATGATGTTAAAATAATGAGTCTATGAGATCGTTAAGATAATGTGTATTTTTTGGGGAAAGGATGTTGTATGTAAATTATATTACTATACGCTATGATCGATAGATATACGTTTAATTACTAGATGTCGATCTTTTTTGATATATATAGGATAGTAGTGTAAAGATGAAATCAAATGTAAGATATATAATTTTTGTTCGATCAACACTATATATATCTTATGATAAATGAATTACAATAACTTTGTTCCCTTATTAAGTTTTTATGTAATTGCCCCTTTTTGTTATCGTATTGTCTTTCATAAGAGATGAATAAATATGTATGTATCCATTTTTTTTTCTTCATTTTGTATGTGATGATATGATATATTCAACGTACAAAAGACATGGTATACAGTCAGAAGAATTGTTGAGCCTATAAATGCTATGAAGGAAGAAGCTTGGCAACTCGAATGTTTATGTTAAATATCTTCTTGGAATCTAAGACATGTAGTTTCACCTTTTTTATTAACAAAAACTTAGTGATATTTATTCGAGTAAGTTAAAAGCTAGAAGTAATCATTATTACGGAGCAGTAACTTTTGACCGATAATCACTGAAAGCATAATGAGAATGTGCATTTAAGGTGAAAAACTAGGTGTTTCAAAGTGAACATTCTAAAGTGATAAACAAACCTTTCGTAAATTACTTTGAACAATAGTATTTTCGAGATCTGGCATAAGTTTAAATATCTAGTGTGTGAAACGGACAAATTAAAATGACTATGTAAGGTACTAATTGGAAGAAAGCTTCGATTGTATTTTCTTAAAGATAAAATAATGGGACCATGTTCATGTGAAATACCGCGTTTGCGTATCCCCCACCAAAGGTCCACTCTTGCTTTGATGCTGTCTCTGTAAAAAAAATCTCATTATTTATTTAATTTAATATTTTAATTTTTAGTGTATTTCCCTTGGAAAAATCTTCAAAATGCTCTTCTGAAAATGATAAACATTTTACGATAGATCGTATAAATAATTGTTAAATTTTTACGTGTTACGAGGAAACTCTTACAAGTCGAGTTGAAAATCTTAAAAATGAATTACTCTAACCCTAACTCTCAAATAACTTTGACTTTTACGAGTCGTTTGTGACTTTTTCAAAATTGCACAACTCTTATGAATCAAACTAAAAGAATGTAGTATAAAACATATTAGAACAAACAAAAAAAATAATAATACGTATAATCTATTTTACTTTGTGTTGATTTTTAGTCAACAATTTCACTGTTGACTATCACCATACAAAAAATTTAAACAATATAACATACAAATTCTGGATCATGAATCGAGTCGAGTTACAACTCACAAGTTAAAAAATCTTTGAAACGATAACTATGATCATATACTAACTTCATGTGCGTATATATATATACTTTCTGCTTTTTCTAACAAATTTAATTTTTTCTAGTAGCGAATTCAATTTGTCGGTGTAAGTCTTGTGATCGAACTTGTTTTAATTATATATGTGGGTACTATTTGCGGATATAGTCTACATAACGATTGAGTTAAAAGTCTAACAATCGTTAATTATAAAACCATTCAATAACTAAAATGTTAGAAATGTTTAAAATACTGTCGGTGCTAATTGCTTTTCAGAAAAAGAAAATTTAATGTAAAGATCAACTATAAATAGAGCAAAAGGGAGATGCAAGAAAAGTTAACATCGACCTTGAT
The DNA here is from genome assembly GCA_963921325.1 of Logfia minima. Taxonomy (NCBI): domain Eukaryota; kingdom Viridiplantae; phylum Streptophyta; class Magnoliopsida; order Asterales; family Asteraceae; genus Logfia; species Logfia minima. The sequence continues at coordinate 9,256,895 of OY992774.1, read as the reverse complement.
AGCTACACTGTATAGGTTGATCGAACTATTGGCCCAAGATAAAGCCTCATTGTACACGTCAATCGTATAGTATGCATCACTATTTCCTTTTCAGTTAACAATCTTCTTTTTGTTTGTTTTATGTACGTATATCGCTGTGATCATGGTACATGTTCCTTTAATTTCTTTTAAAATTTCAATATCTTTTATTAAAGTTGATATATACTAATCTTAACTCGGTATCCTTGGTCGAGGGAATTGATTAAAAAGGTCGTATTATTAGAAGGAACCAAGATGATTGCACATGGAGGAAGGAGTAATGAATGCAACAGGGTAGCATTAAATTTAATAGTTCTCAGAGCTTCCATTTTGATCAACCGAATTTAGTAGCAAAACCCATTAGATTAATTTTGACATTATACTTTCATGTAACAAGCACCAAATTACATGTATATTATTATATTTGCCGTAGAACTTTTAAGAGTTTTAAACTTTAATTTAAATAAAAAAAATTATAAAAATAAAAATTTTGTATGATATGTATAATGTAATTTTAGAACAAATGAAAAATTCAAAATCTCAAAGCCAATAGAAGTAATTATTCGTAAAAAACTCTAAATCTAAAGTTACAACTACAGCCTACAATTACACATATAACTATAGTTATAGCCTACAACTATTTCATGAGACATACCCTATATTTAAAATAAACTTATAAAAACTTTATATTTACGTACTAAATGTTTTTATACAAACAAAAATATGATCGGTACTTGGATTCAAAATGCAAAACTGATATCAAGTCTTTGTCGGTACTTGGATTGATCACTTAATCTTAAACACCGTTATTTCGTCTTCGATCAGGCTTCCGAATTGAAAGTCGAACACCATATATATTGATGATCGTGACTAAATTTCTAATTTTGCGAGGATATTCAAATTTGTTTTTAAGTAGCAAGTGTAGATCGATTATTGAGTGAATTTGAAGGAAAATAAATAGTTCAAGGATGAATTATGTTATTTAGTCTATTAGTAGTTAAGTTAATAAAGGTTGAATTAGGTGTTTCTCCTTTTATATGGAAAGCAACTTTAAGAAGGGAAATTAGTGCCGACACCTAATTGATACGTCCATGTGTCGTATTTAATTCATCAACATATAAAAACTAGTATATTTTGGACGATGTTAGACTTTTTATTGTAATCACGTTTTTGAAGTTGACGTTGTATTACTTTACTTTATTTATTTATAAACAAATAAAACTAGCCTACAAAGTAAATTAACTACACTATATTATATTATTATTATTTTCGTTAATTACTGCAAAATTTTATTACGATACTAATAAGCAACTACGTACTAACATATAAAAATTTACGAGTATAGAAAGGGTTGAACGTGAACCTTTTGGATTGCGAATCCATCTACTCATTGAACTGAAATTAGCTATCATTCTAAGTGATATCACTTCGCAGTTCCTCAAAAGAGAAAGTAAAATATTATCTGTATGATCATACGACCATACTGTTATTTGAATCACCGCGTCAAATATTATGTTACTTGTGCAGTTTAAAAAATCGAAAACAAGAAAAGTTAAACAAAGACCGTTTTTACTGGTGAGAACATGTTTCATTTGGCGAGAGTATGTTTCGCTTGACGAAAAACATAAGCGACTAGAGAATTTATTTTTCTTGTTGCCAAAGTTATTTACCTCTATAAATATAAACCCTTATGCCTTGTAAACCCTGTACCTATGAAATTTAGTACAATTCTCTCTAGTTTGACCGTGGATTAAACCAATCGAGTAGATCGGATATAACCACGTTAATTTTGTGTATTCATTTACTTTTCTCGTAACCTTAATTGCATGTTCACTTTTAATTTGATACGATTTATTGTTATTGGGTATAGTCTTCTGATTATACGCTTTTGTTTGGGCTCATAATTCCTAACAAGTGGTTGTGGTACGAGTTATTAAGAAACATTGGCGGATAAAAGTCATGTTAAGATTGATAAGTTTGATAGTAGTGATTTCGGTTTCTGGAAGATGCAAATCAAGGATGTTTTGTATCAGAAAAAATTGTAGCACACGTTGTCGGGTATTAAGCCTAAAGATATGAAACATAATTCGTGGGAGTTGTTGGATCGTCAGGCACTTGGGGTGGTTTAACTTTCTCTGGCCAAGAACATCGCCTACAATATTGTTGGAGAAAATACGACTACAGGTGTGATAACGACGTTGTCTAAAATATAAAAGAAACCCTCAGCTTCGAATAAAGTCTTCTTGATTCAGTAGTTGGTGAACGCAGAGATGGTTGAGGGTGCTTCGACAACAAATTACGTGAACAAACTTAATTTGATCTTGACTAGGTTACGATCTGTAGGGGTTAAGTTTGAGAATGAATTGGAGACACTTATCTTGTTATCTTCATTGCCTAATAGTTGGTCCGACACAGTTACTGCAGTTAGTAGTTCATCAGAAACTGCTAAGCTAACTCTTGTGGGGATCCGTTATTTGATTCTCGGTGAGGGAATTAGGAGGAAGAATTCCAGTAAGTATTCAAGCTTGGCTTTGAACGCGATGTTGCGTGTTGGAATTGAAAGCATTTGAGTAACTTTACCTATCAATTTCTGACCAGTAAGTTGAGTATGAACGCAATAGCCGATACGACTGAAGATTCTTTTATGTGACCCAAGGATAATCTTGTGGAATCCTGGGTAATGGAATCAGGTTCATCCTTTTATCCGATCCCGTGCATGGAAGAGATTACGAATTATAAGTATTGTTACAGTAAGGTTTGTCTTTCGGATGGAAGAATACTTGATGTTGCAGGTGTCGGGGATGTAATCCTTAAACTCACCTTTGTACGAATTGGGTTATCAAGAATGTGAGGTTCATTCCCAAGCTCAAGATGAGGTTGATCTCGATTTGGCAGTTGAATGATGAACAATACCACATTAGGTTTGATGATCAACAATCGAAGGTTTTCAAGGGTAGTTTGGCGATTGAAGACGGTTATAAACTAGGGAACCTTGTATTTGGTCGAGATTCCGAATGAGGAATGGTTATGCAGGATGTAGATGTTAAAAGTCCTACTCGGTTTGAGCTTTCTGAGATTATTAAGGGATCTGGAATAAGTGGGACTTCGTGAAGAGTTGAAACTGATGGAAGTTTGGCGTGAGTGAGAGCTTCGGGGTTTCTGTTAGTCCCAATTACCACTTATGAACTAAGTGATATGGAGTTACAATGTATAGTTTGAATGATAGAGGGGATGAATATAATTTAATCATTAATTGTGTATTTTAAAACTTTTAACATAATATTAGTAAGTATAAAACACTTGTTCATTTAACATAGTATGAATTGTGATTATGAAAGCTAATAACAAAGAGTACAAGAATCAACAAATTAAATGACGAAGTTATCACAAAATACATCAAAGTATCGAATGAGGAATAATCTAGCCAAGTCTTTGATTAATTCAATACAAAGTTACAAGTTATTGTAGCACTCCTTGTGAGAATAGTATAATCTAGCCAAGGCTAAAAACTATTACTCTCTAACTCGAATTTGCACTTAGACAAACTTTATAACTTACTAGCAAATGATAGATGCAAATCGGTGAACGTCTAAGTACAATATATCAGTCTATTTATAGAAAATATATTTCCCGTAAATATCATATGAATTCTAGGAAAATAGAAAGACACGTGTCGTTGTGTGATTGACTTCCTTGTTAATGACAAATGGTTAAGAATGAATATTATGTGGTCTTCTTCTGATCATGCTTCTTACGTTTGTTGGTTTTCTCCAATTACAATCAAGCTTGATGTCATAAATTTCATCACTTTAACTCTGAAAGTTGCAGACGCAACATTGATTAGGGACCTCACATTAGTGAGTTGTAACTTGAACGATGCTTTATTCTTTTATTTATTCAAGTCGCTGGAGGAGTGATAAGCTTTACTATTCACTGCGACCTAACATGCTCTTGAAGAGTGAATTGACTTGATATCTTCCAGTGACTACCTTTTATTCTTCATCAGAGACTGTTGTGTTTATTTATTGCGTAAGTGAATAAATCTCTTTTGCACACCAGGGAGCAAAATTTAGATACTTGAGATTATACACTTAGCAGTGATCTTCTTCTTTTGTAACGAGAGCTTGTCATTATCTTCAATAATAGTGACTAGGTTGACTAGCAATAGTGACCTAACTTATATTGTAGGAGTTTTTACTTTATCATTTCTAATGACAACTACTTCAGTGACTAAGTTTATTAGTGACCAGTAATCCAACAATCTCCTACTAATGAATTTATCATTTCTAAGAGATTACATCTTCAGTTACTAGTTCAGATAGTGACCAGTGACCCTAAGTGTTCAGAATTAAACACTAGTTGACTTATTAAATACTTGATCCATATGATATCCCTTTTTAGATTCCATTATAACTTTTGTTCATGATCTTTTCAAAACTGAATTTTCTATGTAACATAATTAAAGATAGAAAACTCTTATTCTATTACAAGTGATTTTAAATCTAAGCTCATTTCCTCCCTTTTTACATCCTCCAAAAGCTTTATTATCTTATACTTCTCTTCAGATGTTAGGTACCTCATGTGCTTGGCCAATGCCTCATCTTTTACTACCTTTTTCATCCTTGAACCATTTGGGAGGCGCGATACCTTTATCAGGATAACCATTAACTGGTCATGATCCATCTTTTCAAGCTCTATTTCCCTTTGGAATCTAAAGCAACCAGTATTATCAGCATATACTACTCCACACGCAGGATTAATTACTTCTAGTCCATCTTTCTTTTGAACACCAACATGGAGTGTCAAATTAAGATTTCTGGCGTTGAGAATCCTATACAAACTTTGCATTGGTCTTGATGTATACCTGGGGCTAGCTTGCCTCTCTTAATCTCCTTCAGTAGCAGCTATCTCATCATCCCTTAATAAACTTAACCTAACCATTTTATGGAATATGCGATCAATCTCTATCATCACATCTTCCTTCGCAACACTAGTGGAGTGTCTGATAGCAAGTCTTATCTCAGTCCACTCTTCTCTATGTAACTTGCAGATTTGATCTGGAGTAATTGCTTATCTATGATTTACTCTGTGTATTTGGAGTTGAGTTTGAGAGTTTGACTTAAACCTTTTCAAGAGCACTTCAGTGATAAGTTCAGAGTTGGATCTCCCTACCATTCTTATCGCATAAAGTCTCCCATCTCTTTCCCTGAGAAGTCTATCACTGTCAGCACTTACTGGTCTTTTAATTGGCTTTGGTGGTTTAGCTGTTTTCTTACCCTCTAGCTTCAACCTTTGATCTGCAGCTTCTAAATCTCTGATGTGCTAAATCTAGTTATAAAATTTGTAACTAAGAACTATCGAAATTAGACTATCACACAACCGGGCAGTGAACCCTGTCAATGTAATAGTATAGCTAAGGTAAGTCCGAGTCGAACCAAAAGGACTGTATAACCCAGAGTATTAAGCGAATGTAAATAATCTAACAGGTAAGTAAACGGAGGGTTTTGCAACCGAATTGTTGTTTTGCAATTATAACTAATTAAATTAAAGTAAACAGAAGGTAGTTGGATACTGAAGTATCAGATTAAATTTATCAATGGTAAAAAGGCATTCACTTGGATTTGTTCACTAATGATGTCGGGGTGTTTTTTGAATCATGTTTACCGATTATTGTTTATCAAATAAATTAAGAATAGGATTCGACGTCACTCCTCCCGACTGATTGGTTATAAATTATCTTGGCTTTCACTCCAAGTTTCTAACCAAACTGAATCTCAATTCAATTAACTAATTCACAATCTAATCTTGTAATCTACGTTCGTAGAAACACTAAACTTAATTTGACGTCTCTAGTTAAGCTTAATCATATACAATCAAGTTCAATCAAAGTATATTATTTAAAATTTTGCGTTCACAATCATCCAATAATTGTTCTTGGTCAAACAATTAAAATAAATCAATTATAGTGTAGAAACGGTTCACTATAGACACCAATTAATTCATCAATAATATAAATCAATAACTAGAACTTGATCACTGGTATCTTGCTCAACTCTACTCTCCATCCACTCCTATCTTTGTTGCTCATAACTAACTATTTGAAAGTTAGTCACTGCGTCTAGCTCCCCCTAGGTTTGTGCATCACTAGCCTACTCCCTGATAAGCATATCACTCATCGTTATTTCTTCTACACTTATCTCATGAACAATTGTACTCACTATCATATCCTTAGCAACCTCAATCATGTTTTTATCCTGAGCAACCTCATCTCTTTCATTATCATCAGTGATATCAACTGTGACTACTCTGCCTTCTAGCTCAATGGGTAGAAGTACATATAATTTGGCAAACTTACTTTTGTCCTCCTTTTAGTTATCATAATTTAGGGAGAAGACGAAACTCTAGGAGCAGCACCAGATGTGCCTCCTACATCAGCATGAACACGCGCATCATCACTATCACTGATGTGCTTATCATTCCCAAAACTGCCAAAAGTCCCTTGAATTAAAGCTTTGATCGTTTGTAGCTCTATTCGTAGGGCAACAACTTCCATGAATTTGAATCGATGAGACTCTACCTTTTTTTAAGACATCCAACTATTTTGCTCGTTCAAACACCATCTTAATGGTGAGATCTATACCATACCCATTTGTTTTAACTACATTATCATCTCCAAATATGAACTAAGTGATATGGAGTTACAATGCCTAGCTTGAATTGTAGGGGGGGCTTGAATACAATTTAATCCTTAATTGTGTATTTTGAAACTCTTAACAAAATATTAGTAACTTTAAAACACTTGTTTAATTAGCAGGGTATGAATTGTGGGTATGAAAGCTGATAACAAAGGATACAATCAAAAACTTTAATGCCAAATATATTAATCACAAATTACACCAAAGTATCGAATGCAGAATAATCTCGCCACTCACTGCGAGCTAACATGCTCTTGTAGAGTGACTTGACTTTTCCAGTTATTACATTTTATTCTTCAGCAACGACTGTTGTGTATATTGATTAAGTAAATAAATAAATCGCTTCTGCACACTGAGGAGCAAAATATACATAGTTGATATTATTCACTTAGTAGTGATCTTCTTCTTTAATAATGAGAGCTTGTCACTATCTTCAATAGTAGTGACTAGGTTGACCAGCGACCACTGACCCAACTTATATTTTAAGAGTTTTTACTTCATCATTTCTAGTGACCGTGACTTTAGTGACTAAGTATATCAGTGACTAGTAATCCAACAATCTCCTACTAGTGACCTCATCATTTCTAAGAGTTTACATCTTCAATGACTAGTTTGGATAGTGACTAATGACCCAATAATTTCTATGATTTGATTTATCATCTCGGTGCCACTAGTTTTTTCAAATCTTTGGTTAGATCATCTCGAATCGCAACTAGGTTGCCACTGACCGAGTAGGGTGAGCAAGATATTTTTCTGAGAGCCACGTTTGGTATACATCCGTACAATGAGAGCTGGCTCATTGGGAAAAGTTGTGTTTGTCCAAAATCATACATATGCTCAAGGTCGGTGATCCAACGACGAAAGCCAAAGTGATTATTTAGATGATCAAGGGTGTGATGGCGTTCTCACACGGATGCCTTGATGATGTTATTCACGTGGTAAGGTTCTACCAGGTGATCTACTCTTTGTTGGAAAGAAAGATCATGTATGCGAAAGGCTGTATGGATTAGTTTCGTGTGCAACAAGGGTGTTGGAGTTTGGTCGGGCTTCAACTCGTCTTCTCATGAACTAATGAGAGGGTATCGAACTAGAGAGAGTTGGCTTGGTGTCCCAGTTTAATAGTGGAGTTTAGTTAACTTAGTAACAAAACTCTTATAACTCTACGGAGTCGAGCAACGTGTTCCGATGGTGTTTCAGCGGTATGGATAGGTTAGAACGGGTGTGATTGGAGGGATGATGAAGGGTTACTATTTGGGTTGTTTAATCTCCAAGTGAGAGATTGTTGGTGTGAAACTTAAAGAATCGAAAACAAGAAAAGTTGGACAGATTCGGTTTCGCTTAGTGAGAACATGTTTGGCTTGGCGAGAACATTTTTTGCCCGACGAGAGCCTTTTTCGCTTGGGCAAAAAACAGAGTCGACTGAAGAGTTTATTTTTATTGTTGTCAAAGTTAATTCCCCTATAAATATAAACCCTTATGTATTGTAAATTTTAGACCTACAAAATTTTATACAATTCTTTCTAGTTTGGACGTGGATTAAACCGGTTAAGTATATTGGAGATAACCATGTTAATTATGTGTGTTCGTTTATTTTTTTTGTAATTTTAATTAAGTGTTCACTTTTAATTTGATTATGTTACATGGTATAGTCATATAATTATATATTTTTATTTGTGTTTATAATTTCTAATATTCTATTTTATCAACTAAAAGAACATACTTCAAACAAATAAAAATGAAATTTAAATGGGCGAGAAGAATTCATCCATCGACAATCGTTTGAAGATATTGTGCTAACCTGCATTAGGCTTAACCATGGGTATCCATTATATAGTTATTTCTAAAGACGTATAATGATTTAAAGATGGTGTGTTAAATGATTATTAATTAATGAAGTAGTAATATATGGTGGAAGAGGGAGTAGATGTGGCATGAAATACGCATATGTGTGGTACTCATAAATGAAAGTGTATTAGATATCAAGCAAACTTGTAGTTTACTTATTATTTATGGGGACGTGGAATTTAATTTCATCATTTAATACAATGAAAATAAACAAAGAATTTAGCCTTCTATTATATAGTATTTTTTAATAAAAATTTAAATGACATAAATAAAAATAAATCTTGTATAAATAGAAAGCCCCCCTTCCTAATCAAACATGTTTCATAAGTTTAAACTTCAATAGTCCCATTACATTAAGAAGATGATTTAGGTAATAATAATACGTTGTCTGCACAATATAACGATGATATTTTTTTAATTCATTTTATGATACTATTTTTGTTGGATAATATGTCATCCTCGAATAGAAATCTAGATACATAAATTTAAAACAAATCAACCAAAAACCATGATATACCAAAATATAAAGAGGTAATATAGAAATAAACACCTTTTTTATTGGAAGTAATTTTCTTTTATTATTAGTATAATATGGATGGATAAGTTAGTAGTTTTCTTAAAAAAAAAAATTATTAAAACCCAACATATGGACACATTTTATAAATAATATTAGATATTGTTAATCATGTGATTTTGTAAACTTGTACGGTTCTGTATTCAGATATTCATTAGTGAACTCATAAAATAATTATATAACTGACAATTAACGGTATTTAAAAATTACAACTTTATACCTAACCCGTATTAATACTTGTGTTTAGTTAACGTAGGTTATGTACAAAGCTGAGTAATTGGTTTATTTCTAATGATCATTAATTATACAGTTTATTTTTTAAACTATTACGTTTTTAGCAAACTTAGGTAAAATAATAAAACGTGGAATATGACATATCACTAGAGTTCTTAATTAACAATCTATGATTTAGAAGCTATTATCATCTGTTTCACGAGGCTTTAGTAGGTCAAATATGGTTAGCTCTTCGTTGTATTTGACCTTTTTGATCGGTTCATTTAGCTTTGATGATACTATTATCATCGAGGATTTTGAAAATCATCCAAAAGTTCCTCGTTTGGTTGCTTCTCCGTCTCTCCGTTATGTCATGAATTCAACAACGGCTTCTCGTAGTATTATTGTATTCGTGTTTTGTATCAAAAATGACTATTATACTCAAAATGTATACCTAAAATTGTACACAATTTTTTCAATAATTGAAAGAGATTTAGTTAGTTTCTCTTTCGTCGTCTTAATTATTAAATTTGTCATCTATCTCGATCTTTTTGTTATGCACATCTTTAAACATATGTTTTAGGCACAATTTAGGAATAAATCATATAATTTATTAGGAGTTTATCTGGTCAATTTTACAATTTGAGTAATGGCTCAACCAGATGATAATATAATTCATTTGATATGTATTTACTTTTATTTTGTAGTATATTCACTATTTTACAATTATATTGTATTTTGTACATGCTATATAAGAAATGAATCCATAAATGGCTAATGGTAAAAAAATAAACAAAGTAACAATCGGGGCTTTTATCGAGCTCGATTTATATATGGCCCTGATTTGACTCATTGTAAAATAAAATTAAAGAAGCGATAGTTTTGGCTCGGCCCGTTGGGCTAGTTTGTTATTCATATTATTATATTTGGTTGGGCAACATATGATGGTTAAACTGGACAGTATTTTAGTGGGTCAATGAGTAAAATTGATTATATGGCTTTGGTCATCCAGTAACTAAAAGTTTTGTTATTTTGGGTAGCCCACTTCGTTTTCTGTTATAGTGTTACGTAGACATGTACAAAATCGGTTTTTTTGGAAAACTAGTTCGGTTACAATAACCGATTCGGTTATTGGTCAACGGGTACAAACCGGTTTTGATCAAAAATCGGTTACGAACCTAACCGGTTACGAACCTAACCGGTTACAAACTTAGAAAACCGAAACCTATCATAACCGGTTACACCCGGTTACAAACCGGTTCGATTACAAAAAAATCAGTTATAACCGGTTTTTTCTATATAATTCAGGAACTTGAGCGTTATAACTTCAGAAAACGTAAACTTCAACTTTTATTAAATAAACTCATCATAAATTGTTCGAAAACACTAGGAATGAAAAGATAAACTTAATAAACTCATTATACTTCAACTTTTATTAATATACGAACATTTTATATAATTAGTATTTTTTTCTATATAATTCAAAAATTTTGGTTTTTGAGCGTTATAACTTATGAAAACGTAAACTTCAACTTTTATTAAATAAATTCGTCATACATTGTTCGAAAACACTAGGAAATGGAAACATAAACTTAATAAACTCTTCATACTTTAACTTTTATTAATATACGAACATAAAATTTAATTCGTATAATTCGTTAATTCGTCGAGATTGACATCTTCTTCGGAGCTAGCCTCGCGCGAAGCTTCATCGAGAGCGATTTTTTCATTGGAAAGTGAGAATGCCATACCCGTTTCCACCTCGACATCGTGTAAATCTTGTTCGTATTCTAGTTCACCTTCAAGACTTGAAATGTGTTGTATACGTTCCGCGGAGTCTAAATGATCCTTCAAGCAAATACACATCTCTAACGAAGCCGGTGTGAGTCTTGTTCTTCGTATAGATAATACCTTGCCACTAATAGAAAAAGCGGATTCCGAAACTACCGTAGAAGCTTGGACGGTTAGTAAATCTCGGGCCATGGAGGTTAGAACGGGATATTGAGAACCCCTTCCTTTCCACCAAGCCAAAATATCAAAGTCAACGAATTCATTGGGTCCCATAGTGGCTAAAAAAGCGGTTCCCGTATATCTCCCAAATTCGGTAGTCGATGATTGGCCACCCTCACCCCTAGCCCGTTTAGTGTTTTCTTGTCTTAAACTATTATATAAGTTAATCATCGGATCCCTTGAACTAGAAGTACTAAACGATTTGCTAGCCGAAGTTAAATAAACATTTGTTGTACTATATTTTTGAAAATAAACATTAAATAAATCGATAAAATGTGACTTAAAGTCTTTTTCTGCATTTGTTGCAAACCATGGGTTAGCGGCATTCAACTCCAAATTATTACTAATGGAATCGATAAGTAGTTCCACCCCACATACGTTCAAAGATAGGTTCAATGCGGCGGCACAAGTAATTACTGGTGGCAATTCTTGAAAATATTTTTTTAGTTTTTCTTTCATGGAGAAACCATGGTTGCATATAAATCACCATAAAATTTCATTTCGCTTAATTTTTCACAAATTAAATAAATATGATTAAGTACCAAATGAATCGTGGGATAATAAACACCCGATAATAAAGTTGTTGCGCTTTTAAAGACTTTGAGAAATTCGGTTAGTTTTAAAATAACATCTCAATATTCAACCGAAAATGGTGTAGCTTTACCCTTTCTTACAAGTTCATCATGAAACATTTGTAAAGTTTGGCGTTGGCGTAAACCACATAAAAACATTTATAAGTTGAATTCCATCTTGTAGGCATGTCCCAATTAGGGGTTAAAAAAATGGAATCCGTATCTTTACACAATTTCATATAATGTTTATATCTAGCTTTACCCTTACAAAATATATCTCCCAACATATTTTTAAAAGCATCTTTTATAAAACTTATTTGTGGCACCGCTAGTCCATCTTGCACAACCAAGTTTATTATGTGTGCAATACATCGACTATGATAAAAAATGTCATTCAAAGGTGGTTGATATTTTAGAATTAGTTTTGCTACGACGTTTGTATTATTACTAGCATTATCCAATGAGATTGAAAAAACCTTATTTTCTAATTTAAACTCTTTTAATACATCTCGTAACATATAAAATAAATTTTGACCGGTGTGAGGATACTTAAAGTTTTCAAAAGCAATCGTACGCTTCATCATTTGCCACGTTTCGGGATCAAACCAATGTGCGGTAACACAAAGGTACAAACCGGGCAAACCATGAGGAGCCGACCAAACATCGGTTGTTAAATTTACATTTGTAGATAAGTTTTCAAAACCATTTATTAGTTGTATTTTAGCTTTTTTCCATAGTTTAATACAATCACGTTTAAGAGTAACACGACTTACTTGATTATATCTAGGTTGAAGAGTATTTTGAATCATCTTAATAAGCCGAGGGTTTTTGAAATGGTTGAACAGAAAACCTTCTTGGAGCACATAGCTTGGAAATTGTTCTCGACACTGCTCCACCTCGTATGTAAATAGCATCCCATCTCGTGAAATAGATGCTTGACCCACTTCCGGATTAGATTTCAGTGCACCGCAAAACTTATATTTATGTTGCCTCAACGTTGAGTTGGATTCGGCTTTCAAAAACTTTCCACAACGTTTACAATGAGCCTTACACCACACCTATTGGTTTCGTTTTGTTTCTAAAATTTCAACTATTGTTGCCGCATTTGAAGAACCAACACCGGCGGAAGTTGAAGAACTTTGAGTTGCCATTTGAGAAATGAGAATTTTGTATGCGTTTTTAGTATTTCGTATGCGTTTTTTGAACTTTGTAAGCGTTTTGAGAGTATTTGAGAGTTGTGACTAAACCAAACTCAAGGTATCTATTTATACTAGTTTTGGAATGAAAAAATGGTAAAAAAAAAAAAAAAAAAAGGGTCAAAAACAGCAAAAAACGGTCAAAAAAATGTAAACTAACGGCTAGTGTAAAAACCAATAACCGGTTTTTGTAACCGGTCCGGTTAACAGGAACCGATAACCGGTTCAAACGGTAAACTCCCAAACTGATAACCGAAACCGGTTTTGGTCAATAACCGGTATTGACCGGACTTGGGTTCGATTTTTTTTTCGGTTTTGGTTCCGGTTTCGATTTTTTTGTACACGACTAGTGTTAATTAGATGCTTAGAAACCAAAAAATTACTATTAGGAATTTGATGACCATTGCACAAGGTTAAATTTACCATAAATACTAGTCAATATTAAATAAATCATTGATGATTCCATAACAATAAGAAATCTATAAAATTTAATTAAAAGATGATATTGTTATTTGTTATAGACTATTACATGAAAGGTTTTATGTTCATTACAGTATATTTTAGTGGTACTTATAACAAACTTAAATATTACTTTCAAGCTAATGGTTATCAGTCTCTTAATTTTATTAAAAATGTTACTTAAGACTTTTTTCAACAGGCCGTAAGTTGTTTGCGCGTGTTTATTTTTTTTTACCGTTATAAAAAAGATAAAAAAGAAATTTGTTTTTGAAATCTTCCCTAACAGCTCAAACATTTAAAAATATATATTTTTATAAAAATATTTTTTTTAATTTATTTATTTTACCCTCTAATTCATACAGAATCACTACTATATATATACCTACTCCAAACAATTATAATTCACACCATAAACAACTAATACACTTTAATTCATACTATTATATACTCATTTCATACACATTACCACACACATTTTATACACAAAAACTACACACTACCACACTCATTTTATACATGATATACAACAATTCTATATAATTCTACCCAATTATTCTCAAATCGTAAAATGGATTCCGATTTTAATATTGAGGAATTGCAAGCGCTTATGAATATTTTTGATCCGGCTGATGCAATCAATATGGTTAATTCGATGGACTCCGATTCAAACAAAGACGGCGAAAGGTCATTCCATCCGCCAAGAGCACCAAGACAATTTTTACGTAGAAATCGTGACGCGGCGGGCGAATGTTTATTTTTAAACTACTTTGCCGAACACCCAACATTCCCGGCGGATTACTTGTGACGACGTTATCGAATGAGCCAGCATTTATTGTCTATATACGTCAAGGTATACTATCCTTCTCCCAACTACCACTACCTCCATATTTTCCATATTTTCATCAAAGTCGAGACGCTACCGGTTTACTTGGTTTTAACGTTTACCAAAAGTGCACTTCCGTCGTATATCAGCCGGCATACGGTTGTGCCGCCGATGCCTTTGATGAATACTTACATATGGGTCAACAAATATCATACTTGTATTTGGATAACTTTTGTAAATGTATTTGTCATCTATATTCAACTGAGTACTTAAGCAAACCAACACTCCAAGATGTGCAACGTTTACATCAACGTCATGTCGAGTTGCATGGTTTTTTGGGTATGCTCTGGAGCATTGATTGTTAACATATGCTTTGGAAAAATTACCAGGTGGCATGGCAAGGTCAATACACCAGAAGTGATCAGGGTTGTCCAACGATCATGCTCGAAGCGGTAGCCTCTTACGATATGTGAATTTGGCACACATTCTTTGGTCCTGGTGGTTCCAGCAACGATATCAACGTCCTTAATCAATCAGATTTATTCATCGGTTTACTACAAGATAGAGCTCCTCAAGTAAATTTCAACATTACCGGGACTCAATTCACCAAAGGCAATTATCTTGCCGACGGGATTTATCCGAATGGGCCACTCTTGTAAAGTCGTGTAAGTTTCCACTAACGCAAAAAGAAATGTGTTTCAAGAGATATTAAGGAGCCACAAGAAAAGATGTGGAATGAGTATTCGGTATGCTTCAAGGTCGTTGACAAATCATCAGAAACCCGGCAAAACCATATATAGTATCAACATAATAACTGAGGACAACGACCAAAATATGTGTCAACTGGAAAAATATTATTTGATAAACCCGAAAAATATACCTCAACATTCGTGGCAAGAAAGGGTTGAGACTCAATTACCTATGGACAAAGAATTACGCGATCAAACGGTGCATCATCAACTTCGCAATGCTCTAATCGAACACGTTGCGCAACTCCCACCAAATTTTCATCAACGTCAATCGCATTTTTTTTCAATAAATGCAATGTTTTTTTATTATTGTAATGTTTTTTCTTTTTAGAAAATGTAATGTTTTTTTAATTAATGTAATGTTTTTTATTTTAATGAAATGCGTTTTATTTTGATTATTGTGTTTTAAATATGTAAATTAAATATTGACCAATGACCGATGGCGGTGATTAGTCATTTTCAGTTAATTTTGAAAAAAAACTAACATGACGCTACAGCCACGGATGGGAGAGGCCTATGAGTACACATTTTACCTCCGTTTTGTCCAACTTTGTTTACTACTTAAAACCACCGGAAACCATCACAATTTTATAGTTACCACTTCAAACAAACATAAGCGTATATCCGTCCATTATTAACTACATCAAGGTTTATTTTAATTGGTTTTATTAAATGTCAAAATATTATTAAGTATTTTGAAATGATAAATACCCTATTACTTGCGAATAAGTTAACGAAAAACCGAGGGGCTGATCCAAGTTGATCCATTGTACCTTGTAGTCGTTTTCGTTTTCTTTATCAAGCAATCTTCATAATAAAAGTTTATGGCAAACAATCTCAACTCCCTTTCCTTAAATACTGATGTGAGTCTCTAGGATATACAGTAGATGCAACAATACACTCATTTAAGCATAAATACTGGAATTTGAGGTAATTTGGAAGTTAAAAGTGATTATAGCTCTCAGCAAGCCAATAACGAAATTAATAAACATAATATAGATTATTATACTTGCCAGATGTGATATGAAAAAGCAAGTTAGTTTGAAGGGCTAAGAAGATTCAAACTTAAAACAGTCCAAAATCTAATCTAAAAGCCAAAGGAGTGAGGGTGCCCAAATTGTTTTGTTACAACTTACAAGTGAGTGTAGATTGCAGTACCTGAAGAACAATTTGGTTACTTGTTTTCTATTAAACGTTCCAACATTAGCACTGAACTGAAGGTACAACAAAGAGCTCACTAACTACCCACTAGCTCTTCTTCTGGTTAAGGATGCTTATCATACACAATCCGGATACCTAATTTTTGTTGGCTTCTGAATAGTCACCATGATATTCCACATCGTCGTTTCTTTTTCTCAGGTATTTGTAGTACACATACTGCATTATGATCTGTAAAAATTACTCACGTTAAGGTCAAACACCGATTGGTTAGCTTTTAGATCAGTGCCCATGTCAAATAGAAAAGAAGTAAAGGATACAAATGTGTCAAGTGCCACACATGCTGCAGCATCAAGTAGCCAAGGCAAGTTGGCTTTGATTTTCGACCATTCTGTACTTCTTACAAGAATGCTGCACATAAAAGTTAAAACACCGTCAGCAAGTGACATGCGAGAGATAACAGATGGAAGTGTGTGTCTGAGAGAGAGAGAGAAAGAGATGACCTTCCAACATAAGTGGCATTCGCGATAAGAGCGAAGATGAACATGAGAGGATTCAGACCCTAAAGATAAGAGTACAGAAAAGTTGGAAATTTTGCATCCAATAATGAATAACTATAAGTGGCAACATTGGCACGTCAGGTAAGGTGAAAGCGGGTTCGATTGAAACAAGTTCTTAGCATTGGTCTAAACAGGCATGTTCTGAAGGTCTAAAGCACTTTCTTGTCCATCTTATACATAACGGAAGTATTAGAAAATATTATAATTATAATAACAAATATTACAATATCAATATTACAATATCAATAATCTTTGACTAAAAAGGTTTTAGGAGTTTGTATGCATTTTCAATAGACTTTGGCAACTTGTATGACCCGTTCCCCCTTTAGCTAAAAATTCTATTTGACCCATTTGAGATAACGCACCACCCAGATCAACCCATTCATAATTTATGGGTTGAAATTGCCACCTCTACGATTTACAGAAATAATAGATGTGATGAAGAGGCCACACCTCAACGCTGCCTCTTTTAATCTGTCAATAACCAAAAATAAAAACAAAGGAAATGTTTTCAGAAACTGATCATATAACAATAAGGTTTTTCAAGAACCGAGGCTTACATTCAATACAATTTGAGGAATTCGACCACCCATGTAAATAGCTGCCATCATCCAACCTAACCATTGCCCAACAACAGTACCACTTCCACCACCTTCCTGCAGAAGCAATGTAATTGAGCAACTAAACCAAACATAACACTCTGATCATCTCACTATTAATCACTAAAAATAATATGAAAAAAACATCATACTTGTAACAACTTCCTGCCAACATAAACTTGCACTAAACCCTTAGTATGTGAAGGCAAATTCAACGAGGTAGCCAAGAACGTTCCATAACCCACCTGTCATGTACCATCCCATCAGATAAAAACATTAACTTGCATAGGTTCAAAAATGGTATCTTGTAGACAATATTATATTCTTTCTTGAATTATAACTATACAAAAAAAACTATTTTAAGATTATTGTTTTGTTTATAAGGATACAAACAACTAATAAGCCAAGAATATAGAAAAAACAAATTAAAAGACACTACAAGTTGATAAAAATATGGACTTACAGAACGTGGGATGGGCTTGGGTTGGGCAGGAGGCTTGGGTATTCGAACCGATGACTCATCGTCTGACGAGGAATCATCGTCTCCAGCCATCGCAGACGCTGGACCACTCCTAGTTGTCCATAGATAAGATCGATTAGGTGGAGTTGCACTTCCAGCCATTGATCTTGCTGACCTGCAAACAAATTTCATATATATCCAATTCTTTAATCACTACAAAGTTACAATACCCAATGAGCTATGCACACTAGTGGACTAATTATCAAACTACATACGTAATGAAAAAATCCTGCCGTGGAGACGGCGATGATGTTTTGATTGCACGGCTTTTCGAGTTTATAAGTCTAGGTGCCTCACCACTTGGTGGTCTTAGTGGTCTCTTAGCTTCTTCCACCTAAAAAGATCATAAATTTAAATTTAATTCAAGCAAAATTTCATATCTATAATATTTCTATTTAATGAAACTGACAGAAAGTTTACTTACCTCTGTGCTAACATTAGCATTACCATTGGTTTTCCTTGATTTCAACCATGAATAGATATGATCATAGTATAAACTTTGCAACACCAAGATTACAGTACTTATTGTGTAAAGCTGTAATTAATTAACAACATAATTAGACTAACCATAAATATTAATCCAACCGTAGTACTAAAATAATCTCAAAAGGGCATATTTTAACATCTATATTACCGCAGCTGTGTAGTACTGGGTTGGCAACTGCATCCACCACCAAAAGAAAAACCAAAAACAAATAAGAACTATAACAACAAAAGTTGACAATTTGATACAGATCTAACATGGTGTTAAAAACTTAATAAATTTTGTGCAGCTTTTCGTAATCGGATGAAAAGGATTTACCGTTGCAGGTTCAAGAAGACAACCCACTAAATTAAAGATATCCCTGCACAATTAGAAAAATAAAAATTTATAATTAGTCAATTTAATTTACAAAAACTTCACTGAGGCATAAACACAAACACTTACCCTGCAATCCAAGTGAGAAGAAACAGAAGAGAAACACCATGGCTGGATTTAGTACGAAAGTTGGTAATGATTTGAGGGATTTCAGCCACACCCCAACAAACAAGACTTACGATTCCTAAACCGAATGATAATTCATCTTTCAGATTACACAAACAATCTTTAAAATATTTATCAACCCACCCAACACATGGTTTATTTTGTTGAACACAGTATGATACTGAGTTAGTTACGCTATTATTATTCAAGAACTTCATTTTTACGACGACTTTTGAGCAGGATCCGGAAGAAGAATGTGGTATCGGAGTTTGTGTACGTGCATATAATGATAAAATATATACGTGTACTAATATATTTTTTATGTATATATTTATATGGAAGTGGAAATTTATGAATGTATGAAGAAAGATGATAGTTGTTGCAGTAGTGAGTCTTGGGAGGAGGGGATAGCTGAAATGACGAAACTACCCTTATGTGTGGGTTTTAATGAAAAATCGTCAAAGGAAGTGTAAAGACTTTTTGTGGTATTGCTTGAGTTGGTGCTAGAATTATTCGGACCCTTCCCTTTTTATAGCAACGATAATTCTTTTAGTTGGTTTCAATTGATTTTATCATTATTTTATATATAATATATCTATCTATTGGGAAGGGATTTACAGGAAGCTTCAAATTTTGGAGAAGGAGGGAAGCAAATTTTAGCATTTAATTTTTTTATAAATAAATATTTTTAACATTCATTTGTGATGAATGTTAAATTTTGAAATTTTGTGTGAATTTTAAAATTCATTTATGATGAAATCAAGGGTTGAGATTTACTTCATTCCCTAATTTTTTTGTTTCCCTCTTGATCCCCACCCTATATATACAATATGAATACATGTAAAACTTATCTAAAAAGAATGAAAGAATCAACTCTCACCTTTAAATCATAAAAATGAAAGGTCAAGATTTACTATGGTATTTTTATTAATTATCTAGCTAACCTATGTAATTTAAAGAGTAGACGGTATAATCATCAATTTATGTATTTCTTTTATCTTTTCTGACTGTTTCTTTTTTCATCTTCATAACTACCATTCTTTCTCTCAAGTCTCAAATCTCAAGTTTCTTCACTCATACACAAACCGATTTACTGATTTGTTCATTTATAATCACCATTATTATATCATCTATTCCATTTTACAAGGGTTCAATGATTCGATTATATCAGTGTTTAACAACTTGAAATAACCTCTATCACCATCTCCGTGAATTTTCGCCACCATTATCGCAAACCTTCGTTGTTTTCGTCATTGGAACTTTCTGATCAACCGTCTCAGAGAAGAGTAGATTCAATAATGACACATTTGGCGAGTCGCAACGGAAAAAAGAGAGGTAGTGACGTCGTTGATGTGGTGGTTTTCGGTGAAGGGCGAATAATATAAAAGGTGAATGTTGAACAGAGTGTTAGTGAATCTACCGAAGAAGATATAAGTTTAAAATTTAAATGATGTTGATTGTTGAAATTGGGTTTGTGATACTTACTATAATCGAATTTTGTTCTTGCAATTTGTAAGCAAGAAGTACAAATGGAGATTGCAAAGCTTTTCATAAAGAATGAGAGATAAAAACTATGAATGAAATGGTAAAATAGATGTCAAATGTGTTATATGTTAACACGTGTGTTATATGATAGCACATTGCCCGCGCAAAGCAGTGTTAACTCGTTTATGAGTTAATGTTACAAGCGATAGTATGTTTGTTGAATGACATGTCATCCTTAAATAGTACTTCGTAATACTTTTTTCCAATTTTATAGACAATAATTTTAATATGTAACTAATAATTTATTTTCTAATTTTCTATTTGCGACGGTAATTTTAAATGATTACTTCTCAATAAAATCTTAAACGAAAAAAGAAATATATGGTAGAGTAAATTTAGAGCTATTAACCTCATTATGACAATATCAAATATATAAAGAAGTAATTTTGAGATAATAAGTTTCCTATTTCAAATAAATTTCATTTAAATTTTTTTTTTTAGAGTTTAAGATTCAACATGTAAGATTTATTATTAATAATATTAGATTACACATACGTTATATGTTAACAAAATATGTGTTATATGTTAATAACACAAGTGTTATCAGCACAAACACATGTGTTAAGAAAAATGCATTAAAAACACAACATATGTATTAACAAACAACACAATACATGTTTTAAAACACATTTATCAAGAAAATATGTGTTGCAACAAAACACGTGTTGTGTAAACACAACACATCCAGTATGAACACACTTGTTAAGACCAGATTTGTTGAGAACTCACGTGTTGACAACACATGTGCATCAACACAACATATGTTTAAAAAACATATGTTAAAGAGAAAGTTAACGTGTAATAAAGTAATATCATTTGTCATCAATTTTAAGGTTTGTTCGTGTATACCTATTATAAAGTAATATAATGTCTGATACGTTATAGGTTAACATATGTATTGTTAACGTATAACACAGAGTTATATGATAACAGATGTGTTGGGGTTATTCAAAGATTTTCAGATTTCATAAATCAAAGAATAGTAACGGAAGAAAAACACGAACAACATTTAAAAACCATTTTATAAACCCCATCAAGGATCCAAATGTATGCATGTAAGATTTAAACAAAACCATAAGGTGTTTCAAGGCTACAACCTTTGAAGCCTTTGAATCTTTCTTGAGAAATTGGATGTGGATGAAAGCAAGGAGCTAGACAAGCCTCCCTCTAGAGTTAGTCCGCACCAAGTAATGTTCCCACACCAAATGGATGCTAGTCCTTTTGTTATTGCACAAAAACAAAATTCTTGAATTTTGAAGGCAGAATCGATTTTCCTTACCACAAGAGTGTTATGTATATCTTTCTTTTGTTTTTAAGATAACTCTAACTATTAGAGAGAGTGAAAAATCTGCCCACATACACCAAAACAAAAGCCAAGTATGTTCTCATTTAAGTGTATAGTTTAACCACACAAAGGCCATGCAAATAAATGATGAGTCTTGAAAAAGACTTACATGCATGCCATGGGAAACCAATAGCCAAGACCAATCATTGGCCCTTGGCCTCTTTTGGATGTTGACAACAAGAAGGGGGGGGGGATCTCATCTCTTAAGTGGGCCTCACATACACTTAAAAACACTTCTTTTATTTAACGTTTTTAAATAAGTGTTTTAATACTTGGTGCATACATCCATTATGTATACAATTTTAGATACAAATATATATTGTTACTATAAACATTATTATTCATATGAAATAATAATTTTCTTAATAGAGTATATAAATACTAGAGTCGATAACGTATAATTTGAATCAAATTCTCATAAACTTATAAATGCTGTCTATTTGTTATTATGTGTGATCCTTTAGGCTCATGCATTATTAACAATGTTATTTTATAGTAATTCTTGACCATATACAACCAACAACATGTGCTATAGGATAACACATACGTTATACGATAACACTTGTGTTATATGGTAACACTTGTATTATACGATAACGCATGTCATAGTCATTTTCAAAATGTGAGAAAAAGTAAGATTTTGTTAAAATGATTTTTCTACCCTTTCAATTGGAGCTCACTTATTTGTTATTGCATTCTCATAAAAAAATTTCATACTCATTTGAGCTCGCCTCTATATACATTTACTACTTACAAATTTTTATTTGATCGAATTGCAAGAAAAGATTTTGAGTTTTATACTAACATTTATTTAAGAGGATATATAGTAGAAATTTGTTAAAGAACCATGGTTAGTGACCGGTTTCCGGTTAAACAAATTATAAGTCTTTATTTAGTTATGATTAGAAAGTTGCATACATCAAATTAAAAAGAAAAACTTATATATATTAAACCTTAAATAAAATCTGATATGAAGTTGAGTACACTTTGTTTATAATTAATCTTTTAGTATTTTCATAAAAATGGAATAACTAACAATTGCTTAAAAGTTTTCTTCAAAATGTTTACTTTTGAAAATCCGTTATGCATGATAGTCAATCTATGGATTTAGTCTACTTGTGTAAATAAAATGTGAATTAATTAGGGGTTTTGAGTGGGTATTTTTATTATGATTGCGTATTTAAAAATAATAAACTTTAATTTTAGTGTTTGTCGCTTACCTATTATGCACCTTAAAGTAAAGTCAACTAAATATTACTTCCTTTGTTTCAGAATAATAATTCAGTTTTGATTTTCTGAAGTCTTTCTTTTTCAACTTTGACCTTAAGTGTATTTGTTTGTATTATATAATACTTGATGAAAGTTATATAAATGAAAATACATTTATAGATCAATCGATTCATATATTTTGCGTCAACTATTATATAACACAAACCAAAAATTTTAAGGTCAAAGTTGAAAAAGAAAGACTTCAGAAAGTCAAAACTGGATTATTATTTTGAGACGGATAGAGTAATTAACTAAGATATTGTATTATTATGCAAAATCAATTACACAATAACATTCATACAAAATAAAACAAATAATATTCTTACTGTTATGCATTATACAATAGAAAACAATTTCTCTATTTAATACAAAATCACCATACAATATATATTATGTTTTCGTTACATTGTGCGAGTTACCGACTAGTTTATTTATAAATAATACGTTTTTAAAAACGAGTCCATCCAATATGGTACCAAGATAAGGTCATAATCTTTCTTTGCCTTGCAACATTTCTGAACTTCAATTTAAAACAACGAGATCTATCGTGCATAACTCTTGGTGATAAATTTGATTGTTATGTTTATAATGTTTATTTTCCTTCTCTTCTGATACTTGATACGGCATGTTTGTTTATATTAAAAAAAAAAAAAAAAAACGGTATTTTTGTTTATAATAATTCGATTGAATAATTAAAATTTGGATGATAAATTGTGCCATTATTGTAATTTCATTTCATATGAGATATGATTAAAGAATATTTAAGATTATAAATATTTCATGGACCACTCTTCCAAAGTAGTTGTTAAGAAAATTTAAAAATAGAAACGAGATAGAGTTCGTACTCATCTATCGATCTTTTTCGTTCTTCTTCATATCTTCCCATGTATGTCTGGACATAATATTTTTATCACAAAAATAAAATATAATCTCAACAATTCATATTCGCTACCAAAACTTCTAAAAGAAAACCTTGTAAGTTGTAGCTATAGTTATAAAGTGTAGTTGTAGGATGTAATTTTATTTGTATAAAATTGTTGACAAATTAATTGTAGTTGTAGCTTAAACGTGTAAAATGGTATAAAAAAACATCAATCAATATAATAATTAATAGATACTATATGATTATGAAAGGGCATTTAGGAAATTTTCTTCTATAAAATTTTCTCAATTGTATAGAAAATTACTTTCAAATTTTTTTCGATTTTGAACTTCTCATTAAATTTTAAAGTTATAATTTATACATATCAAACAAAACTTTTATTTTTAGAAAATTTTCTTTTTATCAAAATTAAATATATTAAAATCTTTTAGAAACTCTTAAAAACTTTTAAATCTCCGCTTCAAACGGAACCAGTTTTACAAATGCGAACTTGAACATCTAGTAGACTAATAATCATTAATTTTTGATCGACATCTCTCTTCCAATGAACCGTTGACGTGACGTAAATTGTCTTATAAAGTTATTCTATTTTAATCACTTGTTGCAAAATAATATATTTCTTTTATGGTAATTGTTACTTTTAAAAATAAACAATAAATTCCTCTCGATTAACGTTGGATGCATGTGTTTGGTACTTCAAACTTCATAGTACGAACGATTGATTGAAGGCATCTACCAAATAATATTCCATTTTATAGAAGGATCTATATGTACATATTCGAATATATATAAGTTTCATTCTTTTCTCAAACAGTAATTTATTATTACTATTGTTTTATTTTTATGTTTTATTATTATTATTATTTTTTAAAAATGATTGAATAGAAAAAGAAAAATAATTTTGTATCATTGGATATTGACACAACAAATATAGTATATAATCAATTATAGTGATTAATTAAGACCCCTATGGTACAAACAAATTAAAGAGCTCAAGAGCCGATCCTTAATTATCATAAAAGCACTAATTTTATTTTAATACAAGATTAGAAACATCGTATGGTGTTTAATTGATACCGTATAACAATAAAAAATTGGTTTTATATATTCAATAAAATCACTAACATACAAATACAAATATATCTGGAAAAAAATGTAAAGAAAGCAATTTAAAGTCAAATTTAATTTAAAAATAAATAAAAAGAAACATTGAATGTTTAAACATATCTTAAGTTGCATATATACGTCCCACGTATCATTAACATATAAATTCATAGTATAACATCCATGTAACATGCACGTCATCTTCACGTAACTCAATTATTACTAAAAAGTAATAGTATTGTAATCCTAAATAAATAAATTATGGTGAATAACTCAAACAAGTTGCATATATTATGATTATTATTAACTACTAATGCAAACACTTGGAAGTGTCTTGACTCTTTTTAATTTGAATCATCTGAAGAAGGTACGTCTATATTTTTTCTTTTTCTTTTTTTTTTGTCGTAAAATTAAAAATTACCAACTAAAAAAAGTAATGATGATATAGGGTTCATCTCACTTCAACCCGTTTGATTTGAGAACCGTGACGGTTCAAAAAGAGGTAGACGTGGATAGATGAGAGGCGGCAAATATCCGCTGCGCTACATCCCACGTGTCATGTACCATTTCTTTACACCAAAACTTAAACCAAACCCCACCTCTCTTTATTTCAAATGGGTCCCATCACCTCTTTCATCATTCATTTTCCTCCTTTATTTTTATTTTTATGTTTTATGATAAATATCTTTTCGTCGCATATATATTAACTTATAAATATACAGTAAGGTAAATAAAAGAAATAATTACTTGAAGTTTATTCATTCCTAATTAAAATGATGATTGCAATATGTTAGTAAAATCAGATATGATTCAATATAAAATGCCTTAATTTAATTTAATTTAATTAGAATTAGTGTATTCTGTTATTATTAGCCAAGTATAATTATACTATGCTTGTAATAGTACACGTCGTTTTTGGAGATACCAAAGTACATGCGATTGATTCCTAGTTTCACCAAGTCTTTAATTAAATTCTGAACGATACAGTTGTGAAATTCAAACCCATATAACTTCCTAGTTAAGTTAAGTTAAGTAGTATATTTTATAGACTGCAAAAATGAATATTTAATTATGTGGGTACCATGTCTTGTATGAAGCTTAGTAGATATGCAAAATATTTCATGCGCCTAAAAACATATATTTCTAATAAATTATGATACGTTGTTCAAGTTGATATGAGTCATGTGACAATATATGATCTTATCCTACACTTAAACGTCCAAAATGCTCCCATACTTTTTGTATCAAACAAATCTGTTACAATCATCATTCATTAAAGTTAACACTATATATATACAACAAATGTACTTTGATACTGATTGAATAGCAAAAAGAAAAACAACAAAAATGCTACTTGCAATCTTAATATAATATTTAATTGCAATTGCAATTGCGATGGAAATAAGGAAGAATACAGAAAACATTAAATCATGAAAAGAGCAGCGACGGTGCGCTGCACCTCACTTCTATCTAATCATTATCTCTTGTTTCTACTTTTTAGTTTAATTTTATTATTTTTTTCTATTTATTTTTCATATATACATTTGACATAATGTGTTTAGTAATTCCTATACTTTCCTATCTTATGCAAGTCGTGAAATAGTCAATAGTTCTTATGCACTAATTCATATATTGTTTTATTATAATTATAATCTAAATCTATTATGTAACTAAGTAAGAGCGAGGTGAATAACTTATTTTATAATTATTAATTGATTTTATCACTTATTCTACTTGCAATCTTAATATAATTTTTACTAGCAATTATAAAGAAAATATATGTAAATAATAAAAGATTTAAGAGTTAGACAAAATATCACAAAGAGACATAACAATTTATAGTTGTTGGGGTGACCGTTAATTAGCCCATCTTAATCCATTCTCCAAGTATGCGATATTTCGATTTATCCACTAGATGTTCAGAAATTTTAACTGATAGGTACATAAACCGTTCAAGGT
This sequence comes from Logfia minima, assembly GCA_963921325.1. NCBI lineage: Eukaryota > Viridiplantae > Streptophyta > Magnoliopsida > Asterales > Asteraceae > Logfia > Logfia minima. The sequence continues at coordinate 9,229,835 of OY992774.1, read as the reverse complement.
GTTGTTTTATCTTCACTAAGAACACAACATTGAAAGTGGAAGCGTTTTCTTGTTTGACTTTAATTCAAAAATTGAAAGCTCACAAAAGATTCTCTCCAGCCATTTAATGTTTATAAAATCATTTTTATACTTTTGACACTTTTATAAAATATTCCACAAAGTTTATAAAATAACTTTGATTTTATAATGAGTTACGCATTTATTAAAATAGTGATCAAACTCGTATTATTTAAGTAACTAAGGGTTGACTAACCTTGACTTAAATGATGAATCGGAGACAAGAGTATTTGATTGGTTGACCCGAACATTGAACCGACTAAGTGGAAATGGTCCAGTAGAACCACAGTCGGACCACGATCCGACCCTGAGTAGACCATGGAACTGCTGCCCACAATTTCACTTATATTTTTTGTCGGTTTGACATGTATCTTTCACTCGATGTTAATGCAATTATATGATTTTTAATAATTAATATAATCATTATGTTAATCACCTTGCAATCATCAAAAGAAAAATAATACATTTTTACATAATCATTTACGATTAAATTAAACCAAACAATGCACTAACATACTGTACTATATTTTAGATACTAGAAAATTTGACATCACCTACGAAATTTAACAACTACCTATACTTCGTTGCAAAAATCATACTTTAGCAACGGTATTTATACGGACACTGCAAGAATCAAAATATACGTATAGGATTTTAAGTTGTATACATCACTTTTGTTATTATACAAATTAACTTCTTAACTTTTTTTTTATTATCATTATCGATAGACTTGTGGTAATTGTTTCCATTTAATTTCATATGTTAGAGTTAATAACCTTTTACATGTATATAATTCTAATTTTTAAATGTTCAAATTGTGTGATGAAATCAATTAGTAATATATTTTGTAAGTGAAAATAAAAATTATACTACAAAACTAATTCGAGTCAAAATACGTTGTGCTTAGGTTTGTTTTTGACATATGTTCTTAATAAGTTATAGATAAAAATAATTGTTTATTTTATGTGTTAGATAAATCGATTGAATAATTAAAATTTATATAAATTTAACTATTTACGTGAGGTAGTGATAAATAATTATGTCTAATATTTTAAAAACGTTATAACTTAACATGAAAATTTACATTTTTAGAACTTAAATTATTAAAATATATACTTTTTATTAACTCAATAACAAACACATTTAATATATAAATGACTTACTCAATCATGTTCTATATTTTCTTGTAACATATCAAAAGAAAAGAACAAAAATGGTCTTAATTGGAGCATTGTCTGAACGATTCATGTTCTATATTACGATTGTTGTCTCTTTCCTTCTTTGGCGTTATTCGGTTTGTTGTAAATAGTAAACCGCCACATGTGGACTCAAAGTTTACTGATCAATTTATTTCCCATATGCGTATTATAAAAACCATTTTATCTTTATGTGTAGTTTAGAAAAGGAAAGACTATTTATAAGTATTTTTAATACAAGTTAAATAATACTTATAATAAATATAGTTGTTAGACTTTTATAAATTACGAATCGACTATTATGAGTCGAGTCAAAAATTCAAAAATCGAGGCGATTCGGATCGCGACTCTTAAATGAGTTTGACTGTTACAGTTGTTTATTGTTTCTTTCAAGTTATGTGTGATTCTCACCATATTTTACATATAAATATATAAGGGTTGGTTACTGTAAATTAAACTTTAAAACAAATAGGATAAAATCTCAGCCATCAGATGTTAACATAATTAATATTATGTAAGCAAATAAATGTAAACATAATTAAGATTATGTAAGCAAATAAAAAGGAGAGGGAAAAAAATTGTCCATTATAATGTAATGAAGGAATAGATCAATTATACATTGATGTACGTTCCATGTAGCAAAACACATAAAACAACCATCCATAATTCACCAAAAATAATAAGAAGTAGTACCAACAATAGACTTCAAAAACCATGTCGAAAGAAACATTTTAGCATAGAACAACCCACCCTCAAGTTCATATATAGAGTAATACTTTGTCAAATTTATTGTAAGTCTACAAGTAGCATTGCATGCGTTGAATACAGAATAGCTCATACAGAGTCCTGTACTTTTTGATGTTGTGGGCAAATTGAACGAAACTGCTCTTATTATATTTTGTTTGCATAATAATATAATGTTTTGGCACTAGACGATGTAAATTTTTTAATATAATCATCAATATCTAATATATTAGTATTAAAAACTAAGTATTACTTAATACGCCTAAAATATAGATTTAAATTTATATCTAAACTATATAATCAATGATATGTACGATTATTTAAAAAAAAAAATTATTCATCAATCATTTTTTATTTCAACCAACTATATTTTTAGACTTAGATTTAGATCTTTATTTTCAAGTATTTTTAACAATAAATATATATATATATATATGTATATTATATTGTCTTGAAATGTAATTATAATCAAAACATTTATTCTTTCAATAAAAATGAGTCTTATTCTAAAATAAATATCTCATATATATTTTAAAACTTTATTCAAGCATAGAGCAATTTTGTCCTTGAATATCATACTACCAAATTTATATGGTCATGAGTTGACCCACCGTCCAAAGAGTTAAACATGAAATGTTATTAATAGTAAAAGGACTTAGAAGGAAAATGAGTATAGTGAAAGGATTATATTAAAATAATTTTAATAAAAGGGGCTCATAATGAAAAGTGGGTTTCATCTTCCTCACCAAGTCCTGCAAAAATTTTTCACCCAATTTAAGCACACGTGAGTTCATCTGGTTTAGCAATTAGCTTTAATTACATAAAAGTGTATACATCTCTTTCATAAACATCGTCTAATTAAAGTAAATCGTTCAAAAATGAACCTAGTATTAATAACATCACCCAAAATTTTGATGCCCCTAATTTTGTGATGCCCTGTGCCGTTGCCCTTGCCGCCCGTGCCCAGGGACGGCTCTGAGCTCATATTAACCTTGGTAATGGATAAATATTTTATGTAAATGGTCAGGGTACATGCCTACCTGGTAATGGAGTTTTTATGAAACTATAGAATAGGAAATTAAGAAGAAAAGATATATAAGCCTCAAATGCTATTAATTTAACAAATGATCATGGCAATAAAGATTCAAAGAACTGAAAGAATATAGTAGTGGAAAGCTTCATGAAGATCATGGAATAGTATAATCATTTGAATGAAGAAATTAGCAACGTAAGGAATAAAGTTTACTATTCTAGCAAAGTAAGCATGGCAATCTAGAAATAAAACAGTGAATGAACCTTGGTAATTTGAGAGAGTGAAGAAGACTTTAAAGGTCCGTCAAATTGAAGTTGAATATCCATAAATGTATTAACTATATAAACACAGCATCATGAAATCACCGGTGGGAAGTCGCCGGTGTCCAAAAAAATAAATAGAATTAGCGCCAATAAATGGACAGGAACTTTTCAATTTACCCGTTCGACCCATTAAAGATTATAAATTAACCCGAACCGACTCTTCATAAGTAAACGGTGAAGTAAAAGAAATAGATACTAAAGATCCTTACTTGATAATCTCAAGGTTTCTCTTCATCTCCATTAGGTCCCTAATAAAAGGAAGCAATTTTGCCTTTGATTTATCCAACGAGAAACTACAGGATTTCCACCTTTGATACCACGATCTTTCCTTACATGTTGTCTAACCTGGAAAATATTCAGAAAGCCATATTATCGATGATTAACATCATAGCCAAAAATTAATATTTGGAACAATATTGTTTTTTAGGACATAACATCCAATGAATGCAAGCCCTGATTGGTCAATAGTATTTAATTTTAACAACAAGACGTCATTAAGTTGATTCCCATGGTATATTTAGGATTAGTTGTAGTATTTGTAGGATGACAATCTTCGTTAAAAATTATTACGTATAGTCGTTTTCGTCATAGTAAAAGGCCAGCTATTAGAAACCATGTTTTATGAAACAGTCACATTTAACAAAATGTTACTCAAAATTACTACATGATAATGTGAGCATTTGCATTAATGAAGGATAAATTGATCCAACAAAACAAAATCATCTACAACAACCAAATTAGTCACTAAGCGAACACTTGTACTATCATGAACACAAATTGAATGTATTTTGCTATCCCCAAGAAGGATTAAATTTTGGAGATACAGATCGACATTGAAATAGTCCAGTATAACGGTTTAATTTGTCACAATAATTCCCTCAAGCGGAATTGACATAAACTTCTTAAATTTGATCCAAATGATGGTATGTGCTCCCATATCCGTATGAAGAATCCCGAAAAAATTATGAACATAAGAACAACGATATCTGCAAAAGAGAAGACAATACTTTCATTCACTTTATTATCTTGAGAAACTGCAATAGAGATTTTACAAACATCTAAATTCCTTTAACAAAAAACAAAAAGAATGAAAGTTTGCTTTCCTGAATTTAATTAAAGAGTTTTACCATGGCCAATAATAAGACCAAAATTTCAACTATCATGAATTATATAACCTAAATTACAAAGACAGAAAGGTATCAAGCTTTCTTATTTGTTAACACAGAACTTTTAACAATATTACTCGGATAGGGTTCAAGAACACATATAGAAATCGAACTACCAAAAAGTTATCGATATCAAATTGGGGAAAAAGGATCCACATGGATAACCTACTAAAGTACACATCAACGATAACTGAATTCTATAATTGATCAATCATCTTGAAACAGGTTTCGAATTATTACCAAAGAAACAACAACTAAGAATCGGTTTAAAAAAATTAAAGGAAAATAAACCGATGTCTAAGGCTTCAATCGACCTCTGTCTTCGATGCATTCTCAGGATAACAATGTAGGCACGATGTTGTCCTGGTGGTTTCCGTGCTTGGCAAGACGGAGGAAACGAGGGGAGGTGGGGACGGATGATGCATCAATAAAAAAGCATTTTATTTTGTAATGTTTAGAAAAGGTAAAATATATATCCGTTATATATATAATATATAGAAATATTTTTCTACTTTTTTCAATTTCAAACAACCTATATATATAAATCTACATACAACCTCAATTCCAATCCACACACAATTATCACTTTCTTTTTATTATTACATCGACTATATATATACATAAAACCTATTAAATCAAATACAATATCAAATTGTAAATTGACCCATTTCAAAATTCCGACGAAGATTCTGATATTGATATCAAAGCAAGTATTGCTTGTTACAATATGAATGTTATGCTCGATATTCTTGAAACGTTGGAACGAGATGAAGAAAACATAACCGAAAGTTCACGACAAAAATTATGTAGAAGGAGGTTTCAAAGAGATCGTCTCGGTGCTGGCGAACGTTTGTAGCGTGACTACCTTTTCGATTCACCAATATTCTCGGAAGATTACTTTAAAAAATGATATCGGATGAGCAAATAATTGTTTCTCCAAATTTTAGTTTTTTTAATCAAGGACGTGATTGTATTGGTAAACTTGGTTTTGACATTTATCAAAAGTGCACTTCCACATTACGCCAATTGGCTTACGGTTGTGCCGCTGATTCGTTTGATGAATACTTACACATGGGTCAACAAACTTCATATGATTGTTTGGAAAAATTTTGTAAATGTGTTTTTAATCTATACTCGACCGAGTACTTGAGAAAACCAACACTCTAAGATGTTCAACGTTTAAATGCTAAAGATAAAGAATTGCATGGTTTTTTCGGGGATGCTTGGAAGCATCAGTTGTATGCATTGCCTTGGAAAAAATGTCCAATAGCATGGAAAGGTCAATACACACGAGGTAATCATAGTCATCTAACAATCATGCTCAAAGCGGTGGCCTCGTACGATATGTGGATTTGACACGCTTACTTTGGTCATGCGGGTTCATGGTCATCCAACAATCATGCTCAAAGCGGCGGCCTCGTACAATATGTGGATTTGGTACGCTTACTTTGGTCCTGCGAGTTCAAACAACGACATCAACGTTCTTAACGATTTACCACAAGATAGAGCTCCCAAGGTAAGGTTTACTATGACTGGGGTTGAATACAAGAAAGAAAATTACCTTACCGACAGAATTCATCCGGAATGAGCGACTCTTGCTAAATCTTTCAAATGTCCGACTGAAGAAAATAACATCAAATACAAGAAAATCCAAGAAGCTGCAAGAAAAGACGTGGAACGAGCATTTAGTGTCCTTCAAGGTCATTGGACAATCCTTAAAAATCTGCCAGGACCATATAACATCAACAAGATAAGAAAAATCATGTACACTTGTTTGATTTTATACAACATGATAACCGAAGACGACAGACGCAATATATGTCAACTTGAGGAAGACTACCTCGGAAACCCGAATAATCTTCTGTGGCGTTTGTAGTTGAGAGGTTGCAATCCATGATCGTATGGACAGAGAGTTACATGATATGAGAATGCATCATTCAATTCGAAATAATCTTATCGAACACATTGGGCAATGATCTAGTTATACAAATTAGTAAAACGCATCATTCAATTCGAAATGATCTAGTTATGGACAGAGGTTGCAATCCGTCAAATTTTCGTGTTCGAAATAGTTAATGTAATCGTAGTTTTAATTTTTTTTAATGTAACTTGATGTGCAATGATCTAGTTATAAAAATTAGTAAAATAAGTCAAAGCTAACTATTACACAACTAGGCAAGTGTACCTAATTGGATAGTAGTATAATAATGATAAGTCTACCGAGTAGTCTCTCACATGAACAGTTTATATGTATTTTTAGGGTTATTTATTAAATATATAGTTTAAAATGGGATTTACCTCTTAACGATAGGCAGTTAAGGGTATTTAATTAACTAAATAAAGCAAGTAAAGATAATCTAACCAAGAGGAAGAAACATGTTCATCTAGACTTTTCACCACTAGAGTTGGACAATAACTAGAAATATATTAAATGTACAAGAATTGTTAATCTAAATTACTTGTTTTCACAATGTAATCGTTTAACTGAAACTATAAATTGCAAGTGTCCTTGACAACTTATTAATTCCAATTATGATCAAACAAATCTATTAACTTGATGATTTAATCTTTATAATCCTACTTTCCTAGAGATTACTAATCATATAAGATTTCTCTAAATATGATTCATCCATATTATAATCAAATAACCTAGTTCAATTCATATATTGTCTCCAATCAAACGCACAAGATACACAATCATGTAAATGTAGTACTAAATGCAAGAGTTTTCACTCATTGAAACAAATATCACATCAATTGAATAGATTAAATAATTAAATACAAATCGTTCCACAATTAAACATCAAATCATACGAATAAACAATTCTAATTAACAAAAGTCCAACATCTAGGGTTATTAGCCTAGATGAACACAAGGGAATTAGCCCATTGTCTTGGGATCAATCAAACTAATAATCATAACCAAATAATAATTCATAATTTGTTAAAAAGATGAATTAAACATAAGTTAATAAGAATTCGGATGAAAAGACTAACTTCTATTATGATTACAAGAGTGATGAATCACTTAGGGTGTCCCCAAATGCTCCCAAAATCACCCCAATTAGTTGCTTGATCAATAGGTTCATGATAATTAGGGTTTAGGGTATATTTTAGGCCAAAATACTTAACCGACCCTTTTACCCGGCTGGAAATGCAAGTACCCGACGGGTACTATGGCCTCCTCACCCGAATGAGTGTTCTGCACATGGCAAGGCTTGAAACTGGAATTTGATGAGTACCCGGCGGGTACTTTTCATTTTTAGCCTTAACTCCCTGTTTGAAAGTTGTAGCCCTCTGAGTTCCAAGAATTTGGCCACTTGAATCACCTCAATTGGAGTTCGTATGAGGGAGTTATGGCCAAAACCGTGGAGCCTCGCACTAGCTGCAAAAATCACTATTTTCTTGATCTTTTCTTTATCTTTTCTTGATCTCTTCTCGATCTCTTCTCGATTATTAACCTGAAACTAAACTAGACTAATTAAGTATGAAAATTTTATAAAATGACTAAAATAATATACAAATCGGATCGATATCGCCCCTATAAATATGTCTAATTTAGGCGATATCATAACTTTTTTTAAATTGTATTTGTAAATGCAATGTTCTCTGGGTTTCAATTAACGAATGCATTTTTTATTTTTTAATATGATTTTTTAAAATTATATATTTGTTAAAAAATAAAAAATTAAATTAATGAATACGGGTTAAAAAATTCAATCTTTCTAGTATGTAGTGCTCAGTCCGGCTCAATCCCATTAGAATCTAAAAGGGTAAATTACAATCCTTGCCCATGTGGTCCTTCAGTTTCACACGCCTCGTCCCTCGAAATCGATTTTTGCAGTCCCTACCCCAATGGTTGCTGTTTTTGTAACAAATCAACCCCTCGTTCGTTAAATCTAACGAAATGGTCATTAAGTCGTATAAAATAACTAAAATACCCTTGTCTTCTTCCCCAATGACTTAACCTTAATTTCACTCCTCAAATTTCTTTCCTAATTTCAATTACGAATTATTTAATTTTTGAACCACACACAAATATGCAAACATAAAAATATGGATTAGGAAATCGCGAATACAACCGAAACCCTTAAAAATCAAATCGAAAACACAGATCTAAAACTCCACACAAAATCGAAATATACACTTATTCATTCACTTACTGCTACTACTACTACTTCAGCTACGATCAAACCCGTTTAAAAAAACGTACGATAATTTCAGATCTAAAAAATGAATTCTACAAACAAAACTAATCACAGATCTGAAAGCAAAAGAAAAACGAAAAAAGAAACAAACAAAGAAAAATGGTGGTCGGAGCGCGGTGGTTCGAAGTGAAGGCCGGTCTGCCGCCCGCGGTGGTTGACGGCAGATCTGCGATTTCATCATCTCCGCTGGGATTGATCCATTGTCGTCGCCACCAATGAACTAACGACCACCGTCGATCAATCTTTCTCTATTTTTAGATCAGTATCTTTCCAGCAAAACCATTGACGTCGGAGATAATGAAATGACGATAATGATTTTGATTTTAATTGTTGACGCTAGTCGTCGCCACCAATGAACTAACGACCACCGTCGATCAATCTTTCTCTGCTTTTAGATTAGTATCTTTCTAGCAAAACCATTGACGTTGGAGATGATGAAATGACAATAATGATTTTGATTTTAATTGTTGACGCTAATGATTTTGATTTTAGTGAAATTAGGTGTAATGGATTTTAGCAAAACCGATGATGATTTTGACGATAATGATTTTTAATTTTAGTGATATTGGGTGTAATGGAAATGTTTAAGATTATTTCTAATGATTTATAGTAGGTATAAAGAATGAAAAGTCACAAATTGTTTTTGATGGAGTAGTAGTGGATTTACAGTAGGTATAGAGAGGGGGTGAAGTTAATAAGAAAGATGAGGGTATTTTAGTCATTTTGTACGATTTAATGATTATTTCATTAAATTTAATGAGGGAGGGGTTGATATGTTACAAAAATAGCAATCATGAGGGTAGGAACTGCAAAAAAAGATTCCGAGGGACGAGGCGTGTGAAAGTGAAGGACCACAGAAGCAGGGACTGTAATTTACCCGAATTTAAAATGTTCTTCAAAAAAAGTTCAACCACTTTCGATAGAGTTAATCTAACAAATCTACAAACCGTCATAATTGATCAAATCAGTAACTAAATATCTTTGGTTTTTTATTACCTGATGATGTACACATCCACGTGGAAATATTCAATGATCAATTGAATCATGATCACGTACCATAATTGCATAACAAAGACTAATAAATAGGATCACAATTTACCGATGATCGTAGATTTCTTCGGAGAAAAACGCAAAGCATGATGAAAGAACGTACTTACGACGAGATAACAAAATTAGGGTTTTAGATGTTTCTATAATTAGGGAACATAATTTAATTTAGTCCTGATTGGTCAATAGGATATAAATTTTAACAATTTAACATCATGAGGCTGATTTCTATAGTATATTAAGGATTAGAATTTAAGATTGTATATTTGAATATGATCAAGTGGTAATGGGCTGGGCCACCTATGACTTCTGAGAGGAGTCTATTCGTTGGCCGCCCAAAACTTATACTTTCATTCGTGTCATCTGTCAATTAAATTTGTTTTCTTTATTTGTGTCTGTGCTCACTGTCGACGGAGAAAATGGTTGCTGAATGTTTAAGGTCCTCTTTCTTAAATTTGTTTGTTCGCACATGCAAAGTCTTAACAAGGCTTTTTGTTTACACTTAACAGACCATGCGATGAAGAAAACTTATGTAATCATTTTGTTGGATCCTAGAGTTTGTCAAGTTTCTATCAAACCATTACGAAAACATTTGTCGTTAAATTCAATTCATTGAATCAGAGCATTTGTAGTGTATGCAACTATATGTGGTTCAATGGAGTATGCAACTAACTCTATGTGGTTGAATAGAGTATGCAACTCTACGTGGTTCAATAGAATGTTACATTAGCATTTCATTTTCCAATACAATCGGTTACATGTAATCTTATTGACCTCTTGATAGTCATCAAGTATAAATGCCATTGAGTACCACGTAATTACTTATAGTAAGAGAGAATATACATACATAAAATGTCACATCATCCCGTCAAGCCTCTATAAACTACCATTATCAGGCCCAACTTTAAACAAATGTAAGCTGGGACAAGGATCAATATTATCTTGTAACACAAATTTTGTAATATATATTTTGTATATAATTATTTAAATTATGTGTAAAAGAAGGTATCATTGGTGTTTTGGTGGTTTGTTTAAAGTCAAGCAATCTTTATCTTTATATATAATTAAAAAAGGATACAATAGAGGAATATTGACCCTTCATTGTTCTCCTTTTGCGATCTGACGATTGAAAATAATTATTAATTAATTCATTAATTTTAATAAAATGTTATCTTTTTAAACTATCAACCTATCTAAATCTGATATTTATCATTATCATCATTATAAATTAATGAAATGTTATCTTTTTAAACTAACAACCTATTTAAATTTGATAAATATCATTATCATCATTATCATATCATATGAAATTAGAACGGAAACAGAGCCTTAACAGGCAATATTCATCGTTACGTTATGAAAATGATAGTAATTGCTGAAGTGAAGTTTTAATAATATTTGACTGTTTGATTCGTTGTAGATGTCGTTATAATATTTATAAGAGACCCTTTGGTTTATAGTCATTATAAACTGTTTGATTCTTGGAATCATTAATGTTGAATATCATTGGCTCAAGAAGATGCAACTTTTTACCATTTTCTTCTTTTATATGTAATATATCATATTTGTCGTTTAATGAATAGTAGTGTTTTTGCTTGTATTGGTTTGACTAATATTTCTTCATTTCTAAAATTGCTAGACATCTACAATATTGTCAACTTGGACTTGGAGCTCTATTTAATTTCTGTTCATTCGGGTTTTTCATAAACTACAATGCGTTTATATTGATAGTAGCGTTTTGTTTAATTTCAGATACGGTTTTGATTCGAGAGTCGATTTAACATGTTATATTGGTTTTGAGTTTGGTTTTGCTTGCAGATGCTTTGAATACTGCCTTCAACTTCGATCATTGAAGATAAGGTCTGCTAAACTTTTGCTTATTTACTTTCTACAATTTTATCAGTTAGAAATTTTGTATTTTTATTTTATTTTGTTATAGATAATGAGTAGTTTTTGATTTTGTAGTTTTGACTTTGCGTTTGCTAGAGTTAAGGGTTTGATTGGGCTGTTTCTGTACATCTTATACATGTTGGTTATCACATGCTTTTGGGAAATTTTCTGTTAGTTGGTTCTTCTTTTAACTATTATCCAAATATCAAAATGAGTATATAGTTTTTCGACTTTTCCATGTGATGTAGTCATAGTATGCATATAGGCTGTCGGGCACTATTCGTGAGGTAACTTTTCTAGTGTCATTTTCTTTTAAATAAGTATAAAAAATTATAATTACAGATTCAACAATTGTATCTTTATTTTTATACAGTTGTATCCTTAACTAAAGATGACAATCTTAACCTATTTACTTATAAGTAGGTTGGTTCATGTTATTTTTTATCTACAAGGGACAAGACTTCAAATATTGGCAGTGAGAACATCTCTTTTGACTTATTAAATTATGATCTTGCTCCCTGAAACAATTTCTATCCGATCACTACATAAAACAAGTAGGGTGCCAAATATGATTGCGTTAGAGCTTCATTCATGTTTTTTTTTTTTAGTTATCAATGACACTTTTATTCTAATCTACTCCAAATGAAGATGAATTTTGGCATTTTTTTTATTTGTTAATAATGTTTTCGTGCAACTTTCAGATTTGGTGATTAGTTCTTATGGACATTAGTTATGTAGGGAATGGCTCTGGCGCTTCAATTCTTATCTACATGTTAACAACATGAAACTGTTGTTAGCTCTTCTCACATGAATATATACTTTCCTTATCGCGGTTTGCATAAATGGGTAACTAAATAGTGTTATACAAAGTATATTTTTATCTTTATTATATTATATAATTAAAAGAGGATACGATGGAGGAATCTGGACCTTTCATTGTTTTCCACCTTTTATGATCCAACGATGTTAATTTCTTTCGTATAATTACATTTTTGGTCCCTTAAATATTCGATGTATTTATTTAAATTAAAAAATTAGACCAAATATTTTATTCATTTATAGAAATTAGAGAGCCTATAAACTATATAAAAAAATCGGTCACAATACTTGATTCATTTTATTAAAATTAAATTTGTCCCACATTATAGCGGGTCTATAAATGTATAATTAAAAGATGATACGATAGAGGAATTTGAACCCTTTATTGTTTTCTATCCTTTATGATCCAACGATGTTAATTTATTTCGTATAATTACATTTTTGGCCCCATAAATATTTGATGTATTTATTTAAAATAAAAAATTTGACCAAATATTTTATTCATTAATAAAAATTAAAGATTCTATAAACTATATAAGCAAATCAGCTACAATACTTGATTCATTTTATTAAAATTAAATTTGTCCCACATTATAGCGGGTCTATAAATTATATAAAAAATTGATCAAATAAAAATTAAATTCGACCCGCATTATCGCGGGTTGATGACCTAGTTTACATATAAAGATCAATGCTACACTTACAAAAGTTAAAAAATAAAAATATACAAAATGACGTGTCAAATAATAAGGTCAATTAGTCAAGTTGCTTTTTCTTTCTAATGATTTTCTTTCTTTATTTAATTTATACAATTCATTTTGTAAGCAAATTTTGTAAAAAGTCTTATAATCATATTATTTTTTACGAATAAGTAGTTGGCAGTTTTAACCTGATTACTTTGGTGTTTTTTTTTTTTGGGTAAAGGGGAAATTTTCCCGGTAAAATATATTAATCACCTAACACCAATAAGTACAATGGAATGTGACTAAAACGCCACATTAACCTCAAGCAATGCTTGAACTACCAAAGCCGAAATGACATGCCACACAGCTAACACCTAGATAAAACAGTAACAATAACACCAATTGAAAAAAACCACCTAAACGAGCATAAGCGTACTCTAAAAGCATACAAACACGAGACTATATAAGAGAACCAATAACTTAAAAATCATTTTTTTTTCTTTCAAATATTCTTTAGTGATAAGTTCTTAGTACGATTATGTTTTTAGTGTTGTTTCTCGCCCTTTTCCATTTTTCTGTTATATTTTTAAATATATATATATATATTTTAATAATTTGTTAGTACAATGATATTTTTAGTGTTGTTTCTCGCCTTTTTCAGTTTCTACTCTTTTTTCCCTTTACTATATTATTTTTTCAAATTCATGAACCAAATGTGTCGACCATTGCAAATGCTTTATGCCATCAACTCTCTGTAGAACCACTGTAATGTCGTGGGACATGTAATGCACAACAACGGGAGAATACATCAGTGGGGAGACGATCAAGAACTGTAGGTTTTACATCTTCTTCTTTTTTTTTCTTTTAAATTTCTTTCTTCATTTTTATCCCAAAACAAAAATAAATAATGTGCAATTTGTAGTCGTGAGATGTTGTGATAATTAGCATTACGAAATACTGTATAATTATACACAACTATGATTGACATGATTCAGTATCATTTCACAACACGCTGTTACTATTACAAGTGGTCTGAAACAACCGTTACAAATGCCCTTATACATTGTTGAGTTACTTCAACACGCAAACAGAACTTTTAACAACTTAAGAGATTTTATTAGACACTTTTGACAAAATGTATATATCGTATACATGTTTGAGACACTTTAAAAAGAAACTAAATTATTGACAAGTAAGCATAATAATCACATCACATTTGAACTCAATATGGGAGGATGTAATCAAATAGAAACAGGGCCACGGTACGTATGACACAACTAAATGGAAATCGACAAAATTACTTAGAAGTCATCAAACGAAATTGCCATGCAAATTCCATAGGATCGAACCAAACTTCACGCAATTTCCATTCCCTTTAAATTATCTATCTCTACACCTTCTTGGAAATTTCCTTAATTAATAAAATTTTATTTCATGTTTTTATCCATACATCTAATCACATATTCACATCTCTTATATAAAAGTGATACTCTTCAATCTTCATATTAATGGAGCCAATAAAAGTTCCTAAATCTTTTGGTTGTTTCCCACAAAATGGTTTAATCAAAAGGTTAAGTAGTTTTCGCAGCAAGAGTAATACGACTTCAAACGCAACATCCCCTACATTAATGTCTCCTAAATCTCCAAAACCAAAAATAAATAACCGCGAACATGAGTTTAGATCAGTTTTCGCTCGTTTTGATGATGACAATGATGGAAAGATTTCGTCTTTAGAGCTTCGATCATATTTTGGGTCCGTTGGAGAGTACATGTCACACCAAGAGGCGCAGGTTGTGATCGATGATTTGGATAGTGATGGTGATGGGCTTATTGATTTTGAGGATTTTATGAGGCTTATGAAAGTGAACGATGAACAAGATGATGTGAAGGCCGCGTTTGAGATGTTTGAGTACGAAAAAGGGTGTGGACGGATTAGTCCAAAGAGCTTGCAAAAGACATTGAGTCGACTTGGGGACTCGAAAACTTATGATGAGTGTTTGCAAATGATTAAGGTGTTAGATACTCATGGTAAAGGAGCTGTTGATTTTAATGAATTCCAACAAATGATGATGGCCTAACGAATATTGTAATCAATCAAGTTGTGTGTTAGTTAAGAAATGATATAAGTTTCAATATTAAGAGAATTGGATAACTAATGCTTTCTTAATCTAAATTAACATGGGCAGACATGCATGAAACCATAAACACATGGTTTTTGGTTTTATTGATATCTTTTTATATAATATCTGAATGTATAGTATTAGCCATAACTTCAACCATGTTCAGCACATTGAGCATCTGATCTTCAATAAATCTATCAAAGTTTGCCCGTGCAGTAGTAAAATCAACCACAGGAAACGTTTCCACGCTTTGTCGTGAAAAACAAAGAGACATAATGCTATCGCTGGGATACGATTTTGGGACCAATCGAACAGATGTAGATAGTTTAGGAAATGTAGACTTTGTGATAACGGCTTTGTTACATTTTATTTATGGCGAGACATGTAAATCGGTCAACGTTTTACATTTTATCTAACATTTTTCTTTCTCAGAGAAAAAGACACAAAATGTAAAAAATGACTTCTCGAGTTTGTACTTATACTAATACTAATCATATTAATCATTTCAATTCCAAAGTTACATGATTGATAACCCACTGTCAATTCGCTTGTTAATTTTATCTTAACAGTCTAAGCAGCCCTTATGTAAATCTGAATATAATTATTTGCGGATAACATTTTTTGTACTGATTTTGATAGATGAATTGGGCTTCAACTTGGGCTAATCTCAGTGGTTATTTCTTCTTCGGATTGGATCTTGGGCCTTGGCCCAATAAGCATCGAAGAGGTATAGATGGCCGATTAACACAGTTTTAGAAACCAGCTAACAGTTAGCATACCTATTCTTCCGAGTTCCAGAAAACTATGAAATTTTCCTACGCTTATGAAACGATCACTATGTTGACCAATTCAAGTATACAACCAATAAGTTGCCTGCCAAGTCCAATCATTCTGGAACCAACATTTAATGTTCCATTCATTTTGTTATTAGACCTATAATCCGAAAAAAAGAAGTATTCATCTTATTTGAGTTAACGATCTTGCCATTTTTCAAAATAATCAACCACGATCATCATAAAAAATATGATATTTAAACTGCTGGTTAATCGGTCTATTCTTTTTAATAATAAGTTGTCTAATTTTTACTCTCAGTGAAATAGTAATATTGCAACTTGTACAGGTTATATGTGGGTTAAATGCAATGGTAAAAATCATCTTATAATAATGGAATTCATAAATTAATTACACTATTTTAAAATGTGTGCCTTTCCTTAGATGAACATAAAGATAAAGATTACGTAATAATGACTTCATGTGAGGTTAATTCTTTTTCTTTTTTCCTTTCTTTAAACTCATATAACAGTTTTATGATGTGAAAGTTGTGTGATGGCCATCCCAGATTTACCATAAGTTACATATATAAGTATCGTATTTGAAATCATAATCTTCATACCCAATTACAATGCGAGATTTTTAGATGTTAAGGATATCTGGGGTTTGATGATTGCGTCAAGAGCTTAACTGCT
Organism: Logfia minima; assembly: GCA_963921325.1. Taxonomy (NCBI): domain Eukaryota; kingdom Viridiplantae; phylum Streptophyta; class Magnoliopsida; order Asterales; family Asteraceae; genus Logfia; species Logfia minima. Next base: position 9,213,083 of record OY992774.1, on the reverse strand, counting down.
TAAGACATGCATCAAGTGTAGTACATTTTATACAACCATCTCTAAGATTGTTGATGATAAGAGGTTCAAGTGACACGATCAATGCTTACTATAAGATGTAAACGACACTATGTAAAGTTATTTTAGAAAAGGGAAAAAACAACAACATGAAGGCTTAACCACTTGTCATTTACTTGTAAGAAACAATATTTATAACCCACGTGACTTGCACATTATGACCCATGTGACTTGCACCCGGGATACAAGCTTCAACTGCCACCTAGTTGTGCACGTCGTACGATTAGAATTAAGTTAAAATAAAAATAAAAACTTTTGTAAAAATAAATAAATCAACTTCAGTCATTTATATTTATTAAGGTAAAAAAAAATTCACATTTTTTAAAATTGAATATTTTTAAAATGACTAACAAAAAATTAATAAAATTACAGCATAAAAATTAGTGTTTTTCTGTTTTCGGTTAGACATCTCACATAACATATTTTTGACGAACTTTTTGTTTTTTATTTTTTGATAAGTTTTAAAAACTAGTAACACATGTGATAGTCGTCGGTATCATATGTGATAGTCGCTTGTAACACATGTGATAGTAGCCGGTTACACATATGTTATTAGCGACTATCACATAAGTTATCAGTTTTAATACATCAAAAAAAGTTCATCGAAAGTATATATTATGTGAGATGTTTAATCATAGAGAAAAAAATATTGATATTTTCGATGTAATTTTTATAATTTTTTAATTTACTAATTTTAAGATATTCAATTTTAAAAATTATTAGACAAAATTGAAATACTTAATAAAATTAGAATTTACTCGTACTTATTAAACTTCTCGTTCTTAATTGAAATCAACCCCTACAATAGGTCAAACCACGGTAGGAATAAATGACATATTTGATTACTTGGAAAGATACATTTGAAAAGGTTGGTAAAAGATTTAAGGTGAGCAGTCAAAATTTAACTTTAGTAAACGGGTTTTCTTCTGTTAATGATGATGAGATATATCCATTTACAACTCTTGTTGTTCCTCTTCCGAATGAACCTTTGAGTTCTAAGAACACTTGGTCAAAAGCGAAGTCTGTCAAAGAAATCCATCATAGCCGGGATCGTCGCAGGTTCTTTTCTAGCAATTATATGTTGTTTTTGGTGGGATTTTTACTTTGGAAAAGGAACAGAGCGAATAGGGGAATAGAGGTAGAATGGGTATTGCGTAAGGATATACAACTTGGCATTGCTAATGTTTATCAAGTTCTAAAGATATACAAATTTGAGGAATTAGAGAAGGCTACTGACGCTTTTAGTCTCCAAAATAGATTGAGTGCTTCGGTTTATAAAGGGAGTTTAAAGGGGCAGATGGCGGTGATCAAACAGATGGGTGAAAATGCACCTAAAGAGGTTAAAATTCTTCAAAAATTCAATCAATTTTAATCTTATTGGTCTCTATGGAGTGTGTGAACATGATAGATCTTGCTATCTTGTTTATGAATTCATTGAGAATGGTTCTTTAAAGGAATGGTTAGATAATAAGGCTTATCAAACAGTCAAACTTGGAACAGTAGGATTCTTATTGCTTTAGATGTTTCTAAAGGTCTCCAATATCTGCATAACTTTGCAAATCCAGCATATGTTCATAAGGACATAAATAGTAGAAACATTCTACTCTAAAGATTTATGGGCCAAGATCTAAAAATTTGGCTTGCGAGGTCAACAGAGAAGGACCAAAATGGGAATTCATCTATTAAATGTCCTTTTGAGTCAAAGGGCTACCTTGCACCAGAGTACTTAGAATCTTGATATGTGACAACTAAAATCGATGTTTATGCATTTGGTGTTGTTTTATTGGAATTGATCACAGGTAAGAAAGCTGTGTATGAGCAAGATGATGATGTTTGGGAAGAAGTGATGTTGTCTGAAGAAGTTGTTTCATGTATGGATAATGCGAAGTACGCAAAAGATATGGTTAGTTACCTTATTGAGCCTCGTTTGCAAGCTAGAGATCCCCTTGGTTTTGTCATAGATCAAGATGAACTCGCTTTACGTATGATCAAACTGAGCATGGCTTGTTTGGAACCTGAACCATTCAAATGGATGCACAAAGCTCGGAAATTAATGTTTGCAGTGTAGAATTCTAAGATCAAATGTATCTAAAGCTTAAAGCTAAATTTTTAATAAGAGATCTCTATTTGTATCTTTTGTGAATATATGTAAATAGTCAAAAACATGCGATGTATGCTGAAGGATGTACATTCAGAAAGCAAGTCAAGAAGAAATGGGAAAGTAGCTCACGGATGTATAATCAAGAACATAACAGATTTTTACATAATCTTTTTATATCACTCCCTGTATGTATCTATAACTTTTTTTTAGATACCCAAAAAGGGGATTTCTAATATGAATTAATGTTTTATAGAGCAATTATGCAACTGAGGCTGCAGGGATCTTCTTCAGTTTCAAGACCTTAAAAGGTCACAACACCATTGATGATATAGGATCAAAATCGACTTTCATTTCACTATCACCCGAAAGCACGGGATTCTACTTGACTTTCTTTCCGATGGTCCTATCTTATTAGAAATAAGTAAATAGTGGATCTTCGACTAGCATTTCGTGGAAATCATAGTTGGTAGTGGCTTTTTTGCTTTGACCAGGCCAAAGGCGAAAAAGAGAGAAAAAAGGCAATTCCTTCTCTTCTGTTGTCACAAGAAGGGACTAGGTTCCTAGCCAAGCCAGGGGATACGGTAGAGGAACGAAAGTGAAAAGAAAACGGCTCAAATGGTTTGAATGCGTTTAATTTGCCCCAAGTGTACTTTTCAAGGACATACAGCCTGCTAATCACATGCTTTCTTAAATACGTAGTATTAGATATCTTATAGTAATAAATACTAATTCAAAAATATACATTTTGTACAGTGTATATATTATTCATAGGGGTTGGTTATCGTAAAATAAACCTTAACATAAAATAAATAAGATAACATATCAACCGTCGGATCAGATTTGATGAAATTAATTTTTCAAAATAGTCAAATACTCATTAAATATTCCTGAAGGGCAAAAGGGTCATTCAAAGTTCCGGTGGTGCCCACAGTCAAAAATTAAAGTTTCGATGGTGCACAGTCAGATTTCAAAGTTCGGGTGGTGCACGGTCAGAATTCCGGTGGTGCACAGTAAATGTTCCAGTGATGCACACTGAATTTTTCAATGATACAAATTTTATACCATTTGAAAATTGCAAGCTTCACATAATTAATGCACGAAGAATATAAATATGATGATGCACAGAACAATACATGATGCACAGTAAATTTTTTAGTGGTGCACAGTCAGAATGTTGGTTTGGTGATTGTGTTCTTGGTTATGGAGATTAGGGTGATGGGGGAGAGGAGAGGAGAGGGAGGAGGAGGGGGAGGGGTTATTAGCTAAAAAGGTGAAAAAGTTTTAATTTTAATTAAATGGTCATAATTATGCAAACAAAATTACCAATTCACCCTTTGACTAAAATGTTTTTTTTATTTGTTTTACAATAAGAATTATTGTATATGAACCAAGCCCATTATTCACAAACAATTTTAGAACTGGACAAATATATTCCGGTCAATAAGTAACCCGAGGGAAAATAAAAAAGTACCGGAATTGACCCAAACCTATTTTGACTTATTATTCAACCCGTCTGCCCGTCCATTTTGCCACCTTTTTACTTGAGACAGAGGGAGTGCAATAAATAAGGAAAATAAAATGTGTAAGAGGGATATGTTGCTTTCTGCTAAGCAACTTTTTTATATGTTTGTGTTTGATGTAAACATTCTACAAACATGACATACTAACATTTTGGTAGACGACAACCAGAACAGACAACTTAAAAAGATACTCAACCTACCATTTTAAAAAATGTTATGATAGAAAACGCTAAATAAGAGTTCCTACTTGCAACAAACTTGATGGTGACATCAAAGACTTTTTATATGTTTTAACAGACACCCCACAGAACGAATGGTTCTATTAGAACTGAGGTCTTATATATGTTCTACTCATGGGCCATGGCACTGTGATAAGAATAATAGTAGGTAAATGCAAACACTGTAAAATAATGATATGAGTAATAAACAAAACCTCAAGAAGGAAAAGGATGCATTCACTCTGAGTTTCCAATTATTCACTGTCAAAGTGTTAAAATACACATACTTTTAAAACAAATTTACACATCCAGAAGTGCGTAAGTTAGTAATGTTCACACTTGGCTCTTGCGTAAAGTGAATTTTGACACTTGATGGGATAAACAAACTGACCAAGTCTTCAGTCTTCACATCTGCAAAAATAAACATTATCATAAATCTTCATTCTTTATTGACCATGTTTTTAAAGGTAAACAACTTGCATAAGTATTATGCTTTTAAGTGTGAACACATTGGCTACGTTTTCCCATTTTTAATGCAAACAAAAAACACATGCTTTGAAGTGCAAGCATATTAACTAACTTTTCAATTTAGTTAAATGAACATTCAAGTTTTTTATTTATGAACAAGTTGACTAAATTTTACAGTAATATTTAACTACGAATTCAAATGACGTAGGAGAAACCTTCCAAACCAAATTATATCATATCTATCAATGACAACAATCACAAATAGCTGGGTTAAAGTGACAAATTCTAAGGAAATGCTACATAAAGATCAGACTACAGTTTTGTCTTGGCAGAAAATGACTAAGTGCATATTTTCGATGTAATAAGTTTAAGATATTAACATCTTCGTAAGCGACAAATCACCAAAGTCATCTTTGGTAATGGGATAGCCAAACGTTGGTTAATAAAGACACTGGACTGAATAGTATGTGCCAATATATTCCCCAAAACAAACAAATAACCTTGAAAAATTCACGTTCTATATGTAAGGTAAAAAAACAAATTCTATACTTCTCAACAAACTAAAACACATATCATCACATGAACAGAGGTTGAAATTCCACTTCTACCCTTCGGACATTAAAGGGTATTGTTTTTGCCAGGGAATAGTCCCTTCTACCTGAAACACAAAACGAAAATTAGAGAGAGGGTTAGATACTTACCGTAATGACCATATTGAGCAGGAGCTTAGATTATGAAAACCAAACAACTGAACAAGCAGCAGCCATCTCAGCAACTATCTCTATTCAAGGGGTATTTCTGTCAATCCAGAACCATACATAATGTGAGAAAACAAAACAGAACACTAAATAACTATTCTCTGGATGATAGTAAGTACCTGAACATCCATAGCATCTTGTGCTGCAGTAAATTTGAGTAAAATATCTGTAGCCATTTGAACTACATTCATATGTTTACGCTTCACGTTTCATCTTGTTATCATGCATCATCTATTTTTAAATCGCAGATACTATGATAACATATGTTCTAATGATTATATCAATAAATACATCAACAGTTATGTCACAAATGGGAAGTACTAGATTGGTATCAAAAAAAGATTCAACGTATAAGACTTGTTAAGAAAGAAATTTCCCTGCCAATTGTATGTGTAAAAGTTCTTTTGATTAACATTGATCGCTAATTTTCAGGCGTGATGCACCAGAATAGAGTTCGTATGACCACTGTGACAGATTTCTTCACATGATACACGAGATGTTACGAGAAATAATCTACCCTAGATGTATGAGCATTATAAAGTCATGAAATGCAGTTTGAAAAACTCGAATCATTCCTCTGAATAAAGCGATTTAGCACGTTATATGCATTAAGAATACACTTTGGGCTACTTGTCAACCCATTAAGAATACATTAAAGGAATTAAGAATTAACGTGAAGATGTACTTGGAAAAATTGAATGCAGAGACATACACCACTACTTTAGTATGACAATAAATATAAAGATGTCCAAATAAGACTATTGTCATTTCTCCTCAACGGCTTGACATATTGGTACTGCATTGGTACCCACTTCACAAAGATCTGTGTTACCACTAATAGTTGGGAAACTACAAGAATAAATTCTGTAAACTCTTTGAAGATCTGCAATACTCGTGGTATACGACTTACCTCGTAACGCAGCCATGAAAACATCATCCGTCTCTGCACTGGTTTCTTCTACAGCCGCAGCCTCCCTAATTTTGCCTTCTTTCCACAGACTCTTCACAAGCAAACGCTTTGTCGGAACATCAAGCCTCAGACTAACGGTTATCATATCTTCAAAGGCTCTAAGAGCCAGAGCAGCTCTGTTTGAGTTGCAATAAGCGCATATTAGAACCTTGAACATGTAAGCATCAGGTTCTAGACCACTCTGCTTAACCATCAAAAAGATTCTATGCATTGTTTGAATGCTCCCCTCAAGTGCAAAATGATGCATTAATCCCGAAAAGGTTTGAATATCGGGAAGGATTCCAGATAAAATCATCTCGTCTAGTGTATCCAAGGTCTTGGAATCCATTCTACACTTGGCTAATGCTCTCAAGATAGACGAATAGAGAAACAAAAGACGGTGTTTTGACAATGTACCACAAAGGGTATTAACATCCTGGAAAACCTTAAGAGCAGCTTCACCATTCTTTGAAATTCCATAGTAATCAATAACCACTCTTACAGTACTACATGGCAACTGAATACCATCACTTTTGATCCTGGATATGAGTTGTTCAACTATATTAACACATCCTTCACGAGCCAATTTGGTGATCATCCTTGATACTGTGTGAACATCATGACTGAATCCCGGTTGATCATCAACCCAGCAGAAGAACTCCCATGCTGACTCAGCACAACCGAAACTCCTAATCATCTTAGTTACCAGACGTGTTGTCCATACAAATTTTGCATCTTCAAGCGCTGATACCTCTTCAGGCCGCCAATAACGCAGAGAACTTGCCAAAATGGTTGGGTCAAACCACGGTCTTAACTTAACTCCATTGGCATCCTCATTATCATCATCATCCTTATCGTCATTATCAAAATCATCAGCAGACAACTTCACATTTTCAATTCTCTTATCAGGCAACATTTCTTTAATCAGTTCTAATGTCTCTTCCACAAATCCTGCATCATGCATTCGTTGCAGTGACGTGAGCATCACACGTGTAGGAAAAATTCCATCCGCCTGCATTTCACTAAGCAAACTTTTAACCACATCAAATCGATCACTGCCACAAAATGCAAGTACCAAAACCGAGTACTGTCTTAAAGTGTGTTTTACCCCCATGGCTGGCAGCAAATTAAATACTTTCAACGCTTGATCTAAATGTCCCGAGTTCATAAGATGCTCAATAATTACAGTGTATGTTCGAGAATTAGGAATCTCTCCTTCATCAATCATCCTACAGAAAGTCTTAACAGCCTCATAATCTTTTCCTGTTTGCCCACATAGCCCGATGATAATATTATACGACTCAATATTCAGCCGTTTTTGAGAAACTTTCCACTCATGCCACACACTTAGAACAGAATCAAGATCACCTGCAGCTGCATACAACTTCATTTGATCCATAAGACTAACACGAGCAACATTCGTGAACTTACCCGAGTTTATACCATTCACAAGTGCCTTCAATTTCCCAATTTCACAAGCTTTTGCAAGTATTTTTGCCAAAGCATAAAGAGTGTTTTGGTTATGAGTAAAATGTGGGATTCTCTTTAGAGTCTCAATCAATAAAAGAGCAGAGTCAGGTGATGGAGCAGATTTAAGCGAGTTAGCGACTACAAAAGAGTCCAAAGCAGGATCGTTTAATATAGAAATAAGCGAGTCTGAAGAATTCGACCGAAGAATAACACGTATCGTATCTATAAGCCTCGCTCGCTCGAGGTAGAGCGAAACCGCATTCTTACAAGACTTGGTGGCAAAGTTGTGAGCATGAACATTAAAAGTCATACACATTTTTGCAGTTTGCTGTATGCTAGCTTTGTATGCCATTTTTGAACGAAATATATTGACAAGTATACCCATTGTACTGTAGATCTAATAACAATAATAAAATAATAGTACAAGAACTGCACATGTCAAAAGCTCTCCGAGATCAATATTTTTTACGTACGGATCATTTGAAGAAGTTTAAAAGGCGGGAAAGTTTAGGGGAATAACGTCGAGCAGTTGGTGTGCAATCCAACTTTTAACAGTTTTAAATAAGAGATGGATGTTTTGACAGATCAGCAAGAAAATTGATCCACTGACTACTGGATCAGTAAAAGACAGTCGGTTCGTTAATTTGTTGACTGCGTTTTAAATTTGAGGGACACGCAAAGTTGGTCTGTTGATCAAAGTATCCGTAGGGGTTTTGCCTTTGATTGGGGTATGGTACTATTTTACCATATACCAATTTCAAATCCGCGGAATACATGGCAAATAAATATATAATAAGAGGGATGATTTAGCGGGTAATTCTGAATAAGAAAAAGTTATTTTGAACTCTCCTCTTAACATTCATCGTAGTTTAATTAGTTATCATTCATCACGATGAATGTTAAATCATAACTCCTGTCCATTATTTTTAACATTCTTTATGATGAACGATAACTAACATTCATCATGTTAACGGACGGTCTAGACTAAGTTCCCCTTCCCAAAATTATCCATTCATGTAGAACATCCCCTTATATAATAATTATTTAACTATATTTCATAGAATATTCTAGTAACTTATGTCTAATCAATGTTTTCAAAACTCAGGTCAAATGTTAACCCGACAAATTTCCCGGATCCAGTTCGACTGATTGGACTGGTTGGTTCAACCAAGGATCTAATATGATCATATTTGGTCCCCAACTATTGAAAATGTTCAAATTTGATCTGTATTTGTTTTTAGAATTTAAAAAAATAATTCAACTATATCCAACTGGCTGGGTCAACCCAGTTCAATTCGATTCAACCAGAAAATCAATCTGACCAGTTCCGAGAATTCCGAGCCGAGAACACCCATTGACCCTGCCTCGAGTTCGAAACACAATTCGATCAGTTCAACCGACCGAATCAATACGGTTTCAAAACACTGTGTCTAATGTATCTCGCTGTGATATGCATAACACTATAATCTTTAAATTTAATGTAGGGGTTTACACTAATATCACAATAAAAATTTCAAGCAGGAACCGTAACTCGTCTCTCAAAACTATAATTATAATACCATCATCAGAAACAACGATAATTCCGTTCTAATGCTTCTTTATCTCTTTCAATCTTAATACCATCATTCTTAATCATTCTACCGCGTATTTGATTTTAAGATCTACATTAACTGATATTTAATTGTAATTATAATAGTAATAATCACCTTCGTATTAATTCTCAGGTATTGAGTATTGGGCTTGGTAACTAATTCTCTCCATTGTTATTTAATTTAATTTTGTTTTATTTGTTATATGGTTAAAGTTAAAGCATTATAAATTTTAATTTTCTATTATATAATAAACATAAACATTATTGATATGTTCCAACTTTTGTTCTCATCGTATTGCATTCTAACTCTATCGGATTATTATTTTATCTTATTATTAATATTAAATTAATATTAGTTTCCTATTCTATTTGATTGTACGATAAAATCGATAGTGAGTATAATAATACATACACACTGTTAATATACCTAAGTTATTATCATTTTATTATTATATATTTAAACTTTTATCTAAAATTAATTAATTTTAAAACTATAAAGGAATTGACACATGACATTAGAATTTACGTAGTAAATTATAAAGTAACTTTTTATACTTCTTTAATATATGTTAAGATTAAGATTAAGAAGATGAAGATTAAGATTAAGATTAAAATTAAAATTAAGATAGAAGATAGATTGTTAGTCTTTAGTATTCATTGCTAAATAATTTAGGGAGTTAATTTTAGTTTTAGCTCAAAGTTGTAGTCCAATATGATTAGGATATGATTTCTTTTTCTTTATCGTAGAAGAATTATGATTCTTTACCCCTTATATCTATAAAAGAAGGTGAGGGTGAGGCTTTAATTTATACATTCATTCTTTTCTTTTGCTCTCATTAATAAAACGTTACGTTTGAGCATCCTTGTGTGGTTTTCTTTATGTCACTATTCCGCACTAGCTTTCAAGGTTTGTTGTTTTCTTTCAACAATGGGTATCAGAGCCAAGGTTACGTTAGGGTCTTGAAACTAGGTCAACTCAAAGGTAATCAATCCAAACAATTAGTATCCTTTCTTTTTTGTTCATCGATTTATGCGCAGCGTTGGGAGAATTTTCGATACAGGTTCGTTGACCGTTAGATATTTGTGAAATTTAAATTAGTGGTTCTAGACACATATATCTAGGTTCTCCCTAGAGGGATTTTCAATTGAAGATCCCAAGAGAGAGATATCGATTTTTGAAGTTTTTGTCCAGATTCTGCAGTTTTCGTAGGAAATCGATTAGCATAGGGTTTCTTGTTGATCGATTCTTGGCACAAGGTTTTTGGAGTTTCGGTTTTGTGCTTCAAAGGTGTTAAGGTTTGCAAAGGTTTTTTGGCTTCAAGGTATTCGACTAGAAGAAGGTTGAGTGGTGCGGGGTTTGTTACTTGATGTACATGGTGTTTGTGTTTGTGTGTCTAGGGGTGGTAACTTGATCTGCAAGGGACACAAGGAAAGAAGGAAGGAAAAAGAAGGTCTTTCTAGCGTTCTTGGGTGATTGAGGTTGCTTGGGTATCAAGGTACGTTGTAGTTCTTGGGGAGTAATTTATCGGTTTCAATGAGGATAAGCAACAATATGAGGAGTTAAGTTCACTCGGGTTTCTTGCATGTCAAGTTATGGGTTTTGTAACTTAGGAGCAAGTAGGTGATTAGGGTGCTTGGATGATCGTCCTTAGGGTTTTCTAAAGCTATACGATTTGCAAAGAGGAGTAACGAAAGATGACGTCACTAGCGAAGTTTGATGTCGAGAAGTTAAACGGGTATAATGACTTCGGGTTATGGAGTGTGAAGATGTCGTCGTGATCTACTATGGATGGGAAAAGGTAATTGATATTTTCCCGACGGTACCTCTAAGGATGTAAAAGGTACTACTTTGACTTCTGAGCCTTACAGGAAGACGCATAGTGCCAAAATATTATGTCTTGACAACCAGGTTCTATGACAGGTTGCTAAGGATGACGTCTGATGCAGGTGTGTGGTTGCAACTTGATTCATTATACATGACTAAGTCTTTGGCAACAATTTTTACTTGACGAAGAAGCTATACACACTCTATATGGGTTATGGTAAGAAAATATCGGAACATATAGATGACTTCAAAAAATTGATCGGCGACTTAACAAATAATGATATTGAGATTGAGGATGAGGATCATGCACTTATATTGCTTATATCATTACCATTGGCATATGAGACATTTGCGGAGATATTGGTATACGGGCGGGAACCTCTGATGCTAAAAGATGTCTTGTCTACTCTTAACTCAAAGGAGCTGAATAATAGAGGGGATACAAAGGAGGAGGTTAGTGATGGGTTATGTGTGAGGGGAATGTCTGATCAGAGGATTCTCATGAACGAGGATTTTCTGAGTCACGAGGCATTATATATGCTATTTTGAGGATAACCTAGGAGAGATTGTCCCAATCAGAACGTATAGAAATAAGGTGTCGCCAAGAAAGATGAGGAATCGAGTTCGTGTTCACATATGAAGGGTTATGACGAGGGAGACTTACTACCATGGCAGTAAGTGGGGAGATGCAAAGGAATATGTTATGGATTTTGGAGGATCGTATCACATGATGCCTAGGAGGGAAGTGTTGTGTGATTTCAAGGAGTTTGATGTTGGAGTAGTGTTACTAGGAGACAATAGGGCATGTGCTGCAAGGGGCACAGGTAAGGTGAGAGTACATATGGAAGATGGTTCAAGTTATATCCTTGATGATGTGTATTACATTCTAGAGATGATAAGGAGCTTGATCGGCAGGAAGAAGAGTAGTCAAACCCTGAGGGTGTCTCAGTCGAGGTATGTGCAGGGATTAATGTGATATTACATAATGAATAATAACGATTCAGTATTTATGTCATTGGGAGATCGCTTCAAGGTTTCATTTAAGGTTTACCTTGAGAATAACTGGGATGTGGAAAAGATTATAGGGAACTTGATGGTTTGTGTTAGACTATCTTTTATGCGAGTTGGGAGTTTTTTGAAAGGCTCTAGTTAGTGCATGGAGGAGGTCAAGGAGAACACGAGAATGTTGATGGTTTCAAGGGCCCTGACGAGGGTAGGTTCAAGAGTTGAAGACCGGGTATGTGTTCATGGTAAAGGAGTGTGTGGTTCAGCACATAGCTACTACAAGTTGTTGAGTATGTAGTACTTACTGAGGATGTGAAGGAGACTATTTGGCTAAAGGAACTCTCGATAGAGTTAGGAGTTGAGCTAAGGTTACAATGCTTGGTTAATAAAGTGGTCCTTAGTTCAAGATTCCAGCATTGTCTGAAGATGATGTGTATTAAAGGTAGTTAATTATGATACTAAGGTGGAAATTGTTAGTATTTAGTGTTCATACTTAAATAGTTTAGAGGGTTAGCTATAGTTTAGCTCAAAGTTTAGTCTAATAAGATTATAATAGGATTTCCTTATCCTTATCGTAGTAGGATTATGATTTTTTACCCCTCTTCTCTATAAAAAAAAGCTGGGGGTGAGGCTTTAATTTGTACCTTCATTTTTTTTTCCTTTGATCTCGTTAATAAAACGTTACATTTGAACATTCTTGTGTAGTTAATCATTATTTCGCTCTAACTTTCAAACTTTGTTGGTTTCTTTGAACATATATAATATAAATAGAATAGATAGATAGATAGATATGCATATAAAAATAAAATATTTGTACGCCCAACTTGATATGTGCTTAAATGTGATTAAAATTTGTTTATGCAAGATTGATGAGATGTTTATTATTCATTGTAATAAAATGATTTTAAAGTGGATTTAGAATAAACGTTTTGTCTAATACACAAATTGTCGTAGAAAAAAGACTTCTTAAGTTATTTACTAGCGTCGAATTCCGCGCACAGCAGCGGGTAAAGATTTCACATGTTGATATTGAGAGACAAATGTTTCATGATAGCTGAATGCAATAGTAATTGATACTTGTTTAATGAAAATGATTTTTTTTAATAGTTTAAATTATTGTAATGTAAATTCAATATTGTGATATAAATAAAGAAATAAGATATTTAAATGTATTATGTGAAATATAATATTAATTAAATGATTTATATAATTAATAAGTGAAGGGATAAGATGTTAATTTCCGATATCTTTTTTTTAAGGATTAAGAAAGAGAGTGTTAAATGCTTAATTAGGGTTATAGATATAGATATATTTGTATAACTTGAATTTGAATTTGAATTTAAATCGATATATATATATATATATAACTTAACTTTGATTGATAACTAAATCCCTTCAATCTTAATACAATGACTATTATTCCTATTATGTAAATGTTTTCTGTTTTGGTAAGTAAAATACAGATCGAATCTTTGGCATTAATTAATCTCTTAAGAAAGTTATTGAAATCAAATTATTCATAAATTCAATTTAAATCAAATCAAGTAATTCGATGACCATAAGGAATAAGGAAATTACTATTATTATGAAGTATAAATTCAATCCAAGTTGTACGTCCTCCAACATGTATCGTAATAATACGTACGCAGATCACTCACATTGTTCAATTCAACACCAACGAAACGGTCCCATCAATCTACATGGACATCAAATGTACTGTAAACACCTACGAACTGGTAGAAGCCGATAAAGAGTTCTTAAAGAGTCTAATGAATGTAGAATATACGAAAGATGTTCAAGGGCAGCATCCAATGGTCCTACCGTACAACGCTGACGAGATTCTGATCAGGCAAAGATACTTGAGGAGCTACACATTTACGAGAGCCAACAAGAAAACGTGTACACAAAAGATAACGACCTTCTTAATTAAGGAGAAGAATTACTTGGAGAAGAAGTTTACAACGTTTACTTCATTGTTGTCATCTGCATTAGGAAGATGAACTGAAGTCTAGCTCATTCCTTGTGATACATTTACCTTGTTTTGCTTGTTCTTGTTTGAAACTTATATTTAATTTATAATTAATCCTTCTTAAAAAAGTGTTCCTTAATTTTATGTATTGTCGTATAATCCTTAGACCTTTTAAAAACCATGATAGCTAGCATATTTGATCACCTAATCGTTGATATATTTTTTATTTATTTTGCAGCTAGAATCATAATTACGAAATTTGATATTGTATACATTAATACTTACACATACACACAAAAAGAAGTGTTAGCTTTGGGGAGGATGAAGATTGAAAATACACGTTCAATTTGAGACTAGGTGTATATAGCTTGTAGGACTGAGGTTTATATAGTTTAAACAAAATATACCAATACGCCAGACAAGGAAAAAAAATACAAGAATAAAAACTAAAAAGTTTAAAGAATAAATAATAATAATAATAATAATAATAATAATATAATAATAACAATAATAATAATAGTAATGATAATAAGGGAAATTGAAAAAAATACCCTTTTTTTTTTAAGTATTTAAATATTTACCCTTTTTTAAAAAAAATTACAAATTTACCCCGTTACTTCGAAAACGCAATCCGCAATTCGCAAACCGCAACTTTCGTTCGCAAAACGAAAACGCAATTCGCAAATTGCGAATTGCGTTCGAAATTCGCTAACTCGGGTTTTGCGTTTGACCCATTTAACCGTTTGTAGAGTGCGCTTGACCCGGGACCAACCCGCAAACCCGGTTTTGACCCGAAAACGTAATACATTAAAAAAAAAAAATAAAAAATTTAAACACTTTCAAAAACGCATTCCCTCCACTCTCCACCGCACCGCCACCCGCCGCCCGTCATCAGCACCGCCGCCCCACCACCGTCCCCCACCCAACTCAGCCCCTCAGCACCGCAACCCCCTCGGTCTCCGTCCTTAGTGCCGCAAACCAAAACCGCAAACCGCAAACACAACCCGCAAATCGCAAACAAAAACCGCAAAGGCTAGGCATATTTTCGAATTGCGAACGAGAAAGACAAACATTCAACTTCAAAATGACAAATAATGAGGTATATTTACGTTTTACAATATGAATTGTTTAAAAAATATCGATTTTTATGCTAGGCATTTTATCAAACAGTTGGTGTGCATTGTATTTTGTTGCGTTTTTTGATTTAATTGTTATTATTATGGTATATAATTGTTGTATATGCGTTATTTAGTATATTGTGTTGTTGAAATTTCATTTTGAATGTGTTTGGATCGACGGATTTGAGTTTGACCGAGATCGCAATATGTTTGTGCGCTGATCGGGGTCATTTTGGGCGGTCAGCGGGGTCGTTTTGGTCGTTACCGAGAACGTACTCGGCTACGACCTGAAAATCTCGGCCATGACCGAGACTTTCAAGTCGTTACCGAGAACGTACTCGGCTACGACCTGAAAATCTCGGCCATGACCGAGACTTTCAAGTCGTTACCGAGAACGTACTCGGCTACGACCTGAAAATCTTGGCCATGACCGAGATTTCAAGTCGTTACCGAGAACGTACTCGGATACGACCCAATTTGACCCGGTTTTGACCCTTCTTTGACTGTTTGACTTAGTTTGACTGGTTTTGACTTGTTTTGACCCGTTTGAGCCGTATTTGACCTAGTTTGACTTGTTTTGACCCGATTGAGCCGTGTTTTACCTAGTTTGACTGTTTTGACCATTGCTTGACTTAGTTTGACTTGTTTTGACCCGTTTGAGCCGTATTTGACCTAGTTTGACTTGTTTTGACCCGTTTGACCCTTGTTTGACTTATTTTGACTTGTTTTGACCTGGTAAAGCCGTATTTGACCTAGTTTGACTTGTTTTGACCCGTTTGAGCCGTGTTTGACCTAGTTTGACTGTTTTGACCCTTGTTTGACTTAGTTTGACTTGTTTTGACTCGTTTGAGCCGTGTTTGAGTTAGTTTGACTGTTTTGACCCTTGTTTGACTTAGTTTGACTTGTTTTGACCCGTTTGAGCCGTATTTGACCTACTTTGACTTGTTTTGACCCGTTTGAGCCGTGTTTGACCTAGTTTGACTGTAGTGACCCTTGTTTGACTTAGTTTGACTTGTTTTGACCCGTTTGAGCCGTGATTGAGTTAGTTTGACTGTTTTGACTTGTTTTGACCCGTTTGAGCCGTATTTTACCTAGTTTGACTTGTTTTGACTCGTTTGAGCCGTGTTTGAGTTAGTTTGACTGTTTTGACCCTTGTTTGAGTTAGTTTGACTTGTTTTGACCCGTTTGAGCCGTATTTGACCTACTTTGACTTGTTTTGACCCGTTTGAGCCGTGTTTGACCTAGTTTGACTGTAGTGACCCTTGTTTGACTTAGTTTGACTTGTTTTGACCCGTTTGAGCCGTGGTTGAGTTAGTTTGACTGTTTTGACTTGTTTTGACCCGTATTTTACCTAGTTTGACTTGTGTTGACTCGTTTGAGCCGTGTTTGAGTTAGTTTGACTGTTTTGACCCTTGTTTGACTTATTTTGACTTGTTTTGACCTGTTTGAGCCGTGATTGAGTTAGTTTGACTGTTTTGACTTGTTTTGACCCGTTTGAGCCGTATTTTACCTAATTTGACTTGTTTTGACTCGTTTGAGCCGTGTTTGAGTTAGTTTGACTGTTTTGACCCTTGTTTGACTTAGTTTGACTTGTTTTGACCCGTTTGAGCCGTATTTGACCTAGTTTGACTTGTTTTGACTCGTTTGCTTGGTTTGACTTACGTTTGAGCCGACTAAGACCTAGTTTGACTTGTTTTGACTCGTTTGCTTGGTTTGACTTACGTTTGAGCCGTATTTGACCTAGTTTGACTTGTTTTGACATGGTTTAATTGTCTGATTTTTCAGGGTTTGTTTGAAGCTGCATTAACAATGAAGAACCAGCTGTCGGTAATTAAGGATATTAATATGTTGTTGACAGACGAACAGAAAGAGATATTTAGACGTACATGCTTTGGGCCTTGGTTAGATATCCAGTGTTTGGACAACGACCCTGGATATGTTCATTATTTACTTCAAAAGCGATGTGATCGGCTGAAGATTAGCGAGCCTATAGAGGAGCCTGATGAGTTATGGTTTAGAGTGACGCCCGATTATGAGATACGATTCGGGCGTAGAGAGTTTTGTTTAGTTACTGGTTTGCGGTTTGGTTCTGATACAGATATGAGGAATTATTTTCCTAAGGAACTTTGGGGGAAGAGACCTGCTTTACGCGATCGGGTATTCACTGCTTATGCTCCACAGAAGGATATAGGTCTTCTGCACATAAACCAGTTGTTTCATCAACCCTATTTGTTTAATGGGGTAACGAAAATGAGTGATGAGGATTGTGTCCGGGTGTGTATTATCATGCTCGTGGAGAGGTGCTTTATGGCAAAGCAGGGGTTTCAGAATGTTTCTCCGGATTTCATGCATATGCTTGAGGATCTCAGCACTGTTGATAGGTACCCTTGGGGTTCTCGTATCTGGGATCATAAATATCCACAATTGAGGAGTGCATTGAGTTTTAGGAGCAGTCAAATGAGTCAGAGCAGTCAAGTGTCTCAGATGAAGAAGTATACATTGCTTGGTTTTACGTGGGCTTTTAAGGTAAGTTTGTTAGAGTTACCTATTTGATTTAGTTAGTTTCTAATAGTGCTAACTTATGTATTTGTTATTTAATATATTTCGTTGTTTTCAGATTTGGATCTGGGAGGCATTTCACCTTCAGGTACGTTACCATGCATCTAAGGTTGATAAGGATGGAGTGCCTCGAGGAGTGCATTGGATGCGGCTAAAGAGGGTTAGTGGTTGGAGGGAATATGTCGACATATTGACTCTTTCGGTAAGTGATTATATTAAATTAAATACGGGTCGTCCAATATTTATTGATTTGATTAAATTTGGTTGACTATTTTTAACTTGAATTGACTTTTCATTACAGGATGATATTGACATAGACGATCTGCCTCTGAAGACGTTGATGCCGACTAAGATTGAGGGTTTATGCAACTGGGGGATTGATAGTTGCCGATTCTTTGACGGGGAGGAGGTTGTTTCTCCGGATATTCATTCGGAAGGTCCCGTTCATCATCCTAGCCCACCTCATGTCGAGAAGGTAGTGGTTGAGGAGCAGTATACTAGGAGTGACACCCAATCTCATCACGAGGCTTTTGATGAGCATGAGCATACCACACATCGGGACACCCGATCTCATCGCCATGAGCATGCCACTGAGCAGCATGCATCAGCTACAGAGGTGGCCTCTCTACGAGCCCAGGTGGAGACCTTAGTTAGGCGAGTGGACGCACAGGATGTGATTATTGCTCGATTATTGGAGGCTGTGGAGGGTCGTCAGGTATTACAATCCTTATTGAATGTTCATTTAACCATCTATTTATATATTAAATTTGCTTACCGATGAAAAAGATCAATTCGTAATGTGTTACATGTCCGTTGGTGCAGTTGTAAGTACCTCTAATTTTTTTTCATTTATGTTCACACATTTTGCCAGAACTCGATATTTAACTAATTTAATTGCAGATACGTACATTTGTCAACTATACTCGCCCAGTAATTACCATAGATGGTGCACATTTGAAAGGTGGTTACCTGGGAACTAATTTACTTGCTGTTGCTATGGATGGAAATAATGGCATCTTGCCACTAGCCTATGGAATCGGGGCATCAGAAACAAACGACGTTTAGACCTGGTTCTTGGGAAACCTACGTGACAGCCTCTTATCTCATGGTTTTTGTGTTGAAAACCTTACCATAATTTCTGATAGGGCTCCTTCAATTGCAGCTTCTATTTCAAGTGTCTTTCCAGAAGCATTTCATGCACTATGCTGTCGGCATCTGTTGATGAACTTGCGAAGCAGATCTTCCAAAATAAGTCACTACGAATGGCATTACTGGAAGATGTGTAAGGCGTACCGTCGGTCAGATTTTGATCACCACTTTGGTGTGATTTCTAGACGCTTACAAGCTTCGGCCAAGGTTCTTAGAGATGTTGGGCCGGAAAGATGGTCAAGACATCATGCTACTCGTGTGAGATATGCTTACTTGACAAGTAATAGCGCAGAGTCTATGAACGCCTTGAGTAAGCATGCAAGGAGACTCCCTGTTACAATGTTGTTGGAGTTTTTTCGATCCTCGGTACAACAATGGTATTACAAACATCGCAACACGGGAATAGAACTTAAAACACCTGTTACACCATATGCCGAGCACAAAATCGGTAAGAGAAATGGGAAATCAAGGGGCTGGATGGTGAATCCATCCACCAATATGATTTGTGAGGTGGTGGATGGGAACAAGAATGGGACCGTGAACTTAGAAAATCGAACATGCACTTGTTTGCAATGGCAGTTGTCTGGGTTACCTTGCGGACACGTTATGGCAGTAGCTCGGTTCTTCAAACAGGACGATGTAACCTGCTATGCAGAGAGGTATTTCACGACAGAAACATATCGAGCAGCTTACTCAGAGGCTATAAAGCCAATGACTCATCCCTCAGAATGGGTCGATCCAGGTGATCTGCAAACTGTCTTACCACCAATCCTTGTGAAGAGGCAATCTGGTCGACCACCTGGCCGAGCTCGTATTCCTTCAAAAGGTGAGGAGAAAAAAGAGCCAAAGCAAACATGTAGTCGTTGCAAAGAAAGAGGTCATAGTCGATCATCTTGTATGGCTCCTTATGATAAAACATACGAGCATATCGGATCAAGAACCAAATCAAGATCCACTTCAAAGTCACACGCAAAAGTGAAGGTCGAACAATCAGAATATGACCCGTCTCAATCTTTTCCAAGTGTTCATTTGGGACACAATTAAATCAACATTGTAATATGTTATGTTATGTTATGTATTAATTATGAATGTTATCAATAAATCTGTTTTAATTCATTATGTATTTTACTTATTTTAGATCTTAAAGAATATGGAAAATCACAAATTAAAATTCATTGATTGGAAGAAACATACAAAGTACAATAATTGATTAATAACTAATCGAACAAACGTCTTGCACTTGAAGGAAGAAAGATGAACAATCTGATAACTATTATTTATTACGAATAGAACTATATATAGAAATTATAACATCTTATCCAAAATATTATCTAAAATCACGGAAATCTTGCAAAAATGTTATCTTTTTATCTTATACGAAAAGTATACAAAAATATCTTAAGTCAAAAACGTCAAAAAAGTCAAAAAAGTCAAAAAAGTCAAAAAAGTCAAAAAAGTCAAAAAGTCAAAAAGTCAAATTTTCGAACTAAAATTTCGAATTGCGAATTCGTTTTGCGAATTGCGAATTCGTTTTGCGAATTGCGTTTTCATTTTGCGAACTAAAATTTCGTTTTGCGAATTGCGTTTTCGAAGTAATGGGGTATTTTTACAATTTATTTTTAAAAAGGGTAAATATTTAAATACTTAAAAAAAAAGGGGTATTTTTTTCAATTTCCCTAATAATAATAATGATAGCCGATAGCCGTAGTCCGTTGATATTTTGACTGGGCTAGGTGAAAAATTCGTGAATATATAGTATGAAACAAAAAGCCCATTACTCATTATTAAGAACATTTGGGCTTTAACCTATACCTTAAACATAATTGTGTATTAAATATAATAAATTAGGTACTGCAGGTTATATGTGAGTGTGTGGTACCTATAATAAAATTATGTTCTATTTTGAAACAATGAATTCTACCCGGTGAAGAAGGGCAATGCACCTTGTAAAGCTCTTTCGTCGAGTGCGCGATCACGAGAAGACTCGAGGAAGAAACCCTAGCTAACTCTGTGCCAGTGGCCGCGGTAAAACGGGGGGCAAGTGTTCTTCGGAATGATTGGGCATAAAAGGCACGTAGGCGGTGAATCGGGTTTTATCTTTTCTGGGTTCTTTTGAAATCATGAAATGTTGTTAGAAAGGTGTTTATAAATCATCACAATAATTTCTTTTTGGCCTGTACGTTACAAACTATAATTTCATTTGTTCTATAAAAAGAACTTTTTCACTACTTTATCAGTAGAGCCATCGTTAAGGGTTGAGGAGGTAGCGACCATACAGGGCCTTAAAATTCGAGGTGCACTAAATCAACCAAAGAATGTAATACGTCTAATATATATGATGTCATATGAATTGACTTGTTCTAATTTTAAGATTTTAAAAAGTATTTTGAATAAGATAGGAAATTATGAGAGCTATAGAATCAAATAAAGGAATTTCAATTGAATACGTGTTAGTGTTTGACTACATTATTCAATTATTAACCCGATAACTATAAATGATATAAATCAAACAAATTATGTAGTTAACAAAAATTTTCATTCAAGCTTAGAGATCATCATATTTAGAGGCCTTCTTTTAGTAAACCGACAATACTTGCATAAAACCTTTGAAAGTCAAAGACGCCCTTGATATTAATAACCTTTATATGTTCATTTGAAGATATTACATGATATATTTGTTGCTTCAAGTATCAAAACTACAAAATCTTAAATCGAGATATTAACGGGGGGGAGCTAGAAGTTTTAAAAGGAAGAGGCCAAATATTTTATTTTGTTTTCTTCTATAGTTTTGAATGGGCAAAATTTGAAAATGACATTAATAATTTTAACAAAAAAAATTTATATGTTTTTAAAAAATTTTAAATGATAACTACCCCTTTGCTTGTAGATCCACCCCGATGTTAATATCATATTTTCCTTTAGCGTACAGGTTTATTTATATCTATGTTTTGCATGGATCATACAATGATTCTAATCTGACAAAATAAAAAATCAGTTTTACAACATATGCAAACATGTGATGTACATATTTAGAAAAGAATAGAAAAATGGAAAACTTAGGTGGGTTTGTATACTATTGAAGGGTTGCTGTTTCATTGATCCCAATCTCAAACCCATGCATGCTAACGCTAACAGCCTGTCTTTTCTGGAAAGACGTGTCCATTTCGCAACATCTTTTGCTCCCACACTCCTGGACCACCAACCCCAGTGGCCCACTTCCCATACACATACATATACTATATTTCCTACTTTTATATACTACATTTACTTTTATTTGTTGGAGTATAAATGCATCATAATACGTTGATTCTATTTTACATAAGCAATTAACGATTTTCATTATATACTATAAATATTTTATTATTGATATTATATATATTTAACATCTTATAACATATAAGAGGGTGACATGATATTGGTTTCCATAATGTAGCGATGATGTGTCATGATGCGGCGACATATTTAAATTCAGCAAAAGAAGCAAACGAGTCAGAGAAAGAAAGGAGAGAGAGAACTACTATTGAAAGAAGGCGAAACATATTTACATTCAGCAAAAGAATTGAGTACCAAAAGAAACAATAACTAAACACAAGATATATTTGGTGAACTAGCTGTAAGCTTTAGCTGTCGCTGTATGTTGTAGCTGTATGTTGTAGCTCTAACTGTAGGTTTGGAGCTTTTCGAGAAAAGCTACTTCTAGTAGCTTTGAGAATTTGAGCTTTTCGTTGGATTTTAAATTTACAGCTTGTACATGACAAACAAGACTTTTATTTTCTTAGAAGTTTTTTTTCAAAAACTAAAAGTTGAAGCTTCTAAAAACTCATGTAAAATAGACCCACAATAACAATAAAAGAAAATTTATTACAAACAATAGAAATCACTTTAGGTGATTACAAACAATAAAAATCAACGCAAATTCTATAGATATTTGTTCACCTAATCCTTATTTTTAAATCACTATCAAACTTTTTATGAATATACAAATTTTGCGTAGTAACAAATCGAACAATCTTATACACACACACACAAAGAACATTAATCGACATGTAATAACAATAACAACATGCAAATGTGGTATGTGGTTGAAACATATGTAAAGTATTATATAGAGTGTGGCTTGGCCCACAAAATGATCCTTAAGGGCATTGGCTTTTGAATTATTTCACAAGTCATTTTCAGCCTCCCCTCTTACCCACCCATTGATATATCTCTATTTCTAATTCTAATCTAATGTTTAAGCTATGCTTCCCTTTGGCTACTTTATTTTTAACTAGCCTTTTTGTTCTTTATCAATATATAATGTCTTGCATGGTTTTATTTACTTTCAAAAATTTTATACAAGATATATAACCTTTATCTCCCACTCCACCCACCCATCAATTTAAGACCATTTGGAGTGGGGGAGCAGAGAGCCCGTGGAGCTTTAACTACGGGAGCACGGTCAGAGTGCGGCCCGTGCTCACTGGTCGTTCTAAAGGAATCGACGGAGCCAGGACGGAACAGAAGTGGGGCCTGCAGCCTTTATAATTTCTTATTTGTTTTCTTTTGAGTTGCTGTCAATTTTTATTGAAGAAAAAATAATTTTAAAAACAAAAGAAGAAGCAAAAACAGAGAAGTGCTGGTGGGGATGAAGTGTAGGCCTTCAGGAAGAAGAAGGTGTGAGCAAACAAAAAACCCTAGTATGTTTATTGGGTTGCAATTAAAATTGAACTTTTTGATTTGACCTTTTTCTTTACTTTGGTATGACCAACAAATTAGATGAACGCAATTGTTCTAAAATTTATGTTAATTTTACGAAAATTTATTATAAAAATGTAATTTATAAAAATATCTTAGTAATTGAAAATGTTTTTATTTAGTTTAATTCATTTTTTAGTTAATTAAAAGTTATAACTTTTTAAAGAACTTAAAAATTTAATAAAATAGTGAGGTTAAATTGCAGTCGTGACTAAGGTGTGATAATTACCATTACGAACAATGGAATGATATGCGGTCGTCGCTAATGTGACCGCAATCTCGTGAGTTGATATGATGTCATGAGTGCAAGTCCTCTGATAGCCTGGCTACTGCATGGTGTACGTATATAAAATGGTTCAGCCTCTGTGAAAAGTGGAGCCATACCATGAGAATGTTGGTTCCATACTTTAATGAAATCATCAATGTAAAGTGACAAAAATCACCAGGGCATGCATCATTTTGCATCCTGAAATCCTGCTTTATAATTTTCTTATTATTTGCATACAAGATTTTTCTTTTATGATATAAAACATACTGTATTCGAGTTCAAATTAAAGTGATAAATAATATATGAGATAAAAGTAGTTATATATAGTATAATAATGTCATACTGAGGTTTATGTGTACGGTAATATATTTTGAAAAATAAAAGAATTAGAGGTCCCGAGTCTAGTGTGGGTTATAGAATTATATAAGATCACATTAATGGACTAGTAAATTTTATGAATTGATGGATAGATAAAGCTATGCATGACATATGATCTAAAGTTGGTCAAATTAAATACTCCTACATATAGCAACCCCTTTCCCTACAATGCCCACAATCCATTATGTGTCCAAGATGATTTAACAATCTTTTATTATGTATTTTGTTTCGATTATAAAATTTAGGTTATCGGTACTATGTTCCTTTTCTCCCCTTTATGTTATTCTCATTAGCTGTTTTCAAGATCACGTGAAAATGGTGCTTAATATAAAATTTACAGTATATCGTGCATGGTTTGTTACTTTGAATGTTGAAGAGGCTTTTTATAAAAAAAAATTTGAATTTTAATCGAAATTGAACCAAATTCAAATTTGATTTTTGCTTTGGTTTTGGTTCAGTCTAAATATTTGGATTCAGTTTTGTTCGGTTTGAATCCCAGAAACTTCAAAATTAAATAAACCAAACCATTAAATCGAAAAACCCGTAAGTCGAACCGGTGAACACCCTAACCCAATTGATGTTTGAATTCACAAAATTCGCTATGAGATAAGACAAGAGATTTGAATCAGTTTGAGCACACAAATCAGATTCCCAGTAATGTTTTTGTGTTCTTCAATTGTGTATGGCTTATGCCTTTAATATGTGCCAACTGAACTTGCAGGTTCAATTTCGATGTTGCTTCAGGTGTTGCAAGGGACTCTGCTCAATGGACTCTGCTAGCGAGTTGCCCCTAAGACCCTACAAGGGGGTGCGGCCCTTTGACTCCCACAATTTTAATTGAGCTCGAAATATAGTAATTTAGTTAGGTATTTGTGTCCACTAATCCACCAATACACTAAATTATATAATACGATACTTTACTTATAGCGGTAATGATTAACTGCAGAGGTTCACAATTTGATATCATATATAAAGTTTGGATCTATAGTTTAACAAATTTTAACAATATAGTCATATATGGCAATAGAAATAGTTTAATAGCTAGATGTTTATGTAAACAAGAAGAGATCAACTTTCAAAACTTTATGTAAACGGACCATTCTAGACTTTTACCACCACCAAACACGGTCACCAATGAATTCTACCTATAGTGCGGCTACTCTAATACAGAGAATAATATACTAATGGCTATTTACTTAGAATAGAGTTATCAAAATATTTATTAAAAGATCTATTAGAAAAATTATAATAATCATTTACAAACTAGTAATAAATATAAAAAAATATAAAATTATAACAAAGTCGTAGCTAAATCAGTTGGCAATCAATCCATCCAACAAACATGAGTTCTAAGGTTTGAAGTGTAGCGTAAATATTTTTACTGTGTTTATTTTTCTTTAATGTTGAAGTTGTCCCACATCGGTGGTAACACAAACTACAACCTACTATGACCTCATATATATTTCAAGCTAAGAACACAAGTAATTCTAACCTAATCATGGTTGACCTACTAATTTGAAACGTTAACTTGTGTGGTTCAGGTCAAAAATAAAAAAGAAAAAAAAAAAAAAAAAAACAAAATCAGATCAAATACCTTGAGTCCGAATTTTGATCCATTCAATTTGATCGGCCTGATCAATCTGAGTTTAAAAATTATGACTAATATTACACTTAGGATGTGAAAAGATAGATGGACTAATCAAATTTATTTCCCTTTTTCTTCCATCCCATCAAATGATCAGTACATATCGTTCTCTCCACATTATTTTGTTTTGTAATTTTTTCTTTGATGGAACCATTTCTCACTACTAGAAAAACTTTCAGTACCAACAATCTAAGTCGTTGGTAAACAGCTAAAAGTCGTTGATAGAAGACGTTACCAATGACTTTACCAATGAATAGCAGTCAAGGGAAATATGCTCGTGGCTAATTTCTTTTTACCAACGAAAATATCATATCGTTGATAGAATACCGATGAAATTTGTAGTCGTCAGCAGATTTCACATTTGTTCCACATGATTGGTATTTTAGAAAGTACCAACAAACTAAAAGTCGTTGGTAATTTGCAAATAGCAACGAACTGAAAGTCGTTGGACTTTTTATAGAGATCTCTACCAAAACATCTGCTCTAAAACTTTGGGGCCAATAACGTCTCACACTCTCACTTGAACGGGCTGGCGCTTTCAACACTTAAATGCGTACATATATAATTATCTACGGACTTTGTAGTATTTAGGGTATTTATTAATACAAATTTTGTTGGTGTCACTCGTCGTATCATTTTTCTTCACTGTTGTCTACTGTTGTCTTTTTTGTATTATTCTATAGATAATTATTTTACTACACGATATAAAATAAAAATAAACCTATTATAAACTCATTAAAGATACTCCTTAAACTCTTTTTGGATACTTCCGGTCAAGTTTTTACTTCAAAATTACAAAATAAAATCGAAGAGATAAGAAAACAAAAGGTTGATAAAACAGTTTTTACTATTTATGAAAAAACACAAGTTAAAGGTAAAAGGATTAAATACTTTAAAATGTAAGTAACTATGTGTCTAATTTACATTGTGTGTAATTAACAAAATTAACTCTGATTATTTGTATCTAACTTGTATATATTATTATCTACTTGTTACACAATTTACATTTGGTAAGTGTTGGAAGGAGTAAAGTCACGACGAGCTAGATATCAAGCCTTCAATCGTAGGAAATTGCTCGGTTAGGATTTCGCAATCAGTAGGTAAAATGTACCCTTTGATTACATTATTTTTGCATATCTTATATTGAAATAATATTAAATTTTAATTAAATTATAATTAGTTTGAACAAGTAATTAGAAAATCAACCAATCATAGGATTGACGTACTTCGTTGTGTCTTATCATGCAATTAATAATTGTAAACACAAATGAGACCGTCATACCATATTTTAATTATCAATTAATAAATTGTCAATAACATATTGATGACAATAGTAAAATTGAATTAGTGTCACTTATCGGTTAATCGATTTCAGTTCTCACTGAAAATACAAATTGGAAAAGCGTAATTAAGATAAATATCTATTAATGATATTAAAAACTTTATGCATAAATTATTACTCCGTATAAAACTTAAAAAGTAAAGTGTCACCAAAAGATTAGATATAATGATACTTTTCAATGTTTAATAATATATTTTTCTATTAAATTGCACTTTAGTGTCGCATAAAGATATATATATATATATATATATATAGAAGATGGTTTAAGAAAAAAGGAAAAATTGATAAAGAAGGGAGAAAATGATTTTTTAACCATTTGATTCAGCAATAACTCTTTAATTTAGTTTGAATTATATTTATCTTTTATTAAATCATAATTGTTTTATTCTAAATTATAGTTTTAAATATATATTTTTATTTCTTTTTCTTCACAATTTCTTTCTTTTTAGATCTTGATAATATATATATATATATATATAAATATATTCTCTACAATGCAAAAGAAAATAGATGACAAAAATGATCATGTTGACTTCAGAAAAACCAAAGTTTCACGTATTTAAAAGTCATCAAACTAGAATTTGGTATTGTTGAACAGGCCTTAATTAATTATAATTTATTGGACAAGTTGAAAGAGTGAATAAGTTACAAGCATAACTAGCTATACAAGCTAGCTAACTAGCTAGTATTTTAGACAAAATCAAGGACAAATACAAAAGTTAAAAGAAAGAACTACAAGCTGGTATATTATATTAATTGTTTAAGCCGGGTTGCCGTGCGAGTATCCTATACAAATAGTAATGGAAATTAAGGCTAATTAACTTTAGTTGGATTAACTAATTATGTAATCCCAAGCCAATTTCTTTGCTCCAATTTGTTATAACTGCTTGTTAATCTTTGTCTCGTCCCTAGTAACTTGCCAGGACAACAGGTTTTGATGATTCTCATATGTACTACTCTATTATATATATATATATATATATAAATATCCACACAAGAGTTTAAATAAAAAACATAATTATCGTAAAAACGTAAAAATAATTTTAAAATTACTTTTTAAATATTTAAAACACATTTTTCTTCAAAACTTTTTAATGATTATTATTAAAATAACTTTTGCAAGTTATAATAAAAATTTTAATAAAAAATATTAACTTTTTTTTTTTCGAACTTTTTTACAATAATTATTGTTTTGATTATTCAGGATAATCACAAAATATAACATGATAATCACATGTGATTATTCTCTAATATAATGTAATTATATTATCATGTGTTTGAGATAATCACAAAATAAGTTTTTGATAATCACATATTATTTATGTGATTATATATCTATAAAATGTGATTATTATGAATAAAAAATAAATAAATAAAAAAACGTCGAAATTTTTTTTATTTGAAAAATAGCTTCTAAAAGTTATTTAAATAAATAGTTACGAAGAAAATTTTATAATATAACATGTTTTGAATATTTAATATTGACTTTGAAGTCATTTTTTACGTTCTCACAATATTTAAGTTTTTTATTTGAACCTAGATCTATATATATATATATATAGACACATATATATGTATATATATATGTATATCTATACCGAGTATAAAAAATTTGACCAGCCTTTTATTAAATTCCTTACCGAAGAAATCATAATTTATCTTTCTTACCAAATAAACAAATATTTTACTCACGTATTATATACTTTTAAAATACCCACAAACAATATAATACGGCCATATGTATTATTTTTTACATTATCATCACTATCTTCACCTCTGTCATAGGTACGATACTAGTGAATAGAAAAAATGTTTGGTTTCCCCGCATCAAAAACTTAAATTAATCAAGAAAATTCAAATTCATTGAACAAATTTTCTTAGGGTACGACAAAACCATATCTAAACTAATTGATCGAAGTGCATTAACTCGAAAGAATGTCTCTATGAAGAATTAAAGATATTGAGTCTTTGATGAAGGTACGAGCTACCGATATGATACTCATAATCAAGGAATGTAAGAGTGTATCTGATTCGTAAAATTTTTAAAAATTTAATAAAATATTATAATTCAAATTTGATTCCTTACTTTATGTATGTTTGGTTGAAAAGGGAGAAGGAATTCCTCCACATCCCAATACATGTAAGAATTCTAGCATTCCTTCACTTTTCTAAAGGAAAGTTCAAACATTTCATGGAATTTACATGCTTCACCATAAAATCCTTTAAGCAAATTTACACACCAAATAACATTTGTCAAAAATGAAAATTATATTCTATTTCATTATCTCAACCAAACACACTACACATTTCAATTCCTATCACTTCCAATTTCTTTAAAAAAAATTACCAACCAAACATACCTTAAAAGAATATAAAAAAGAATGTAAGCTTACTTGAAAGTATTGGGGAAGTTTTATATTCGAAGTACATCCAAATATTTATTTATTTGTCCCCACTTACAAGTTTTCTAAAATGTAGGTATGTCGCACGTTTTCAACGATGAATAAAAGAACTCCATGATACATATATGTCATGGACTTTAATTGCTCGTTAATCATATCATAAAAATAATAGTCTCAAATGTTTGTAAAATTCATTAAAATTATTTTTTTAAAATATCATCAATAAATCCTAGCTAGCTAAAGTTGTATAAGTTCATGGTTTTTATGTGGATGGAAATTATTCATTATTGATTAATGGATTCTTTGGCTTTTAGAGAGTGGGACTTTTTCTTCTTCTACTACTACAATGCCTTTTGAAAACACACTGTTTCTTTATGCCCAAAGCTTCAATTTGGGCTAGTGACCACAATCCCACTTGTTAGCTTTCGATTATGCTACATTTCTTGTTCTATCTCTTTCGCTTTAAATATTTTTTTTTTCTTCGTAGATTATATTTAATCCTACATATTATTTTATATTTAAAAGTTTGAGTTAATAGACTGATTAGATATTAAACTTTACTCAAATGTTCACTTTCATGAACTATCTTCATTTCAATTCGATTGAATAAACAAACTTCTATAATGTTCGCTTAGATGAATGAATTTCATTAAGATAGTTTATCTTGATGAATTAATTTCATTAGATGGATTATCTTGTTGAATAATTTTAGAAGTTTGTTCATCCAATAGAATCGAAATAAAGATGACATAAAAGTGAACATTTGAGTAAAGTTTGATACTCAATATGTCTATTAACCCTTAAAAGTTTAACACCAGTTATGCATCCGACAATTTAAATAAGAGTTACCGACACTTTATAATCGCCTTGATTCTAGCCTTTTTGGGGTCACCGAGCATGCAACCACTTTCAAATATATATTTATATAAAATAGATAAGAGTTTGGTTGATAGGGCCGTAAAGTTAGGATACAATCAAATTTATAGAGGTAAACTGTAGTATTATTATGATGTAGTGTACGTATGATACAGTGAATCTGAATTTTAGATGATAAAAACAAAGGGCCAAGATTGTCTATCTTTTCTATCATCTCCAAGCCACCATTCCCTCTTATCCCCGCCAATAAATAATGACTTTAATTTGGAGTTGTCCGGGCAGTAAAATCAAACAGCGACATTTTGAAAAATAGATTACCTCGTACTCGTACAACCTCGCCTTTCCTTTTCCTAGTCCACTAGCATTTGCACGTAGTGAAAATTAATTGGTTAACTCTATTTCTTTCTTAAATTATTTCTTTCTATATATTCATTGTGGTAATTACGGAGTATATTATACGAATGTTTATGTCGACCTATGACTACGTACAGCTTGGTAGATGAAATGATTATTATCTTTGTATAGTTTTATTATGATACTAATCGCTCAATTTTGTTAAAACACGTGTTTCTTGAACGATTAATAAAATCAAATTAGGAGATGTTTTGCTCCAAACAAGTAGGGAATGCAACTACAAAGTGTTAGTAAAATTTACCGTTAGATTTACTTAAGCATAATTAGTTTAATTAGTTCCGGATAAACAGAGCCCCTAAATTAATTAATTATAAAGCAAAAAAAACAAGGATTCAAAGAAAGAAAGAAAGTAAAAGGGGAAGTGTGTAACGACAGGTAGTTTGGCAAAAGACATGAAGTCGATAATTACGTTTTGCATGGGTTGAGACGAGCGTGTGGGAAGTGAGGGTAAGATTCACGTGACAGCAGTACCATTCAAAAAGATATAATGGTCCATCATATATACATTTTTACAGTACTAATAATACTAGGAGTTGTATATAATTTGTACTTTTACTTTTTTGGTTCAAATTCTGCATTGGCACTATATATACAATTTTTACTTTCTCCAACTTAGGTTATTAATTTATATTTATCAATTAACCTATAGTTTTTCTTCATGTTGTTATTAAATATTGACATTAACATATATATAAACTAAATTAAAATCACATTAAACTATTACAATCTTTATTTGGGTTTTTTTAAACATAACTAAAAACCAATTATTAAGCATGTAGTTGATACTTGCATGACTAGTAGCAAACAAGAAAACCTTTCAAGTGTGTCCATTCATTGACATTATTATATATACAAACTTGCGAATGTAGTTGTATACCTGCATATATTCATTGACATTACCCGTTTCTTAACTAAGGGTGGCACATTTTCATTTCTCACCCAATTTATGTTACATAAGTGCTTTCTGGTCCTAAACAGAACATTCGTAAAAACATTTTCTATGTATGTTGTCTGCTCTAGTTTTTGCACCCAAAACTTGAATGATACTTCGAATCATCTAATTATCAGTTTCATGTAAGTCAAACCATATAGGAACGAATCACTTCAATCTGAACGTGTCTCTATCACAAATATATATATATATATAGAGAGAGAGAAAGGTTGGTTATTATAAAGTCAGCCTTAAGATAAAATAAAATTTAAGTTTTTTGATAATGAGCTAATGAGATGAAACATCAACGATCATCAAATATCTTTAAAGAGTAAAAAGGATATTATACAATTTTGGATTTATTTGCAACGCCCGTAGATCGACAACTCCAAGTTATAATATTTCTTGATACATATACATTTATTGATGTAAAGTAATGCATATACTATTTATAGGTTATTCTATTTTAAAATTTATTTTTTGTTATTTAAATATTATATATATATATAAGGGAAGGATCCACAGGGAAGCAACAATTTTTGAGAAAGTAGGGAAGTATCATCTTCACCATCCAATTTGATCAAGCGAGCTTCATTCAAATTTTTCTAGTTTTAGCTGTATGTTAGAGATAAGGTTATAATTGTCATTTCACAAATACTATTAAAGTAAACATTATTTTGTTTTTAAACAGATGTGTATCATACTCCGTAATAATTTTACGTAACAAGCGATTTCAATTGTTCTTCTTCTTCAATTTTGATTATTCAATTTCGATTATTCAATTTCTATATCGTTTATTCATTCAATTTTGATTATTCATATAGCTTCAATCGTTCTAGGTTTCAGAAAATTCAATCATTTTTAGCTAAAATTTGAATTCATTCAATGTTTTTTTGCAAGTTTTATGATGTCTATTTGTTCTAATTGTCCATCTGAATCAATTATAAGTGTTCATTTGAATGAACTGTTGGAATCTTTTTCAAATGTTACTGATCCTCAACGTAAGATTCTAACCTCAATGAATGTTTTAGATATACATGATGATTGTGGCTTTTTATTTATAATATCTAGTTCAACTGAATTTTGCTTGTTTTGTATCCGATTATACATTTTTAGTTATTAACATTCAATTTTGATGAATGTTATTTGTAATTTTGATGAATGCTAGTTGTTAACATTCTACCATAATGAATGTGTAGGTTTTTTTTATAGTTTTTATTTTCATTTGTAATGAATGCTAGTTAATGTATAGTAGGTTTCTAATTGGGTTTTAAATTTACGTGTGTTACTTTTATAAAATTATTTCCCGATGAATGATAAATGTTCAATTAATAAATTAACTTTTTATGTAGTTCTATATCAAAAAGATCTATTGTTTCTTCTGTCCAAGGAAAAAAATCCCGATGGCACTAGTTGTTGGATTCATGTTGTTCCCGATGCATATAAACCTAAGATTTTTGGTGTTGAGTTTGAAAGTGAATATTGCTTATAAAAAAGTTGTTAACTGTAAATCAACAAGCATAAAAACAGGTTGTGGTGCCAGTGTTCGTTGTAAATTGTTGGATGGAAAATGTGTGAATTTTTAAAGTTCATAAAGCTCATAATCATAAGATACAAAGGAGAATAAAAATAAGCTTAATAAGGGTAGGAAACTTGATTTTGAAGATATGAACTTTTTTCATGATTTTAGCAATATGTCTAACATTGGTCCGGTGGTTGCTCACCGGTTAAAAGCTGATTTGAGTGGTGGACTTGAATTAGTTGGTCCACAAAGTATTGATTATAAGAATTTCAAGCGTGATATAAATATGTATATTGGTGAAACCAACACTCATATAGTGATGAGAGGTTTTTATACTCCACATTCACCATCAAAAGACATTAGGATACCAATTTTTCCAGCTGTATACATGTCACCGTATTTTAGACAAGAGAAATGCTTCAACAAGTAACAAAAACAGAACACATGAATTATTTCAGGAAAAAAGACTGAGGAGCTTATGAATGATGATGAGAAGTTGTCAACTTCAGAAAATTTGATCTAGTAAAATAATACACATATATATTTATATTATTAGCTGTAAGATTTTCATTTAATCTTATATAACTTTTAAAATTGTATCTGGTGTGTTTTAATATGAGGAGTGGAGTTGTTGTGTTAATTGACAATAGTGCAAATCAACCAGACTTTAAAAGCAAAGTATCAAGGAGTCCCTGAAAATGTTGTAAATTGAAAATAAGTAACATTCATTTGAAAATATTATTATCAAGCATTCATAATAAGTAACATTCATACTAAAATGTTTATTGTTTTTTTATATGTTACTTTGTTGTTGATAAATTCATATTTTGTATTTTTCAGGTAAAAAGTTCTTTGTAAGTTACTCAGAAGAAGTTGGAAATGCAACGTCAAAAGCAATCATAATAAGAAAAATGTTGATATGGAGGACAAAGCGGAATCATAAAGATTGTGCAGTTTTCCTAATACGTCATATGAAACATTACAAATGACAACATCATCGGAACTGTGGGTTGGTAGCTGAAGGTAAAACTCAAGATGTGCAGTTGAATGGATTAAGAATCAAGTATGGTGTCAAGATATTGTCACATGACTTGATTCTTCAAAGGGATGATTTTATGAGTATTTTGAAAGCTATGAAAATCTAAATGATGATAGAGTTAAAGAAGCACTTTTGCTGGATGCAAAGACAAAAGTGAATAAGCTGTTGTGAGATTGGAATAACTGATAACTAAGAATTTCGTTATCTTTTTTCTATTTTGTAAAAAAAAAGTATGATATGTGGTATGTCGTTGTTTGACAATCTAAATGTTGCAGTGTTCTTTTAGTCAAGATGAATGTGGTATGTCGTTGTTTGACAATTAAAGTCTTAGACAAGATGAAAGTGATTTTCTAGTCGTTTGACGTTTGAATTTCCAATTTGAATGTTTACATTCTTATGTACTGTATATAGTAGAGAGTAGATCATATTTTTGTATTTTTATTTTAAAGTGATTTTTACAATATTCATTCAACAAGTTTGATATGAAAGCAATAAATTAACATTCATTGTCGATGAATGTTAACTTTGGACAATCTCAGCACATGTAGCCACTTTAACCCTTTTAATGCAACTAAATAGAATATATATTTTTTATTTTTTTGGTAATTATAAGTTGTTTTAATAAACAGATACAACGTTGTTATGTAATTTCTATTGTCCGTTTTGGATCTGATTATACGTTTTTAGTTTTAGCATTCATTTTTGATGAATGTAATTTGGATTTTTCATAGTTTGGATTTTTTTTTTAAATTGGAACATTAAACTGTGTAGTTATTTGTATTTATTTTTATTTTGTGTTTTTCTTGCTAGTTGTCAACATTCTACGATAATGAATACATATATATTTTCAAATTTTCATTTGTAATGAATGTTAGTTAATATCTAGTAGTTTTCTAATTGTGTTTTAGATTTATGTGTGTTACTTTTATATAAATTATTTCCTAATGAATGATAAATGATAAATGTTCAATTAGTTATGTTAACTTATAAGATTTTTTTTGACTGAATGTAAGTTACACGGTATTCTCATTCTTCACAAATTATGTATGTTACTTTCTAACATTCTTACTAACCGAATTTATGTGTTTTTTTTTTTTTGTTTTGTTATTTTAGGTTGTAATGAAAAATATGCTCTCTATCATCTACATCCAAATCTTTTTCAAGCTGGGCCCTGATGTTTTAGGGAATGGCGGTGAATGTTATTTAACTGAATTAGTGTTTTTTTCATTTATAATGTCTAGTAGTTTTCTAATTGTGTTTTAGATTTATGTGTGTTACTTTTATGTAAATTATTTCCTAATGAATGATAAAAGTTAAATGTTCAATTAATTTAACTTTTTATGTTAACTTCTAACATTGTTCCCGACTGAATGTACGTTACGTGGTAGTCTCATTCTTCACGAATTATGTATGTTATTTTCTAACATTCTTACTAACTGTGAGTGTTTATGTTATTGTCCAAAACATTTATCCACAATGAATGGAATAACTTAAATATTTTTTTCTTTCAAATAATATTTATTTTGTTCGAATGTTATTTAACATTCATTCATATTTTTTTGTTTTTATTTATGTTTTTACTTTAACAAATAACATTTCATAATTCAAAATAGCAACCAAAACAAATAGACACACACTTCAATGCTAAGAAAAGAAATTTATCACTTAAGTACTAACATTTATCAGATTAATAGTTTTTGTCGTACTTTCATTTCATACAAGTGTTAAGAAATTAAAATAATATGAACTTGCAGCTTCTTGACATAAGATTTCCTTCCGTTGCTATGAAATGTTTGAATGAAAGCATTCAATGTCTTGTATTACTTCATTCCTAACATGGTCAAACCACTCAGTAGTAATTTTGCAAAAAACTTTTTCTTCAGCTGTTCAATCTGATTCTCTCGTTCACTTTCGTTTTCATGTAATCCACATTCCCATACTATTTCACGTCTGTAGGTTTCTATGTGTTTCATAATGAATACAACATTCCCAATAAGATCCTGCTTTGCTGTCCATTTCACCAAGCTTCTTTTTGGTGTTGCTATCTTTATGTTTTCAGCTTTCTTGTGATCAACATCCATCAGATACTTTCCAAACAGGTTTCTCTGCATTTAGAAGATTTTTTAAATTTGTAATAAAAGTTGCAAATATAACAGAACTTTTTCTTTTTATATCATTCTTACTTACGATATTCATTATTATCCTCCCAAACTTCGGTCCAAACTAATAAGTTACCACATTACCATATTCTATCACCTCAATTTATGTAGTTCTCATATTAAAACATATGACAAAGCATTCATTAGTTAACATTAAATAACATTCATTACAACCTAAAATAACAAAACAAAAAACATACATTCAGTTAGTAAGAAATGTTATAATAGTTAAGACATCAATTCAATATTCATTTAAGTTACATTATACCATGATAAATCTTCTATGAAACACATATAAATCCAGTAAACTAACATTATATGACGATGAATGTTGGTTTCAACATAAATGAACTCTATAAGATAACATTATTCGATAATGAGTGTTGGTTCAACATATACCAATTTTATAAACTAACATTATTTGACGATGAGTGTTGGTTTCAACGTAAACCCATTCAATAAACTAATATTATTCCAACATGATTGTTCTTTTTCTACTTGACCAACTCAGTAAACTAACATTCTTCCACGATGAATGTTGTTTTTCTACATAAACCAATTCAATGAACTAACACTATTTCGCGATTAATGTTGTTATTCAACATAAAGCAACTCAATAAACTAACATTATTCCGCGATGATTGTTCTTTTTCAACATAAATCAACTCAATAAACTAACATTATTTCGTGACGAATATTAATTTTGTAAAAAAAAAATGAATTCAATAGATCTAAAATTTCTATGGAAAGCGATTTGAGTATCAAATTATAAGCTTACAATTAAAAATAGTCATCATATTACATAAATATTATATGAATGATGATAAATAACTGAATATATTGAATACCATTTTGTTTATCTTCGTTGTCTTTAGATTTTTGTTTATCCATTTATGATGAATCTTTGTTGAAATCAATAAGCTTATAATTACGATTAATTCGACAAAACAACTATAATGAAGACCTAATTTTATCAAACAATTTACGGTAACAATTAGTGGATGATTAGGTTATAATTACAATTGCGTTGATAAATCAAAGAACCGAAATGAGTAACAAGATTACTTAATGAGAATACGATTAATTACCTGGAGATTATAGAAGAACGATTAAGAAGAACACTCAAATCTTTGTTGAAGTCATGAATTCTCTCTTTCTGGGATTCAATTTGGTATTTGCAAAACCTAATTTGTTGTAGTTGATCATGTTCACTGTCGACATTCATCAGATTTTATTTTGTTTATAATTTGTCATTAATTAGAAAAAGACCAAATTACCCCTCCACCCCTTTTTTAATGAGATGAGATGGGTGGTTCAGATTCACTTCTCTACTTCCCAAAAAAATTTACTTCCCCATAAATTCCCACCCTATATATATATATATATATATTAGATTGTTATCAATTATCTTATACCTATTAATTTAGGACGTACCATATCTCCTATACAGTGGCGTATCTATATATATATATAAGGGGGTTCACTTGACCACTCTTAGAAAAAAAATTACTACAAAATTTTAATTAAATCTTATTTTAATGAGTTTGGACCCTCCTTATGAGTTTGGATATTTCTGATGTCATCAATTTTTAAAATGAAACACAGATATTTGAGACTCTGTTTTTGTTCATAGTAGAATTTTTTAAAATCTGGACCCCCTTTATTTTATATCCTAAATTCGCCACTGCTTCTATACATATGGATCTTGGCCTAAGTACGTATTTACCAAAGAAAAGAAAAATGAGAATATTAATATTAATTATTACCAAACACACATGAAATTGTTATCATTTTCTTTTGGAGGGAGAGAACACGTGAGGTTCACAAATTATTTCATGGTGTACGTATTTACATGTATATAATTGCCTATTATTATTATTTCTTCTTCCACCAAGACTTGAAACGGATCTTTTAATTCATATATATACATGAATAACTACAAAGTAATTCGTCTCTTTCAATTCTCTCTTTCTCTCTCTCACAGACACTCCCTCTTTTTCAAGAAGGCGATTGCAGAGAACACACTGTTAAAGCGAAACAAAAGGGAAGAGACATAAAAAGAGAAAGAACAAATACAAAAGCTCAACAATTCAAGAATTACAACAACTATTTCTCTTTTTCATTAGAGGTTATTACTACTGTATACAATTTCTAAGTTTATTCTTTCTGTTAATAAATCCAATTTCACAAAATAAGCATCAACAAACTTAAAACTTGTATGATATGATATGATGCTTTATCTTTTAGCCTTTTTTGTCTTTAGTTAATTAAATTTCAATCAACGTTATTTTTGTATGTAGCATCAAGATGATGGTAATGATATGGTAGTAACAAGATTTAAAGAGGAGCAACAACACAAGATTAACAATTTCGAGGTGAATTCTATGTCACAAGATTATATTTTCAATTTCTCACATGGGTTTGAAAGGCCATCATCTCAATCTCAAGATCAACTACAACAAAACCACATCGCGAATCAGATCCGAAGAGATAAGCTTCGTGGACAAGGTTTTGAGCAACCACAAAGTTCATTGGTGGGATTAGAAGATGATCATGGGATTAATAATCCTGTGGTTTATGAAACCGGAGCTGGGATGTTGTCCGAAATGTTTAACTTCCCAACCGGTGGCCCGGCTACCGAATTGTTAGAAAATCAAATGAATTATCAACAACATAACCGAAATCAACGGACTGAAAATTGGTATGGTCAAAGTGCTCAAGCCATGCAACTTTTCTTGATGAACCCTTCACATGATCAATCTCCTTCATCACAATCTTCTTCTCATCATCATCATCACCATCATCATAATCCATCAACTTCTTCTTCTTCAACACTTCATATGTTGTTACCAAACACTGTCCCATCTTCAAGTCCTACTCTTCATCACCAACAAAGTTTTGGTAGTACTTCTGGTTCGGGCCAAGGTCAATTCGGTCAATCTACACAATTCACATGGGTACCTCCTGGTGGTACAACTCACCATCATGGTGGTGGTGTTGTAGATAGTACTCATGGCCTTTCTTTATCTTTATCTTCTACTTTACAACATTTAGAAGCAGCTAAAGTTGAGGAGTTGAGAATTAGTGACGATCCAGCAACCGCGATGTTGTATTTTAATCAAGGAGGAGGAGGAGGAGGAGGAGGAAACGATCCATATCGGAATTTGCAATTGCAAGGTGGAGGGGTTATTGGTCCAACTCATCCTCCAATTCATGTTGGGTATGGATCTTCTTCATTAGGTTTAGCGAAAGCATCGAGGACTTCTAGATATGTGAAGGCAGCTCAAGAATTACTTGAAGAATTTTGTAGTGTTGGAAGAGGTCAATTCAAAATGATTAAGTCCGGATCGAAACATAACCCGAATCAGAATTCGAGTACTAGTGGGGGTGGTGCATCTTCTGCTTCTTCAAAAGATCTCCCTACTTTGTCTTCTGCTGAGAGAATTGAACATCAAAGAAGAAAAAGCAAACTATTATCCATGCTTGATGAGGCAAGTTTTAATTTTCTTTTTTTCTCTCTCTCTCTCTCTCCCTCAAGTTAATTAATGATTGAACCGATATTTTTGAAAGTCACCGGACTTGAACAGATTCCAGTAACTAAATATGGTTACTTAGCTTATTGACAAAATAAACTTAAGTTTCTAGAAATATTGTTATTTTTCAGTTAAATAAATCTAGTTCTACTATAAGGAAACATGTAGTTTTTTCATTTTATAAAAACTTTCTCCCATGCCCTAATATTCAAACATGAATTGCAACAACTTAAATGGCAAGTTGGCAACGTCATCATCTATAATTAAGGAATGGGTTTAGGTAGAGATTTTTTATAATATTTCTTATTTATTCCAACAAGTTATGTAATGAATTCTTTCATCACCATTACGAGGTCTTGACGTAGACTAAGATTGATTAGTTCGAAGTTCTTAAAATATGGAAATCTCTATTCATTTACTATAAGATAAAAAAATAACATCAAATCATCAACAGTTATGTATGTAAATAAGACAATTCTTTTGGATGTATTGTGATGAAATTTCTATCTATAGAAAAGAAGGATCTCGTTAATTGTTGCTGTTGATTATAAAACTGTTCAAGGATATACAGTACTGATCCCACATGTTTCTTTCTGATCGATAGAAATAAATGATGAGCACTCAAAGTTCATATACAAAACAAAATTTCTTATTAATATGTTCTTTAATTGCTAGCTAGAATATGAAAATTATATGTTTTTGGTCACTAAATTATGTGATTATGGAAAATTACAATTGAAACGAAAAACAGGTGGATCGAAGATACAATCACTACTGCGAACAAATGCAAATGGTGGTGAATTCATTCGACTTAGTATTGGGTTTTGGTGCTGCAGTTCCATACACTGCACTAGCACAAAAGGCAATGTCTCGCCATTTTCGGTGTCTAAAAGATGCAATTGCAGCCCAATTGAAGCACAGTTGTGAGTTACTAGGCGAGAAAGATGTAGGTACTTCCGGGGTTACAAAAGGAGAAACACCAAGACTTAAAATGTTGGAACAAAGTTTAAGACAACAAAGGGCATTTCATCAAATGGGGATGATGGAACCAGAAGCTTGGAGACCTCAAAGAGGCTTGCCTGAACGATCGGTTAATATTTTAAGAGCCTGGCTTTTCGAACACTTTTTACACCCGTACGTCTCTCTCTTATTCCGTTTCTAATGAATTATGCATTTGAAGCTGAATGTTAGTTATCAAAATTCAGGCTTTATGAATCTTAATGACAAGAAAAAGAATTAGTAATAGTGGGAATTATGAATTTAATCAAGATAAGAAGAGTACACTTTAAAGATGTGCATATGTGTGTGTTGGGCAAGCTTTTATGATTGAGAGCGATTAAAGAAAAAAAGATAGAAAAGCATGAGTATTTGTGGGTGCAGCCTGATGTTGTCTACCCAACAATATAAAGCTGTTAAAGTAGTTCTTTCATAATATGTTTTACTCGATTATTCTTTCTTTTAACGCTCTTAAAAACCTGCTAAAACATTGACCCTTTCAATTCACTTACATAAATACACCAATTCAACACATGTAAGTTAATGATGGCCCCAAAAAGTTTTTGTAAGAGAGCAAATAAGAATATCATTAGTCTTTTTGATTGATTTGATGGTCTATCAGTTTTGAAGGTTTCTTTACATCAATAATAATTAATATTTATTCTGAATGTACGTCTTATAAGAGTAGTACTGTATGTAGTATAATATTTAAATAGACTACTTTAATTTGATAATGTGAGTTATTCTAATGAGGTTCAATTATACTGACAAATGGTACGTGCATGATTATATATATTTTTCACAGAATCTAGTGAGAGATTGTAGAAATTGTCTTACGCCCATGCAATATAATCCAAAAGGCAAAAAAGAGTAATCAATAAACAAATGATATGATATGATACATGTGTTCGTACTTAAATATTAACTAGGTTAAATAGATCTAGTCTAGTATCTATCTATCTAGTATATATGCAAAAATACAAAAAAATATGAAGAATTATGAAATGCATTTACTTTTAATATTAATAAAGCGGGGATATGATATGAATAGATGATTATGTCCTGTCGTTTTAATTGGTGATAGTCGTTCTCAGGTATCCAAGCGATGCCGATAAACACCTGTTGGCTCGACAGACTGGCCTCTCCAGAAACCAGGTTCATTCCTATATCTCTCTCTCGCACACACATGTCTGTGTTTATTGTCTCTCACCTTTCATTTTCATCAAACAAACCTCAACATTATATATATATATATATATCATCATATAAAAGATGACCAAGTTAATTATCGATGATCGTAAGCTGTTATGTCAATGCAAGCTTGCGTGTATCAGTTGTAAACTTGAAAATGTTGAGTACACCAAACTATTACCGGAACTTTATTTTATGTATGGAACTTTTAAAAATTATGTTGTATGTTGTGTGTGAATAACTTTCAGTTGTGTGATTTGTATGTAATTAAGTTTATGTGTCATTTATATAAACTACTACATGGATCCATAGAAAATGATACGTTGGAAAATTACAAAACTTATATACAAATAATAATAATTGAAAGTTGAATACACACAATAGAAGTTTTTGAAATTCAATACACACAACATATTTTTGTTGATGGTTTGTTACATTTCGTGGCCAAACTGAAAAGGACAAGGGATGATTATTGTTTTTATGTGTGAGAAATGTGAAAGGCTAAATGTAAAAATTCTTCGAGTTATTTTTATTTTATTGCACATAACGTAGCTGCTGTTAATGACACATGAAATTCCCGTCAATTATTTTAAAACTCGTGAAAAGTTTAATGTCATTTTGCATGATTCATGACTATATTCGGCTCCTTTTCGATTTCGATGAATCTTTTCGAAATGTAGGCTATTTTTGTTAGAAATTAAAATAGATGTAGATAATGGTTTTAGAGATGTTTGATAATTTGGTTACCCGGCCCCTACCTGCACACTGGAAGAAGCAATAA
The DNA here is from genome assembly GCA_963921325.1 of Logfia minima. Classification (NCBI taxonomy): domain Eukaryota; kingdom Viridiplantae; phylum Streptophyta; class Magnoliopsida; order Asterales; family Asteraceae; genus Logfia; species Logfia minima. Next base: position 9,170,112 of record OY992774.1, on the reverse strand, counting down.
ATAAAACTGTGTACATGAAATATAGAAGCAGTTGGTAGGTTTGCTTTCTCGTGCTTTCTTTGTCTTTAATCATTTTATATTTGTCCTCTATCTGTGCTACTATCCAACTCTCTCACCTTCATTTATATTATACATATGCTTTCAATTCAATTCAATTCATTTCCCCATCAATGCTATACAGTACAATCACCTGTCTCATTATATATTTTTTGGTCCTATTTATAACTTATATAGTTACCACATATACTTTTTTCAGAATGATAAACATTCGCACATTCTAACTAGGCCTCTAAATGAATCGAACAAACAAGAAGGGAGTATGTTTGTGTTCGTTCATTAAGGTTTTACTGAACAAATGAGCGAACACGAACATATACATAAACGGATTTTCTTATTCATGTTAATTCATTAAGAAAATATGTTTGTTCATGAATATAAACGAACGCAAACGAATAAATACAAACTTTAATGCTTAATTACAAGATTAATGTATCAAATGAAACTTATAAAAACATTCATAATATGAATAACATTATCATAATAAAATAAAAGTGAAGTAAAACATCAAATTATATAGTTTATATATCATATATAGAATACATACAAATAAAACGTACGAACATCACTGAACGTTCAAGAACGTAATTGAAGGAACAAAAGATATGTTCATGATCGTTCATTTAACTAAGTGAACGAACATAAATTAGCTTATCGAATGATTCACAAAATATTCATTGAACGTTCAGTTCGTTCATAAACCTGATCTTATCCCACATATTATATATGGGTTTACAACATATATAATTGTTTAATATATTTCATCATGCTTATTTGTAGTATTAATATGCATCTTTGCCTAAAATAACATATTTGTTTTAAAAAAAAGTGTTCATTTATATTTTTATGAGGAGATAATGTAAGTTTTTATATGGTGGATGAAGATTTAAAGAATGCATGCAATACTGCTAACATGAGTAGTACAATATTACTACACAGCTAATGAGAAGTACCCTTGGCTTTATCAGAAGTCAGAACAAATGACTGTCTAGCACAAAGGTCCCATTCATTGTACTCCTTTATAATCATGATGAATTACTAGTATACTAGTATATGTCTTCATCTTTTGATCTTCACATTCAAATGTATATGAAAGTTACTTTCATCTGTAATTTTCATTTCACACTCATAGTTAAACTTACATGCATGCAAAGGTGAATTCTTGTACTTAAATTAATTAAATAGGCTTCATAAAGAACATATTGATTAACTCTAGTACTAAATTAGGAGTTCATAAAGATTGACATATTGCAAACAAACAAACAAGCATTAATGACAAGGTCAAAATGTATTCTTCACAAATGAAACATTGATCATTAATTGGTACCTCATAACCAAGATGTTAGACTAAAGGAAAGCCATGGCACTAGTCATGCATTGGTATGGTTAGAAGACTGTAATCAGTGTAATGTTTTCTTGGGGACTTGTTGCTTGTTGCGAACTAAATAAAACTTTGCCGTTCAAAAAAATCAAGAGTTTAGCCTAACTTGCCTTTTTGATTTATAGAAGTAGTACTTATAAATGTTTAAATTTGGTGTTTAGTAATTTTTAAGGTGCTTGTTCTATAGATGTCTTCACTATAATTACTAGCAACTTGTCATTTAACTTTAAGTAGCCTTAAAAAAACGTGGATTAATATACAGTGGTGATTGTTTGTGTATTGCAGGTGTCAAATTGGTTCATAAATGCAAGGGTCAGATTGTGGAAACCTATGGTGGAAGAAATGTATCAACAAGAGAGCAAAGAAGAATCAGAAAGTCATACTAATAGTCCTCATAATCATCAAGATCATGAAGATCAAGATAATGATGATAATGAACAAAATGAGGAACAACAAGAAGATAATATAGAAAACACTAAATACCATAATTATCAAAATCAATCCAATCCACCTTCTTCTGCCACGTCACAAACTCCGATGCCACCACCGCCACCTCACACCGCCACATCAACATACACAACCACCACCACAACATCAACACATGCAAAAAGATCCGATATCAATGACTCCGAAAACGACCCTTCACTTCTTGCAATCAATACACAACATTGTTATTCAGAAAAACAAGCTACTACTATGTCTACCTACTCATACTCAAACACAACCGGCGGTCTTGCCACAGTGGCACCACCACCTTCCTTTGATGCTGACACATGCCGACGTGGCAATATGATTGGTACTGCTGAATATAGGACCACAACAGCAGGAGAGGATGCTGCAGCTGACATTGGGTCAACACTTATAAGGTTCGGGACCACTTCTGGTGACGTGTCACTCACATTAGGGCTACGTCATGCCGGTAACCTGCCGGAGAAAACATCTTTTTTCAGTTAGGGACATTGGGGATTTAATTTATTACGCATTCGACCATATCATAAAGTGCCTAGCTAGCTTGTGGTCTAAATTAATATTCACTGATTATTTTTACTCCATTATTATACCTTGAATGTCATATTTCTTGTTTTTCCCTTTTACTATTTGTTTGAATATATTGAGCTATTTAAAAGAAATAAAATATAAAATCTAAACATGTATACCTCATAATTACTATCACACTGTGTTATTCTATTATTATCAGTATTAATTGATTAATTAAGTGTAAGTAAGTTGAACTCACGAATATTTGATTAAAAAAAAAAAAATTAGATGCTGCTAGAATAAAAATCTTGTTGATATTACTAATTGTTATTAAGAATATTTTGATATAAGTTCGAAGTATTATTTAAGAATTATTGTTGTCTAGTCAATTGAGAGGTTCTTTCTCTCACGTCATTTCGTCTGAGCTTTTATTTTCTTTTACCGAAGTTCATTCGGTCGATTAACACCTGTTAGCTCTTCATATTTTCTCAAGGAAAGCAACCCAACTCAATCTGTTAGGCAGTAGCGGCATTTGCTACATAATCTGCATCAGTTATATTAAAATTATTGTATTAGATTTATTACTTTCTTAAAAGAATTAGTATCACTCGATCTCATATAACACGCAAACACAACTTGATGCCATCTAAAGATATGATGATATTTGGTAGTTATCAATATAACTTTATTAGAAGTATAAAAAATATATATATATATATATATTCATTTTTGTATTAATTAAGAGAATGAATGAATGTTTAAGGTGCATCTTTTTTTCTCATCAACATGGAGGATTTGCAATAAATTGTGCAACTCCAAGGTGTATTTAATTGTGTATTATCTTTTATATTATGTGGACAATAATCAGAAAAATGAAATAAAATAAAGTGGGTAAGATCCACCAAACAGGACAAAAAGTTATCTTTTAAGGCAAGATCAAGAATCTTGGACGTGCTATCGATGCTGTTAAAACGTCGAAATCTAAAGGAGTCTGTTGCTTCAAACACCTGGATATTTATTAACAAATTTCACCATCAAGTTTCATGGTTTATCTATTGTTGTCATCAATGGTTATTGTTTTATTCTTACATTACGTACGTACGTGAAAGAGAAAGCTACCTAGTTACATATTTGATATTCCGGTTAATTTTTCTATTTGTATTTCAACAATAAATTGATTGTTGCAAGGGAGATAACTTAAGTGCTTTAACTAATTAATTTCCATTATATACGGGTTGTAAAAATTAAATTAAGAAGCTAAGAGTGTTGTAACAGGTGCGAATAGGGTTTGTCTAACATGTGTCAAGTGTTGTTAAGCTTCGTTTAATTCACTAAGCTTTCCAATTAAGTCATAAAAAACGTTTAACAAACTTTTTGATTTCCTTATTAGTTGTAGTTTATAATTTATGATATTCATGGAATTTTAAGTTTAATTAATCGGTATCAACATGTGGCATGATAGCAAGTACGGATCTGATCCTTTCTGCAGTGAAGAATCATGTTGAACGGGTATGTGAAGTCTTACAATGTAAAAGTGGCCCATAACAACATATCTTGACACTTTGAGATATTTATCCATTACAGGCATCAAGCTAGTTCAGAACACACATATCATCATCATCATCAATATATTATATATGTCTAACAAGATTCATAAAGCTGAGCCCTTTAAAGAAATGACAAGCATTGATAAGTCTAGTACAACCATATATCCAGGTGAAAGCAAGAGTCACACCGGAAAGGCAGTTAAATTAAAAAATAAAAATAAAAAAATAAGCCTCCATGAGTCGAACTGCGATTGAACCAACCGGTGGAAGCACTTTTTTAGGCCATATGGAGATTGGGGATTTTGCCCGTGCCTAAGTTAACCTAATTTCACAACTATGAACATATACATTACATCCCTATATAATTGTACGTAAACCTCACTCAAGTTTGTGTGTTAGTTAAGCGCTAATAAAAGTACTCTCTAATTCAATCATGGATTATGCTTGATCACACTGATCAAGTACACACACGATTAATCGTTCTGTTCTTTATTGATACATCTGCCCGTCCAATTTTAACTCATTTCATCCGGCGCCTTTATAAATGACGGGCTCTTTTATCACTTTAAATGGACTTTTTCATCACTTTAATTGATAATTTGTGTACTAGTGTTAATTCAATATCTTCTTTCAAAAGTCTGCTCCTTGCCTTCATCTCACATGTGGCACCAACACATGTTCAAAAATGAACAAATTACAGAAGTAATCAAGAACAACACACGGAATCACAAGAACTTTCTTTCAATATAACTACACACGGACTAACCGGATTTACATCCAAAAACAAGACCAAAAGTATAATCCTCACAACAACCAAAAACACTCAATGATCAATACACTAATAGGTGAAGACCATTCACACACTTAACTACTTATCAGTACCAAAATGATACAGGCACAATGAACATATACTGAGAGAAGTATCTCAACCACAGGGACAATACAAATACAGATACAATACCAAAAGTTATTAACTAAAACAGAATAATAAATAACTTATATATTTCCTTTACTTAGAAGCTAAATTACAACTTTGGTCCCTGAACTTTCCAGGATAACACAACATACTTGCCTTCTTTATTTCTTGCAATATAAAACTCAACAACAACCTTTTATTTATTTATATACTTACCACAATTTATAATAAACAACAAACAACCATAATTGGATTGATATATTTAACACCCCTCCTCAATCTGATTATGGAACAAACTAAACATTTTTAACTTCTTGCACAAAAAATCATGTTGTAAAGAAGGTAAGCTTTTGGTAAACAGATCTACAGTATTATCAGCAGATGCAACCTTAACAGTTTCTATAACACCTTTACTAATTTTTTTCTCTAACAAAATGTAAGTCAATTTCAAAATGTTTTGTTCTTTCATGAAAAACTGGGTTGGCTGTTATTTGTATAGCAGAACTATTGTCAATATATACTTTAACTGGAATGAGCCTTTGAATATTAAAATCACTTAATAATTTTAAAACCCATATTATTTCACAAGTAACAGATGCTAAAGCCCTATATTCTGCTTCTGCAGATGATCTAGAAATAGTGGCTTGTTTCTTGCTTTTCCAAGATATAAGTGATCCATTTAAAAAAACATAATATCCTGTTACAGACTTCCTTATCATCATGGACTTACCCCAATCAGAATCAACATAAGAATGTAAGCTCAACTCAGAATTTTTTGTAATTAACAAACCCTTACCTGGATCACCTTTCAAATACCTGAGAATTCTGAAAGCATGTTTCAAGTGTGACTTTAAAGGAGAATGCATGAACTGACTTAATACATGCACAACATAACTAATGTCAGGCCTGGTTAAAGTCAGATATATTAGTTTACCAATAAGTCTCTGATATTCATTTACATTTTCCAACTCAGGATCATTATCTGTCTTATATTCTCCAGTAAAGATTACCAAATTAGCCTCCATAGGAGTTTGTGCAGGCTTGCAGCCTAGCAAACCAAACTCACTAAGAAGCTCAAGGCAATACTTTCTTTGAGTAAGACATAGACCCTGTTTAGATTGAAGAACCTCAATACCCAGAAAATATTTAAGGTTTCCCAAATCTTTTATCATAAACTTTGAGCTTAAGAACTTTTTAACTTTATTAACTTCACTTAAATCATTTCCAGTAATAACAATATCATCTACATATACCAACAAAGCAATAAAAACAGTATCCACATTTTTAATGAATAAAGAATAATCATTTTTACTTTGATCAAATCCATTTTCAACTAAAGAGGCTGTTAGTTTTTCATTCCATTTCCTAGGTGCTTGTTTTAATCCATATAAGGATTTTAACAATTTACACACCTTAGAACTAGCCTGATCATAATATCCAAGAGGTAGTGACATGTAAACTTCTTCATCAAGTTCACCATACAGAAAAGCATTGTTTATATCTAACTGAAACAGACCCCAGCCATTATGAACAGCTATATTAATTAAGCATCTCACAGTATCCATCTTAACTACTGGACAGAAAGTCTCATCAAAGTCAATTCCTTCCCTTTGACTGTATCCTTTAGCTATAAGTCTAGCTTTGTATCTGTCTATTTCTCCATTAGACTTATATTTAATTTTATACACCCATTTACATCCTATTGGCTTCCTATCCTTTGGCAAATCTGTTACTTCCCAAGTACCATTTCTATGCAATGCTTCCATCTCAGAGTTCATGGCTTCAACACAATTAGGGTCTTTACAAGCATCCCAATAAGTACTTGGTTCCACATATTTGTTTAAGGAGGAAACAAAACACAAATTCTCAAAAGTCAATTTAGAGTAATTAACCACTTTATTCAGATCATACTTAACTTTACTATTAACTACAAATTCACTAAACTTTTTTGGAAAAACAGTTTCCCTATTAGACTTTCTAACACTAGTATCAGCAGGACCAATATCAACTTGAGTTGGTGTATTATTAGCAGTGTTAGAATTGCCCTCAAGAATAACATGATCATCAGATGGGGTTGCAGTATGTGATCCTTCATTCTGTAGATCATTTGACCCATCAGAATGTTGACCACTACTACCATCACCTTCTGTTAGGTCTATCCCTTCATCATTGGGACTTGTAGAGTCATCTAGATTATTTAGGTCAAAGAAATTCAATTGATTTGTATCAGTTTGTGGAACCTCATTAATAACAGACTTTGTTTTGAAAGGAAGAATATTTTCATAAAATCTAACATCTCTTGAAAAAACAACAGTTTTAGTATCAAGACTATACAATTTGTAACCCTTTTTTACATTTGAATACCCAATTAAAACACATTTTTCAGACCTGCAACTAAACTTATCATTATTATTCAAACAAGTTGCAAAACACAAACATCCAAAGACTCTAAGGTGGGACAGACTTGGTTTCTTTTTATACACCAACTCAAATGGACATTTGCCTCCTAATACAGAAGATGGTAACCTATTTATCAAACAGGTTGCAGTTAGAACACAATCACTCCACATATAAAGAGGAATCCCCCTTGAAACATAAGAGCTCTTGCAACATTAAGCAAGTGCCTATGTTTCCTCTCAACCACACCATTTTGTTGTGGTGTATAGGCACAAGATGTCTGGTGTATCATTCCATTTATAAGAACAAAGTTATTCATTTTGTGATTTAGAAATTCTGTCCCATTATCACTTCTAAGAATCTTAATAGATGTATTAAACTGATTTTTGAGTAAATGATAGAAGGTTTCAACATTATCAAAGACTTCTTCTTTTGATTTAAGCAAAAAAACCCACACTGCCCTAGTAAAGTCATCTACCACAGTTAGAAAATATTTGTAACCTTCCTTACTTTGAACTCTATAGGGGCCCCACACATCTAAGTGGATCAATTCACCTAATGAGTTTGAGGTATGGTCACTGAGGGGAAAAGGTTCCCTTGTTTGTTTAGCTTTGTGGCAGACTTCACAAGGGACAGACACATCAGAGACTGTCATATTAAGATCATTTTCTAAAATTTGTAAAACTTGATCAGCAGGGTGCCCAAGTCTATTGTGCCATACAGATTTAGAGAGAAAATTAAGCTTGACATTTCCTAACAATGACTTAGTACCTAAAGCAACTCCATTGAACATATAAAGACCATCTGACTGGTTACCAATCTCCAGAGTATTCTTTCTGATCAAATCCTGAATATAACAGTGCATTTCATCAAATCCAACAAACAATTTGCTATCTCTAGACAAACAATACACTGAGAGTAAGTTTACACAGTATTCTGGAACTACCAGTACATCATATAAGGTAATATGTGCATTTAATTTTAGTATACCAATTTTGTATACTTTGGCCCTGGTGTCATTAGGGTGGCCCACTTTTAAGTTTAGGTCAGAAACATCAACTGTATTTATAAAATCTTTATCAGAATTTGTCATGTGTTGGTTTGCACCAGAGTCAATGATCCACCCATAATTGAGATTATTAGGGTTACAGGTTTGATTTGCAACAAAGAATCTCTTGAAGTTTGAGTTGAATATTACATTATTATTATAGAAATTACCTGACATATTAGATATAGAATGTTTATGCACAGGTTTGTCATCAAGCAGGCTCACCAATCTTGAGAACTGTTCTTTTGATAGTGAGAATGGTGGAACTGCACTAGTACCCCTTTTTTAAAAATTCTGTGGATAACCAACTATTTCAAAACATTTTTCAACAGTATGATTGGTCATCCCACATTTTGTACATTTAAGATTTGGGTTTCTGGGTGGATATCCAATTATTTCAAAACACCTCTCAATTGTGTGACCATTTCTGTTACATTTACTACATTTAATATCACTAGACATTTTTGGTTTAAAATTGTTGGAATAAAAAGCAGACGATTCACCAGTGGAACCTTTTATTTTTGTATTAGAACCTCTATGTGATTCTTCCCTAAAGATTATTGCAAAAGCAGTTTTTACATTTGGTAGAGGATCTCTTGTTAAAATGTTACTTCTTATTGGCTGATATACATCATCTAACCCCATTAAAAACTGCAAAAGTTTCAACAATTGAGTGTGCTCCTGAAATTCTTTAGATGCATTACATGTACAAGTAGGTAGTTTTAGCAATACATCATACTGTTTCCATAATGAGTTAAGTTTGTGATAATAATCAGATAGAGACAGACCATTCTGAGTAACAGAATTTATTTTATGATGTAAATTGTAAACTACTGACCCATCTACTTTATCATATGTTTCTTTTAATTCATCCCATGTTTCAGAAGCTATTTTAGAGAAAATTTGACTATGATACAACTCATCAGACATTGACCCAAGAATCAAAGACAACACAACTGCATTGCACCTTTTCCCACTGTTTTCCTAACACTTCATTAGTTAAAGATTTTTTGAAAGTTCCATTTATAAAACCAATTTTATTTTTAGTTTGTAATGCTAATTCCATAGCACAAGACCAGGACCTATAATTTTCTGTTCCAATCAGTTTTAAGTTTATTAGAGGTGTACTGCTAATATCACTAGCATGAAGATAAAGAGGAGCACCAAAGTCCAACTTACTGATCAGGGTATCTTCCTGATCTTCCATTTCAAACAATTTTGTTAGTCCAAAATTATCAGTCAACCACTCAAGCATACAATCTTTTTCAGATAAAACTTTAACAACACACAACCAGTTTATAAGATTCCTTTAAAGAGATCCAACAATGCTTGATCAGGTTTCCTTAAAACCTCATAGGGTCAAGGTCAAGAGTTGGGCAAGGTGGATCTTCTTTAATAGAACACAGATTTTTAGAGAAAAGAACAAAAGTAAGAATTTAAACAGATAGAAAACACAAATAGCACACAAAGAATCTCGTCTATAGGCCAAGTGTGAAATTCAAGGGGCAGTTGATCCTTGTAAGCACATAAACGCCTTGAACCAGGGACTTGCTACTGAAACGAGTAGGAGAAGACTTACAGAGTAATCCAAGTATATTCACCTTGTTTCAATAACCACAGCAGCGGAAGACAACAGTGATATATATATATATATATAATATATACCAAATTTTAATTTCCAAAGAAATCCCCAAATTCGCAAAATTAGGGTTTCTGTTTGAAACCCTAAAATTCCAAAAATAATCCCAGATCTAGCCCACACAGACCAAAGATTGTCAAGAACAAGGTTCAGTTCTTAAGATTTGTCTCAAGAACGAACAAGAAAATCAGATTTAGGTACGAACCCTAATTTTAGACAGAGCAACAATAGGTGTTGAGCGACTTGCTCTGATACCATGAACAAATTACAGAAGTAATCAAGAACAACACACGGAATCACAAGAACTTTCTTTCGATATAACTACACACGGACTAACCAGATTTACATCCAAAAACAAGACCAAAAGTATAATCCTCACAACAACCAAAAACACTCAATGATCAATACACCAACAGGTGAAGACCATTTACACACTTAACTACTTATCAGTACCAAGATGATACAGACACAATGAACAAATACTGAGAGAAGTATCTCAACCACAGGGACGATACAAATACAGATACAATACCAAAAGTTATTAACTAAAACAGAATAATAAACAACTTATATATTTCCTTTACTTAGAAGCTAAATTACAACTTTGGTCCCTGAACTTTCCAGGATAGCACAACATACTTGCCTTCTTTATTTCCTGCAATATAAAACTCAACAGCAACCTTTTATTTATTTATATACTTACCACAATTTATAATAAACAACAAACAACCATAATTGGATTGATATATTTAACAAAAAAAAATCCTTAATTTGCCCCCTACTCACAGTTTGTCATCATCACTAACTTTTAAACCTTTTACAATTATTTATTTAGGTGTAAGATGCGTAGCGTAGTAATAATAAAATTACCAATAATAATAACAAAAACAATAGTAGTAGGTTAACAACATATTTTGGCTATTCGAGTGATTTTAAAGTTATTATAGTGTGGAATCAGTAGAGCAACTGTGTTTTGAGGAGAAGGAGAGGTAAACGATTTTAACCGTTGATTTCTATAATTAATAGTTGAGATTCACCTCATCAAAATGTAAAATGCAGTGTGCATGCAAAATACAGCATTGTGAATTTAGGCCGTTCATCACAAAAATCATCAATTGAGATCGCATGCCTCTCTTTTCACTCAAAATACAGTTAACCCTCAATACTTTATTCATTCTCATTATTTATCATTAAACTAAAATATCGTAAAGTAACCAACTGGGCTAGCTCAGTTGGCCACCAAGGGTATCCTTGGGGAGGTTGTTTCCTCATGCGAGAGGTCTCAGGTTCGAGTCTCTCCATGGGGGTTTTCCTTCTTGGTGGGAATTTGTGAGGTTCTGCCCCATAAATGCGTCGATTCGAGGCTGGTAGGGACTACCTTCTGGGTAAGTACTGTGGAATCGAATCAGTAACTATAGTCGTGACCAACTCGCCATTCAAAAAAAAAATATCGTAAAGTTCTACTATCTAAAATCTTTATAAAAAATTTAGACCTTTAGCTGAAAAGTTTTCGTTGATCACATATCGATAGCCCTTTCTCTCCCTTTTTTGTCATAAGGCATGGTCTGACTCTAAATCATTCATATGTTTAGGTCCCTACTAACTATAATTCGTAAACTATACAATGACTATTTGAAATTTTTTTGAAAAGTATATAGCAAAGTAAAAACAAAAAAGCCCTTACTAAGTAATTCTGATTAAACGTGAACTATATGAAGATGGGAAATCGTCAATATATCCTTTGAAAATGGAGCCGTTCAAGGAAACTAGCTGACATACCAAAACAAATAACATCAACATTAAATATTTCATTTAGAGTATGTATTTTGGGTGAAGAATCCAGAGTATATATTTCATCTAAAAATAAAGTCAAACTTAATCCTTTGAATGAAAAGTCAAAACTTATTTTTATTTACACTCGGTAAAAAGAAATAATATTTAACTTTCTTATTTAAATATAAAGTCAAAATGACATATCCTATAAAAGAAATATATCAGTATTTCATTTATATAGAGTTAAAACTTAAAATTTTGAAAACAATTTCATCTATAATCACTACACAAACCAAAATCACACTTACATATACATAACTGTATATCACTATACATATAAATATAATTTTCAAATTAAAGTCAAATGGTACTTCAACTGCCTTATTAATTTTTAATGATAAATTAATCTCTTCATGTGTATTTGAAATATATATTTTTTACCTTTTTTTATTTTAAAAAGACAAGTACTCACAAATTATGATACTTTATGAGTAATTTTATTTTCAGCTAAATTTATACGTATTTTTTATATACTGAATGTTCATCGTTTTTTTCACATCGACATATGAATATAATATCTATAATGTATTAGTTAATCTTAATTTCATAATTTAAGCACTATGTCAATTTTAGACTAAGTAATTTCTTAATCCTAATGTCAAGAAGAGAATATGCATTTATGGATTTAAGAACATATAAGATTGACAAGTAAAAATCTGATCTCTAACTAGTATTGTGATGTTCCATTTCTTCTCCAAGATACACACTTGATATCCTCTTCTATCGATGGGACTAGAATACGTATGAGAAAAAAACTTGTGTTCTTGCAGGGAAAGTGAAGCCTTTATAGGCATTAATTTGACGGTTTTATGGCAGTTTCTTGATGGAAGAAACTGCTCTCATAACTGCCACTAAATGCCTTCTTAATCTATACATAATTCTTATTATAATACAGATCAAACTTTATTTAGTAACTTATATTTATATAGATAAATATCTTACTAATTACTAATATTAATAAATCTTGATAGTTGAATATCATATACATAGACATATATATCTAAATCTATCAAGGAACCTTACATTCTCCCATTGAACTAGATATTATATTAAAGCAATTCAATGAATCAACCATCCTAAAGTGTTCACTAGATTTATTATCTGTTACTTTGATCCTCCTCAAAGTTCTGTCAGCAAAATCTAATACATCAGACTATAGAAGCTTATTACTCAATCAAATTGTGTAGGCTACCATAATCATGATGCAACAAATTTAACCACATGAACTACCCCAAATGTATAGCATTTAGGTCAGTATATAATACAATGGTCTTAAAAATGTTTAATATTATCGCTCAAGTTTGCTACAGCTACCAAGATTCTCATCTTGATATCATAATTTGTACAACCTTAGTGAAGCAACTTAAGTGACAAATCTAAATAACATAATTGTTTTACAGTAGTACCTTAATCATCAATATTTCTTAGAATCCCCATGTTCTTGACATGTCTTTTAAAACACTCCACAGCCAATGCCTTTGTTAATGGATCTGCCAACTGTACCTTTGTGCCAATCTTTCGGACTTCAACTTCACCGGCTCTAACATTTTCCCTTACAGAGAAGTATTTTACATCTATATTTCTGGACCCAGAACTTCTCTTGTTGTTTTTAGTGAAGAAAACAGTAGCAGCATTGTCACAATAAATAGTGAGTGGCCTTGCTATAGAGTCTACAATTTTCAAACCAGCAACAAAATTCCTTAGCCAAGTTGCATGAGACATATCCTCATAAATTGCAATATATTCGGCTTGAAAAGTAGAAGTCGCAGTCAATGATTGTTTGCTCGTTTTCCATGACACTGCACCACCAGCTAGCATAAAGACGTATCCAGATGTGGATTTTAGATCGTCATAATCTTGCCTGTAAGATGCGTCAGTGTAGCCCTCTACCTTTAACTCTTGATTATCTAATCTTTTATAGATCAAAACATAATCTTTCGTCCCTCTCAAATATCTTAATACTTTCTTTCCTACTACCCAATGTGAATGACCAGCATTAGATTGAAACCTGGACAACATATTTACCGCAAATGCTATATCAGGTCTGGTACAAACTTGTGCATACATCAAACTCCCCACAAGCCTTGCATATGGAATTTTCTCTAAGCTTTGTCTTTCGAAGTCGTTTTGTGGGCACTGTCCCTTATGTAACTTATCTCCTTTCGAAATGGGGGACTCACCACTTCTACAATTTTCCATTTTGAATCTTTGCAATAACCTATCGATGTAAGTTTTCTGTGATAATCCCAGAACACAATTGCTTCTATCTCTTAAAATTTCAATACCCAACACATAGTGTGCTTCACCCATGTCTTTCATATCAAAATTCTTTATAAGGAATGTCTTTGTTGATTGTAGCAGCTTCATATCACTTGCGGCTAGCAAAATATCGTCTACATATAAAATCATAAATATCAAGCTGCTCCCACTGGTCTTGTAATAAATGCATTCATCTAGCTTATTCTCCTCGAAACTAAAAGTTGTAACCACTTTGTCAAATTTTAAATACCATTGTCTAGAAGCTTGTTTCAAACCGTAGATAGATTTTCTTAGGCGACATATCTTATCGTCTTCTTTTATAAATCCTTGGGGTTGTGACATATAAATTTCTTCCTCCAAATCTCCATTCAAGAATGCCATCTTGACATCTATTTGATGTAGTTCAAGGTTAAAATGTGCTACTAACGCCATAATGACTCTAAATGCATCTTTGGTTGATACGGGTGAAAATGTTTCATTATAGTCCATTCCTTCTCGTTGATTATAACCCTTAGCAACTAATCTAGCTTTATACCTTTCAATCTTCCCATTTGCATCCCTTTTTGTCTTAAACACCCACTTGCAACCAATTGGTTTGATAGAGTTTGATTTCTTAACCATAATCCAAACTCCATTTGTTGACATGCTTGTTAACTCGTTTTCCATAGCTGCTAACCACTTCTCCCGATTTATAGATTCCATGGCCTCTTTGAAATTTTTCGGGTCATTATCTTCTCCCAAATCAAACTCCATTTCATACACATAGTAATCACTCAATATTGCTGGCCTTCTCTCCCTGGCAGACCTTCTGAGCGGGATTGTGTCTTGTAGTTGTTCTTGTTATGGTGACATGACGTCTTCATGTTGATCCATGTTTTCAACTTCCATGGTATTACTTGAATTACTACCTTGTTGTGTTGGAATTGAGGGCATATGATCATTTGTTAAATGCGTATTTTCAATGACAGCAGGTTGCTCAAAAGTAGGATAAATAAACCAGTCGTCAATAGCCACATTCATTTCCTTCAACTCGATGGAAGTGTCAATTCCTTGTAGAATGTTTTTATTCCCTTATGCTTCCCTGTCCGTTGAACCTCATCCTTATTAGTTTGTTCATCAAAAATCCAATCTCAGCCTTGTCTGATACCTTATATTTTTCTGCAATTGAATTAAAATACACCTTAGCAAGATCTGCATCAGGTATACCCCCTTTTACTGCATCTGTCATGCACTTCTTCATATAGATGAGGACCATCTTGTTGTGTTTAGTCCATTGCTTGTATTTTTCAGCAACTTCTTTTGTAGCATCAGATGGCGGTACTAGTGGTGGGTCTTCTTTCAATACATGATCAAAGTCCAGAATTCCCAGGTTTAGTTCAATGTCTTCCTTCCACTTCTTGTAGTTTACACCATTTAATGGTGGGAAATTGACAATACTCATAGAGTATTGTCCTGCAATGTCATATTGATGCTTAAGGAATTAGTTATATAATCATATATAACCAAAATCTTAACAGTCCCAAAATGCTTGATCATATGCATTTAAAATTTCCTTACAGAATTTTGGTAAACAACATGCAATACATGTCATAAAGTACATGTTCAATCAAACCATTAATTCTAATTACAATACCAAAATTGAACGAACTTCTATGGAAGCATTTGCAATTTTAGATTGTTTCATCATATATATATTTACTGGAACTACTATGGTAGCATGCAATGAATGTAAATATAAATGCAGTCTCTTAATCTGCATAATAAGGATTTTATTTATAACCACTTTGGTAGTATTTGAATATGTATTCATGGTTACTATGGTAACACTTGAATCAGATTAAGAAGAAAAGAAATCTATAATAAACTATGCATATGAGTATATGTCTTCTCAATATAACGGAAATATAAAAAACAATTTTGGATTATCAGTTCAAATTGCATATGTAATAATGACAAATTACTAATCTAAACTGATCATAGATTGCTCTTATATCACTATTAGTTAATCTTAATTTCATAAGTTAAGCACTATGTCAATTTTAGACTAAGTAATTTCTTAATGCTAATGTCAAGAAGAGAATATGCATTTATGGATTTAAGAACATATAAGATTGACAAGTAAGAATATATCTCTAACCAGTACTGTGATGTTCCATTTCTTCTTCAAGATACACACTTGATATCCTCTTCTATTGATGGGACTTGAATATGTATGAGAAAAAAAACTTGTGTTGCTGCAGGGAAAGTGAAGCCTTTATAGGCATTAAATTGACGGTTTTATGGCAGTTTCTTCCATCAAGAAACTGCTCTTACAACTGCCACTAAATGCCTTTTTAATCTATACATAATTCTTATTATAATACATATCAAACTTTATTTAGTAACTTATATTTATATAGATAAATATCTTACTAATTACTAATATTAATAATTCTTGATAATTGAATATCATATACATAAACATATATATTTAGTTCTATCAAGGAACCTTACATAATGTACCCGTATATATTAATTAATATAGTGTTTATTTGATAAAGATGTATCGTTCAAATCAATTTTGTAATGGTTAACCACTTTTTTATTAATTTACATATTATTTCGCCACGTGACGTGAAGTATCTGCTATCGATATTTAAGAGATACCCAAAAGGTATCAAATTAATAAATTTAGGATTCCAATATCCAAACAGATTACAATCGAGAAGACTTCGGCACAGTTACAATCATTTTTTTCTTGGTGGCCCTAGCCCAATATCGCTGTCACGAATATGACAAATGCTTAAAACCATGGATCTATCCACGTATTAACTGACATGACAACCCAACCAACAAAGTAAATTTATCGGGGAGCGAAAAGATGTGATACAATGTCTTTTGAAAACTATTTGACGTGATCATCTTACTTCTCGAAATGGTAAATAAATTGATAAGTTTAAAAAGATAATTATCATTTTGAGTGGTGGATATTTTTTTTATTTTTGTATATATATAATTTATTTATAAAAGTAAAAAGTATTTAAATGTGATTCTAATTTTCAGTGTGATGATTACGGGTAAAAGTTGATTGAATTATAGTTTTAATACGAAAATGATGTGATATAATGTATCAAGCTTTTTTCAGAGTGATTAAGTGATCACTCCCATTACTCTTACTAAAAGATGATATTCAAGATTATAAAATATGTTACTCTCGGTTACTTTTGAATTTTTGAGAGGACGATATTAGATATGTAAAAAGAAGAACTAATGAAAAACATCTTATTTAACTAAAAGAAAATGACAAATACAAAATTCTGACTAAAAATGATTTTAATTAGAGCAAGTAGTTTTAGTCTAAACTTTCAAAAATGCGCCTTAATAGACTATTTTGTATTAATATTGGGCTTACTGAACTCCTTTTTTTTAATGGGTCATAATGGACGTCTATCTTTCTCACTTCGAGTACAGTGGGCGAATAGGTGGATGAAACTAAAATTTCATTATTTTCAAATGGTAAACCATACACTACAATACTATTATACTATTTTAATAATAATGATAAAATACTCAAAATATAACAAATGCAAGTATTTATAAATAATATTGATTATGTATAAATTTTACATATTATTTCGCAATTTTCATTGTTTTTAAAACATAGTAATCATATTTTTTTACAATTTTATTTTTAATATCTTTTTGAAGTTAACTAAGATACATAACCTAATAAATTCATATTGAAACTAAAATTAAGTCACAAAATTTTTTATTTATGAAAGCCCGTTTTAACCCAAACGCATTATACTCGAATACCATTTTAATTTAATTGCCCGCATCGACCCGCTCGCCTATTTCGACACCTCTAATTTTAATTTGAATGCTTAACAATGTTAAGTTGTACTTTACGGAGTTTAAATTTTTAAAAGTTTTGTTGTCGGTGGTTAAACTTAAGGTGACATGATTTATGCATGTAAACTCTTTGTTTGACAGCGTTATGGTTGTAGTTAACAAAAACTTAAACTAAATAAGAAGTAACTTTTTTAATTATCTCGTTATTACCGTTTGTTGTTGTTTTACCATGCATGTACTAATTTTTTAGGCCAATTTAGTAATACATGTTAGAATAACTGTCCAATGGTCCAACTATTTTCTTCCGCACACCAGGGGGTCAGGTGTTGTCCTATAAAGTCACTTGCAAACTTTTCACATTATGGATTATTTTATAAATACATTTCAAGATATTTATTTGTTTGTAACATTTTAAAGCTACACAAATAATGAAGTGAAAAAGAAGAATAATAATGGAGGTATGGTCTTGTGTAGAAGGACCACATTCTTGGTTTTAAAGATAAGAGTGCGCATGCATTTGTACACCATCTTACAAACTGGACCACATTCCTCATTTTGGTCCTGTCTTTAAAATCCCATAAACTCCAAAACTATAAAGTTTAAAACTTTGTAATGCATATACATAAATTTCATATACCATTGAATTAATAAAACTTTCATAAGTAACAAGCATATCA
Source organism: Logfia minima (assembly GCA_963921325.1). Classification (NCBI taxonomy): domain Eukaryota; kingdom Viridiplantae; phylum Streptophyta; class Magnoliopsida; order Asterales; family Asteraceae; genus Logfia; species Logfia minima. Next base: position 9,151,549 of record OY992774.1, on the reverse strand, counting down.
AACTAAATCCGAATTCTCAAACACAAATCGATAAATGAAAATTTCACACGGTTACATATTTGTTACAAACACTCAGATCCACGAACGATTTAATCCAACGGTTGAGAGTTACCTTGTTCCATGTACGGTCTCACAAACGTCCTACGCCACCATACCTCAAACGCTTTTTGAAGATTCGGGCAGTTATCGCCCGCTTTCAAGAAACTGCTTAACCACCCGAGTAATATAATCTGCTGATCCTCGAGTGGGAGTGTTAATATAGTCCTCCCAATTCCTTCCTCCACAACTTTTCGATCAAAAGACTTGCAGCCGTGTTGTAACCAGCTATAATCATCGATCAGTGGCTGTAACCAAGTCTTTAGCAGTAAATGACGCGTGTCTTTACTGGGCATGACTTCACCTTTTCCAATGCCAACAAATATTCTCGCAGTAATACAGCTAATGTGGTGACGGTTTACTATAGGAACGTTAGGGTGCAGCCCAGCTAGTTCTTGCTGGCTGGCCCACATGATCGCGTACTCGTCTGCTGAGTGTCTGTCGGCTAATATATCAAGTAGCCATGAGAGGTTATCAGCTTCCAAAACCATTTGTTTGACTACCGGGCCCGTGAGCTCCATGGGCTGTTGACTAAACTCGGGTTGGGCCACTTGTCGAAATAAAAATAATAAAGAACCCAAACAGGTTCTACACGAGGCGTAAATGGTGTCGTTACAGAGGTCGCCTGATGTTGATGAGCTGCTACTGTTTGGAACAGACTTGTTATTCTCTCTTAAAAGTTTTAAGACGATTGATTTCATTTCGCGACGTCCTTTTTCTTCGCTGCTTTTGAGGACGAGTTGGAGGACATGAGAGAGGGTGTCTTTAGGGGGTTTGGAAACGTCGGATGCGACCCGTTTTAGTATCGGGCTGACCTTAATGCCTTCACTTTGCAGATGTAGAACGGATGACACTACGCGTTCTTCTTCTTCTTCACCTACCCATGGGACTGCCTCCAGGAAATCTAAACATGATTCCATGCAAGTTTTGAACCCGAGTTGCTCTGCAACCTACAATTAGTTTCAAAAGATTGTGTAAATTATAGAAAGTTGACTAGCGTTAAAGACTATTTTAGCCATCAACCTATCCGGCTTTTACCAATCCTGACAATCAGTACAGAAAGTATAGTTTCTAAAACAGGAAAACTAAGCACAAAATCCGTAGTAAAGATCAATTAAGAGGTAAGCCTCACTGATCCAATTAATCCAGGCTGCTTATTTGGCTCACTATTTCAATTAGTAACTACAAGTTGAGGTAACTTGTAGTTATCAAAATCACTCAGCTAAGTATATACTTCAAGGGAATCTATACAAAAATTGAAAAAAAAAAAAAAAAAAATAGTAATTGTATCAACGCTGCAATTAAAAGGTAGAAAAGTAAATGCATCATCACAGTTGGCAGACGCAGTAGATTTTCCCTGTTCAGGTTATGCGGGGAGGGCGAGTATTTTTTATTCAGATGTACGCGGCCTAACCGGGGTATAAATGCATCATCATAGCATAGTATCCAAATTTTCTTATCTTAAGAGAAGCTAAATATAAGTACATCACGTACAGTTAAACAAATCTCCATTCCCCGCATGTTATAATTATTTTTGGATGCTGTTAGTATATGATAGTGATGACGCATTTACTTTTCTAACTTATCATTGCACCATTGATGCAATTACTAAAAAAGAATTTGTATAGATTCCTTCAAGTATATCCTTAACTCAACACGAAGTATTAACTGAAGTAGTGAGCCACATTAGTGGCCCGCGGTAATTGTATCGGTGAGGCTTAATTAATAAGGATCTCTTAAATAATCTTTAATGATGATTTTGTGTTTACTGTTTAGTTTCCTATTTTAGCAACTATACCTTCTGCACGTCACCAGCTTCAAGATTGGTATAAGCCTGTAAATCCCTTCTTAGGTGATTAAGGATTAGGTCACTCATAATCATTTGCCTGGCTCCATTTAACCCGTTTTAGAACACTGCTAACTTTCATGTCCGAATTTAATCCTAAGTTGGGTAATTATGCAAATTTACTAGCGTCACACTACTTCACCAATTATGCAAATTTATACTAGTAACTAACAATCTAAATGATACCATAAGGACTACAAGCAAATTGTCATCATTATGCCACCAAAAACCTACAACAGTCTCAATTTACATTGAATGAAGTCAGAAACCATGTGCAGTTCTATGAATCCACACCATCCATCCACTAACATTAACATTAAGATGAAGTTGTCACTTCCAACTTAACTTTCCTCTATACAGATATGATGAAGATTCGTATATCTATTTTTAGCAAATGGTTAAATTGTTCTAAACATATCGTCTTTAATTTCCTTTTGTGACTTGTAAAACTCTTTACTATCACAAAAAGATGCCGTATTGTCATCAAAGTTTTACTATCACAAACTTCCGAGTCAACCGATCATCACTCATCCAACTACTTAAATTTATTGCAGTAACTCATTGGTCAAAAAGACAAATAATATCTTCCATCATCACCTCATTTTCACTCAGAATCAATGTGAACAGAGGGCATCCAAACTACATTATCAGGCAGACTGCATACCTTTTAATACTATTTAAAGCAGTCACAATCCACTACAGAGGTGGCCTTTTGACACTTCAAAAATAAGTATCTTGGGTATCATTAGATATCAAATTACATCCTACATTCACACGGCATGATTATAGGAACATAACAGATAAATGGAACCATATACTTGAGTTTAAGCATAGAAAGGTGTTCGGATTTGCATTTTCAAAGTGATCGTCTGATTATTGCAACGTCAAGTCGCAATTACTGGTTTCTAGTTTAGGTAGCTACATTTGCTTATGTTTATCCGAGTATTTAAAGGTCACATAATCCGTTTGATTAGTTGCAAAAGATGATTATCAAATGACGAGTAAATTTACATATATACTCATTACTTTATGTGATAAGGAGGTGTTTCCGTGTTTGGCATTGAGTTTTGAAAGTGATTATGTGATATGTAACGATCAGAATGAGATAATCTTTAAGAGAACAAGCTGCAGTTGATAGTGTTTGGATGTGCACTGTTTTTGAACTTATGATATTCAGATTAACATCCATTGTCTGAGTGTAATTCAAATCTTTTAAGGATTTCAATGTAAAATGGCCCCTACTTTTATGGAATAACTAAAAGAGTGGTATTGCCTACTTCTATATTAATTATCCAAAACTGATTATTTGATCCATAAGTAACCAAATAATCAGAATCCATTTCAGTAACCCAAAGTCCCAAACACTGGAAAACAACTTATCTACGACTCAAAATCACAATCAGAAAATTACTTTTAGATCAAATAGAATATTCATAACCTCAAGCACATAGAACTAAAGTAAGATCTAAGTTCAAAAGGAATCTTAATTCAATCAAATATCAAACTAAGAAACAGAAATACAAGCATCAAGAAATTACCTTAAGGATATGAAGCACGCGCGAAACACTTTGTTTGATCAACCTCTGCTTCAATTCCTTGCAATACATCAGCCCCACAGTCTCAACATACGTTTCAACATCCTCACAATCATCGACTTCAATAGTATTGAAACTCGGATGCTGTGCCAATAACTTGGCCGCGAAAAACGTACTATTCTCCTCGACAACATTTTTATGAACACTCAATTTCACAATAAACCCTTGTCTACCCATTAACACTACTTTCAAATCACCTGTTCCAGGTTCACCAAATTCAATAGACACCTTTCTTGGCAAATTTTCAGTATTCGGTCTCATAGCTGTCCTTTGAGCCACTACAGATGCACCAAGAGTAGGTGATTCAAACCCATTTTTCCTTTGATCATCAAGAACAACATTTTCCGACTTTGAAGATGCAGCTGATGGTTTTTTATCAGCTTCAGGTGAATGTTTTTTGTGATTAGAAGAATTCTTGGTAGCTGGAGATGTTGATGATGATTTGGGCTTGTTTAAAGGGTGTTGTTGCTGTTGTGCTTTTAGGGTTTTTTGAAACATAACAGGTGAAGGACAACACCAAAATCCTTCTGGGGTTACAGCTATTGGTACATTCCTAATCTTGGTTTGCCCCTTTGTTATTCTAATATCACCCATTTCATTACACTTCAAACATCAACTAACCCCAAAAAGGAAGACATGGAAATTGAGGAAATATACAAAGGATTAAAACCCACAAAAAGATTTCAAATCTTTCTCATTGAAAATCTCTCCTTTATAAATTTTATTTGTGGGTTTTCAAGAAACTAGAAGACTAACCCAAATTCCAGAATTGCAAGAGAGCAAAAACCTTACCAGTGAATGTTGATCAAGATTCTTGAAACCCTAATGGTAAACTGTAAAGCAAGAAAAGAAGAGGTCGGAATAATAAAAGAAAACTAATAATAATAAAATAAAATGAAGATGATAAAAAGAAGGAACAGAGTGACCCAACAAAAGATAAAGGAGTGGAAGAGTGATGATGGGTTGATGCTTTTTCAGTCACTGGGTTATGTTTTGTTGCAAATTTTAGCTTTTGATTTTAAATAAATTGAAAGTGTGGGGTTAAAAACTGCATGTCCTTCATGAGATTACCACTATTTTCTGAGAGTGAATGTTATGGGGGTTGTCTATCAATCTTGTTTTTGCTTTTGTTTGCTTTTCGAGTACTGAAATGCTCTATTGGTTTTTGCAAAGAAGACGGCAAAAAATGTTTGGGATGTATGATTACTCCCTCCATCTAAAAATAGTCCCCTCCTCTGTATAGTTCGTGTTTTAATGTCCCATATTAATTTTCTAACTTTTAAAAAAGCGAGCGAATATATTTAATAAAATATATTACCCTTATTATATCGGGTAGGGATGAAGAGGAAAGCAAAAAAAGAAAAAAAGATGTAGGGAAGCAAATACCTATTTACCATCAAAACATGATTTTCAAGCAAGATTCATCAAATTAAAGCTTGAAATAAAAATGAATAGATTATATACATCATTTAATCAAACAATACTCTTATAATTTTATGTTTTAAACAAAAAAACTCTCAAAATCAACATTTATCATTCATTTGTGATGAATGTTAGTCAAAATTTCAAGTTAATATTCTTAAAACATTAATTTATGATACATATTAACTTATATATGTTATTATACACTGATTATATCATTTATGGGTGAATGTTATTAATAAAAATTCATCAAGAAATTATGTTAAGTAACATTCATGGATATATAATAACAAAATATGAGTTAACATTCATGTGAAATGAATGTTATAATTGATGAAATCAATTGCTGAGATTTGTTTCCCTCCTTCCTCAGAATTTGAAGCTTCCCTGTGGATCCTTCCCCTTATTATATATATACTACTTATTAAAGCATTTGAACTAAAAGTCTTAAATCTTAAAAAAGGGACAACACAATTTACTAAATTGCCCTCATTAAATCCTAATCTATACTACTTATTAAAGCATTTAAACCAAAAGTCTTAAATCTTAAAAAATGGACAGCACAATTTACTAAATTGCCCTCATTGAATCCTATTCTATACTACTTATTAAAGCATTTAAACCAAAAGTCGTAAATCTTAAAAAATGGACAACACAATTTACTAAATTGCTCTCGTTCAATCCTAATAATATGCAACATACAATATATTAAATCATACTTCTATCCTCATTGAATGAAAATAATAGTCACTTAAATCAACTACTTATTATTCTTTGTAACCATCGTCTATTTAATTGTCTAATTTAATTTATACTATAATTTAATTTTTAAAACATTCGAATTTTATAATTGGGTAAAATCATTTGAGTAGAATCAGATTAGCAGGTCAAAAGTTGATTTTTTACCCCAACTTGAATTGATTCATAAACGGGTTAGCAGGTGAAATGTACATAATCAATCCGAACATGACTCACATAACTCATTGATGTAAATGGGTTGATAGGTTTGTGATTGATTTCGGTCAAATGAGTTAAAATTGACGGATTAACAAGTTGGTTTCGAGTTTAATTTTTTCTTTATAAAATATAACTTTACGATTTAACGGGTCCACCCATTTACCCGAACATTGACCCAATCTTAACAAAAAAAAAAAATTAACGCGTTGTAAGGTTAGGCTTAGCAAGTTGATGAGTGAAAGTTCCTAACCTTAACCCCCTACTTTCGTGTGAGTTTTCGGATCGCTTTGAGATTTGTCATCCTAATTATGTTGATTTGAAACATGATGTACTGCCATTTCTCATTTTTCATTCAAAGACGATATATTAAACAAACAGATTAACCTACACAAAATTTTAGTGGTTGCTGCATTGCGCGGTTAAAATGCTAGTATATATATATACACAGGAAAATGATCCATAGGGAAGCTTCAAATCTTGGGTAAGGAGGGAAGCAAATCTTAGCCCTTGATTTTTTTCATAAATAAATGTTTTTAACATTCACTTGTGATGAATGTTAAATTTTGAAGTTATTTGTGATTTCTAAAATTCATTTATGACGAAATCAAGGGTTGATATTTGCTTCCCTCATTCCATAATTTTTTTCCTTCCCTCTTGATCCCCACCCTATATATATATATAATATTTATACGGGGTAGAATTCCAATAAGAATACCTTACAAATAAGAACGGGAAACAACGCTTCATATCCGCAAATAGATCCCATAAATCAATAGATTCACATCATACATCTCAAATATGTGGGGAAAAATAGAAGTGCATCCTTATAAAATGTATAAAAATCGAAAAAAAAAACGATCGATGCACGATTTTAGATGAAAAATGTAGAATTGTGCATCAATTGTTTTTCTCATTTGTATACATTTTTAGAAATGTGCATTCATTTTTCTTTGCATATTTGAGATATACAAATGTGAATCCAACGATTTTGTCGAGTATAAGTGCAAATTTGAAGCGTTCTTACCGTTCTTATATTTGAAGTGTTCTTATTTGATCCATATTATATATATATATATATATATATATAGGGATGATTCATATGGAAGCTTCAATCTTGGGGGAAGGGGAAGTAAATATAGGTTGCCCGTTAACATTTTTTAAGGGAGTTAACATTCATGAATGTTAACTCCCCCTAAAGAATGTTAACAGACGGTCCATATTTACTTCCCCCTTCCCTCAAGATTACACATTCCCCATTGATATATATATATATATATAAGTACAGTGTAAAAAACAACGGTAAAACTGTCATCTTATATAAAAGTACAATGTAATATCGTAATTATGCTTTATTAAATTGCGTGTTCAATGTATTGTACAATAAATTTAAGGTGGAGGGAGTAATTGCTTACCGCATTATACCATATACTCTAATAAATGTATAGTTAATGTGTATCTTAGTTAATTATAAGAAGATTTTAGCCTTTTCTAAAATATACAATTCATGTATAGTCAACAGAGACGAATCACATAGCGAGTCTAGACGATTCAGTTAATGTTGATTGTCAACCCTCTTCAAAGATAAATCAGGTGAAAATGGGTGATTATATATGGAAACTTATTAACATGAACAAGAAAGAGACCGAGATAACCAGGTTCGACCAATTCCTCCAAAACATGATACCGATCTATTACATGTCGATGTTTAAAGTTCCTTTACAAGTGTTAAAAAGAATGGAGTCCATTCGTAGCCATTTTTTCAATGGGGTGACTCATAATGAATGGAAATTAATGTCGGTAAAATGGAGTAATGTGTTGGCTTCAAAAGAGAAAGGGGGTCTAGGCGTGTCGAGTTATTATGCGCTAAATTGTGCTCTTTTGTTTAAGTGGGTTTGGCGTTTTCAAACTCAAACTAATTCTTTGTGGGCTAGGGTCATTAAAGCTATTTATGGTGAGGATGGCAAACTTGGTAACCCTCCAAAATCATTATGCTCGTCTACATGGATAGATATAGTTCGTGACACACCCCAGCTTAATCCTCAAGGGACTGACTTGCTTGGGTATATAAAGAAAAATGCGGGTAATGGTGAGGATACGTCGTATTGGGAAGACGTTTGGAGGGGGAGGTCTCTTTTAAATCGCTATATCCTATGGTATATGCTTTGGAATCGTGCAAAAACATTTTTGTCGCAACGAAAATGGCTCATGCTAACGTGGGAATATCTTTGAGACGTACTCCAAGGGGAGGAGCGGAACTTGATCAGTTCTTAGCTATGACGTCATTTGTAGAGGGTATTAATCTTCCCATGATGCAAGATAGATCATTTTAGTCGCTGACGGGTTCCGGGGAGTTCTCGGTTGTTTCCGTGAGAAGTCTTATAGATGATCACAAGTTACCGGAGGTCTCTTCTAAAACTCGTTGGATCAAGGTTGTCCCGAAAAAGATAAATATTCATGATCGGAGAGTTAAGTTGGCTAATCTACCAACTCGTCTTAATCTATCACGTAGGGGGATGGAACTCGATTATATCTTATGTCCGAACTGTGAAAAGGCGATGGAGTCATATTGTCATATCTTCTTTGTTTGCTCCATGGTGAGAGATATTTCTCGAAAGATATCTATCTGGTGGGAATTAGATTTTTTGGAGACTTCCTCATATGAGGAGTGGTTGGTTTGGTTTAAGAATCTTCATCTTTCCTCTAAAGTAAAACAAGTCTTGGAGGGTGTTTATTATGTCATGTGGTGGATTGTTTGGAATTATCGTAACAAGGTGCTTTTTGGTTCACCATCCAGTCGAAAGCGTGTTTGTTTGATGATATCGTGGCTTGTTCTTTTGTTTGGTGTAGATCAAGATGCAGGGTAAATTTTAGCTGGGTTGATTGGTTCAGAAATCATTCGCTTGTAATTTTATAATTTCTCTAGCTTTTTGCTAGTGTTTTAATAATATCCGTCGTTCAAAATAAAAGTGTCATCATTCTTGGGGCAAGAAGTACCTTATGTTGCCACGTATAATCCTTTTTTCAGTAAGAAATCGAGATTCAGAGACTTTAGCATTGTTGGTTTTAGGGATCTATCTTCTGTAATCAATGGATAGGTTAATAGTTTTTTACATAATTGAGTTATTTTTAAATCTTTTGAGCAACTTTCGTTTATTTTCAGTATTCAGTCAAATTGCCAAATTGTTTAGGCATCAAGCTTTAGAGCATCTATTTGTTGGGTTTCAATTAGTAATGACGTAACAGTGTAAATGTCAATTTGTTAGGATTGAGTTTGTTCAAGACTCTCATTTGTAATCGTAGTTCTATTCAACATTTGTTGAGGAGAACTTATTTATATATTTATTTTTGTTTTTCGCAACAATTCATGTATCTTGAATTTTCTTTCGAGTGTGTTCATTTTTATTCATAAAATGGAAAATTTTAACTATTTTATTGCATACTAAAATAATAAAATAATAAGATGGATGAATAAAAAGTTACCTACTCCTCCGTATCTATCTATCTTCTATATATTTATCAAGGGTAAAACTTGAATAATAGTTATTTGAACGCATTTTCAATATAACTAGTCTTATGATTAAGGTTTGTTTTTTTATATGTAGTATGTGTGTGGATTATGTTATTTATGTCGAGAGAAATATGGTGTTTGATTATAAGTATATGAAATGAAAGGTTAAAAGAAGATCAAGAATAAAGAGGCTAGGCCTGCAACATATATACAGTAAATATTACATAAACAGTTTATATAATAGTTCGATATGCAATCTTAATCACTCCAAAATAGTTTAAAGAGCTTTTATTTAAGGAGAAAGTGGCTACTGTTTGAACACCCTTTACAGGATGATGTGATTAACACATACATACATATATAGGGGTGAATGAGACTGCCTTGCATCTAAATACACTCAAACAAGATATACTTTCATGACTATTAGAGTGTCCATTTAAAATATCTCTTAACTTATATTAACATCAAGAATCAAGATTTGCACTGCCCGACAGAGATGCCCTTTGGCCCATTCCTTTGACAAACGTTTATAGTTTATACCGTTCAGTTATGGAGAATTACATAGATACCCTCCAACCATAAAGGTAGATTACTAACTTGTGAATTTAGGATTCTGCTTCTGCTTCTGCTTCTGAAGTGTATGGTCTGAAAACTACGTATATATTTACACCTGTCAAGATCTCAATGGTTCAATACTCTGGGGTGACTCATTTTTTCTTTATTAAAGTACCTGTTTTTGACATAAGATGACTTCACGTGCATTTTATGCTTATTTACTCCGTATAATTATGAAAAAAAAATAAGGAGAAATTATAATGATGACAGACTTTGAGTTAATATAATAGAGTGCTCCTACTTAATGTACCATTGAATATACTTAATTTATCAACTCATTACTTATACACATATAATTCTCAAGATAGTATCACAATTTTTCAGACGGTATTTTCTTATTAAATTGGTAGGTTTAGCAATTCCCTAATGGAGACATTTGCTTCAATTGTCAGCTTCTTCAAAAATCATTTTTGTGTCATCAAAATTCAGTTCAAATATATACCCTTAATCAAAAAATAATAAAGGCTCTTTCAACATTTGAAACTACAAAATGTTAAGTTTTTTTATATTTGAATATTGTTTATGACATCTTTATTAGGATATATTTTTTAGATGACAGTTAGTTTCTAATTAGTATTAGTTTTCTATCAGTAATAGCATTAATCAAGGTTTTATAAATCCATTTTTGAATTGGACCTGTTGAACCGGCCTGATCGGACGGTCGAATCGACTGTTCACTTTTGTTGACTTTTCGACGTTTTTCGATTTTTTTTTTTACTTTTTTCGAAATTGATTGAGGGTTAATATTCAATTACACTTCATATTGACTAAAAATTTGACGAATTTAAAATTGAAATTTTCTATAGTAAATTATGAGTGGTCAAATTGCTGGTCGGGTAGCTTGTTCTTCTTTCTCAACGAGATCAGGGACAAGAACTTAAACAAAATGCAAAACAGCAATTGATAAACCTCAATCAATAGTAATGGATAAGAAAGAAGAACAAGCGCCTATGAAATTGTAATATTTTGTTGTCCCTGCAGTTTTAGCTCTCAAAAGTAATGGATGACCAACAGGCGATCTCAAACACCACTAATAACATGTCATCAGATCCAGCCCTTGATCCAACTACATGCATGAGTTTCTCTTACCAACATCTCTATGCAAATTTGGTTACTTTAGTGACCTTGATGAATTAGATGTTGCTTACAACTTACAAGTGTGTATTTTCCAAAACCTTTATGAAGTAGATGCGTTTTTAGAAAATGTGCTACTACACGTATATGGTAAAAGTTATTCAAATGAAATTTTAAGATAAATAGTTGTAGAATTATGTCGAGTTTTGTTCCAAAGATATTATGATTTGTACCGTAGAATGAATTGCTTTCCTTACTCACCAACAATCGTTCAAAACTAATAATGATAACTCTGGAACTAGAAGTATCTTCATTACATGCATGCAACTATTAGCTAAAGTTGTAACACATGTAAATATCATGTTAATAAAATACGTTGCATCAACTTTTTTTTTATTTTTTTTTTATTTTTGTGCTCACTTCAGTGATAATGAAACTGAGTCACTTTTAGCTAACCAAGTCACAAAGTTAGGTAGTCTTGTAATTCACATCGTACACTAGATATCGATAATGTATGACTTACGATCACTTATTTTCGCCATTATTTTTCATTTTTAACAACTTAAATTGGTATCTTGTAAATACTACGGTAAATTACACTTGTTTTCATTTGAGATATTATTCAATTTAGCCAAATTACCTTTTATTTCCTTCATAAAGGGACCAAAATAGAAATATTGAAAAGCTAATACACAATGAAGTTTAAACTCTAAAAGTTTAATGTACGAAAATGAAAACAATCACTTGAGTCATGACAAAAACTTGGAGGACACTTGAGTGACATCACCGCGAAAACCTTCAACTCTTCACCATTAACTAACCCTCTCTCCATTAAAACTCTCTATTCTTCTGTTCATTTGCCGCCGTGAGATACCTTCTTTACACATTTGGAATCATTGATATAAGGTAAAACATTATACTATTTCTATGTGTATTTGCTAATTCACTAAAACCTAAAACCCTGGCACTTATTAATTTCACAGTTTATATGTGTCAACAATTTGTGCGATCGATTGATATGTGATTCTGTCATCGAAGCTCAAAATCGAATTGAAGATGTGTTACCACTTATTATTGTTTACATTTACGTCGATTTGAGCTACTTCTTATGTGTTCTGAAATCTGGAAATTGTGATATTCAAGTATAAAATTCGTAGGGATCGTGTTATCTTATAATTTGCGTGTTTATGTGCTTTTAATGACTTTTTTTATTTGTGATCCGTTTGGTTACTTTTGTAGGTTAAGCCTATCACATTTTAGTTTGTAAACTTGTAATGATTTGAGGTGTTTCGACTTTTGAGATCTGGTAATGGTCCGTTTAAGTGTGAATTTGCGAGAGATCATGCTGTAAGTTGTTATGTTCACGTGCTTATGACCTTATGTTTTCTGAAATGTTTGGTTATTTTTGTAGGCTAAGCCTATTGCATTTTAAATAAAAAACTTGTAATTGCTTTTTTCGTATGGCAATTTAACAACTGCAGGTTTTTACTTATGGCATTTGATTCCTAGTGTAATGTAGTTATGAGTTTGTAGTTCAACTTATTTTTTTTTCTATTGAAGATGAGTGGTCAAAGTGCGTTTAAAAGTCAAAATAAACGTAAAATGTCCAAATTGAAGGTCAGGGAGGTCGAATTTCAAATTTTTTTGGGACTTTGACGGTTGGCTCTCGAATTGATCTCGAAAAAATTCACAATAAAAAAAATGGTGCCTTAATCAGAGTTAATAGTCAAAAGTAGGGGTGTTCAATATTCGGTTTGAAACCGTTTAATTCGAAGATCTAACTAAATAAAACCGGTATGAAACCAAATAGAATTTAAAAATTGGTTTTTAGATCAATTTGAACCGTAAACTAATTCTGAATTCGATTTTCGGTTTTGAAAATTTTAAATCCGTTTTAACTGAAACCCGAATTCAAATTAGTATATATATCTTTATACTATTAAAAGGAAACCATATTTGCTTGAGATTTTGACTTTTCTTTCTATAACTAAATATGGGCCCTCGAATGTTTTTTCAATCTATGAAATCTAACAATTGGATAAAAAAAAGTCAACATTATTAGTTAATATTTGTCTCTCTTCGATTAAAACTCAACAAATGACTATAATACCCTCGTATGAATCAACTAATTGCCAATTATTAATCTTAAATCACAAACATCACACGTTCAGTATTACCATGATCAATCAATATTAAAAAATTTTACTTCTCTCTGGGTAGGTTGATTTGCTTTTACCTTATTTAATAAAATCTTAAATTCTCATATTTGTATCGGTACTATTCATGTTGTACAGTGATTTTTATACCATTCAATGACAAGCTCGTATGTGTAGTTTTTTAGCAAGATTTTGTTCTGTAAAATTGCAAGTAAATTAATATAGTATTTTTCGCACGTTGATCTTCAAATTCTCGAAGGATATATTATCATTATTTTGCAACTTCTCTCAATTTAAGTTTGATAAAAGTTGTCACGTATCATAATTAAATAAGTATATTGAAATAACGAATATTAAATAACTAAAATTAAGTGTTTAACTATCATTAAATAATTATCATTCACATAGTTAATCGATATGTAAAAATGTAAAGTACTACTATTTATTTAACTGCAACACTAAACAATTAGTTTTCTACAATTAACACATAGAATGTGTTAACTATTAACTAAATAATATATAGCAATACCGCGAATCCGTAATTTATAATCCAGTGTATATATACGTCAAATTACTAAATAACTTTAATCCGGGTTTGTGAACACATTCGGGGAATCGGGCCGCCATCTATACACCCACACACGCATAGGGTAACTGGGTTTCATAAAATCACGCACACACGCACAAAATCACAGATCGATCTGGGTTTCTCACAATCACCGACACACACATATTTGGGTTTCTTCAAGGTTGGCTTTCGTTATCAATTTCGATTTTTGATTATGTCTAATTGTTCATTCTTTAATTTCGAATTTGATTTTGATTGTGATGATTACGGTATCTGGGTTTCTCAAACTTGTTCAATTGTTCATTTTTTATTTATGTTGTGGATTATTGATTGTCACATGTTACATATTATTTATGTTGGGTAAACAAACATGTTTATTGATTGTTCCTGTCACTTTGTGTATTTATGTTCCTGTCACTTAGATTATTGATTGTTTAGCCCTTGTTCTGGGATTATTGATTGTTACATGTTACATGATCAAAATGTATGCTGCTGACTTCCTGTTGCTGCTGACTTCCTTTTATTTATGTTGGGTTTATGGTTACTTGTTCCTGTTCCTTTTCCTGTTACGTGTTCATTGCTGACTTCCTGAACAAGTATGGGTTTATGGGTTTTGATTTCTACACTTGCTGACTTCCTGTTACTTGTTCATTGCTGACTTCCTTTTATTTATGTTGGATTTATGGGTTTATTGTTACTTGTTCATTGCTGACTTCCTGTTCCTGACTTCCTTGCTGACTTCCTTTTAGCCCTCGTTACATGTTACTTGTTCTTGATTATTGATTATGAAAATGACGAAGAGAGGTTAGGATCAAAAACAAGTAATATGACATCCAAAAAGGTTTGTGGTATGCTTAAATGTATGTACTTTGTATGGATGAGAAAGAAGAACAAGCACCTATTAACTTACTGTTTTTTTTATATTGAAGATGAAACCTGGTTTTGTGACCTGGAAAGCTAAGTTATACCTATTTTTCTGAAAGTTATAGTAATCTGTCTTATGCGGTTTACATGAGATTAAATGTTTCATCGCTTTCTCTGCTATCTTCTAGTTTGGTTTACTGACGATCATAATTCGTATCTCCTGAATGGATAAAGTGTTCTATCTGGGAATTTAAAGACAGGGAAGATGAATTTGAACAATATGAAAGTACCCAGGATGCCTGATGCCCGTGCAGCCTCTGCATTGATAAAGTTTGGAGCTGTTATTGGTATTGGACTGTATGCAGCTGGTAACAGTTTGTACAACGTTGAGGGAGGACATCGTGCAATTGTCTTCAATCGTATTGTTGGTGTCAAAGACAAGGTCCATCTCATTTATTTTTCTTGTTTTGCTTCTTTATGCATTCGTCCTCCTACTAGAGATAAATAAATAGTAGAAAACATATGTGTAGTTATAAACGATTTCTCTAATAGTACCTTTCTTCTTTCTTGTATCCCATGCTGCTAACTTCCATATACTTTTCATCACGTTAAAAGGCTCCATGGATGTAATTAAATAAATCTTAAAGGTTACATTTTAACTTTAAAGGTTACAAGTGTTTTACTAACTGTTTACATGTTGTTCAATAGGTTTACCCAGAAGGAACACACATCATGATCCCCTGGTTTGAGAGGCCAATCATTTATGATGTTCGTGCACGACCCCATTTAGTAGAAAGCACCTCTGGTAGCCGTGATCTACAAATGGTATCTCTCTTTCTTCTAACACTATTTATCTACCAATGAACCAATTCATCTAAAGTCTTCTAACTAACATACATACGCACATGTCAGATGTTCATCTATCTTTATATTGCCCAAGCTTTATCGTAATATAGAACATTGTATTTGGTAGCTTCTACTTTTCCCATCTGGCAATAAATGCATTTCTATGCCGATATTATATATCTAGTGAGCCAAAGTTGACTTCAAGTCAACCAGACCATGTCTCCATCTCCTATTATTTCATTTGATAACTATACTTTCTCCCTACCCAATCCTGATGCCTGTACTCATTTATAGGAAGTACATTGAAGTTCATCTCTTTTACTTGTTTAAATGCTCAAGAAAGTCCTCTACAGGTTTAATAGATAACATATTGAACTTCTTTTAAACTGCAAAAAAACACCCAATTACTGGGGAATTATCCAATTGCCGATTTCCTTTGTTTTTCTGAAGATTGGTTTGAATTGTGTGATTCAGGTGAAAATAGGTCTTCGAGTTCTTACTCGTCCTGTTGCTGATGAACTACCTGCTGTTTATCGAACTCTTGGTGAGAACTACAACGAGAGAGTCCTGCCTTCAATTATCCATGAAACACTGAAAGCTGTGGTTGCACAATATAATGCTAGCCAGCTTATTACCCAGAGAGAGGTATATATGTAGCAAGCCATCGACAAAGACTTGTGTTTATCTTTATGAGGTTTAGTAATATGATAGTTAAGTAACAAATGCTTAATTTTTACATGTTAACCTATTCTGTAGGCTGTTAGTAGGGAAATCCGGAAAATACTGACGGAGAGGGCTGCCAATTTCAACATGGCACTTGACGATGTGTCCATCACAAGTCTTACTTTTGGGAGGGAATTTACTGCTGCAATTGAAGCAAAGCAAGTGGCTGCACAGGAAGCTGAGAGGGCCAAGTTCGTTGTAGAAAAGGCTGAGCAAGACAAGCGAAGTGCCATCATCCGTGCACAGGTTAGACTCTTTCATAGATCCTTGCTTTGTTTGACTATTCGTTATAAATCTAAAATACCATTGAAAGTACAAGTGGTAGAATCTCATGGATCAAAAAGCAATACGCTATTCCCAATTTATAACCATTGTATTTGTTTTCTTTTATTGAAAACAAGCCATCATTAAAATGCAAAAAGGATGCTACCTTTTGTGAGCTATTTTGGACAATTATATTGTGTTTTTTGCATTTCCATTCTATGGCTATGTTTAAAATCGTCAATTTCGTGCAAACTTATCAGTGTCTTTTGCCGTTGGTTTTATAAATATGATAGTTTGCAATGGCAAACTAATCTCAATAGTCTGAACTTGGGATATATTTTGTAAACATTAGTTTCTCCAACAATTCACTTTCAATAGAATAGATTAATGGAAACATTGCCATCCTAATGGGATATGGAATTTGTTGCAATTATTTGGGGTTTAGGATCATCCTTCATAACCTGAACAGCCCCCGTGTAAGTCCTACTATCAAGTCCCATTTATAGAAGGATATTTATTCGAAACTTTTTGAATATATAAGAACTGAATTTTTTTGTCAATTTGAATATGAGAAAGTTAAGGATATGACGATCGAAAGTAAAAGGTGGGCTAATTGCGTCAAGATTTAGCTATCTGCTCTACTAACATATGGCTTTCTTTTTATCAATAGGGAGAAGCGAAAAGTGCCCAGCTGATAGGTCAAGCAATTGCCAACAATCCGGCATTTATCACACTCAGGAAAATTGAAGCTGCTCGAGAAATCGCATCAATAATAGCAAATTCCACTAACAAAGTCTTGTTGAATGCTGATAATCTGTTGCTCAACCTCCAGGAAATGAGCCTTGAAAAGAAATAGATCCTCACAAGTTGAGTGAAACTTTGACAACAAATGAATACATGGAATGACTTGTGCGTTGAGAGTTTTTGTAACCCATTTGAAGGTGAGAAAAGATTGTTATGGATATGGTACCAAAAGCATAATAACATGTGTCTTACTATCATATCTGATATTAGATTTTTTTTTAGGTGCATATTACATTTGGATTTTTGTTTCGTCTATAATATGGTTTCAAAGATTGACGTGATTCGTCATCTGAAAACTACAAGGGTGATTTAGCACGAACTATGGTTTGTGAAGTTGTTGATATCGGTCAAAATATTTGAAATAAAAAAGATTGATATGAGTTTCTCTTGCCAACATCTCTATGCAGATTTGGTTACTTTAGTGACCTTGATGAATTAGATGTTGCTTACAACTTACAAGTGTGTATTTTCCAAAACCTTTATGAAGTAGATGCGTTTTTAGAAAATGTGCTACTACACGTATATGGTAAAAGTTATTCAAATGAAATTTTAAGATAAATAGTTGTAGAATTATGTCGAGTTTTGTTCCAAAGATATTATGATTTGTACCGTAGAATGAATTGCTTTCCTTACTCACCAACAATCGTTCAAAACTAATAATGATAACTCTGGAACTAGAAGTATCTTCATTACATGCATGCAACTATTAGCTAAAGTTGTAACACATGTAAATATCATGTTAATAAAATACGTTGCATCAACTTTTTTTTTATTTTTTTTTTATTTTTGTGCTCACTTCAGTGATAATGAAACTGAGTCACTTTTAGCTAACCAAGTCACAAAGTTAGGTAGTCTTGTAATTCACATCGTACACTAGATATCGATAATGTATGACTTACGATCACTTATTTTCGCCATTATTTTTCATTTTTAACAACTTAAATTGGTATCTTGTAAATACTACGGTAAATTACACTTGTTTTCATTTGAGATATTATTCAATTTAGCCAAATTACCTTTTATTTCCTTCATAAAGGGACCAAAATAGAAATATTGAAAAGCTAATACACAATGAAGTTTAAACTCTAAAAGTTTAATGTACGAAAATGAAAACAATCACTTGAGTCATGACAAAAACTTGGAGGACACTTGAGTGACATCACCGCGAAAACCTTCAACTCTTCACCATTAACTAACCCTCTCTCCATTAAAACTCTCTATTCTTCTGTTCATTTGCCGCCGTGAGATACCTTCTTTACATATTTGGAATCATTGATATAAGGTAAAACATTATACTATTTCTATGTGTATTTGCTAATTCACTAAAACCTAAAACCCTGGCACTTATTAATTTCACAGTTTATATGTGTCAACAATTTGTGCGATCGATTGATATGTGATTCTGTCATCGGAGCTCAAAATCGAATTGAAGATGCGTTACCACTTATTATTGTTTACATTTACGTCGATTTGAGCTACTTCTTATGTGATCAGAAATCTGGAAATTGTGATATTAAAGTATAAAATTCGTAGGGATCGTGTTATCTTATAATTTGCGTGTTTATATGCTTTTAATGACTTTTTTTATTTGTGATCCGTTTGGTTACTTTTGTAGGTTAAGCCTATCACATTTTAGTTCGTAAACTTGTAATGATTTGAGGAAGTTTTTTAAGTGTTTCGACTTTCGAGATCTAGAAATGGTCCGTTTAAGTGTAAATTTCCTAGAGATCATGCTATAATTTGTTCTGTTCACGTGCTTATGACCTTAGGGTTTCTGAAATGTTTGGTTATGTGTGTAGGCTAAGCCTATTGCATTTTAGATTAAAAACTTGTAATTGTGTTTTTTCGTATGCCAATTTAACAACTGCAGGTTTTACCTATGGCATTTGATGTCGAGTGTAATGCAGTTATCAGTTTGTTATTCAACTTATTGTTTTTTTATATTGAAGATAAAGTCAAATAAACGTAGAATGTCAAAGTTGAAGGTTAAGGATGTCGAATTTAAAAAAGAAAAATTAAATAAAGTATCAGAGAACATAGAATTAAAAAAACTTTTAATTTAAACAGAAGAATAAGTACATGATTAGAATATTGGGTTGTTATATTATAGAAAGGGTTAATTCACCAAAAGTGCAACGAACTGTCTTCATTTGTTCCATATACAAGCTACCATTTTATGTTCCGCATAGTCATCTGGCATTATAGAAAAGTGTGGTATGTTGAGTGTAGTCGAAGGGAATTAGATAACAGTTTAGTGCTAATAATGCTTAGATATGAGGAAAAGACACAGTTGTCATGCGCACATTGTGATGGTTTAAATGAAGTTTGTACTCTGTTCTAAGTAGTTTGACCAATCGTATTCATGAATCCATGTTACTTCAATTAATCCGTACTATTTTCCACCCTACTAATTTAATAGGTTTCATTAAATATAATACAACAACCTCTTTATAGATCTAAATTAGTTAATATTTCTAATGTTATGTGTAAAAATGAAAACATTGGAGAACATAAAATCTAAAAAGCAACATTGAGTTTGGATATTTTAAGGTAATGGGTATCTTTAATTTGGAAAAATGGTGAACTTTTGCTTTAGAGATAGCTTGTAGGACAAGTGCAATGATACATTGATACATGTTGCAAATGATGATTGTGTGAAAAAAGGGGGCCTATTGTCGTTAGACTATTCTTAACAACTGACGTGTCAGTAGCGTGTCAGTTGAGACATGTCAGCGTCACAGCAGCACCTTTCAAATTGGCACAAAACTGGCACACATTTGCCAACCCTAACGTGTCACTTTGATTTCTGGACCCTGCACCCATTTAAATAAAACAATCTAATTAAATTAAAAACCTTACATTAATTAATTAAAATTAAACATTACATTAATTAAAATAAAATATTACATTAATTATAATAACAAATTAAATCTAACAAGTTATTCCTTGTCCAATTTAAATAAAACATAATTAAATTTGGGCTTGAGCTTAGGCTTCCCAAATAAAACGTAGTTAAATTTGGGTTGGGTCAACTTAAAACGAAACCAATTTAAATTTTAAATCTAAGCCCATGTAACCCTACTTCTCTTCTTCCCCAGGCAGCCACCATTCCACCACTTTTGTATCTGAAATGAAAGAAGAAAAAAAGGAAAGGAACAGAGAAATGGTTAAATAATCATCCGGGCCCACTCCTTCGTCCCTCCCTCCGTCGCCAAACACACGCATATACACTGATGTGCCGGACTGACACGACCTCTGTTGGCCGACACGTGTCAGTTTTTCCACCGACGTACCGTTGTATGTGGTCTTAGACATTGCCTTTAATTAAAAGATATACAGCTTCATATCTTTTTGTAAGGTTTACAACAATAAAGATCACTCAATTTATGCTTGATTGGCACCTTTAGTTATTTGATGTTGTTTTGCTGTATTGAAATTATGAAATTGCTAGAGAAAAAAGGTCCATGGACTATTGTAGTTTTTAGAAGTTGGTACCTTGAAAGTTTAAAAAGAAAATCAAGTAGTATATTAAACTAAAAATTGTGTAATTTCTGTATTCACTTACTTCTCTTCCATTTTCTATGGCTGGTGAGTTATCTGTTATTGCCCTATGATTGTTGTTTACTAAAACACCCCTTAACTTCAATAACCTGCAAAATCAGTGACAGGCCCCAGCTATTTTAATTGATCTTCTAGGTTTACACCACACCAACAAATTTGTTACACTGCATAGTTATGTTTTCAAAAATCCTCGTGTCTATGGATATAGCCAATCAAAATAATGTACAGTTTAGTACCTGAACATAGTTCTACATTTATGGAGCATTAGATGATGTAAGGTGGGAATAAAAGGTTATGTTCCACAGATGTTAAAGTTCAAAACTTTTCTACACTTTTCAGATCTTGACCAAAAGCCCAATAAATATACACACAAAAAAATTATTTAAATCTAGCGCTAAATCCCTGTTTCTAACAAAGTTTAAGAATGTAAAAATCTAGGACAATTACATTTCATTAAAAGAAAAGAAAACTAAGTCTAATATTATCAACGTCCAATACTTGATCACAAAGGTATCTCCGAGTCTTAAAATCACTGCACACAGCCTCTGCAATTAACAGCACCACATCTGCATTGACACCCTTCACCAGGTTGTGCCTTGTACATGTAATCGAAGCTCAATTCTTCACCTGCTTCAATCTGCACACGAATTTTATATAACAAAGAAGCAAGGGCAGAGGTGTTTGTTAAATATGTTAATTAATTGAATTAAAAATGGTGAATAAATAAATTTGAAATTCTTACATCTCGACTAGCATAGAGACCAATGTGTGACAACTGAGAATCCAAACTTTCGATAAGAACTTGATGATTCTCAAGATTTGGAGAGCAGCTACAAACATCACATGATCATCAGAATAACAACTAAAATAGCATATGGGATTTGGGGTGTAAAAAAGTAACTCCAAAATTTTATTTTTTATACAAACCATGTACATGAATGATATTTTTTGTTTCTTCTGTATGTATTATCTTGATGTGGGGCGGCGGGTTCAGTCCCCGTGGAATAAAGGCCCACCAGAAGGTGGTGACGAAACCACGACTAAAAAACCACTCCTTGGATGGAGCTATAATGTAGATTACAATTCTGACAAAGAATAATAACTTATTTGCATGAACCGCATTCTTGAGTCCATGTCACCATCTCAGCTCTGTTAACAACGATTTCACTAGAGGTGACACTGGTTCAAGAAAACACTAGAGGTGACACTTACAACCCATTTACTTACAAACTGGTCGATATGATATTTTTTATCCCAAATGGGTCAAAACAAAAAGATTAGCTGAATGTTAAACCGATCAAATTGACAGGCTAAATAGGTTGAAAAGTCGTCCAAAGAGTACTTTTAATGCACCCATCATCCTAATCGGTTGTACCTAATCATTTAGATCACAATTGTGATAATAAAGTTTTTGTAATCATACTTAGTACTTTAACACATTAGTTATTTACACAAAGAAAGGGGGACACAAGAATGTTGGAAGGTAAACCGAAACTGTGAAACTGGCTTGTTTCAACCCACACCTAAAATTTACCATTTCAATTCAACCCATTTTGACCCATGACCCACCTGAACCTGCCCCATTTTTCCACCTCTAGATTTAACCAAAGACTGTTTCTTAATTTCTTTAATTTCCCTTTATATCTACCTTACTGTCTACCAAACGTAGTATTAGTGCTTTTGAGAAGAAGAAAAAACTTAAAAAACAAAGAAATACAAAGGAACAAACTTCCAACATCGTTAAAAGTAGTAAAGATGAAAGATGTTATCTTACCTGTGATTAATGTAACGTGAAACATTCCCATACTTTGTGGCATCAATAACATACAAAGCCTCTCCCTCAATTAGTCGAACCATGTCATTAAGTCGAGCATCAATCTCTAACATAAAGCTGCAACCTTCTCTACCATAGCTGGTATTTCATCATTAATAAAAATATTTAATATCTTGGTCATTGATATTATTTTGAAAAAAAATAGATATTAGTCATTGGTGAAGTGAAAAATATCAAACCTATGGCGCCTCTTATTTGCTTCATGCTCGTCTATAACCTCGCCAATATACTCGCAAACAAATGTGCCACGACGGATTGGTTCCCCAACTCTCACTGCCCAACCCTGGAAAATTTTAATGTGGTGACAACAAAAACTAAAAAATCAAAATCCTAAAATCAATATTAAAGAAAAATTTATAAATGACTTTACCTTGTCCTCTGTTTTGAAGACCTCCAACCTCACCCTAACCCCATTTTGCAAAACCCTGTTTGGACAGTATTTATTGCAGCTGCAACTGTTATTACATTCGTAAACCAAGTAGCCCTCCTAATGAACAAGAAAAATGTGAAGAACAAAGAAAGAAAATCAATTTTCAAAATAAATATTTAGTAATGCCAATTAATAATTTTAACTAAACAGGAAACAGGTCATAATCATTATGAGAAGGTATACTTGCCTCCAAAATGATTCGACCTCTGTCATCATAAGGGAACCTTCCTGTCATCAGTTTCCCATGTATATCCTTAGCATCTTCATAATCATTATCAAAAAGATAAACGTGATCACACGACTTTGGGGAGCATGTTGAATGCGCACAACTGCAACCCAACTGTAAACTCTGCCAACAGGCAAATAAAAAAACCATTAATTCATACACCTAGAAGCAGTTCCACAATAGTTTAACGAAATCACTACAAGAAACAATTAAAATTACCTGCGATCCAAGATCAATTGACTGATCAAGTAATGGCTTCGTCATGTAAGTAAAGCTTTCCCATGGCAAGAAGCACGCGTTATTTTGCCCGTCATCACTGTGAATAGAGCCTAGCAGATGTTCATCTACTACACATGCAATCGCCGTCGACTCCTTCCCAAAGCTTATGTCATCACACAAAACGATGCCTGATCGGTCACTAGCTTCTTGTCGAGAATTATTGAAATTAATAACATAATGACACTCATCCATAGGCCACTCAGATGGTTCGTATGTTTCAGTCACAGGCCTCGCGGAACATTCTGGAAGAGATTTCAAAGATGGAAAATGATGTGAATTTGTAATGGATTTACATCCTTTAGAGCAAATATATCCCTCTCGATGCCACTCGACTACAACGCTATGTTCGCTGCATAGTTTTGCTGCTTTGAGGTACAAGCGTTCAGGCAAGACTCCGTATTTCTTCTCTAACGATTCTTGAAAGCTCGTTCTGCAGCATCCTAAACGAGCCGTTGCTAAAATCTCAAGGTTACCAGGATGAGGTTTGGTTCGATTAACTTTGGAATACAGTAACCTAGCAACATCTGAACATTCAGACTCAGCTAATCTACCAAGGCTGATTGATTCAGATGACTGAAACTCCCCTTCTACTACTTGTCTAAATGGTTCTTGGATGTGTTTTTTTATGGTTCCAGCACCCCTATTTCTCATTCCAAGACCCTTTTTGAACCGTCTCCCAGGTTTTAACTTATTAGAATAGAAAGTTACACCCACACCCCTCTTACGTGGACCACTCGGGTTCGAACTCATGTGCTCCGCTTGATGGTGTCGGCCAAGATCGGGAAGCAAGTCAAATCTCAACCCACAGAACCGGCATATGAACCTTTGCAATCCACTTCGATTATGAGAATTATTCACGATCTGTATTTGCTTATTAGAGTCATCACCGTGTGGCTGATGAACTTGAACCACATTTTGCAGCTGCTTGAAATTTGAAGGATGATTTGAGAGTACGTGGGACCATAATTGTTCTGGATTCCCAAAACGGCTACCACAAGGAATACATTGGTAAAGCATGCATTGTTCAACAAACTCAACATGATGCCTCTCCTGAACGTGTGCTTCTAGAAGGTTATTATTCGTGAAATAATCAAAACAAATGGCACAGACATACCGTTTAAACACCGACTGAGCCTCCTTTTTATGATTATCAATCCAGTGTTTAGCAAGCATTTGATCATCAACAACCTCCACTGAGCAAATGTTGCACTTGATAATACTGTTACTACTCTCATTATCATTATTATTATTATTCGCTGTCAAAAATCTAACTGGTTCTTCAATCGAACTAAAAATTTGCGCATTGTTGTAAGTGTTAAACCCCCATAGCCTAATCAGTCTTTCTTTTTCACTGCCAACCAACTTCATTAAAAAATGTCGGGTTCTTACGTCTTTTGAAGCTTCCGAAATCACCCATTGAAGCTGGATTTCTTTAGGAACTGGGCTTCGCAAAGATAGAACACTTTTAAAGAACTTGTAGAACAGTTCACACGCTTGGTGTAGATGTAATTTCTGTTCATGTGATTGGCAACTTTTAAGAAGATCGACAAATACTTCTTTTGAAATAATCCTACTCTTTCCGTTTCTTGCACGTTTCAGCCAATTTGGCAAGTGTTTTTCACAGTACAACGTATGCTTCTTTGGCATTTCATTGCAACCAACACCATCACCTATACAGTGCACAGATTCACCCGATTGTTCCGTCACCATTGTATCCACAGGGAATGGAGTTCCAAAATGGGTCGATAGTACAATTTCTTTGCAATCATTAGCCTCTGAAAACTCTCGGGATCCGTCTTCTAACTTTCTCTTAAGTTTATTTTCAGGTGGAGAAATTGGAAATATACCAATATCCTTATTAGACCTGTGTTTTTTACAGAAAGAAGTACCAGGTAGGGACCGATGCTTGCATTTAGTACCTAGAACAGTAGTACCGCCACACATTTGTGCATCGGTTGGTGGAGGAGTGAATTCTGCCTTTACCAAATTATTGGTCGAAAACCGAGACATCGAATGCACGCAGCAATAAACATCTCCATCACTTGCCCATCTAACACACTGTCTTCCTTTAGCTTCAATGAAAGCTGTACATTGTTTACTCTTATTTGTCGGTATCATTACTAAATCTTTAAAGCGGGTTTCTTGATTATTTCCAGGTTCTACTACAATATCACCCCATCGATCAGTTGTATCATCCACGGTTTTGGTTGTTCCCAGTAGAGAAACTTCACCCATCGGAGGCTCGTTGAAAAATCTCGAGTCGATTTCAACAGCCTTGGGTTCCAACTGCGGGGGTTGCACCTCGGCACGGCGGATTTCAAGCTTTGGCCTTTTTCTGCTAACTTGAAGACCCGTATTAGCAAAAACGTCGTTGCTTTGTTGTGCAGTTTCTCCATTGTTAAACGAAGGAGTCGACATTGAAAACCATTTCATAACCTCAGGTTTCATAATTTTCCACTCGGAACCAACTTCTGACTGCACTGATGAATTTGAAAGTGTGTGCACTTCGTTCCAGTTGATTGCATCACCCAACTCCTAAATAATATAAACCAATACCGAAAACCAGTTACAGCGCATTGCCTATCACTAGTATCTTCACCAATAAAAACAGAAAGAAAAAAAGACGAACGTACCTCCTTCAGCATTTCAATAGATTCAGCACTGTGAGCATTCTGACATTGTTGCACCCATGTCTCCAAAGAACGTTCTAGCCAGGAAGAATTTATGAAATGCTGCAATATCATCTGTGAAAAATATATCCATAACATGAGAGATCCAAAAGAGAAAAATAACTCTGCCATTGATCGTAAGTTTAAGATTCATACACGCCTCCCTCCAACTTTACTGTTTGAATACTACGATATGTTTAAATTTCTCTTACACCCCTTATTATCATAAACCAAATTCCAATAACATCCATTTATAATCAGGATTATAATCACCAAATAAAAAGCCACAAGGATCAAAGTATAAGATATAACATATCCTGATGATAACAATAATATATAAATAAAAATAATAATAATAATAATAATAATAATAATAAATAAATAAACTCGTCTTCAAAGCAAGAAAATTACATTTTCAAGTTTAAGAAGCATATTCCCAAGATCAGAATAATCTTTACATCTGGAAGCTTCCAATGCAAAATCCTTCCACACTAACACGCTACGTGCAGTCTCCGTGAGAGCCTAAAAGGAAAGAGTGCAAGTAAGATTGGCAGAATTGTAACAATATTAGTAACAATAATAGCAACGGAAATGAAATAAGCCAAGATGGATGACAAACCTCAGTGGTTAACTGTTCAATGGTATTTATCATGCTAACAGCAATCTTTTGCATAATATAACGACGTGCAAGGGTCAAATCTTTGACCACCTTCACCCCAACCTTATGTGACCTATATACAATAGGCTCTGGAAACTCATTGATTGGGCGAAGAAGCAACACATCTGCCCATGAATAGTTTCTTTTTCTTGGAAAGAATATTACAAGATATTGTTTCCTGTCATGAGTAGGCTTTGCTCTCACAGTTGATAAAGGCCAATCTGATCTTGCACACCTTATCCCTGCTTGCCAATTCCCCCTCCACTATATCGTTAAAAAACAAACAACATATTGATCATCAATCATTCCCTTTTTTGTTAATTTATTGCATAAAATAGAACAAAAATATTAGCATTCACTACCTTCACCCAAACTGCCATTGGTTGATCTTGTTCTAACCACTTGGGTTCTGATGGAGATGACTCACACTCGTGATTGCCACCGGGCAATTCTCGTCCAACTGTATCACCATCTAAACTATCAACTCCAGAATCACGAGTGTTGGAAGAAAACTTTTCGTCATCCACATCAACTTCGTTATTGGGATGACCTTCATCAAACTGTTCATCATCTGTTAGTTCTGCATTATCTATTTTGTTATTTCCATCTTCAATTATTTCATGTTGCACACTATTGGCCCCTCCATCGTACACAAAAGGTTTTTCAGAACCTTGATCAGGACTAATAGATTCTCCAGCATAATGTACATCGCTAGAAGGAAGAACTTGCATGATTTCTCACTAGAATCTGTTTTACCATAAAAAGTCTGCATCATAACGGATTAGTCATAAATGGTAGCAAGGAGACATTATACATGACAGGTGAACAGAATAAAACTTATAATACACATTACATATATTACATTTGGAATTATAAGCATAAGAAAAATAGGAAACCTGCTCATATTCAAGTAAAACTGACTCTTCCAGACGAATAACAGAGCAAATCATAATCTGATAAACTTCTCAATCAACAGAAGATAAGCTCCACATGATCTTTTTATTTAAATAATTATGAAATTGGTGAAAAATACTTAGTTTACAAAAAACATCAAAAACACAATCCATTTGTATAAAAATTGAATTCAAATGAATTTTTTCTGTTTTATAGCAATTAATCAAATTCTATATAGAGAAAAGTATCTGTAATGAAAGAGAAAAAAAAAAAAAAAGTTATAAATAAGAAAATAAACTTCTAGCATGATGGTCACCAGATGTACCAAGTTCAAACATACTACTAAGTTACAGAATTTCAATCGTTTTATAAACAGAGACATAGCAATTAAAATCCTTTTAACCTATAGTTAACTGTTTTGTCCTGCAGAATCATTCAAGCTTACCATTAAGTTCCTTTTTACTTAAACGTACAGCTTTTTCTGTTACCAAAGAACAAATAAATCCCAGAACTAGAATTTAGTTAGCTCTGTGCATTGCAGTTGTTGAAAAATTCAAAACCTCTTACTTGCAAAGGTTGTAGCTTTATGGAATATTATTTAAATTAGTGCAACAGTTATACATAGACCATGATGAATTAAGCCAATTCAGCTCCATATGTCATCAAA
Source organism: Logfia minima (assembly GCA_963921325.1). Taxonomy (NCBI): domain Eukaryota; kingdom Viridiplantae; phylum Streptophyta; class Magnoliopsida; order Asterales; family Asteraceae; genus Logfia; species Logfia minima. The sequence continues at coordinate 9,122,993 of OY992774.1, read as the reverse complement.
ACAATAAAACCAAAGAAACCCACAAATTAAATCCACTAATTAACATAATGTTGGAGTGAGATTAAATAAAAACCCTAAAAGAAATCAAGAATAAAACCCCAAATTTAAGTACATCAATTGCATGTCAAAAACATGTTCAACCCACATAGACAAAATTAGGTTTTTTTCGTGACCTAAAAACAAAGGTGGGTCCAGATCAAGAAATCCCCATCAGTTAATTGACCCATATACAAAACCCAGATTGAAAAACAAAATCATCGCTCAAGAATCTTTAGAATTAACACTTTGTTGAATCAAAGTTACAAAATTTATACATTTACTAGCTTCATTTTTTTGTTGGGTTACTTTAAAATCTGTCCTTTTTGTAGTCTAGGGTATAAATATTATTGGGGGCAAAAGTCACCAAGAACATGTATGTACATATGATATGACATATGTATAGATTTATATATATATATATAAAGTTGCATGTGTATCTATACATGTAAGTGAATTAGAAAAAAAATGGTGGTTACATGTAAATGTACCTTTTGCAGTTCGGGGGTGAAGATCACTTTTATCCCATTGTAGGGGGTGGGTGTAGATTTGGTATTTTTTGTGGTTCAATTTGTTATAGAAAATAATTAAATTGTTTTTAATCCTAATAGGTTTTTTATTTTTTTGTGTGTTTGAGAACTAGAAAGTGGGCATGTACCAGGTCCAAAACGAACAGGAAGACCTGTTAATGGATGTGTATAGAGAGAGAAATAAAGTGATGAGAGAGAAACAAATAAACAAAAAAGTACAGATTAGATGGTGGTGGTTTTTGTGTGAAAATTAAAAAACCCTAGAAACATACTACTTTAATTTAATAATAACAAAAAAATAAAAATAAAAGGTTTGAAAAACGAATGCTAATGTATCGCAAGAGTGGTACAAAGATTAGGGGGCAGACGGTGCGGTCGAGGTGCGCCCCTCGTTTTTCTATTTTTCTACAAATAATAAATGATGCTAACATTTTGTGTATATGTTTTCTTTTCAATTTATTTTTTTTAAATAAATTAATTTAATATTAAATATTTAATAAACTGGAATATGATAATTTTTATACCATTATTTCTGCGGGTTGTATTCAAAAGCTAGGACTTCCTTTACCACTCATCCAATAAAGTATATAAAATGTTTCGGTCAATTTTATAAAGGCTAGCAACAAAGCATCAAAAACTAAAACTATTCTTCTAATCACTTCTAACGCCAAGTGTAAAATTTTTATCAGTCACAAAAACTTTATTGTGTTTGTTACTCTAATATTAGTTACGATATATTGTAAGTACAACTATTATATATTATTAGATTTTCGTTTGATAACTATTGTGTTACTCTGATTTTAAGTAATAGGTTTATTTATTTTTATCCATAATCATTGATGCATAAACTATAGAGATTAATGTGTTAATGGATTATGCCCGCTAAGGAGCTCGACAATAACCCTTCTTAGGTTACAATTTTTGTGATTACTTAACACACAACATCTAATCCAATTTATGTAGAAAAAAAAAATCATGATTTTTTATAATTAGAAATGGATTAATCTGTTAATCAACTATACATGAAATTTGAACACTAGGTGCAGAAAAAAGTTCTCGATCATTTTTCTCGTAATATTATTATAGGTGTTAAACTTTTTCAACTATAAATTTTTTTTTATCACTAGAGTAACAATTTTAAAAGATAAAAAACATTTAAAAAAGTGCTTTAAAAAATCTTTAAAATAAGAGTTTTTTCAACATGTGCCCCAGTGGCACACGATAAAGTGTATTTAATGAAAACGAACTTACTTAAATATTAACATTTGTATTTAATACTCATTAACTTAATATAATATTTATCTTTTTTATACATATCATAGATACAAATTCTGATATTTAAGAAAATTACGGGTTCAAATACTTCATTAGAGATTTCCTTGATGCTTGAATTGTATGAATACACAACTTAGTGTCACTTTTTATCTCAAGCTAAGTAACATACCCAAAATAATATTAATATATGTGTTGTACTTTTAAATTTTGTGCCATTTTTCGACAACCTTTTCTCGGTGACCACCATTTCAACGAAAATTAATTATATGGCATTAGCACCCCATTTCAAGTCCTACATAAACATATATATGAGCTAATAGAAAAATAAGATAAAGACAAATACGCAGTTGAGTAGTTCCACAAACCATAATTGAAATTCTTTTAAGAAATTGGTTTAAGGTATTCGAGGAAATTTTAATTACTAGATTTCTTTTAATTAGGATATTAAGCTTTGTTGTTCTCTAGTATATTTTGTTTCTTTTACATTATGATGTTTTTGATTGATGAGAATTATATTTTATTTAATTTTGATATCTATTTATTGGCAATCAAGAACTGATAGAAGGAAGAGTAAGCTACTATTGCTATAAATTATTAAGAGATGTATGGTTTTTAAAGTTTTGATCTTTTTCTAGGTGTAAGATTGGATCTATTATTAATTTTTAATAGAGAAAACGAATTGCATACGGTAAGAAGAGAGGTTGAAACCCTAAAATGGAGAAAGAATAAATTGAGGTTGATTTTGATGTTTGGAGGTGACAATTGGTGGTTGAAAATGGAGGAAGTTGAATGTTAATAGGTAAGTTTGCTTCCAAATATAATAATTGAGTGATTTTAATAATTTTTAGAATCATCGTAATTAATATTAGTTATTGGAGAATAAATGATGGATCTGAAAAGATGAAGTTAATACTACGTGTATAATTATAGTCTACATGTATGCCACTATCAGCGCCAAGTAAGCTAAATATTTGTTTACCGTGTAAAATAGTAGGCTTGTGTTGATATTAAAAGACAAATTATAAGTATAATACCTACATTGATATTATTTGAGTATGTAAAGTACATTGGCATAAAATGATAATACGTTGCGTATTCATACCATTCATCCTACTTTATCCGACTAAATGTCAATTCTAAAAGATTAAAAGTACATTAGTTGTTTTAGACATGGTGAAAATGTCACTTGACATTCGATAATTCTGTAAATAGACATTCTTCATTAATATTTATTAGGGCTTATGGCAGGGGAATGCACCCAACTTTTGGCGGATGTCTATTGTATGCATCCAACTTTACAGGTATACATTTAATGTACTGAACCAGGAAAAATATTCGATCGATGTAAGTAACCAGCTACTTAGCCGGTAAACACACATTTTAGCCACGTCATCATCCACCTGGCGCCGGTCATCTTCTCCGGTCAAATTCCGGCCATCTTCTTCGATCAAACTAGGGTTTTTAAAATTTCTAAATTTTTTCATCAATCTTATCATCATTTTATTCGTGTTCATCTTCATTTTCTTGTTCTTGATGAATCTAGCATGTAAAAACTACCATTGAAGCACTCAATTAAACATAAAACAACCATCAAAGATTTTCCCCCAAATTTACATGAACCCTAATTTTATTAAATACTCCAAATTTGCACAGGTGATTTCATTTAATAAATGGCCAAATCAAAATAAACATGTAAGAGAAATTGAATTATTAGATAAAACAAAAATAAGGCTCAGATCTGTTAACAATCAGAACAAAGAGGATCTAATCGCCATGGCTGCAGATCCGTGAAAATTACCCCACCAAGATATAGTAGATCTCAAACTTTGACCAATTAACTCAGACAACAACATATTCACCGACCATCATTATCATCATCGCCTCTAATTATGGTTGTTCATGTCTCATGCATGGCATGTTTAATTATTCCGAAAACAATAAATGAAATTAACAAGATCTGAATCAGCGTCCAGCTATTATAAGTATAAGTATAACAGAAGACAGAAAGATCGCTAGTTTAACCAGTCTACCAGACTGAAACTGAAAACCAACGAGACAAAAACTGTAATTTTATTAGGGTTATTGTTAAGTACGGTGTTTATGATATCAATTGAAGTGTTGATTTGATTATTATGGGGGTTTGTTATAGATTAAGGAATCTAGGGTTTTAATTTGGTAGGGAAAGAAAGGGGTATTTAGGGGTAAAAATCAAGAATGTTAGATGATCGGAGAAGATAATCGGAATTTGGCCGGAGAAGATGACCGGAATTTGACCGGAGAAGATGACCGGCGCCAGGTGGACGATGACATGGCTAAAATGTGTGTTTACCGGCTAAGTAGCCGGTTACTTACATAGATCGAACATTTTTCCTGGTTCAGTACATTAAATGTATACACGTAAAGTTGGGTGCATACAATAGACATCTGCCAAAAGTTGGGTGCATTTCCCTGCCATATTGTAATAAATAGCTATAAATGGATATTTAATGTTATTTTAGTAACTATAATGAAAAATGATAAAGGCAAAGATTCTTACACAGTACAACTATCATGAATATTTACATTTTTGCATGAACATTTAAATTTGTCTCAAGTTCAGAACTTAAACTCACATTCTCATGACTAAAAGGTCATCTCGATACTTCTAAACTAATGACTATTTGCTAATAATTATACATATTCTATTTTCAAAATAACTTTTTTTATTATATTGTCATATGAATAAGTATTATTTTGTTTCCAACCCGTTAACCACTTGATAATTTTATACGTTACTCAAATTTCAATTCTTTGAATTTTAGTTCTTTTGACAAATTTCAATTTATCTTAAAACATTATGCATAACAAATGAGAGTTAAGGGCTTGCTCCTGATTTTTTGATTGAAAGAAAAGAAAAGAAAATGATATAAAAGAAAATAAGAGGGAGAATATTGTTGCGTTCCCGAGTTGGAAAGAAGAGAAATGAAATTTATACGTTATGGGTTCCCGTGTTAAAGAGAAATGGAAGGAAATGACATTTTTTAACTTGTTTAATTTTTCATCCTTCTATTTCTTTCCACTTTTGGAGAGAAAAGATGCACAAATCCTCCTCCTACTTCTCTTATCTACATTAAAAAAGTTCGGGAATACAATATGACTTTTCTTCTTTCCACTTCTATTCTCTTCTCTCCAAAAACAACTCGATATCAGACTGTAAGGACGTGTACTCCCTACGAGCTTTTAGCTTTTCACAATGACTTTCAAAAATGACCATAACACCAATTATATGCATTGTTGATAACATTATAGTACCTAGACATTATCTAATGCTTCTCAATAATGTCTCTACCTAGCAAATGGGATCCTCTCAAATTATTCTTAACATGATTGGTCATGTTATATGTTTTATGAGAGGAGAATAAAGTAAATGAGTAAACGAAGAAGGTTTTTCTTGTTCAGGTTATTCGGGGAAGACAAATATTTTTACTCATATCTATGTGGCCTAATTGGGAATCCCATGACTATTTCTGACTCTTTCGCTGACCACCCCAAAATGTATAGTTAGTGAAATTTGAACCTGAGATCTTTTGTAAGGGTATCAGAATGCTAACCACTAAACCCTTTATAAAAATTAATTATTTACTACTTTCAAACCTCATAACCTATTATGTTATTTAAAATTTGAAAGGATTCTAATCCCTTCTATTGATAAGTTGAAAGCTCTACCAGATGCATAAATTCACTCATTGATGAAGGTGATTAGTAATTAGTGTTGGTGAATTTTATACCTAGCTCAGCTAGCTGGCTAGCTAGTTCCCAATTTTGAAGACTCTGGTCCACTACTTATATGGACACTATTGAAAGGGCCTGTTCACCAACAGGGCTTAGATGGTACATAAGAGCATTTATGTTGAAGTATTCAAGGCCCAATTACAGAGTTTCGACTTTCAGTTATTTTAATTTTCAAGCCCAGTTGTACTAACGCTTCTCTTTAATTCTTAACTTTAAACTAGTATGCATTTCTTGACAAACCCAATTCTGCAGTATGCATTTCTTGACAAACCCAATGCTGCATTTATATTAATCAGAAAGAAATTATCAAATATCCCTCACTATCAAATTTTATATTATATATATATTTTTGATCATTTATCTCTTTAAAGTAACTAGTACATATCAGATATCAGTTGTAAGCTGTTGTTCACACAAAATACAGTTTCTTATTAAATCGAAACTTAAAAAGATATTTATATTTATTAACTCTTAAAATAAAACCATAGTTTGACACGTCGACAAACAGAAGTAGTAATTATAGTTTTCCCTTTTTTAATGACACATTAATAATTAAGGACATTGCTAATCATAACCCTTAGGGCTATAGTTAAGCTTTCTATATTTACATTTGCAAACTAACTTAAATTAATTATGAAGTGTTGACATTCTTTTTTAACACTTACCTTCCTTTTTATAAATATATTAGGAGTGTTTATTCATGGAAAGTATGAGTTATAAAATTGGAATTAATCTAAATATAGAAAGTTTAACCATAGTTCTTAGGGCTATAGTTAGCATTTTCCAATAATTAAACATGCGTCCTCTTTATTGATGGTTCAATCTATACTATTAAATAAAGACCATTTGACAGAAACACAATTTATAATATAAAATGGGTAAAATAATGATAGGATGATATTGACAAATCCTAGCTCATAATAACACAATGACCTTGACAATGTATGTTCTTTAAAACTCTCATAATAAGAAAATTATACGCCAATTTTCACTTTTAAGTCATTAGCCAATATATATATGATAATATAATTTATACATATGAATTATGTAAAAACACAATGTTAAAATAAAAATAGTAAAACATATATAAATTTTTACTCATTTGTAAATTTATATGAAATAAAGCAAAATAAAATAAAGATTCACAGTTAAAAGTTTTTGTAAAGAAAAAATAAATAAAATAAAACTTCACTTTTATGTGAATTTATGTGAAGCAAAATAAATAGATTATAAATAGAAATGAAAAACTTTTTACCGATTTTATTTTAATCTCTTACTTTCATTGGAAGCCCAACCCCATTATATGTATATATATATGTTCCTTTAATATACAAACGTCACAACATTAGGGGTGTGTAATTTGCGGGAAGAACCGAAAATACCCGAGGACCACGAGGAATCGAACCGAACCTGAACATATCCGAGATTTTACGGTTCGGTCCATGGTCCATATTTTATCAGCTTTTCGGTCTTCGATTCGGTCCGGAGCAAACTCGAAAAAACATGGGAAAAAGAACCGAACTGAGTATTGGGTATACATTCCTTAATTATAGCATGTAACTTCTTAAATATAGGAAATAACAACCGTGACATTTTACATGAACATACAGATATAATTATGAAATAACAAGAGTTGATAATAAAAGACTCAAAAGATGACAAAGAATGGATCGAGGAAGAGTTGAGTGAATAAACAAAGCCAAAAAATTGAAAGAAGGCAAGTTGTGACGCAACAGCTGGAGTTGCGCCGCAATTAGTGAGCAATAGCCATATTGAGAACCCATATTTCAGGGGTGCGACACAATGAAGTTAGTTGCGACGCTATGTGAATCTAGTTATTTTCATTAGACACTTGTCTTTGATTTGTTATTTTCGTTAGACCTTTTTACTTGGTTATGTTTATGCAATTCTATCATTTTATTTACGTTAATTAATTTCATTTGTTATTTAGATTAAGTTTTTTTGTGTGGTCATACATTTACATAAAAATATATTAATTTTATACTGGGTACTCAAAAATATAGCTCATCTAATCAAAAGATAATGAAATCCATTAATCATCAAACAAATCAGATTTTTTCAGCATACCTATTAAAAATCCAAATCGTACCAAACCAGTAACATATGGTATAGTCCTTGATCTAACTTTTTGATACAAATCGAGACTCAAATCAGTTCGATGTTAAGCTGATTTGATCTGGTTTTGGATCATGCTGAGGCCTACACAACATAAGACATTCTAATCTTGCGGAGTTGGTTATAATATATAAAATCACAAACTTTGAAAAGTCACTACACAAAATATGGTTCAAAACCCAACCATCTTGAATAAATATAAATATATATTGCACAAATAAAAGGTAGTGGAAAAGGTAGATGACTTTATATTGGCATTGACTTATTTGTCCAAATGCCCTTTGGAAAAAAAGCAAAAACTTTTGGTGTCTTCTTCTGCTGGGATTCTTCTTTTCTTCCCCGAAACTATCAACCTTTAACACTATTGTACCTTCAACTTTACAGATTAATTGCCTACTCAAGGGACCATCAAAACACTAGTAATTTATAACAAAATTATGCTTAAAAATAAAAATATATAATATGTTTGCAAATAAAAAAATATTGTCAAGCTGTGAGTCTTGTAATTTTTTCTTTCTTTTGTGTACCAACAGGGAACTAAAATCTAAATAACGGTATGTTCACCACGCTCATATATTTATTTTTAAATATTCTTGTTCTTGTTCTTGTTATTGAATTAATGTATATCACTATGGGTTAATTTTATGTTTTAAAATAGTATAATATATTGATTCAGGTCGGTTTAGTAATTAGGGGCATCCGTTCGGTCGCCTATGATAGTAGGATTAATAGGTCAAAAATGAGCTTGTGACGCAGGTGTTAAATGATTTATTTTTGTGTTTTTTCAAAGTTTACTGAAAACTGTTAACGTAGATAATCCAGATGAACTCAGCTACATATTAGGAGCAACTAGATACCGATGTTGTGCATACATTTATTTGTTTAAAGTCTACGTATTTAAACTCTGTAGCAATACGCGGGTAAGAAATACTCGTTAAGAGCAATAGTTAACTAAATTTGTTTATATAAGACTAAAAAGTACATATTTTGAATATTTGTGATTATACGTAAGTATAAAATTGAAAATTACCTATATTTGCATACATAAAAAGAAGGATGTTTTTTGGGAATCTATTATCTATTATATACAGAATAAGGTTATCGTGAACCATATTGACAACAAAAAACATAAAGTATGTTTGTCAGATTTTGAATTGAAAAATGCAAAGATTCTTCACTAACTTCAACCTGGTATTGTTCAGTTGATCCTTTTTGTCCTAAGCATTCTGCTTCTGGTTCTTGGATTGACATTGGTAAAAAAAAACTCAATACTAGTCAAACTTTGATTTAGTAAAAATTAACAGTCAAGATAAAATAGAAGTTATTACTCCGTAGTTTAATTAGCTACTTGTAAAGTCATAGTCTTTATACTTATTCGATCTTGTAATGTTCACAAAATGTTTCCATAAATGCTTGTCTAGCTATGACTTACTTTATGCTATGATTGAATAATATATTTATTTACTAGCTTTTGCACTCGTGTATATATACGAGTCATTTTGAAAGGTACGAAATAATATTATTTAAATAATTTTAAAAATAATTGCAAATTTAATTCATAAAATATGATTGGTAAACTTAAATTCGAAGCACTTAAGATAACAAACAATATAAAACTATTAAAAACCTCAAAGAAACTGTTATTTTGTAAGTTAAATAGTAATCTGTTGGGTCAGAGACCCCACTTGTGTAATTTATGAATGATAAAATATGCTAAGTGTTTTATTTGTCGCTGATATGTTAGCAACGACTCTATAATAGACTAAACAGTATTGTTCGATGCTCATGCTGAACAACGAACTATTTGATACTTAGAATATTTACTGATGTCTATTGGTCACTGCATCTGTTAGCAGTGACAATTGTAACTTAGATAAAATATGAGTTTCTGTCACTAGCTGATAGAGACTTATCATTTGAAGAAGTTACAATGAGCCTGCCACTGTCAACAAAAGTGAAACATCTGTTGAAGTCCAAGACTGAAGACAAAGATAGAGAGAAGCTCACTGAAGTGGAATTCAAGACTTCTCTATTAACCAGCGGTTCATGCTTTTACCCCAAAAGTACATTGGGTTTGACAAATACCCAATGTGCTAAACAGAAGGCCAACTTATAAAGGATAATAACATGTGCATATTTTTTTATATCAAAGATATGTACAACTGGTTATTGTACTTTGTCAGAAAAGTGCATTACTTTTCTTAATACCAGGATTAATTAATTCCTATTACATGGCCTAGTATGTATTGTCACTTCCATTCATTGGAAGTTGCATTTAAACCTTCTTGAATATGGTATCGACATATGTAGGTTTTGAGATGTATTTATGAAACTATAAATACTCCCCTCAACTACCATATTCAATGTCCTGAATTTTGTATTCACCTCCAACCTTGATTTAAGCATACTCATGTTTGTGAGTGAGCTATTGTGCCCTTACTTATCTGTTAAGTGTTGATCCTTGTGAGTTATCAGCGTATTTTCGCTGATAACCTATTGGAAGTAAATTTTTTATAAGTGTCGTTTAATTAGACTAGTTTGTCTTGTCTTATTCCGCATTAATCTATTGTAAAATTTTCTTTAATTGAATCAATAAAAGAAAAACTTTAAATGTGAAACTTAGTGCATTTAGTTACATTTGTTGTTTGTTTTTACACTCAACTATTGTTTACGGGACCAACAAAATCACCTATGAGGGTAACATAAAAAGACAATCAATTACTATCATATAGCTTCTTTATATATCTTACGGGTTAATAATTTTGTCAAAAAATAATAAAGTATGTTATATCGATTTTCTAAAATTAAAATAAGTACTTAGAGTATATTAATTAAAATGTTTGATTTTCATAAATTTCTTAAAAAGACCCTACGATTATCAATTAAAGTTATTGAAAACCTACAGTAAAGTTATGATATAATTTAGATAACGCTAGTAGTATTGTTTACTAATTATCTTGTTTACTATGATTATCTTTAAAATAGTTATTTGAATTATTTTTTTAAACTATAATTTATAATGTCATCATCACCTGTCATCACCTTAATTATAGTCAATTTAACAAAATTGAATAATCATATTGGCCAATTAAATTTTCGATGACATCATCAACTGATTCTTATATTATATTTAAGATGTTTGAGTTTGAGCTTTCCTCCTAGTTAGGTTCCCATCATATCTATGGTGTTTTGTTTGTTTTCTTTTGTAGACTTGTTGAGCATTGAACCATGTCTTTTAGGCCCATTAGGATAACCAAACATAAGGGTTTTGAAAGGGGGAAACCTGATGTAGTGATAAAAACATCGTGAGAGAGGCACAATAAAGAGAAAAAGAGATTTCTTGGAGTTTACTCAGCTTTTGACAGATTTGGGCAACTGTGAAAAAATTGTTGGTATGAATTCGTGAATCGTTGGATCGACGTGAAATTTTTACAGCAGCTTCTTAACACATTGGTCTTCAATCTGGATGGTTATGATCGTCATTGAAGGTGTCTATAGTGGTGTGTAGTCATTCGAAGTTATAACAGTTTTGGTGAGTGTTTATCAAGGAACTTTCTTTGTTGATCCTTTGATTCAAGAGTTGTTTGCTCTTAATTATTGTTGGTGATTTCTATCTAGTTGGTAATAAAAAGAAATCTCTTGTATTCTCTGATTTGGTGCTAGTAGATTAGTTCCTAGACTTGATCCCGTGGTTTTTACTTCTTGTTTTGAGGAGGTTTTCCACGTTAAAAATATTGTCGTCTTACGTGTTGATTTGTTTAATTATTTGGTCGATTATATTGTTGGATTTTTGGAAGTGAAGTTCTCTTATCAGGTTATTACAAGTTGAGAGTTTATTTGGGCTTTCAGCATTTGCCAACTCTCACAATAGTGGTATCAAAGCTTTTGGTTGCTAGCGTTTGTGTGATTTAAGTTTAACAATGGAGACTAATACTTCGAGGATGATTATTTTGAATGGTAATGATTATCATTTGAAATAAATCCAAGATGAATGATTTTCTTTATGTTAAGTCATTTCATCAACAAGTTTTTTGTTTTAAAAACCTGAAAACAAGACCGAGGAAGAATGGACTTTGTTACATCATCAAGTTTGTGGTTATATTAGATAGTGGATGAATGATAATGTGTTGAAACATGTTATTGCAGAGGTACATGCTCATACCTTATGGAGTAAACTTGAACATCTCTATACCCGAAAGACAGGTACCAATAATTTTTTTTTTATCAAACAGTTGATTAGTTTGAGGTACCGTGATGGAATTGTCATGTCTGATCACTTGAATATTTTTCAAGGAGTTATTAACCAGCTTTCTGAGATGGGTATTAAATTTGATGAAGAGGTTTTGGGATTGTGGCTTCTTAATACTATACCAGATTCGTGGGGAACACTTAGAACTTCATTATCTAATTCAACACCTGATGGAATTATTTCTACGGAGATGGCTAATAATAGTGTTCTAAATTAGGAGATGAGAAGAAAGTCACAGGGATCTTCGTCACAGTCAGATGCTTTGGTTGTTGAAGAAAGGGTCAAAAATCCGATCGTGGTCAAGGTAATAGGGGCAAAAGAGGAAGAAGCAAATCAAAAGGTAGACATGCAGATAAAGAATGTCATCATTGTGGTATGAAGAGTCATATTAAAAGTTTCAGGTATAAAAGAGAAAATAGGAACCTTAATAATCAAGGAAAGAAAAATGATGATGGAATCAAATGAAGATCGTGTTGCTACAGGCACTGAAGATTTTCTTATTGTTTATGATGATTTTATTAATCTTGTGGAGGATGAATCAACTTAGGTGGTGATAGTGGTGCTTTATGACATGCTACACCTCGCAGGGATTTCTTTACATGTTATACATCTGGTGACTTTGGGAGTGTAAAGAAGGGCAATCGTAATGTATCCAAGGTTGTAAGAATTGGTGATGTTTACTTGGAGACTGGCATCAACATGAGAATTTTCCTCAAGGGATTTAAACATATCCCCGATCTTCGTTTGAATTTGATATCTACAGGTAAGCTTGATGAAGATGGTTATTTTAACATTCTTGGTGGTGGAAAGTTGAGACTCTCGAGAGGTTCCATGATTATGGCGAGAGGTTAGAAATTCTCAACTCTTTATTTGACTCAAGCAACAGTGTGTATAGAGTCTATTAATACAACAAATTTAGAAGATACAATTGAGTTTTTGCATAAGTGGCTAGGTCACATGAGTGAAAATGGGATGACGAATCTTGCTAAAAAGAAACTTATCACTGGGTTAAAAGATGTGCAGTTGAAGAGGTGTTCTCATTGCTTTGCTGGAAAACATAATCGAGTTCATTTTCAAAGTCGACCTTCTACTAGAAAGGATAACTAACTTGATCTTGTTTATTCTATGTGTGTGGTCCGATGAAGACTCAGACTATTAGAGGTTCTTGTTTCTTTGTGACCTTTTGATGACCCTTGAGAATATTATGGGTTTATACTTTGAAGATAAAAGATCAAGTTTTAGATATTTTCAAAGAGTTTCATGCATTTGTTGGAAGAGAGACTGGAAGAAAGTTGAAGTGTATTTGATCAGATAACGGAGGTGAATATTGTGGTCCTTTTGATAATTACTGTAAAGAGAAGGCTATTCAACATCAGAAAACACCACTAAAGACACCTCAACTGAATGGTTTGGCTGAAAGGATGAATATGACATTGGTCGAGAGAGTTCAATGTTTGTTTCTCATGCAAAGCTTCCAACTTATTTATGGAGTGAGGCTTTAAGTAATGTTGTTCATGTACTTAATAAGTCATCTAGTGTTCCTTTGAATTTGTAAATGCGTGATAAGGTTTGAATAGGTAAGGATGTATTTTATGATCATTTGCGCATTTTTGGGTGTAAGGCATTTGTACACGTTCCCAAGGATGAAAGGTCCAATCTTGAAAGTAAGTCAAGACAATGTGTTTTCATTGACTATGGTTTTGATAATTTTGGCTACAAGTTGTATGATCTAATTGAAAAGAAGTTATTCAGGGACCATGATGTATTATTTATAGAAGAACAAACCATAGAGGATATTGACAAAACAAAGAAAAAAGATGCAGTTCCTTTAGAGATTGATGAACAAATTGGCCATAATGAAAATCCAATACATGTTGAAGAACATAATGACCATCATGATGAACAAGAATTTTCTCTACAAGTTGACGAGCATAATGACCAGCTTGATGCACCTAATGATCAACATGATGAATAAGAAGCTCCTATACATGTTAATGAACAACCAGTAGCAGCTCAACCGAGAAGATCAAGTAGAGAAAGACAACCTTCTACATGATATTCTCCCAATGATTATGTGTTGTTGATTGATGGGGGAGAACCCAAGTCTTATCAAGAAGCTATGGAGCTTGATGATAGAGAATACTAGAAGATTGCAATGGATGAAGACATGAAGTCTTTTCATGAAAATCATACTTATGAGCTAGTTGAGTTACCTAAAGGTAAGAGAGCACTCAAGAACAAATGGTGTACAGGTTGAAGTCTGGAGAAAAATATTCACAACCACAGTACAAAGCAAGGTTGGTTGTGAAGGGATTTGGCCAAAAATAAGGTATAGACTTTAGAGAAATATTTTCACCTGTAGTGAAGATGTCATTGATTCGAGTTGTTCTTGGTCTAGCTGCTAGTATGGATTTGGAGATTGAGCAACTAGATGTGAAAATGACGTTTCTTCACGGTGACTTAGAAGAAGAGATCTATATGGATCAACCGGAGGGCTTCAAAGTCAATGGAAAGGAAAACATGGTTGGCAAACTGAAGAAGAGCTTATATGGATTGAAACAAGCTCCAAGGCAGTGGTACAAGAAATTTGAGTCCTTCATGAGAAGGCAAGGATATGCCAAGACGGCTTTTGACCATTGTGTTTTTGTCAAGAAATTTTCTGATAATGACTTTATTGTTTTATTACTATATGTCGATGACATGTTTCTTGTTGGCCCGGTATCAGGAAAATTGACAGGTTGAAGAAGGAGCTTAATAAATCCTTTGCAATGAAGGATTTAGATAATGCGAAGCAAATTCTTGGTACGAATTTGTGAACCTTTGGATCGACCTGAAATTTTCACAGTATCTTCTTAACACAATGGTCTTCAATCTGGACGATCAGGATCGTCATTGAAAGTGTCTACATTGATATGTAGTAATTCAAAGTTACAACAGTTTTGGTAAGTTTTTATCAAGCAACTTTCTTTGTTGATCCTTTGATTCAAGAGTTGTTTGCTCTTCATTATTGTTGGTGATTTTTATCTAGTTGGTATTAGAAACAATTCTCTTGTATTCTCTGATTTGGTGTTAGTGGATTAGTTCTTGGACTTGATCACGTGTTTTTTACTTCTCGTTTTGAGGAGGTTTTCCATATTAAAAGATTATTATCTAGTGTGTTAATTTATTTAATTATTTAGTTGATTATATTGCTGAAATTTTGAAAGTGAAAAGGTGTTATCACAAGTTGAGAGTTCATACAGGCTTTCCACATTTGTCAACTCTCACAACAATTTCTTAGCGACTAAATTGATACACCCTCCGTCCTAAATTAAGTGTCTTGTATCAGATTTTACGGAGTTTAAGAAATTGCTTTGTCTGTTAGTGAAGATGACTCTTTTACCCTTACTTTTTGCACGGGCTCCCATGTATTAGTTTTGAGAAAGGATAAAATGGTAAAATTAATTTGATACTTTTGAAAGTAGACATTTATTTTGGGACAAACAAAAAAGGAAAGCAAGACACTTAATTTAGAACGGAGGGAGTATAACCTTTCCATTTAGACATATATTGTATTTTTTTGTTATTTGGTTAAATACACTTTCCAGTTTTGATAGTTGGTTCAAGAGGAACGTTGCTTTGCTACATTATCACTACATTTTTATTTTTATTTTTGTGTTTTTCTGCCATATTAAATTTAAAATCCTTTAAAAAGAATTAATCAAAAAATGTCGTTTTGGGTGCATTTTGGCTTCTCAAACACAGAGAGAGAGACCGATTGAACACATGCACTAGCCGCTGCCAAAAGATAAAGAAGAAGAAGCTTTAATTTGTTCATGTCAGTAGCAAAATTAGATTACGACAAAAAGAAGCTACTGATGGCACCCTTGTCTCTACTAAATCATTTTCTGGGTATCAGAAAAAATAGACTCGAGAATGATTAAAGTTTTTTTAGCTTTTTAATTGAATATTATTTGGATTGGATCGGATTCTTTGACAAACAATAGTCCCTTGTTGCTTAAAGACAATATCAACTTGTAAAGCATCTCTTTCTCTCTTTACCTTTTTCCTTTATTAAGTTAATTAAGTAAATTATGCCCTTATCCATCTCAATATTATACAAAAAGTTTTTTTGTAGAACAAAATGCCACACTTACCAAAAAAAGAAAAGAAAAAACTGCAACAAAATGATATGGTATAAAAGATAAACCAACCAAATTATCTTCTTTTCTTATCTCTTTTCGCATATGGGATTCAAATCATTTTGTATACACGTTTTTATAAGTGTTGCATTTCTTTAGCTTGTTATAATCCGTGCGTACTGCAATCTTCAAGTAAGTTTTAATCGTGATATTCGTTGTGACTCGAGTGTCAAGATACAAAAAAAGGATACACGCCTCATTATTTGACGGTAACAGAACTTGCAAGTTCTATTGCCTGGTCAAGTTTAAGACACGGAAACTGCTTCATTATTTATATTGAAGATTTAGAAAATTAAGTACTAAGTAACTCAATTTAATAATGAAAGCATGTTAAGTATTTTATAAGGATACGTGACCATCAATGTTAATACCTTTTGCATATTGGCCTCCGTTTCTTGACTACAAAGATGATGGATTTATTTATTTATTTTGGTTGAAATAGTAGTATAAAAAGTTATTGTGAAAAGATAAATCCCTGAAATTTGTTTTTGTTTCAAGCATCATTGCCTACTTTAATCTTTGTAGCTTTCAATTCTTTTGAGGTGAGTTTTTCTCTCTTTAGCCTTTTCTTTTCGTGTGGTTATTATGCATTGAAAAACCTGATTACAACCCACATCACATACAGCCATCGACTTATTTTGGGTTTGTGGCCCCTTTTCTTGTTACACTTGGATCATTGCATTTGGAGACTTTTCTTGGGCACCAATGGACTAAAAATTGCCTACCTCCACCATTTTTTTTATAAAAAATTAGACCAAACATGCTTTATTTAATTGTCTTAATAACTACGGAACAAGAGGATCTTATGTCGTTAAAACCATAAAAAGACATATACTAATATATGCAAATTACAAACGGAACTTTAAAAATGTGATAAAGTTTTGGATTATATTACGTACTCTCTGATAAACGAGTCAAAGCCGAGCCAATAGTCACTATAAAAGATTTAAAAATACGATGGGACATTGGAATATTATTATAATAAAAAGAGCGAAAGACGGTTGATAATCACCGTAAATATTTAATCTATAAACGTAAGTTTCAAACGTTGATTAGGGGCTTAAGGTCACAGCTTAGTCCATATATGCCAAACGAAGGCAACTTGTTGAGTTATAATACAAGATCCAACAGTTTTACAAGTGCAAATATGATTGAAAAGTTAAAGCAATCTAATCAATTTCATTTAATGTTATATACAATGATAATATTTATGTTAGTACCATCTATTAATTTATTATTGGTTGGATCACTTTGTACTCTTTTACAGTTTTACCATCATTGTTTATTGAATACGAAAAGACAAAGTTGTCAAAGATTAATTCCAAAAGGTAACTTCTTGTATTTCTCCCTGTTAGGAGATCAAACTCACAAATCACCAAACAATCATTTACAGCAATACTTAAAATAAATTAGGGATAACATCCTTATAGCTAACTGTACATATATTTACATGCTATTTTTCTTATAAAATTAATTTTGGTTTAATATATAGTAAAATTATAAAATTATAAGTTTTTGTAAAATAGCTCAGTCCAAACAAATAATGGAGTATATATATCTGCCGATGGGGACGGTCACCAACTCCCACTCCACTGACTGAACCATCTACAAAATGAACATTGTGGGCTGATTTATGATCTGATTTGCTTATTATTAACTAACCATCTTTTAATATTATATTCCTTATCCTTATTAAATTCATCGCCTTCTTGATTTGATCCATTTCATTTATTAATATCTCTTTCTTTTCTTTCTCTACTAGTAATTAATTTCATCCCCTTTGACATTTTTCTACTTCCAACTAACAGAAAGTTTTCTTTGTTATTCCAACTAAAGTCCACAACCCATTTTTACTTCTTTCAGCTAAAAGTTATAAATATTTTATTCTCACATAAAAGGATTCATTACACACTGGGTAAAAGAGTGATACCCTTGAACCAAATTAGCTCACATCATTGTCTGCGTTTCCTGCAATGCTAGAAGAAGATAAAAAAAAGTTGGGGTTTTGACTTTTTGACCATTGTTTTTTAGGACCCATTTCATCATTTGAGCTTCTGGGTCTGTTAAAAATCTCATCATTTTGAGAAATCTTGGTACTTGGTACTTTCTTTCTTCTGGTCAAAGATTGTGATGTTTTTGGGTGTTTATGTATGAAGTTTGGTGATTTGAAGAAATGAGTTTTGAGGAGTGTGGTATGAGTAGTGCTAGAATGGATGAACTTGGGGTGGTAACTTGGAGTAGTAACAAGTGTTGCAAAAGGTATCCACCAAATTTCTACTAAAATGTTCATTTATTTTCAAATTTTGGTGTATGACATTGATTGCTTTCTGCAACTGGAAGTGGCTTCTGAAGTGGGTTACAGACAAAGATTTGATCTTTAACAATGGGTATATTAGGCATAGCAAAGGAATCTGACTTTTTTGATTGACTTTATTATTACTCAAACATTTTCATTTTCTGCTTATAAATTATGTGAAATCTCGGATCTTGGCTTAATGAAATCTTTAGCTTCCCTTCTTTTAGATTTTTTATGTGAAGTTTCTGTATTTATGCCTTGCATGTGTTTGCTTTAGTAGTTCTGTTCTAGTTGAGTATTTTTACTATCTGGTCTAATTTTGTTACAAATCTTTGATTATGCAACAACCCTGCATCCACACAAAAAATGGTGTTTTTCTTTCTGTTGACCATCTTTTTATCAGTGGTAGCTTTTCAGGCAAGAGTGGACTAGAAGAAGAAGATAACCTTGAACACTCTAACAACATTAAGTTGGTAAGTACACTTTTGCTATGATTAAATTTGATTAATCAAGTGATTAATTAACTAAAAGAGTTCATTACATGTTTAAATGTTTTGTACCAGAATTTGAAGAGTTATATAGATATGGAGAACAATAACTTGCCTAATGATGAAATCCAGAGTTCATTAAGAAATGAGGTACATTTGACAGTAACATTTATTAATCATATACCACATGTTATATTTAATTTTACTTTTTGGGCTGGTCCAATGGTATGTAGGTAACCCATAAAGCAGTAACCAAGAGGTTGTGGGTTAAGTCTCAAATTAGACGTGTGTATGTAAAGTGGTTGTATATAGTCAGTGATGTTTAATAAGTTGGTAATTGCCATTTTAGAAAAAAATTGCTACATTTTCAAGGAATACCATATTTTGTTATATATAAACTTGTACTTTGTGTTCAGATACTGCAACTTGAGAAAAGATTACATGAACAAGTTGCTGTCCGAGGTGCTTTAGAACAAGCACTGGGTTATAAACCATCTTCTAATGTAATTACAAATCGAGCTTCTATCCCAAAGGTAATAAACACTCTACTTTGTTAAATCGATTCTTGTTACCTTTCTAAAAGCCAATAGTAGTAAATAATAAATATAACTGCAGCCAGCAACAGAGCTGATTAAGGACATTGCGGTTTTAGAGTATGAAGTGTCACATTTGGAGCAGTATCTTCTCTCATTATACCGTAAAGCATTTGATCAACAAATTTCATGTACATCTCCTTTAAAAACTGATGAATCACTCAAATCACCTTTGATGACTCCAAGAGGCAAGTATCTAGAAACTTCCAGGGCCGATATATCATTGAAACCAGACAGTGATCTGATACACACTGTTGCAGAAGACGATAAACTTTTAGATTCCAGCGTTCATCGTTGTCACTCTTCACTATCTCAACATTCGATGTTGTCAACTGAAACACCCACAGAAACTCTCGGTAAAGCATTACGTGCCTGCCATTCACAACCACTATCTATGATGGAGGTAACAATTAAAACCCAAAGTTAATATGTAAATTGTTCTGAATAAGATAATTATTATGAATTTATATAACATCTGGCTTATATGCAGTATGCACAGAATAATAGTTCAAGTGTAATAAGTCTAGCTGAGCATCTTGGTACCAAAATTAGTGATCATGTTCCCGAAACACCAAACAAGCTATCGGAGGATATAATCAGGTGTATGTCGGCTATATATTGTAAACTTGCGGAGCCGCCTCTCACGAATCAAGGGATTTCGTCTCCAACTTCATCTTTGTCATCAATGAGTGCGTTCTCACCAAAAGACCATTCTGACATGATGTGGAGCCCAGGTTTTAGAAGAGATTCATCATCGTTTGATGTGAGATTAGATAACCCTTTTCATGTTCAAGGGCTTAAGGAGTTCAGCGGACCTTATAGTACAATGGTAGAGATTCAATGTATTTATAGAGATGGCCAGCAATTGGGTGATATCGAAGATATGTTGCAGAATTTCAGGTAATAACGTACGACAATAAATTCTTGTTTCCATGTTGCGATATGATTATCATTAATGTGCATTGTTATAGGTCACTTGTTTCTCGATTAGAAGAAGTAGATCCTAGGAAACTGAATCATGAAGAGAAGCTAGCATTTTGGATCAATGTACATAATGCCTTGGTGATGCATGTATGGCCTTTTTCAGCCTACCATCTTTGTTACTGCATGAGAAATTTGGCATAATATGCTTTCGTAAGATGGTCTTCTTCATAACTAACATAACATGAATCTCTGTTGTCTTTTCAGGCTGTTTTGGCGTACGGGGTTCCACAAAACAACTTAAAGAGAGTCTTTTTACTTTTAAAAGTATGTGAGCCTTACAGTACTTTGTTTTTCTTAATCGTTTTCATAAGGGCTGTGATTTTGAAGGTAAATATTGGAAGGACACTTTTAATGTTTGTTGCAGGCTGCATATAACGTTGGTGGTCAGGTGATAAGTGCAGACGTAATCCAAAACTCTATCCTCGGATGCAGAATGTCTCGTCCTGGACAGGTAGCTACATATATAACTCTACGGTTTCATTTTGTAAATATTCCCAGCAAAATTATACAGTTTTTTGAATTTTCTGTTTTTAGTGGCTTCGGCTGTTATTATCTTCAAAAATAAAATTTAAAACGGGAGATGCTCGCCAAGGTTACACAATCGACCATCCAGAACCTCTTTTGCACTTTGCACTTTCCTCTGGATGCCATTCTGATCCCGCGGTATGTATTCACGATCTTTATACTGTTACAAAAATTCTAACTGTGCACAAAAATGCAATGTACCACTTATTAAATATGGGTAAAATGCTGATCGTGCATTGCATTTATTTTGCAACTTTCCTGTTAAAAACATTTGCAAATTTTGAAATTATACAAACTCGTTTCCTGTTTTTTTTTTTTCCCATTAGGTTCGTGTTTACACCCCAAAACGAGTGATCCAAGAACTAGAAGGAGCAAAAGAAGAATTTGTGAGGGCTACATTTGGTGTAGCAAAAGATCATAAAATTCTTTTACCCAAGATTGTTGAAAAATTTGCAAAAGATTCAGGATTATGTGCGGGTGGTGTGGTGGAAATGATCCAACAGTGTTTACCCGAATCGCTTAGAAAAAACATAAAGAAACATCAATTGGTGAAATCACAAAAGATGATTGAATGGGTTCCTCATAATTTTGGGTTTCGGTATCTAATTTGTAAGGAGCTCGTGAGGTGATTGTCAAGTGCTCACAGGCTCAAGTTTTTTTTTTTTTTTGAATTGTTTGTAAATGGAAAAGATGATTGATTTTGGGAGCACGGCTTGCATTGTATATTTTGGCATTTTGGGTATCAAAAACATCTCCTTGCATTTTTTCCACATAAAACCAAATAGAATCCTGGATTCACAAGTTGTTCTAGTAAAAATCAAAAGTTGCCTATGGCTATCAATTCTGCTTTTAGAGTTCAAATGTTAATGACCGCGAGTCTATTTATGGTTTTTGGGTCTAGAAATTTACTCTTTAGGCCCATCTTCGAGTATTGTTTCTCCTCTATGCGTGGTAGTATACTTAATAAAAAACATTGATAATTTGATATCAGAAAACCTATCAAGTGTAAATAACAACATATTTCTAAAGTATATACGTGTAAAATATGTTGCATCATGACCTTATTAACACCGTAAAAGAAAACTGGGTAATTTCTGACATGACAAGAACTGGACATGATAAAAACGGGTTTGGTTAAGGGCTAAACAAGTTGTGTTGGTTAACCGATTGAAAATGCCAGCCCAACCCACTAGCGGAACTTGAACAATGTTTCGGGGGGCCAAAATTATTCCGGTGTAAACTAGTTTTTTTAGATATAAAACCGTCTAAATACTTGTATATGAATGAAAGACAAGAAAGTAGCAAAAATATGTAAAACTCAACTCAGGGACATTAAGATCTTTAAATGACGACTATTGATTCTAAATTTAAAAAGATTCAACAATGTTTATGTAAATCACCAAGTTAACTTTTGCAAGATGCGACAATAAAAACCACATCAATGGCATATTTATATAAGACAATTAACTTTTGCAAGATATTGTCTTAATGCACACTTTACTTTTAAAGAATTTAAAAAAAACCCGCCTTATAATCTAAATTCTCCGTAACCCATGGCTCAAGTAAATAAACTGCTATATATTTTGGAGAGGCCATTCTTTACTTTCTTCGTTTTCTAAACCCGATAGTATAAATTTAATATAACAAGTCAAAGTCTGGAGGAGGAGCCACCACCCATCCCTGCCCCTACAATTCTTCGCCCCCGCATCAGGATCCCGATTCATGAATCTCTCGGTTCGAAAAAGAAAAAAGATGTGCCAACCCATTTAATAAACGGGTCATGTTCCGGTTGAACCCACCAGCACGTTTAAAATTAACATCTAACATTTCAAAATCCCATTTAACTCGTTGAGAAGTTTACTAGTAAACCCGTAGGACCCATTTAAATAAACAAGTTATACGGGTTATGCTCAGGTCCGGTGATTTCAACCCGTCAATGAAATTTTTAAAGTTTGATTGATTTCAACCGACACGAATTGTCATCCGTGTGAGAGTGCAGTATGTACTGTACTCATTTATTATGGTGTATTATTATGGTGTATTATTATGCCTAAAATACATCAAAATCAAAATATATATTCAAGGGAGAGCTGTTAACCATGACAACGTGTCCTTTGAATTACAGAGCATGAAGGATACCCAAGGTGATACGTATTATAGATTGTAGTACCCTACTATTTTAAATATTGTAACCGCACGTGAATTGTTTATTGGAACTGCGCCGACGAAAGCCTATAAGATCCAGCCCAACTTTGTATTATATGGATTGTTCCGATAATCTACAGGGCTTATGTTACATATTTTATATGATGGGCCTATTCAACTCTCACTTATTGAAGTCTTAGGTCCACCTAATCAATTGGTCTTCCGCCTTTATTGCACAACATTAAATGTATCAATAGTCACATATTTACGTAGGTATTAGCTGATGACATTGATCGAATCACCTTGGCTTCATTGAATAAAACGTTTTTTTTTTTATTTGTATGGGGTTATTACATTTTGGTACGAGTTACATTGATAGCTTGGTAGGTTATAAGAAAATGTGTTTTTTTTGTTTAAATGTACCACACTTGAATCTCATTTCACGGTATGTGTTTGACATCACTATTTTAGAGATCAAATGGTCATTGACCTAGCGATATCGATATTATCTTTCAATTATGAGGTTGGAGGCTCACATTTTGCTGATGAGACAATTCTATATATTTGTGGATAAATATATATAATTGTGGTAGTGGAGTGTGAGTATTTGTCTTTATAAAAAAATAGTAAAAGAAAATAAGTTTTTTTTTTAGATTTTAGGGATTGAGATTCTTATTTTATAAGCTCAATCTCTTATGATAAAACAAGACCGGTCGAAACGAAAATATGTGGAGATTGTTGAAGAAAGAATCCTCTAGAAAGTAGAATTCCTTAAAATACAAGTTTTTTTAATTAGCTTTTAAAATCTTATGAGAGATTTTTTAAGCCCAGCTACAATCTACGATCATCAATTTGAGCTTCAATCACAAAACTAGTTGCGGCCAAACATACTTTATGTATCATTTTTCACATTTTGATGCATCTCTCTTTTAAACCGATAAATCCATTCTTTTATGCGTCCAAGTGTAACAAATTGTGTTTCAGAACACACTTTATCAATATAATAGTGATCCCTACACTTTGAGTTATGCATGTATGTATATCATATGTTAAAACCTTAAACGACTTTCTATTCCTTCATTAAACTGTTAGAATATGTATTGCTTTTATTCTAATCTAACATGAAACTTAGAACTTATTATAACTTGTATATTTCTTGTTTTATAATTTTACTAAGTATATATTTGTATTGTTTGTGTAACTGCATGCATACAAAAGGTAAGTTCCAGTTATTCTAAGGGGGTATGTGTAACTATTGAAAGTGCAGGGACTGTTCTGCAATTTGCCTAAAGTTAAAGAGATATATCTGTTATTTTATTGTAACACATTATTCATTCACTCAGTTATAGTTTACTTCATTTTATTGAACACATTATTCATTCACTCAGTTAAAGAGATATATCTGTTGTTTTTTTGTTTTGATTACAATTTTTATCACAAATAAACCTGAAATTATTTTCGCTCTGTGAATGGTAATAAAGGTTGGCCTTATATTTCCACAACAAAAAGAAAATAATTTTTCTTTTGCTATCAAAGAGATAGTAAAGTAATCAGATAACGATACAGTAGAGTGTCTTCAACTGTTATACATGTACGCAATCAAGAAACTTCTTAGCAATTGTTTTAGGTAATCTACAAATAAAGAGCTAGACATTTTCACGTAGAGGATAGACAACCTATAGATGTATAACAACACTAAAGTTAAGTTGACTCATAGAATGACAAATCGATTGGATTATGGACCCTACAACATAAGCTTCATCCAAAGAATCTTCATAGTGATTTATATATGCAAGTTGTTTCTTGAATGGCCAAGTCAATGAAATGCAAGCATGCTTGCCTTTCACAAGTTGAGTTGGGAGTTGGGACACGATGGTATGTATGGGCTTACGTTATGGGTCATATCTCAGGCCAGGTAAGACGAGCTATATACTATTGTAGGAAGGTTTGACCCTTCTGTCTGTGACGATGAACCTTCTGAGTGTACGCCTCTTGATTCCTGACTTGAATGACTTCTCACGCACTCCTGCCAGTCGAGAACTCACCCAAACTCTTTCTACAAGCCAAAGTGGCACATAAGAGACACAATGTTTTTCCAGTTCCAGTCGGACTCTCCAGTAACGCGTTAGACCTCTGTCACATGCCAAAAAACACATCTAACTGCTCACACTCTCATTTCTTACAACAGACATGTAAAAACTCCATCCTACATAGTATACATTTCATATAAACCCTAATATGTCCAATTATGAAATAGACACAATTCCAAAGTCAAAATCAGTATTATAGTAGCTGATCACGTAACACCTTATAAACCCTAGAAATTAAGTTTTCAGACACTATACATATCATAGAAAGCCTAATATGTTCAATTGCAACAAAACAAAAAAAAAGCTACATTTGCAGAGACAAAATCAGTATAACAGACAGTAACTTATCATGTAAACCTTATAAACCCTAATAATATAGCTTCGGAAATTTTATATCTAATCGCACCATGTTTAATGAGGAGAGGGAAATCTGGCCCATTAGTTGAGTCGTTTTTTGTTTGTATACATTAAATTAATATGTAACTATACGTATCGATATCTATACATTAAATTAATGACGTGATGATGAATAATAACGAGAATAAAAAAGAGAAATCATACGTCTTGAAGAGATTGAACGACTTTTTCCATATAAACAATCTGGCAATCGTTGGCCTCAAAGGGGAATTCAACATCGATTCCCCTAATTTTGTACGTCGGCATCTCTACTTACTTCTATTCAATTTGCAAAATAGAGTGACAGATACAGTAATAAGTTGATGATAAATGATGATTATGACATGCACACCGGCTCCAGCAGTGGAGTTCCGTAAACCCTAAGAAAAGGAGATCTGATTATTTTCCCGCCATTTTTGTGTTGAAAACGCTATCGAAGGGGAATGTGCGCGGTATTTCGGTTTTCACAGTATTGGAGATTAATTATTTATATGTCAAAACTAAAATTAATTAAAATTTTATGAGGAATAATAAAACGTTAAAGTGAATATAACGTTTCTTTAAGTTATTTAATCTATTTAAGTATAAACTGGTCTAACAAATACTCCGTATAAAGTATTTAATCTATTTAAGTTATGTTGTAAAGTTATATATTGTGAGAATTCACCTTCCTAATTAATTCTTGTGCTTTCTTCACCTATAATTATATATAACATTATAACATATTATTTCTACTCCATCAATGGAAATTCTATCATCTCTTCTTCTTTACTATTGTGTTCGTTCTTTATCTTTATTTTACAACATGTTGTCAGCATGATTCGTCTTAATAAAAAAGAACTCAATCTTTTTAACTTATATTCATATTTTTGTTTGTTAATTCTTTTATCTTGTATTATTATGTTTAATTATATGTTCATAAGAACTTGAAGTTGAGTGGGAAAATGTTTGTCTTCTTGATTTCTTATACATTGATTTTTAAAGAAGTTGGAATTTATTTGGGCGTAGGTTTAAAACAGTTAAACTAATAATTATCACATCAAAATCCATGCTAACCAGGTTAAAACCACAACCAAGTAAGAAGCTGAAGGCGAGGAAGGTATTTGCCTCTTTGGGATCGAAAGAGTAACTGAAACATATTAATACAAGAAGCAAAATTGATAGTTGGCAAAGTATCCCTCTCCTCTTGTTCAAAAATTCACCATTTTCTTCACCAGTAGAAGTAAAAAGGCATAAATAACAAAGAAAGAATCACGATTGGGCAAGTGAGGTCTCTTCACATTATTCATTTTGCAGCGATTTTTACGTTGCTATTATCGGACTGAAAAGTCCAGCCAGTGAAATCACTCTCTGAAAATAACGAAGTAGGCATCGACTTGTAGAAAGCCAATGGAACCTGTTTAACTCGTCGTCTTGTCTGCATCAACAAATGAACAAAAAGTGCTACTTATTTTAAACATGCACAAACTTATTTATCATGGTTATCAAATCAACAACATAAATCTGTTACCTCCTCTCTAAACACTGTTGCATATGAACCTGAACTGAAGTCTTTTACAGCAACTTCAGTTGTCTTTGATCTAACTGTCAAATCATTCTCCAATGACAAAACAAACCTACAAATACCGCATATGAGTAAATACATAAAAATTAACACGGAAATACAGCCACGGGTTCATACATACCTAGATAATGGGGGACAGTAGTGATGACGCAGGGTATCAATTTCCCACAGAGAACTTCCTGCAAGAAGTTCACAAGTGTTACACGATGATGATCATAATATTAAATCTAGATTATTGCTATTATATGTATTTGACCACTTATAATCTGTAAACTGGTGATGCGGCATCGGTTTTGATGACATGGCAACTTATATATCTGTCACATCAGCAAAAGAATACCGGTTTACCTAATGAACAAGTCATCAGGTATGGTAGCAATAATTGAAAGTTTAATATATAAAATAGAAACTTTTAAAGTTCGATACATGCAATTGAGTTCTGCGTAATGTTTAATACATTTTCAAGACTCTTAACCCTATGTAAAATATACAATGCAACTGTAAATCATGTTGACCTCTATTAAGGAAAAAAAATGGGGCCTTCCTTGTAATAACTTATGAACACTTTTTTAACTTTTCTGAGTGATGAAATGCAAAAACTTACTCATAGCATTGGTTTTTTTAAGATCAGTTTCCTCATTCTTAAAATGATCAATGCCTAATTTGATGCGGGACACATCGTTGGCCTTTTCATCACTGTCTTCCTGCAAAAAACACATCATGAAATCACGTTGAATGGAAGATATGTATAATTTGAAAGAGATTTCAAAACTTCAAATAATAATTAAGTTCTCGTGCTGTTACCTGGTGCACTAAGCAGTTGATTGAAGGATGTCTTCGCAGGAGATTATGGATTAAAGCAATAATGACAAGACTTCCAGAAGGAGGGACCGTAAGAGATAGCCTACTTAATTTTTTAGCAAATGAAGCAGCAAGATAAGCAGGAAGAAGAGGTGATTTCAGGCATGAATCAAGTAACTGCATATACAACACATTGACATTAGTACAAAACTAACTGCCCTGTAAAATTATATATAAATCCAGTTCCAGGTGGAATCAGACCCTTAAGTTAGAATCAGTAGGATCAAACTTCAAATTATGTTTTACACACTAAAAGTAACTCCTTAAAAATTCCTTTTTTTTGCCATCTACATTATACTCTGAAAGTGATGCGACGTTTTGTATATTTTCCACAAAATCTTACCGTGAAGATTTATGTAAAAAAAGACGTGGATATTTGTAAGATTTATGTAAAAAAAAGATGTGGATATTTGTACCTTATGTGCGATTAAAAACTTCACGATACATACCTTCACAATGGAGCTTTCAAGGTCACTATTTTTTTACGAAATGAATTTACGCATCACCTTCAGCATCTTATAACATCAGGTTTTCGAGGAAAAAAAAACAATAATATGCAAAACACAATGTGAAGATCCCACTTTAATTTCGCCTGAATAGGGGTTGGTAATAAAGCTTATGGTAAAAAAAGGTAGGAAAGAATGACAGAGAGAGACACTTGGTGGTTGTGCATCAACTTCTTTAAAAACTGCTGTACACTCCAAAATCTAATGCACAACTGCCACATATCACACTCTCCTTTCCTACCTTTTTTTTTTTTTACCATAATGTATGTTTTTATTTGATCTACGTGTGTGTGCGTGTGAAAATTGATACAAATAGAGCTCCACATTCAAAAAATAGTGAAATTGAAACAAAAGTTGTAAGCAAATAGCATCATAAGCAAAACTCACCTGGAAGAATTTTGCTCTGTGTTTTGCAATAAAAATAGAGGGCTCAAGGAGTGAATAAAGCTTCTCGTATAACTTGGGGTACTCTAAACCATGTTCTGTCATAAGAATGAACAGGCTGCTAAGAGCCATAACACTTATAACACCTCCAATGTCATAAGATCTTGTCAAAAAATCACTGCACACGATTCAATTGCAAATTCACTCAACCATCTTGTTAAAAGATAAGAAATGATAATAATAATAATAATAATATATAACAATAATATACTTAACAAAAACTACATCTTCCTATGGGACTCACCACAGCAGAATTGGATTAGACAAGTAAGGGATCACCGCCTGATGAAGGGTAACAAGAACCTAAGCAAGAATGTATCTGACGTATTAGTTACATACCAACAAGAAGTTGTACGCTCAAGCTATTGGTTTTTTACCCCATCTATTCTATATACTAAAGGGGAGTTTGGAAGAAATCTAAAGCTAACTTGGCACTCTATTAAAAAAAAGATCTGATGATGTGGCGCGTTATGGTGCAAGAATTTTCTGATTTTTTAAAATTTTTTAAATAATAAAAAAAATTTACATGCTTTAAATTTGTGATTTCCCAGACAAGCTTTTAATTCATAGGTCCTCTTTTAAATTTGTGATTGTCTAGCTTTTTTTATCGAGATTTTAAATTCAAATTAACTTCTATCTCAGTTCTTCATCTATGTCTCATTCTTGATAAGTTGGTGACTTTCTTAATTTCTTAATTTAGGGATCGTGATTTAATAGTTTCTTAATATGTTGTGTATTTTCTATGATATCGTTTGCTTTGATTTAAGATGTATTAACATCTTTTTAAACTTCTACGACATTTTGGTGGATTTTAACATTTTGTAGGGTTCATCAGTTGGGAGGTCATTAGAAGCATGGGAAAAAGTACAACGACAAGGATTAGATTTAGCCGATCGATTGACACAAGGTGTTACAGGTTTAATTCAATCACATAGTATTAATACACCATCATTTAGATGGCCAAACCCTAATGCACACAAGATGTTTGATGTTAATTTCCTATGCAAAACTTTGATACAAGAGGTCTAGGGCTTGTAATGCCGAAGAATACTTATGGATTTAAGGTTGTTGATATTATCTTCATTCTATCGTTATAGACTTTCCGCATTACATGTGTATCTTATGAGTGTAGGTTTTACTACTAATTGGTTATGTTTTTATATCATTGTTTCACACATGAGCATTCATCATCATTTGCAGCAACAATTGGTTATGTTTTTATGACGAAGGTTTCAATCTATTTTATTTAAAATGTCATTTTCTTGCTTTCTAATTCTGATTTTTTTTCCAGGATTTGCAGCAACAACTACAACATCCACACTGAGGTCAAACTGATGGTGGTTAAAAGGTGAAGTTTCTTATCTAAAAGCCTGACTTTGTATTTCTTGAGTTTGTAGTTGAAATAAATATATCTAAACATAAATAAATATATCTAAACAGGAAAAATTGGGCGGGTCAAGCCGATATAGGTACAACAGATTCGGTGTATTATAACATCTTTATGTTTATTGATTTTGGGTTCCCTTTACAGAACTTTATATTGTTAAAAGTTGCATTTGGTTTCTATTCTTTTGCTTCAAACCCTAACCAGTTTCAATTTATTTGGGTTTTAGTTGTATTTGGTCAGGATCATTATAGGGTATCAAGCATATTCTATATACGAGGTACACATTTATGTTGGGAATCAGATATTGGGTAACTCTTATGTCTTGGGATTGTTGTTTTAATTCTTAACCAATCTGTGGCCTGATCACTTGCGATGCCCTATGAGTGTTAAATCAGGCCTAAAAAGGTCAAAAGGAGACCTTTGTTAAAGATTGTATACAAAAAGCTAAAAATAATTGTAGTCATAATTATGTGAATGCTTAATGTTATGTTTCTTGAATGTGTTATAAGTTACAAAGGATAGACTTCTTTTTAGTGTGAGTTTTAGGTTAGTTTCTCATGTTAGATTGGTTAAATTGTACTCCGTTAGTTGCTATTTTAGAGGTGTCTTACTGTTTTAATTTTATTAGTTTGTTAATTTTATATGATGCTATCTTTTAAATATAATTAATACGTATGGGGCTGCAAATGGGCTAACTTATATCATATTCCATAATACAAAGCTATTTCAATTTGCTCAAATTTCTTCTCTTATATTCTACAGTGAGAATTCAAGGAAGTTAGCTCAAGAAACTTGGGTGCATTTAATTCGAGTGCCTCAAGGCACATGTTCAAGCTTAAGGTTTAAGCTCAAATTATGTAATGGCGAGTTTAAGCTCAAGGGTAGTTACTAACTATTAGAATACACTACAACCTATTTCCTCTTTAAGTTGAATTTTGGTATTCTATACTTTTTGATCTGTTAGAGATGGCCTCACAGTTTAAATTTTTGATTTTACAGGTATTAGGTTAGCAATCTCAACCAGATGTGACATAGGAGTCCAAATATATCCATGTTGATTCATCCACCATCAATGCATTTATCTTTCTTTTTTCTACCTTTATTCTTCTCAAATTGATATCCTTAAAGCAACTATATATAAGCAGTACGTTGATTCAACCGCTACTAATACTTCTTATGGTTGTATTTTTTGAAATCTCTTATATTTTGATCTTACGACTACCCATTTTTCCTCCTATTGCAGGATGACGTAATTCCTTTTATGGTTCGCAGGAAGAGATAATGGGTATGTCATGCTGCAAAAAAAGGTTTGGATTACGATTTGGTTCTACATGTGCAGAAAGTATGGGTTGGGGTATGAAGAATTTTGGAGAATATAACGGTGGGTCTTATGGTTTTAATCTTTAGTCGTCTAATATTAAAGTAGGTACATGAGATGTTAGTATGCATAAATATGTGTCAAGTATTTTGTAATGTAGATAAGTGTGTGCCATAAAAGGGAACCCCTGCCATAGAAGATATGCATGTAAGTATATAATAGTGGTATAGACATTGAGAATTCTTTCAATAACTCGGTTTATAGGTCTCGTCCAATACTAGCATGAGCCATTTTTCAAACTTGATTTGTTTTCAACTTTAATGTCTTACAATAGATGATTTAGAAGTTTTAATGTCTAAAGCAAAATACTTAAACCGTTCATTTGATTTCTTGTACAAAAGTTTTGATAAGTTATTTAATGTTTGCTCATTCTTTTATTTTTACATTGACCGTGTACAACAAAGCATCTCTCAATTTAAGTTTTGCAAGTTGGATCTTGAGTTTGACGAATGTAGATTTTGATAGTAAACTATATCCCATTGGTTTGGTACATATCTGATTTTTAAACATTATTCATGTAACTATGTACTACAATCATATTGCTTAATATTTATTTTATTAGTCATGCAATACATCTTCTTAGCTTATATGTTATCCTATTACTATTTTCTTAGCTTGATATCATCATATTGTAGAATAAGTAGTTGAAGATGATAACGAAATGAAGGACCACTTCAATATGGGTCACCAGAACAACATGAGTTTACTATTTTTAACGATATATGGGTAATCACAGGTTACTAAAACGGACGGTAATCGTTTTTCATTTTATTGGGGCTTAAATAAATGTTAGTGTTTAATAAATTTGTACAAAATTTAATAAATAAAATTTCTTTGTATATTTAACACTTAGGATTTAATAATTTATGTTATCATATAATTTAATTTTCTGTCAAACCCGTATAGTCACGGGTCAATAAACTAGTTTTTTATATACATCTGAGTATAAGAGGATAACAATTCACACATAATGACTAAATCAGCACATAATTACCTCCTTGTACACATCAATTGGAAGTGGTAATGTAAGAAATGACATCCATGCTTTAGAGAACTTCAACTTCATCTTTTTGGATATAATAGCTGAAGATGGAACCTGGAATTCATCAACAAAACAAGCTTGATGCATCATATATTGTATAAAATGCATGGCCATACAGAAAAGAAACTAAATGATAAGAATCAAGCACTTACTTCTTTGCTAGACTTGTTGCCCTTTCCTTCTGTTCCTTTAACTTTCTTCGACTCTGATTTTCCTTCTTTGGTGAAAACACCTAATAATAACATACAGAAAAAGTAAACCAACAGTTGTTATATCAAAGCAAAAATGAAATAGATGATGCGATGGATGAAAGTACGTGCTTATTTAGGAGTTAACTTTACCAGTTTACTATTTTCGATTTACAATTTAGAGTGATTAAACGGTATCCATAAGTCAAACAAGATATCTCACCTGAAGCATTCCACATTTCAAATTCTGAGTCTTCACCAAGTTGTTCAAGAAGTGGGATCTTAGATATGACATGATGTATATTACGGATTAATAGCTGCCCACTGCAACAAGAAGATTGTTAGCTTCATGTCATGCAACAGCGTTACGGGAGCAATTTAACCAAAAAGAAAATCACATTCAGAATACATTCCTTGTGAATAAAAATTAAAGCAAGATGACCATGCTTTTCAAATCATGGTACTCTGGTAAACCCTGAGTTTTTTTAGTTAACACCAGAAGGCTATAATATTCATTTGAAGGAAACAGAACCATTTTATTACACTGATAACAATACTTAATTGAAGCAGTTGCCTACCGGCTTCAAGATCTAGGTGTCATTCACTCGTTGAAGCAACAGTGCCAAATAAACAGTGGCTAGTATATGTTTCTATTCAACTTTATTTTGAAGGAAATAGATCATGAATCTTATATTGTAACCATATGACGATCACAATGACATGGTTCCATTATAACCACAAACGTATAAATGTGTATACTGCAATCCACAAAAAAGCCAGATCCTTTGTTCCTATATTAGCTCATCAAACTATGCTCACACACAAGTATTTACACACAAGATCGTGTTAGGTTTGGGATTAACAAGCACAGCTAGAAAACAAACACTAACCTAGCACTTGCCGAACTTCCTTTTTCAGAATCGGCACCCAGAGATCTGACATCTGATCAAAAGGTGATTAGACTCCGA
Source organism: Logfia minima (assembly GCA_963921325.1). Taxonomy (NCBI): domain Eukaryota; kingdom Viridiplantae; phylum Streptophyta; class Magnoliopsida; order Asterales; family Asteraceae; genus Logfia; species Logfia minima. Next base: position 9,088,960 of record OY992774.1, on the reverse strand, counting down.
TAATCATGAAAACCGTGATAACAATAAAAAATGATGGAAAATACATCAACTTTGCAATACGATCTTTCTAAAAAAATCCTTTAAAATGCATGTGCAAGGGAGTACCAGTGTTTTCTTTGACATCAAGTGTTCGAATTAGCTTATCCAGGCTTATATAAGTATAATAGCTGTCACAGAAGGAAAGTGTGAAAAATCATGAAACAAATGTCATAGCATAAACAATAGAAAGATAAGAAGGATCAAGTTTGTTCATGAATGCTTAAATGTTTTTACCGGATATCAATGTACTTGAAATACTTTGATACGAGCAAATTTAACAAAGTATCAGCCTCGTCAGCCTCCTCAACAGAATAAACCTGAAGAACAGTGATTAATTAATTGCATGTGACATAAACAATAAATTAGGAACAACAAAAAAAGAGTAGTAAGCTTACCATGTTGTGAATAAACTTATTATATTTTGAAGAATGAAACTTCCCTGCATTTCCATCCTTCACACACTCCATCAAAGTATCCATCACCACTTCCTGTATTTTCACAGACCCAAAAAAAAAGATCAGTAAAATGATCATATAATACTGCAAAAAATGAAGTCAAGACACTTAGAGAAAATAAGATGTCAACTGTAAGTACTTACTCTGAGAGCTTCTTCAGAAAGCGTCGGAGAAACTGATAACTGAATTAAAAACTCAACGAATTCATCAAACTTAGAACGAACCCATGTCCGATAAACTGATTCCGGATCTTCCGTAGGTTTAGCAGAAGACGAAGGGAGTTGAGGAAGAAGCGGGGTGAAGAAGGATTGGAGTGAGATAATTGACTCAAGGATAAATTCAGGAGGATAAGAAGATGCAGGATCAAGAAAATTGAGTAGGATAGGCAGGTTGTTAATGTGAGCTCTTGATGTGAGTAGTTGTTGACCTAGTTCTCTAACATCTGAAAGATCTTGATGTTTCTTCTTCCTCTTGTTGTTTTCTCCTAACCCTAATTTGTTCTTTCGCTTCTTTGATGACGATTGAATAGACGCCATTACTATAGAGCATAAACAACAATCATAAAACTAGGGGTGTTCACCGGTTCGGTTTTCGGTTTTTATCGGTGTAATCGGTTCGGTTTATTCGGTTTTGAAATTTTTGGGAGCAAAACCGAAAACCGAATTTAGATTTAGAAACCGAACCGAAAACCGAATTCGAATTCGGTTCGGTTTCGGTTAAAACCGAATTGAAACCGAAAAACCATAAAAAATCATAATTTAACCAAAATAACCATTAGCAAACAAAGCTCAAAATATGTAAGGGCTAAAAGGAAATCAGCAATGAACAAAAGGAAATCAATAACCATAAACCCATAAACCAAACATAAATAAAAGGAAATCAGCAATGAACAAGTAACAGGAAGTCAACAAGTGTAGAAATCAAAACCCATAAACCCCTAATTGCTCCGGAAGTCAACAATAAACAAGTAACTGGAACAGGAACATGAATAAGTAACCATAAACTCAACATAAATAAAAGGAAGTTAGCAACAGGAAATCATGAACATACATTTGGAGAGGATGAAATGTACATATGTGGAGAAACAAAGTTTTGTCGTTATAAATGGAAAAGGGTCATAATCATACAAACTCAAATATAAACCATAAAATCTTTAATTGTTTTTTTCAAGTTGTTGAGAGGATGTTTACTTTATGGCCACACATATCTTTCTCCACTCATTTCTCCTTTTTAATTTAACAGCCTTCACAGTTCACAATTCAAGTTCTTGAAGAAACCCAGATGCCGTAATCATCATAATCAAAATCAAATTCGAAATTAGAGAATGAACAATTGAACATAATCAAAAATCAAAATTGAAAACAAAAGCAAACCTTGAAGAAACCCAAATATGTTCGTGTGTGAGCGATTTTGAGAAACCCAGATTGATCCGTGATGTTGTGTGTGTGTGATTTTGAGAAACCCAGATACGTGTGCGTGTACAGATGGCGGCCCAAATGTGTTTACAAACCCTAATTTTAATTGGTATTTATTTAGTAATTAGGCAAAGTATACATGTAGAATGAATAGTATTGTTAATTAAGCAATAATTTCACTATAAAATAGAACAATATACCTATATACTGTTTATGAGCTTCCAGTAAGTTAACTAAACCCTATATGTGTGCCCTAGTGTATATACAGTACAGTTATACAAACTTTGTAGCTTTTTACCTTGATATCAGTAGACTTTAAACAAACTGGAGAACTTGACGCTACAGTCGTTAATGAAGGATGCCTGTTGGAGGCGGCAAATAGGGAAGATAACCAGAAGCGATATTGGGTTTGTTAAATTGATGTATTATTTGAAGCCCAAACTTTATAAGTTATTTTTGGGTTGAGGCCCATAACTAATTAGAAAAAATTCCAAAACGCTATAAGTAAAAGTTTTGGCAGTTAACTAGTCCTTATGTATTGTCTGTATACCTGGATTTTAGACCTATGTATATACATATATACGTCAAATTAAATTATCTTTAATTTATTTGAATATTAAATATATATAAACACGTGGATGTCGAATAAAAATTAAGTACAACCGTTAACGGACACATCTCACCAACCGACAAGGAAACATTTTAATTAACGTGTCTAGCTTTCTATCAACACAAAATGAATTAAAAATTTAAAATTCAAAAATTTCAAATAAAAAAAATCAACATCAATATTGGAACAAACCCTCGATCGCCAATACTAGAATCACCAATAAACAAATTAAATCTAGTCCGTATTTGATGTAGAAGATACTTGAAGACCAAGTAATAGATCTGCTGGAACTTGAACAGCAAGTAATTGGTTGTTGGAAGTTTTTAAATTAGGAAACTTTATTATTATTATTTTGTTAATAGGAAACTTTAATAATAATGACTTCAATTTAACTAGGAAACTTTAGGAGTTTTTAGTTTATTTAGGATTAGTATATTAGTATATACTGGTTTATAACTCACGATTTCGCAAGATTATATATAAAAACTTTTGTAATTGGTTTAATGATGTAACAAAATCTGTCAAGACTATTCATATTAGTTAGTATCTATCTTATAAACCTTTGTTCATGTATTATTAAGTGTACTTCATTAAGTATGAGTTGTGATATTTTTTGTACCAGAACATCATTGTCAATTGTGTGATGTGTATGTCATAACATTATTAAGTGTAATGGTTAAACAATTACCATTACAACCGTAGTATGAATTATGAATATAGTATGACTATTTTTACATTATGAAATTTTTCATGTAAAATAGAAATATTTAAGCAGACAAATAAATTATGTATGATAAAGTACGACTAATGAGTCATACATTTGTTGTTATTGATTATCGGGATTATAGCCACATGTTTATTCTTCTTCATTAAAGTTTATGAAAGTATATACTAATAAAAACTGCAACGATTAAACAACATTCATCCTTGGTGTCTTCGGTGCTTCACGAGTTAGATAAAAGATATTGAATTGTTATAATTAAGATAACTGAATATTCATATGTAGTCACGTGGATTTATTTTTGTTTTATAAACATTGAGTATAGTGTTGTTCTTTGTATTTTAATACTGTATAGAGTATTTTGTTTTATAAAGATTGGATATGTGGTTCAAGTCAATATGTTATTTTCTTTTTGGAGAAAGTCAATATGTTGTTATATACTTTATACCAAAATAGCTGAGTGTTTAGATAAGTTGATCATTGTGTTGTGTGCATTATAATCGTTTTTGTGCCTCAATGAATAAAAACTTTCTTGTTATATGTCACTTTTTATATGGGTGCGCATGTGTGTATATATATCACTATTTAAACTGAATTTGAATTTTATATTGTTTAAAAATCGTACTTTCTTATTTCTGGACTAAGCATATTATTTAAATTACGAACTTGATATAACAAACTAAGAATGATAATTGTTGAGGAACAGTTAGTATAGTGTTCTTATAATAATAGAAAACACAATGTGAATATAAACATTATTTGTTTACGATATGTAAAGACTTACTTGATACTTGCAAAAAATTTCATCACTTTGAAAATATTACTACAACTCCATTATCCATATAATTATATTGGTACCCCACATATGTACATGACTACATGTAAAGTCGAAAACCTTGAATCATAAGTGTACGTATACTATCTCATCATTAATCTTTCACATTTAAAGTTCAATGTACACAAATCTTTTGAACCACGTTTTAGGTGACATTTCATTTTACGTACTCAAAGTAAACATATTGGACACTATATATGCATCCAACAACCAAAAGAATTAATTCACAATTTCTATGCCATCTAAAGCAAACCTCGTCAATACTCGATACGCAAAAACTCCGCCCACTAAATTTAGCTAGGATTGAGTCAAGCATAACCAAAAGTCCCAACATATGTTTAGAGGTGACAATTTAAACTCTTTACAAATAACAGATCGATTGATTAATGTCTGATTAAAAACGACTAAATAAAGAATAAACGATAATCATATATAAAAACCATTGCCTTCCATGGGTCCTTTCTCAAGATTAGCTTAGGTGCACTAAACTCCCACTTTTATATATATGAATTAGAGTTTCTATCCCTTACCTATGCTATCATGTCTCGTCTTACCTTTCATGCTCTTAAGGCCATTCATCCGCAACTCTAGTTCGTGTCACAAAAAAGGGCAATGTTATACTTAAGTAAAGTTGGCAATATGAGCAAGTTGTCTAACGGGTCAAAAAAAGTTGGGGTTTACAGTGGTCGGATAGCAAAATCATTGTCTACTAATTAACATTAATGTAAAACTTTATGCAAATTTAATAAATATATATGTTAAAATTTATATCTGACTTCATAAATCAGTAAACTCAAAGTACCAAACACTATAAGTGTCATGTGGGTACTACAAAGAAAGTACAAACCTTCAATATCTACAATGTAATTTATGATTCAGTCTAAATTACCTACAACAGGACACAAGATAATCATAGAATGGAATCATGTATTATAACAGATAAGAAAATTAGTTATACAACAATTAAAGATAGAGAACTTACCTTTAGAGACAAATGATACAAGTGGAGCTTTTGTATAAGGAATATTTCATCTTCATCTTCAAATGAATCTATAAAACCATTATTAATGATTAGAATCCAGAAAACAAATACCAACGCTAACTTAAAATTTTCATATTTTAAATTTCCTATTCTTAGTCAATATATTTAAACATCTATGATCCTCTTCACTGCTAAGAATTGTAAACCTAACTATGTATGTGTACATGCAAACTAAACATTAAACCAACTTTTAAAAAATAGGAACAAACACATCTAGGAGCCGTGTAACAGCTAAGAATCAAAAGTACTCGCATGAAATATATATCATCAGTTTCGGCCAGCAACTTTCTTATTATTTTTAATAATATCGCCTTTTGTAATCAGCAGTAATCTTGGAATTTCCTGTATTGGCAGTACGTAAAGCAATTTTCCGATAAGTGATTAGCACAGTTATCATATGAATTTGCTGTAATGTGCTTTAAGAGTTAAGATTCCAAAAAAATAATTATACCCTAAAGTTCTCCGCAAAGAATAACCTGCTGCATTATTCATTTTGATGGGTTCGTTATCAGAAGACTTGTGCATATCATGTTCTCCAAAGCAGGTAAAACCTGAAATATTTGTACAAAAATCATGTATTTATTCTTCAAAAGTTCTAGCAAATTACTTTGAATTAGTCACTCGTGAAGAGCAATGGAACACGTCAATATTAAAGTAAGTCTGAGTTGAAACAAACTAACAAATACAAAAAAATACACACATCATCAACAATAAACAGCAGTCATAAAAAGGTTAATGTAAGCATGATCTTGTAATCTATATCTCGAGGCATGACTTACTTTGATGCATGTGCAGTAAACCATTTGACTTTTTCCCATCAACCCTGGAAAAAATAAAATGGTATGCCATTGGGTGAATCACGTCCGATACACACACAACCCACAGAAATATCATGATCAAAACCCATAAATAAATCATCAACAAATTAAATTCAGAAACATAAAATTAATGTGCAAAATCAAAACCCTAGAATAATAACTTTTGTGAATATAGCAGATTGAAATATGGATTTCAGAAACATAAACTAAAAATACATAATGAATTATCAATATCAAAACTGCAAACTTACATAACATAGAATGCTCACCTACAGATTTGGCAAAATTAGAAGAACACTGACAAACTATGAATGATTGAAATCGCCATGGCATTCTCTTCAATACTCCGATATGATAGAACATATAATAAAGATGCACATATAAGAACCCATGGGATATAATACACATAAAAAGATCTTTTTGGTATACTAATTCATTGGGGCATTTCAACAAACAATTGGTACTCAACAATTAGAAACATCAATTATCAAAACAGACATGAAGTATAACCAATGAAATCCTACTCACTAAGATCACCATCATCAAGTAACATTTTCATCAGCGGGGATATAAATCGAATCGATTTCTAATAGCTTCTTCGGACGATTCTAGCCCGAGAGACAGACAAAATTGAATCAAAATTTTGGAATAGAAATTTCCTCGAACGATTCCAGCCCTAATAATTTAAGTGGAATTGAACTTAAATATGAATCAAAATTGAAACGACATGGAAATTTAATCAAAACTAATATTGAATTCAAATCGAAATTAAACAAATTACCTTGGGTGGAGAATTGGAAAACGTAGATACGGAGTTCCAAAATTTGTGGAATTTGAACTTTATTTCAGCGAATTTGATGTAAAAGAGGTGTGTGCATGGCCAATTTGGTCGATAACAAACTTGAGGACTCCTTTTTTTTAGCTAATCAATTATAACAATCCAGATCAACGGTCGATAAAAGATAAATTTAAAAAATAAAGGGGTGAAATTAAATTAAAGGGTTTTATAAAATGAAAGATTACATAAATATAACTTTGTTATCAATTACTAATATAGGGGAGGGATCAATGGCGAATAAAAAAGAATTAGGGAAGGAGGGAAGCAAATCTCAACCATTGATTTCATCATAAATGAATTTTAAAAATTACAAAAAAATTTAAAATTTAACATTCATCACCAATGAATGTTAAAAATATTTTTTAATAAAAAAATTAAGGGCTAAGATTTACTTTCCTCCTTCCCTAAATTTTGAAATTTCCTTATCGACCCTTCCCCTACTAATATATAATACATTTCCATGTTTTTTTTTAAGATAGAATTGACTAATTTGCCCTTACAATTACTAAGAGATTTTCTAAAAATTTATAAAAATGACTAACATACCCCTAATTATTAATTATTAAATTCTCATTAATACAAACATTATTGAACCATAAACTAATTAATATATGACATTTAATTAACATACCTCTAATTATTAATTATTAAGTTCTCATTAACACAAATATTATTAAACCATAAACTAATTAATATGACATTTAATTTAACTTAAACTTCTCCATATATATACACAATTACATTTAAAGGTGTGAAATGGGCGGGCAGGTCGGGTCGGGCAGTTGGGCTAAAACAGGTTTGGGTCCTAACGGGCTTGGGCCACAACGGGTAGTGCGGATCATAATGGGTTCGGGTCAAAACAGACTTACATAAATAAAAAAATTTGTGGCTTAATTTTTATTTTCAATTTGAACTTATTAGGTTATGATCTTAATTAACTCCAAAAAGAAATTTCAAATAAAATTGCAAAAGAATATGATTACCACGTTTTAAAAATAATGAAAATTGCAAAATAAAATAACATTTCGGAAAATTTGTTAAAAAGTGATTTTTTCACTTATAAAACAGTATTCTTCGTGTATTGTAATGTAGTTTTTTATTTTTAAAATATTTCAGAAAACACAATACTGTATATCGAATTAATATGAAATTAATAAACTTTTCTCGCTGCATTGCGCAGGTATTCTGCTAAGAATATATAAGAGAGAAGAGAGAAGAGATAAGTCTATAAATATAATTCCTAGCTTCTGTTTTAGGCATTTTCAATTTTTATTATTAATCAAAGAACTCGTTTCGTTTATCTTCTTATTCTTGAAGTCAAGAATTCCCTAGGTAACTTGCGTTTGCAAGTTTGCTCCTGTTCACAACATGATTGTGAATTAAATGTCCTACTCCAGTTGGTATCCGAGCTTAGAAGTCTCGTTCCAATTGTTTAAGTTCTCCCAAATTGGTGACAAGATTTTGATATCTCTAATCGACTCAATTATGGAAGTCTTTAATTAGGGTTTGCCCTAGATTTTGATTCCCATTCTATTATGTTTTTTGTTCAAAAAAAAAAAAAAAAAAGGTTACCGTTCACATCTCAGTTACTATTCACAACTCGGTTATTATTCATCCGAATTTTGTTTTCATGGCCAAAAATATCGCACTTCTTGAAGTCCTACAAGCTATTCAACAACAGTTGTAACAACAGACGCAACAACAAGCACAACAGGTGCAACAACAAGCCAAACATAACACTCGAGTTCTCGAGGCAATTGCAAATCTGAATATCCAACCTCAAAACCAAGAAAGACTATAACAAAACCAAAATTTTATGAGAGGTAATCCACCTCGAAATCATGAACACTAAGAAAAGTTATTGATGACTGTTCATCAAGTGAAGAGGAATTAGTGGTGGTTAATAACCCAAATCCACAATGGGTTCGATTACCCAAAATTAGGGCAAACATCCCAACTTTATTTGGGTCTCTAGATATTGAAGGTTTTCTTGATTGGGTTTTCGAAACTGAAAAGTATTTTCAGCTTATGGATATTCGTGAAGAGACGCAAGTCAAGTATATCGCCTACAAGCTTAAAGGCGTAACTTTGTCATGGTGGGACAACCTTCAAATGGGTCATCGATACCAACGAAAGCAATCGGTTCGAACTTGGCGGAAGATGAAACGACTAATGTATTCACGATTTCCTCTTATTGGTTACGAATAAAATTTTTATGCATTATATCAAAATTGCAAACAATATTATTGAAGTGTCATCGAGTACTCTGAAGAACTTCTAAGATTGGCATCTTGAAATAATTTGAATGACTCCGACTCTCAGCAAGTGGCTCGTTTTAATAGCGACCTAAGATTTGAAATTCGAGAGATGGTTTCTCTTCAAACCACGTGGACGAATGAAGCCATCTGACTAGCACTAAAAGCCGAGAAAACAACCGCTAAACAAGGGGAAAAGGGCGTTTCACACCGAACACAACAAACTCGAATAAGACTTCATATCAGAAAAATAATTCGGGAACCGATACGTCTACTAGTTTATTTAAAACAACCTACACTACCGATGGAGAGCAAAGTGGAGCTCCAACTACGGGTACCTCCAGGCACTATGAAACCCCCTGCTAACCCTTACGCCCGAACTGTTGGGAACTGATGTTATCGATGCCAACAAACATGTCACACTTCAAATCAATGTCGAGCAAAGAAACATGTTAATGTGGTTGAACGAGATGACATTAGTGATGTTGAACGAGATGGTGATGAATTTTTACTAGCCCTGATGATGTTCTTAACGAGGAAGAAGAATATTACAATGAAGGGTACTCATATGTCATGCGTAGATTAGTACTTGCTTCCCCTAAAAAGATTGAAGATACTCAACGACATAATATCTTTCGAACTCGACGTAAAATCAATAAAGATATTGTCAATGTGATCATCAATGGTGGGAGTAGTGACAATATCATCTCACAGGACATTGTCACATGACTTAAGTTGACACCACAAAAGCATCCGACACCGTACAAAATTAGTTGGATTAAAGCCATCGGAGAAGTACGAGTTACCGAGCAATGTGAAGTTTCGATCTCTATTGGTCTGTTTTCGACATTGTAGATATGGATGCTTGCCAAGTCTTGTTAGGTCGACCTTGGCAATTTGATTTGGGATCATACACAAAGGAAAGGAAAACACCTACACCTTCTCTAAAGATGGCCAAAAGTTCACTTTATGTCCTACTTCAGTCGAACACCAACTATCAACAACCAATGACAAGGCAAAGCAGATTATCGTGTGCGTGCATGGGAAAAAGCAAAAAGAGATATGTGCGAGTAATATTCCCCCAGTTAAAAATCGGATAGACTTTGCGTGTATGAAGTTGTGATGTATCATCGATAAATACGTACTATTAGGAAACTATAAATGATTTAAAACCGGTTCAACCAGCCAGTCAGACCGGTTCGACCGGGAATAGGGAGATTAGCGGCTCAAGATGTATTGGTTTTTTACTAGTTTTTGGATCTGAATGAACCAGGATTGAGCCGATTTTCCTTGATTCTTTTTCTTCTTTGATAACTGACAAAAGTTTGACTGTAAACGAAACTCTTTAAAGACTAAAACTCCAACCCTTTACTCTTTCACAAAGTGTAGATAATAATCTGGTAGGTTGGTCAGTTTATCTTTTCCGTCCACGTAGCCGGGGAAATGGAGGCGGTGGTAGGGCCAATGGTGGAGGACAGTTGTGGTACTACGGTCGGTGAGTATAGGTTTTTGAGAATGATATAGATTTAGATGAGTCAGTTAAAAAGTTGTTTGAAAGAGACGGTGAAAAGAAGATGAGTAGATGAATGGTTCAAGAAATTATTAAATTAAACATGAGAGAACGTATATATTTCCCCCTATCAATTATGACTTATGAGGGAGAAAATTGATTTTGAGTGCAAGACATTGAGACAATATATATTTTCTTTATGGAAGTAACTCATTTGCTTTTCTTTTTGTACTTTATTTGGCTCTGTGAAGTAAAGTCCAAGTTATATATTAAAATGCACCGGATTGCTATTCAAATCCACTAAACGGTTAAACCGAGACTCTGACCAGTTCAACTTGAAAGTCGATTTTTGAAACATCGAGTAGACTGATATATGTTTGAAATATGGCTAGCTATTTTTCAATTTTCCTTAGTTACCTGACAGTGGTTGATTTGAACATAAATTTAAACTGACGTATTCGAATTTTTCACTTCCATTTTTAGAAAGTATAAAATCATGTGAGACAAACTAAACAATTGATGTATGTAAACGAATAACATAAGATACATATACAAACACACCTTTCATGAATGTTTATCGGTTAAAGATTATATGACCGGTTTGAGTAAAATGATAACATGTTTACTTTCTTAAAACAAATTTGTATCGTACTTTTTAGTCTGTACTGAGTTTGTTTAAGATACAAAACACTAACAACGCATATTGTTTACTTTATATTTTGAACTGCCCTAAAATGTAATCTATAGTTTCGACGTCAAGCAAAATTAATAGTATGTCAAACATGGTCACATTATATAGTTCGATATATTCCAAAATTAGACGACATCAAATTATGTGTATGTTACAAATAACATTAAGATGCCAAAATACGAAATCTATGTTTAAATTTTTGATTAAATTAGTGACTTTCAAGATCAATCTAAGCGACAATGAAGATAATGAATTACTTGAGGAATTGGAACTAAACAACAAATTAGTGATCAAGTAAAAATGTAACGTTTTAATAACTAAAATGACATAAGATGTGACTATGAGAAAAAAGGGTAAAACAAGAATATGTAACGCTTTTTCGCATGACATATAAGGACAAGATGGTCGATTTGGAAGTATGAAACAATTGTTACATTATTTGTAATGCAACAAATAAACTTGTTTTTAACTTGGTAAAATCATGAATTTTTTTAGCAATAGTTTTTTCATGATTCATAAAACAGTCACGTCTCTTGTGACATTGTTAGTGCCACAATCCTATTTTATTTCTTTATCGGGTCGGGTTGATAAATATTCATTTTTGAGGATAAGATTACGAGTTTGGACTAGTAAAGTGTAATAGAAAGAGTGAAAAAACATGACATGTTATGTCCACTTCAACTTGTGTACAAAATCACAAGTAATTTCATAAACATGTCATCATTTTAAAGTCCTGTTTTTGAAATTTGATCTTATATATATTGTGCACTAAAACTTGCATTAGTATCCATATTAAGAGCAGTAGCAAAGAGGGCAGGAAAAAACTTTGTAGGTTCTAATTCCTTCATTTTTAAATTTGATTATGTGCATATATTTTGGATTATTTGAGCAAGCAAAGTTTTCATTAAGCATTCCATATCAAATATCAACAATTCTTGCAAAGTTTTCATTAAGCAAAGTTTTCATTAAGAATACACTTGTATCATATCTACTAAAGATGGTCACTCCAAAATGACACATATTTATGGTCAACAAGCCTAGACGAGATACGTTTGGAGACGACATAAATTGTACATTTTTTTAATCGATAGTTAATATGAATAAGACATGCTCAAGTAAGTGGTTAGATAGGTTTTATTGCTTAAAACAAGCTATTTCAGTTTCCTGTTAACTTGTAAATCCTTCTCAAGCAACTTGTATGAGAGTATTTAGTTACATACCTGTTGTTAAAAATAATTAAAATAAATAGTTGGATCTTTGATGGTAGTTTAGACTTTCGATAGGTTAGCTTGAAGGCTGACATTATTGTTAATATCAATAAAAACAAGTTGAGATAAGCCATAGGCAAGTCAAGAATATAATTAGCTTCTTCTGAAAGAAAAAGAAACAAATAAGTAAACAAAAGGCAAAAGAAACAATATCAAAGATCATTAGTTTGCTGTTAAACCTGGAAATGGTATATTGCTATGTAAAAAAAAATTGTCTGTAGATTACCAAAAAAATAAAATTTTATTGTGTGATTTTGATGTATTGAAATTGAACCATATATTACTTGAAGTTGAATTTTTTATGTGCTTCTTCCCATTTAGCATTATACTCCAAGTCTCCAACACTTGGAAGACTAGATCTTGTTTCCATTTGATTTGGCGAATCATGTTCCACTTTGTGATTCAGTTGAAATTTGTGCAATGACTGCAACGTTTGGTCATACATGTAAACTACGACTACTAAACAAGCTGCCTACAAGTCACATACCTACAGAGCCCCTAATACTATAGTGAGAAATAATTCATGCGGTAATACCCGAGGGCTTATCGTAATATGTACTAATTCTTTTTGATTATGTTATTCAGAAAGTTCTGCAAGGGCACACGAGCTTAATCAAATAGCAGAGGTGCGAAACTATGCTAGTTAAATGTTGAAATCTGTATACATGTACTTAATCTTACTGTAAAAATGTTGTTATAGAATGTCAAAACAGTTTCAAGTGATTCTATTTTTTTGTCTCTCAGGGAGATGCATCATCAAACCCGTTTCTTACTCTTTCGAATGGACTTGGAATAGTTACTTCAGGCATGCTTGGTGCTTTTTATGCGTTCATTGTGATTGAAACTCAAAACAATTGAAAATATTAAAATAATAAATAAATATAAAGTTCAATACACTAAGTTTGTTAATTAAACAATTTCGGGAAGAAACTTATATTATAGTGAAAAGGTAAAATATGAAGAGAAGATAAAAACTAAAAACAGAGTATGGATGGACCAGTCCGAATTGAAGGAAAGGTACGTGTGTACCAACGGCATAGAATTTTGTTTCCAGCTTGACCTTCATCTTGTCGTCTCCAAAATCAACAACCACATCTAATACCAACTTGAATTCCATAACCATTTGTTTTTACCTTTTTCTTTGTTAAAGTGCTTAATTTTTTTATTAACTTAATACTACTGTAGTTAAAACTTCAACAATAAGGTTTGGCTTTCCCAAATCTCTATCTACTAAATCATACACTCCTTGTAGTTTCTCTTTACTATGGTAATAACTACATATATACTAAAAAACCTAAATAATTGCTAGAGATAACATTTGAACGACCAAACAAATCATTTATGATTTATCATTATCTTAAGACAAATTTCCGTGGGAACCCTTTTTATGTCATATTACGCACGAGATGGCGTAGGTGCCGAAATGATGTATACGTCAATTTAATTGCAAAATATCTACCGATAGTTATTGATATATGGATGATCTGTCAATTAAAAGGATGTGAGTAAAGTGTGATACATATGTTATGTATATCATGTGTTTTAACTATAGTAAGTGTGTGATGTCCCCGCCTATTCAACCATATGCACAATATGGTTGAAAATAGAAGTAACAAAACGAGTGAACAGTTAGATTCTTAATCTACAAAATTTTGATCCCGACAACTCTCATCGTAACTGGTTTCGATTTCCTTATAAACAAAGATAACTATAACTACAACTCTAACTATAAGCTCCTTTTGGAGCCAAAATACACATAAGTAACATATTGATTTGTTTTAGCTAATAAAATCTTTGTTTTTAGAAATATAATAGTTGTGTGATACGATGATATTGTGTGTTTGTGTTATAGAAAAGATAACACTCTGTTGTTGCAAAGTGATATACTCCGTACTGATCATAATTCAAGAGAAAATGGCAAAAACTTGCCTTTGGCGATTACTCTTAAGGAGATTGTGTTTTTGATGCATATTTCTTGTAAAAATAGCATATTTAAATAAAAGGTTTATTGAATAACAGATTACTAGAATTAGACAACAAAACATAGTGTACCTTCACAAAATAGAGTAACCAAGATAAAGAATTCACCACTCTAATTGATAAAAGCAAAGTCACCACAATCAAAGATAAATGAAACACTACAATCCACTACTATAATTGATCAAGTTTCCACCACAACTATAGATAAAAGAAATGAAGATTTAAAGATTTCACCCCATTATTTGATAAAGGCAAGTCACCACAAATACTTGATAAATAAATAACTCATAACCACCAAGATCAAAAACCTATAAAGATAAACATAGATTTTAAGAGAAATAGAGATGCTCTATTCAATATCATTCAATAATCAAGTCTGTCTTTTTTTTCTTTATTAAAGGAGCTCCCTATTTATAGAGAAAACTAACAACCATCTCTAGACAAAATATGATAAAAGAACAAACAACGAAAATGGGACAAATACTAACAACTAGCCAATAAGGAGAAAAGACAAAGTTCATCAAAAGCATGCCAAAGTGTCATTTTACTGCAAAATTCCGTTATGCTCCACCCATGATAATACGCGGTCAATGAGAATAAAGAATCTTCATTGAGCAACTCGTTTCTTTTAGAACAACCACACACACATGTTAACCACGTGACCTGGTCTGTTAGTTAAAACAGAAGTAGCTTGAATGACCTCAAAAAATCTGACTTTAATGAAGGAAATCATCCACAGTTAGGCGCATCAGATTCCTCTCAAAACTGGTTGACAGTTAGGTGCATTAGAGTCCTCAAAGCTAGTTGACAACTAGGTGCATTAGAGTCTTCTCAAAGCTGGGTGGCTTCTAAGGACTCAAATTGATTGACCAGCGTGAGAATCCAAGTAAGTTAACCTTGAATGTTACTCGCTGATCATGTTCGTTGGTTGGTCTTCACTTCTTTAAAGTTGACTTGTCATCGTCGACCAAACTTTATTCTTGAAATTAGTACTTTAATTTAAACGCTAAAGTAGTGTGACCTCAGAGCCCTCAAAGCTGACTCCAAACATGCTCTGGAAATAGGACAAAGATGGTAATATTGTCATTGCTTGACCAGACTCTGGTATCACAGGGGCAGTGCCTTCATGAGTTGAATCAGCTAGTGCGCTTGTATCAGTTTTACGAAGGCATATCATTTTCTTTTTCAACGAACCTTGTAAGTTGATATTATAATCATATCTCAACACAATTTGTTTGTCATTATGGTCGAACATACAAACTACAAAATATTGACAGGGGATTGTATTTGTTTATTTCCTTCGAATTATGAGGTTGTTTATATCGCCATTAAATGACCATTTGTTTAGAGATATTTTTAATTATGAGATTATTAGTTCAAGTTTCGAAGTTTAGATAGATATATTTATTCGCAGTTATTAGTGTGTGGGTATGTGAGTAGTTACAACAAAAAAAAAATGTGTATCGACTAAACATAGGTCATTGTTATATGTCAGATATTAAGTTTAGCATCTTAATATTTATGTATCAAAATTGCATATGCATGAATCTAAAAAATAAGTATCTAACACCCTTTAATAAAGGGTTTATACATTTTCTTTACAAAATTTAAAGTTTAAAGATGCAAAATTCTCATATTACCCTTTTTATCAATAAATTAAAACACCTTCCATATTAAAATTATGAAAAGTCAAGTATATCTATAATAGTTTATTTTTTTCATTACCACACATTAATTATTACCGATTTTTTCTACTATCACAAAAATCGTAATTAGATGAACGTAGTACAATCGACGAAATATCAACATCATTTAGAATAAACTTCAAATTCCTCTGCTGAGCACGAGTATGTGCTATAATATCTTATGTATCTGTTTAACTTTCAAGTTTGAAACTTCAAAGGAAACATTCATTAGATTTCCATTACTAGGGTCAAGTAACTGTTTAGTATTTCTTAAGTTCAAGCAACCTTCTTAAAAGGGTCAAGTATTCCAATATTATTTGATGATTCGACTTCCTTCTTATAGAAATAAGCAATACTCTAATTCAAGTTTCATATACCTAAATAATCCGATAATTCTTGGAACCCATAACTTCGGTTTTAGTCCATCACCTTTTCTATGTTATCACTATTAAATGGGAAATAGGAATCTTATAAAAATAAAAAATAAACATATATGGAACTTATAGGAGACTTTTTTTTACATAATTCAACATAAATGGTAAAAGTAGAAAAGCAAGGTGAGTACTTGAAAAAAGTGAAGGTAGTTGGTGCATAGTCCTCCAATAGGGTTAAAAGAACAGAAATCCACTTTATTATTCAAGGCTTTTCACAGCTGTAAATTCAAATTGGGTTGATTCTTTTTCGTAATGCTACTTTTACGATGCAAAGAGTTTATAGAATGAATGAATTATTAATACATATGGCATGAGGTAACATAGATGAATAAGTTTACATCTACGCATAACCGATACAAGTTGCACTAACTAGCTAATACATCTAGAGAAATGGCTTTTTATTTGAATCGAAACACTTGCTAACAATTAGATTCATGCGTCAATGCACAATGTAACAGAATAAATATGATACGGTTGCGAAACATTAAGCTTTAGAAATATGATTATGGGGGTGAACTTAAAAGGTGCGGATAATAAAACATCTCATTAATAATATACTTTTTATTTTCTAGTGTACAAATTTTAAGGAGGGAGCAGTTGCCTTACTCCTATACTGCCCGGCCTATTTTCGCGCCTCTGGATACTTGGATAGAGTGATAACAAGATTAAAAAAAGTAGATATATATTGTCGTTACCATTAACATTTTATCTCCCATATACATGGGAACCAGCTGTATGTGATTGCACATATGGTATCGAAAATCTCAACAAACAAATAAATGGTACAACAGTCCACAACATGCATACGTACATCTGAGTCATGACTCAGTCTCAATTTCCACATATTTCTTTTTTATTTTTTATTTTAATATTTTTTCATATAGATAAAAAAGAAAAGAAACCTGACCCCCTCAATTTAAACACATAGTTACACCTACCCATTATGTGTATTCTTGTGTATGTAGACTCACAATCACACTGTCCTTTAGGTTACATGCAATACACTCTACAGCTGTATTGAAAATGTAGTATAATGAATTCAGACTTTGTATAATTTGTTGTAATCCATCAAAATCTAATTAACAACGTACACTCCTTCCATACTCTTCGCAGATACCATAATCAGTTTACCTAAAACTACTAAAACACTATTTATTAACATATAAATATCTATATATATAATAAATATATCAGTCTACCTAAAACACTATAATCATCAATCCTAATTTTAATTCTTCACAAATTTTTATCAGACCTCATGTCCCCGGTCAAGAGAAGCTCATTAATGTCGAGCTTCAGTCTATCCTTCCACCTACGTCTTGGTCTGCCCGTTCTCTTCAAGTCGTTGACAGGGAGAGTTTCCATTTGTTGATGATTCTTAACATGGTTTTACCACATCTTCATCGTAGCATTCTCATTTCCACCATTTCTATCCTCATTTCTTGTGTAATCGTCATCGGTCAACACTCTACTCCTTTTCATGCATCTTGTTTAGATATTAATAATGTTATTTAATTTTTGAAAAGTTCTAAGCAAGCTTGATATTTAATGAATTATTAGCAGTTGATTTGAACAACTGTCAACTTAATTGTATAATAAATCACAATTGGGCCTTGTTTCTTGATTTCTTATATCGCTTCCAATGGTAGACATAAAAACTAAACTGTTAGTTCTGTGCTACGTCAGTAACTTTTTAGAAAGATTGAATAAAGATTGAAAAAAATTGAACACTGACAATAGAAAACTGAAAAATTGAACTTTTGAACCCCATATTTACCAATAATACCTCATTTATACTAAAAAAACACAAAAAGGAAAAAAAAAGCTGATCCAAAAAGATTCCGTCTCCCACCGTCTTCATTCCAACACGTCTAAGAAAGATGTCCCAAAACATCTCTGTGCCAATGGTTGCAAAGAAAGACGGATGAAATGTGATTAAAAGACGTCCCCATTGAATCTGACCTTAACATACATGCATGCATTAAAGAAATCTTGATTTAGTACGTATATAAACTAAAATGTTGTATTATGTCACATTTTGTACCCTTAGGATTATGTCAACGAATCATACAAAACAAGAAAATTGACGTGAAAAAAGACTCGAATCAAGAAAAAGATTCATAATTGTAACATTTCTTACAAGTGGTAACCAAACAACTTGTACATGTTGTGGAAGTGAATCAAATATAGATAAATAAAAGTATGATAGGGATCAAGAGGGAAGTAAAAAAATTAAGAAATGAGAGAAGTAAATCTCAACCTTTGATTTCATCATAAATGAATTTTAAAAATCATAAATAATTTCAAAATTTAACATTCATCACAAATGAATGTTAAAAACATTTATTTATAAAAAAATCAAAGGCTAAGATTTGCTTCCCTCATTTCCTAAGATTTTGAGCTTTCCTATAGATCCTTTCCCAACAAAAGTAAATCTATAAACTTTCTTTAAGTCTAATTTTTATTTGAATGTATTAAAAAGACATTAATATTCTGTATGGTTGTTCATCTTTCCCTTATGATTAACTTAACGTGCCTACCAAACAAAACGTAGTTATGCTTGCAATTCAAGCAACTTAATTCATATTACGTGGTCCATTATTTGATCATGCAAAATTGTGAATTGTTAGACCATCTTGATGTATGCACTAGTATCATTGTAATGCAAAAACTAATTAACTTTAATAAGATATCAATTTGATACAAAATCAAACGTGCGTTAGTCAAGTTACTCTTCACCATACGTCCTTATCTTTTTCGTTTTGAAATAAAATTCATCGGAAAAGATGCATTTCAAAAATATAAAAGACAAAACAACTCCACTTAAAGATGTAGTAGGTTCGTGGCTCACTATTTGTTCTTTTCATTTAGAATGAAAATGGAGTTTTGACTTGTGAAGAGTATGAAAACCCATTGTAGGGGTAAAATTGGAAAAAGACCCCGAAAATGGAAATACGTAACATGGCGAAATTAAAGAAGTAAACTCTGATCGAATGTGAACTGTCGCGTGATTAAAGCAATTCAATAGATCTAATCTCACTACTTGATACTCCGTACATATTTACGAACATTACTACTCAATATTTTCAATTTTAATTAATTCACCCCCTAACTAACAAAAAAAAAAAAGAAAAAAAGAAAAATAAAAGTTCTATTCCGGGATAGCACTCAACATTGCCATAAAATTCCGCCGTCTTTCACTCCCACCACCACCGCCGCCTCTCCTCCCGTTTCTTGTCTCAAAAACACCCGCATCCGCCACCCTACCCGAACTTTTCGTATGACACTTCTCCGACGTTGTAAACGTCACATTTTTCCGTCTACAACCAGCTAATGCTGAGCTAGCTTTCACCGCCAATGCAGCCATTTCTTCTGGCTGAAGTGGGTGTCTTAACCTGGTCAACGGAAGTGCAAAATAAAGTTGACCAAGTTGAAGCTCATCATCGTCACTAATAGCAGTCACTACGTCATCAAATTCCATTTCGTCGGAGTTACATATGAAACTAGAAGGATTCTTTTGTAAAACGTGCGACACTTTAACTGGGTACGAGAATTCTTGTAATCTTCCGTCGTGTGATATTAGTTTAGCCGTTGCTACGGATGTCGATTCACATGAACTGCAAATACCCATTGTTTTGAAAACCGGATCGTAGAAATGTGTTGAAGTGGAGTGGGGTGGGGGTGTACATATGGAACTATATATAGGGGGATTGAATATTGAAACTAGCTAGTTTCTTTATTGGAGGGTAGGAATGTAATTTTGGATGTAAAGGGAGCAAAAGTGGGACCCGGCAAGCTGTAAGATGTGGATGACAGCGGAGGGGATGTGTCCTTAAACAAAGGACTATGATTTTGGAAATAATTACGTTAGGAGGGACTGATATGTCGTATTGTGGGTATTTACTTTTTGTTTGTACTGTGGGGCCTGAGGTAAATATGACGTATTCCGATTAAGTAAAGTAGTATTTTTCTGTCTCAAGATTAAGTGTTAGGCTCGAAATAAGTTTTCAATTTCAAAAACAATATACAAATTTTGCAAATTTAGTTATAATATTATAAAATTAATTTATAAAAGATTATTAAAAAATAACGATAAGACTGTTATTTTTCTCTTATTATAAAATGAGTAATTTTTTTTATCTTACTAATGATTGGAGATTCAAATAAGTAATCTTAAGTTAAAAAAGTAATTGCAGGTTTATATAGTATTTAGAAGTTAATACAAAATGACTTATAGGAAAACTTAAGTGCAAGTAATTTGAATTCTACTTAAGCCTAAAAAGTATACTAATATCAATTCACTTTACATGAAGGATTTGGCTTATTTGTGTACTAATGACATTTGATAAGAAGTATAGAATTTTGACTTCTAAAAAATTAAGTTTTTTTTTTCTTAAATATGTAAGTATTTAACTCATTAATTAATGTGTTGTAATATTTATAGAAGTTTAAGTTTATAAAAGACTTTGCACTTAGGGCACAAACTAATATACACAATGGCAATTTATGGACCAATAATATATAGTGATTCACTAGTAGCTACCTAGAAATTTAAGGTATTCCTCAAGTAAAATGGGTTTTCAGTTTATACAAATTTAAGGTATTACTCTTTCTTATATTAATAGTTTGTTAATGCATTTTAGAGTATCTGTCAGTTGGTCAAGTCTGTACTGTATTTGTAAATGTAATAGACTTAGTGAAAATTACATTTTCTGTATTCTGCAACACAAGGCTTGTGTCGCATTAGTTGTAGTTGCGACACAGTGCTTGTGTCGCATTAGTGATCTCTGCGACACAAGGCTTGTGTCGCAGAACGGCCAGTTTGTTTAGTATAAATATCAAAGTTAGAGATATTTAGGGTAAGACAATTTACACACACATTATTCTCTGTATTTTGGCTGCCACATTTACATTGAAAGAATATTTTGGGTATTGAGAAATATAAAGTTTTATTCCTTTTGTTCATCATTTTGTTTAAACTTTATATCATTTGCTTGTGTTCTTGTCTCCTTATCCACTTAATTTGATTAAAAGATCACCCCATTTAGAATCCACATAGTTAAATATATATATATATATATGTGTGTGTAATATTTAGCTTTATAATTAAATAAATTTGAGAATAACCAATACTACTCCGTATTAATTAAACCATAGTGGTACATTGTGGCATTGTGCCCCAGATGAGCTAGTAGTTGGGACTTTAACAATTACCCTATGAGATGAACCCATCGTGGGTGGCTAACACAAATAACCAATGTTATACAAGGAAAAATCATGAGAATTAGGTTTTTGTAAAACACGTTTTTGATGGCTTTTACATTTTAAACACACGTGACTAATTAATCATCATTAAGGAAGATAATTATTGTTATCATGGTGTGAAATAGTTAACATCTGATATTATATTTCGGGACCCACCATTCACAATAAACTTTTGACAAATCTTTTCGATTAAGAAATCGCTTTTCAATGTGGGAGTACTACTTAAAACAAACACTAAAACTAAGGGCTCGAGGCACAAAAGTGCACTTTCTTTGGTTATAATTTTAAAGTACATAGATTTGAAAACCTTTTGTATTATGTAGTCTTTAATTTATTCAATCGAAATCGCCATCATTATTTGGTGCACACCTTTATATTGTTGGGACTTATAATTGTATCATCCTATCCTTCCTATTACATTTTATATACCAAAACCTTCAACTTTAAAATTTGGACCACCACCATTACATTATTGTTTCCATCATATCATCTTAAATACTTTGTTATGTTTCTATAACTGTTTATGTTACGTGGCTAAGTGCGCATGATGATTGTTGACTATGATGTTTGGATATGGATTTGTTTACGGGGAAATCAATTATGTAGTTAACGTCACGTTTGAAATATGCCTATTTTATATTTTTCACCCCTTAACTTTTTACATTATACACTTTCAATTATGTAGTTAAAGAAAAAGTTTCAATCATAATATCTTACTTTTTAGTCAATTACATATAAAACAAACAAAACAAATAAGTGCAATTCAAAGACAAGTCCTCTATGGTGATTTCATATCCTGTTTCCTATCTTGTCAAAGTTTGACCTCTAAATTTATTTGCCCATAACGTCTTATTATTTTATTTCTTTTAAGTATATATTTGGTATGTAGTCCAGCTGAACTTTATTTAATCTTTTGGATTTAGCATTTCATATATGGCATGGTTCGAATCCTTGGCACCTTCTTTATCAGTTCAACAACCTTGACAATCTACCAAGAGTTGTGGATTTTAAAAAACAGCAAAGAGCTGGTTCATATTTATTGAATGTCAGACTTGATTATATTTATGCATTCGTAAACTGCTTCGTCTTTTAGCACGACGTTTCTATATTAAAACAGATTCTAACGTATTAGTTTACTCTCTTCGATTATAGGCATTGTTTTGTGACAACCGAATTACATCAAACGTCTATTTTTCTACTAATCGTTAAAACACCAACTTGACATGAAAACGGTGACCGACAGGAAACTCTTAAAACTCTAAGACAGCTTAGTACAACTCGATCAGTGAGCAACGTTCGAAGTCAACCAGCTTGGATTTCATGCTGGTTATTTAACTTGAGTAAAGTCTAACCAGCTTTGGGAGGACTCTGATGCACCTAACCGTGGACGATTCTCTTTAGTAAGGACAAATTGTTTGAGGCGATTCAAACTATCTATTCTTTTAACAATCAGACCAAGTCACGTGTTTAACATATGTGTGTGATCGTTCTAGAAGAAGGAGGTTGCTCAATGAAGATTCTTATTCTCATTGGCGGCGTTTTTTTAGGTGGAGCATAATGGAATTTTTACAGGAAAAAAATACTTTTGACTTTTGTTAACTTTCGTCTTTTCTCCTTATTGGCTAGTTGTTAGTGTTTGTCCCATTTTTATTTTTTGCTCTTTTGTCATAATTCTTCTTGAGATAGCTGTTAGTTTTTCCCCCTATAAATAGAGAATTCTTCTATTGGAAAAGATAGACTTGATTATTGAATGCTAATGAATAGAGCATCTTTATTTCTCTTAAAAATCTCCGTTTACCTTTATAGATCTTTGATCTTGGTGGTTAGGAGTATTTCTTGATCAGTGTTTGTGACGACTTTGCCTTTATCAAATATTACGGTGAAATTTCAAATCTTCATTTCCTTTATCTATAATCGTGGTGGCTTGCTTTTATCAATTGTAGTGGTGATTGAAGTGGTTCCTTTATCTTTAATTGTAATGACTTTGATTTTATAAATTAGAGTGGTGAATTCTTTATCTTAGTTAATTTGTATACATTTTTTCATACTTTGTTTTGTGGTTAGTTCCAGTAATCTTGTTCTTCAATAAAGTTTTTGTTTAAATCTGCCATTTCTACTAGAAATATGCATCAGGAGGTGTATTAAGTTAGTCACGTTTTTGAATAAAATTTATAATTATTTTCAAAAGTGTTAAATAGTATTATAATATAATATTTACATTAAACGGTTTCTGTACATAGACGGGCTTAAAACTTATTTTTCAATATAGACATTCTCTTTAAAGGGATTTGAGTTAGTCAAAATCCTCTTTTGCACCTATTGTCTTAAGGGAAGCGTGCGTATCAATTAGTGTTGACAGTTATCAACGTTTCATCAATAATATGTTAAATGTGACATTGCTTAAATAATTTCACATATTAACTCCTAATGTTTAGAATTTACGCAAAATTATATAAGTATCTAAGTTCGGCTAAAACGACTAATTCAATATCCAAAACTGTATACAAAACCAAACAAGCTAGTCCAGTTATTTTTCAAACTAATAAGCAAAGTAATTGAGTTTTAAGCTCCCAAACAGAGCAAAGCCCACCAATTTGACTTGCCTTATTGGTTTGGGCCAAACAGTGCAAGCCTATGTGATTCTTTTTTATAGGCTTTCAATTTTCTTTTGTGTGCCTACTAGAATTCAATCAATCATACATAATTCAACGCTCATTGAATAAACGATACAATTGAGCGAATTAGAATATAATAAAATGTAAAAATTAAAACTATAATTGGGTGTAAATCCAAGCTTTTACTATGGTAAACTCTGTGACTTTCACCTTTCACCTATATTTCATCAGATCTATGTTGCTATATTCGAGAATAGAATAAAGAATTGTTCATAGAGTTCTGATATCTACCGAGATGGAGAGGAGAACAAATCAATATAGACTGTTCTTTAATAAAAATTTTGTTTAAATCTGTTATTTCTACTAGAAATACGCATCAGGAGGTGTGTTAAGTTAGTCACATCTTTGAGTAAAACTGTATACACAGCCAAGAAACCTAGGCCGGTAATTTTTCAAGCTAATAAGCAAGATAATTAAGTTTCAAGCTCACCAAACAGAGCAAAGCCCACCAATTAGACTTGCTTTATTGTGCAAACCCATGTGGTTATTTAGAGAAAGACCAAATCCCCGTAGGCTTTCAATTTTCTTTTTTGTGCCTACTAGAATTCAATCAATCATACATTGTTCGACGCTCATTGGATGAATGATACAATTGAGCGAATTAGAACGTAATAAAATGTAAAATTTAAAACTATAATTGGATGTAAATCAAAGCATCTACTTTGGTAAACTCTTTCACTTTCACCTATATTTCATCAGATCTATGTTGCTATATTTCTGAATAGAATAAAGAATTGTATCACATAGTTCCGAACTCTACCGAAATGCAGAGGAGAACAAATTAAGATTGACTTATTATTACGTTTACATTACTATTGAATCACTATCGACTTTATCAATGTGAGCTAATAAACAATAGAGGATAAAAGGAGGCTAAGGTTTCATATTCAATAAACAAAATGAACTTACAATACAATAAAGGAAAAGGCTAACTATATATATATAACCTAATAAGCTAAATGGGCTTACATAAGGCCCTAACCCAAATAAGCCTAATAGGCTAACATCCCCCCTCAAACTCACAATGAGACGGCAATAAGCATTGAGGGTTTGTCAAACAAAAAATGAAACCGAGGAGCAGACAACGCCTTAGTGAACATATCAGCAATCTGCAATGTGGAAGGAACATGCGGTAGAGAAATAGTTCCATGCTGAAGATGATGACGGGTAAAATGACAATCAATTTTAATATGTTTAGTCCCTTCATGAAACACCGAATTCTTGGCAATCAATATCGCACTCTCATTATCACAGTGCAAAGGTGTAGGCTGAGAAATGTGAACACCCATATCTGCAAGAAGCCATCGCAACCAAACAATCTCACAAGTGGTGACAGCCATAGCTCGATACTCATATTCTGTAGATGATCGAGAGACAACATCCCGTTTCTTACTCTTCCACGAAATCAACGCAAGAAAAATACAATACCCAGTAGTGGACTTGCGATCATAAGCATCGCTATCCCAAGGAGGGCCAGTAGGCAATTTCAGGGAGGTTCCATCAAGAATTTATATGGGCTCTCTAGGTAAATAATAGATCTAAGGGAGGGTCCAATGACCACCCATGGACCTATGTAAACTCGCCCCTGCACCTATGTATACCGTTATTAAAAAGTTACATTTGTGCTGCACAATGATCTATTATTTTGAAGAATAAATGTTAGATTAGGTTAGCTTAGGTGGTTACTGTGTTGTTATTTTGAATAGTGGGAGTCTATTATTTCTTTGTTTGTATAACACTATACTTGATTTATTCATTAGCAGTAGAATTCAACAACTGATTAGTGCGTTGACGGCAGGCGAGAATGGTGCACGTTTCGTTGTATAACACTATCTTTCATTGTTCTTTTACTTTCTGGTATGATAAGAAATGTTTTTGGGATTAAATTTACCTACGTTTCGATTTAATAGTTAACTAGCTTATTTCCCGTATATTACGTGGACTTAAACATGTTAATATGTTTACGAAATAAAAGAAATATGAAGTGATACTACGAAATATATAGAGATTATGATGCATATGTAAGGGAGGTAGAGGGAACTTCATTCAATAAATAATACTCATTTATGGGTTTTCTTTGAATATAACAAAGAGAGAGAGAGAGAGAGAGAGAGAGAGAGATAATTTGGGATCACTATTGAAACACAATAACATTAGTAATTATCAGTAAATTTGTTTTGTTTATAGTTCCCATGATATTTGATCGGTGACCAAGTTATGTAATTTCGCATTAACCTATATAAAAAGCTTGATAATAAAGTTGATGTAGGTTACTATCTATAGAACTAAATTCTTATCTATATGCTCTTAGGTCGAATGAAGATCAAGTAAAACCACTGTATCTTTTCCAAATGAAATGAAAATGTTGTTCATGAGCAGCAACCATAACCTTAATGTGATTATGAATAACATGGGTTTATTAAGACTTTCGATTACTTAATTTATTTTATCGGGATCATTAATTATAAGGGAAATTTCTATATGCCAACTTTTAAATTTCAAAATATTATATTTGTCTAAATATACATAAAAATTATTGTACTTTATGCATTAAGAGATTATGCAAATGACATATGATATTTGTCTTCTTCTTTTTTTTTTTTTTTTTTTTTTTTTTATCGTCGAATTTTAATATCGATGGTTCACTATTGTTATGATGTACATTTTTGCTGAATATAACAAATTGCATTTTTAAATATGATGCACTGATTTTTCAAAATACACAATAGAGTATAGTTATTAAATAAAATAATTGTGCATCATATTATAAGATATAATGCATCATGGTTATAAAAATATAACACTCTAATTTCTAGATATATGATAGAAATTGTTATCATATAAGTTTGGGTGTATCATAGTTATAAAATATGGTGTTCTACATTTTGAAAATTCAGCGCATCATATTTATAATAATATGGTGCATTATGGTTAAAAATATATGACACTCTAACAACTAGATATACGATAACCATCATTATCATATAAGTTGGATTGCATCATAGTTATAGAATATGATGCAGTAACTTATACTTTTACGATGTATCGTAGTTAACCTTGTTGTTTCAAAATATAGTTTATTATAACGTTAAATTGAGTACATATATAATGTATATTAACAAAATATAATCCAGTAAAAAAATTATTTTGTTAACTATATTGAAAAACACAAAAGAAAAAAAAGAAAAACAATGTAAAAAAAGTGTGAAAAATTAAAATAAAATTGAAAAAGGTAAAAAAAATGATAGGGAAATAAAGGGAGAGATGAAAGATGGCGGGTGAAAAAATGAGAAGTACACTTATTCCTTTTCATTGATCTCTCCCTATCCTAAAAAATCATCTTTCTTATTTCAACCAATATCTATAAATATATATGAAGTAATTTAATATCAAAATTTTTGTTGCTGTATACGTAAACCAAACTATATTAAAATGTATACTATATTTTATTCATACTAATCCACTAATTAATAAACTTAATTAATAATAAAGCTAATCAATGACTATTAATTTATAAAACATTTCTTTTAAACCTTTAAACATATTTAAACTCATTTAGCCCAAATAGAAAAGTAACTATTTTTTTTGTTTAATTACTTGAATAATTTTGTTTTATATATATGCATCTAGGCCAATAAGGTGCAAGATACTTTGCATAACTAAAAATTAGTTGATACACAACAAACTGATACATAACTAAAAACATCTCAATCAACAATTATAAAACGACACCACAAAAATAAGAACTCATATCATCTATAGATGCAATTGTGACAACATGTTAAAGCAACCTAAAAACATCAAATTGATAAGAAAATAAGAACATTTAAGAATGATAGTTTTGCCTCATGTACGACAATAATCTTGTCATACCCAACATCCTTAATTGCTTTTAAAGACGACGATGAAACTGCACACCGAGACCTGTGAAAAATCAAAATACATTCACTAGAGATAACTCAATATTAGTCAACCAAGTGAACCAACTTGACATATTTGAAACACCTAAAGTTAAGTAGGATAAATGAGACGGACTGCAAGGATCATGGCCATGATCCTGATCCTCAATTGGACCACGTGTCAAGATCCTACCCATCTTTGGGGGATCACCATCCAAAACCTTTTAGAACATTCTAGAATAACGGCTACACTATACATACAGGGATGATTCCCTCATTCATCTTTAAGCAATTTCACCCAAAATACACAAAACTCTAAAATCACAAGATATCCATAATCAAGCCGATTCTTACCACCCTTAGCTTTGTCCTATCCAAGCTCGAGGGCTACCCACGCAAACCGGAGTGTAAAGAATCGATCTAACCCATCCCGCATTCAAGTGTATTTTCTATGCTTGACCAATATTTTAGACACACATAAAGCTGTTGCAAATATAGAAAATTGTGTATGAGTACACTACGCAAAGGTTTAGTGAGTCGCCTACTATATCGTATTCTATAGAAATAACAATGTATTTACCTATAATAGTCGACAAATTAAACGGATTGCAAAGAAGCATGGGGTATCCACTGTCCAATAACGTTTGGATCGATGATAAATATATCCACGGTTTGATTGTATCTTCATCAAATTAATTCATTTGAGCCGTGAATGGATAATATGAGTTTTGTATTGTATTGTTTGGTAAGTAAATAGATAAAAAAACGTCCGGTGAGCGGTGAGTTGTGAGGAAGAAAGCAATAATTTAATGGGGAATTGGGGATAACTTTATGTATAAAATATATAATCACATATTTAACCCTTCAAACTTTTATTTGGACAAATAGTATGTAAAAGTAGTTAATCTGTCAAAATTAAGAAAAAAAAAGTTATTGATGTTTCGAAAGAACTCACATTCAGAAATCATATCATAAAAATATCAAAAAGATTCAATTAAAAAATAAAATTATTATTATGTTCTTATTTTTATATTTTTTTTTACCAATTTTATCTCATGCACACTTTACATCATACATTTATTAATACAAGGGTTTTTTAACCCGACAAATATAATATATAAATACTTTCATACTCAAAACGAAATTAGAGTTTAAATACTTAAAAATTATAATTAGTGTTTATACATTATGTTTGTCAAGTCAAGAAAACCACGTATTAAGTGTATATATGATGTGGAAAGTTTATATCCACTAAAAATGGACAAAAATATTTAAAGTAAATGAAACGGTAATTTTAAACTTTTTTTTTCAAGTTAAATTCTTTTGTGCATGATTTTAAAATGAATTTTTTTTAAAATATAGATAAAAGTCATATTTCCTTCATTATCAATATTAATAAATTGTTTACTTTTTCGAAACATTTGTCCCTTACATAAGAGTAACAATTGATTTTTATTTTCTTATGGCACGTAATTATTCTTACAATTCATTATGTATAATATTATATTAATTTAATTCTCCAAGAATACATTTATGGCGGACCGTTTGTCGTTTAGTATAGTAAAATTGTCGTTTCGACACATTTTAAGAATTTTGAAATGATACCTTATTTCCATGTCTTCCAGCTATTTTATCGCCTACTTTACATAAAACGAAAAAGTATGTACATATATATATTAGTGATAATACTCAACTAAAGTGGCTCCTAGCTTATTTTTCGAAAGTTGTAGGTTCATGTTTCGCGGATTGCACGTATCTATATGTACAATCTATATATATTTTATAGGTAGATTAGTTGTAAAATTGTCTTTGCAAAAAAAATTATTATTACCTCTTTGGTTATTATAAAAATCATTTACAATTATAAATGTACGTATAAATATTGGTGAGAATAATCAACTAAAGTGGGTTCTAGCTTATCTTTCGGAATTCTTGCGTTCATGTTTCGTGGAATGCACGTATCTATATGTGCAATTTATATATATTATATCAGTAGGTTAGTTGTAAAATTTTCTTTCTAAATAAAAATCATTAATTATTAATACCTCGAAAATTATTATTACCCTTTTTATTATTGAAAAAATCATTTACAATTATTTAATAGGCTTCAATAATTTAAGATCTAAACTTTATATTTCGATTTCGAACCAGTTTAGCTCTTGGAAATTGTGTATGTAAGTATTTGAACTTATTTATCTACCAACACATACATGATGAGTGCTAAAATTTGAGCAAATAATGTAATAGATATTTTTTAATGTCATTTTTCTAAATAATTACTGATAAGCATAAGTCATTAGTCAGATTGAAATTAGGGTTTGCACAATTGATGGACTGCGATTACAAAGCTGTAAAAGGTACCACCAAATCGATCACTAGTTTCATTGATGAACCTTTCTCCATGTAAGTTTTATGTATCTATTGTTTCATATACATATATTTGAATTTGAATATTGTTATACTACTGATATACATCAATCAATTAGGATGCCTTTCACTTAGGGTTTTTTTTATATACAAATATACCTGATTATATGTGTGTGTATCAATAACGTTCTATAAGTTTTTGTGTTTTATGTTAGGTCGTCAGATGGTGCAATTAAACTGTTTAATGTGATATGTGCCGGATCTCTTCTAGTCCTTATAATGTGACCGTACAACTTCTTCAATTGAAGTACTTAGGAAATGAACGAACGCCGTTTGAAACGCATGGCTTCTTGATGAATACTTACATTTTTCACTGCTGCAGTGTCGTTAGTAATCATGTTTTATGATTACCTTCCATTTAGTCAACTAAAGTGGCTTCTAGCTTATCTTTTGGAAGTCGTAGGTTCATGTTTCGTGGAATGCACGTATCTATATGTGCAATGTATATATATTATATGAGTAGGTTAGTTGTAAAATTGTCTTTCTAAATAAAAGTTATTATTCCCCCTTTGATTATTGAAAAAATCATTTACAATTATTTAATATGCTTCAATAATTTAAGATCTAGACTTTATATTTCGATTTCGAACTAGTTTAGCTATTGGAAATTGTGGGCTTCATATTTACAATTATTTACAAGGGCATTACTAAAGTGCCATGATTGGTGGCTTCATTACCTTAATATATTTAAATTAAGAGAAAATGATATGTGCATTCAACAATACATAAAGTTAGATGTTTAACCACCTAACATTCATAATACCGTATCATATATATTTAATTTAAACACTAAAATTCTCATTTTTATCAGTCTCATTATAAACTCTATTAAAACCTTTTATCTATATCACAAAATATTCCAATTTTACCCTTTAATACTTTATAGTAAAACACAAAAATCAAAATTAATCTAACATGCTAAGATAATGTATCATTAGTACTGTTACTATTAAAACTAATAATTTACGCTTCTTAAAGAAATTGTGAAAAAAAAGAATTACTTAGTATTGAAATAGTTTAACAATGTGGAACTTATACCACGATCAACCAAAATTTTGCCTAAATCAAGACATATAAAATTTCATCTCAAAACTTATTTTCTCATTTTCAATAAAAATGATTACTCGTTCTCAACGGTATACAACATGTATGTCAATAAAAGTAGGCGTTTGTGACCATGCCAAGCAAGATATTCAAAAGGTGAATTATATTACCAATATACTGTACCCAACATCAACATAAAAATATGATGAGATTGCATAGCTACTAATAGTAAAACACAGGCCTTGAAATTATTACGTAGTAAATTAAACATGGTTGCAAGAGTTCAAAAGAACATGTAGACAATGGCTGACCACATTTAAAAACCAAATAACCAAAATTATTCAAAACTCTTCATCATCAGTTTAGGTAAAACAATAAGGGGTGTGTTCAAATAAGAATGACAAAAAAGTAGAGAATTGGAGAACCAATAAGATCGCTCCATTTTATTACAAAACCTATTTCCACTATAAGTTATAAAAATTACATATTTGGAATCAGCGTTTTTGTATATTTACTTAGAGATCTCACAAGTTATACTTTCGAAGATTTTTTTTTTGTGTCGGGTATTAAAAATATAATCACATGTGATTTATGATACAAAGTTAAAATTGGTACACTATTATTTATTCATGGTATACTTTTATTAACCTGTGATTACAACTTAATATTTATTCACATGAATAATATAAATATAATTTTAAAAATTATGTTTTTTTTCGGCAAAAATCACATGTGATTGCTAGTTTGATATTTAATCATATATGATTTGACATATAATCACATATGATTTGGTATATAATCACATGTGATTTGGTATATAATCACATGTGATTTTCAACTAAAAAATTATCTTTAATGATTAACTTACCGATAGAAAATAATTTATATATTTAAAATCACATCTCATTAGAGAAATAATTGCATGTGATTTAATATTACGAACTTTTAAAACCTATTAAAAATAGGGAGAAAAAATTCGTCGAAAGTATATCATGTGAGATCTCTAATTAAAGATAAAATGACACTGATTCTAATGATATAATTTTTATAATTTATTGATGTACGGTTTGTAAGATATTTAAATTTAAAGAAAAATGTGGAAATGGGTAAGTTGAGGTGGCATGGAGGATTAGATGACAAATAAGCTTAGTTCCTAAAAGATTGACACATAAGCTTGTTAAACCTTGTTTTATATATATAGATAGATAGATAGATTGAATATAATTTTTTGCCTCTCGATGTTTAAAATAAGTTCATAAATAATACACTTTTGTCATTCAATAATCTTATCTACTGATTCACAAATCTGGTGGTCAGAAATGTTTCTCCCCCTTCTCTCTCATAAAATCTTTCTCCCGGATCCAACTTCTATATATATATATATATGTATAGTATCCGGATTTAAACAGAAAGAAATTTTGCGGGAGAAAGAGGAGAAATACATATTTAAAACAAAAAACAAGTGTGATTCAACAAAAAATAAATATGATTTCAAAAGATGCATTATGTGATTCAACAAACACTCATATATGATTCACAAAACACAGTTGTTAATAATAAACACTTTTATTAAATCAAAATGGTTAATTTGTTGAATCAGATGGTTAATTTGCCGAATCAAAGGTTAAAGAAATTCTTCTCTATTTTCTCCACCAATTTTTGTTGCTCCATTGAACTCACTCCTATATATAATGTTTTAGTTAAATGAGTGTTCATTTTTATAAGTTTATTTATATATGTTTGTTTGATTTCAAGATTATATAAAAATATTTATACTTCTATTTATAAAATCTATATATAAAAGAGTAAGTTATTGGGTTAAAGGAAATGGTACTCTGTCGAAAAACGAGATTTTCCAATCAACAACAGCGGTGGCCTAAGGCTGTCGAGTGTCGGTCGAAAATAAAGTTTAGTGGGTCCGGTGCGGGATTTTACGACGGGGGTTAGTGCTAATGGTGGTGAAGAACCGCACCCCGTTATCTGGCCGGAAAAGATAGGAAGGTGCCTGGAAAAGCAAAAACTCTGGCGATCTGAGTGGTTTCGCGTGGCGGTGCGTCTGTGTGCCTACAAAGTTGAAACTTGTATGGCTGAGTTTGTAAAAAGAATACGAGTTTAATGGTGGTGAGGTCTAGTTATATTTGGTTAAAGGCATCTCCAACGTATGCACTAAACATTGCACCAAATTTGGTGCAAAAAGAGAATATTTGAGGAATATGTTTATACCAAATGTGGTTCATCGCCAACGTATGCACCAAATTTCTGCACCAAATAAGCTTTCAAAATTTACATATTGCCCCTTAAACTTAATTTTTGTTCCAATTTACTTCAATTAATTATTTTTATATTCAATTAACCTTCCTAACTATTAACTTAATTGTAACTATATTTATTTACTAGTATATAGTGTCAACTATGTAACTTCTTTTCATGAATCAATATTTTAATTAGCATTCGTTGTTTGAAAAGTATAAGTATATTGTGTTAATTATCAATTATATAGCGTAAACTATATAGTTAAACGAAGAATAAAAGTAAATAAGCTTTTTCACGTTTTGTATCCAAGTAATAAAAATATTTTAAACAAAAGGGCCAAAATGAAATATGACATATTTGGTGTAATATTTAGTGCTGCACCAAATTTGGTATAAAATCTCAACAAAAAAAAGAAGAAGAAAAGGTGTGTATTAAACTTTGCACTAAATATGGTGAGCTGGTTGGAGATTTATTTTTATACCTAAACACTAAATTTAGTGTTTTGGTGCATACATGAAAATTCGTGTAAAAGTTGCTAATTCTACTTTCTAATAGAGTCGTGAGTTTCAGTAGCTCTCGGAGAGAATTGAAGATGGTCTAAGGAGTGATTGTTTTTTAAAAGCTGGTGGGTTTTTAAATTTCAGGGAGAGAGAAAGAAAGAAAGACGTTATGTTCTAGACGTTTGAAATATTATCAAAAGATCCGAGATGGAAACAAGAATCGTCTGTGAGTAGCTACTTGCAAGATTTAACTTAATTAAGTCTACAAACATATAGGTTGAGGATGATTTTTGTTTAAAAATGTATGGTAGCGTCTATGCTTAAGTTGTGACTCGATTTGTTAGTAGGACTTTTATGGTTGGATCAGATGTTAACCTTACGTCTGTCAGGTTACAGATTTTATGTTCAAAATACTCTCTAGTATCTTTATATGGTTCATCCAAAATAGTCATTGCCGAACTTTTTAATTTCAAAAGACAGATCTTTAACTGAAATGCTGTTATGTAAAAGGCAAATAGATTCTTATCTTTAACCTTCTTAAAATCTTAATGTTGAAGTAAGTTATTTTTCTCATGAACAGACCATAAACCACAGCCCCTTATGTATTAGTCAATAATGATGATCATATGCTACAAAGTTCAAGAACATTATGTCAATAATAATGCAAACATGGTGATGGGGGGCATGAATTGGCAAAAGTGCAAAACATTAGATATGTACATAGCTGCAGATCCAGAGGCTTTGATGAAGCAAAGTGCTTAATTATATTTCATATATATTAGATTCAAGAGAGACAGTTAATAAGTAATAGCTTGTTGATAATGAGGGTGACTAATATTTACGAGTATTTTTGCATATTCATTGATTCGATTACTATACATCAAAACATGCTAAAAGTCACTTATGGCAGACACGTATGTCCAGAACATGTGAACTATACTTAATTCTCTTATTTTATTTGTCACATCTGAATATATATTTGGAACATAGAAAAAATCATTAGTGAGTTAACTCGGTCCGGCCTGTCCTAAAAATGCATTCATTTCTCCTGTATCAATAAGCTTTTAGATTTATTTATCTACACATGACTAGTTAGAACTTAGAACATCCAAAATTCTCTACTCTTTTTTATCCTAAAAGGTTTTTCTTTTTGCAACCATTAAATATTTATTTCGATGTGGAGATAGAGATTAAAAGAATTGTATGTGGGGCAGATATGAAAAATCTAAAAGCTGAGGATACAAAAGATAAAGTCGGCTAGCTGTATGCGTAATTATAAAGGGCACGGGAAAGAAAGTCAGGGTCATAGGGCAAATCAAAGAAAAAGTTAATTTCCCCAATTCACCTTCGTTATTCACTCAAAATTGAAATTAGGGTTTTGCACAATTGATAACTGCGGTTACACTGCCGTAAAAAGTACCACCAAATCGTTCACTACTTTCATTGATTAACCTTTCTCCATGTAAGTTTTCTGTATCTATTCTTTCATATACATATATATTTGAATATGAACACTGTTTCACTGATATACTCCAGTTAATTAGTTTTTTTTATACATATATAGTTGAAGTTGATTATACGTATATGTATATGTATATGTATCTATGATAAACATACTTTAATTATATTTATAATGTTTGTGTTTTATCTTAGGTCGTCTGATAGTGCAGTTAAACTGTTCAATGTGATATGTGCTGCATCTCTTCTAGTCCTGTATAATGTGACCGTACAGCTCCTTCGATTGAAGTACTTAGGAAATGAACAAACGCCGTTCGAAACACATTTATTCTTGATGAACACTTCTATAATCGCATTTGTCACTGCTGCAATATCGTCAGTAGTCATGTTTTATGATTACCTGCCGTTTATGAATAGGAAACCATTCTCACCTGCTGTTTCATCGGTCTTAAGGATTGTCGTGTTTTTCTCGGGCGTTCTTGCACACCTTTCATTGTTGATGGTATTAATTGCAGGCTGAGTGTGATTGGGTACTATTGCGTGTGTGCTTTTGGTAGTCGTAACTGTCATGTGGTCATCTAGGTTCTGTTATAAAGTTTGCTGTGTTTTCACTGTCTTTACTCTTGTATTCGGTGTATTGTACATTTAAATATCATCGTAATGCAATACATTTCACTTTCTATTTGTCTTTTCTAAACTTTTCTATATATAGTTGTATGTGGTTATGGTGAATGTTATTTGATACATCATACTGCTGATATACATCTCTTGTATATCACAAGTGAGGATGGTATTACATGGAGGAAGTTGGCAAAGATGGTGATTACCATTTCTAGAAGTGTCTCTTCAAGTATGCACTTATCGATAAGTGAAACATCTAATAGGTGTAGGCTTCTAATAATTTTATCTCTTTGAGTTGACTTGTTGTAAAATGTATCACTGCTGGCTTTTACTTAAGTCCATGTACTGTTTACTTCCATTGTGCTTGTTTTTTGTTAATAGGATTTCTGTCTTTTCTTGGCAACAGGTGTTGATATCAACATATTAATTTCTACTACACATATGTGATCCAACTGGAAATATTGAATCTGATTACGTCATCAAGTTGTTATGGTTTTGTATGCAACATGGCTATGTCATATATTGTAGAGGGCTATATCTCACCTTAGTTCATCCCCAATCCGAAAAACCAAAAGTGTACAGGAATTAACGGTGTGTTATCTAGTTATCCATTCTATTAGGATACACATTCTGGAAACGAACTTTTCCAGGAATAGATGATGTTAGATTTCAATACAATATAAGGATGTATCCAGCTTGAACTCCATTGTCCAGGTTCTGGAGGTCAACGATAAATGTTTGTGCGTGTTTTCAGACCTTTGCAGTCATTATTGGTATTGACATTTTCAGAAGTTAAGACCATCGCTGATTGTTGCTTAAGATCTGAAAATGAGGCGTTGGCCAGTAGCCGCCCTCATCTGTAGGTCCCAGGTTTAGGCCTACCAGTCATTTTGTGTTATAGTTGAGGGTTCCGTTGTTGCGGGTAACTATTAGATCAGGACATCCCAAATATTGGATATGATGTTGGAAAAGGTTTTCCTTTTTCTTCTCTCTACACAGATCATGCTATAATAATTTATGGGTGGACCCAAGAACCTAGTTTCTTCTTATGTAGGATTAATTTGGTAAGGTGTAGAGATTCAAAAAGCTGGTTTTTGACTATTAGATCTTGACTCACTATATCCAAGTTTCAGATGTTCTTGGAAACTTCATTTGCTCATTTTGACTATTAAATCTTGACTCAATATATCCAAGTTTCACATGAGGATCAATAGGGCGTATGTATAGGTTTACCTTGAATATATCGTGTTCCTAAAAGGACTTACTATGTGATATGACAATCGTGCTTATAAATTTTTTTAATCATTTAAAAAAGTAATAGCTTCTTTGAAGTTGCGGGAAACTAGACAAGCCAAAGAGAGTGGCAGTTAGAAATTTGGCCAGATTCACCTGGGGGAGACATGTGAAAATTTTAACATCTGCTTTAAGAACAGTATACAGTGTCATAAAAGGTTTTGCACAATAAACCCATAGCGAACATAATACAGTGTGACAATAGATTTTACACAATAAAACCTTAGCGAAAGCACCATAATTGGAAAATTATTGTTTGAGGTAGACACGCTAACTTATATGTTTAGGTAGCCAATTTATGTATTTACTTCCAATCAATAATTGTTCTTGCCAACTTTCTATTCTAATTCTCAAAATGATACATTATGCTCTATCGGAACAAAAGTTTATTTAGAATAACAGTAGAAAGCTCTGTCATTTCAATTCATTGAAACCATATAAAAAACGTTCCGTGAGACCCGTTTCTTCAAAAATCACCTGTGCCAGCTGCAAATCACCAGTGTTTCTTTTAATCCTTTTGTCAACGGTACTACGGGAGAAGCCGTGTATTCTTAGGATTTTGTAGGATTTGGGACGCGGGCAAAAACAAAAGCGGATCCCAATGGTAAATCTGAAGTAAATGCGTTTCTATATCTCATTATGTAAAATAGTACTCCATCTGTCTCATACTTATAGTTCATGTTTCCTTTTTTGAACATCTCAAATTAATTGTTCACTTTCAAAAATAGGTAATTACAATTAAATAGAGTTTATATATTATCTCTACTTCATATGTATATCATAAAAAGGTGGGTAAAAAGTAAGAGTAAAACTTTTATTTTATACACTATAATGATTATGTTTTCTTAAACTACATGTTTTTGATCATGGACAATAAATTTGAAACGAATCGAGTACAACTTATAAAAGAATGAAGTAGTAAATTGCCCAACTACCTAGCTAATGGGCCAAGCCCAGGCCTACCAATCAATACATGGCTTATGTTTGTCTTATCAACTTATACTGCAACAAATATGGAGGAGTTGAGGACGCGTTTGTCAAACAAATTAAGCAGGATGATGGGGTCGATGAATGCAACGAACTCATTTGATGATTTCATCGCAGTTAGAGAGGTGGATGAAAGAATGAACTTAATAATAACCGAGACATAGGATATTTACAAGGATCAACTCGAACGAGTATAAAGTATAACTATTCAAGTTCTTAGTTTCACAATGTGTCTACCGGCTGGGTTGGTCAAACATAGTTGAGGTGGTATTGGATTGCAGACGATTCGATGACTGCCCATTAATGATTAGGAACAAAAATGATAACTTGGGGCCAAAACCTTTTTTTATTTTCTGATATTGGGTTGTTTTTCTTTAATGAAACTGCAAAGACACATACTAGCTACACCATCACATATATACAGAAGTTATAGGTTTCTTGCTAAACTTAGTGTCACTAACAAGTTAGAAGTTATAGGGGGTAATTTTATTATTATTATTGTACGAATCATCTCTTTGTCGTAAAAAAGGTCGTTTGCATCCAAATTTAGTGCTAAAATTATTTGACAACCACTTTGCTTTAGTTTCTATCGCATAGCGGGGGTAAATGTCGCTAGTAATAAGAACGCGTAGTGATGATGTTTACCTAACAATATTAAATAATCTAATCATTGATAAAACTTGTACAAATACTGTAGGGTTAAGTGCTTGTAAATGTACTTAACTAAGGTATGATATTCATAGTGTGTACTTAATTATTCGAGGCGTACATCGTGTGTAAGAACTTGTTAAATATTGTTATTGTATGTATTTTGGTGACGTGTTATCAAATATAAGGTGAATTTTCTACTTGTGAAGTAAAAATATAATGCTAATTAATTAACCTTGTTAGCTCTAAGATAAGAAGACTCACAATATGTAAAGTAAATAAATATAGCGTCAGATATTATAAGTGTCGACTAATCGACTAAATTAGGTGTCAGGTTATTAATTTGTGATTGGCTAATTCACTGGAGTTCTCTATAGAAATAATGAAGTCAAAACTCCAAAGATAAGTTGTCTCTCTGGTTGTTGAACAACCTAGTTACTGCAAAGACGATGATGATTATACTATGTGAATTCGCTATCGCTTGATGAATATATCACTTAGTGTTTCTATCGCTAGAAGCTCTAAACACTGAAGATACATCAAGATACAATTCACTGCAAATGAACAAGCGACTGCTAAGAAAATAGTCACAAGTTATTCTACTCATTATCATAATAGTAACTATGCGCTTATGCAACTCATAATCATAGCAATCGTTGTGGTTAAATAAAAGGTCACTGGAAGAAATCAAGTCAAGTCATTCTACAACAGCATGTTAGGTCGTAGTGAGTGATGAAGCTTCTTTGTCCTCCAGTGACTTCAGAAATAACAAGATGATCAAGTTCAAGTCGTTGTGCTTATGAGGTCTCTGGTCTACTGTACATCATCAACTCAAGGAGTTCTCAATGATGAAAAGTATGACATCGTGCAATTGTTTACTATGTTTATTATACAAGTATCTTAAATTACTACTAACCGTTAAGAATTTAAAAATACTATAATCAACGAGTCAAATTGTATTTCACCTCCCCCCCCCCTTTCTACAATTCGAACTATACTATTGAACTCTATATCACTTAGTCAATAAGTCATACTTGGGACTTTCAGTAGGAGATGTTCAAATTTCACTTATTGATTTACGAATTAATTAGTTATATAATGTGTACCTCGACCTACCTTTTTAAAACTTGGCATCATGGATTCAACATCATTCTAACAATAAGCAGGTGCATAGCTATATCCATACATGATACATCTGCCATGAAATTCTAGCAATTTCATTAGGGTTAAGTGCTTGTAAATGTATTTAATAAGGTCTAATTTTCATAGTGTGTACCTAACTACTCAGGCGTGCATTATATGTAAGAAACTTGTTATTTATTGTAATTGTATGTATTTTGATGACATATCAACCTGTAAAGATGCTACGCTGCACCTTATATTTGATAACACGTCATCAAAATACATACAATGACAATAAATAACAAGTTTTTTACACACAATGTACGCATGAGTAGTTAAGTATACACTATGAATATCATACCTTAGTTAATTACATTTAAAAGCGCTTTAACACGTTTCGTTAAATAGGATAGAATGTTCCTGGATTAAAAAAATGAAATATAAAATGATTGGAAAGTTTCGCTTTAAATGAACTGCTGATTTTGAGAATAATGTATGTAATTACATTTAGCTATTAATGGTAGAAATTACTTTCTTCAGGTTAGCTTCGTATGAGAATGTCGACCTTAATCACAATGCAACACTCTAGCGTTTATCTTCAACCTCCTTCCGTTACTTTATAAGGAGGCTTTTTTCCTCTCCGACAACTAATACAAGTACTACAATGTACCACAGTAGCCACTAACGACATAAGTGAATACTTGGTGTTATAATGGATTATCATTTGATTGATTGATGAAAAATAGTGACCTTATGAGCCGGTTTTTATCCTCTTCGGATTCATAAAGATGGTATAATTTTCATATGATACACTCCATTCTTTCTGGGGATTTGTTGATAATAACTATAATAAGATATTAAGATCAATCCACACTTGTATCCTTCAAAATGTTAAGAAGTACCTGCCAGCCATTGTATTTGTTACTAACCCCAAGCAAGTTACTTACAACATGGCTTATAAATACGAAGGAAATCAACGGTAGAAGTTGATCAACAGAAGTAAGAAAATTCAATTATAATTGGGAAGAAAAAGTCAAAAAACAACTCACCAGTTAACTATATGCTATTATGCTTCCAAAAATACTGGTTATTTCCATCTCCAAGATGCTAAAAAAAAAAGATATTAGTAGAATATAGAAAGATGTTAATAAAATATTCATGGATTCTCAATTGAAACTATTTATTGATTTTCACTTGGACAGTTGGTACTTGCTACAGTTAATTGGTAAGCAAACTTGTTGGGATAATGGCAAATTAAAACAATTTATAATCGAAGTAATATCAGAGATAGCAAATCCTGCTGCATTAACTTATTGTAATAACACCAATTCATAGCAAAGTAGACACCTAGAGTTAGTCAGTGGAAACAGGGAATTTGGTACAAAATTGTTTGTGAAGAGGTCGAATCAGTTAAACTGGTTAAACGGAAGTTATCAATCACCACTTTAGTTGGAACATTTTCAAGTGCTTCTTTTTCTATAGCACACATTATAGCCCCATTCATGTAATTATCACCCATTTAATTGCACAAACTCCACTTTACAAGCTTCATTTATGAAAAACATGTTGCAACGGTGGAGGTTGCAACAGGTAATACCAAAGTTAGCTTCGATAACCGATACATCTTTCAACTGAAGGCATTTTTTTCATATAAACAAAGACCATGGCAGAATGTTCATGTATAATCAGATTTGTTCATGTATATTTGGTGCGTGATTATATTGAAATAAATAGTTATGTTTGTATAAATTTTTTCGATTTTATTAAGGAAAAGTTGGTTGGTGCCTTATTTGTAGAATACCAAGTTATGTTAACTTTTTTTTTACAATGTACTGTAAGAAGGTGTTTAAAATAGTCTAATAATAGTAACTAGTAAGAGTCGAGGTATGAGTCGTGTGTTTTTAGGGTGGTTTGACTCGACTCGACTCGAGTCAACTATAACATCTTCTACCAACAATAACATCTTTTAAACTAAAGTTGACCCAACTAGCTACAAAATGCAAGTCATTAGTGTTTGTATAGTTTATACTCCTTATTTTCTATACATCACTTCAATTGATGCAAGCTGATCGTTCTTTTGTTTTTTAATTATTAATTTTAGAAGGCCAAAACTACAACTTACTACCACGACTATTATACACTTATGTATGACTACGAGTCTACGACGAATATTACCGGTTGGTTGATGACTTGCTCTTATTTCACTAGGTCAAAACCCTTCGATATAGTAATTTTTATTATTCCAAGTAAATAGCCCTTGTCTGTAGTCCATATGTTGTTTGAATGTATAGTGTGATTATTTTATCTCTTATATTGAGATATGTACAATAATTCTTTTATAATTACAGGAGGGGTTCGAACCTCTGATGGAAGAAATTGTTGCAATAGAAAACCCGACCCGTAATCCATCAAAGCGAACATGAGCTGCAGAGGTCCATAATATTTTTGAAAAGGTGACAATAACATCTTTTAGTAACAAAAACGAACTAGATTGATACGCATTAGTTTCTATCAAATCTAATAACTATAGGTGTGAATGCCGATTCTAATAATAATTGGAATATTATGTATTACATGGGTGTTTGGGTCAGAGGAGGAGGAGCAGGATAAATGAAAAATTGAAGGCCTTGCAGAAACTCATCCCCAATTCAAATAAGGTCACTCGTTCATTATACAAACATTTTAATATTATTAGTGATCAAATCGATATTTACCATGACCAAAATTAATGATTGTTTGATTTATCAGACTGATAAGGCTTCTATGCTGGATGAAGCCATTGAATATCTGAAGCAGCTCCAGCTCCAAGTGCAGGTATGTTGTATTTGTTGCTTATATGGTAATAA
This sequence comes from Logfia minima, assembly GCA_963921325.1. Classification (NCBI taxonomy): domain Eukaryota; kingdom Viridiplantae; phylum Streptophyta; class Magnoliopsida; order Asterales; family Asteraceae; genus Logfia; species Logfia minima. Next base: position 9,045,326 of record OY992774.1, on the reverse strand, counting down.
TAGATGTGTAATCATATTTAATATACTTATTGTTATTTTATGAAAAAAGATATTGTTTTGGATAAACCAAACATATGTGTTTATCGTTACTCATTTTGATTCGTTGCCCAACCAGTTCTTAGGCCTACTTTTCCACCTATAGTTATAAAAACTAGATGTTTTCTTCTTGGAACTAAAAAGATATATTGATTTTTATTTCAGATGTTAACAGTGAGAAATGGGATCAATTTATAGACCATGTGTGCACCACATGGTGTTCTTCAGCAGAACCATAGACCCTCTGGTGCAAACCAATCCATTAACGTGACAGCAAATCAAGAAACACTCGTGAACCCGATGCTTGGTGACCCTGTTCAATGTGCCAGCCAAAACCAGCCATCGATACTTGACTTTTCTCGTGCAATTTAGTCAAGAAGCTTCATTTGAAACTCTACTTGGTTCGACTTAGTTGAACAATTCTTAACTGTGAGGGAAAACACAATGTAATCGATATTTAGTTGAAGTTTTTTGGATGAGAATTTTATGTTGTTGTCCACCAAAATTAAGGGAATTGTTGACTTAAGCCACAAGTAGCAGTAGACGTATGTTACTTATCTTACGTGATGATGTGATATTAAGACCTTTTTTCTAGGAAGCAAACTTGACTATACAAAAGACAGTTTAACATGGTCTTGGTCATTACACATTCAACTCGGTTCCACCCAAAATACAAAAAAACACTGATATCACATTCTTCTCTAAGACTCAATCGTTACTAGTAATTTTACAACTCAGGTTCATGTAGAACGTCTACATCTAACTGAACCATAGCGTACGAATCCTCAATACAACAGAAGCACAAGTAGTTCACATACATATACAAGTGTGTGCACGTATTTCAGCCGCAAGCAACAAAAGCTTTTAACATGTAAACATAGAGTAAAAAACACTCTAAGGTATGTGCAACTTACAACAATAGAAAAATCCATGTAGACAAAAATGCACCTACTACCCATTGTGGTTTAACCACCTTGTGAATTGAGAAACCTGTGCTCGAACCACTAGAACCTCCACCTCCTCCAGGCGATGCTTGTGCTGGTGGTGGAGGCGATAGCACCGGTATATTACATGTCCCATTTTTGTCCTGCACCACCATTTCATTCAACACGTTTATTCAGTTAATTATAAACCGAGAAATGCTACACATGCAAAAGATTTACAAAATTGTATTAAAAACAATGACGTGAATCAATCACATTATCTCCCTTTTTCTCTTCCTTCTCTGTTTTTTTTTATTGATTGGTCCACACCATTTGGTATATAAGTTTTTGATCAAATAATTAAATGCCGATTAAAAATTGGCAAAATAAACATACCCCGCAATATGCAATGTTAGGACATCCACATGTCAAATGACCATTGGCTGTATCAACTGCTTCAGGCGCTCCTCCCCCATCACTCCTCTGTAGCAAGAAAAGTGAATTAATTTCCAGGCTAATATTTGACCTTAAAAGTAAAAAAATGTGGACTATACCTGGTAAAAGTCAACAGCGATATAATTTGGCCAGCGATTGCCTGCAGCTATCTGACATGTATTCATCATGGAGATTATCGGAGCAGAGTTATCAATACAAGCTCCCGTGACATTTGGATCAGTCGAAAAGTAGTTTTGAAGAACCAATGATCGTGATGTTGTGTTCATTGAAGATGATTCAGACCGACTTGGGCAAGAACCCGCAATCTGCCCCTCATTTCCATCTAAGGTATCAATTTCAAGCATTAAGATTCAAGTAAATATTTGAGCCAAAATTGTGGGAAAATGATAGTTTTATGTCAAAACTTACATTGATTTTCCACAATATATTTCCACTCATAAGCGATTCCTTCAGAGGCTTCTTTTGAAGATTTGGAAGTAAATACAATCAACCGTTGATTTTGCTTAACCATATCTGTGATGGTGGGCCAATCTTCACCATTTTTAGGCATCCGGCTAACAGGAAACATGTATTTACTGAGACCAGAAGCATCAAAAAGTTTTGTTAAACCATTTGGGGATTTCACATAGTCCTCTATGAAAATGGTGATGATTTCTGATGGATTCGCTTGTAGAAACTTTTGAATCTCGCGCAGCACATTGATAGCTGGTTGCTGCAAGTTGAAACACAAAATATTAAAACGAGCGTATTATATAACACAAAGGTATTTGAAGTTTCGTTTGAATAGTGAACTTACATATGCTGTGATATTGTAACATTGACCACCAAAAGAGTGACATAACCAGATATCGTCGTTGAAGTCGTACATATCCAACATAAGCCCTCGAACCCCATTCTACATCAAAAAACAAATAGGGATTTTATTGATTTTAAAAAGATTTTAATTTTACATTTCTAGCTTATGTTCCCAATTTTTACCATATAGAAGACAAAAGATCTCTGCATTAAACAAGAGAGGCTTTATCATCACATCATTCTTCTGTTCTGTTCGATTCAGTTCTTTTCAATAATCAGATATATCAAAACCACACATTATCATACACTTGCTTTCTTCATCACTTACATGAGGAAAAATGATTTAGGAAATCTAACTATTGAAAAAGTTTCAATGAAAGCGCTCAACTACATAAACATCATATGAGGTCACCCAATTATGCAATCTGTTAATTTACGTCAAATATGCTCAAAGTGGCCTAAAATGATGATGATACATGTAAGTTTTATTTGTTTACTGTAGATTGGAAGTAAATAAACTTGATTTCTGAGTTGGTTACCTACTTACCTGCTAATGTTTTAATAGTTAACACTCAAAATAAATTTTTTTAAAAATTCAATAACTTCTACAACATATTCCCTTTACATAAAAATATTAGTATGGGGTTAACATGGAAATAGCAGGTCTTTTCTTTATTAGAAACCCAATACCACTTTGGTTCTTTAGGTATAAATAAAACATATTAGTCATTTAACAAACCAGACGAGTGGAATATAACAGAGATTAGATGCTTACACAATAAGCTAAAAATCAAGAATGCATTGATTAGATAATTAATTAATAATTAACTCCCCATACCTAATCAATTAAAAAGAGAACAAACAGCACCATTGAAACTTTCTTAGCAGTCTGTCAACAACCCTTTTCATAAAGTTTATCATGAAATCTGCTAAAAGGTATCATGGGAAGTTGTATCATACTTTTCATAGTGTCACCAACATGCTTTCGTTGGACAAAATAATAAATGTACTTGCAATAGTTGCAATATACTGTAGTCACCAACATGCTTTCGTTTGACAAAATAATAAAGTATTATGAACTTTAATTTAATTGTGATCCCACAACCACCTCTTTGTAATGTATATCTGCCTATTCTTATGTAAATTGCACATGCAATTGTCATACTATATGCCAAGCATGTTTATAACTTGCACATTTGAAAACTGTAAACTACTTGTCACATTTCTAAATTGGGAGTTTCCAAATATTTTATGTGCTTTCTGATCAATTTTTTGTTATAGTTTAGGTTTATTCTCCTAAAACGTTTTAAACTTTTTACCAAATTGAATCGCATGTATCTAACTTTACGCTTTTATCTAACAAATATAACTTGTAAAAACTGTCACATGACAACTTACCTATACAATAAAAACAGTTGAAAGTTGATAGAAAAATTTCAACTTATACAAATACAATTATATAAATAATATTAATGTATCAAGTATCAATAGTTACACTAAACTAATCAATCTTTTTTTTAATTTGTTATGTGGATGTTATGATGATTAAAAAATTATATATAAAAATAAAAAATAAAAAACATTGAAAGGTAAGTAAGATACGTACCTGTAGTTGAGATGTAACATCGTCTTCCTGATTGGCGGGACCCAAAATAGCGGACCCGGTTGGTGATTTTGTACCCGACACCGCAAATGAATTATGAGTTGTGAGCCATGTGTACCGATTAAAAGGTAATCCATTTACCTGGTCCAATTTCCATCACCAAATTTACTAAACACATCTTTCCACTTTCATTTCTTACACTTTGCACCCCTAAAGTTTCAATAGTAACTAATAACTAGCAACTAATAAAACAGACATACTTACCTTTGAAGTAGGACTAATAGGTTGAATGCGAGTGCATCTGGGGCGTGTATTGCCACTTGCCGGGCACGTGCCACAACGTAACCCTGAATCGCATTTGTTGCTACTTGTAGAACATGTTTCTCCTATCTGTTTTTAACAATTTAATTATTATTATTATTATTAAGGAAAAGAAATTATCGAAGAAGACGAATTAACAGATGTACCTTGAGAGATGAAGATGATCGGAAGATGTATAAAAGTGTTATGGTGATGATGAGAAGATTGTAATTGAATAGCCGCATATCGCGAGAATCCTTATTTTAAGGAATTGATTTAATTGTGATTACACACAGTTTAGATAAAAAAAAGAGATATACGAGGGGGAGAGAAATCGTGTCTATTTGTTCTCTATCTGAAGCTTCCTTCCTCTAGAGTCACTGGTTTTTTCGGAGGGCTAATTGGTTGGTGGGACTTAAAAGCTCATTCAAGTAGTATATTTCATGAGAAAAGTTGATTCAAATATGGAAGTTTTTAAAATATTGCGTACAAATTTCAACCGTTGATCTTGATTGAAATAATAAAATTTTATATTTTAAAAATTAAATATCTCAAAAATCGTTAGTCAAAAAATTATAAAAATTACATCATAAGAATTAGCGTTTTCTCCTCTTCGATTTAAGATCCCACGTGACATACTTTTAACGATTTATTTTTTTTTTACATTTTTTGGTGAGTTTTGAAAATTAGTAACACATGTGTTATAAACAAATAACGCATGTGTTACTGGCGACTATCACATGTGTTAGCACCGACTATCGATTATAACACATGTGATAGTCGTTGATAACACATGTGATAACCGCGGGTAACACTTTTGTTAATCCATCATAACACGTGTTAACCTACAAAAAATGAACAAAAAAAAATTCGTCGAAAGTATACCTTGGGGGATCTTAAATCGAAGAGAAAAAAATTACGATTATTATGGTGTAATTTTTATTATTTTTTGACTTACCGTTTTTGAGATATTCAATTTTTAAAAAAGTGGAAGAAAATGGGTTTTGAGCCAAATGACACAATCCTATTCGTACTCTCATACTTTTAAAAAAAACCCATACTTTAATGAACTCACTGATTGATTATTCATGGTGAGCCAATATTTTTTTCAATATATAACACAAAAATTAAAAATGCCCTATGCCATTTGTAACAAATTGTCCATTTTTTCATTTTTTTTTATTGTCGATTCAATCACACAAGTTTACTTTTAGTTAATTAGTCACTTTTTTAGCTTAATAAACCATTTAATCATACATGAATGTTATTGGATTAATTTTCCATAATGATTTAGCAGTGCATTCACAAATATAAATAATACATGAGAAGGGTCAATGGGCCGATTACACACAAAGTCATGTGGGCCAAAATTCTATGTTAGACATACAATATACATACATACTAACATCCCCCGCAATTTTATTGGGAGAAGAGATCTGAAAGATCTAAATCAGTAAACAGGGACGTTGAAAGCCCTTTAGTGAAAATATTTGCATACCGAGATCGAGAGGAGATGTGAAGGACATGAATGTTGCCCAGTGCAACCTAATCACGAACAAAATGAATGTTAATCTCAATATGTTTCGTTCCCTGGTGATGTATCATGTTAGATGTCATATATACTGAACTGATGTCGTCACAGTAAAGAATAGGGCCTTAGGTGGTGAGGTGTGAAGCTCTCTAGGAAGATTACGTACCCAACATGTCACAGTGACAACATTGGCTATACCCCGATATTCAGCCTCTGCACTGGATCGCGAGATAATTTGCTGACGCTTCGAGGACCAACAAAGAAGATTATCACCAAGAAATACACAGTAGCCGGATGTGGACCATCGCATGGTGGGGCAACCCCCCAATCAGCATCATGCGCATAATGTGCTTCATAGCAAGAAAATGTGGCTCACGAGAATCATGCATAAATAAGCATATATGCTGAACAACATAGTAGATATTCGGTCGAGTAAATGTGAGATACTGAAACGCTCCTACAAGAATCCTATACAGAGTAAGATCAATAATCGGAGGACCCCTGGCGTCCAACTTTGACTGTGTGTTAGCTGGAGTACAACAAGAGTTGCACTGCATCATGATAGCATGCTTTAAATGCATGTAGTGTACTTCTTTTGAGATAAAAACATGTATGTAGAACTGCGAGTGGCATAGATGGCAAGAAAATAGTTAAGAGCACCCAAACCAGTCATGGAGAACTCTCGACCTAGCTATCCAATAATGGTGTGTATGAGAGACATGGATGAAGCAGTAAGAATGATGGTGTCCACATATAGAAGAAGGTAACCAGTGGAGGTCCCAAGATGAAATACAAATAGAGAAGAGTCAGATCGACTGCCTAGAACACGTCTCTGAAGAAAATCAGAAAATCGTTGATACCAAGCCCGTGGGGGCATGTTTAAAACCATAGAGAAAGCGTTGTAACTGGCAAACATGATATGGAAAACAAGAATCACGTATTCAGGAGGCTGATGCATGTAAACGGTCTCCTATGGGTCGCCGTGGAGAAAAGCGTTCTTCACGTCAAGCTGGTGAATAGGCAAGTGACGTGAAAAAGTCAAACTCAAGACGATGGGTATGGTTGCCGATTTGATAACCGGGCTAAAAGTATGGTCACAATCAATGCCAATTTGTTGACTCTTACCATTAGCTACCAATCTAGCTTTGTATCGAGCTAGAGAACCATCAGAATTAAACTTATGCGTAAATAACCACATAGAACTGGACCACGTTAGCCCCAGGTGGGCGTGGAACAAGCATCCAAGTATCATTAGAAATAAGAGCATGATATTCCTCATTAATGGCTTTATGCTAGTGAGGATTCTTAAGAGCCTATAAATATGACATTGGCACATGTGAGGCGATGATGGTGTGTAGGTTAAGACGCTAAATAGGTTTAGTGATGTCGTGTTTTCCATCAAAAAAATGAAAAAAAATAAAATTCGTCGAAAGTATATCATGTGAGAGTTCTTATCGAAGAGACAAAAATGCTTATTTTTATGGTGTAATTTTTATAATTTTTGATTAGCCATTTTTGAGATATTCAAATTTTAAAAGTATGAGGGGTGTTATCTTGATAAAAATGAATGGTTGAGATTGATTACTCCATTAAAGGGGTGTTTAGCGGATTAGACTATAGAGACTTATTGGAGATTGAGATTTTATGTTTAATAATCTTTTGTCCTTATGAATTAGAAGTTTGGTTTGGTAACATAAAAAAGATAAGGAATGTTAAAAAAGAAAATCTCTTACAATTCCTTAAAATAAAAACTTTTTAAAGTAGTTTAAGAAAAAAATCCATTATCATTAAAATTAATGCCAATTACAATTTTCAACTATGACCACAAATTTCAACTCCAATTAGTTCGTGTAGTTTGTTGCAAACAGACTCTAAGAATAAATATATATATATATATATATGTACATAAAAAAAAGTAATTGAATTAAAATGTATCATGACACCTAAGAGATAGCCTTATGTCCTTAGACCGTTCCCAGTGCGCACGTCGATTTGGCCACCGACACGCGTCGGCCGACCGACGGGGTTGGCAATGTCGCGTCGGTTTGGTGAGTTAGTTTCGCGGCAGAAGGAAAGAGGGGGGGGGTCGGTTTGTGATGTGGGGCCCGCCTGTTATTTCTTTTTTATTTTTTTATTTTTTCTTTTGATGACAATTAATATTTATTAAAAAACAAATTTCAAAATTTATAATATCTGTTTTTAATGGATATATATATATGTTTTTTTCAAAAAAGATATATATATCCTTCCCCAAACACACTATAAATACACATACGGCTTTATTGAATGGGGTAGGTGCATGCTCAATTCTAATTAAAGTTGAAAGTATGGGACCTCTTTATTACATCTATATCAAAAGACAAACAACTATAATAATACACCATATTATATTTATATTTTCACAGTCGTACCTTAATTTGAATCTAAGTCAGTTAATATATCAGGTTTGAGTCAAGCATGAAAAAAGTATAAACCACCCAAATATTCTTTCTCAGAGGAAAAACAAAAACAAAATAAAAAATAGAAAGTGTTATAAAGCTTAATTATAGTAAGAGTTTAGGTGAGAAAAAAAACAGAATTCTTAATAATGAGGTCAATGGTATGGTTACAATATGAGTCACATAAGAAGGATATAGAGGATGAATATTGAAACATTTCAATAAAAGCATTGATACACATGAAAAACTACCATGAAAATAGAATTGGAAAGATTATCGTGAAGAGGGATACAAGAGGATGGTTTCTGAGGGTTGTCATGGAGTGTTAGGGAGAATGGAAGAATAAATATATGATCGAGTCAACTTTAGGATTAAATGATAGTTTATGGCAAATTTATAAAGTTGAAAGACACATTCAAGATCGAACGTGCATCGAGGAAGATGCCTTGCTTAGGTGAAGGAGATCTACACATTTTTAAAGTTTCTACTCATAAGCAAAGCTACTCGTGAGCTATTCGAATTTGACTCGTGAAAAGTTTGATTAGAGTCGAACGAGCTTGAGCCCAAACTTGAACATGTTTTGAAATTAAATGAGTTTGAGCTTCTTATATTAAACTTGAACAAGCTCGTGATCATGAGTCATCCTTTTATTTATATATATTAACTAATTTTTATATAGTTATATTACATATAATTACATAATAAGAGCTCAATATATATATATAATACTTCAAATAATAATAGTAAATATTATCATGTATAATTAAAAATTACATAAAAAATAAATAATATTATACATAAATAAAATACATAATATTATGTAGTAAACGTGTATATCGAGTCGAGTTTGGCTCTTGTATAAGATCAAACAGGCCTAATTTGAGTTTTATATATTAGGATCGAAACAAAGTGAGCTCGAACTATTTAAATTTTACACGAGCCGAGTTCCAACTCAGATTAACTCGTTAACACCCTTAATTTCTAGGAACTTGAAGGATGGTATGCAAACTTTATACCTTAGTAGAAGTTCTTAGAATGTTGTAGAACATAAATTGTAAGTAGGTAAATTGGAAATGTTGATAACTATTAAGATTGATGTGAATGGAACGTTCAAGATCTTATGACTCGCCTCTAAACATGTTAAGTCATGACTATTTGAGAATTAAGTTGTAAACAAGTCCAAGTGGGCAAGAATAGATCATTGTTTTAAGAAGGTTTTAAATATTCTCTTTAATATTTTCTAAATCTTTATCAAGTAAAGGTAAGTATTCGGCTAAATTAGTGAAAGAGAAAGCTAGTGTCTCACGATTGTAGTGAAATTAAGACATCGTCATTATTGACTAAAAAGTTTGATTTTAACAAATTTCTTATTTTTATTTATTTGAACTTATGTGTTAACGAGCTAAACAATAATGAATTATTTAAGTTTGAATCTTCGAGTTCTAGTCAAACTTAAACAAAAATCTAAAAGTAGAGTCAGCTCGTTTGATACCTTATGTAGTTTGTTAAAGTTGAATGAGCTCATTGGATTAACAAGTCAGACAACATTTTTATATAAGAATTTTGAGTTTAGAACTTTAGATATATGGAAGTAATAGAATATGAACTCAATGCATCAACTATGAAAGAAGTTATGGAAGCTCATGGTTAAGTTATGAAACGAGTTTATCGGCTCGGTCTCAGCAAACGAATAACTTGAACTTGATAAATTAAAATCAAAGAATATTTAGAAAACTAAACAAACTTTGAGCATAAACTCAATGATAACAGATTTGTCACGATTTTTCTCAAACATGATTAATAAAATTAATTTTTGCTCGGACCCAATAATTATCAACGAAGCCGAGTCTAAATTTCTAGATATCCAACGATTCAAATCGCTTTCACCCCATATATTCTTGGGTATCACGCATGCTATGATAATCCATATTGAGACGTCAGAACGCCTATATATAATAGTAAATTAGATAACAATAAAAATTTGATTATAAGAATAATAATTTAATAATAATCCCTAATAAGAATAGCAATAATAATTTTCCACCAGGATTCTGGCATCGATCAAGATAAATTTGTTTGTTTCACTACCCTCACTTCAGGATATTAAACTTCTTATTGAATTATGCAAAGTTTCGGATTTCCGAAATTGCTTCTAGGCTCCGAATACTAATTCTCGGGAGTAACGCATCACCTCGAGTAAATTATCATATAATTTAAAGCGATCAATACGCTTGCCTAATTTTCAAGTCCAGAAGAGTAAACAAACCAAATGCTGGAAGGGCACTAATAATACCAGATGTCGTGTTTTGCACAAAGTAAGTGTACGGTATAATGAAACCTGATCTCACAGCATACAAGAAAGTAGAAATGTTTTTCTTTCGCTTAAAAACGTCTAATACGCCTATCGTTTAGTCTCGACCCGTTCACTATCTGGTAATACAGTTGAACTTGATTTTCGATGGTTCTATATAAAAAATGAGGAAACTGTAACCTTCTGTACGCAGCCAATAACACCTTATATAGTAAGGGATTCACTGGCAATGCCAATTAAGATGACGCTTTAAAAGTTAATACATTGGCATCAGCACGATGTCCATTTACCCAACAGAAAGATTCGTTGCTCTCATCTCTCTCAGCAGGTGACGAAGAGTTTGGCCATTATTTGGGTTTCTTTCTACCTCATTATTAGATGAATTGCAATATCTAAAAAATTAAGGGTTGAATGGAAGGCACTTTCACTTCTGTATCGAAATATAAGCAACCCTGATGATACATAATGCTATATTGATTTTTTTAACCTCGTAATTTAGTTTGAATTTATTTAAATTTAAATCAGTTAATATATGAGGGTTAAGTCAGTCGTGAAAAATTCCAAACAAAACTTCTATAAACAAGAAAAATAAAAATAAATAACAGAAATAACAATTCAAAATGGATTGGAATATTGAGACGACCGTGCATACATAGACGTATAGATGTTATAATCACCCGCCCACACGGCTGAACAAGGACACCTTAGATCTCACTTACTGATTATTTATAATTTCACCGTGACCGTTAATTTTTCTACTTCTATTAAAAAGATGCTAATGACATCTAAAAACGCTGTTTTTAAAGTCGGACACGAACAAAAATCAAACATTTGAGACGGCTCATTTGATAGAATATTTTGTTATTTTAAGTTGATTGAACTATATGAAACTTATTAGTCGGCATTTTCTGTATAAGTATCCTGAGCTTTAAAACTTTACACAGATGTAACTAATATAACATGAATTCAATGCATCAAGTATGAACGAAGTTATGGAAGCTAATGGTAAAGTTATGAAACAAGTTTATCAAGTTTGAGCTCGAGTTTGTAAACCCAACAACTTGTACTTAATAAGTTAAGTTAGAAAGATATTCAGATAATTAAGTGAAAATTGAGGCAGAACTCAAATGATTACAAATTCTCAAGGTTGCGCTTAAGCCAAGTCTACATTTCGCGATACTCAAATCGCTTACATCCCATTTCTTCAAACATCTACCTGGCCATAGTGCCAACTTTACGTACTTAACGATATGGTTCCAAGCTTCCTAATTGCGTTAGCATCCTTGCAAGCAACTAGGCTTTGAAATGGGCCTAAGTCTACTGGAGTTGAAATTGGGGCCCGCTCATGTTGGCTGGCCCAATTGTGTACGTTACCCATTTCGATATACAGTATATAGTTCGCATTATTACATTAGTCCCAAACTCCAAGCATGTAAGCTTAGGGCTCGTCTACACTCTGCAGTGAACTTTGATAAATTATATTTATATACTTAATTATTAGAGTAATTCACCAAAATACGAAAAAAAAATATACACCACACCAAACCTTTTTGGAATGCTTTAACCTAGTCGTAAACCCCTCTTCGAGACACTTGGTCTCCACTGAAGAAGCTTCAAGTCCTTTTTACTTTGAAAAACTTGACCAAGTTTTAGCCGAATAGAGGTTTCATATATGGTAACCTTCCGTTTTATAATATCTTTATCATTTTCTTATAAACGTGGTTGTGGTTGTGGGTTGTCACTTTTATCCTCCTCCTCATCATTAGAAAGAATATGATTTTCGAACGGTTGGTCAAATTCCTTTTGTGGATGATATTTTCTTCCCCATAATGTTCAACACATGGATCTTCTGCACGGTAAGTCGCAAGCAACATCCTTGATTATTTCTTCTACCCTAAATTTTGTCTTTTAGTTGTTTTCATACGGGTATTGTTGAGCGGCATGGTAACGATAATGTGGAAATGATGGATTATTTGGTGTTGGGTAAGGAAACAGAATTTGATATTGAGGATGCATTTGGTACGGTTGATTTTGAGGTGGTTTGTTGTATTCATGTGTTTGTAGTTATTGAAATTGTTGCTAAAAACCACCACTACCACTACTGCTATGTTGATTGCTTCTCATACCCGAAATACTTTTTACACTATCAACAATGTATAATTCTATGGCAGCATTATTAATCGCATGAGTCAAAAATTCATCAAGATCATCAACGTCGTCAATTATATCTATGAGAAATTGATCCACCTTATATTTCATATGAATATCACTATCAAATGCTAATCCTGATTTTCTTAAAATTGTTTTTAACAAAACTTTGTATAAAATTGGCTTTTTTGGTACTACGGGAAGTTTTAAAATAACTCTTGTACAATATATTGGCATATACATTGTACTTTTAAGATAGCGAATTTTGTCCCAAAAATTATCCGAAAAAATCACCGCCCGCAACCCAGGCACCCTCAAAGTCGCTTGTTTATTGGCCACGATCCCGACAACGGTTAATGTTCCTGCCTACAATCCCTTTCACGGGCGCGCGTGACATACAACATGCAAACCCGCACGCAAAACCTGAAAATTACAAGTTACGGATGGAGGATATTTTTTTTCAATTTTGTTTGGTATATTTTATTTTATTTTGATTTTAGTGTACTTTGATGATTTTTCCTAATTGTTACCTTAATTATCCATTTTTAGAAATCATTTGTCTGAAAACAAGTTTTATACGAAGGTTACTAGTTGATCCGTTTTCATACCTACTTTCACTTGATATATATATATATATATATAGGGGAAAGATCCATAGAGAAGCTTCAAATTTTGGGAAGGAGGGAAACAAATCTTAGCCCTTGATTTTTTCATAAAAAAACGTTTTTAACATTCATTTGTGATGAATGTTAAATTTTGATTAACAAATGAATGTTAACAATATTCATTCATTTGTGATGAATGTTAAAACTTCATCACAAATGAATGTTAACAATATTCATTTATGATGAAATCAAGGGTTGAGATTTGCTTCTCTCCTTCCCTAATTTTTTTGCTTCCTTCTTGATCCCTCCCCTATATATATATATTATATAAAGTTATATAAGTCAATGTTGATGAAGTTTTTGACATCGAATAAAAAGTCACCAAATGGAATTTTATATAACCATTACTGTAGGGCAATGGTTCAGGTCAACCAATACCATTTCTAACAAAGAAATATATAATTGATAGTGAAAAGTTCGTACAAAATTAGTTACTTTTCACTCTGACATAATGCATACACTATATCCTCTTTGATCATATTCGAAGATCACGTGTGCTATTAAGATCACTCTCTATCGTGAAATCTCTAGGACTGAGGACTGAACCTAACATCAGTGCCGCATTAGCACGATGATTGATAACTGACCCAGAACTAAACCCTGCATATCCTGACGCCCTAAAACTGAGAACTGAACGTCACGTCAGCACCATGTTATTTCTTAAATATTAATACAAATACATTTATATTAATAATAAAAATTACAATAATTAAAAAATTACTTTACATTAATAATAAACAATTTGCCTAAGAGCTTGCACAAATGGGTCGATTTATTTATGGTTCTAAAGCCCAATTTTCTTAACTCTAAAAACACAATGAATTGCAAATCCAAAAAATAAAGCAGGTGCATCTTCTTTGTTTAAATTCAACTTCAAGCTGTTGCTGCTGTACAAGGATTAATATCAACTTCAACGTAAGTATTTTGCCCCTAAATAATCATATTTGTTTAAAATATATAATGCGCCCCTAAAAATAATCATATTTGCACAAGAGACGAAGAATGGAACATCAATAAAGAGTAGTCTCAGGTGATCCGGTAACATAAAATTACTATTAGGGATAATTATGTGTGCTTCTAGAAGTATAAGACTTATGTGCTACTAAAGCTATTGATAAATTTACAGTTTTTACCATTTAACCTCTATATTTGTACATAAAATAATCTCTTTTAACCCTTAGCAGCATATATTTAATGTGCTTCTAACTGCACAAATAACATGTCCATTATTATAATAAGGTGAAAAATAAAGAAATTGAACCAATTATTGTAACTTGGAGTTAAGAGGCACACCATGCTAGATTCTGATTTCTCACATCTCATGCTATGATGTTGTAATTCAATGGCAACGTGACATTGGTCATATCACATGGTTGCTGACTGCTAAAAGAAGATACTACAGTAGCTGTTTTGCAAATTACTTGAACTAATATGGCACCTACGCATCGATTGAAAAGTATAACTACATTACTAGAACATGTAATGGACTACTTGCGCACTTCTTCAGTGCTAGCTTTAAATTTGAAGCCAAAAAAAGACCGAATAAATTTAACGTTCTATTTAAGACATCAATTTTAATCATAGATAAGACCCTTTCCAAGTATTTATTCCTTGTGTAGGTTCACGTCGACAAGATTTCGCAACTCATGGTACTCATGTTCAATTGATGATGTTTAAGTGTTCATTTCTTCATAAACTATAGGAATTTGCCAACAATTGTCTTAAAAGCAATATCATAATTTAAGTCATTAATAAACATATTATTTTCTATATAAACAATAAGTTTCTATATCACTTTCAGAAATAATAACATATAAATAAGCACTCGAGTAACAAACACGCCGACAAAACAAAGCAAGTGTTAGACAATTTCCCTATAGTATAATTTTAGTAACATCATGAATTATATAATATTGACCATATTATTAGATGAAAATTATTAAATTTTATCCAATTTATCCACTGTTAATAAATTCTCAAAATTCGTCTTTACATATTCTTCTTGTCCATTTATTCATAAACAAAAAACTATACATTATATCACTCTGTATTATTATCCTCACACCTTCAGAAAAACCCTCAAAAAATGTCAATGCACGCAAAGACAGATTCGGAGGTCACAAGCCAAACGGCGTCGTCTCCAACTAGATCTCCCCGGCGACCGGTATATTTCGTTCAAAGTCCGTCACGTGACTCGCACGACGGTGAAAAAACCACAAATTCATTTCACTCAACACCAGTTTTAACTCCAAATGGGTCACCGGGTCGCCACTCCCGGAACTCCTCTTCCACTCGGTTTTCCGGGTCGCTCCGACCCGGATCAAGAAAAGGCAGTCATCATCAACAATTACAACAACCTCGAAAAGGTGAAAGCGGGTTTGATGCAATTGAGGAAGAAGGACTAATTGACGATGATCATCGACGTGGGATACCTCGCCGGTGTTATTTTTTGGCGTTCGTTGTTGGGTTTTTTGTTTTGTTTACTTTTTTTGCACTTGTATTGTGGGGAGCTGCTAGACCTCAAAAACCTGAAATTACAATGAGGGTAAGTAAAGTTTTAATCTTTAGATAAATGTCACTTGAGTATGATTAATTTTGAGTAAATTGAATTTGGTTCTTAAAAAGATGAAATCTGGTTGATTAAATGTTACATGGGTATGATTAATGTTAAACTAAATTGAATTGGGTATGTAAAAAAATTGTATATTTTTGATTAAGTATTACATGGGTATGATTAAATTTGAGTAAATTGAATTGGGTATGTAAAAAAAGTTGATTTTTTTAGTTAATTGTCACATGGGTATGATTAAGTTTGAGTAAATTGAATTGGGTAATTAAAACAATTTGATCTTTTTGCAGAGTATTTCGTTTGATGAATTTGTGGTGAATGCTGGAGCTGATGCATCTGGGGTTGCGACAGAAATGGTGACTATGAATGTTACAATTAAGTTTAATTTCCGTAATCGTGGTACATTTTTCGGAGTTCATGTGTCATCGACGCCTGTTGATCTTGCGTATACTGAGCTAACCCTAGCTTCTGGATCTGTAAGTCACAATTTTCACCCAAATTTTCTATATTTTTTTTTCTTAATTTCATATGGGTATTGCTAATTTAATTCAAACTCAAATGGGTATCACTAATTTCATCTCAATTGCACATGGGTATTGCTAGTTTGTGTTGATTTCATTTGGGTATCACTAATTTCATCTCAATTTGCTAATTTGGTATCGATTTCTTATCCGTATCACTAATTTAGATTAAATTAGTTATACCCATTAGAAATCTCATCAATTTGAAATGGGTATTACACAATTTATGGGTATCACTAATTAGATCTCAATTTTAATACGGATTACTATCTTGATCTCAATTTCATTTGTGTATCACTAATTTGATCTAAACTCAAATGGGTCTTTGGCAGATCAAGAAATTTTACCAATCAAGAAAAGGACAGAGACTAGTGAATGTGAATGTACAAGGCCATGGCATTCCATTATACGGCGGTGGTGTGAATTGGAGTAGCATGAACGGTAAACTGACCGCACCCGTGCCGCTTAACCTAAACTTCACGGTTAAAGCCAAGGCTTATGTGCTTGGCAAATTGGTTATACCCAAGTTCCATAGAAAGGTTTCTTGTGCCATTGTTTACAAGCCAACCAAACTCAATGCACCAAATGTACCAATTTCATTAAAAAATTCTTGTACTGTTGAGTGACCGATAAAATCTGCAACTGTCTAATACTTTCGGTGGGTAAATTATATGGTATATTTTTTGTTTTGTTTAATTCTTTAAAGATGGAAAAATGTAGTAGGGGAGAGGTGGGTGAGTTCGGGCAGATCTGAAGATTACGGATAGTAGTTGACCGGGGGTGCGGCTGATGACCTGGAACCAAGGTCAATGTCGGTGGATGATTGGAAAACTTAAACTGATATGTAATTGTATTATTATTATTTGTTATTTTTAATCATTTTAATGAAAACAAAGTTCAAATGAGTATATATATTTGTTGTGAGAATGTGAGAATGAATTTTAACGTTTGGATCTATTAAATCAACGGTTCAAAATTAATCATCTATTTTTTTTATCTATAATCCTCATCCTTATTAATTATTTCACTCTCTTTCTTAATAAGGATATCGAAAATTACTATTCTATCTATTCACTTATTAAATATATAAATAATTCAACTAAAATTATATTTCACATAATACATTTAAATAACTTCTTTCTTCTTTTATAATACATTTTTGAATTTACAATTATAATAATTTAAACTATTATAAAAAATAACTTTCATTAAAGAAGTATCAATAATTCTTCCATTTAGGTACTATTAAATATTTGTCTCTTAACATTAACATGCGAAATCTTCATTGGCTGCTGTGCGCGAGGTCCAACGTTAGTTTTAGAAAGGAGCTTTTAAGCTAATTTGGGCGGAGAGGTAGTCTACAACATTCAAAACAAGATATGATATTCTAGTCTGCTCACATTTGCAACTTCAATTACCAAATCCATCAAAAGCCACAATCACCGCCGTAATCAACCTTTATCTCGTCTTTATCAACCTCCATCACGCCGTCGACGTTGCCATCAATCGTAGCGCCACCGTTGCGGTTGATTTGACACGTGGCAGTAGACAAATCCAGCCTTGACGGTCACTAGCAACGTGAAGTAAGTGAGTATATGAAGAGGCAAGACTGTTGGGTCAGTGACCCACTCATGTAATTTATAGATGAAAAAAATACACACTAAGTGTTTGTATATGTCGCTGCATTTGTTAGCAATGACATTAGAATAGACATAGAGAATTGCTCACTGCTCAGATTAACAGTGAGCTCTTTAACACTTAGAATATATCTAGTGTATTCTAGTCACTGCATTTGTTAGTAGTGACTCTCTCTTTGTAACTTAGAACTCAATGAAACATCTATCACTCACTGATAGATACTTAGTTTCTGAAGAAGTTACTACATGCGTAACGCTGTCAAGAACTTGAAGCATCTGTTGAAGTCGAAGACTGAAGACAGAGACAGAGAGTAGTTCACTAATGTGGAAATCAAGACTACTCTATTAACTAGTGGATCAAGCATGCATCTGATTAGTACATTGGGTTTGACAAATATCTAATGTACAATAAGAATGTCAACTTATATGCAGCTCATCATAAAGCGTGCATATCTTTCAAAAGATATGTACGTTAATTTATTGTACTATGCATTTAATTTGTTGTACCTTTTATAGTAACCTATGAATAAAGTAAACTAGTAAACTTTATTCCTAGGATGTAATGTCACATCCATTACATTAAAAGTTTCATTATGTACCCAACGAATATGGTGTTGACACGTGTAGGGTTTAGAGTTACTTTTATGTAACTATAAATACCACACTCAACAATCATATTTATTGTTGAGAATTTTGTATTCTCCCCGAATTTTGTATTCTCCCCGAATTTTGTATTCACCTTCTACTTGTGATTTAAGCATGTTCCAGTCTCTCAGCGAACTAAGTGCCCTCACTTCTCTCTAAGTGTTGATCACTGACCATCAGCAACGACCTATTCGATGCTGACCTGTAAAAGTCAAATTTGTCACAAGTTAGTTTACTTAGACTAGTTTGTCTTATCTATTTCCACAGTAAACTTTGTAAAGTATTCTCTAATTCAAATCAATAAAGAAAACTTTAAACTTGAAATTATTTGTTTACATTTTCATTTGTTTTTAGTAGTTTAAATATTGACAAAAAGGGACCAACAAAGACCATGTGCGAGCAGGTTCTTATGAAGCGATGTAGCACACCATCAGATGGCGGTTACTAAAGGAGATAGGTTTTCGGTACTGGATGATGGAGGTGGAAATGATAGTGATGGAGCTACCGGTGGCATGAATGAGGATGTCAGTCGAACGAAGGTCGGTGAAACACCGTTGTTGCGAGATGGTGGACCGGGAAACATGTGGTCGTATGAGGTGGTTGGTGGTGCAAGTTGAATTGTTAACATGGTTGAATATTTGTTGAAAATGTAAGTTTATCATTTGCTAGTAATAATTTGTATACAATTGGAAGAAAGTATTACATATCTTTGTTATTATGGAGACTGTTGTTGAAAGGTTTGTAGGTTATTGTTTTCAAATTTTTTTGAATTTTCATGCATTATTTTAGTTTGAACTAGGATACAATGGAGTTAACTTGATGCAATTTTTGTAGTTAAGTAAAGAAAAGTATATGGAAAATTTGTTGTAGTGTAAAGTGTTGGGTCATAAAAATCACAAAATAACACCATATTTAAATTGGTGACAAATGAATAAAGTGAAAAGGTCAACATGGATATGTGTACATATGATCAAGTCAGACAAAAGAGAATTGTATTGTAAAATAGATTTGGTGACCTACAGTAATAAATAGATTAATGGGTTATGTGTTTTTAAATGTATCTAACTTTTTCAAAAAAGCTATTGTGTGTATCGTACTTTGAACGTCTCTATTAAATGTACTCAACTCGTAAAAACACACAATTGTATGTAATTTGGCCACGTGTCACTTATACAAAGTTCCATGTCAAAATATTACATACAATTATGTGTTTTTACGAGTTTAGTACATTTAATATAGCCCCGTAAAGTACGATACACACAATAGCTTTTTTGACAAAGTTTGATGCATTTACAAACACTAAGGCCTAGATTAATTGATAAATATTGTTCTTGCTAATTTTCAAAAAAAAAAAAAAAAAAGATTACTGGGTTTTGACATACATAAAGCTAAAAGTAAAAGTATCGGTACTCTTCCGTCATATGTGGTTTTTCATGATTCTAACTAATATCACATGCAATATTCATTTATACCACATATGATTTTAACTTATATCACATGTGATAGTTTCTATCATACGTGATAACTACTGATATAACATAAGATAGCAACTAATATCACACATGATATCAAGTAATTTCACATGTAATAGCAACTAATATTACACGTAATACCAAGTAATATCAAATGTGAAAGTCACTATCGCATGTGTTAACAACTATAATATCACATGTGGTCATGAGTATTATTGATCGTCGTAATCAGTTAGAGTTACCTTTTAGTCTTTTATTCACATATGATTGTATCCGCAGTCAAATGTAAATTTCAAACCTACAAATAATTATTACGGGTTATTAAAACTTATATCACATTTGATTAATTAAAACTATAACCACTTGTGATTGTTTTGGTGTTTAATCATATGGGAGTGTAGCTTTTATCATATGTTAACTTTAAATTACTAGTTATAGTCACATTTGATAATAACTAATGTATCGCATGTGATAGTAGTTAAATATCACATGGGATAACAATTATAATTTGATTATAAATATTATAGATTGGTATGTAATCACATAAAATTTGATAAACCCTTGAGCCACAGATTTAATGAAAAATACTCTCTAATTTGGCCCCGTGAACTAAACCAATTTCTAAGTTGGAAATTGGACATAACCACGTTAAATCCTTTTGTTCGTAGTGTTCTGTTATCTTGTTTGCTTGATTTATTTATCTGTTTATTGTTTGTAGGTGTAACACGATTACACGTTGCGTTGTTTTAGTTTGGTTAATTACTAATAATTGTTATCAGAGTCATGAACTGATTAATGTTGGTTGTTTGTTTCCGCGTACAATTCCTAACACTATTATGCAAGATATTCATGAGAATGAATACAATCCATCTCACTTAAATACAAGCAAAAGCATAACACGCAGTCAGTAGTAGTTGTGCAACGGGGTCCAACTTGCAAAAACGCAAAGCAGCCAAATGCCTTAATGGGTACATCCAGTTCTCGATCGTTGGTTGAGGACATATTGCATCTTGCATCAATGGTGTTAATGCATCTAACACTTACGTAAGGGCTACAATCATTTTAGGGTATATACTTAATTTAATGGTTAGTTTCCCCATTAGATACAAGGTGGGGTTATCTTATTTGTTAATCAAACATGTGATTTTCTAATCATCACAAATTCAAATGACTAAAATTCAAAGGGCTAAAGTACATCTCAACATTATCTTAATATAAATTGAAATTAACACATAATTACATGGTTGTTATGTTCTTTATGTAGTGATTAATAAAAGTTACTTTACAATATTTAATCAAACAAGCGTCTTATTATTATAGTCATAAAGTACTTACATCAAATCGGGTTACTTTTACAAAACTTTAGAGATGGTTTTTGAAATTTAGGACTACAAATGAAAGATTATAAAGAATGAAATTGTACGACTTAAATTGACTGAAATATTTTTCCATCATTTATTTTCATATTATTTTATACATGCAAACCACTATAAGTCAGAGTTTTACCCTATCTTTCCTTATACAAAATTTGAAACAAGAAATGTTATGGAACTGATGGCTTTTTGTAGAATTGGATAATCAACATTGAGCGAGTGAAGTAGGAAAATGTGGAGGAAAGGAGAAGGGCTACTATGAGGAAGAAGGTAATGGCTATGGACATGGTTCTTAACCTTATCGAGTGACACATAACGAGATGTATGAAGAAATGAGCTTATTTTCAGGATTTCTTTTTACAAGACCATGTGCGACATTTAGTTTTCAAATTAAGTTAGTCTAATTCGGACAATACTCATAAACAAGGAAAAAACTTTCAAGAACGATCAATACTAGTAAGATGACAAGACTAAATGAGAAAGAAATTACCATATTAAACTTTAGAGGAATGATTACAATGAGAGGAAATAAACAGGCTTATGATATGTATATATATACGAGGAAGGGATGAACTATTTATAATTGAAGCCCTTCTACTAAAGATATATCAAGAATCCTTCTACTCTAGAATACTACTGGGGTTTTTTTCAAAATCCTAGACTAAAGAAGAAGGCTCCTGAATCATTGCTGGAAAAAATCCTCAACACTTGAGTACTTAGACCACTCCAATTCGATGACCGGTCTTTTTTCCGTCTTTCGTGCCATCTCAGTGTCACGTCAGAACTTCCTCAACAAAGACTGAAACATTGTCAACAGATGACCGGTCTTCAGAAATACTGGACCTACCATTTACCAATAATAATTTTACTACACACACAAAACTAAAAAAAAAAAAAAAAAAAAAAAAAAAAAAAAAAAAAGATTTGGCCCCACTTATATCGATCTTCAACCTTCTTCACCAAGAAACAAGTCAAGGATGGAGGACTAAAAACGGAGAAGGACCGGTTGCTGCCAATGGTAGATGGCCAAAGGAGAAATGAAGACGGTAAAAAGATCCCGATGGTAGTGGTCTTCTATGGAACTCTTTACACCATGAGCTTCCATCATCTTTCATAAAATTCTAAGAGGTTTTATTCTACTTCGCGTATGTAAGTGTTTTAGGAATATTGACTTAACTTTTCAAAATTAAGCCCTAAACTTGTTGGTCATAACATTCTAAAGACAAAGTATGTGTGAACTATGCAAAACAAAATTGGTACGCGATTATTTATTCATGATATACTTTTATTAACACATGATTACAACTTAATATTTATTCACATGAATATTATAAATAAAATTTTAAAAATTACGTTTGTTTTAAACAAAAATTACATGTGATTGCTATTTTGATATTTAATCATATATGATTTAACATATAATTACATATGATTTGGTATATAATCACATGTGATTTTTCATTAAAAATTGTTCTTTGATAATTAACTTACTTATATATAATTATTATTTAAAATCACATGTAATTGGAGATATAATCGCGCGTGATTATTATTTAGTGTTTAAATCACATGTGATTTAACATTACGAACTTTTAAAACCCATTAAAAAATAGAAAAAATAAAATTATTCGAAAGTATATCATGTGATATCTCTAATTAAAGATAAAATGATGCTAATTCTAATAGTGTAAATTTTATAATTTATTAATGTAAGATTCGAAAGATATTTAATCTTATCAAAAAAAAAGGTGAAAATTAATATTTCAAATGAAGCAATCTTTTTAGTTTTTTTTGCTCTTTAGGTTTTTAGCAATTTTTTTTATAACTTTTCTTCCCATTGTAATAGGACAAAAACATAATATAATTCTACATGTTGGAACATTGAAGCGTATAGTTGGTACTCATTTTATTTATTTCTCTCTATTTATCTTTTTTGAAGTTGTAGAAACTATTACGCCGTCATCATAAATTTGTTTTTGTTTCTTTCTATGTTGAAAGAATTTTTTATCATATGTTGTCATAATAATCGTAGATTTTTTATTTAAACATATAGAACACTATTTTTGTATTAGATAGTTTATTTTACATTTTTTATTTGGGTCTATGCATAATAGGTTTGATAACTCATTGATTGTTTCAATTAAGTTTGGATTTTAAAATTAAAGTACACTTAGTAAATAATCTACATATATTTACTTATGAGTTTGGATTAATGTGTATTTTCATTTACTTTTTCGTTCAATTCATATGCTTATATCTATGGTTAAAAAAATTATTGTTGTTTAGATAAAACATGTAAATAAGTAGCATGAGATGTTACACGTTGTTTACTAAATTTACAACTAAAAATTAAGCTCTCTTTCTTCATGGGTGGTACACTCATTATTATGTGATAGATTAGCATTGTTTAATGATCATATATATCGTACGGATCTTTTTCAAGTATATATATATATATATATTATGGGATATTCTTAATGAATACCATAATAGTTCTGAATTTACACTCTGTATGAGTGATCTGGATGCGTGACAGTCTCATTTACCTCTAAGTGTGTGTATGTATTAGTCACATCACTCTCTAGAGGGTGTTCAAACAATAACCCCTATATATATATATAAAGGGTGGAGATCAAGAGGGAAGCAAAAAATTTAAGGAATGAGAGAATCAAATTTCAACATTTAATTTCATCATAAATGAATTTTAAAAATCATAAATAATTTTAAAATTTAACATTCATCACAAATGAATGTTAAAAATATTTATTATGAAAAAATCAAAGGCTAAGATTTTTTTTCTCTCCTTCCTCAAGATTTGAAGCTTTTCTATAGATCCTTAACCTATCTATAAAGGACTATAATTATATTTCATTATTATGTCCTTCAAATTCAAGATTAATATAAATAGCAATTATTGAAAGATAAAAGAAAAACAACGACTGTTAGCAAGGTTTTCCTCACGAGTTTTGGGTCAATGATCTACAAAGAAATCCATTTGACTCTACTAATATCAGCTTCATACGTTTTAAGCTCATCAATGGGTTTGCCTTATTTTATTAAGAGGTAGCTGCTAGAAGTAATGATAGCAGGTGCAAGCTTGCACCCAAGTTCATATTTAGCTTCTGTTGGTGTTTTAGTGTAATCAACCAGTTTTTTGTACCGTTCATTAGACTTTATAACCCTTAGTCAAGAATTGTGATTTTTCACGAACAATTATGATGTTTATATATATATATATATATATGATTATTTGGTCTTAGATCAATCAATATACTACAAAAACTACTTGTATGTTTTGCTAAAGTATTGCATTGCCTGAACGCTTGAATATGATTTTATCTTATTTAATTGTAGATTTCGTGTAACCTAACACGATAGTGAGTCGAAATATTACAATATGAAAGTGTAATATCTTTACACAATTCAAAGTAATATCCAAAGTATCCATGATTATCATCATACCCAAACAACAAATTTCCAACAACATCTACAATTAAGATATTATACGATCAACTCCTCAAATATATTAAAAAGGCAAAGGAGCAAATACCTATAATTATGTTGAAGTAAATATATACTTACTTGCAGCCCAACATTTCCATGTGATGAATTACTATTAAAATTCTTAGCAGAAACTCGCTCAAATAGGACTCACTCCACGAATGAGAAACACCGCGTTCCTATATTGTAATAGAATGATTAGACAATATGTAGTTAAAATAATATAAAAACCTAACCAAAACAACCAATTTAGAATCACCTCGCATGTTGTCTGCTATAATGTGACTATTAACTATAACAACCAATTAAGAATCACTTTTAAAGTTTAACTTACTTATCTACTCATTAACCTTCTCTGAAATGTCACAAACTACACCCGGAGTTAAGGACCTGAATGGCAGTGAGGAAGACGATGATGGTGAGCAAGATGGTGATAGTGGAAGCCCACCCTGGCAGTAAGACGGTTAACTAATATTTGACCAACTTCCTATACGATTATAATGAGTCCAATTTATGGAAATTCTTCTCTAAGGACGGAGAGGTAGTTGAGGTGTATGTGGCTAAAAAGGTGAACAGACAAGGTAAAAGGTTCGGGTTTGCTCGTTTTATCAAGGTTGCGAACATGCTACAACTAGAGTATCGATTGAATCAGATTTGGATAAGAAAATTTCGTCTAAGAATGAACATAGTTAAGTAGGAGAAACCGTCCACCATGTTCATCCATGAACGAAAGCTTTCATCATTGTGTGGTAAGGAATGCTCTATCACAAATGAACTGAATCATAATATTAAATACATTGAGATCAAGGTTAGTGGTAAGGTTCTAGAGTTTCGAATCCCGTCATCATTGTATGATCATGAAATCGTTGTAAGCTTTAAGAAGGATGTTAAGGAATCAAAGAAGAGCGATATAAAACCATTCATGGTTTGTGAAAAGAAGGAAGCCAAACAAATTGGAGTTGATGCAATGGTAACGGGATTTATGGCTGATAACTTGGAAAGAAATCGATTGGAGGTTAGCTTGGAAATTCTATTACAATTGAAGATGAGGGTGTCAGATCGTTACTGTTGAGGCTCCAAGTGAAGAGGCTGATCGGAAAACACACATCGAATCTGTTGCAATTGTACCCATCGCCGATGACGTTGAGACAGAATCTCAGATTACATCCATTAGCTTGCTGGCGGCGAACGATGGTTGCGGGGCAAGTAATGCGAAAAGATCGGGGACGATTGAAACTGAACAAACAGGTGGTGCTAATGAAATGTTTACCGGCGATGTGATTGGGATTTTTGAACCTGAAAATTTTGACGGAAAGCATGAAAGCGACGTGAAGAATCTCAACTTGCAGAATGGTCAACTTGATTGGCGGTATTAGACGGCAAGTAATTGAAAGCAAGAACTAATAACTAGTATAGATAGGTTAAGGATTGTGGGTCAGACACTCTAACAGGTCATATATTGCCCAAAGAAACCTCCTAAACCATTTCTTGCAGAAATTAGTAGATTATTAATATTGTAGATAAAATTTCATTAAAGTAAAGTATGAAGGTTTTTTGAAAGCATCAGAAAAAGTAACAGGAGCTCTAGAAAACGTTTCCTTGAAAGTACCAGTGTATAAGTTTGTTGGCATTTTAGAAAAAGTAATTAGTACATAAAAGAGGCCTAATAAATACTTTAACTGAAGAGTGAATAACAGGAGCTCCATGTAGTAGGATTATGAGAATATCATCTACAAAAATATGACCTTTGTTAAGATATTGATTATGTAAACAAGAAACTCAAGTACCCTGCCATCATATTATTTCTAAAGCAACACTTCTCAAGCATTATATGCAGGTGCTCCAATGGTTGATTTTGGTTGTGAATGCATAAGAGAGGACTGATAGAAACAACCAACAAACACACAGCGTTAGCAAAACAGTATACAACAAAAAATGATATTGTTTTAGTGAAGCACAAAAAAAGGGAAGACGTGACATTTGTACCTTTGAATATCCAAATTCAGGAGGTCTGGAGCCTGGCTACAGTCTAAAAGTGTGTTTTCCAGTTTTAAGTCCTTAAATATTTGCTACATATTACAATATGATATTTCACGGTTATGTACTATAGAAAAAGTTTAAAACTAATAGCACCTTTATGAAATGAAACTGAAACCAATCAAATACCATATTATGACAGTAACCCACTTCTGATAAGAGTTGCTGGTGTAATAATTTAGTGTTCAACAAAGTAAAACTGGTGTAATAAGAAACAACCGTACTAATTTCCAATATAATCACTACTATAAATAAAAATAATTATAAAAAAAGGTTAAAGAATTATCCTCTCTAAATCTAACGATATTTGGGTGCTTCAACGATCTATGGTTGATAATTTCTCTTTGCACATTTTCATCTATCTCTTGGATCCATAATATAAGGCAGTCAACTAATAGTACATGTAACAATCTTCACAAATATTGAATTAAAAAATAAAATTTCAGTAGTAAGAACATACAAAATTATGAAAACAATTAACTAACCTTATCACCTGTTTCAACATACTTAACAGTGACAAGTTCATTAGCTATGTCATTGTCAGTTTAACTTATCATAAAGGCAACTAAGCCGACTCATTTCTATCTTAGAGAAAATAGAACACAGCGATTCTAATAGTTGATGAACTAACCTTGACTTCGTTGGCTGTACCAGAATGATCTGTTCCAAAAGCCAAGCGAACCAGCCTTAACAAGAATTCTGGATTCTAAAAAGGGGATATAACAAAACAAATTAATCAATTAAAAAGTAAGCTTTAAAAACAACAAATACAAGATGGAAATCTCTGGAATACATGCAAAGTATGAAATGCTTGCCAAAAAGTAAGATGCAGACCAAATTAGGTAGATCAAAAAACAGGAAATGACCTCAATGAAATGCGGGTGATAATCTTGTTGTCTACTTGCACACCACCAGCTTATTGACTGGAATATTGCTTGGACCAATCAAAATCTGGTTTCGGTGCATGCGATATCAAATTATATCAACTTAATAAAACCGATTCTGCTAGTCCTTGGGAACAGCGTAGCGACGGATAATTCAGAATCAGAATAGGCTAACTAAACTGAGATTATAAACTGTTGGTTTTAAATTTTTAACACACTAAAATGACTTTAAAACATCATACAATTGTGAAAGGCTCATAATCTTCAAACTTTAGTATACGTGACCAAAATATAAATATTCACCATTTGTAACCAACGAAATTTATGAATCAAACTTACAAACTACAAAAGTAACACTATACAATCCACTATTTATCATTACACAAATTAAATCATATTAGAACAAACATAAGTTATGAATTAATGTAACAGAATCATCCTATAATAATAATAATAATAATGAGATATCACATATAAAATATCCAACTTTTAACAAAATATATAAAGAGAAAGAGATCACACATCAGAATCAATCAGAAGCTATGGTGGGAAAGACTTGATTAGTATACAAACCGATTATAACCCAAAATTCAACCATAACATTAACATGATAAACATCAATTCTACATTGGTATGAAAATCAACAAATCAGCAATGAATTAAAATCAGAAACAGAAAATTAATCTAACCCCTAAAATTACAAATAATCAAACTAACCTAGCGAGTTGGATAATCGAATGGATACCTGTACTTGAACATCTTACAGAAAAAATTAGATTTTTAAGATGATGATGAATGGATTTTTAGAAAGATAAAGAAAATCACATATTGTTGGTAGGGGGTTTATCATGATCGAAATCGTTACGGGTAAAGGTTTGGTGAAGTAGTGCACGCTGTAACTGTAATTGTAGACTCTAGGTTGTTAGTTTTGGCTTTGTTAGCTTTAGCTTTAGGTTTTGAGTTTTTCATGAAAAACTACTTCGAATAGTTTTGAGTTTTTGAGATTTTTATTGAATTCTAAAAGTACAGATTGTACATGACAAATAAGACTTTTATTTTCACATGAATTTTTTATTCAAAATTTAAAAACTAAGGCTCCATACTAAACAGATTCGCTCAGAATATTGCAAAAGTGAATACAGTATCTTTCTTATTTGAATTTTAAAATTGAATATAGTAAAATAATAAACAAATGAATTAGGAGTAAATTAGTTTGAAGAACAATGTAATTCCCAATAGTCAACTTTGCAATCCAACTTGAAAACCTGCACAAATCAAATAAATGAAATAACTTAGAAAGTCGGTGCAAATGAATTCGAACCTAACTTGAAAGACATGAAAACCTGAAACTATGAATTTCTTGAAATTGAATCTTGAATTAGAAAGTGAAATTTACGAATCCCTAACCTACTTCGAAGGACATGAAACCCTGAAATTATGAATTTCTTGAAATTGAATCTTGAATTACAAAGTGAAATCAACAAATTCAAAGAGGCGTTATGTTTAGTCAGAATTGACTTTTGCATTGTAAGTCGAAATTGAATCTTAGATCGTAAATTAATTATAGAGGATGAACTCATTACCTATAGATAGATGACTTACATAATTAAAATGTGACATTTTAGTTGGGAGAGGAATCGAACATACAATAATTTTTGTGTTTTTAGACTGTCAATGCAAAAAAATAAAATATAGAAACTATCAGTGTAATTATATAGAAACTACAAGAACTATCCATGCAATTAACTTTAATAATAATATTGTACATTGTACATATTTGTATTTAGCCTTTATAATCAGAGAGATAATGTGAACAATTAACTACCGAATCTTGTAAATATCAATAAATTTTAGAGAATGAGTGGTAATTATTTCCAAAAACATACTTATAACAATACCTAACAAATGTGCAATCTCCTGCTATCCTTATAACTATAAGATAATAATTTCTTTTGGAAAAGATACACACCCAAATCACATATATGACAATATTGTTCTTTTTGAAAAGGTATTAGTAAGAATCAACTGGTTATGTACTCTGTAAAAGTAATACATAATATTTTAGGATACATCTTGTAAAGTTTGAAATAATATAATAAAACCTATAAGAGAATGACGAGTAAATGAAAGGTTTTTTTGCCAATCATTAATTTATAGTTGGAAGGTGTTACGGGATAATAGAAGTCTCAAAGACTAAGAAAAATAAAACGGCAAAAATTGCGATCCAGTTTGATTGTCGTATTTTTTCCATACATAAGGGAATGTTGTAAGGACCAAAAATTGCGTGGAACAACAGAAAAAAAAAAAACTAATACCACTTCAAGACCTCATCACAATGACTCAGGCCCACGATACAACTGAGGCCCACTAACAATCTTCTTAGTAGTGTTGGCAATAGATGGATATGGATGAATCTTGATCCGCTCCATTAGTGATCCAACTTAAATGGATCATGATCCGATCCATGATCCAATAGAATGGATCATGATCCGATCCGTATCCAATTAATTTAAGTGGATCGGATCACGATTTGGATCGATTCAATTTTTTTTCTTTTTTGAAATTATTTAGACAAAAATACTTTTTACGACCGGGACCAGTGCTTCAACAATACATCTACTATTTATCAAGACCAATAACATATACATCTACTATTTATTCAATCCAATCATTGGTTGTGATCAATGCTTCAACAATACATCTACTATTTATCGTTTTTTTTTACGTTTTTATTCGTTTTTCTTCCTTTTTTTTACTTTTTCTTCGTTTTTTACGGTTTTTTTTACGTTTTTATTCGTTTTTGTTATTTTTCTTCGTTTTTTTCGTTTTTGTTCGTTTTTTTTACTTTTTGTTCGTTTTTTTTTACGTTTTTTTACGTTTTTCTTCGTTTTTTTTAATTTTTTCTTCGCTTTTACGTTTTTTTTTTTTAACGTTTTTGTTTGTTTTTTTAATTTTTCTTCGTTTTTTACGTTTTTTTTCGTTTTTCTTCGTTTTCTTCGTTTTCTACCCTTTTTAACTTTTTTTTACGTTTTTTTAACGTTAAAAAAATGAAGAAAAACGAAAAAACGTAAAAAAACATTAAAAAACAAAGAAAAATGTAAAAAAACGAACAAAAATTAAAAAAACGAACAAAAACGTAAAAAAAAAAAAAGAAAAACGTAAAAGCGAAGAAAAATTAAAAAAAACGAAGAAGAACGTAAAAAAACGAAGAAAAACGTAAAAAACGAAGAAAAACGTAAAAAACGAAGAAAAACGTAAAGAAACGAAGAAAAACGAAAAAAAACATAAAAAGAAGGAAGAAAAACGAATAAAAACGAAAAAACCCGAGAAAAACGTAAAAAAAAACGTAATTTAAAAAAAAAAACGAATTAAAAAATTTTATTTTAGTTAAAATCTGAATTTTAAAAACCCTACCCTTATTTATTTTGGTAGATGGACCGGTCCAGATGGATTATGGATCGATCCAAGTGTTGAATTGGATATTTGGATTGATTTGTTGGATTGCTTAATGGACCAATGGATATTTTTTTTAATCCAATAAATTATGTAAGTGGATTGGATCATATTAGATTTGGATCGATCCATGATCCATTGCCAGCCCTACTTCTTAGCTCCATCCATTGATTAGTTAATGGACCTGGTCTAATAGGCCTTAAAACCCTTCCAACATATGGCATTTTTTATTTTTTTTTGTGTAGTATTGTTTTTTAGGAAAGATAAAAATTAAATAAATCCAATAAATTATATTTAGCTCTAGTGTAATAATCTATCATAATCATATTCATCATTGAGAGTATACCGGTATACTACGTATTTTGGTAGCATGGAATTTTACCTATTATCTTTATGACTGATTGTTAATTACCTAATAACTATCAAAATATTGAGTCGTTCTAGCTTTAAATGCGTCTTAATGTTATTTGGTTCTCTTCTCAATATCGAAGAGAGCAATTTAACAAGAACACATAAATCACTATTGTCCATCTATTATCGTTGGCATTCACCGATGTTATTTGTGCTTCCTTCACTTGATTAAAAATCAAGAGCTTAGTCTAGTTCAATAAATCCAACTTGACGAATATATATATATATATAATAATACTATACTAATAATAAGTAACAAAAAGGTCAAATATCGCTTGCTATGCAATGATGCAAATAGCAAAAAGGTAGGTGGAATAATAGAATGGTCTCCAATTAGATAAAAATGTAAACCGTCTACAATCTTTGACCAAATTGGGGTGGAAATAGGAAAGAAGTTAATACTGCAGACGAAGACTAAAAGTCTAAATATAGTTAAAGTAGTTGACATTTAAGTAACGAATAGTTTGCAATTAATATAAAAAATAATCACTTACTTATACGAAATCTATACCTGAAATTGCAGTTATTAGTTTGTAATTTGATTGACGATTTAGTTTATCATATAACCCACACAAGTTAACACTATATGACAGCTGATATAAGATGTTTCAACTAGCAGAAGCGAAATTATTAACGTTTGTACACAAAGATTATTTTCTCTGTTTTTTTTGTTAGCAAAAAAGAAAAAAGAAATTGATACCGGTTCTCTATGGATAATCACTTTTTGTTATTTTTAGATATAGCTATTGATTTTTCATTAAAATGATATATGTAGTAACTTGAATTACTGATTTTAGTAGGGCAACCATAAAATTACCTATTTTAACTAGTGAACTTTACTAAACCATTATAATAGAGTTTAACCTTTGAACTGTGTGGATTGTACATAGGAAAACAACACAATTATAAAGTGCTACTAATTAAGACGAAGAATATTAAAAGCTAAATTAAATAAAGGGGTTTCTATTAGGAGTAATACTCTGTAAACAGGATCTACGCCTGCAAAAGGACAATTTGTGGCAAAAAGATGTTTGCTTTGTGCATTGGCTTTGCTTTTAAAACCGTAACATGATCCTTGCAAGTTACATCTCCAACTTTTCAATGAATCATTAAAAAACAAATTCTTACATAATCAATCTATTTCTTTTTTTAAATACAACCCATATTCATTTGTCCCAATCCATTTGTCCAAATGATTGGGTTTTCTTATAAGCAATTGTTGGTTATGAGTTGTCAAATATCTCGTGGCCTATTATTTACTTGCATAAAAAAGTTACGTATAACATGGCTAAAAATAAGACATATAGCTAACGATCATTAATTTTCTTATAACTTTTAGTTGAATTTATAATTTAATTATCAATCTTATCCATATTTATTTCTTGTTCTTATTTATAATTTCTAGCATATTTCATATTTATATTGTAATTTATAGAAGATGAAGCGCTTGTATAGATTTATTATAAAAGTTTGAATGCTTATTTCATTTTCTCATTCTAGAGGGTTCAAAGTATACCCTTCTCAGTCTGTAGAGTATAGACTGAAACTTTTTCAACTTACAGCGTCCAGGGTTCAAACTTACCAAATATGATGTTATATATATATATATATATATATACACACACACACACTTTTATTAGAATAGAAAGATTCAATTCATATTTTTCTTCCATGTATGATCATTCGTTCATTCTTAGTCTGTAACATCTGTAATCTTTGTTATCATTGTTGATCGTCTCAATCAATTCATGTATATGTTGAGTGATAAGATTATCACTTGTTGGTAGATTGATCTTGAGAGTTTTTGAGTTTGTAGTGAGGTAATTTTGGTGGGTTGAGAACCCGATATTGGTTTTATTTTTGTAATTCATAAGTTATTTTGGTAATCTTGTGTGTATTTTTTGTGCTTTGTTTTAATTTGGGTTACATTCACAATTTGTTCATGGTATCAGAGCACGGTATCGATTGGTCCGATTGTGATCTATGGAGTCTAAATCGTTGATTCATTCTTTCCTGTTCTTGAAATTGAGATTTGGGTTCATCTGGTGATTTTAGGGTTTTCACTTGAAACCCAAGGTTGTTTCTATCTCTTGGATGTTCTAAATATTTATTCAAGTCTTCCGCTGTTATTATCCACTCCTGGCTTGCCGAGCGTGGAGTACTCTTTAACACCTCTTAACCTTCTTGAGTTGTAGCAGGTTCTTACATCATGAAGTTCTCATACTTAAGAGAATCAACTGCCTTTTGGTGTTTATACCTAGACTATAGTCAAGGCATTCTTGTGCATTATTATTTGTTTTATTTGTGTATTTGACTAGTTGATTGCATTCTTTATTCTTATAATTGTTGTGTCATTTACTTAGGTTGTCTAACTTTTTCTAGTAGATTAGAGGACTTTGAGTAAGAGCTGGGGTGAATTACCTTTGAGACTTCATCTATCTGGATCACTACTCAGTTTTCTTTAGGATTGGTTGAGGCAAACTTATAGGCATATGCTTGTAATTGATGATTCTGGTTTATATACTTGGTTAGTCTGTCTAAATTGTTTATCTGTTATCTGTTTATATGTTATTTATGATCTGCTCTTATCAATTATTGTAATTAACAATGGTTAATGAGACTAGGGTACAGATTGAAACTTTCTCATTATGTAGAGTACATATTGAAACTTTCTCTATCTATAGGGTCCATAGTGACAACTTACCAAATATGAGGTTACATATATATATATATATATATATGTATACTAGCACAGTGCCTGCACATTGTAGCGAATAAATATATTGTTTAGTTTTCAAATATAAAACGACTATTTAGATGGAATATGTAGATGTCTATTACTTAAAGTTATAAATGTTTAATTATATATAGTTTATTTACCTGTGATTACGTGGATTACACATATAATTTATTTAGTCATTCATATAAAGACACCTAAATTTTTATTCCAAAAGGTGAAAGAAAAAAATTCGTTGAAAGTATATCATGTGAGATGTCTAATTAAAGAGAAACAAACGCAGATTTTTATAGTGTAATTTATATAACTTTTTCGACTAACCATTTTTGAGACATTTAATTTTAAAGAACATAAGGAGAAAGTGTGTAGATAATATAAAGTTTGAATTATTAAAATATATAATGTTTAAATCGGTGTAATAGTAATTTAAATAATATTATATTTTTTTTAAACCAAAGATGATAACATATAATTGGGGAGTATATATATATATATACTTGTATTAGAATAGAAATATACATTCAATTTTTTCTTCTATATATGATTATTTGTTCATTCTTAGTCTATAACATTTGTAATTTTTGTTGTCGTTGTTCCGTCTGACATTTCTTTCGATTATTTAGAATATTTTGGTTTCTAATGTGCATGAATCACGAACAAAAAAACAGTTCGTAAGTCACAAAATTGATAGACAAAAAGTTAAATTTTGAATAAACCCAAAATGATAACATATATGAAAATGGAAGTCATCATATAGTAACAAAGTCATGTGTATATACACCTTAATATATCTGTCTGTATTTACAACTTGATGGCAAAAAATATGCATCAATTACCACTACTCTTACTATATCCTTATACATTTCTATGTATAATATAACTAATTAATAAAAGAATCAGTGTCAAAATTTTAAAACAAGAATTAATTCTCCATTCTGTGAATTTGCTTCTTATGCTGACATCATCTTACTTTCACCCAACTGTTTGATACACTAGACCAATTGGGTTTCTGATCTGTCAGCAGCTGCCCCAATCTCATCGCCGGCGCAATCGTCGGCGTTCTAAATTCCGGTACCGTCAAACACGACGATTCCTCCGTTTCCCAATCAGGGAAATCAAATACATCTCTCGGTGAAATCTGATTCTCCACTTCTTTCTCAAATGAAACATTTTTCACAAACGGATGGTCCCAAAGCATCTCAGCCGTCCATCTATTTCTCGGATCTTTTACGAAACATTTCTCTAAAAAATCCTTTCCGTCGTCCGACAATTTCCCGGGAATTTCAGGGATTCCCTCGCCAACGCCGATTTTCATCAACAACCCGCCGACATCTGAACAGTTCCAAATTGGGGTTCCGGTGATCATTTCCGTTACCAAACACCCAACTGCCCAAATATCGGAAGCGGATTCTTGTTCGCCACCCATAACCGTTTCTGGCGCCATATACATCGGCGTACCTCGTACTTCATACCTCGTACTACTCAGATTTGCTCTTTTCGCCAACCCAAAATCCGCAATTTTCGCAATTTCATTACCATCTTCATTTACCAACAAAATGTTATCAAGTTTAATATCACAGTGAACAAACCCATTTTCATGAATAAACTCAACACCTTTCAAAATTGAACGCGTGTACTTTCTGACTTGATTTTCCGA